>OX421980.1:25198159-26510659 GCA_949128135.1 Parasteatoda lunata
CACGAGTTTCTGATTGACAGCCATTTTGAAACTTTATATTAAGTTATTCATTATTTAAAGAGAAACTTCTAATTAACTGCACTATAAAACTATTTTTTTAATAAATGGAACCTAAAATAAACAATTAAAATTACTTTTATGTTAATTATGCTTTATCATGTTTCTATAAATTATTTTATATAAAAAAAATTTTTAATTAGCAATCGTTTTCAAAAATATAGTCTCTGTAAACTTTAATCAATATTTTTATAATATATTACTTTATAATTCATTTTATATTTAGCTATTAAAGGTTTTATTATTTTAAAGATAGATTCTGTAACAATAAAATAATATCTATTTTTTAAGAAGTGGTATTATTTGTTATTAAATTATTAATTACACCAAAAATAATAGTATTCAAAAATTCTAAATGTGATGTTTAAATATCGAACCAACAATATTTACAAAGTACATGCTTATTGTTAAAAATATTTCTTAAGTGTTTTGAAAATTCTCTTACATTGTTTTATACGTAATATTATTTTATTTTTAATTTACAATCTACAATATTTTATAGACAAACAAACTTAAATAATTATATAACTCTTTTTCATATTAATCATGATATATTAAATAAATAAATCATTCAATCAAAAGTAAAAGCGAAGAGTAATTTTAAGAGAACAATTCAATTCTCTTAATGAAAGTCACTACTCAGAAAGCGCGCCTGTTATGTTGACAGCGCGGGGTAATGACCCCCCGCTTCCATTCTCCATCACAACATCCGAGAATCTTGGGAAGCTCAAGAGCAAATCGCAGTGACATCATGTGTTTAAAAACATCTAAGAGAAACAAACACTTACTGGGTTTGAACTTGCCAGATCTACTAAGTCAAGGTTTATAACAGGCATTTGGATGTTGTACTAACACGTTTATCGCAAAATAGGATTGATGAAGTCAAGCTTTTACATAAGGAGCATTGTTGCTACTAAAGGGATGGGAGAGATGGTGGGGTCATACGGAGCATGCGTAGCTCGCCCCCTTTTTCTGTTACATGACAAACGATATTCACCATGTGGGTGGAATTTTCAGCATACCTACCTACGGAACTAGTCTTGAATACGAAAAATGTATGGAAAATAAATGGATTTTTTTTAAACTGAAAAAACATATAGTTCATTATTTTCCTAAATGAAAAATAGGCTATAAAAATATCCACCTTTCGCCCCAAAAAAATTCATTCTTACTTTAATTATTTTTTTCTTTTTTTAAGTGAAACATTCAAATAATGTAGAAATAAAATTAATATTTCAGATTTAAATGTGAAGAGGCATTTTACTGACATATTTCATTATAATACTTAAAATTGTACTAATAAAAGATATCGTATGAAAGAATTTTTGCTTTGTTCACTTATTTATTTATTTATTTATTTTATAATAAATTAATATTTTAAAAATTACGAACAAATTATTATAATCTTATATCAAGAAATGATTATCAGATATGTCAGATTGTTAAAAATGTATCCAAATATGTAAATAACGTCAAAATTAAAACTATGTTCTAGGTCAGGGGCTTCCAACTTACATGAGGCCGGAGGCCGCTATTAAAAACATCTGTCAAATGGCGGGCCGCAACTTTCTAAAAATTTTATATTGGACTCTTTTATGTTTAAAGGAACGTTAAATATTACTGTCAGATTTTTATCAAGTTGCACAAAACAAAAATATTGAATTACAAATTAAAATAAGAAGTAGATTTTTACCTGAGAAATAAATTTTTTTGCACCGTTGGTATGTTAAATTTCAACGAAACGAAGAAATTAGTTTTTTTTAACGAAAGAAAAGTATTTTAAACCCAAATAAACTTTTTACGAAAATTGTCAGAAAAAAATGACAGCTAATATATTTTAGTTCGCAGGCCACAAAGAAACCGGATGTAGCCCGCGGGCAGCCAGTTGGTAACCACTAATCTAGATTGGAGCAGATTTATATTAGATTATTACAGTTAAATAAAATTTGAAGCAGCTTTTTATTTAACTGCTTTTATTTAAAACCTTAAAAATGTATTAAAAGGAGATGAGATCAAGCACTCTTAGAAAATACGGTTCAACGTTGAGCCACATTATCGATACCTAAATAAAGTGTTTATTTGAACCATGTTTCCATTCAGAATGAACTAAGTATAGTGTAATCGAGTATTAAAAGTTTAATAATATGATTCAATTTAACACTAAAAGGGTTGAAGCAAATTGAAACGATACTATAGTTCAGCACATTTCAAAATTTCAAACAGTTTAGTGAACATTTATCAGCATTCGTTTTTTTTTTATATTTTTTTAATTATAAAAAATTTGAATTATATTTCATTGAATTTTTCTAGCATGCACGAGTGTCAGTTTATCTTTAGTGAAAAGCGTTTTATGCCGAATTTACTGTACAAAATGTATTTTTAGATTTATCAATTAAAAAAAGTTTCAAAGTGTGCGACTTGTGACGAAAAGATATTTCTAATTTACTAGTCGCAATCTAAACTAAATCTTTGAGGTGGGTCGCTAAAGATTCTTTACAAATAAAGATTAAGTCATAAAATTATTTTAAAAGAATCTAAAATTTATTTTTAAAATTTGAAACTTTTCTAAAATTTAAGAGAAGTATTTTGAATTTTTTATGCGATTTTATTGTTTAATAAGTATACAAAAATTTTAACAAATTACATATGGAAAATTTTTTAAAATTTCAAAAAATTCCTGAACATGCGAGTAATATTTTATATTTTTTGCGCTATTGTAAACTTTAATAAGTATAAAAAATGGTATACAAATCAAAAACTTTCATAATTATGAGGTATACAGATTTTTCATTGAGGAGGAATTTTTTTTAGGAAGAAAATATGTTTGAAAATTCTCAATTCGGAAAATTTGCTGAAAAGAAATTTTTATTTAGTCTTCTATATCATTTGTATTTGTTGATTCACTATCTAACTACACATTTTACTGAATTAAAGTTCATCAAAATGGCACAAATACGTTGAGTGTATTATAAATAGTAGAGAACATCGATTACTTTGTTATTTGCAAAAATTACATCTTATTTCATAAATCTACCAGATATAAATATTTAAATTAGTTTTTTTTTTATATATATATATACTGCGTATACGCGGAAAAACTAAAAAAAAAATTTTCAAAGATTTATAGTCAATCGTATTTGGCAACTAATAATAAAAATCTGATTTGAGCATCTTAAAAATTTTAAAAGTTTCAAGCAAATTTCTAAGCAGTATTTCTACTTTTTAAAAGAAAGCTATCAAAATGATACGGGGTTTTTCACAAATATTATTTTGTGTTATGAAACAAGATTTATTAAAAAGGACAGGGCCAAATCCTTATTAAAGTATGCTATATTTCAAACATTTTCTTTTCTTATACTATCACATCTTGCTGTCCGGTTATTATAGGGCAGTGTAATTCGCAATACTACAAAATAAAATTCAATGGAAAACCCCTGATCATTTTTAACTTTATTTGGAAAAGTACAAAAACTACTTAGAAAATTGCTTGAAACTTTTTTACATTTTTAAGATACTCAAATCAGATTTTTTCATTAGCTGCCCAATACGATTGACTACAAAATTACGAAATAACAATTTTAAATTTTTTTCGCCCATGCGCAATATAAAGGAACTACTTTAAATACTTATATCTTGGACAGTTTCTAACATTTTTTTTTAAATTTTAAAGCAATAATTTTGTTATTGATTTTAGTTTTCGTCGAAAATTTTGGTTAATTTTACTGAATATTTTTAAAGTTATAGCAAAAAACGTACGACAAAAAAAAAAAGCTTATTTATTAAAAAAACATAATAATAAAATATAATAAAAATTTAAGAAAAGTCGATATTTCCATAAATAATTAAGCTATATTTACAAAATTTTATGCAGTTATTGCAAATCGTAATCAAAGTATTCGATACAAGTTACAAGCTTATTGCGTGATTTTCTAGCATAGAGTGTTCAAAAATCCTTTTTTCTTTCGTCACTCCCTCAAACCTTTGAGAGCTTCAAACTTTATTGCTAAGTATGAAAAATCGCATAAACTAATCACCTCTAAAAAGTTACAAAATAATCCTTGAAATAATTCTTGAGAAATTTTTTAAAAATATGTAAAAAGCTGAAAGTGTCTCTTCCATTATTGTAGGGTCGTGTATGTTTTCAGTACCACCGTGGCTTGGTGGAGAGGGGGGGAGTTTAATTAGAGTTATACCTGAAGCGATAAGTTAGTGCCAGTTTTGATGAAAGCATTTTCCTACCACTTCTTTAAATTTCAATCTATAAAAGCTGAATTATATTTAAGGCGTCCGCATACAATGTGGAAGGATTATAAGATATGTATTGATAGCGTGAAGATAGAAAATGTACTGGTTATGAGTCTTAGTCAAGTAGAAGAACAAATAGCATAATTCAGAGAAAGATAGCACGAAACACATCCCTGGTTACGGCGGGGTTTAAGCCCGCTACCCACGAAAAAAAGTGTTTGGCGGTCGTATCGTGTGTGGATGAATGTTGAAAGGGCGCTAATTATGATTATGTCTCGCTTCTTTGCCCTTCAAGGGCATGCTTAGGGTTTTAGAGACCCCGGGTGAAACAATGAAGCATTTTATCATGGTTAATTAAATTTATGTTTTGTTTAATGAAGTATATTTGACATTTTTTTTATTTCAATCAGATATTTTAGAAATAATTTTTGCTTTTAACGATCAAATTTCTGGCAAAATTTATAAATAATACTCAATAATAATAATAATAATACTGTAACTAAAATTCTTAATACTACTAGTAATAAAAAGGTTAATATTATTATATTATCAAACTGAAAACATTGATGAATTGCAAAAGCAGTGAACCAACGATTGAATTACCTTTTATTGAATAACCAACGAATGAAAAGTGAATTAAATAAGAACAGCAATATCTTTAAAAATGAATTATTCTTTGGAGAAAAAGTCTTTATTTTTGATTTACAAAGTAGATACCCTAACTATAAATTTAATACATTTAAAATTACTTGTATTAAAATAAATGTGTATATAATTATATGGGTATAATTGAAATATATTCATTGATAACAAAACAGCAAATTATTTCACATACTACAATGAGCACATTAAAATATGAAAATGACATGAAATGCATAATGAAAAATTATAAATTAAAAGTTGCATTCTTATTTATATTTGAGCTTTTGAATCAAAAAAAAAATTAACAATGAAATATTGCTTTTATTACCACGCTATTTGGTAGTAAATGCTGTAAAATTAGTGGTAGTAAATGCTGTAAAATTAGATAATTTTATGCAAAAGTCGGTAATTTTAACAGTAATAGTTTAAGATGACGCAAAAATGTTCATTTTGATAACCTCTATTTTATTTAGTAAGTATTTTTTAACTTCATTTCTCGTCGGTAATTTTTTTCCCTTTGTAAGCTGTAAGTTAACATCAACGAACATTCAAAATTATAAAAAAACATGCACTTGTAAGTGTACAATTGCCTGGAAAAGGCTGAACTAAATCTACAGTAACTTACATAAATGCTACATTAGGATAAATAAAATTACTACATCGTTGATGTCCTAACATCCTGAAATGGAAGCGTAGAGGTAGCGGGTTCAAATCCCACAGTATCTGGATCCGCACCTTAGATACAGCTATTTATTTATATCTATTTATTTATTGTCATGCATACACACGCAGGCCGGTGTGCTTATTACAAAGTTCGGCTATTATCTCCTAGTCAAGTCAATATGCAGATAGCACAAGATAAAGAGAGACAACACACACACACAGCCTGGGACACAGGATTCGAACTAGCTACCTCCATATTGCAATGAATACATCTTCGTAATGTTCTTCTTATAACGATAACAATAGATAAAAAAAGAATAAATTCTTGGAATAGTTATGATTTTTTTAAAATTATTTTTACACTAGCCTCGTCTTTCCATCAAACGCCATTTAAAATGGGGGTAGCGGGCTCGAACCAAAGCGTAACCATGGATATGTAACAATAAATGAATGAATTTGGTATAGATACATATGGAGGGTCGAGTGCGTAATTCAAATAACTGCTTCTTTCTTGTCAAATTGAAAAACAGATATCATTTAAAAAAAAAAAGAGATAAACAGCTTAAAAATGTTGAACCCGCTAACTTTACGCTTCTGAACGTTTGGCAGAAGGACAACAACTTGTGGCAGTGGAGACCCTAACTGTATACGGTTGTTTTACTTGAACTTCACCGTGCAGTATTCCACTAACCGCTTTGAAGCGTATATGTAGTAGGTTTGAATTCTGTTGTAACGTTCAATGTATATTCTTGATGTCTTTCACAAAATTGAGCTATCTGTTTTTCAACTGATCATAAAGACATGGTTCCCAGTAGAACACCGAGGTCAAGCATCACTGGCTGCGGTCAGTAAGCGGGTTGCTGACCACTTTGATCAGCCTGCGTAGGGTTCGAGGGTGTGCGGTATTGGTCCTCGTTAAAGGGCAGGGCCTTAAGGGGCAGGTTGTTGGGCTACCAAAGCAATGGAGCCATCCCCTCTGCAGAGGATCAAAATTACGATGGATCATCGGATCTTCAGATCATTCTCAGGAATGCTTCCCAGACCATCGCCAATAGCCCATTGTGCAGCTCTAGTGCGACGTAAATAAAGTACCTACCTACCTCAATCTGAAAAGAGTTTTTAAGCCGTTCTTTGTATTTAGAAAGAAACCCACTTATGCCTTATGCGCGTAAATAAATAAATACCACTACCTCATAAAAGATGTACAAAACAGTCACCATTGGCGATCGCAACACTCGAATACGCCATCTGGGGAGAGACCGGTTTCATGACTTTAGCCCTTCTCCTTTCCCTCGCCTCCTCTTTTCAGTTGTATAGGAATGTACTACAATATTTTCCCCTTTCTTAATATTTCTCCTTTTTATTTAATAAAAATATTTTTTAAAATTTCTGCGATACTTTTCTTTAGAACTATGTTTAATGTAGTTCTCAGTTCTATAAAGTTTTCCAAGTTAAAAGATTTTAATCTATTTGAAAATCAAGAGAGAAACTATCGTGGTTCCTTCCTCTATGACTTTCCACACGCTAATGGGGAAAGCATGGGAAGTGTTGCCATAGGTAGAGAGTTCTGCTCTACGCCACCTGCAGCCCATTTCGATCGCCAATAGTACTATATATTTTAATTTAGACCTTTAAAACACTTAAAACTTTGGTTTATTTCACCAGAAATGTCCTTACCATACAACTATAGTGATTTTGTCAGAATAATTTCCTCCGTATATAAATAAATCATTTATTATCAATAAATTTGCTATCAATGGCTTATCATCGTAGACTTAAGTATAATAGACTAGATAATGCAGTACTGTACAATATATTTTAGATAAATCTATGATTTAAATAAATCATGCTAACCCTGTTTTGTATTTTTCTAGGCATGCTTTGTATATTTATGCTTTGTATTTTTCTAGACTTTATTTTCCGGTGTAGTTCTAAGGGGTCACTCACACACATACTCACAAATCGGCAATAATTGAAATTTTAATACAATTAATGTTTCTAATATAAAAGTTGAAATTTGACAAAATGTTCCATGTTGTTATTGTATAATTACACTCTTGATTTAAAGGAACATTAACTTAAATGAAATTAGACTCATTTAGAAATATATAAATTATAATAACTCGTATATATATCCAAGCAATAGTAAAACTTTATCCAAGATTTAACTAATATAAAGAAACTTGTAATATAACTATCAATCAGTCCTGAATTTTGGGCCGCCGTGGGCGATCGCTCAGTTCCCCCACCTCTAAGAATGGTTCTGAATTCGCGCTCAGATCAAAGATTTTGAAACATAGAAGAGGGTACTGAATACGATCTTATACAGGGTGATTCTAAAAGGGTGGGTAAAATTTTAGGAAGTGATAGTACACACCCAAGCAAACAATTTTTATCAAAGAATGCATGGTCGAAAACAAAACGCAAAACCGCTAGAGGGCGTCAAAGTTTATGTTCTTATATAAGGCAAAAACACGCAAAGACTGATGAAGTTAAGTTATAAAAGCAAATTTAATGGCATGGGATTACAATAAGTGTTAAAAACAGTGGCCGGCAGAAGCTATGCACGCAGTACAACGGCGAAGAAATATAGGCGAACATTCTAAAACACACCAGGCATATCACGAAATTTTCCCTGCAGCAGCCGAAAGCTTGGCGACAAGTAACGCAGCGCAGTAACTCAGGAATGGAGCTTTCACGTTTGCATCAAACAACTTTCCAAATGCGCCAGCACCTTTGCGCTTAGTTTACGACCATGCATTGTTTGATAAATATTGTTTGCTTGGGTGTGTACTATCACTTCCTAAAATTTTGCCCATCTTTTTAGAATCACCCTGTATTTCCTTTCCTTGAAACGATCTTATGTTTCCTTTATGAGATAGTTTCAGTGCTTTTTATTTTGTTTTATTTTTATAAATACTCATCCCAAAATAACACTTCTTCATTTGGCTCATCATTTAACTCGGAATCGAAATAAGTGAATGGTTGGGTAAATAAAGTATCATTCTATTATGCTATGAATGAACTTGCACTATCGGACATTTTTTAAAGTAGATTTTTTAAAAAACCAGAAGATTTATGTATTTTATTTATGTTATACAAACCAGTTATACTTTTTGTAATATAATCATATAGCTATCGGCCACTCCGGTCCGGCACCAAACGGGGGAATTTGAACTGTCGCTTGTAACCTTTATCTAAAATCAGTAGGCTGTAAAATAAAAGTGGCCTCTTAAGATTTCTCGTTTATGCACAACAAAAAAAACGAATATTCGCTATTTCTTTTCAATATAAAATTATTGCAGTTTAGGAGGAGAAAATACTTATAGAATATGTTTGATGTTTTGTTTTCAAAACTAGACGGGAAAAACTGCTTTGAGCTATTGTCTTTTAGTTCATATACTTCTATACATAGCAGTTTCTAACCTATTTTCAGAATAAATCTTTATAGAAAAGTCAAATGACCAAAACTAACAATTTACTACAAAACTACTTTTAATATTTTTTAATTATTTATATTTTTATTATTTACTTTTTCATTTCTTACAACGTAGCAGAATGTTTGTGTTCAAATAATACAGCGACATAAATAAAATTGATAATTATTCAAAGTTTCAAATTATTAGAAATTATCTTTTAACTCTTATTCAAAATATTATTTAAAAAGAATATTACATATTTTTAAAAGAAAATATAGATGCATGGACAAATATGATTTGCGCATGCGCTGTAAAACAACAAATCAGTTTAGTTTGGAAATGTACAAGATCTCGGCTCTCACGAATCAGTGTGAAGAATCGAAGTATCAACAAAGTCTACCTTTAACAAGATAAATGTATATTTCGTATCTCGTGTTATAGTGGTGGTGTGCTACGTAGTTTGGATAGCATTTGCGATTCATTTTCTTTACCGTGTCGTTTTTATATTACATGTCATTGCATGAAGCCAATAAAAAAATTTGTTTGTGTTTTGATTTAGTTAGAATCACATTGTTTAAGTTTTAATTTGTTAACTTTGTCCGAACCTAAAAAAGCACGTTTCGCCATATGGCTATATCGATAAGAAGCTTATAAAACAGAGCAATTTTATATTTGTTCTCACGGTAAGTACAATAATTTTCTTATTTATGAATATTTTTACTGACATATTCTGTTTAAATTCCCCAGAAGTATTCTAGAAAACATTGATGTTGCTTATATTATAATAGGAAGTTGAACACTCGGTAACAGGGTTTGTTGTTTGTGATAAATAGTTCTAACTTCTAGCTCGTATCTTATTACAACAGCCTATGATAAAAATATTGACTATTCTTTAGGAATATTTCAAGTTTCCATATTATAATATTTTCCTTGACATGTGTTTGTTGTGTTGTGTTATGGTGGACAACGTAGCTAGCGTAAAATTGACTTGTTTTTGTTATGAAAAATCTATATTTTTTGCCGCTAATTATTATTAATTATAAGTCTACAAATTATTATTAAATAGTAGTCTTTCTGCATTTTCTTTAACCATTTAAAGTTTGTCTATTTTTTTAGGAAAAAGCGGCTTGAAGGGTTGCTATTCTTTCTGACTTGCTCCGGTAATGTTCTCTTTTAGTGTATCAATTCTGAATATTTTTTGCTTCATTCCACATTAAATACACAAATCTGTTATGTTAAGATTATCCTGGTGCGTATTTAAATTTATATGTATGTTAACAAAAGTTCAGAATTTCATTTGTTTTCTTAGCTCTAGTTAAATGGTGAAAATATTGGTATTTTAAAAATGAAGTTGGAAAGATAAAGCTAGATTTATTTGTAATTTTTTTTTTTTTAATAACATAAATTTCTCTGAAACTTATCTTTAATATTTTGTATATAAGTTCAATTGACAAATTGATGTAAATATTATAGGAATATGTCTAGAAACTTCATAGAAATTAGTTTGAAAATATTCTAAACACAAAAATAATCATTGTGTAATGAATTATTTTGCACAAATAATTTAGTTATTGCTGTTAAGTGTAACTGAGGTTCAGTTCCAATTCAAGAGACCAGTGTTTTGTTTATTGATAAATAATGTTAACATATAGTATCAGATATAGATTGT
The DNA here is from genome assembly GCA_949128135.1 of Parasteatoda lunata. Taxonomy (NCBI): domain Eukaryota; kingdom Metazoa; phylum Arthropoda; class Arachnida; order Araneae; family Theridiidae; genus Parasteatoda; species Parasteatoda lunata. The sequence continues at coordinate 25,208,855 of OX421980.1, forward strand.
GATCTCCATTGTTATTTATACTTAAATTTGAGATGGCAGAAAACAGGGCAAATAACAGTACTGGCATTTCTTAGCATCTGCAGTAGGATCTACTTTTAATGCTTCATATTTAACTAGATTCCAGAATAAAACACGAAAGAGAATTTTTGTGTTGTATAATATTTTAAATCTATTAGAATGTTTCATTTAGCACTCTTAGGTTAAATGGAATAAATTTTGCAAGCATGAAATGTTATATAATAAAAGATGGTTTAGTTCCTTTTATCCGAAATTTTGTTATATTCCATCGATTGATGTCATCATATGCATATATATATTGATGTTACTAATCAAATTCATGTGTTTGTTTACTTTTGAAGACTTTTTGTTGAATGTTGGATTTGTCACAAGTGAGCATAATTGTTCGATGCTATGTCATATAGCATCATAACATAGAACTGGCATTTATTTAAAAATTTAGTGATAATCATACAAGTTTACATTTGTTAGGTTATGTTAACATGGGCATTTTACAAGTCAAAATGGATTTAATCAAGATCGGCATTTCGTCTGGCGGAAATAAATTTTTCCAGGGCATTAAAAGGAGCTGGTCTAAATGGAAGAAACTAAATCTGACCAATACAATTGTTTAACGATAACTAATAACTAGTTCAAATTTAAAACAAATAAAAATTAATGTAACCAAATAAAGTAAAAAATATTTAAAAAGTAATTATTTTCATATTTATTTCAATTTTATAAAGAATAAGCCATTATAATAATTTATTTTGATTAATGTTATTCTTATTTTTCTGAATAAATGTCTGCACTTATTTTTCTAAGTAGAGATAAAATAGATACATACACTTATCTTAATAAATTATGAGTTGATTATTTTTAGTTAAATGACTATTCTGTTCAAAAGGATAAAATTTTTATGAAAAATGAAGATAAAAAATTATTTCCAATAGTTATAATTTATTAAAATTCTTAAATTTGTTAAGTTTTCATTTTTTGAGGTCAATGTATTTAGTAATTTTAAATATTTTCACTTTTAAGTATTTTTCTTTTTAAGAAGATTTATTTAACAATGAAATAAAAACTAGTATTTATTCCTAGATTTATAATACTAATAAATGTAAAGCAAAACACTGTATAGTTTGTCTAAAGTAAAAACTCCCCCCACCACAATGCCTAATGCAGCCTACTGCTATGGAAACAAAAATAGTGCATTTCAGGGTGGGTAGCTTCTCTTCACTCTATGGCTAACACAATAGACTGGAGAAAAAGATTCCCTTTCTCTCGTCGATCTGAGCCAAAACTTGTCGTAAACAGTAACCACGCACTATTGCTTGAAATAGTTATACTTCGCTACCATAATAGCCACCACGGGTCCAGGCGAACGGCTAGGGGAGTTCTTACTTCAGACAGACTAAAACTTAAACACAATCAAATGTTTTGCTATATATTATCTTTAGGTGTAATATTTATGTTTAAAAACTTGGAAGTTGTATTTTTTTTTAAATAAATACTTTTCTTAATCTGTCTTTTAGGTGAAAAAATATAAAAATATCTATTAAATATTAAAGTTTTCTTATAGATTAAATGACCTTAGTTAACTAAATAATGTTTTTGTATGATAAAATATATAAATAACAGTGAACTAGGATAAGTAAGCTGTTAGCACAGGCTTTCTAATTGTAAATTAACAAGATTTAGTTCCTGCAGTTTTTTTATAATTACTTTTTGTATTGAAATCACTATTCATTAAAATAAGTATCTGGTGTTTAAGATTGTTATATGCAAGATCCTGTTTTGGGATTAGAATAAGACCTAAATATGATTTGTTGAGTGGTTAGTTTTCCATATGCTTTGCGATGTTTTTATTACAGTTCATGTGTCACATTTGATTGTATTTTAATACTTAAGAGTAAGAATCTGAGAAACTGTCACACCTAACATTATGGGGTGATTCATGCCATCTCAGATTTTCTTCAAAAAATTACCAGTTGTTATATACCTTATCAAAAGACAAAATCTGAAATTTTTTGTCTCAAAGTTGAGTTGTTCATTTTTTATGGCCCCCTGAAGTTCGGAGCGTTGCAGGAGAATTTCAGCGTTTTTGCAGGACATGGAAATTACAATGACCCACTGCTCTTAGCGCACATAAAGTGCCTCCAAGTAATTTAAATATCTGAAAAGTAGGGATGTTGATCTTTGTAAAATGAGTGAGAATTTTGTGGCAAGTTGATGCCGCAAGGTCACTGAAGGTCTTAAAAAGAAGCATTTTTGCTGTTTTTTTGCAATTTTCAACGATCAACTACAGCTTGCGCCTTCTAGTTGCCACGGTAAATAACACTTCATTTGAAAGATATACAAAAGCACTTTAAAAAATTATATATATATTTGAGGCATATTTAATGCGCTTTTAATTATATAAAGTTGAAAGTCGAAAATTTTCAAATTTTACCAATATTTTGACTGGCATAACTTTTAATTTAATTTTAACAGTAATTTTTTTAAGAAAATATGAGACTGCATGTATTTCAGGTGTGTCACTCTCTCAGATTCTTGCTCTTAATTTATTTATTATGTAATCTTACCTTATTTTTTAGTTTAAGATCTAGTAATAAAACAATTTTTTGATGAAAAACTGAGATGTTGGTAAAGATTAATGATCTCCAAAGTGAAAAATATTAAATTCATGCTGAGTTTTCTACTGAAAGTACTTTTTATTACATTCCTAATTACAGATTTTGAGCTTTTGATTCTTATTTTTGATTGAAGGAAAATTTAAAAAGTATTCTGTATTTAAAAAAAAAAAAACTGCTCTCTGTATGTCCAAGAGTAATAAAAGGAATAGTGCAATTAAAGTAATTTCATGTTTAGTAAAATGGCAATGGTTTTGCATTTTTAATTATCCCTATCAAAATTCAGCTTATAAAAAATTTTATGAATTCGGTTTAGATTAAAATGATAAATATTTTGATTTAAGCAAAAATTCAGGCATTTAAATTGTTCATTTCTAAGGGTTGATTCATCTATAAATAGTCTGCTTGTCCAGGTGTATAATTAAAACACTTGCAAGTCAGCTATTTAAAAAAAAAAAATTTCAAATTAGCAATTTGTGAAAAACCTAGTTATATTCAGATAATGTTGAAATTTGAAAAAACTGTTGGAAAATGGCTGAGAAAAATTATCATAAACACAACCTAGAATTACGATTGGAATAGTTGCAAATCAAATGCTTCAAAAAATAATTACTAAAAATTCTAGTATCATAATGCTATTATAAAAATATTGAGAAAATATAAAAGGAATAGAAATGAAAAGAATAGGAATATACTGGCCAAAAAAAACACTATTGGAAAGCGTTGTGGATTTACAATGGAATTAAAGATTAGAAAGCATCAAAAATTAAATTTATCTTATTTTTAATTTTCAAGGGTCTAAATATCCTATTAAAATTAAACAATTTTGTTTAATAACTTAATTTTTTTACTATATACATAATTTTAAATTTACTATAAACAAATAAAAAATATTTCATTTTCTGTTAAATATTTTTCCACTTTTGATTTTAATTACTAATTTATCCTAATAATTGAGTTAATTCCTAATTTGATTGTAATTCTTTAAATGAAAATGAATGTTTATGTATCATTCATTGTATTTCTGAAAAATAATCATCATATAAAATTAATTCACATGCCTTCTATGCAGGTATTTTTAGATTGGATTATATCTTTAATGAATGATTAAAATAATATCTTCAATTTCCATGTATTGATAGTTTTTAAAATAAGTTCAATTTTGTAATTATTGATTGTTAATAAATTTTTTGTATTAAATATATATAACTTTCGCTACATCAAAAGTTTTAAAACAAAGGACGTTCTTTCAGTATTTTTTTTTTTTTTTTAATTACTATTATTACTGGTTTTTGTGGTGACATATTCTTTTACTCTTATTTTATAACTAGTAAAAAAAATTTCACTATCAGATAGTTGTAGAACAACCATTGCAAACATTCATTTTTACATTAATTATTTTAAAAATGGATGCTATATTTCCATGCTTTAGAATTAATTCCACTTAATGATATTAGATAGATTTCCGACCTGTAAAAGAAATTTTAATGCTATCTTTTATAAATGATTCCATTCTCGGAAGTTCGCTAACTCCACTAACAGTGATTATACAAAACTGGCCGGTACTGTAGAAATAATTTATATGATTTTTATGAATTGTTTTGGGCAGAAAAAAATATTTAACTCAGTTTTAAGCAAACTATAAAATCCTTGTTTAAACAAAAAACAATTAGATAAAACTCTGTTTTGCAGTTACCTGTGTATACAGAGGTAGCTTGTTTTTGTTTTGTTTTTTTTATTTAAATTTTATAATTTTTTCTTTAAAAAAAAAAACTTAGATTTTAAGGGGCTACTTGCTTTATTTAAATATATTTTGATTTCTATTATTTTATAACGCATATGTTGGTTTATTCATGAATAAAATCAAATGAATTTTTCTTATATAAGCTTTATTTTCCAAAAATATTTTGAAAAAGTTATTGTATACTGAAAAAAATCTAAAATTTTTACTGAAATTTTGATCCAAATAGAAACTTTGTTCATGGGGAGTATTAGGCTCTGTGAATTTTTGCACTCCTGGGCAATTCCATGGTGTTGGACAGAAAAAAAATGAGCAAAACTTTCATAGAAAAACCATCTCATTAAATATAAATTAAGTTTAAAATTATTCTATTTTTATGTTTAACATTCCGTTCATCAAGATTTATTAAAAACAATTTGTTTTGAAACATATAATAATAATACATTCAAATTAAATAAATTTAATTGTAGGTGCCAGGCGGAAATCACACTAAAGCAAAAAATGAGTATTAATTTGCAAATTGTCTAAACCTTGTGAATTTATTTGCAATTTAAATATGAACTTTACTGAATTTAGAATTCGTCATTTTTATTAAACATTCTATGTAGAAAAATTGGATGAATAATAGGTTTGAAATTTTTTACTGTGGTATCGGCATAACATTTTCAGTGTCTTTCGTAAATTCTACAGGTTAGATATAAATCAAAGTTAATGATAAAAATTATAAGTACTGAAGCTTATCTTAATGACTATATACAATATTATTTATTTATTTTTTGCACTTAATAGCTTCTTTAAATCTAAATTGTCCTCCATTTCCAGTTAGAAAGGGGGATTGATGTGTTTAATTATATTTTATATCTTGTAAAAGATTGTCTTCTACTTGTGGTTATTTAAAATTTCTTTCTGATCGATGCATTACAGAAACTTAAATGTAATTTTCAACAACCTTAGCAACACATCTTGGATAGTGATTAGAATCATAGTTAACAATAACTCAATCATTAAATCTAATTTTGTGTCCCGTGGGAGTGTAAGGTTTTCATAAATATTGGCACTACTCTAATTCTTATCAAATGAAGTGTCTGAAATTTGAATTACAGTAGGTGATAAAGGTTTCACATAGTGAAATGACTTTATATTCGGGATTGGTGAAATCGCTTGCCAGTGGGCGTGTAAATGCTCTATACTCCGCCGAAATTCCTCTGTTGGAATATAGTATGTACTGACTTACCGACAGAGTTAACATGCTAAAAATTCACCATACTGCTTCAGTGTAATCACTAATATTTTATTTGATCTAACATGCTGGCAAAAAAAAAAACAATTCTTTTCACAGTGCCTCCTATCCCATCAACATCTTTCTCGTAGGATGTTGCAAAAAAGTGCAATTGTACTCTAACTACTGTGATTTTTCAAGTAGAATAAGATTTAAAAATGAAAACCACTGCTTGAATTGGGAACTTGTTCATTTATTACATTCAATACATTTATTGACTTTATCTCAGCATATTTTGTTTTCATAAGGCAAAAATTGTAATCTGCAAATTTATAAATAGTTGTCTTTGTTTTTTTGTGAAACTAAATAATTTAAAGATTTGAAATGTTTTAAATGCAGTTGAGTTGTTTCTCTAAGGATTAAAATTGAGTAGCTTATATCAAAACAAACGAATAAAAATAATCATTTTTAAGTTCATAGTATAAATAATTCTTAGTACAGATTGTATTAAGCAACGGAGGTGAAATACATTATTCTAAATTGATATAAAAAAATATTTAGATGGTTTTGATCATATTTCATAAAGAGAAAGCAAAATGGGTGAAAACAAATGTAGTGAAAAATTATGGTGTTGAATGTAAATAAGTGTCAAAAGTAAAAATAATTTATTATTAATTTACAAGAAAAATATTCATTATTTTCAAAATCGAAATAGATTATTCAAATGAAACATTGAATCCTGCTTTATCACTATTATTTCTATATTTTCAGATGTTTGCTTTTAAAACACTTTGTTTGCATTAAATTACTAATTTTAAAATTTTGGTCATCTGGTTGACCATATCATGGAATAGTCCATCTGCTTATTTATATATATATATATGTAACTTATATATAATATATATATTATATATATAGTGCACCATAAAAAGACCACCCTGAATAGCTTTTGATCGGATCTTCACTTCTAGGACTCAATCTTAATGGTTCAAGGGGGGAGGGGTGACTTCAAATATGATAATTAATTAGTGCAGACGATATTTTAAGTTACAAAATCAGGCACAAAAACATACATTCTCTGAATAAACATACCTTTTTTTTAACGGATTCAGATTTCTGCCCCCAAAATATAGGGGTAGTCACAATCTGGCACACAAGGTCTCCATAATTTGGTTGAGAGATTGATTCAAAGTTTGGATCCTTTAATGTTAATTGCGTATTGCATTTTGCGTATTTCACCATATCACAAAAACTTTATAAGCTAATTGAAAAAATTTTGCACATAAAATATATATGTTATAAAATTCGTTTAGAAGTTCCCTGCAAAAAATACATTTTAGCAATTAGATTTATTATTTTATTAAATATTAGCCGAAAAAATCTTGAATTGTAAGGTATACAACTTTTTACACGATTTTCAAGTACATAATTTTTCATGGCAAAATGCAAAATTTGAGCGAAATCAGTTGAATAGTTCCCGAGAAAAAAATTTTTAAATATCGCTTTTTTTAAATTAAACTTCTCTAGAACTATTCAACTGATTTCGCTCAAATTTTTTATTTTGCCATGTAAAATTATATTCCTTAAAATTATGCAAAAAATTATATACTAATGTATAAAATTTTTAATATAATTTTTAAAAAAATTTTATTGTAAGCAATTGGAAAAAAATTTAAACATTCTTAAATAAAGAAAATAATATATACTTCCTAAAAGTTATTTTTCCATTGAATTATATTTTGATAAACGAATTTTATAATTGTTTGCAAAGACTTTTCAATTCACTTAAAAAGTTCTCAGATATAGTAAAATTAACACTAAGGGGTCCAAATCTTGGAGCTTTCTCCAGACCAAACTATCAGGACCATATTTCCAAGGCTGTCTCCCGTCCCCCATATTTTGAGGGTCGTAAATCTGAATCAGTTGAAGAAAAAAAATTATACGTTTTTGTGTCTGATTTCGTAACTTATATAGTTAGCAATCATTAATTAGCAGAGGTCACCCTTTGAACCATTAGTATGAAAATCCGATCATTAGATCAAAAGTTATTCATGGTGGTCCTGTTTTTTGGAACACTGTACATGAATATTTCCAATGTTGGTGAACTATTGTCAATTGTATTAATGTATAATTAGTTAACTAATTAGTGAACTAATTATAATTTATAAAAAATATAAATGTTTGTTTAAATGAGTTATTAGTTTTTTCAATCCATTAATTTAAGGATTTATTTTAATTTAATTACTATTAATATTTAGTACAATTAGTAAAGTAAATCTCTTAGTTGCTTGTTATTTTATTATGTTATAATAGCTTTAGGAAGTCTACTTTCTAGAGACAACAAATCATTCAAAATAGCTCAGCATCATTCGAAAGAATAGTTTCGAATTTCGATATTATTCCTACAAAACTGTACTTGGGGCTTTAAACTTTTTATTATTTTTTTTAATTTTATGTTTCAGGGAAAGGAGAGGCTTAGAATAGGCAGTGAATGAAAATTGATTTTACATATAATGAATAAGATGATTGAATGTTTTTTTATGCTTATTTTTTTGGTATTTTTATTTTCAATAACTTAACTGATTGGATAAATAGTAATTTTAAACATTTTTATTTATAATTATTTTATATTTTCTTCACCAAAATTTGGGTTTTTGTGAGTAATTGTCAAAACAAAAAGCATTCAATCATGTTATTGAATTATTTTGATATCAAACACTTGTAATTTTATATGTATGTTTATTTATAAATACTTATTTATAATAGCTAATAAATATTCTTACACTAAAATTTTTGGTTTTTGACATTTGTCTGAAACTATGTATAAAAGGGTTTTTGACATGACTGATAAAACCGGGGTTAAAATCAGATGAAACCGTCAATTGTCAAAAACTTGCCAACCCTGATTTTCACTCCTGGGGAAAATTTTGGAGTGAATGCGTATTGGCGAATTTCTTTTATAACCTCTTCAGCTAATGTTAATAACTTTTTGAAGAAAAAAAAGCTTTTAACAGTAACACAGTAAGAGCATAGAAACAATGTAGTTCAAATGGGACTTCTCTTTTTGTTTTTCTTAGTATGACTGCCTAAAGAATTAACGTTTTGCTCTTATATGCTCATATATTTTCTGACATTTTTTTCCCTCGACTCTTAGAACTAAACTGAGTAAAAAATTCAAACAATCCAGAATTTCAAATGTAACAATTCACTGATTCAATTAACCTTTTAAATGTTTTTCCCTTAAAATAATAGGGTGCAAAGGACAGTAAAAGAAAATCTGTCTTTTTATTACAGTTGAGTTTTAAATCTGTCTCTTAAAATTATTGACTAAGCCCCCCCCTTTTTTTTTTAACAACGATATGCTAAATACTTCTGCTTCCTTATAAAAGTCTTTTCTTTTTCTTTTTTTTTTTTAAATGAGGGATTAGATGCATGTAAAATGTTCAAATTAACTTATTTTTGTTTCAATTATAGAATTAGAAGAGTGCATTTCAAGAACGCTAGCTATGCAATCTCAAGATGTTGTTGAAACACCTAAAGTAAGTATTTTTCATTTTATAAGTTTTTCCATTGTGAAATTCAGTTGCATTATTTAGCTTCATTGCACTATTATGTAAAAGAAAAATATCTTCATTAGATGGGACAAAATCTCTTACATTTTAGTCATCATGATATTTTTTTGATTTGACTTAGTCTAGCGCTTTTATTTATAACTTAATATTTAAGTTTGTGGCATAAATAAATTTTAAAGGGCTAAAATGTGGTAGGTGGCGAGGCTGGAGGCTATGTCATAACCATTTCATTATATTATTTTATTTATTTATTTTTTAAAGTTGTATAGTTTACTGATTTATATCTTTACCTTTCGAAATGAATATATTTTATAGAAAAATAGTTTGATCTGCATCAAGGCTTAACTTTATATCTGTTTTTAAGTAATTTTTTGTTATTCATATTTTGTGATTTATTTCTTACATTTTTGCCTAATTTAGATTTGTAATGATTTAGATCTAAAATTTTCTTTCATTGTTTCATCTCATATAATATATATATTATATAACAGCATTTACTTATGTAATTTCGAAGCTTATTAACACAGCAATATATGGTACAGACCCGATTATCCGAGTTAATGTGGACCACAAACTTGGATAACTGTAAAACTCTGTTAAATCGAAGAGTATAAAAAGAAAAAGAAGAGTAAGTATAAATGTAATGTATTTAACAAATACAAAATTTGTACGAATACGCCACATACAATTCATGTTATAATTAAAAAGCTTACTTAAAAACACTTAAAGAGCATACTTTACGAGAATGAGAGTTTTTAGCCTCCAAGTCCTCAATCTTTTTTTTTTTTTTTTTTTTTAACATTTCTTGGCGCTTATATGCAGCAATGTTTCGCCTTTTTTTCTTTTTTTTTTTTCTTTAAGTGATAAAAGGAAGGCTTGGTGTCGCTTCTTGTTCTATATATTCAAAAGCACTTTTGAATGTTTTTCATTGTCACTGTCTTCATCATCTTCGCTAGATTCATTTTCATTATTGGTGAAAATAACGATATTGTCATTGGATCAAGTTGTTGGATTTCTTTGCCTGAGTGTTTTGAAGATAAAATTCAGATTTTCTTTCATCGGTAATTTTAAAAATGAACTAGAACAAAAAAAACTTTGAAATATTTGATAGCTTGGTTAAAGCAGAAACTCTACTATTTTTACATTATATTTTATAACTGTGAAAATTAATAGGAAAAATTTAAATCTCTATTAAAATGCTTTAATAATTTTAATTTGATAATAACTTCTAAAAAAATTATTTTTTAAAAAATCATTCATATATTTAAAAAGATTACGAAATACTTTAAAAGATAAAAGACTAACCCTGCTTCAGGATTCATTTATTAAAGTTTCTATTTTTGTTTATTTATTTTGTTTGATAGAAAAATATATCTTGGTTTTTAAAACGTATGATGATTTTATCCCCTCCTGTTGAATATATAATGTTGAAAAATTAAATCTGATTGTATACATTTTTTTCTAGGTGTTTTATCTGCTTATTCTTTCTCAATTGTCATTAGTATTTATTTAAACTTTAAGAAAGATAAAAAAGAATACATTAAGAAGTTTGATATAAATACATAATTATAGATGTAGCTACCGATAAATTAATATAATTTTCCTATTAGCATAGATACTCAAGTCAGACATATGATACCGAATCAGAGCTTTCAGACCTCAGTCAGTTTCAATTATTGGGTTTACATCCCCTTACACCTACCTATCATTTGATAGGGAACATGATTAATACCTTCTTGAAAGTAAACCTCCCATGATTCACAGTTAAGGCATGAAACCCTATGGAGTTGATTATTCACAATTGATCAGCTATCTAGTGTCTGAATAAGTGTTTCATTTATATGAACACAACAAAGATTATATTTTTGTTCTCTTTTTTACTCCAGCTGTGTTAAATACAGTCTTCAAATTGATAAGAAAATTAAAGAAATTTTCAATGGGGAAGAAGCATTGAGAGCATTTAAGATGTCATTTCAACCTGAGGGGTCACATAACCTGTGTGGTCCAGATGAAAAGATCAAAAGATGCCACTGTCTGAATTATTTCAGGAGAGCAATATCATTTTCTCTCCTTTCTTTACAACAATAAGGCAAGGTGGCAGGAGAAAGATTGATTCTTTAGTAGTGAAATAGCTAAACAATATTTTTAGTTATGGATAAGGCAAAAAGTAAACATGTTTTATAAATGGTGAAAAGTTGTATTTTTTATCCTTGCAATTTAAAACAAAAAAAAAAAAATTTCAACTTGGAAAAAATAGTGTCCGGTTTAAAGAGATAGAAAATAATGTTTCAGAGCCAAAATGACTGTCCTCGTCCGTTTACGGGAGTGTCTGCTTTGCTGAGAATGTACATAATGATTTATTCATAGAAGATTACCGGGTAATTATAAATATGTCCGTATTGAGAGGCGTCGGTTTTGCAGGAGGTTTCACTATATATGTATGTATGTATGTATATATATGTATGTATGTATATGTATGTGTGTATATATATATATATACACGCATAAGTTCAAAAGTAAATTACAGACAAATGAAAAAAGGGGGGGAATAATAATAATAATAACAAACAACTGAGGAAAGAAAAAGAATTAATAAAAAAAAAGTTTTTTTAAAAAAACGGAAAATAAAAGATATAATTTTTTCATCAGCCCACACGCTGATGAAAATCACACGCTTATCTTATGAGTTCTATTTACTTGCAGCTTATGCGCAATAAATGATACTTATTGTTTCTCTTAATTTTTTTCTAGTTTTTTTTTGTATTTATTTATTTTGCTATATATATATATATATATATATAATAAGAAAGGAATTTTTATTTTCTTTAGCTCATGTACATAATGCATCATAAATTTGTTATTTGGGAACAGACTTGATGTGCTTTAAGGAATATAATAATGAATGTGATATTGAAGCTTAAGAAATTATAATTATTGAATATAGAGTATTGATATTGAACAAATTTGAGTTGAATAGGATCCTCCCATAGTATTTCATATCAATTGAAGTGTGATTATAAATAGCAATGTAACATAATAAATGTGTGCAATCAATTTTTGTTTTTACATTATAAAGCATTATATTACAAGCGATTTATTAAAACAAAAAATATTAAATGTTTTAACTTCCATTCTTTTAGATATTATAAAACCTCTATCTTGCTAAGTATCACTGTCAATAATTTCTAATAAGTTTAGTTAGACTCATTATATCCCTACACCAACCAATCGTGTATCATAAATTTAAATTTGTATACTAGTGCAACTCTTTGAATTTTAATATTTTCTTGCTGCTAAAAACGCCATTAACAATTAAATTATGGCTTCAAAATTTTAACCTTTTCAAAAGTTGAAGATAGAATGCCAATAATGCTGGATTGATAAAAATGCCTATATCTAAAAATTGATAATGACATTTTGTTACAAAAAATTACTGTCTCAGTTATATTGCTAAACTTGAGAAAAGTACAAGTCTTAGGAACCCAGTGCTTTTTCCTTACTCCTTAGTGCTTTTTCCGAAAAGAGAAAAATATTAAAATTGTGTTTTGAAAATTATGTAAATTCCTATCTAAATTAAAAATACGCATAAGAAATAAATTCTTAAGTCTTTTTTTTTTAATGGCTTAACAGTCATGAGTATTTTTTTTTTTTTTTGATCCAGTCTTATTTTTGGCATATTTATTACACATAAACGATATCACTGAAGTCTCAAGGTATGTTTATCTTTTATACCCTTATAATGTACTACTAAATTGACCAGTGTTCTTTCTTGGATATTTTAGGCAACATGTTATTTATTTACATATTTAGGGAGGAGCTCTAACTTCTAAATAATTTCAAAGTTGCATATGAAATACTAGTATTGGCTTGATGTGTTGCTAATAATTTTGTTCCTAAATCATACAAACTTGCTTTGCAATTAAAAAGTGAATTTTTTTATATATATATATTTATAGGAGGATCCAAAATCTTTAAGTGAATGGCCAACTTTAGGAGAGGTTCATATGAATGAGGTAAAGTTTTTGACAACTTAATTCCTTCTGTTAATGTGAGTAACAGTAAATAGTATGGTATAGTGCGGCTTTCAGGAGAACTCCTCCAGGCACCCATCTCGCGTCGTGACGGGTACTATGGTTACGAGGAAAGGTCACTTCGAATAGGGGTGTGGGGTCAATAGTTTTGTCCTTAGTGTAGGTCGTCGTGAGTAAACCAATCGACGCCTTCTTTCCTCCATTTCACCCCCATTAGAAATGTGCTCTCGCTTGTTACCATAGCAGCAGACAGCCCCAGACTTTCAGTCTGGATGAGTTCTCCTCAAAGCCGCACTATACACTATTTTTACTCGCTTTTGTTTAATGAGGTATTAATATGTTTGCTATTATAGTTTTTATTAAAATTTGTTTAGATTTAGATTGAATGTAATCCAAGACGTTATTTTACTTTTTAGGAAGTAGCCAAATTAACATTCCACATTCTTCAAAACTGATATTTATATTCTGTTATTCTGAGGTTCAACCTCAATCAAAATCAGATACAGTTGGTTTAAAATAAACAGTTGCCTTTTGATCTTTTCTTTTTATCTGGTCTTTGGTTATAGTTGAAGAAGAAAGTCGGAGGTAACAAACAATTATTTTTTAGGTGACAGACCAAAGATCAAATACACTGAAATCACATCTTTTGAGGCAGAAGTAAATAAGTTTCATTTCTTTAATATAAATTTTTTTTTAAAATTTATAGAAGCAGACATAATAGATTTTTTTGCTGTTTTTATAGCTTAGTATAAACTTATCTCAACAAAATCAAAGATATTAGTATAATTTAATGGTTAATGAGCTATATGTGTATTATTTAGATATGATTTAGTTTTCTGAATACCTGATTTAAACTTCTATTTGTCTGAAACTTTCATATTTGAATTCAAATATTATTGTAGTAAAATTTGTAAGTGTTCTTTATTTTTAATTAGTCCACATACTTATGCACTTATTTTTACTAGAAGCATGCTACCACTTCCACCAATCCTGTTACTGTAAGAAGTTCTAAAGAGCAAAGTCCAAATGATAATGGTTTAGATGACGACTCTGCCAAGGAAAACCAAGACTCTTCTAAATCAAATTCTGGACAGCAAAGAAAAAAAGGTTTGTTTAGCAAATGTTTTTTCTGTTGTTTCCAAAAAGATTTTAATTATATGCATTCTTAAAGCAATGAATTTTTTTTATTTATTTCTGTTACACACATTTTCATGAACTTCGTTTTATTGAACTAGTATTTGATTTTATGTTGGTAGAATGGCTTTCTCCATTGGTAGTTAAGCAGGGCATTATATTTATATAATTAAATAAATCAAAAGCAACTGAAAAAAATCACACTAGGAGCTTCCTCTGAGAATCACTGTTATTAATAGTATTTCTTTTTTACTCTAGGATCTTGTACATTGTTTATCTTACGTGGGTATTTTTGAAGAAACCCAAATTGTGCGTATGCATGTAAAAATAGTAGATTTAAGTTGTTTTTTTTTTTTTTTTTTTTTTTAATGAATTCTCATTAGCAATTAAACACAAAATTGTAAAAAATGTACGAAAACAATCTTTATTTTTATTTCGCAATATTCAAACTGGAGCAATTCTTTATAAATACAAGAAAATTGACTTATTAATTTTTTTTAAAAAAAAGGCTTCGTTTTATTTATTTTTTAAAAAAAAACATTTGGTTTAAACCAGCCTTACCTTAGCTGTCAAAAAAGCAATTTATTAATGAAAACTAAAACTTATTCAGTTATGATGTAATTTTAAAGGAAGTTCTTAAATAAGTTCTGTTCTTAAATTAATAGTTAGTACTAAGGTAATTTTTTTCTTAAATTTATTCTCTAATATTATTAACCATAACCATAATCTCATATTTTAACTAACCTATTAAACTGATACTTTCTTTTCTGGTGAGATAGGTTTATAATCAGCTATTATCTTTCTGATTATTAAAGTTCTAATTTTTTAAACATACTAAAAAAATTAGCACAACTTTTTTAGTATGCGTACAGTATTAAAAAAAAATTTTCTTAGTAAATTATCTGTATTATAAATCTTATTATATTTCTCAAAAATAAGAGTTGTCAGAAAAAACATATCTCAGTCTTTATCATTTAAATTGAAATAATGATGTTGAACAAGCAGCATTACTTCCAATTAAAATGTATATAATTTTAGGTTCTAAGCAGAAATGGGTTCCTTTGGATGTAGAACCAGTAAAAACAGACAAAAGGAAAAATACTAGGAATGGAAAAGCTTTTTCCCAAAAAGAAGATGCTTCTCTCAGCAACGGAGAGCAGAAAAAAAAAGATGGTGATTCAAAAAAGCAATCAGGTAAAACTTTCTAAAATTCTGTTTATATTCAGATTGCAATAGAATTGGTCATTATTTTTAATTCTAAATATCTTTCAAGATTCCCGAAAGGAGAAAAGCAACCAAAGACCGAGAGGACGAAAAGGTCGTGGATATGCTGGAGATTTTAAATTAAGACGTAGAGGTAAGTTTATCTCTTTTTAAATATTAATTCATAATGTAGTCTCTTTTTTTTAATTACTTTTTTTTTAATTTTTAGCAATTTAGTTTTTTGATATAATTTCACTAAGTGGCTACAGAATTGGAAAAAGTCAGGGAATTAAATTACATTGCCATCAAATCAGGGGCTTAAGGTACTTTTAAGTTCCTTTTTAAAGAAAAGAAAAGTTTTGTGCATATTTCTGGCTTAGTGGTGCTTTGTTTCAAAGTATATAGATAAATAAATATCAACCAAATGCTTTTTGCCTATTTATAATAGTAACAAAAAGCTGCTTCCACTTTTTTTAGAAAATGTCATAAAATATTTTTCATTTTTTCAATATAAACATATGCTTCTAAAAGTGTTATCTGCTGTGAACTAGTGTCATTGTAATTCTGATATTCTTACAGTTAATTTTAGCATGTAGTTTGTACTAGCAAAAAAGTAGGACAATCCAATAGATCTCTTTATAGTGATCAACTTGAATCATTCCAAATTTTTATTTTATTTTCAATACCCAATTAAAGGTATAGCTAGTGATGATTATAGAAGAACTGGAAATAAGTTATTTCTTTGTTCAATGTGACTAAACTATTCACAGTGTCACTAACACTTTTTTATAGCTAAGTGGGTATGTTCATGATAGTGCCCAATATTATAATTATAAATGTTAACTCTTTATGCATGTTAAATATGAAAGCTAGTTCTGATTAAAGCTGTCTTTAAAAAATGAAATCTTAGGGACTAATTTTGATAAGGTATTCCCTATTTCTACCTATCCTTTTATTTTTTAATTATTGCAAAATGTTTCTCTTCCCATTTTTATATTATCTTTTTATTTTAGCATACTCTCAAGATGCACCTGGATTCAATGATTATCAAGATATAAATAATTTCTTACCCTCTGACATTGCTTATTATCCATATTATCCTTACTATTGGAATGGCTTTTCCATGGGAGATGAAGCCTTGAAAGATTCACTGAAAAAGCAAATGTAATTATTTTAGAGTTGTTGATACATAATTTTTTTTAATGTCTGTTTTTTCTAAATTTCAATATTGGTCTTCCTACAATAATTTTTTTTTTCTAGATTATTAAGTTATGAATGAAAAGAACTTAGTTATGTATATTTATAACATTTTCCTAGGAATGTCATTATTAGGGCATTAACTTCTCCAAAATAAACTTGATTTAATCTTAATGCATGGTGGTGTGAATCTTAACTTTTCAAAAATCTGACTGTAAAAAATCTGCTTCATTTTTTAACTAAAAAATTTTCACCTGTTGTCAATCAAGAAAATTCAAAACAGCCTTTACTGATTTTTAACTAGTAATATTCTTTTCATTCGTCTTATAAATTAATCGTAATCAGCGTAATTGATTAATAGGTTCATTGTTCTAGATGAACTTATTTTAAATCTTGTTCTTTACTTTTATTTAGACTTAGAGGTTCTTAAAATTGTTTTATATTTCTCATCTAGCTGAAGAATTTTTGATCTGCTATTGTAAAAATATTGATAGCATTGATATCAAAAAATTTTCACTTTTTTTTTCTTCTCCATTTTACTTTTACACTAAATTATTTCATTTAAATCATATAATAATTTTTCCTTTGAATGTTAGGTGAATATTGTATGCAGACATGCCAACTGCTCTGCTTTGAGCAGAGTTTCTCAGTTTCAAAATCTTACTACACAAAGTTAATAATACTCCGCTTTCCATGCGCAAACTGATACAAAAGCTGAAATCTCTTCCCTCTTAATGCGTTTTCATGTTGAATTCACTGCATTTGCTTGAAGCATAACAGTGGAAATGTGTCTCGTCTTAGTTGAAGTAGATGCGTTAGTTTATGACGTGGCAGTCAGAATGTTGCTTAGACACTACCATTGTTGCATAAATGACTAAAAAATATCACTCTCCAAGTTTATTTCTATCATGTGTTGTTTACATTGCACCGGTTGATCATTAAAAGCGTTTCAAAGCTTAAACATTTTTAAAATTCCATCTTTAAAAAAACCATCATCAAGTTTTTAAAGATTAAGAAAGAATTTTCCGTTTTAAAACGCTTAAAGATATTTAAAAAATCATGCCTGTTGCATTACATGTTATATGGATTTTACTATCGCACATGGTGAACCTGTATTGTAGACGTAATGTGGGTTGTGAACGGCTTAAAAAATTGATAAAAGGTTGACTGTAAACCAGAAAATTAAAGTATTGTTCTTCACTAGCACTGTTAGTTTTATTTATTTGGAGTAAAAAAGATTTCGTCTTACTGCATATAAATAATTTATACTTATATAATAAAAGGTGAGACTTAAGCCTCTACCATAACTTAAAACATTATTATAGACTGATAATAATGTTTTAAGTTATGGTAGAGGCTTAAAGAATAGTTGAAAATTGTTTGTTAAAATTTCTGCTGTAGCTATCTTTAACTGCAAAAAAAAAATTGAAATTAGTAATTTTTGTCTGTTCTAAAAATTCTTAATAATTTTATAGTATTGTGTTGAGGTTACTTCTCTAACTCGACATTATAGTAGTATTATCATATTTTCAACGATTATAGTTTTATGGTGTTCCAGTTAAGTAGATAATGTCATGTGAGATAGATAATGTTTCACTTCAGTAGATTAAGATGATAATCCTGAATTATTTATATATATATATATATATATATATATTGTGCGTGTGTGTATTATAATCTGTCCTTCATATGTTTTATACTTAATTGACCAATTAGTTATATATATATATATATATATTGTGTGTGTGTATTATAATCTGTCCTTCATATGTTTTATACTTAATTGACCAATTAGTTGTTATTGGACTATTGAAAGAAGTCTGGTTAATTCTAAGCTTTTCATAAAAGCTCCTTAAATTGTTATTATTTTACCAGAATTAGTTTATTTCTGTTCCAAGAAAAGTAAGCCTTGCTTAATGCAATAACAAGTGCTTTGTCATAAGCATTTGTTTCAATTCCCAAAAGATTTCCTATCTTACTTACTAGTTGGAATTTATATTGATTGAATAAAAAGTTTACAAAGTTATTTCAATTTTGGAATCCAGGCACTTATCAATCAGCTTTTATTATGTGAACTTAAAAGTAAAACTGCTTTGTAATATGTTTTCATAGTTTTATTATTATAAAGCATTTGTAGAAATATAACTTAACATTCAGAGATTTTAAATATTTTATAGTTTATATACATATTTTATAAAAGATACATGGACTTTCTTTGTGCTAATGCTTAGGGTTCTGGCATCTCTTTTCAGAGAATATTACTTCAGTGAAGAAAATTTACAAAAAGATTTTTTTATGAGGAGGCGCATGAGCAGTGAAGGATATATACCAATTGCACTAATAGCAAGTTTTCATAGAGTTCAAGCACAAACCCAAGATATAAGTAAAGTACTCGAGGTATGTCTTTTGACTATTTAATTTTTTTTTTTTAATGTCTGACAAATCTTCAAAATGGAAGAATATAATTAAGTATCATTCTTATATTTGTTATTGCATAAACTTGTCATTGCATTCTGATTTTGATTATGTTGAAAGAGTACTTTAATGCACTAAAGCCAGAAGCAACTATGCTATGCAATTCTTAAGAAAAATAATTTGTTACCAGTGGCCATACTCTAACAAAATTATAGGTTAAAAACTCTTTGATACAAAAATAATGAAACATGAAAGAAGCTCTTTAGACCACCTTTGGGGTTGAAAAGAATTGGTTGAGAAAAAAATTCATTATGCTAGTTACAAATAATTTTTTATGACAATAACATTCTTACTTAATTTAGCATTTAATACTCAACCAGCTTCTGGGTATCTTCATTTATACAATTATGTATCCTGATTTTTAAATCGAAAAAAAAAAAAAAAAAAAACACACACAAAACAGACTTTCATTGACCAAAACCTGATGTGAGAGGTAGTGCCTTTCAGATAAATCTATTAAAAAAATACTTAATAATCTTCAAAGAAATATTATAATCTCACATGTGTCTACAGATTGATTACTCAACTCTTTGGCAGATTTTTTTTCCAAATTTCTTCTGGTTTGCCATTTAAAATTATATTTTTTGAATTTATGTGAAGTTGTTTTTATTATTTTTTAAAAAAATAAAGCAGGGGTGACTATATTCCGGGTGTTCCTCGAAATTCCAGGTTTTTAGTATCATCCTTCCAAAGTTAAAAAACTAAAGATGTAACGTATAGTGATTTGGTCGATAATGTGTTTTAGTTTGACATTTTCTAATATTGTATTTACATGATTTTAAAATATTGACCATTATCTTAGTACTATTTCTTTTTGTGATTCAGGCAATCAGTGCTAGTGATCAGCTTGAACTTAAAGAATGCCCAGAAAGAGGTGCATTAGTGCGAACTATGATCAATCCTCATCAGTGGCCTATACATGATGCATTATCTGCTGAATTTCATAGTGATGGTCCTATGATTGTGCCTTCATTATCTGGGAAGTCTAATGATGGTAATTTACTTTTTCCTTACTATATACATTCATATTGTTCACAGCTAATGAAACTGGAACAGTTTTGTGGAAATCTTTTTTGCCTTTAGCTTAACTGAAATCTTTAATCTTAATTCTATCTCCCTGAAGAGAATCTGCTAAAAGTTTTTTTTTTTTTTTTCCCCTGTGAAAATAAAGAAGCCACATTAAGTGCAATAAACTGAGGTTGAAGCTTTAAATTTTAATCAGATATGCTTTTTTTAAAAAAAAGAATCTACTGGTGACAAAACACTTCGATGTTTTGTTTCTAATTTGATATTTAAAAATACTTTTGAAGTATTAAAATTTTTAAATACTTTTAAAATTATAAAACTTTTTTAGAAAACAATTATGAGCCTAGCTAGAAATGTTTTCAAGGAGATGAAAATCATTTAAGTTTATAATTTCGATTTTTGCATGATCTTATAATTTTCAAGGCTGGACAGGTGGAGAAATTTTAAAATGATTATGGCTTTTCTTTATATCGAAATTTTGTGCTATTTACATCTGCAGTATCTAGAGATAGACCTAAAGCCTAGCAGTTATGTAATATAGAAATAGCATATTATTCACCATTAAATTTTTGTTTAAAATAGGACAAGGCTTTGAAAAACAGCCTAACAATTCTCAATGTTTGCATATTTTGATGAGAATAAAAAATTTAGTAAGGGAGCATCTTTTCAAGTATGAAAAGAATAAATTGCATATATATATATATATATTTTTAATTTTAAGGTTTTAATAAATTTTTATTTTTTATCATTAAGAGTGCCAGCTAGAAATATGTTTAACTTAATCTAATGGTTATAACCTGCTATAGTTCATGAATTTATTAATGTTCTTAAATGATGAATACTTTATCTTCTAGATTGCAAAACTCGATAACATGATAAATCTTTGTTGCTTGTGAGTAAAATAAAATCAAAGAAATAATAACAAATATCTCTAAAACAGAAAGTGCTCAAAACAGACACCCATCACAGCTATTATATTTAAATCATGTAATGACAAAACTGAATATTTAATTTTAATACCTTAATATTATTAATGATATACAATCATGTGATTTCAAGTTCGCAAATTGTATCATTAAATTTTTTTTTTTTTTTTAAACATTTATATATATATATATATTTAATTTCTAGTGGTAAGATAAAATAAAAACTACCGCAATTAATACAAAGAACCAAATGGAGAACAAACATAAAAAGAAATAATAATTGAGAAAAAAAACGGCTGTAGCAATACTTCTTGTTCTTTTCGTTTTTTTTTTTTTTTTTTTTTTTTTAAATTTTAGTCTCAGTATGATCAATAACACCACCAAGCATTGTGAATGACATTAAAATGATAGATTTAAATATGAAGCTTTTTTTCGGCAATGTTATTCCTTAATATTTATATTTTTACTAATTGTTACTTTTCATCATAAAATCAAAATTGTTGCCGAAATTAATAAATACCTCAACAATAAAGTTGTGCATTGTAAATGACTATTTTAAATTTGTCAGTTTAAGTAAGACTTTTCTTTTTCATTATTAATTGTTTTCTTTAACTACTACTGAAAATGCTGCTAAATTAATTTTTTTTTTTATTTGCATTGCATTACCTGGATATCCAAAATACACTTAGCAATTAGTAATCTATGCAATATACAAATCAGAGTATGTCAGTTAGACAAAATAACTTTTAGTATCATTAAAAGTGCAAATTAACTTACTTCACCAGTTGGATAAGTTTTGCAGAATTATTACTTTTTGTTTGTGAATGAATTATTTATTGTAGCAACAGATTCTTCTGATGAATTGGACGTTGCAAAGACTACAGAAGCTATTCAGAAGAGTATTTCTAAAAATGGAAGTAGAAAGGAAGGACGATTTAGAGGAAAATCAAACCCTCCTATGATGGTATGTTTTTGTCTTTATTTTGCATTATTAAATTTACATATGCCTGCTAGAATTTTTCTTTAAAAAAAAAAAAAAAAAAAAAAACCTACAAGAAGCTTTTAACATGTCATAATTGTAATATCAATAGCTTTTCTACAATTTTTATGTGTAGTTATAGATTTCTTTCAAATATAAATTACATTAATATTGGGCACTTTATTTTACAAAAGAAAACAAAAAACCTTTTTTTTATTTATTTATTTATTTATTTATAGTACCTAAACTTACTATTTTTCCTAATGTATTAAGTATTTTTGTGCTGGTTTATTTGCATTAAATTGGGATGTGCTTGAAATTTTTACAATAAAAATGTGAATGGTTTTGCTTAAGCTTCATAACCTAATTAACTGAAGGAAGCTGTATTGAAAAGAAAAAAGTTCTTGCAAAAAAAAAGTGATGCCAGGTCGCATAAATTATAATTTATTTATTTTTTTTTTGGACAGAATATTAAAGAAGAGAGTATTAAAGCCTCTGATACTGATGATTTAGATTTCAAGTTTGATGAAGATCTGGAAGAAGCCAGTAAAACTGCTGAAGCTGGGTAATATTCTTGATAATAATAATATTCTTCTCTGGATAATATTCTTAAACCTTCCAATTATTTAGTCCCTGGTCAATCATATAAAAAAAAGTCTTTGCTGAGCACTTTTTTTTCTGGCTTTTTGGTGTGAGGGCCTGTGACAGAATCACAGCGCCATTGTTGCATAACGTTACTAAGTTGTTGCAGAAAGATTAATTTGGATTGCAAAAAAAACATCTATTGCATATTTGTTTTAAAAAGATTGCTTTTCTTGAATAATGAAAGAGGAAAAAGCACTTTTGATACTCTAGAACAGTGATTCTCAACCTTTTTTTTTTTTTTTTTTTGTGGCGGCACACTTTTAACGATTTCGAAATTTGACGCCTATAATACACTGTGTTAAATAGTTTGTGATAATAATTTTGAATGTGAAATAAAATAATATGTACTACAAAAGCACGTTTATGAAGGGATTATTTCTTACGACTAATTTTTTATTAGTTATTAGCAATTATTTTTTTTTATTTTTTTCCGCTAGTTATTAATTGTTAGCTTGTTTTCTATAGTTATTAACTGTTGTTTTTTTTACATTGTTATTTTTTTGTGAACTAGTTCTTTTGCTAATTATTAATTGTTAGATTATTTTTTTGTTAGTTATCCTTTGTTAATTTGTTTTTATAACTATTAATCGCATAGCTTACTTTAATAATTAGCTTTCTTTCCTTTGTTAATTAATAACTTTAATAATCATTAAATTTCCTACTTATTTCAACATTTTTTAAAATTGTGTGTCAAAGACAATTTAAACACTTCCTTCTTATTTTAAGATTGTCAGAGACAAGACAATCGCCAACAAAGATGTTCACACGGTTAAAGCGTGGAAAATTAATTATGTGTATATAATGTTATATATATATACACACACGCACTTTTCTTTAATTTTAACCTTATTCGTAATAAAAAAAAGCATTATAATTTTTACTGTATCATTTGTAATATTTGGTGGCACACAAAAGTGCCGCGGCACAGTGGTTGAGAATCACTGCTCTAGAACCTTAAACTTTTAATAATGTTCGATTTCTGTAAATCAAAAATTTACATTTCGAAACTGTCATAAAATTTTGTTTACACAAAGTTTAATCCTCCCTCGCCAACAAACCTCCCTTTTTTTTCAAAGTTTACAGGGAGTTTTTTCCTTTAACACTAGCAATTTTTTAATGTAAATTTGTAAGAGCAATTCTGAGGACTAGCTTGCAAATATTGCTATCAAATAAATAGTCCAAAGAAACTCAAGTGCTTAAATATTACTTGATTAAAAACTTTATTCATTTCAAAAATATACAAATTGGAAATTACAATCGATATGTTTCAAATGCTTTTGATTTTTTTTTATTCATTTTGATTTTTTAAGCATTCAATTTGTACAGATTCCATAGTAAACCAGCGTGCGGTAGAGGCTATTTTTGCAACAGTTATTAGAATTTTTTATGTATATATCTACATATTTTAATATTTATTTTTTAAAAGTTATGGTAAACCTTGTTTCCACTAACAGATTTAAGCTTTAAGGTATACCTGAGCTTTCTTAAACTGGTTTTCCGAACAGTTCTGCTTTCTTTACTTGCTAGTGAAAGGAAAATCTTGCAAAGAAAATCCGTAGAATGTCTCATTTTAGGGAAAAGGGGAAATCTTATTTATTGTGATTGGTTTAATAAATAGGTCACATGATTCCCACAAAAGAGTAAAGGGAAAAGTATCTTTTAATTTATGCATCCTTGAACCAAAAATCGAATTTGAATTTAAAAGTGTGAGAAAACGTTTCGTTTTAAATAATAAATTAAGAAAAGGAATAACATAAAAGAATTATTGAAGCTTTTTATGTTACATATATATATGTAATTTTGTCTGCACGTCAGAAGATGTTCATTTGAAAATAAAACTAACCATAGAGTTTCTAAGAATCTTAAAATTCCTATTCCAGTTATCACATGTCTGCCAAAAAAAATTCTGGAAAACAGCAGAAGAGAATTTTTGCAAGATAAAAGAAATCTAAGTGTCACATACTATTAATGTTGATGACCAATGTTATGCAAATTTATATTACCATTTAATCCTCAAAGTCTAATGCTCAGAGGGTTGAATGTGGTATGATTAAATAAAATATAACTATGAAAGAAATTATTACTAGGAAACTATAAAATTTTTAATTTTATATTATTCTTTAGATCTTCTAGTTCCAAAAAAACTGACTATGAGCTAAGTGACCAAGATGTCAATAAACTCATTATTGTTACCCAAAGTACATCTAACCGTAAACATGATCGTTCCATCAAGCAGTCTTTTCCGGCCTATGTGATGAACCAAGAAATCGCTGCAACTATAAATGATGGTCTACACATCTATGAACAGGACTTAATGAACCGATTCCATGGTGATGTAAGTACACTAAAACAAAATATTTTTAGAAAATAAACTGTATTTAACTATGCACCTTTGTAATGCCAGTTATAAGTTAGTGATTCTTTTATTTATCTTTTTAACATGCATAAATATCCATGTTTGATTTGATAATGTTTCTGCTTTATCAGTCGAACGATCTCATGACAACGGGGAATAGTTCTACAAATTTGAGACTAACATAACATTAACCGGGTTTCCACCACAGCACTATTTTCCATTAACTTCACTTTCTTTTCATTAGATACTTTTGATTGGAAAAAAATCATTGATTTTGGTTAAAAATCTGAAACGATGATCGTAATTGATCAGTAAATTGATATTGAAAGAAAGTGATGGGCCACCAGTAAATGCTAAATTTTTAGAATTTCTAGCATAGAAGTATAATGTATGCCAGAAAGAACTTAAAATCTCCATATAGAAACATGCGACTTGCACATCATCAATAACACCCTAAATGGTTTAGTAAGTTTTGGGCAAGAAGTTCCTGATCTCATTCTAGCAGTATATTTTTGTCATGGATGGCCTGTGAGAAATAGTGTATAAACTTGCCGAAATAAAAAAGAAATGTTCCTCACCACAAGTTAGTAAAATATACGTCAATGTGGCAGTTGCCATTAAGAATACAGTTTTGCAAGTACTTGAGCTATGGCCTAACAATGGAATACCTTCCATCAAAGAAAGGTCAACAGTATATACTCACAACTGTTCTGATGCAAGTTGCAAGCAGCTTCTGAAGATGAAATCATATTCCCTCATACTTATAGCTCAGAAACCCTTGTGCCATTATGGCTTGCTTTTTTTATTCATGGAAATAATTTGTTTTGTAGAAGTTAAACTTTTTGTTTAAAAATGGTACAACAAGTAGACCAAAATGACAATAATAATTATTATTTTTTTTGAAGCATACATGTAATGTTTTTTCTTTAAATTTTATGATTTTTAAAGATTATTTTGTCTTAATATTAATTATTTAATTGAATTGGAGCTCCTTTTCTTATAGCCAGTTACATTTTTCTGCTGCTAGAGGAATTTATAAAGTAACGTATGTGCCACAAAACAGTATTTAAATTTTTTAACTTAATTTTTACATTTTAATGGTATTCAGTTATCCCTATTAAATCAGTATGTGAAAGCAGATTGAAAGTTGACCAGAAATTCATATCATTTACATACCTCATAATTAAAATTATTCTAAGATTGTTTTCAAAAAACATTATGCACTTATGTTTCCAAATAAAAAGTCGGGAATTGTGTTGGTATATTCTAAGTTGTAATATGTCACAATAATGACTTCGTTGCCACTTTTTTTTATCTTTCAATACAAAAATAAGATATTTTATTCGTTTAATATTTCAAATTAGTTTGTTACCCATGTTTTTGCAATTCAAAAAAGAAGTAAGAAAAAAAAAATTTACTAAAGTAGTTTTGTTCTATTCTTAAGATAAATTTATGTAACAATAAACTGTTTCCATTTAAAGTACTTTTGTGTTTGTTTGGAATAAAATAATAAGAGAACTTTAACTTTTCTTATGTAGACAAGATTTCAAGGTAATGGACTGTATTATGGATCTATGCCTCATTCCTCACAAGCTCCAGCAATTCCAGTTATGGATAATCAATTGCCTGGCAAGTGGCCTTTTCCTAATGGCCCACAATCTCGATTCTATCCAGTTATTCGAAATATGCCTGTTGAAACTGCGGTTAGTATTGATTTTTCACGTTCATTTATAATGGCTTTTGCAAACACTGACATCCTAAATTGTTACTTTCTCTGTGATAAAAGTTCTATAAAACCACATTTAGATGCTTCCATTGTTCAGAGATAATTTTGAAAGAAATCCACTTTTTTTCTCCAAATTTTTTTCACATTTCCAAAAATGGGTGGAGTCTTGGCAGTTGCGCCTTTGCCTTGACTTCCGCTGTAGAGCAGAAAGGATGCTGTTCTTGATTGTCGAGTTAAAAGCAGTTTTGTTTCAACTGTCCGCATTTGATCAGGGGTTTTCCTCCTTGTTGTGGCGTATATTGAATTTGCACATTCATGCATTATAATTCTCGACTCTGCTAGTTAATTTATGTTCATAATAAATTATCTCATTTTTTATGTTATTTGAATTAAATTCCGGCTGTTGATTGGTTTACTAATTAGCAAGTTTTTAGACTGTGTTAACTATATAATATATATATATATATATATTATAATTTTTTGAAAAAGTTTGTTTTAAAATTTGATGTTAAACTATACTCCTTTGAGAATGAAAAATAAACTACATTTGAATTGTCTTTTTTTTTTTCCTTAATATGTTTACATATAAAAAGTAAAATTTTCATAAAAATTATTTTATGCCATGAGTGGTATTAAGGGCAATAAAACTATCGTGAAATTTATTAGTTTTTGATTGCATTTAAATATATTTTTACTATATTGTACTTATGTTTTTACATTTAGCGACAACGGTTTCAAAAAATGAGAAGCAATAGTGATGCTATGGGCCAGCATGTTGGTTGGGTCATGGACATAAAAGAACATCCCTCCCGATCTAGAACCAATTCAGCCAGGTTTGTAGATTTATGTGTCGTATTGTATAATTTATTTAGAGGTAACTTGATTTATTACTAAATATTGAATGTATTTATTATTACATGTATTTTAATAAATTGAGTATTTATAGTATAAATACCTATTTATTTTCTGTTAGTATTAAAATGTATTAAAATTAATTTAACAATCCGCTATGTTTGACCTCGTATATTTTAAGTAAGAACTTTTGATGTGAATTTTTTTAATAACTGTTTTTTTTTTTTTTTCCCCCACAATAGTGAAACTGTCATGTCACCTAGTAGTTATGGTAGTGCTCCACAATTTTTACCTGCGTTTGAGCATCCAAGTCATGCTTTGCTGAAGGATAATGGCTTTACTCAAGATTCATATCATAAATACAGATCTCGCTGTGTTAAAGGTAATTTAGATTATTTTACTGTTTTAAAATTATCTCAACTATTTTTATGGTAGTATTTGTGTTAATGTAATTATGACTATCTAACACAAAATTTTGAATTTTTATAATAATTTATAAAAAAATATTATATCAAGTCGTGTATTTTGGATTAAATGTAAACAATGATTTTATTGTGAGATCTTACACATTCAGCAAATAAATAATCCTTGTTCTTTCTTGTACATGTAGTGATATAACACTTAAAGATACAAATTTCTTAAAATGTTGCAATGATCTGTTCTTTCAAGCTGATAAATGTAATCTTTTGAGCTACATCTTTTAAATTACATCAAGTGAGTAAACATTTGCTTAGATCAATCTTCTTAGACACGATAAACGTTCACTATTGAGAAATGAACACTGCATGTTCCTTTGTGATAAACAAGAGGGTAAAATGATTTCTTTTGGTGTCCAATAAGGTAGAAGTGAGGCGAATATTTACATTTTGGTTTTAAAGACAATTAGCAGTTATTTTTACTATGCTGTAAAATGAAAAAGAAACCATGCTTGGTCTATTAAGAAAGACGTAACTGAATAAATTT
Organism: Parasteatoda lunata; assembly: GCA_949128135.1. Lineage (NCBI taxonomy): Eukaryota > Metazoa > Arthropoda > Arachnida > Araneae > Theridiidae > Parasteatoda > Parasteatoda lunata. The sequence continues at coordinate 25,237,530 of OX421980.1, forward strand.
CCTCTATTCGCAAAAAGTTCATACTATTTTCATAATATGCATATGAAAGGGTATGCAATGATTGATAGTCAAGTAAAATTATACTTTTTTCTTCAGAAAAATTAATATCAAAGGTTTTTTTCATATAAGGCTTTATGTCCTCATAAATGATACATTAAAACTTCCTACTCTCCTGTATGTTTTCTCCTTTTTGAGAAATGAGAGTGATTTTAAGAGACTTAAATTTCTTCTTCATCATGCAAGTAAGGCATTGTTTCTTATATATTTTTTCATTCTGATTCAAATGAAGTTTATCATGAGAAGATCAGATGAACATTTTAGAAGTTTTGTTACCTATGTATTTTTTCACTGAATCGAGTGAAACCATACAGGAGTCAATAGACCAAATAGTTCATAAGTTGTGATAGTTTTCCTGTATAAAAAGTACTATTTTGTACATGACTTATCTACACTTTTTACTTTGCTATTTGAATATGTGAGGTACATTTTGGTGATGAAATTTTTTCTGCTTAAATGAATGAGGTAAAATTCTAGTTGATAAGATATTATTATAGTTATAAGGATTTTCTTCATAATAAATACAATTTCAAAATAGTACATTTTATACAAAAAAAAAATCAACTGTGTAAATATTAGCACTTTTGGTTCATATTAGGTCTCATTCAATTAAATGAAGGAAAAAAAAGATGCATAAGAAACAGTACCTGACTTATCTATAGCAATGTCAAGTACAATTATACTGATTTCATGTAAATGGCAAAATAACTGTTATAATGAGTGCCTCTAATCATTCAAGTGTTAGTTCTCTTTAATATTCTATCATATTTTTATTTTAACTATATCAGTATTTGTTATTCTTCAATATGTTTAATGTATCGATTTCTCTCATAGAAAGAAAAGTTTTGGGTATTGGACAATCCCAAGAAATGAATACTCTTTTCCGGTTCTGGTCATTTTTCTTAAGAGATCATTTCAATCGCAAAATGTATACAGAATTTCGCAAATTAGCTACAGAAGATGCCAATCTGCAATATCGGTAAATTAACTTTTTATTGCAAGTTATGGTGTGTTATACTCATCTGATTTTTTTTTTTGTTAAATATGCAGAATTTAAAATACATTGCTTATCTATAATTGCAAGGTGTGTAGCATTTTTAAAAGGTGCTTATTTTTGATTTACGGTTTATAGAAAGTGCTTAATTTTTTATCTTTTAAAGAGGTTTTTTCTTTGTTGTATATATTGTCGTTCTAAACCATAGAAAATGCCTGGTTTTCATAATTTTATCTGCAATATTTATCAGAAACTAGTTATTTTATAATGATTATGTAAAGTTTTTGAATTTGAAGAACTTTAAATGGTAGAAAAAAATAATTTTTATTACTGCACAGATTTTAATTATGAATTATTATTATTTTTGGAAAGTAATTAAAAATATTTTTGGGTGCTTAAAGTGTGCTTTTTTTTGTTGGAAAATCTGAATTTGCACCCTGCATTGTGTGTGTGTGTGTTTTTTTTTTTTTTCTCTCTTTGTTATTTCATATTTTCCTGCATTAACAAAGGGGAAATACCTCTATTACATAAAATTAACTGCCTGTTATGATTTTATAGCTAAATATAGGTTTTATAGTTGTTATTTTTTTTTTTTTCTTTCAAATATCGTCATTCCTATTTTGAAATAAATATGCAATTTAAGTTGATTGCTCTTTATTAAAAAAGTTAAATGAAAGATAATTTTATTCCTTTGTAGTAATGCAGGGTGACCTGTATTACACAGTATTTATAGGTTCTTTTATTTTATAGCTTATTTTATGAAACAGATTTTATACATATATTGTTTCTCATTACAGATATGGTCTGGAGTGCTTATTTAGATTTTACAGCTATGGCCTGGAAAAACATTTCAGAGAAGATTTGTTTGAAGATTTCCAAAATGAAACATTAAAAGATTTACAAAATGGTGATTACTTTTACTATTTTAGTTTTAGGGCTTTTAATTTGAATGTTCATTTTGTTCTGCAGATTTATTTTTTTTATTTAATCAACTTAATACTATTATTTACTTATTACTATTGTTTATTACTTTATTGGTTTTATTTACTTAATATTGCTCTCAAATAACACTGCCTTTAAGTCTAGATTATTACTTGTAGTTCTTTTCAAAAGTCTTCTAATGCTATTCTTTAGTTTTTTTTTTTTTTTTAATAGATTTTAGTCTTTTGGGATAATATTTTTTCAAATTTCTGTCAAAAATTTTAAATGCTTGGGGAAAAAATTATCGCAATTTGCACTCTTAATTTTGTTCATTGCATAAACATTTGTTAATTATACTTAAGCTCTAGTTGATATAACTAACGAATTGGGTAATAAACACACACTCTAGGCCATTTTTATTGAGACCAAATATGATTTATAATTTTAGAAATATGCAGTCTTTCCTGAGACAGAATGAAGTAAATGAGCCTTTTTAGCTGAAATGACTTTTTGCACGTGCTTTTTCGTAAATAATTTAAACTTGTGAGTTGTATTAAAATTTTTGCACCTTTTTAAAGTATGTCATTTGAATATATAATTTGAAAAAATCTGCAATGGTATTTTTGGGAGGTAATTTTTTAATACTTATATTTTCGAAACATGTTTCATAAAGAGTATGCATTTTCACATTTGAAGTGTTAATGAAGTTTTCTGAATGTCTGCTAAGATACTAATGTGCTCAATTGGCTTAGAGAAATAACAAGTGAAAATAACATTGGACTATCTTCCAGAACACCATGCCGTTAGATCAAGATTCCAAATCCCTAAAGGAAATGTATTTTTATTAGAGAAAGTATTTATATGTCTATCATTTGTATAACAACTGGTAAGACTATCATCCAAGGATGTTAGTTGCGATGGAATCGTTCACATCAGAAAGGGATAACTTGTAATGTATTAAATATATTAAAATTTGAAAAGCTACATAAAACAGCTGAACAAAACAATTAATTACTGTGGGAAAAACTGTCATCCAGCAATGAAAATTATGGAGCATTTCATTAAAAATATCACGATTTAAAAACTATGAAAGAAGCAAAAAAGGTTTAAAAGAAAAGACTTTTCTCTAACGACGCAAAATTATGGAGTTGTCGCAAATTGTCAAAGTGGTAACTGAAATTCAAAGGTTGTAGTAACATTGTATATATTAAAAATATCAGAGTTTAAAAAACCATATGAAGTGGGCTGAAAAAGTGATATCTCAAATTCAAAATTTGCATTTTCTAATTGAGTATGAAATTTAGAAGAATAAAAAATAAAATAAAAAAAACAGGAAACTAACCAAGAACAATTAATTGCTGTCAAAAATGTGTTCAGATCACTGTGGATTTACAAAAAATTTGATGTGAATAAGCCTTTTTTTCGTGATATATTGCGTCTCGAAATTAAGTTCAAGGGGCATGCAAGGTTGAAGGTTTTCAATGGTCAAACTGAAAAACTCCCTAGAAACCCTGCCTGAAATGAACCCTGTTTTAATCTTTCTATACCTAGTTTTATCCCTTTTTCAAATAAAAGTGGTTGAATTTTCTGTTTGAATAATGAATTTAAATACATAATTCTCTACTGCTCATAGTAGGTATTCTAAAATGTTTTCAATTTATTCTTAAAAGCAAACATTAATTTGATAAAATATGTATACAAATTTCTGTTTAATTTACTTGAGAAACATTTTTTGAAGTTAAATCAATATTCTTGTCTACTAATTCATAAATTGAATTAAAGCAACTGATTTAAATTTTTGAAACCTTTTTTTAGATTTTTAATACTTGTCCTTACAAGTTTTTAAAATAAAAAAATTAATTCTATTTTTACATTCTGGATCTGTTTAATATAAGTAATAGTAAAAAAATTTGTTCAAATCAAAATAACATCTATTTTGCCTTTTAATAAGCCCATAAAGAAAAGTTGTTGAAAAACAAGAGCAGTTTTTAAAAAATTGGGAGAATAAACTATAAATATTAATGAAACTGAATATTAGCAGTGTTTCAAAAGTACACTAGCTGACAAGATTTATTTACTAATTTGATTCTTTATTTTAAATTATTATGTCATTCAACCTATAAGAAAACACTGCATTAAATTAACCTTGATTAACACAATTTTTTTATTTTTTATTTTATTGAATAACACATGTTTTGGTGTCTACTTTTATTCAAGATTATTCAGAGAGAGAAAAATTTCCAGACTTGCGAAGTCCCAGCGATTGCATAAATAGGACTTTCAGCCACTGAAAAAAATCAAAAAAATTGTTTTGTTTTTTTCTTATTGTTATCGATTTTGAATGTTTCATATTTATTTTATTTAAATAATTGTGTATTAGTGTAGCTTGCATAAGTGTCTAGTGGGTGATTCTGTTATGCCTTCCTACCACACAATAAAATATTTTATTGTTACAGATTTGTGGTTAATTGTGATGTGTAAGTTTAGGAAAGCATTTTATCTTTTTGTGGTTTGTTTCTGATATGAGAGCTGATTTATGTACTAATCTATTGAACTAATTTTCAGATCAACGAACTACTTACTGAATCTGATTTCTTTAGAAATAGACCAAATTTCCAGAAAAATTCTTTTTTTGCTTATCAAAATAAGTTAGTTAAAATTTTAGATCTAGGAAATAGAAATCATTTAACTTAAAATGATTAATAGAATATCTCTGTGTATGTGTAAATCATGTTGGAAGAGAGTAAATCTCAACTGGTATAATTTTATGATTAGTAAGATCTGTGTACTTAACACTAGAAAGACTGAAACCTAGTATATACCTATATTGCCCAAAAGCAGTCAGAATGACTGCATTGTGGAAGAATAACTAATGTGTAAAGAAATTTTTTAAGATAATTTTTAATATTTTTATATTAATTACAGTTATATAACAAGTTATTAGTAAATATTAACAATTAAAAGAAAATTACTTCACTTAGAAAAAAGAAATTATGCATTATTTGTACAAATTTTTGCAAATGAGAAAGCAGTCAAAATGGCTTTATTGCGCAATCTAGTGTTAATAAGTAAATGTTATATTTTGAATAATTTAACTTATTAATTATAATACTGTTTGTAAATTAAATGGTCTCAAGGCTATGGGATTTCCCCACTCTTCAAGTTTTTTCCCTCTCTGTAACCATGTGTTGGGAAAATATTGCTTTTTCCCCCGATAGCAGTACATTTCAATAATATAATCAGATGGAATATACTGTTGTGAGGGGGGGAAAACAGGATATGCGGAAAACATGTTTACATGGAAAGGAAAATTCTGGAGAATGGGGAAATTGCATAATCTTTGGGCACATAATCTGTTTACCAAGGGTGGTATAATTAGTATTGATTTGCAGCTTAAACTCCAAATTCTTTAAAGAATCAAAACATTTTTACAGAATACCTACCAAGACAATTTTTAATTATCACTTAGAGATGCAAGTGTGAAGCTAAATTTTCCTCCAATAATGATTTTCTCATTATTCAGCCACAGTGATTATCCTCATTATATAAAGCATTCTTGCTAATAGAGTATTTAGTTTCCTCTTTACTTAATTTGGTAGATCTAGAAACATAAATGCCAATTTTTCATCTGAACTGGGAATGATAGGTTCGACACCAACTTGCCCTTTTAATGTGAAATAGGTATTTAGATTGTTGAATTATAGTATTTATCAACAACTTATTATTTTACATTTTATAGGCTATTTATATGGTCTTGAAAAATTTTGGGCATTCCTTGAATATTCTGGCCAAAAGGATACACTTAAAGTTGATCCAGTTCTAAAGGCAACTCTCCAAAGATTTAAGACTGTTGAAGACTTCAGGGTATTTAACAAATTTAAAATATTTTACTTAGCATTATAGTGTTTGAATAATTTTGTCTTACTTTCATCATTATTTTCTCATTGCAAAAATCAGTTATACTGTAACATTAACCTACTTGCAAAGTCTGTTTTTTATCTGTCTGTCTTATTTCTAAATAACTTTTCAGCTGTTAATTTCTCTATATTGATTAACAAGAAAATTTTATATTTAACATTATTTATTAAACTGGTTTTCTTTAATTTGTTTACATATATCAAATGAGATATTTAAAAATCACAAAAGTTTAGATTTGCGATACTGCCTTATCTATACATAACTGCCAACTGTTCCGATTTTTTAGCCTTGCTCCAAAAATACAATTTTAGATCAAAATGCTCTGAATTTTTGGTATCAAAGCACTTTGTCACTCCTTATACTGACTTTCTTTCAACTCAGGATGGGTCTATAAACTAGAAGCAGGGCATATGATTTTTCCCTGAATATCGTAGATTTCTGCTTATCTCCAGACAATTGCTTCTCGAACTTCTACAAATCAAAAACTTATAATGCGGCAAAATTTTAAAACTTTTGCTTTTAACGAGACGTTTCTGCCAATTTGATTATTTTCGTTAGTCAAATTTTTGCCATTTTGAATACTTGGAATCCGCTAATCTGACGATTCTTACTCGCGCGGTTTTAGAGTCAGTCATCGATTTCCGTATTTACGTGATTAAAAGTTGCATGTTGCAATTCATATTTACGGGATTTAAACATCTTGATTCCTATGCACGCAATTTAAATCCAATATAATGATTTGTATATTAGTATTTGCGCATTTTGAAAACCCAATATCTCTATTCATATTGAGTTTAAAGTCCAATGCTGCAATTCGTGTTAAAGCTTTTTTTAAAATCCAATGTTATAATTTGTATTCTCGCCATTGTAATATCAAACAAAGATTTTTCGGATTTGAAAACTCCGATTCGTATTCAGGCGATCTAAAGAATATGAATCATGTTTCATATTCACACGGTTTTAAAATCCAATATTGCTATTCTTGTAAGAAGTAAATTTTTTCATGAATTAGTAATTAAAAGATGTGATATTCTTCATTAGTAAGTAATTTAATTAAAAATGTTAGTTCAAAAAATTATGTTAAATATGAAACATGTATGGTTTATAAATTTATATCAATTTTTTGCAAGTAAACTTTTAAGGGGTTTTCTTTTTGTTATGATTACCCCTCATTGACTTATGCTTTGTATTCTAATTTTTGTTTTGAACAAGTTGGAAGCTATGTCTATACCTAAAAGAAGTTTGTAAAAATAGACAAGCCAACTGCTCCACTTTATGTTAGCATGTCTCCATTTAAAAACTTAAATTCTGCTGCCCTTCAATGATGTTCAAAATGCTTCATTTTTCACGTGCAAACGAGGTCTCTGGCCAAAATGAAGTCCCTCATCTGCGGATCCTTGTTGAAGTCACTGTATTGGCTCATAAAATGCTAGTAGGAATGTGTTTAGTCTTTGTTAAAGTAGATGTATTGGTTTGATGCTTTGCAGTGGATATGAATCTTAAGCAATGTGATTAAAACTTTGTCTAGAAAATCTGAATACCCTTAATTTTTTTATCAAAATTACTACATGTTAATAATTTACATTGCTGATTATTCAGAAATAGTTTAAAATCTTTTTAAGGATGCCGTCTCATACCTGCCAGCTCTTCCGGATTTTCCTCCTTTTTCCGTTTTTCCGGGTAAGAGCAAAATCTTACGGGTTTGTCCCGATTTTTTGGAAAAATAATAAAAACTCGCCAAATTTAGCGCTTACGAGCCTTTTGTGGAGCGATGCTCTAAAATGTGCGTCGAAATTGTGTTGCGGGTTACCGTAGTAAGGAGAAACAACCCAGCTTTCGAAGAATTCTCCAACTCCCCTGCAGGTGTTACTGTGACGTCAGTTTATGAAGAATTGCGCGCATCTTCAGAGGAGTCCGTTGAATAAAGGAGAGGGGAAGGAAGACTGAAGGCTCTGCGCCGCACTCATTGACGGCGGTTACGTGAACGATCAGTTGTGTCGCTGTTTACTTTCGTTAGTAGCACGCGGTATTGTTAGACTTGACTTCTTTTTTACGAAAATGAGCGAACGTTATCTTCAATCATTTAAGGAATCAAGTGATTTTCCTGGAATTTTGCGATCGCGAGATGGGGATAAATACGCATATTGTAGCGTTTGCTCCTGCAACTTTATGATTTGTCACAGCGGAAAAAATGTGTTCAACTTGTTTTAGTTATTCATGCTTAATTAAAATGTTTTGAAACGTTCTTGGAAGTGTGAATTTTTTCCTTAATTTTAAAAATATGGTTGGAGTCCAGTGTTAACCTATTATTTATAAATCATTTTTCTTAAAATTTTAATTCATTTATAAATCATATTTTTTCCATTATGGTAATTTCTGAAAGTAACTATATTGACTTAATCATTACTTTATAAACATATTCAAAATTCTATTTTATTGATTTTTTTATTGTGTTCTCTATATATGTATAACAAAATGGAAATTAATTATTGCATATAGAAGTTATTGGAAGTATGTCTTGTGAAGTTCATTGTGTGAAGCAGTTTTTAAGGTTGTATAATAAATATAAATTCTTGCTCTTGAAATCTTGCTAGCTCCATCATTCACCTCTTTATAGACTCATATACACTTATGGTGTGGTATTAGATGTACAATTCTTTATAATGTTTGCTATACAAAACTGATTTTAGTATTGTAAATTAGATATTCTCACTCTCAGATTGAAAAACGGAGTTTTTGATTATCATTTCTCAAATTTTGCATTCAAAAATTTATACCGTATAAAATCTTCTGGATTTTTAAAAAAATCTTCTGGATTTTTTTTCCCTGGAGGTTGGCAGGTATGCTGTCTAAATAAAATTATTCATAAAGTTTTTAATGATAATTTGTATAAAAAAATCCTGTTCCAGATGCTTTTTTAAATCCTTTACGATATTATTAGAAAACGAGACATTTGAATTGTGTGTACTACTTTTTGACATGCTAGATTTGTGTTAAATCCATATTGCATTTTAATTAAGGTTTTTTTTCTTTGCAGTTATTGCTGCTAATTTTCACATGATTTTTTTCAAATCATGATATTATTATATGGGAAATTCAAGGCACATACATAAGTGTTCACTATTTGACGATCATTTTTCCAATAAATTTATCAGTTGTCACTACTGTTTTTTTTTTTTTTTTTTTTAAAGAAAATCTTTGTTTTTAATATGGTTTTAATTATATATGGAGGGTCTCTAAATGTATATTTAAATAGCTGATGACCAGGTGGCCGATAGTTGCGGGTTCGAATCCTGCTCAGGGCATGGATGTTTCTCTCTCTGTTCTATGTCCTTTCTTCTGTGTGAATGTAGCCCGCCCTATAAACGGGTTTGTGGTTGTGTGACGTGGGCGAGGCTGTTCCACCCTCGTGGCTTAGCCATAGTTGCCCACTGGGTAACGAGAAGAGAGAAGCAATTCTGGCATATTTGTGGCAAATGAGGAACCCAAGTGCCCGCCATTAAAAAAAAAATTTAAATAGCCCCTTTTTGGCATATCTGATTTGTGCGATTTCGTTGTGAGTTATTGCTGTAGATTACACTACTTTAAAAATACTTTTAATTTATTTATTTTTTTGCGATGAGGATTTTCAAAGTGCAAAAAATGTGTATATGTAATTTTTCAATGTATATATTCTTTTGGGGATTAACGAAAAGAAAAAAAATTTAGTTTATATTATAAAAGAGATTTTTAAATTTTATAAAAGTTAATTTAGTTTACAAAAATTAGTATTTTTTTTATTTTTCCTCTTTGTACAAATAAAAAGGAAAACACATTGAGGAAAAAAGTTTCAGATGATTTCTTCAAGCTATCATCTGTTTTGTGTATAAAAATGATAGTCGATCATTTAATATTTTTTCATTTAGTTGAACAGAAATAATTTCTGTGTACAGTGAGAGGGAAAAAGCTTGTAGTATTAAAAAGAATTACTTATTGGGATGAAATTGTTTTATTTGCAAGTGAAACTATCTAACAATAAAATTTTAGACAATTTTTTCTTTCAGCACTCCTATGTCTGCAATGTGCTTTTTTAAGTATTTTTTTTAATGGCATAAATTTATTGTATTTAATTAAATTAATAAACAAAGATTTGATGGATAAGCTTTTTATCAGAGTTTCTCATATAGATAATGTTTAAACTGAAGTTGTAAAAATTGCTTGCATTTTTTTGTTATTTGATATATAAAACAGGCAATGATTGCAAATGAATGCAATTTCAATTTCAGAGAAATAAGATTTTTTTCAAAGGAAAATTTAAAAAAATTATTCTAATTTTGTTTGTGCAGAAATTGAAAAAAAAATGTTGAAAGGAAATATTTTACGTACCATTATGTTTTTGTCTACCTGTTACAATTTTTGTTAGCTCCAAAATTTGTTTCTTACCCCGATTCAAAATAATTTTTTCTCATACAAAACCTGGATTTTCCTGATATGAAAACTGATAAAAAAAAATTTGAAAGTGAGTAGAGCCCCTATTGTCTGTTAAGTGGGAGTCTGATCTAAATTTAGCTTTAATGTAATTTTAAAATATGGTGGACATGTAATTAGGATACTAACCTGACTACGTCCTCGAAAAATTTCATTTTAGGCCCTTGTAAGTCATTGGAAAGTCCTTGAATTTTTTTTTTTTTTTTTTAAATTGAGTGTATAATTTGTACTGAATGGTTTTCTTTAAATGCTTTTAAAAAGAATAAAATTTTAGAGTCTTTTTGTTTTTTAACTGACCATCTCAATTAAAAATAAATTTTAATTTTTAACAGGCATATGAATGCAGCTATGCTACTGGCCCTGTTGTTGAACGGCATCGCAATTTATCAGAATCTTCTGGATCAAGGCAGAATAAAAATTATAATCATGATGCTAGATCTCGACGCAATACAATTTCTGCTTCTGATGCTTCTCGTCGAAGAAAAGGTAGTGGTTCTAAGCAAAATGAACAGAAAAAAATTGTAAAAATTGCCCCACTTGAAAATAAAGCATCTGAAGTCATGAGTTCAGCTGTTGATAAAAGTCTCAATAAAGATAATTCAAAACTAGCTACTGGCCCTTCAAATTCTATTTCAAATAAGGCTAGTGATTCTGAGAAATGTAGTTTTGAAGATGAAGCAAAAAGTAGCAATACTTGTGAATTAAATAAAGAAGAAATTTCCTCATTCAAAGAAAGTAAAGTTCCTCCTGCTGAAAGTGATAGTTCCACTACAAGCGCTATTAGTGATGATAACCAAAATTCCTCTGACTCGAAAATTGATCTTTCAAACCAAGAGTCAAGTACATTAAATGATGCAAAATCACTTGAATTGCTTACTCAGCAACCCACTAAAGAGGTTAAAAATATTGTTGATAAGGAATCATGTACTGAAAACACTTCATCTGAAGTTAAACCAGAAACCTCTATAAGCAAAGAAAGTTCACAAGATGATGACAGTGCTGCTGACATCTGCTGTGATTTTGTTAGTCTCAGTGTGAAAGCAGAAGAACAGAGTGAAAATATTTCTTCCGATAGCTGTACAAAACCTGATGATGAGAAGAAGTCAGTTGAATGAATGGTAAGAAATTTTTTTATCTTAAACAGTTATCTTAATATCTTAAATAATAATTTTTTATCTTATCTTAAATTAAATTTGAAACTTTGTTAGCTTATGTACAGCTGATAAGTTTAAAAAAACTAAAATTGTTGAACAGTATTGTTTACTTTCAACCAAAGTTTCAAGTACACAATTAAAGTTTTTTTTTTTTACACTGATATGTGAAATAGTAAATTAAAGAATTATGCACATCAAAACTCAAGTGTTATGTTTGATAATTTTATATGTTACTGTTTGCAAACGTGTTATTTAATCTTAATCAAGAGGTTATCGCTTCTAGTTATTAATCTGTGTGATATGCAAGCTATTGAGTTTTTAAGCAAAAATAAAATAAATTTAATCAAAAATAAAATAAAATAGATCTTTTAGTATAAATAACATTATAAGACTAAAACCATTGGTAGTAAAAAACACAAATACTTACTGGAATTTCTTGGTTCATCGTTTTCATTATTTGCTTTAAATATTATAGGGAAGTTTAAAGATGTAAAACTATTGAACTTATTTTTTAATATATAGTTAATATAGTGTGTGTGTTAACAAGTGTTTAAAATATAGTTTGATTAAAGAAGTTTTCGATTGACGATAAACTGCATGATGTCATCTACAAGTGGTGTTACAACTTCCGATTTGGAACTTAAGAATAATTAAACGTAGTAAGCTTTATTTTCAAATTGTTACAAAACTAGAAAATATCTTTTTGTTCTATGCATCGATCTGATTTCAGTAGATACTTTTAGTTGTACTTACTTTTTATTTATTTTTCAACGCTGATTAGAAATTTCTGCCCCTTTTGTGAACCAATGCATTCAATATAACCAACTTTGACCTAATAAAAAAATAGTTAAAAGATGCTGAATTGTACAGCATCTAATCTAAAATTTATTGTTAGCCATCTGGGAAGTAATTGCTCATAGTTAAGAGCTGATTTGAAATGTTTATTATTTGGAAACAATCAATTAGTCCTAGGAGTGCACAACCTTTTTGAGTGAAGGGCCACATGCGCAGCAGATTGACCAATGAAGGGCCGCATGCCAAAGAGAACACCCAAAGTATTTAGACGGACATATTCACTGCAATTTTAGGTAGTAATTGTTATAAAAACATAGTTCTAGCCACTAAATTCTTTTTTTAATTTAACCTTGTAATATCTTTTCATAAAAATAAATACTTTTAAATGTTTAAAGTTAGAAACTTCTAAACTGATTACTTAAGAAAAAAACAGAATCTGAAAATCAGAATCAATTCATTATCATAAAAAAAATTTGCTAAATTGTAATAAAAAACTATGGGAAAATTCATGTTTTTTAATCATATTACATAATACAAAAGTCCATTTAAACATAAATTTTAGCTTCATGGAATTAAATTTTTTTTTAAAAAATATTCTAGTTATTAAAATAAATGCAAGTTAAATACTTTGATTTAATGAAAGTTTATAGGGTCAAAAATGATTAGAGGCAGAGGCAGAGAGAGGGAAGAAAAAGAAAGAAAGCATTAATGTTGAAGAAACTGTTTTCCTTAATAATAAAAAACTATTAAGATATTTGGTTAAAATTTTTTATGACTAATATTTTTTTTCACGTGACACTTACTATTTACAATTAATACACATATGCATAAACAATTAGTAACATTGTTTATGCATATGTGTATTAATGACATTACTTTACAAAACTTATTTTGATTACATTTTTTACAGTTAAAATTTAATGATATACAAATCATTTCCCAGCATATAATCATGAATGATATGAAATGGTTGAAGTGTATAGAAAATGGCTAAAAAATTTCTTAATGGTTATCCTGTAATTTGCAAAAATTTTAAATATTGTGATAATTTTATTCACTTGATCATGTGATAGCTTTTCCGAGCCATTAAATGAAAATGTAATGATTTTGTTTAAATACTGATCTGTAATTTTGAACAGGCCAAATTTATTCAGCCTTTAAAACAGCCTTTCGACAGAAGCTGTTGTTGTGGGTAATATTAAACTTAGGGCAAATAACTTAATCACTTTTGGAATTGGTCCTAGATGGTGTTTTTCATTTCCAGATTTTTAAATCACGTGAATACAAATAGCGATGTGTTATTTTTAAATTGCTTAAATACGAATTGCTATATGTGATTTTTAGGTTGCTTAAATACAAATTGCTATGTGTGATTTTTAAAATTGCGTAAATTAAAAACTCAATGTGTGATTTTCAAATCACGTGAATACGAATTGAGATGTACAATTTTAAATTGCGAAAAGACTACTCACAGCGCTTGATTTTTAAAATGTGTGGATATGAATCACTATATATGGTTAGAAATGGTTAAATTTAAAAGAAAGAAAAATCTAAAAATAGAAAAGAAAGAAGAAAAAAAAACAATTTTCTTCAAAACAAATCCTACTACAGAGTTTATAGTAAGTAAATACCAAAAATAAAATGGAACAAGACTTCGAACTATTAATATATTTCAATTGGAACATTTGCTTCTGTCTCAAACTAATCGAATTGATAGGCACTTCACTTATTGAAAATGTTGTGAGAAATCTTATGTAATTCAAATTTATCATTTCAAAAAATTTTGAATTCTTTTATTCTTTATCATTTAGTTTAAAAATGTAAATTAACAATTCAAAAATCTCAAGTTTCTTAAATAAAACAGGCATGTGATTGTTCAGTTAACTAATAGAATTCCGCATATCTCAAGACTGTTAATTCTGACTTCTGTGAATCCATATTTTAAATCTTTTTTATTTTTATTTAATTAATAATTTTTTTACCATAGAAAACTATTTTACGGTAGTTTGTTGGAGGCTTATATTATTTGGAACCAATTCTAATTGGTTATGTGACGCATCTATCGAAATTACTGTAATCAAATAAAAAAATTACTGATTTGTTTAGAAAAAATCAATTGCCAAATCAATTCTTGCCAAAAATCAATTTTATTCATCAAATTTATGATTTTATCGCATTTGGCAAAGTGGCAAATGCTTATCGTGAGCCCGGATTCCTTTTTTTTTTTTTTTTTCTTCGATGCGACAACTAGTAATTTGCAAAACGATTTTGAAGACTTGCAAAATGAGGAATATGTTTTGTTTTCAATATATATATATAGAGAGAAAAAAGAAATTTATGCAATAAAAATATTTTCTCTTTAAATTTTATGAATGTTAGTTTGGGCATAAAAAATGAGTTTTATTTATCTTTTATGTACAAAATGAATTAAGAAGGAAAAAAACTACACATTGATCAAAAAAAATTCAGATAATTTCTTCCTTCATCAATCACAGGTACTTTATGTCACACTAGAGCTGCACAATGGGCTGTTAGCGACAGTCTGGGAAACATCCCTAAAGATGAGCCAAAGACATGCCATCACAATTTTGCTCCTCTGCAGATGGGGTGGCTCCTCTGCTTTGGTAGCCCGACGACTTGCGCATGAAGTCTAGCACTTTATGGTAGAACAGTTTTACAGGGACCGATACCTCTCACTCTCGGTCCCTGCGTTGGCTGATCAAAGTGGTCACCCACCTGCTTACTGACCAAGTCAAGCAATCACGTATCTGATATAATGAATTTAGGAACCGTATAATAATTTACTTCTCATAAAAGTGTGTAGCTGTGATGCTTATTATATTTTCAATTCAAAATTATTGAAATTATTTTTAATCATTTGATTAAGTGAATTATGAACCAAATTACAGATTTTAATAATAATTTAAAGGGGCCATTTACTAATTTTTTATATGAATTTATTGGGATTTCTATTATTTACTTTATTGTCTTTGCATCTTAATCAGTCAGTCTTATAAATGCCTTTGTTTAGTTTACATTTATAAATATTTTTTATTTAAATCTAATTCACCAAATAAAGTGTAAATTATTGTAATATTAAAGTTAATTCTTTTTTGCATAATTGAGTAAAGTAACTATTAATTAAAAGAATAGAATGAGCAATTCCACATTGAATATATTAAATCATGCATAAAATTTTTTCGTGTGAAAACTCTAAATTTTGACAATTAGTTACAGTAAAGGATTAGGGCTTGGGGCTGATATGTAACTTGAAATACTACCTATACTATTCTATACTAAATTAACCAAAACTTATTGGTATTACACATTTTTTAACAAAAATTGGAATTGGAAAAGCAATTTGATTTATTTATTTTTACTATACAAATTACATTCAACATTAAAATACGATTAAATGTCTATGTCAGCTCAACAAACACAATTATATTTTTTTGTACCTTATACACCCTTTAAATTTTAAGTATTTTGTAGAGTTGTAGAACGATAAACATAACCAAATATATATATATAAAATTTTCACTCAAAATACATAAAAATTTTAATGATTCTAAAAAAAGATAGTAAAATATTACCCTTGAAAATGTGTAATATTTTTTCTTAAATTATTTGAGGGCTTGGGGCTGCAATACCAGTAGCCTCCCTCTTAATCCAAGTCTGATTTTATGTATATACGTGAAAAGCTTTCAGTAATAAAAGAAAAAAATATTTGTGTGGGATTTTAAAGTATTTAAAAATATTTTTTTAGTGCTTAAAGGGTACTTATTTTTTGTTCAAGAATTTGACTACGCACCCTGTTTCTTCTTTTCAATTATAAATGAGCAAGCGATAAAGAGATAGTTGTAAGAGTATGCTGACTCATTTCTCTGGCTTTTATTATTGAACTGGTTAAAAAAGAGGTCTATTGTATTTGCTTTGTTTTAGAAATGTTTTTGTCATTAATTTAGATGTCTTGATTTTCAGATGTTTCCTTAAATGATGTCCAGAAATTGACTCTGTTCCTGAGTTCACTTTATTAAAAATTAAGGCAATTTTGTGATACAAATATTTTTATATTGGTAATTGAACTCCAGAAATCCTCTAAATTCATTTGTGCCATTTGCAAAAAATAGTTGTGCCTTGTATTTATGTCAACAAAAAAAAAAAAAATTCTTAGATAATGTGTGATTTATGTTAAGCTGTATCTGAATGATATAATTGTCAAGAGAATACATATATTGAAATCATTTTTATCCGACTAAATTTTTTCATGTTTTCTTTGTTGAAAACATTGGTGATATATAAAAACTTCTTTTATTTGTATCCAATATTTGACAAATTTTATTGTATTAATGAGTGAATGTGTTGTTGGAAATGAATGCATTATTTCAAAGAATGTGTCAGTGTTAAGTTGGCTTATGCGAGATAAGAATTCTTGCTCTTTTTCTTTTTTTCTTGTTAAAAAAACTATTATATACTTGTATTCTATATATTATATTTTTGTTTATAGATTTTTTTTTAATTAACAATAGCTTCTTAAATTAAATAAATTTACTAATGCATATGCATGTACTTATGTTGAGCAAGCACATTTTTTTTTACCAATAGTATATATTATTGTATTCTATATATCATATTTTTGTTTCTAGGTTTTTTTTAATTAACTATAGTTTCTTTAATGAAATCAATTTACTAATGCATATGCATGTACTTATGTTAAGCTTGCACATATTTTTTACCAAAAACCTTAGTTTAAAGGATTAATTTATATATTTTTCATATACATAAAAACTGAATTTTATTTTATAATTTTCTTTTGTGCTGTGACGTGAAGTCAACTCAACCTTTCGCTATTACTTTACAAATTGGTAGGTAGCTGATTTCAAAAGTATTTGTTCATGTAAGAAATCTGTCTGAACATCTTAATTTGTGCAACATAAAAAGAAAACAGCGAATTCCTAAATGTTTTTCTTTTGGATTTTGTTAAGCATGATTTGTAAATAGTTTTATTCTGGAGTTAATTTCATTTGTTAAGTTTGTTTCTGAGGTCTAAGCCTTAAGCAAATAAAATTTCATGTTCTATGGTTTAAAAAAAGGAAATAGTACGCCATGAAATATTTTATGCTTTGGGTGTAATTTGTTTTGTACATTTTGAATGTTATTTTGTCTGTTTATAGTTTCAAGTATTCTTTATTCTTGAGAGGCTTTGCAATCTGTGTAAATGGTGTATTTTACTGGGAAACTGAATATACTTACTTGTAATTTACGAAGCCCTCTTGTTAACTGTGTTTTATAGGTAAAATTCATCCGATATTAGTCTGTGCCAAAAAAAAAAATAATAATAATAATTATAAAGGCAAGCATTCAAAGAGCTCATTCTAATGAAGTACTGCTTCTGCTATTTTTTTCCCCTATTTATTTTTCAAGACTTGGTCTATAAATCCTTAAGTTATAAATTAAATGATTCACTTATTTAACATTTGAAGCTAAATAATTTGAATATTTTGAAACCTAACTTAGTTTTAAACTACAGATTAAAAATTTTAAGGTTGTAAATATTTTTAACAATTTCGGCTATTTACAAATAATTTTTTTTTTTTAAGTTCATTTTTTTTTCTTTTTTTTTTAAAGTTATTGCTATCTTTATCTGTCTTTTTGCAATACAGTTACAAAAAGATTAATTAGTTTTTCAACGTGTAATAGCTTGTGTAATTATTGAACATTTGTCTCGTTTAAAAATTACTTATGATTTTTAAGATTTTCTGTGTGTTCATACTTGGCTTTGAGATTTATTGTTTGTTTGTTTTTTTTTTTTTTTTCCATGTTTTAAAACTTGTAAATTTTTCTGAAACATTAACTTGACTTAAATTTCTTAACATGGTCACCTGTTCTAGAACACTTGTTTATAAATTAGGGTTATAGCTTGCGGATGTGCTTTACCAAAAAAGTTTCTTTTTACTGTGTAAAAGAAGATAGTTTTAAGGCTTTTTATATATATATATTTACTTATACTCTAGTCAGTCATCTATAGATTAACATATCCTAGTCCAAAAGGATTAAATGGTTTTCTATTTTAAATTATTTCTATTTTTCAGGAAACTTGTCTTCCCTTCTATAACTTACTTAATAGAAACTATTAATACTGTTTTAAGTATAATACAAAATAACTATTTCTTGACTAATTTCTTAATTAACGCATTTATTTGCATTTTAGTGTTATTTTAATTTTCAACCCAGATCTAGATCAGTAAAGCACGACATTTTAACTATGTATTTTTAAGTTTATAGTTAAATCTAACTATTGTTCTTTAATTGAAGAACTCTCCTGCTATTCTAATGGTGCTCAGTATGTTGCATTCCAACATAGTTCATGATTTGTATCAATCAAAATGTTTGTATTATTATATTTACTGTGTTTTGTTTAGCTTCAAGATTGGATAAGCTCTTTAAAAAAAAATTCAGATTAGGTCTTGCCGTACTATTTTTCTCTATGCTATTTTATAAACTATAAATATTTTCATATCAAAAATTTCCTGGCATAATTGGTACTTTTAAATCAATGTAATATTCGTGTCTATCAGATTGCTGTGTTTTTGGTCATTTCCCCACAACTATAAAAATTAATTCCAATGGATTTTTTTATTATTATTAATAGTGGAAGTTTAGCATAGAAATGCATTTTAAGATGTTGATAATTTGCAGCAGAACTTTTGAAGCTGTGCCAAATTACTAAAGTTTTGAATTTGAGCTGTAATATTCTTTTTTAATTACTAGTTTAATTTTTCAAGTAAGATTGTTCAGTATAATCACAAAAAATAATTGTCTACGTGTTAAATTTTGTTTTTTATAAGTTGTGCCATCTAGATTTTCAGCTCAATAATTCATAAATGTGAGATTTCACTTTTTTTATGATAGTCATGAATATCTCCTAAACTTCTAGTAAAACTAGTAAATGCTATCTGCTATGTATTTGAGATTTTTTTTTTTTTTTTATACTGTGATTTCTTGTTGTGTTTAGTTAACTTAATTCCTTAAAAATACATGATGAAAACAGATTTTTTTTTTCAACCTTACTTAATAATTAGGTTTTTTTTTTGTATATATTTGTGTGTGAAATTCATTTATTGACAGAGTTGTGCTGTTGAAAATATGTTGTGTACATTTCATTTTTGCTCAAGTGAAAGCATTGTTTTTGTATGTGTAGTGTGAAATTTGGTAAAGTTTGAAGTTCTAAAAGTGCCTGTTGTGATTTATGAATTTATATGTAATATTGATAACCATGTGCCTATATATGCATCAGCCTTAAGAATTGATGCATCATATAATGCTTGTATTGTTAAACTGAGCTTTTGCGCTATGTGTATCAATTGGTTATGTTATATTGGGTTTGGGACGTTTGATTACTTTATGTATGGGCAATAAATAAAGACTCTAAAAGATAACGTCTTTTGTTCCTTATATTATTAAGAGAATTCAAATTCATCTTAAATGAGGTCACTGAAGTTATAAAATTCCTAAAAATATTTCAGCCTATATTTATAGAAAAACATGGAAGAAATTAAGTAAAAAAGTTGCTGTCTTTCAGCGACTTCAAACTTTTGAACTGATTTACTTTTACAAATCCCAAAACAGTATTTTACATATTTGCAGCAAATATCTTTAAAGTTAGTGATACAATCATTCAGTAATAAATAAACCATTTAAAATAAATACTCTAAAAGGCAAAGTCTAAAATTCTGACAAAATAGTGTGATAACCATTTGCTTAATTTTATGCCATTTATAAAATTTCCTAGATCCCCCCATAGTGTAATATACGTTATCCATAACATTAATTTTTTCAGTACTAAATATTCAAGCTATGTTTTCTCTTTTAATTTGATAGATGATATTAAACTTCATTTTTCACTATCGATTTTATTCGGTAGTTTTTAACTGGTTGAAGATTTTCGGTAAATTCGGGGCCTTCTCAGTCAATCAGAAAGGATATAAATTTATAAGCTAGGTGAAGTCAAAATCCTAGGAAGATAGGATATAATGCCCCGTCTATAAAAGATGGATATATGAAAGTAGAGAAACACGATTTAAGTTTTATCTGTGATTCTAAGCTCCTAAATTAATTTATTAAAAGTTGCAAACATATTATTTATGTTCCTCGATTTTTAACGGTTGAGTCCATAGAGGTAGCAGAAGCATACTAATATACTTCACAATATCACCTTGTTCCAAGCATCAGAGTCCTTAAGACGTGATCCCTTTTTCTTTTTATCTGAGAAGGAAGGGTTTCCTATGACAGGTGAGTTCTTTTAAAAGGAAGAAAGGGAAAGTTAAAAACTTATGAGTTCAACCCCCCCCCCCCCCCATATATGTATAATTGCAATTAAAAAAAGAGTTGACGATTTCATCCAAGTAATAAGAGTTCGTCCTAAAGGCAACTTAGTCCTTTTTATCGAATAGTTTTATAAATCATCTTTCATATCCTATTCTCTCTGAGCGTATGTATTTTTTGAACTAATTAAAATCGATCAGATTAAGTTAAAAAATATTGAATTTATTTTTTCAAAAGCATTATAGAGAGTAAAACAAGAACTAACGAACTTCGCCTACTACGTTTTTGAACGAAAATTTTAAAAACATGTATTAATAAAGAATAATTATATATTATTATTTTATGGTTAAAAATTGTTGTCTTATATGTCCATATTCATTTAAGTTAGTTCCATATTCTGTTGAGTATAAATTTGGTTTTTAAAAATACTTAAGTGCAGTAAATTACTTACCTATGAAATGTATAAGATCTTTCTTTAACCAGTTAAATGCTTTGACGTATATACACATCAAACATGTAAATACATATTGCAGTGAGTATGACGTGTTTATACGTCCTATAAAATAAAAATTACCATTGAGAAACTCCTACAAATATGTTTTGTTAAATAAATTCTGGTAGTACAGTTTATAATCAGATTATATTTGCCCTGCGTTCGACATGTATACACATCATGTAGAAGATTTCTAAAATTTAAGTCCGCGCTTAACTGTTTGACAAAGTTTTCTTTACAACCAAATGCACCACAATAAAATACCATATAAGATTTACTTATATTGAAATAACAAGGAGAAATGGTAGTTATGAAATTTCCCTCACGAATCGCCCACTGACATGTGATTTTGTTATTGAGATAAAAATCGGTCTTCAAGATCTGATCTACTTACATTTCAGCTCTATGGTTAAATCCGTGCATGTTTCTCAGAGTAGAAGCGTAATTTTAATAATTCAATGCTATAAAAAAATATTTAAATAAGAAAAAACTTTTTTTTTTTTTCCCGTCATTTCAACACGTACTCGGTTTTATCCGACCAGGTAGGATAAAGCCGATACAAGCATGCTTCCAAAATATAATTTAACCTCTGAAATATGGTTTTTTCAGATTTATTTTTGGAACTGAAGGTTTTAAAGTTACCTTATAATTGAAATTTTAAGCAATGTTATTCCAATTCTAAAAGCTATATAAATGATTTAAGGTTTGAAAACGATGTTAAAACTCAGATTAATGTTAAGAATGACGTATACTATACTATGAGCGGAGATTTTATAAATGACATAAACTTAAGCTAATGTTATCACGCATTTTTTTTTTTTTCATGGATATCAAATCGCATGTATGCAAAGAGTAGAGTATGCAAAACCAGAATTACCCTGAATAACTTGATCGGCTCTAATCACTAATGATCAGATTTTCAGTTACTGTGAAATCCTAATGGTTTGAGGGAGTGACCTGGAATATGCTAATTAGTTAGTGCCGATGATATTTCAAGTTAGGAAATCAGACACAAAAACTTACTTTCTTTTAATAAATCTACCCTTTTTTTCCCCGGTGGATTTGAATTACTTATCCCCAAAATATTGTCCCAATAGTTTGTCAAAAACTAATGGGACAATATTATTCAGAGGAAGTACGTTTTTGTGTCTGATTATCTCAAAAACTTAGAATATCATCTGCACTAACTAATTAGCATATTTGAGGTCACCCTTTTAAACCATTAAGATTGAGACCTAGTACCTGAAATTCCGTTCATTAGGTCAAGTTATTCAGGGTAATTCATTTTTTTTTTTTTTTTTTTCCTTTTTTGCGCGCTGCACAGTGAGCAAATTAAAGAATGAAGCATCTAATAACTTCGAATTAAATGAGTGAATTTTTATGTATGGTGAGAAAAAAAGATATGCCCCTGAATTATTTTTGCTCAAATGTTTGGATTTTGACGAATTAAGTACCGGAGTCTTAAGGATTCTAAAAGTTTACCTCAAATATGCTAATTAATTTCAAATGTTAAGTTATGGAATCAAACAGTGTACACATTTTCATATTTTAAACTATATACATTAATGACACAGTCCAAATTTTAAACGAAATCAGTTAAATAGTTTTCAAGTAAAATATCAACGAAAAGAAGTCCTATTTTTATTTCTCGTGGACTATTTGAGCGATGTGTTCAAAATTTGTATTTTGTCACTTAAAAGTTGAATACAGTGAAAGCTTGAATGCAAAGAGTACGATATCTTACGAGAAGTCAGCAATTACAACAAATTTCCAAGTTATCGTTCAAATGCTAACATTAAAGATACAAAAATATATTTATAACGAGTAAAAATTTACTATAAATCAATGTACCGGTAGAACGACCACAAAGTTGAGTAAGAAATTAAAACTTCAACTATCTGCATTTTATGAGATAAATATAAAAACTAAAAAAAGTTACCTTTCAATATTTTTGTTATTACCCACCCTAATAGTAACGCGAAATAACAAGTATGAAGCAAATTGAAGTCTAAAATATGAACATGTTCGATATTAATTATTCTAATTTACAGTAATGCTAAGAAAACACGTTCCCGATCTCACAAACGTGAATCCAGCGCCCTGTCAATCAGGCTGTCCCGGCCGACAATTTACTATTAAAATCAATATTCACTGTTATCAATGACGTCGAAAGGTATTGCACATCATTGATTTTCTTTTTGCAATTACTTGTACGATTTGGAAACTTATTTTTCAAGCATTACTGCCGTAGACATTTCTGCCTTACATTAAATACAGAGCTACGTAATTAAAACTGTTATCTGTAGATAAAAGCCATCTACTCTAGACATGTATTTTAAATCAAAATAGTAGTTCAAAATTGAAGTAAAAGAGGTAAATTTGTTTACTTCAATTTTTTGTCATTTTATTGTTATCTTAACATTAAATGTGCGTATTTGCTTATAACAACAATTTCATCTGTTATTATGACTTGTCGTTATAACTGTCTTCTACTGTAATCTAAAATTATGTTAAAATCTGTGATTCACTTATAATTATTTTTATTAGATTAAATTATCCCACAAATTTTAATTGTACTATAGATGGACAATTAATTTTTATAAATATCAGCAAGAACTTTTTGGTTCGTTTAAATAAATAAATACGGAAAAAAAAATTATTTACATTAAGGAGACCTCTCACCTGAATGAATTATTGGAACTCATATTTTCCAGATTGTGGCTACCCATTTTGTTTTGGAGTTCGAGAATCCAATTTCAACGGGGAAAAAAGAAAGAAATGAAACAGTTAATTTGTTCGGAAATGACACGGTAATTGTTTATTGAAATTACATACATTTGCTGACTTGTGTGCTCAATGTAGGCTTATAAGTCATTGTCAAGTAGAAAATACAGATAGAACAATTCAGAGAAAGACATCACAAAGAATACATCCAGGGTTACGGCGGGATTCGAACCCGCTACCTCCACGCTTAACAGAGCGTGATGACACGGTTTAGCGTCCCGTAACTTTAAACATCATTTGCACAAATTAATTAGCAGGTCAACCTCTCAAAAAGTGCGTGAAAATCAAATACGAGGGTTGCTATTTATATTTCTGGCCTTGGCAACAGTAAGTGTTGCTAGGCAACCGCAGACGATTTTAATCGAAACTTTGATATTTTTAAACATAAATTCAGCAGACGATTTACCATTATAACTTCATTTGTGTTGTTGACAGTAAATTGAAAAGTTCTTCTCTTTCAAAGAATGGAATTGAATCGTGAACATTTTCTTGCCATTATTTTTCATAACATTCGACGTAGATTGTCAAGTGGAGTGCTTCGATGAATCTAATTCTTTATTCAGCGATAAAGCGCCATCCTACAGCACTGTAAAAAATTGGTATAACGAATTTAATCGTGGTCGATGTTCGATCCAGGACGAATCCCGTACAGGTCGTCCAAAATCCGTTGTTGTGCCAGAAAAAATTGATGCTGTGCGTGAACTGATAAAGCAAGATCGTCATGTGACATACCGTGAGATAGAGGCGTCTTTGGACATTAGTATGACTAGCATCAATAAAATATTGCATGAACATTTGAGCGTAAAAAAAATTTGTTCGCGTTGGATCCCGCATAATCTGACAAACGTTCAAAAAAAGGCTCGTGTCGAATGGTGCAAGGAAATGTTGGAAAAATACGTTCAAGGTACATCAAAGGCTGTGTATAACATCTACACAGGTGACGAATCATGGATCTATGCATATGAGCCGGAAACAAAACAGCAATCAACTGTATGGGTCTTCCAAGACGAGGCAAAACCAACAAAAGTTGTTCGAGGAAGAAGCACATCGAAACAAATGATTGCCTGTTTCTTCGGCATTGACGGTCATGTGGCAACAGTGGCGTTAGAGCAACGCAGGACGGTCAATTCTGAATGGTACACGACCATTTGTTTGCCAGAAGTCATCGGAGAAATTCGAAAAAAGCAGAAGAACAGGTGAATCATTCTTCATCATGACAATGCGAGCTCTCACACATCGACTCAAACAAAGGCATTTCTGACGGAGCGAAAGATCGAACTGATGGGTCATCCGCCGTACAGCCCTGATTTGGCACCCAATGACTTCTTCTTATTCCCACACATCAAAAATAAATTACGTGGACAACGATTTTCGACCCCCGAAGAAGCGGTTGATGCATTCAAAACGCATGTTTTGGAGTTACCTCAATCGGACTGGAAAAAGTGCTTTGAAAATTGGTTCAAACGCATGCAAAAGTGTATTGATCATCATGGAGAATATTTTGAAAAACAATAAAACCAATTTTAAACCTATATATTTGTTTTTTCATTATTAGGCCAGAAATATAAATAGCAACCCTCGTAATTGGTGAATTTTGTTCCATTTTTTACTAAGCACGCTGTACACGAAAGGAAAATCTTATTTACAGTAGAAGAATCATGATAAAATATTTTAGCTCTTGTAAAGTTGAACTTTAACTTTCAAAATAATAAAAAAAAACTGAAATATGAAATGTTTGTTATTGTTGTCCAAGCTGTTGCAAGTGGTATCGATACAGGATATTTTTTAAACACAGTCTAATATAATACGCATAAAAATCTTGCTGAAATGAAGTCAAAAAGGTATTAACACAGAGTTTCAAGATAATGTCGAAGTGAAGAAAATCTTTAATTAGGAAAGAGGAATTGATTGTCAGATGAAACTTGGCTGTGTTTTTAATAATCACATTTAACCTAAGTTAAATTTGGCAATCAAACGAGTTTTGATGACGTTTATAATTTTTCCTTCCTTTAACAATGATTTAAGAACCTTGAATGTGTATAATTTTTTTACTTCATTTTTAACAAGAGTTCCAAAACCAATAGATATTATTGGTAGTAATTACAAAACATATTAAATGAGCAATTGCCGGATATTTCAACTTTTTATGCACCCTCTAACTTTAGTTTTAACTTATTTCTTATGGAAATATGATTGCAAAGCTGTAATATTTAGGAACAAACACCATAAAGACAATTTACCGTAAAAAAAATTAAAATTTAAAGGAAAAGAAAAAACTTTAAAGAAGGCTTTGTCTTTATGTGAAATAAAGAATTGTATCTAATAATGTGCTATTTTTATTAGATGAAAGAAAGGTTTTGTCTTTATATTAAATATTATATATGTTATTATTTAATTATTATGTTATTATTTTTACAGCTTTTGTGAGCGTGTAACATTTTTTCATGAATGTTTGACTAAGTTTAGTTCATATTTTACCAGCGTCCTCTATGCTAAGAATGTAAGTGTTAAAAATAACTGTATGAAAAAAATCAACATTTTGTGTAAATAAAATGCTTTTTTGATCTACTTTTTTAATGTCTAAAATGTTACTTCAACGCATGTGCGTCGCATGTGTCCAATTTTTGAGGGAGGTGAAATTAAAATACAGTCATAATAGCTCTCTTAATTTCACACAGAAAAAAATTCATAGATCTGCTAAATATGTAGAAAAAGATTAATTATTATTTTTTTTTTTTTTATCTCTTTCTTGTTTTAAACATTGGTGAATTTAAATCGATGATGATTAATAAAATTTTTCTTCATTTGACTCAAATATAAAGGGGACATATACCCATCGTCCCGTGCTACAACGCTACATTTTCTGAAATTAAAAGATAAGCATAACTTCAGGTGGAAAAATCTCGACAAATTAGCGATTCTATAAAACTTTTAATAATTTCTTTTTAAGTATTATATAAATTATTTTACCGTTTTCAAGTTCAAAAATTTTTTTTCAACAAGATAGTACTGATATGAGTAGTTTAAAATATTTGCGTTGAGTTTATTGCACTCAAATTAAGTTTTTTTTTTTTTTTCTCCCTGGCGAAAAATTCTATTAAAATTAAACATTAAACTGCAAAAGAAATAAATATAATTTCGTAGCATTAACTGTGTAATTTACTAAATTACAAGAGAACGTATATATGTCTTAATGACTTCTAAGAGAAACTTTATCTCTTTTTTTTTTCTTTCTTTCTTTCTTTTTATCCATTTAGAAATGAGACCAAATGTTTGACGCGATGACTATAGAACCGGTAGCTGGCGTCAAATGTGTGAATGACGAAATTTCTTACGAATCCTATTTTTCTCTTAAAGCCTTATCATTAAAAGAAAATGCGTTTTTCGTATCAATAATAACTTTTTAACTTGCAAAAATTGAACTTATGAAAATTGTCATTTTTTATTCCAATTATCTTTAACAATTAAAAATATATTTCCAAAATTTCAGTTGTGTTTAAATTTGGGAAATTTTTCTGTAAAAAGAAAGATTTTTTTAAAATAAAATCTATTTGCGTCTTTTTTATTATTATTATGTATAATTATTATTACGTATTATTATTATGTATTATTATTTTGTATTATTTTTTTCTCTTTGAAGGCGATCTATAAAGTATTATTACTCACATTTAATTTGGCAAATGAATAAAATAACAAACATTAAAATGTGTACAGAGTGACCACTCACAACATATATTTGTCTGAGCCGCGATGGCTCAGCCTTTCACTGAGGTGAACCGGGTTCGATCCCGGCGATGGCTGGTTGATACGAATTCCGCATCCGGCTTGCACTGAACACAGTACTGAAGTCCTAAGAGGTGGACGGATCATGGGTTAGAGTCCCTTTGTCGTCACGCTAACCGTGGGAAGTTCTCGTGGTCTTCCTCTCCATGTAACGCAAATGCGGATTAGTTCCATCAAAAAGTCTTCCACGAAGGCAAATTTCTCCCAATACTTGATTCAGGAGTTTCCTTGTCTTCTGGAATGGGTTCAAAATTACAAGACTACGGAATTGAACATTAGTAGTATAATCTCGAAAGTTGGGTCCGCTGTTCAACGACGGTTATAAAATAAAATAAAACATATATTTTTAAATCCCATTCAAAAAAATTTCGCATTAAGTGTTGTATAGCAAGAAAAAAATAAAGATGATATCGAAATGTAATGAGTCACTACAGAGGAGGGCGGAACAGTAAATATTATAGGAGGAAACAAAAAGAAGTTAATTCCTTCAAATTTCACAGCAATCAAAAAGGTTCAGATGTTTATAATTCCGACAAACAATACAACAAACGATTTGTATCATTTTATATCTCGACAAAAAAATTTCATATTTATGATAAATAGGAAAAAGTAATAACTAAATAAGATTTCATTTTTTGACCATTAATTACGATATCATTAGGAAATGATATCATAAAGAAAGAAATATGTGCAAAGTTACAAAAAAGGGATAATGATGATAATGGGTGCCAATTATAAACTGGATAATGCGAAGTTATCCATGGTGAGGCTTTATCGGTGGATGTTATTTTTAATTGTTGTATTTACACCGTAAAAATAATCGGTTTTCATATCCATGCATTTTTAACGTAATTTTAAAAATTTCAATTTTTTTTCATACATCAAATTAGCACAATTTGATTCTGTTCTAAAATTGAGGATTTGATCACTCATCCTCAATGTTTCATAAACCTCAATGTCTAACTAATAATAATTTTTCGGTACTTCAAAATGACATCGCAAGAAACTACACACGTGATAAGAAGTGCGATGTATCCGAGTATAAGATTTTAAAGATTGCAAGTTTACGACACGGTGGTCGTAAACTTAAAATTTGGGTCAGCTGTGTGACGACGGTTATAAAATAAAACAGTGACGACTAAATCTCGGTGGCTCAGGGGATAAGGCATTCGCCTCCTAATGAGGTGAATCAGGTTCGTATCTCAGCGGTGACTAGTTGATATGAATTCTGCACCCGGCTCGCGCTTAACACAGTGCTGATGTAAAGGTATATTCAGTGGTTGACGGATCATGGATTAGAATCCCCTTGCCGTCGAGTTAACCGTGGAAGGTTTTCATGGTTTTCCTTTCCATGTAACACCAATGCGGGTTAGTTCCATCAAAAAGTCCTCAACGAAAGCTAGTTTGTCCCAATGCCTGATTCAGGATTTCTCCTGTCTTCTGAATTAGGTTTAAAATTAAAAGGCTACGGAGCAGAACATTGATAGTTGTAAACACAGGACTAAGTCGACGTTTCGTCACCGGTTATAAAAAATAGCATAAAACAGTAACGAATGTTCAGCCGACCTGCTTGTATGACGGTCAGGGCGCTGACCTCAAGTCAGGAAGGTCCCAGATTCGAATCTCGGATTAGGCATGGATGCTCTTTTCTTCTCTTCTCTTTTTTTTTTTTTTTTTTTTTTTATAACCGTCGTTGAACAGCCGACCCAATTTCATGGGTTTACGACTACTAATGCTCAACTCCGTAGCCTTGTAATTTTGAACCAATCCAGAAGACAAAGGAAACTCCTGGATCAGTACCCCCAGAGGTATTGATTTGTTATGGGAACATGGAGGACTTTGAGACTCGACAGATTTAACGTGCATCAGTCACCATTTACTACACGGGGAGTGTTCGGCCGGCGAGGATCGAACCCACGACCTCTTGTACATGGGCCCAGCGCCCTACCGACCAGGCTATCCCGGCCCTCTTCTGTTCTCTTTGTACTATCTGTCCTTCTTACTATGAGAGCATGTACTACGTTATCCCATCTACTATGGTAACCCAGAGAAAGTGGTCAACAAATCTGCCCTTCTGATAACCGAATGAGGAATCAATATTTGGTAGGGCATTGGAAAAGGCTGTTCATGGAATAGCCAGAAAACGGCACACGAATTCAATACCTAATAATTAAAACAAAAGAGCAGAAGTCAAAAATCTCCCGACGTTACTAGCAACAAAACAAATTTGCTGCTAATTAGTATGATACTGTCAGTATTAATTCACATTTTCCATCTATCATTCTATCTGTACTAATTTTTCAGTAATGGAGTTGTTTTCGGTTTTTCCTTATAGAACAATCGAGGACTGTTTAATTATTCTCATCTAACAGTTATTATGGTACATCGAAGAAAAGCAAATCGAATTATTTGGTGTTGACAAGGAAGTATTAAATATTAATGTTATGACAAATCTTTTTTTTTAAATAAATTTTTTAAAAAAAGCATCAGTATGAGTTGTGAGTGATGATTAAATTGACCAGTTGGGATTCGAACCTAGGTTCCTTATTAGGAAATGATCACTTTATGCCTTGAACCGGAAAAAAAATTGTATCTTTTCGAGAACATAAAATTTTTTTTTAAATAAAAGCATCAAAATAACATTTTTTAAAGAGTTAAAATAAGTTATGATTTTCTAATATACGTTTAAAATTTTGTGTATTTTGATCAATTATCGACTAATTGTTTTTAAAAAAAATTGTGAGAAATCCTTAAATTTATAATTGAATTCTTTTTCTTCTTCAAAGTTAATTTGCTTTGGGAACTGCTTAAATATAAATTCTCTACAAAATCAGACACAGACAGCTCTTCATAATTTGGAGCTTCATTTTAGAAGAAAGCCATTCAACGTGAGCAATATTTTAATAGTTGTAGTAAATCATCAACGTGTAAGTACTTTTTGAAATTACATATGGTCAAATGTAAGAACTTCATTTGTACAAAAAATTTTATGATATGACAATTGTATTGACAGAAAAATAATCCCAATCCCAGAAAAAAAAAATTTTAAACTTTTTTCCTTTAAACTTTTTGAGATGACTGGCGAAAATTTCCCTCTCCACACAGTTGAATGTTGGCCTCTTAGTTCAAAATACGTGATCTAAATTAGGAATTTTCTTAAATAGGTGATTTTTTGAAGATTTTTTAAAAATGAGCGTTTCCAAAACTATAAGACTACCCCAAATGCAAATAATTAAATAAATAAAATGTAAAAGGACAGCATTGTAATCGATTTACAACTTTCTAAGATATTTGAGCTAGAATTTCGCACTTTTCTCGGAGACAACATTACAGGTGAAATTCGGGACAAACGGTGTTCAGTTCCTTTTTCAGTACTATATTAAAAAATAGATTGTCTTTTTTTTTTTACCTAGTTGAAAAGGGAGAAAAAAGCTTTCCTTAGCTATTTCCTAAAGTATGATAGGCTATAATAATATCTCTTCAAGGTTGTGAGTCTTACATTAAAACCATTAACCACCATTGTTAACACTAGCCATAATGGATGAAAGAAATCATGTTAGCTTCTTTTCTTCTTTTTATAAGACCATTGTTACTCAAAAAAATTTGGAAATAGTGTGCTATGTTTGGCATTCTTTTCTTACATTAAAAAAAAAAAAAAAAAAAGCTTTGCTGGCGTAAAATGCTCTTAGTTGAAATTGGGAACCGATAAACAAAGTAACCATTCTAAGGTTTGGTGATTTTTATGATATCGTTTACTGAGGTTACTTACCATATATGAACAATTATTAACTAATTAATCATGCTCGCACTAAATTATTTAGGGAGTTCGCAAAAATCTATTTAGGGATGTTTCCTATTAAAATTTTTGGATAATTTAAACTACCAACTTAAAAGCCCGACCCAGAAAAAATTTTCTCGCTTCACCAATGTAGTGCAGTTTTGATACAATCTCGGAGTAACTCTGCTTGAGGTTATAATAAACAAGTAATATAAAAAAATTCAATTCAATCCTACTTAGGTCAACAAAGAAAAAATTTATTCTAGTTACTTTTTATTAAATAGTTACAATATAAATATATATATTCATATGGCAAAATCACTATATTGAATGGCAAAATAGAAAGTGAATTTCCTTGCCATTTTCCTTTCTATATATGGTGTTGAACTATTTATTTATTTCTGTTTGTTTGGTTTTTAAGGAATCTGAAAAAGAAAATTTTTTCCAGCAATCTACGCGTTTCACCACTAACGGTATTTATTCCTAAATTTATATCCTGCTAAGTATCTTATATAAGAGAAATTTGTTTCTCCCATACAAAACTAAAATTAATTAATTAAATTCAATTAATGAATTAATATTTGAAAAAAATGTATTAACATCAAGTATCATCCACTAACAAGTTTTAAAAAAAAGTTATTTGAACTGAAGTGGATGAATAAAAAGTATTTTATTAACGATTGAAAACTTAAACAAAATATATAAATATATATATAGGGAGAGTGTGGACTAATAGTCGGAATTGAAAAAAAAAGAAAGCAATTTCATAAAAGTCAAAATAGAATTTCAGATAAATTTGTCTTAGTAGCTTCACTTATTACACAAGAAGACAAGATTTCTTTGCAAGTGAAGAGAAACCTTTACTTAATTGTTAGTAAAATCTACAGATGGCCATTGGCAGCACCTCCAAAATAAAATTGAACTTTTAATTTTTGATTCAATTCGATAGTATAAAAACTATAGATTGATAAAAAAAACTGTTTAGCTTCATACTTGAAACTTCGGCCATCACATCAAACTTAATTCCACGATGTTAAATATTATCATTGTTTTCAATTAAAATCTTGTTATTAACTCGAAATACCATTTTCTTTTAAACCATAACCACTGAACTATCGATTTCGAAATATGAACTTCGATAGCAGCTGGTTAACATGTGAACTATGATTCACATAATTGGTATAATTGTTCTAAATTTAAAAATGACTAAAACTATTCATCTGAATGGAACGCAAACAAAATTTGGCAACCAATCAGAAACTTTTATACAATAAAAATTAGAAAGTGAAAATTAGAATTTTTTTTTTTTTTTTTTTTTTTGGCATAGCATGCCTAAATTGTATTTGTGATTTAAACTTTAAAAAAGAAAAATTTTTAATCATTTTAAAAAATTCTAGCATTAAAAGCAGTTTTAGTTACGTGTAATTAAAAAACATTTAAACTAATGTCCCCATAAATTATGTCATATCTTTATGAAACTTGTTACATTAAGTATCTTGTTTATGTTTAGTTGGCATATTAAAAAAAAAATCTCTAGTATTAAAAAATAAAAGTTCGTTTTTAAGTTTCCCTGTACTCTTAGCTTAATATACAGAAAGTTCCATAATCACCGCTTTAAATGTCTACTCTTAGAATCGTTTTCCATAAAAGACATCAAATTATATATATTGGTGGTTGCCAATTTATACATCGGGGAGAAAAAACAAAAACGCTATCGAAATCTGCCGACCATTATCGAGGAAAGAGAAATTAATAATATCAAAATGTGTTAATAGCTGAATGAAAGTTGAAGGTATTTCCATTTCTCATTTCAGTACATCTTTGTTTTCTCAAGTAATCAAACTGGTTTTGATGTTTTCAACCCCGGTTTCTTTGCAAGAGATTCGCATTTTTTTATTTTTTTTTTATTTACTTTTTTTCTTTTTCGTTTTTTTTTTTTATTTATTTTTTTTTTATTTATTTATTTATTTTTTTTTTTTTACTTTATCATTAATAAGAATTATAAAAATATTTATTAAGATAGATTAGAGAATATTCTGCATAAAAGTATAAATAACACTTTATATAAAAATAGTTTTTGACGAATTATTATTATTATTATTTTAATTGTGATATGCCACGAATTCTTACGAAAATGAACTGCATTTAAATTTATTTCGTGCTGAAATATAGATAAAATGAAACCTTTACTTTTGTAGTTGTATTGACCTTGTAAAGGTTTTTTTTTTCCCCCTTCATTTTTGTCAGGACTATAGTTTTGTTACACATAAACCTACTGCTTTACGAAAACAATAAAAACATCTCCATATAGAGAAAAATTATTGGAGTCGGGCAAGCATTTCTCATAGCTTACCAATTCCCTCAATCATTTTGGCATTCAATAACGGTACATAATCTTTTATCGAGAAGGGGTGGCTGCGTAATTGAATTGGCTCCCCTATTTGAACAGATGCAGTGGGGGTAAAGCGACTATCTATGATCTTGTCGGAGAACCGCAATAAAAGCAACAGTCATAGAACTTCACTAATTGTTATGGATAGAGCATATCTTCTTCCGCCATCTTCTTGGATAATATCGCTTTTTAGAGTGCAGAAATATTTTTTTCTTCCCTCTCGCTTAATTTAATTGTAAAAGAATTGCAGATAAACATTTATTTTTTCCTGGAGTGAAAGTTAAACTCGCTGTGATACGAAACAGAAAAGTAATTTATAAATTGAGAATAAAGGTTTCCCCGTGGGAGTTTTATGTTGGAAGAAATGTTGTGTAATTTTCAGCGAAAATGAAAACTTGTTATATTTATTCAGATTTAAAAACTAAGGAAACTTTTAAAAATAAGTTTCATTTATATTTTTTATGCATTACTAAACTATTGTAATCAAAAGTGATTTAATTGAATTAAATAATCTTATTACATAATCTAATGTAATAATAATCTAATACAATAATAATGTATTATTAAATAATAATCTTATTAAATAATAATCTCATTAAATAATAATCTCATTAAATATCTATGAAACAAATAACATTTATTAAAGGGTTGAAATAAAAGCCACTAAAGTTTTAATATTTGTTTATTTTTGGAAAGTTTCTTTTGCGTAATTTTAAAAACAAAATTTTAAATTTTCGTCCTTTTTTCAAAGGAAAATTCGAAATTGCATCTAAACTTTGCAATAAAGAAAAGATGAATTTCGAGCAGTTTATTTTTCAAGTTTCAGAATCGTTCAACATTTTTTAAATTTATTTTATTTACTAGGCCATTAATTCCCAAGTTACAACATTTGAATAATAATTTGTATAATTATAATGCATGCCATGAAATCAACTGTATATATATACACTGACGGAATAAAATCTCAACACCAGGAAGGTGTGGTAGATAAACTAAATTTGGTAGGCTTGTTTATACAACTAGAAAAAAAAAATGTTTTTTTAATAACGGCAGGCACTGAACTTTCGTTCTTCGCCTTAGAAGAAGCCGGGTGTGGTGCTCATTTATCGTTGCCCGGTGGGCAACTGTGAACCATAGTCACGAAGACGAGCAACATTACCAACGCCACACTGCCACATTCACACATCACACAGAGAAACATCCATACCCTGAGCGGGATTCGAATCGCAGTCAGGCAAGCTAACCAGTCGCCACCAGACCTGCACACAACTATAAAATTATGTCTATTTAAATTTCGCACTCAGCACATAAATTTGGTGCTAGTAGTGCCACTGTGAATATGCAAATTAGGGCTACTTTAAATGGGTGTTCTGCAGTTCTTAAGCGTTATTTTTCGTTCAATTGTAACTAGTAAGTTGCTGTTAGTCAAGAATGCCTTTAAGAAGACGAATAAAGCATTATCAACAGCTCACTGACTTTGAACATGGTTGTGTAACAGAGCTGCGAGAAAGTGAATTTTCTTTCCGCGATATTGCAGAAAGATTGGGAAGAAATATATTCACTATGCATGATTTTATTTTGTTTTTTATAACCGTCATTGAACAGCCGACCCAATTCTTTGGGTTTACGGCTAGTAATGTTCAACTCCGTAGCCTTGTAATTTTAAACCCAATCCAGAAGACAAGGGAACTCCTGGATCAAACATTGGGAAAAATTTTGCCTTCGTGGAGGACTTCTTGATGGAACTAACCCTCGTTGACCTTACATGGAGAAGAAAACTACGAAAAACCTCCCACGGTTAGCCTGATGACAAGAAGACTCTGACCCATGATCCGTCTACCACTGATATTATTTTTACGTCTGCACTGTTGTCGGTGTGAACCGGATGCGGGATTTGTATCGACCAGCCATCGCTGGGATTCAAACCCGGGTTACCTCATTGGGAGGAGAACTCTCAGCCACCACGGCTCTCACTATGCATGATTGTAGGCAAATGTGGTCAAGGGAAGGTACTGCTTCAAGAAGACCGGGTTCTGGGCGACCACGCTGCGTTGCTCAGAGGGAAGACCGCTGTGTACAGCTGCACCGTAGTGCGTCTGTGTGAGAAATTTGAGCTGCGTTTGGCACAGCAGTGACACAGTGAACTGTTTCAAATCGGCTACTTCAGATGTAGATCCGAGCGAGACGAATAAGTTTTTTCGAAACTTTCCTAAACGTTACAACGTTTTTACGGACTTTCCTACATCTTGTCTAAACCTTACTTGCTTCTTTTTTTTTTTGAGATTTAGCTTAAACATACAATGCTTTTCTGCAACCTTATTCCAAGAAACCTCGCTATAACGAACAACTTCAATTTGTTACCGCGAAGTAAATAAAAATAAAAATAATTTTTTATAAAAAATGAAATTATATTTAAAATAATTTTTTATAAATGAATATAATTTTTTTTTTTTTTATTTCTCTGCACTAAACAGAGTTTTCTAGAGAATTTTCTAAACCATTAAATTTATTTTAACAACCTTATCACAAATTTCTCGTTATAACGAATATGTTTTGTTTTGTGAGACTGCACTTTGTCTGAGACTTTTCACAAACATACAATTCAAGACTTTTCATAAACCTTATTTCAAAAACTCTCATTAGAACAACACAGTTTGGGTTTATACCTAGGAAATTTAATTGAAGAATTATTTAAAAAAAATTTATCATTT
Source organism: Parasteatoda lunata (assembly GCA_949128135.1). Lineage (NCBI taxonomy): Eukaryota > Metazoa > Arthropoda > Arachnida > Araneae > Theridiidae > Parasteatoda > Parasteatoda lunata. Next base: position 25,274,102 of record OX421980.1, read on the forward strand.
TTCATAAGATATATTTGTTACAAAAAATAAATTTAGATATCAAATATTTTTTTTTTTTTCAAATAAAAAACAAATTTTTTTTCTGCAGAATTTTCTGGAGAATTTTTTCAACGATTCAATTTTTTAACAACCTTATTAAGAAAAATCTCGTTAAGACAAACAACTTAGGTTTGTTTAGGTTCTTTCTTCGAGTATTTGAGTACTTTTTAACAAATTGACGTTCATTTTTTATTATAAAATAGGTTTCAAATGATTTTCCCTTCTCCAAAAATTATGAAAAATTATGAAGTGTCCCTCGTTACTTTATCAATCTACAAGCACTGAAATTACCATGTGTTGGACTGAAAAACCTATCAGTAAACATTTTCTATACTTCTTTCTTCGAGTATTTAAGTACTTTCTAACAAACTGACCCTCATTTTGTTACATGAAATAGGTTTCAAATGATTTTAAATTTACAAAAAATTATTAAAATTCACAAAATGTTTCTCGTTATATTATCAATATAAAAGAACTGAAATAGCCATGTGGTGAAATGACATTTTCTATAATTCTTTCTTCGAGTATGTGGGTCTTTTCAAACAAATTGACACTTACTTTCTATTATGAAATAGGTTTAACATGTTTTTTAACATTTCAATAAATTAAAAAAAAATTCGTAAAATATCTCTCATAATGTTAACAATATACAAGCATTGAAATTACCATGTATTGGAATGAAAATGCATTTACTAAACATTTCCTACAATTCTTTCTTCGAGTATTTAGGAACTTTCTAATAAAATGACGTTCACTTTTTAATATGAAATAGTTTTCAAATGATTTTCAGTACTATAAATATGCTCCAAAGTGCCCCTCGTCATGTTATCAATATACAAACATAGAAATAACCACGTGTTGAACTGAAATAGCTTTCTCTAAGCATTTTTTATATTTCTTTTTTCGAGCATTTGGGAACTTTTTAACAAACTGACGTTCCCTTTTTATTATGAAATAGATTTCAAATGATTTTCACTTCTTAAAAAATTATAAGAAATTCGCAAAATGTTCCTCGTAAAGTGAACAATATACAAGCACTGAAATAACCATGTGTTATTGGACTGTAAAAGCTTTTACTAAACATTTTCTATAATTCTTTCTTTGAGTATTTGGGTACTCTTTAAGAAATTCACGTTGAATTTTTAATATGAAATGAATTTCAAATGATTTTCATTTTTCAAAAAATTATAAAAAATACGCATAAGTGTTTTATTATGCTTTGGTAGCTTCTATCAAATTTTATTAATAAAGACATTTAAGGAATTTTTTGAAGAAAAATTAACACTTTTTAACTGAATGTACGTACAATTTCTCTTAACAATTTTTTTTTTTTTTTTTTTTTTAGTATCACAACTTATTTTTTGTAGCTCTTTCATTGGTCCTTATAAATTGGCTCTTGTCAATCAAGCAGATTAATCTTTTTGGACCTTATGGAGTTCACAAATCCATAGACTATCTTTGAAAAAAGGAAACTACTACTTTGTTTTACATTACTGAGTTTAATTACATTAATGACTAAGATAAGAAAAAATTTTCAGCAGCAAACAAGGAGTTCGATCACACCTCTAAGAAAGTTTTTAAAAGAGTATGTCGTGACCTCTCTCTTGCGTTCAACTGGCTTACATTGCATGTCCATCGAACAAGAAAAATAAATGTATGTTCTTTGACGGGTTTTTTGTTTTCAATGATGGTAAAACATTTAAATCAAAGCATTGTTAAAACATGTGATTTATTTAAAATAAATAATCCAAAGAAACTGAAGCGGTAGGATATTACATGATTGAAAATTCCATTAGATTCAAAAATATTTAAATGTGAAATAACATTCGACATGTATCAAGCGCCTCATGAAAAAGCGCCCGTTTTCAAGACTTGCCAGACGTGAATGCAAAGAAACAAAAATAATTTGAAATAAAAAACGTTAAGTTGCCAACGAAAATGGAAAAATAAGGGTGAGAGACAAAACTAGAAAACCACAGAAGCCATGAGAGAAAAAAATATGAATAAGAGAACAAGAAAAATCACAATGGCCAAGAGGCAAATTAGGGACAAATATATTTCCACGCGTTATGAAGGAGACGAAGGGAACTAATGTCGTGAACAAGGAAATCAGCATTCAAATTAATAATGTAACAGAGGTGGAAGTAATCTAAGCGTTGTCGAAATTGAATTTATGCTAAGATTCAAACAATGTGATGAAAATTAACCCCCATGTTCATGGACATGTTCTATGGACAGTTCAGTCCTGCATAAAATCGTTAATTTTCAAGATAATAACGTTCTGTTTTTTGTAAACGAAAGAAAATAAAAATATCTTTATTAATGCGACTAAAATTAAATAAAAAAAAATTTGTGCTATTTTTTAAATTCAAAAAACTCATTCCAACTTCAAACAATTTTTATCCATAGTAGTTTTTCTCTCATCGAATTTTTTAATCCATGGAAATTAAGATTAAATTATTATCTTTCATTTAAAAAAAAAAAAAAAAAAAAGAAGAATTATTTTGAAAATGGACAAAGAAAAATTGCACTAAGACATCACGAAATTTGAACTTTAAATTGAATACTGGCAAGTAATGTTATAAATGCCCCAGCGATTATCAAAGCTAATAGGATCCTTAAGTGACTTAAAATTGATTTTATTAACTGGCTTAAAAATGACTTTAAAACTGAAAAGGGAGAAGATATTAGCAATTTTATAAGAAACGGGTGGAAAAAAAGTAACAAGTTGTCTGTGAGGATTAGAAGAAGAATGGTTGGGTCTAGTTCATTTAGCTCTTGCTAAACTCACTAGATTCAAACACCCATCGACCTAGAAATTATTTTTCCAGTGGAGCCATCTATAGTCAAGAACTTGACTTCTGCCCCACCCATACGTCTCACCTGTTTATAGGGTGAGCCTACTCATACATCCATTCATTCATCCACAGATTTTAATTTTGACCTGAATCAGAGAACAATCAATCTCTATTTCAGTACCCCAGAGGTATTGATCAGAGGTATTGATTTGTTATGGAAATATGGGGGGCTTTGTGACCCGTCAGATTTAACGTGCTCCAGTCACCATTTACTGCCCGGCTGGATTCAAACTCCCGTTCTCACAAATGTGAGTCCAGCGCCCTGCCAACCAGGGTATCCCGCCCCCTAAATCATTCTCGTAAAGTCATAATACTAGAATTTTTAGTGAAAAAATAACAGACATTTATATTTTATATGACAATTAAAAAAAAAAAAATAAGCATGTAATTTACTTGTGATCAGTGTCGGCAGAAGACATTTTCGCGCCCCGGGCGATACTGAAAACGGTGCCCTGTACTCAATTTTGGAAAAGTTATCTTTTTAAAAAAAAAGACACTTTAAATTGCCTCTCTGGTGTAGTTATAACGCTGTATAAAATTATTTTTATATTTTAAATTAGAATATTACTACCAGAAAATTAAAAAATCTAAATCAACCCAGAATGTTGATTTACGAAACACATGATGAAAATAAAAAACAATTAATGATTTCAAGGTTTAAAAAAAAAGAAAGTCGTTAGTTTAATTTAATTTTTTTATTTTTTTATTTTATAACCGTCGTTGAACAGCCGTCCCAATTTCATGGGTTTACGACTACTAATGTTCAACTCCGTAGCCTTGTAATTTTGAACTAATCCAGAAGGCAAGGAAACTCCTGGATCAGTACCCCCAGAGGTATTGATTTGTTATAGGAACATGGAGGACTTTGAAACTCGACAGATTTAACGTGCATCAGTCACCATTTACTACACGGGCGTTAGTTTAATTAATGAGAATATCACCTCAAGTATTCTATTTATTGTAGGTAATATTCATAATGTGCATATTCTTTTAAGACATATAAATATAAAAGCTTAAACATTAAAATTTATTTTTTCGTGCTTTAGCAGACGCAAACAGTTTCAGATTTTTTTATAATGAACTGTTTTTGTAGTTTCATTTTCGATCGAAATTAGTGCCAAAGAATTTAGTCTCTTAGTTATTGTAGACTTTTGAATCATGTAGATGGTTTTAAACTTTGATATATTATAACATCGTAGAGCAATAATTCTCAAAACTTCTTGACGCATACTTTTTTTTCATCATTGTTAGAAGATCCCTTCCCTGACCCAGTCTAAAATCTAAAAAGCAAATACTTTATATTTATTTAGTTTTGGATTATTTTCTAATAATTTTTAAGAAATTAATGAGAAATGTTATTAAGACCTGAATAAAAGTATAGTTGTATTCTCTTATAAACTAAAGCTAAAGAACTAAAGCCCTAAATAAAAAGAAAATGTAATTATTTTAATAGAAAATGTTCAATTAGCATACCTACACTTGGAAAAAGAAACAGTCATATTAGTCTAGACAATAGTGAAAAGTATAATTTTTAAATTGAGTATGAGATTTATTTTGATATTTTAAAGTACTTGTTTTTAAATTTTATAAAATACTTACCGGCGACCAGTTAGTCCACCTTTTTAAAAAATTAGATTTTCAATTATTTCGAGATTTAAAATAGTTTAGTCAAATATTAAGACAGTAAGTAAGTATAATAAACTCATATTGCTCAAGTGAGATTGGATTTAATTTTTGTATCTGTTAATTTTTTCAATGATCTCATGTTACCGTTGTGAATTTGTTATTAAAATGTTTAGTACAACATATGCTAAAAAAAGGCTAATAATCTCAATGGCATTTTTTATGATAATTAGTAGCCTTGTCAAAATCAAACTCTGAACTCATTTGCAATTGTTTATTATAGACCAATAAAATTCAACTGTAAGTTTTTTTTTTTTTTTTTTTTTTTTTTTTCTTTTTTGTTAAACGAACTTTAACTGTAATAAATTTTTTTTAGTTAAAAGAATACACGGGTCTAAAACATCAAACAATGCATTTTAAAGAAAAATTCAGCTTGATGGCACTGTTCAAAAAAATAAAAGAAAGCGTAACCATGTCTATGAGCATTTACGATGAAAAGTTAAAACCAGTCTTAAAATGTATTCGAATTGGTAATTAAATTACAGCATTTATTGAATTGGTAATTAAAATGACATGCCAACCAGTTATATTTAATTTTTTAAGCGCATAGGAAAGATTTTTGCTGTTAAAGTTTTTTTCATAATATTGAGAACCGGGAGTTGAGACTTAACTGTTCTAAGACTTAAATGTATGTACTCAAATATATTATTTACGTACTGTACGTAAAAAAATAAAGGGATACCCCTGAATAACTTATGACCTTTTGATCGAATCTCAAAAGTTCAAGGACTGAACCTTAATAGTTTCAGGGGGTGACTTCAAATATGTCCATTAATTAGTGCAGACTATGTACGGTCAAACCCCGCTATAGTGAACCTTTAAGGGACCAAAATTTCGGTTCACTATAACCGGGACTTCACTATTTCCGTTCCGCAAACAATTTTTACTAATGGTTTCAAACTCCCCCTTTTTATTACACATTATTTAAATAAATGACCAATAAAATGAAATACAAAAATGTCTGGAAAATAATACGTAGCAACAAAATTACTTTTATTTAACTTTTGTTAACTTTTATTTTTTATTAGGTACTCTTCGTCTTGCATACCAAAAAAAAAAAAAAAAAAAATAGTATTCTTTAATTGATGAGCAATCCTCCACATCAGATATGGAAACATTTCCCGAATCTCCGTTAATTTTTCCTGAATTTATGTTATTCCGCTTTTTAAACCTGTCTACTCAGGCATTCGAGCGCATAAAAGTAGTCTCACCAAATCACTCAGCAAATTCATCTGCTTTGACTTGAAGTATTTATCCAGATTCTGGAAGATTGCGGCTTTTTTGAATGCTGAACCAATTCAATAATGCTATTCAATGATGAAGCAAACAAGAAAAAGTGCTTATTGCTAAATTCCATACTATAGATGGTTTTAAAAAGCGGTACATGTATTTATTTTGAAGTCGAAATTTCAAGATTATTACATAAAAAATGAAGAAAATAAATCAGTCGAAGACAGAAAAAAGTTCATAATATCCAACTTCCTCTCTTTTTTTGGTTTACTATATTCACAAAAAATAACACTATACGTGTGTAGCAAGACACGGGAGAGAACATTTCGCTCACTATATTAGGGAGTTCACTATAAACCGTGTTCACTATTAAGTATTAAGTTACGAAATCAAACACAAAAATATACTTTCTCTTTTTACTTCGACAGATTCAGATTTTTGGTCCCAAAATACAGGGGATAGCGGCAATCTGGTAAATATATCGAATTTTAAAACTACGACTTTTCTAAATTTTAATTTCTCAGATACTCTTCGACCGATTTCACTTAAATTTTATATTTTGCCATGTAAAATTATATTCTTTAAAATGATGTCAGAAATTGTAAACTTAAAAAAACTTTTTTTGACACTTATTAAATAATATAATAAAAAATAATAAATGTTTACTAAAACTTTTTTTTTTTTTTTTTGCATGGAATTCTCTTTAGATAAACGAATTATTTAATTGTGTGCAAAAATTTTTCAATTCGCTTAAAATATGCACATATTTCTTTCCATCTTTAGTAAAACTTAGATGTAAAGAACTCTAACTACAAAAAAACTTAATCTAAGAATATATGATTAAAAGAAAACTATAAATATATTTTTCAACCAAATAATGTTTTTAAAAAAGAAAAAATATATAATTTATAGAACATAAATCAGGGTCTCATTCGGCGCCCCTCTAACCTGGCGCTCTGGTCCATCGCCGGCTCTGCTTGTGGTGTAGTCAAGGGCGTCGTACTTAAGGCGGACAGGGGAAAGACAGAGACAATTGTCCCGGGGCCTGGGACAGCTGAGGGCCCAACCAAAATTCTTTATTATTGTTTTTTGAAAAGAAAATTGGCGAGAATTTCTTTATAAAAACTACAATTTTGCATAAAAGAACTTCAAATATTAAAATAAGGCTTCTTGGGCTTTGAGAATGGACCCCTCAATAAATTTTGTCCTTGGGCTCGTAATATATTTGCTCTATCCTGGATATAGTTATCTTCTTCCTCCACATGGACTACAGCTTTCGTGGGTCCATCATAGACACACATCAAGGAGGGATGGTTGCCTAACCGGGTATTACGCAGTTTTACGATACGAACATTGCTACTTGTCGGGCTAAATCGTTATTGTATGTTAGGAAATAAATCTTTAGTAATTGTATAATAAGCTGGTATAAAAATAATTTTTATAACTGTAATGAATATCAAATAAGGAGAGCTTAAAAGCAATTTATATTTATTTTATAATTATTGTAAATATTATGAACTCCAATATTTTAACTAAAATATTATGAATTTAAATTGACACTAAAAAAAATTTCGATATTGAAAATGAATTCTGCTATAGCGTGAGAACTGTAAATAAATATAGAAAACACACATAGTGAACACACATATTTGTATCAGGAATTATTTAGCACCTCAATTTCTATTATGAGCCCCGTCCAAAATCCCCGCCTTCCGGTCGATAGATAGGTGAGGACAAAATTTAACACCAATCAAAGATTGGAGGGAGGAGCTACACTTACTCTAGAATCTCTGCATTGCGGGTACGTTTTGAAATTGAGGAATTTCTTAGCGCTATTGCAGATGAATGATGAGCACTAAAAAATGTGTATATGTATGTATAGACAAAGAAAGATACTTGTATAAAAGTATTTTAGCTACAAAAATTTTAGTATTGAAATTCCAAACATTATTTTATTTAGTTTGTTAGTATTTATTTAACTAAATGGTTAATTGTGAAATTGCGATAATGACGAATTTAAGTTTTTGTATATTTTTGTTTCTTGAAAAAATGTTAAGTTTTGACAAAATTTCCTCGTGTTTAATAAGCATCAGACTAAGTAAAGATGTAAAATAATAGTAAAAAGATGTAAAATTTAAATTTGATATTCTTCGTTATGCAAATTTTTAAAATTACTGTCAAATACAATGAGGAAACAAACATTACACCAAATTGGAGAGTAACTTCCACACTTTTATTATATTTTTTAAAATTTCTATTTCTCGTGGTTTATCAACAATAAGTCTTTCAATTATTATATTTTATAGGAACGCCTCTTATAAACAGTCAGTGTTAAGTTACAAGTCAGAAATATTAATGAAAAGAGTGGTCTCTCTCTTCTTTCCTGAAAAAAAAAAAAAAAAAAAAAATCTATTAGAGTTGTTGTTAGCAAGTCCTACAATCACCCACGCTTTGAATATGGAAGTTCAAAGTGACACCAAAAAGTTTAAGCATTATTTATCCAAAATGGTTATTAAAAATTTCTACAAAAACTGTGACAGCAAGCCCCCATTAATTACCCCATATGTTTATGCATACCCCTATACCGTATACTTCGTGGATCAGTAAAAATTCACTTAAATACCGTTGTTTCTGTAGAAATTACTATTTGTATAAATTTTGAGACACCTTGTAGTTCTTAATAGTTCCTTTAACGTTCTAAATTAAAGTATATTATATTTATTAAAAATGAAAAAAAAAAATTGGGTGAGGTCGATGAGTAAATTTGGGATCACTGTAACAATAATAGTCCAAACGGTGTTCTTTTAACTAATGATGAAACACTTATAAGAGGTCAATATTATTTTAGCAATCAAATATTTTGTGCGTGTCGCCACTTTGAACCCAACATATATATATATATATATATACGTATATATATATATATGCATATATATATATATATATATACATATATATATGTATATATATGTATATACATATATATGTATATACATATACATATATATATATATATATATATATATATATATATATATATATATATGTGTGTGTGTGTGTATATATATATGTATTTATATATATAATTTTTTTATCGGAGATTTATGCTAAGAAGCCCAACGCCATTTAAGCCTTGAATAAGAAAAACTATGTTTGAATAAAATTTCCTCCTTTAAAATTTCAATCAAATAGGGCGTATAAACCAGAAAAACTGGAGAAGCTATTATAAGAACCGTTGTTCCACGTGTAACCCTATACTGTTAAGAAAAGACAGGATGTAATGAAACATACAATCTAACACTGGGGTCGGAAGCATGGAGGTCCGAGTGGTCCGGACCCCTCCAATGATTGGGAAGTCAGGATCCATTATTTTGAGAAAATATTTCTGTTTTGTTCCCATAACTTTTCTTTTTTTCCTCTCTCTATTTCTCTCTTTTTTTTTTTTTTTTTTTTTTTTTACATAGGGCAACTTACGATATTATATAATTAAAAGAAAATTAGTAAAAAATAAAATGCACGCAAAAAAAAATGTACTGTATAAAAAAGTAGAACAGGTGTTTAGAGAACTACAAGAATTGTCACGGTCACCCTTTACTTCAATAAGGAATAAAACACTCTTCCCACTATTTCTTTTCTTCACACTGTTAACTGATTCTAAATCCCTCAACACCACTGGCGTAGTCATTTGATATCCCAAAAATCGCCGCCTCAGTTTAACTATGGGAAAATGGTCTTGGCATTTTGAAATTGTCTTTATCGTATTTATGGCCCTGGGCTCTTTTGTCCTCTTTTTTAAAATGTCAGATACAAACAGACCCATCACTTTGTTCGCTATCTATTCATGAATTGTCTCAAAATGGCAATTTTCTAGAATTTCTAGGGGGGATTTCTTTTGGAGATTCAAGTAGGGGGAGACTATTGTTGACATTTTCTATTTATTTATTTATTTATTTATTTTTTTTTAGTGATTTTGTCAAGAAAATTTCTGTGTTATACAATAATTCTAAATCTTCTCTTACGTACAAAGCACTCACATTATTCCATCATTATTTAAATTAGCCATTTCCAGCTCAAAATTGTTATAAATATAAATAATTGTGTTTACTATTATTAATTGTTTCATTAATTGTTTTGACTTAAATTATGAGTTTTTTTTTTTTTTTTTTTTTTTTTTTTTTTTTTTTTTTAAATAAAATTTGGATAAAGTTTTTACAATGAAGTTTATCGTTGGATAACAAGAAGTTATTAAATAAATCCATTTCTGGGGAGATAAGCAAATGTTTGTAATAAATCACTTCATACATTTATAGTTTTATGTTTATATACTGTAAGAATTGTTTAATGCTTTATATAGTTTGTATATCAAATTTATTTATATAGTAGATTAGTTCATGATTTTACTGTTCATTGTGTATGTATTTTTAACGCACGGAGTTAGTTCATATTTAATATTTATGAAATCAATGTAACTTTTAAATTTTTAAAATTATAAATCAAAACTTATTAAATTAAAATTAAAATGTTTTTTTTTTTTTTTACCTTTCCATAACTTTGTTTTCATTCAGAATTTAATATCACGTTTATGTTTATAAAGAAATGTACATATAATTTAATAAAATTTATATAAATATTTATTATTTATGTCCTAATAAAAAAAATTAACATTAACTAGCATTTTAATTAATTAGTAGAATGAAAGAATATGTTAAATGCAAAAGTTTTATGAAAATTTAATATGATTTTATTACGCTCAGTAATAAAACTAATAAAAATATTTTAATTTTTTTTAAGAATAGGGATAATTTGTTAAACTTAATTTATTATACGAGTGTTTTATGCGCACTTCATGTAATTTTTATTTATTTTGCTTTTATCAAAATAATATGGGATTTTTAAAGTAATTATTTTGTGCTAATTAACATTTTCATAATTTAGTATTTTTAACAAATATTTTTTTCTGAATTAAAAGTATACATTTTTTTAAAATTTTAATACTGAAACTGTAAATACTGCTCATAGAAGTAGGAAATAAGAGTTCTATGTGCTGTCTTTTTCATTTCTTTGTGTAAATTTATATGAAGTTTTTGTGGTTACCAAAATGAACCATGCGATCCAAGAAAACCGAAATATCTCATCTTGTCTGTTTCTTTTCTCGTAAATAATAAAAAGGTAAATATATTAAACAAAATGAGCATAAAAATTATTCCCACCACAATTATTATAATTAATTCTTTTTTTCAAAATATGAATACTAGTTCTGTCAATCAGCTGAATAATTTTATTTTCCTTTTTAAACACAACAATTTCGATTTTTAAAACCATATAAGTTGAACCGGAACAAGATGAGAAAAGCGCTAGACGTGAAACTGCTTTAATATTTTTGAACTTTCAGGTTCTTTTTTTTTTTTTTTTTTTCACTTTTTTTTATTGTAGTTTATAGTTTTATAAATAATGAAATCACTAAATCCCGAAAAAAAGCTCGTTATATAGAAAATTCGTTAAATAGGAAATCACTTTTTGAAATACTTACACAACACAAAACAGGTTTTAAATTCATAAACACTAGATATATTTAAAATTGCAATTGACACACCTTTATCTTGTAAATAATTATCTATTATTTATTTTATAAATCTTGACCATAAAAAAAATCTGCAAAGAAATTAAGAATAAAACAAAACATTATCCAGTGTTACACTATCATGCTACATATATTTTACACTGAATAAAAAAGCTAAATTTTTATATATTAAAATTATTGCTCCATTCGTTATAAAAGTAATTTTAAACATACATTATCACTTCGTTCATACATTATCGTTCAATTTTAATTGCTGCTGATAAAGTCCGTTAATTTTGTCTGAGCTTTTCGTTTGAAGAAGTGTTTTTTCTCATAATAGGTCTCGCATTTTTGTAATGCACCAAAAACATCTCCAGGAGTATTCTCCTCAAACTGCAATCCACGTCGAATTGTTTCAATTGATTTTAACATTTCATCATTTCCGTCCTCATTTTCTTCATCTTCCTCACAATTTATGGCTGTATTGTTTTTATTTTTCACACCGTCCGAAATATCCGATTCAGTTAATGTTTCGGTGGTTTCGGCTTCAGAATCAATAGAAAGAAAATCATTAATCAGTACATCATCATTAATTTCGTGGTTCTCTCTTAGCTGTACCACATTTCTTTATGTTCTTCTAAAGGAATATCATCCTCGTCCTCGCACTTTCCAAATTCTCAGCGTTGACAGAATCCTGCTTCAGCAAAACTGTTACGAGTAACATCATAGCTCCATCCTCTAGAAATTTCTGTTATGCTTTCTCGCAAATTGATTTTGGACATGGATTCCTGTATAAAATGCAAACAAAAAGGGAAAGGAATTCTACTCATTTCTCTAAAAGTTAAGTGGATGCGAAAAACAAATCAAAGACATTGTCCCCATAAAATGCGTTAACAAATTTATAATTTTCTCAAATATTTTGGGAAATCGGGAAAGTAGATCTCAAAAGAAAATTCGGTAAATAGAAAATTTACCTCGTTATTTGGAAGTTATTTTACGAAGAAATTTCCAAAATGTTCTTGGATCCATGAAAAAATTCGCAAAATAGAGAAATTCGTAAAATGGAAGTTCGTTAAATAGAAGTCCGACGGTATTTATTTTAATCATTATGATCTGTAAGAAATGTTTAAGATAGTTTTTCTAGTATTATTTTTAATGTTGTATCTTTCATCTCAGAAATCTAGACCAATTCAAATTTACAGTAAAAAAATTTTTATGACATTTTCTTATTTCTTTAAAAATTAGACTACAATTTGAAATGTTAAAATACATCCCCAAAAATATTTATCACATAAAATTGTTTTATCACATAGGATTGCACGACAAAATATTACGCATTTCTAAATTTCATGTCATTCTCATCAAAAATTTTAACCGACAAAATGTTCTTTTCAAAATAAAACTATATTTTTAAGACTTTAGTAGTAACTTTAATTTTACTTCAAAGAAAGAAATTATGCTTATTTTCAAATTGAGACTTATGAAAAAGGACATACGTGATACATAAAAATGAAATGTAATACATGATTACTTCATATATTTTTAATACTTTATATATTTTAATTTTTACATATTTTTGATTTTTTTTTAATTATTTAATATATGGTATTGTTATAAAAATTAATAAATCAACAGTCTCTCAGGGGCTAAATCTTTTAATTAGTTAAAAATAACAACAAAATTTAAAGTATTTTAATTTAACAGAATCTTTAAAACAATACCTAGTTGAAAAAGCCTAGTCTACCAATACCTAGTCTACAAATCTACAATTTGAATTGGAGTTATATATATATATATAGGGCCGGATTAGCCGTTAAGCATACTAAGCGCAGGGGGCACCGGGCACCACAATGCTCCAATAAAAAAATAAAAAAAACTAAATATATATGTATATATATATTTCTAGAAAAAATTTTAACACATTTTTATTCGATTATAAGCTCTTACACAAGATCATGGTTTAAGCTAAATTGCTATTGTATTCTATTTATTTCACACTCACAACAAAAAAAAAAAAAAAAAAAAAAAAAAAGGAAAGTTGCGTATTGCCAGTATCCCATCACAAAATGATCAGTGCTTTTTCCCCAATGGACCACCTACGTAATCTATAGCATATATGAAACGTCGGTGGATAGCTGAGGCTTCGACATCCCAGAGACGATGATGTTACGATTTCCCCCTACCGTTACTTCTTCTCGCTCTATATTCTTTGGCTGAGGTTTGAAATACGAAACTGAAGCAAGGGAAGAATCTTTGTGTAAACTAGTGTAACAAATTGATTTATTACACCCTATAAACTTTTTCCCTTTTCAGAGATAAATACTATTTAATAAGATATATGCTTGACACTTTTAAATTGCCCTTCTTGGCGGCGACTTCTGATACAAAAAAAGGGGGGGGGCTAATAAAAGAGAGGTTCCTTGACATATTCTTTTGAACCATTTACATGATTAGGAGATCAGTTACTAATTTTTTATGCGCACCAGAAAATTGAACATTTAAAATTCAAACAGATTGAAACAGTGCGATTCTATCTTGACTCAGTATGTTTTTTTTTTTCCCGAGGAGACTTAATTTAACTTCAAAAGTATTCATCTTTTTTAAGATTTAATAATGCAACGAGACTAGAAAAAGAATTAAGTACCCCCTTCAACCCCAAGAGATTCTTCGAAGACCTAACGACTGACGTAAAACGTAACAATAAGTTAGTTTAACTTTACTGGATGCTGAATATTTTGGGCAGCTCAGTGTATGGCGCGAAGCGCCACTAACTGATTCGTCGATTCTGTGATGTCCTGTTTCCCCCTTCCCATTTATAGATTATTAAAAATGTTGTTACAACATTATGGAATTTTTGTATCATAGGGTAAGTCACTTTAATTGATTTTAAATAGATTATTTCAACTGCCAATTAAGTATGCTTGGCAGTGGAGCAATTTCCTGAGTTTCAAAATTAATGTGGAAAAAGTAGACATATTTTATAATGTAAGATAAAAATAACAGTTTAATTTTATTTTAGACGAAATGAATGATTTGTTTTTAAGAGGAGTCGGGTGGTCTACTCCAGCTCGCGTTAAAATTGCCACATTTGACTTACTGTGAGCGAAACAAAAAAGTGAAAGCTCAGAATAATTTTTGATCTGATCTAATGATTGCATTTTCACATACTCAATCTCAATAGTTTGGGAACTTAACCTTAAATAAGTTAATTAATTAATGCTGACGATATTTAAAGTTATGAAATCAGACACAAAAAAGCACTTTCTCAGAATAAAAACAATTTTTTTTAAAAACTTTTTTCGACAGATTTGGTATTCTGACCCTTCAAATATGGAAGAGGGGGTCGCCACAAACTGTAAAATATTGTATCAATAAATCATACAAGAAAGTGATAAAAACTTTGGACCACTTTTTCTTTTTGCTTATTTCGCTATACCTCGAGAAATTGATAAGTGAATAAAAAAGGTTTTTGCACATAAAATTCCTTTATTCGAATATAATTCCAAGTAAAATAATAATTATTGCGATATATTTTATCTAATGAAGGGAATTTAAATTGTAAAGTATCACACATTGTTAAATATGTAATTAGATAGAATAGTCTCTGTGTTAATAAATTATAAAAAGCCGTATATTTGAAACTTGATTTCTCCAAAACTATTCCACCAATTTCAATTAAATTTTGTATTTTTTCATTTAAAATTACATATTTAACAATGTATTACCTTACAATTTAAATTCCCTTCGTTAGATAAAATCTATCGTAATAAATTATTATTTTACAAAGATTTATATTCGAATAAACGAACTTGATAAATGTGTGCAAAAATCTTTTTGATTCACTTATCAATTTTTCGAGATAAAGCGAAATACGCAAAAAGAGAAAGTGTTCCAAACTTTTAATCACTCTCCTGTATAATTTATTGTTACAATATTTTCCAGATAGTGGTGAACCTCCCCCCCCCCCTCCTATATATTTCAAGGGTCAGAATACCAAATCTGTCAAAAAATTTAACAAATATGTTTTTATTCAGAGAAAGTGCTTTTTTGTTTAATTTTTTTTTGTTGTTAAGCTCCTTCTCTGACTATTTGTGAATTTATAATAAAATGAGTGTTCAATACAAGCATATTGTGAGTTATAAAACAATTGATCTATCAGTCTATGACTTAAATACAAAACTCACTTTCTGTTGTTAATTTTCATAAAGAGAAATCAAAATGAATTGAGTTTACTTATTATTATTTGAGAACTTTAACTGTATATGCAACATATTAAATGTGTAGAATATTTTTGATTGATTGTAATAAATAAATTGAGAGTAATTAATAATTGGATGTAATAAAATTTTTATTTTGTATTAGTTTGGACCCCTAAATGTTAATTTTACTTTTTGCGTATTTTGCTATCTGGAGAACTTTTTAAGCAAATTGAAAAATTTTTGCACACAAGTATAAAGTTCGTTTATCTGAAGATAATTCCATAAAAAATTAACCTTTAGTAAATATTTCTTATTTTATTTTATAAGTGTCGAAACAATTTTGAATTATAAGGTTTACAATTTTTTCTATCACTTTAAAGATTAAATTTTGCATGGTAAAATACAAAATTTGTACAAAATCAGTTGAAAAGTTCCTAAGAAATTGAATTTCAAAAAGTCAGATATTTGAAATTTGATTTCTCAGGAGCTATTCGACCGATTTTGCTCAAATTTTATATTTTGCTATGTAAGATTATAATTTGTTAAATGATGCAAAATTGCGTATAACTTACAACTCAAAATTTTTTCGATCATTATCAAATAGAATAATAAAAAATTATAAATATTCACTAAAAGTTATACTTTGCATGGAATTTTCCTTGGATGCACGAATTTTATGTTTTCCCACAAACATTTATCAATTCGCTTAAAAAGTTCTCAAGATATGGTGAAATACGCAAAAAGTAAAAGTAAATTCGAAACTTTGGTCCGCTCTCCTAACCAAACTATTTGGACCAGATTTCCCAGATAGCTGCTACTCCCTATATTTTAGGAGTCAGAAAAAAGGTATGTTTCATCAGGGAAAGTATGTTTTGTGTCGGATTTCCTAAGCTAAAATGTCGTCTACACTTGTTAATTAGCATAGCTGAGGTCACCCTTTCGAGTCATTTGGAATGAGAGCTGGAACTTAAAGATCCGACTATTAGATCAAAAATTATTCAAGATAATCTGTTTCTTTTTTCTTTTTTTTTTCTCTTTTTGCGCACTGTACATTTAGAGCAAACAATGTTATCTGCATTTTTATTTTCGTTGATAGTTTTAATTTGCAAGTTTCTATTAAATTTGAAATTTACGTAAAACACATCTATATTTATGCATATTAAGTATAAAATGCCAACAACTATAGTTCTAAAATTTCGGTCAATTCAAAACTAGACGTTGCCAGTTTTTTTAATATTATTTTTGCTTCCGAATTTAATATTAAATTTTTAAACTAGATATTGATGAAAAATGAATGCATAAATTCCATAATGAAATGATAAAATTATCTATAATTTGCAAAACTCCAATTTTCTACTGCATTATTTGGAGTCTTTTATTCTCGCATACAGGGCACTATGAAACACAGATAGACCTTGTACTTTTTGCTTATACAGTGCATTATTTGTATTTTTGTATATACAAAATATTATATGCGAAAAAAAAAATTACACTTTATTTCGTTGTAGCATTTCTTCCTCTATGCTTTATGAATAATAAAGAAAAACAACACAATATTTTACTTAAAATCTGTGTTTTCTATCATACTTGCGTGACTTTTGGAACACCCTGTATATGCATTAGTTTTGAAACGTTTTGTATTGAAAAAAATATTACGAAATGAATTTTAAGAGAGTGTGCTGGTAATAAATTATTCAAGCTGATTAAACTGAACCAAAAAAATAATATTAGAAATTATGAACACAAAGCGAAAAAAGTGTCAAATTGTCATAATCATTATTATATGTCATTCAGAGATAAGTGGCCCATTGATTTTTATCGTACAATCCTTAGTCTTCATATAATTTCACTTATTTTTTCATTTTTTGAGATAATGCACATAGTAGTCATTTAACATGGTATGGGATAGAACACTTAGGTTGTTTTAAATATGTGTCAGGGTAATTAGGGTCGCTTTAAATACGTGTTCTGCAGTTCGTAAGCTTTATTTTTTGTTAAATTGTGACATAGTGAGTTGCTGTTAGTCAAGAATGCCTTTAAGAAGTCGAATAAACCTCTATCAATAGTTCACTGACTTTGAACGTGGTCGTGTAATAGGGTTGCGAGAAGGTGGATTTTCTTTCCACAATATTATAGTAAGACTGCAAAGAAATGTATTCACTATGGATGATTTTATTCAATTTTTTACAACCGTCGTTGAACAGCCGACCCAATTTTGGGTTTACGACTACTAATGTTCATCTCAGTAGCCTTGTAATTTTGAACTCAATACAGAAGACAAAGGAACTTCGGGATCAAATATTAGGATGCCTTCGTGGAGGAATTTTTGATGAAATTAACTCGCATTTGCGTTGCATGGAGAGGAATACCTCCCAAAGTTAGCCTGAAGGCAAGGGGACTCTAACCCATGATCCGTCTTCTACCACTAAAGTTATTTTACGTTAACAGTGTGGTCGGTGCTAGCCGGGTGCAGAATTCGTATCGATCAGCCATCGTTGGTATTCGAACCAGTCACCTCATTGCAAAGCGAGCGCTCTACCATGAACCATCTCGGGTCAAGTTGAAATATTAAAAAAAAATTCCCAATTTTAAAACTAATATAAGGTCTTATTGACCATTTTTTAATTTTTTTTTATTTAAGAAGATTTAGTTTTAGCCTGAGATTAAGAATGTAGTTATTTTTATTTCCTAACTGGAGGCTTCAATGACAGATCAATGCAAGATTGCAAGATGAATGCTGGATTTAAAGTTAAATTATGAAAAATTTACTTTTTTGCAACATTTATTTCTAAGTTCGCTTGGGTCATTTTGATTTTTTTTTGTTTTTTTGTTTTTGTTTTGTTTCAATTTAAAGGGGGGGGGGAAAGCACTTTTAGCCTGAGAAGAACTTAAGTACATATAATTAAAGTACATATAAAGTACATTAAAGTACTTTATTTAATGCATTCGTCCGTGGATGCACGCAAGATAAATTCCTCATTTAAATGAAAATGTTCTCAAATTCACATCATCGCAACATTAATAATTAATTCGTTTTGGTCAATTTTATAAATATTTTTATTTTTTTATTTTGAATAAATAGTTTTAGTTGGAGAATAGTTATAAACGAGAATCGCAAAACGAACATGGTTACTACTTTTATTTCCTTGCTGAATGCGTTCAATCGATTAGCAAGATAAATTCTGGAATAAAAGTCAAGATTTTTCAAATTCATTTTTTAAGTTTATTTTGGTTAATTAATTACACGTCGCCACAATCTGATTAATTTGGAATTGATCAGATGAAATTTTTTTTATCACCTACGCTCGATCTTAATCATGATTTTTCCAATGGCGGAAAAATATATCCCTTACGAACTAATTAAATTTCAGAGAGAAACATCGTAACATCCCGTGATAGATTATCTTCTGTGCAAATACAGACTTCGACGCATTTCTAAATCTAATTACAAAAATGGTTGTATGATCCCCTACTCAGATACCTTCATGAGTTTCTCCTCCTTTGGTAAGCAACTATGGACCACTAAGCTCCGCCTTTTTTGAGGGAGGAGTCAATATTTCGCATTACATGAGACAAACCAGAACCCATCCGAATCCTGTACTTGTCACACAGCATGAGCCTAGTGGGAAATTATCAACAACTCTTTCGCAGCTCAGACACAACGGCCTATCCGCAGCATTATTACGGCAATCGTTACGACATTGCATCGGCATCTCAACAATCTCCTTCAGATTCTTCATATTTAGGTTGGTCCTTCAGCAATTATAGTCCGGATACATCAATTGAGTTTATATCCCCCATTCAAAACAAAGAATTTTGTGTTGGAAGTGAACTGAGACCCGAAAGGGGATACAAAAAACGCGTCACGGCGAACAGAAAAGAAAGAAGACGAACTCTTTCTATCAACAATGCCTTCGCAGAATTGCGTGAGTGCATTCCACACGTACCACAAGACACAAAGCTTAGTAAGATCAAAATTTTGAAATTAGCGACGAGTTATATCGCCTATCTCATGGATTTGTTGGCCCAGGAAGACCCACATTCAGTCCCGCATGGGGGTTTCAAAGCTGAACTTTGTAAGAAATATGAGTCTAGAGAAGAAAGAAGAAAGCGAGAAATAGTAAGTTTTATTCGATTATTTTCTAAATTATCCATTTAGAATTAATTAATTTAATTTATTTATCTTTAATATAGACAAGATATCTAGTTTTCCACAAATTTACGTTATTGTAGAAATAATTTGTTCACTAGCGCATTGTACGCTAAGCAATGTCCTCTATTCCTTGCTCCAGAATATGAGGGTTTAGAGTTTTCCAGCAATTGGCACTATAAGCAACTGATGATAAATATAGCAATTTTAAATTGTTCACAAAATATTTGATATTTCGTCTTTCATGAATTGGAGACCATATATCGTTACTTAGGATTATTTGCTTAGTACTGTATCTATCTCACATTCATCAATGCTCCATTTGTTTCAGTGAAGAGATATTTCGTCATTCAGGATTCTTTGCATGTTAGGTACGAAATATCTCGTCTTCCAGGAATGTGTGCTAGTTTTCAGATATCTTCTCTTTCTTGGGGTGTAAAAACATAAAGAAGTTTCACACAACTTAATGCAAGATTAAACAATATAAATTAGATTCCATCTGTTAATACACTCAGAAATATTTAAGATTTATCTAATCACAGTTTAAATTTATTATCGAAAAATTCTCCTGTTTATTAAAAAGTTCTCCTTTAATTACCGGGTATTAGGTTTCGGACACTTGTATCTATAAGATGATGGTCCTTTTCTCGGAAAGTATTATCTGTGATTTCCAATGCTTATTCTCAATATATTTTTACTTCTATGAGTGAAAAGTAGCAGTAAATACAATCAATATTTTTAGTGTAATATTATCATCATTAATTTTATGAGTTTTATGTTTTTTTCTACTTATTACACAATGAGTACTTATTAAAATATAAACACGCGCATAATATGATTCCTCATGTTATAATATGTACAGTGCGCAAAAAATAAACGGACCACCCTAAATACCTTTTGATCTAATGATCGGATATTTACGTTTTAGAATTAAATCTCAATGGTTTGAGGGGGACCTCAAATATACTATTTAACAAGTTCAGATGATATTTTAAGTTACGAAATCAGACACAAAAACGTACTTTCTCTGAATAAACATACCTTTTTTCTGACTCCCAAAATACAGCGGGTAGCCGCAATCAATCTGGGAAATATGGTCCCAATAGTTTGGTCCAGAGAGCGGTTCAAAGTTTGGACCCCTTAATGCGAATTTTACTTTTTGTGTTTTTCAATACATTTCGAAAACTTTTTAAGCGAATTGAAAAGTTTTTGCACACAGTTATAAATTCGTTTATCCAAACATAATGTAATGCAAAATATAACTTTTAGTTAGTATTATTGCACGCATGATTTTATTACTTTTTATTATTTTATTTAATAATAATCGAAAAAATTTTGTAAGGTATAATAATTTTCACATCATTTTTTTTTTTTCATTTTAAATGGAAAAATACAAAATTTGAGGGAAATCGCTCGAATAGTTCATGAGATATCAACTTTTAAAAATACGGCTTTTTCAAAATTCGATTTCTCAGGAACTATTTAACCGATTTCACTCAAATTTTGTATTTTGCCAGGTAAAATTACATTCTTAAAAAATATATTTAAAAAAATGATAGCTTACAATTCAAAAAATTTTCGACTATCATAAATAAGAAAAAATAATAAATATCTACTAAAATGTATATTTTACATGGAATTATCTTTGGGTAAGCGAATTTTATAACTGTGGGCAAACACTTTACAATTCTCTTAAAAAGTTATCGAGATATGGTGAAATATGCAAAGAGTATAGTGTAATAAAATTAAAACTAAGGGGTCCAAACTTTGGACCGCTTTCTTGAATAAAGTATTGAGATCATATTTCCCATATTGTGGCTATATTTCGAGGGTCAGAAAACTAAATCTGTCGAAAAAAAGGCATGTTTATTCAAAGAAAGTAAGTTTTTGTGTCTGATTCCGTAACTTAAAATATCGTGTGCACTTACTAATTAGCATATTAGAGGCCACCACCTCGAACCATTAAGAACATAGAACGTGAAGATCCGATCATTAGAACAAAAGTTATTCAGGGTGGTTCTTTTTTTATTTGGTTCACTGTACTACACGAATATAAAAACGAGTGCTAGTTCTAAGTTGAATCACGTATGGCTTCATGGCAATTTTAAAATATTTATCATCATTATTCATTCAACACCAAAGATCCAACACACTTTCTATCTTAAAATGCGTGTGTTGGATATTAATTGCGATAACATCAAAGACTTAAATAGAGCTGTTTGTACTCTGTAAAATAGAGAAAAATCTCGTAGGAAAACCATTTTATATCTTGCTTATATTTGAAAAAATAAGGAACCCCAGCTACCAAGATTTATATTAAAGGATATAAAGCATATACAAGACTGTTTCCTACGCTGGACTATAATTATTAATAAGTCTTGTAAGCTAAAAATGTATACGCTAAAAATGAAATGGTTTTACAACTAATCTTTGTCTCTTTTGGCTAACATACAGTCATTGGCATGAGCTCCGATTATCGCTTTCATTGGTTGTAACAAATGGTGAGTGTTCTATGGTTAACAAGAGCTAACAAAATATTAAGGCTATATATGTATTTCCACGAGTAATATCTGACAGTAAACATCGGACAGTGTTTATAGTTTGAATCTATGCTCTAATATGGTTTAAATTTAGTATTTAGGTTCGCTTAAAGATGGTCTTGAGATTTTTGGAAATTTGTTTCTAATTTTTGATACCTTTCATCACAACTGAAAGATATAGTTGACCTTGTTATTGAAGGGTATATAGTTTCTTAGAGTATCCCGGAGGTACATTATTGTTAAACTATCAAGCTCCAAAAAACGCATAAGCTAACTTGCTACTAAAAGAATTATAACAGCAAGAAACACAAGTTATTCTGGAAAAATTTCTCGTGATTTTGAGATAACCAAACATTAATCTTGAATGTTAAAGTATACCCAGAACTCGTAGATTGGCTACAGAATTATTTTTAACTTCTAATCCTTAGTAATGTCCATATAGGAGATAAGATATCGATGGTGGAGGGGGGGAAAAACTAAAGAAATACCATTTTTAAGACTTCCCTGCCATACACACGTTTTGAACGCACAATAAAAACAGTTATAGAAGTCTGAACCCAAGCAAATGATTAATTTGATAATTAATCATTTGCTTGGGTTTATAAACGAAGGATTAGAATTTATTTTTTATTTATTATTTTATTAGAATTTATTATTATGCAGAGAAAGATTTATAAACAATATCTTTGTTTAAGTTTTACTTACACTACTCTACAATAATGGAACAGACACTTTCAGTTTTTGAAATTTTTTAAAATTTTCTCTGGTAATAATTAGAGTATTATTTTATAATTTTAGAGGTGTTTAGATCATACAATTTTTTATACAATTTTTAATTAATTTTAAAGCTTTCAGAGGTTTGAGGGACGGGCAATAAATTACGAACTGAAACAAGTCTTTAAATACTCTATGCCAGGAAAGTTTGCAACAATCGTGTAACTTGTATCGATTACTTTAGTTGTTATTTGCACTAATTGTATTAAGTTTCGTAAATTTGGCCTAAATATTTATGGAGATATAAACATTTGTACAATTTTTTTTCTTCTTACGTTTTTATTATTAGTAGTATTATATTATGTATCTCTAAAAATATTTAACAAAATTTTTGGAGCAATTTTCAATTAATTACAAAATTATTAACTTGAAAAAAATTTGTTTAAGATTACGTGAGCTATGAGCATTTAAAGTAGTTCTTTCCTACAGCGCGTGCGCGGAAAAAATTTTTAAATAATTTTTTATAGCTTATGAAAATTTTCCGACTTGAATATCGTGAAGTTTCTAGCAATTTTCTAAGTAAAATCTACTTACTACTACTTACTACTAACTAAATCTACTTACTACTAACTAATATGGGGTAGCCGCAATCTAGGAAATATGGTTCGAATAGTTTATTCAGAGTTGTACCAAGTTTGGACCCGTTAATGTTAATTTTACTATTTGCGTACCTTGAAAACTTTCTAAATTAATTAAAATTTTTGAGAAATTATAAAATTTGTTTATCCACCCAAAAAGTAATTTTCAGCAAATATTTATCATTTTTTTTTTTTTTTTATAATTTTATTTAATAGTAATCAAACAAATTCTGAATTGCAAGGTATGCAATTTTTTAAATCATTTTAAAGTGTGCAATTTGTTATGGCAAGAAAGCAAAATTTGTCGAATGGTTCCTGAGACATCGAATTTTTAAAATTCTATCAATTTTGCTCAAATTTTTTCATTTTGCGAGTTAAAATTGTATTCTTTAAAATTATGTAAAAAATCGTTCACTTTGGAATTAAAAAATGTTTCATCTAATGTTAAATTAAATAATAAATATTTGCTATATGTTATACTTTGAATGGAATTTTCTTTGGATGAACGAATTTTATAAAATTTTTCAGTTCGCTCAGACCTGTTTTTGCGCCCAAAAAAATATCATTTAGTTAAAAATACATTTTTTTAAATTAAAACTTATTTAGTTTCTCAAACAAATCTAATAATTTTTAATAAATGAGTCACCAACACTTTCTATGATAAAAATAATTTATTTCTATCCTTTTTAAACAAGGTGATCAGTAAGGATCGTCCATTACATATATTTTTAAAATCCTTGTTAAAATGAAGGGGGGAAAAAGCATGAACATTAGGGTTTGCAAATTAATTTTTATGCCTTGAAAAAAAAACAAAAAAGTTATCAAAATCTAGCGAATCACTAATGAAGACAGAGTAAGAAACGACGATTAGAAACTTATTTCGGGCTTGAAAAGCGACTATTAGAATTTTAAATTACACCAGCAATGAAATTAGTTTTGATGTTTTTGACCCGACTTCTTCATTAGTGTTTCTACAGATTTTGAAAACTCGTTTATTTAAACATCACTTACATTACGTTCACCTCTGCCAGGTGTAAAATATGCAAAAGTTAACTTGAGAACAGTTGAAAATTTTTTATTTCTTCCGGTTTATTACTTTTACACTAAGTACTCCTTAAACTATTAAATTCTCTGCATACAATTTTAGTGGACAATTATTAGCAAAAATAATACAAAGGAAAAAAGAAAAGAGAATAAACGGACTATCCTGAATAACTTTTGATCTAATGATCGATCTTCACGTTCTAGGTCTAAGACTCCAATCTTAATGGTTCGAAGGGGTAACCTCACAATGTTAATTAATTAATGCAGACAATATTTTAGTATCGAAATCAGACACAAAAACGTACTTACTCTGAGTAAACATACCTTATGTTAACGAATTTGAATTTCTGACTTCTTAATTTAAAATATCGTTCGTATTATTAACACAATTGAGATCACCCCCTTAAACCATTAAGATTGAGTCCAAGAGCATGAAGATCCGATCATTAGATCAAAACTTATTCAATTCAGTCAATTTTTTTATCGCACTGTACATAACATGGTTACGCAGTTTAAAAAAAATCTTGAGAAATGTCTTTCGATTCGCAAAAAAAATTTCCCACATAGCTTCCTTCGAAATTGTGTTGTGAAAATGTCTGTCAAAGAAATGTTAGATTCATGAACATTGTACAAATTCATTTTGTCTTTGGCTTTCTAGCACAGCCTTCCTCTATAGTAATTCGTCAAATTTTGATAGAATTTTTATTTTTTCCTCGCTTAAATATAAATTTGCGAACCCCATTGTGTAGACATTTTTGTTATCTTTTTGGAAAAGGATATTTAAAATATATACTAAGGCAGTAAAAACACCCTGTACTACATCCCTATTTAAAATAAATTTCTGTGAAATATTTGTATGTTGACCCAACAAAATAATCACTTGAACCCCCCCCCCCCCAGCAATCATACATAAGTAACTAAAAGGGGAAGGGCTTTGTGATTTTTTTTATTTTTATCGACCAGGTGAAAGAAGAGGTACGAGCAATGCTTACGTAAGACCCTAAAATCTGCTTTCAAATTTTTCTTAAAACAAAAGAAATAAGTAACAAAAAATTTGAAAAAAGTTACAATTGGAAAAAATTTCAGACTTAAAATAAAAATTAAATTTTGGATAAGAAAAGATTGGAAAAAATTTTCTTCGAGGAGTTTTACAACTTTAAAAAATTAATTAGAGCGTACATTTTTTAATACTAAGTTACATTTTTTATTTAAATTTAATAATAAGATTCTTAATATCAAATAAATGAAAAAAATAAACCAAAAAACAGGGGGGAGAATGCTTTATTGCATACCTGGAAGCATAAAAGTTTGTAGTTGATTATTGATAAGAGAGGGTGTCTGGAATTCTAATTGTAATATTTGAACGACAGCCCTCTAGCTTAAAATATTTCGAAATGTTGTTTTTTTTTTCACAAAAAATGAATATCAAAAGCTAAAAAAAAGCAATCCTGACAAATATAAAACTAAATGCATTACCAATGTAATGAAAAATTGAAGTAGCAAAATATAAAAGAAAGGTTTTATAGATTTAATATGAAACAGCTGCACGAACAAACGAAAAAGTAGTTTTTTCTTATTGAAATGTTGCTGATACTACACTTTTGTATACTGAACTTAGTTGGCAACCTTTTAAAAGCTAGAATTAAATATTTCAAGTCACTGATACAGTACAGGCAAAAGCAAAAAAATCCTTTCACTTTATAATAAAAATAAAACTTTCACATATTTTATGTTTTTAATTTGGGTCATATTATTTCAAGTTCATACAATGGGTAAAATGTAAAGTTTACTGCAATGATGTGCAACTTGGTTTTAGAAATATTTAAATTTTATTTATTTACTCAACCCCAAAAGCTCTAAACATGTATTTTTCTTACATTTTTATATATTTTCACTAAACAATTAATAACGACTGTGAATTTGAAAATTTCATTTAACCTTTAAACGAAAACATTTGTGGAGGCAGTTATTTCACAAAGCATGTAAGAAAAAAATTATTAATAAAAACATTTTATCAAAAATATTAGACATTTATTTAAAATAAAATATAAAATAAATTGAATTTTTAGCAGAAATTACATCCCCTATTGAAGCACTTATAAATTATTAATCAATGCATACTTATTTACTGAATTTTTTTTAAACTATAGTAAATCAATAGCAGTTATTAAAATCCTAAACCATTCAGTGAAACGAACCTAATTCTCTTCTTAGAACCTTCACCATTTTTATAGACGATAAGAAAAAAAAAACATTTCGAAAATGACAGTTATATTTGTTTTGCAGTTTGTTTTTAAATGAGGTTAAAAACTTTCATACAAATGCTTAATATAATATTTAAATTGTATTGACCATTTAATTTTGTAAACCATTTTTCATAATTGTACCACTGGTTTTCGAAACCTCTAAATTATACAAATTGAATGGAATATCGAATTTTTCAAAACATAAAATAAAGAAGAAAAAATCTATAAATAAGGAAATTTTTATATAAAAAATTACCCATAATGTATGAAACTAATTATATTTTATGTTCTGCATCATTTATGAGTTATCCACTCGTGATAAATTTTTCTCATAATTTACGAAATTTAACTTTCAAAAAGAATTAGTACTCATACAATGCTCTTTTTGATCATCTAATAAAAATGATAAATAAATATTTCAAAATTACCCGAGTCGTTGTTATTTAAAATTTATTCATTTAATTTTTAATGTAATATTAGAGAACTAAATAAGGTCCTCCGTAAACACAGTTCATAATAAATATTTTTAGATTCCTTGGAAGGAATGAAGTCAAAATTGTGTATTAAATTGAGTTTACAAATTGATATTTGCAATTTAATTTTAGAAAAAAACTTGCCAAAATCTGACAAATCACTGCTGACTGAAGCAAGATTAAAACCAAATAATTGATGGAAGACATTTGTTTTTGATAATTGCTTTGGCCTTCTTTCAGCCGTTAATCAAACAGATTTTGATGATTTTAAATCCACTAGTGACTCTGTAGATTTTGAAAGAGTGATTGTATCTCTCTTTTTTTTTCTAGCTTAGATATCACTTAATCAGCCGAATGGACTATGTAGTGGTCATGTGGGGCTGACCTCACATCAAAAAAGGTTCTGGATTCGAATCCCGGACAAAGCATGAATGTTCTTTCATTCAAAGTTGACCTACCTAATATGGTGCCTCTGAAAGAGTGGCTAACAAATCTGCCGAGTGGCCTACAAATACTGATACCTGAATGACGAGAGTCAATCGCATGGGCATTGGGGGGGGGGGGGTGGAAATGTCACTTGATCAAGGCTGATTCAATGGAAGTTCATCTGGAAAAAAAGTGTCACTTGATCAAGATTGGTTCAATGAAAGTTTATTGACATAATAATTTCTTAAATTGGAATTATAGTTCTAAAACCACATTGTTTTAATACTAATAACCGTCGATAAATCGTTTTTTTGAAGCAATGTTAACGATGCCTCATTTTATCCATATTTATCTAATCTCAATAGATTTGCTGCTCGTGCATAGTTAACATTTAAACCATGACAGGTTAAGCAACTAAACGTGGTCTGATCTAGGCAACTTGCTGAACCATTTCATGAGCGGAGGGATAAAATTTGTTCCACTTATTTTTGATAACCACTAAAATTGCAATAGTTTGTGTCTCTTAAACTGACTCATATTAAATTATTTTAAGTAGAGAGCGGATAGCTTAATTTCGGATGTGCACACGTACATAGTATATTTTTCTCTTCACCTCCGAATTGGAGCTCAGTGCCTCATATCTCCGTTTTACTCTATTTGTGGCTTTAGAGTCGCGATGGCTCAGTGGATAGAGCGTTCGCCTTCCAATGAGGTGAACCGAGTTCAAGTTCCACCGTTGGCTGGTCGATTCGAATTTCGCATCCGGCTTGCACCGACCACAGTGATGACATAAAATATCCTCAGTGGTAGATGGATCATGGACAAGAGCCTCCTTGCCGTCAGGCTAATCGTGAGAGGTTTTCATGGTTTTCCGCTCCATGGTGCAGGTTACGCAAAAAGTTTTTAAAAAAGAAGAAAAAAAATTGACCCGAAATTTTTTTTTATTAAGAACTTATAATTGTATCGTATTTTTCCTTCAGTCCCTTACCTATTCTATTATGTAACCTAAAACAATCTATTCTAACCAGGCATAACCTACCATGATCTAATTTAAGCTTACCAGGTCCAGATTATGTCCTTCTTTTAAACAAAAGAGATTTATTCCTGAGATTGCATAATAAAAAAAAAAAGGTGATTCTTAAAATGTTCATTCAAAAAAGACATAATTCATAAGTTAGGAATAAAAAAAATTTTTACTCCACTTAAGTACGTAAAGAGGAAAAGGTAAGATTTTAATTGCCAAACTTTATGTTTTCTTTATTAACAAAGCTTAGTACAACAATATGAAATAAAAAAATATTAAGTATAGTTCAGATTAATACGTAGCAGTGTTTCTTATTGTACCGATCACCCTTTACAACATATATTTTTAAGTTCCTTGTAAAAAATGATGTAAAAAAAAGTGTACACACTAAGTGTTGCAATTAATATTTGAGTGAAGAAAAAAAAAAACATTCTTGAAATTAAACGAATTACTACTGGGGAAGAAAGAACTGGAGATATCAGAACATGTTTGCTTGCATAATGTAATTGAGAAACAAGTAAGTAAAAACCGTAATGTAAGTAAAAACCATTATGTATCATAAATGTTCAGTAAGAAGTTTTTTATTACTAAGTAACAACAGCAAGAATTTTCCCGCAAAACTTATTGCGGGGAAAAATCCGAATGCATTCCCCCTCTTCTTTCTTTATATGAAATAACTTGGTCAGAATATTTACTCAGCTGCACCGACACGCTTAATATCTAGGCACATGGTTATTGTTTCGACTATTTTCGGAAGAAGTTTTATAATTCATAGAATTTGTGGTCGTATATTGTTATGATAATTTCATATTTAAGCTTGTAATTCAAATAAATGTTGATTATTTCTAGGGCTTAGTGTAAAAACTTGAAAAATAGTTTTTTGTGTTTTTTATGAAAATAAATAATAATTAAATAAAAACTATTCACGGTGTTAAAGTAGAATTTTTCTTGGCTATTTTTTAACACATAAAAGTTGTTTAAATATGTACGTATCTATTTTTTTTTTCTTTTTAATTCTTATGAAGTAAATGTTAAGGAAGCAACTTCCGACAACGGTTCCGAAGTAACTTGATGTCTTCAGCTAACATGATAAATAAAAAGTGTCATAAATAAGAAAAATATCGGGGTGCAACTTAGAGAAATTATTTTCTCTAAAAAACATTGGCTAAACTATTAAAGTTCAAAAATTTAACTTTAGAAGTATAGCCAATGTTTCCTTTAAGAAGTTTACAAATCAAAGCAAAGTGTATAAAACCATTTTAAAGATTAACGGGAAAAAAATTTTCATAAAAATATACGTTTTGGGATTTCTGAAGTGTCCCATATAAAGCTAAAAGTTCAGCCACACATCCTTCTATTCGCTTTTTACTTGATTACTCTTTGAAAAAAGATACAGATCGAATGCGAAGTTTAAGACACAAATTACTCTTTGTGGGAAATATTTATGTCTTAAAAATGTAAGCTTCGCTGTGCTAATATTTTTAAATCATTTATAAACTGTCATTTGTAGTTATAAAAATTATGACACCATTTCGCTTAAATTATCCTACACTAGACTGTCATTTTCTAAAAAGAAGTTACACCTCCAGTATATAATCAAGGGCACTATTTTGAACATTATCATTAGTAAAAATAATTATGCTAAAGAATATTAAGTTTCGTAATAAGTTTTGAAATTAATTTCTTTAGTATCCTTAAGTAAACTTTAGAGTTTAATAATGTTTTATTTCATTAAACTCTTAATTTGACAGCCATTTTTTTAAGTTATGACTCTAATGCAAAACTTATAGCACTATATTAAAAATTAACACTCGTGGAAGAAATTTATCTCATAAAAATATAAGTTACGCATGGTGTCACAAATTTATAGTTTTTAATATATTAACGAGATATTTATTTACATACTAACACATTAAAATTTTATCTACAAATGAATAAAAAATATTGAAGTTGTTTCTAATAGTCGCTTTTCTACTTCTCACTGTTTATTCCGGCAACAAAACAGGTTTTAATACTTTTAATCTGCCTTTCAAGTTAATGTTTCGTAAACTTTTAATTAACGTTTTTCTTTTTTTAGCTTTTATATTAATTTACGACTCCCATTGTGTACAGTTTTCGGCTTCATTTCTGATACGAATTTCAAAATTGTTTATTAACACTTTGCCGGCTGAATAACTAGCACCTAAGGATCAACAAGTCATTGCGAATTTTTTAACGGCTACAAACTATAGCCAAATGGGGAGATCTCAACGATCGGTCGGCAAAGTGTTCAATGAGTGATTTCGGAACTTTTTATGTATCATAAAACTCCACTTTAGATTACAAGTTAGAACTTTAAAAAAAAAAAAAATTAATTTAAAAAAAAAACAAAATCGAAGCCTGAAATCTCTATTTTTTTTTTTCTTTTTTTTTTTTTTTCTTTCCTTAAATAATTCTAAAAACTTACAAAACGTGGAAGACATAGGTTATAACAAAACTTAATATTTTTATTTTTAATAAGTTAAATAAATTACAACACTAGAAACTATTAACTTATATACACATTCTTAGTATTGCAAAGTGGTTCGGTTCACGTTTATTTTTATTTGACAACTGGGTTAGTTATTACTTGATTATAAACTTCATTCACTTTAAAAATATGCAAATTCAAAATAACAGTTGACATGTTTCAAGTACTCAAAAATAGACGGCCCTTTTAAAGTTTCGTCAGACGTGAATGAAAAGAAGCAAAAGTGGTTTGAAATATAAAACGTAAGGTTTCCAACGAAAAAGATGGTAGGTAAGTAGGTACTTTATTTTCATCGCATTAGAGCTGCACATTGGGTTACTGGCGACGGTCTGGGAAACATCCCTGAGGATGATCCGAAGACATGCCTTCGCAATTTTGATCCTGTAGAGAGGGGAGGGCTCCCCTGTTTTCGTAACCAGACGATCTGCACGCGAAGTCGAGCACTTTACGGTAGAACAGTTTAACGGGGACCAATAGCGCGCACACTCAGTCCCTACGCAGGCTTATCGAAGAGGTCACCCACTTTGATCAGCCTGCTTACTGACCGAAACCAGTGATACTTGACTTCGGTGTTCTAGTGGGAACCGTGTCTTTACGATCAGTCCACTGCGGGACCGAAAAAGGTGGAAACATAAGGATGAGAAACAAAACTAGAAAAACCACAGTGGCCGAGAGGGACGTGCAAAATGCAATTCCACGCGTTTTGGAGACGCGTTTAACAAGGGAATTATTAGGTAACACTTGAAATATGCCCAATCCAATTTGTATAGTTTTTAATCAAGTAATATTTTACCGCTTCAGTTTACTGGGATTGTTACATTTATAGTGTTTAAAAATTGTTTGCAAACATACATTTGAAATTGTCATGCTTTGCTGCATAAGATATTTAATGTCTGGCAAAATTTAGATCTTGTCTACTTTATTTTGTTTAATTTTTATAGGTTTACATTTAATACGATTACTCTCTAAGAATTCCCATTGTGTATAAAATCTTTTGAACAATTATTTTTCTTGTAATATTTTTCTTTTAAATCAATTTTAGGCTAATCTTGAACCTGGGCAAACTAAAGACAGGAAATCTAAAGGAAGAACAGGATGGCCACAACATGTATGGGCCTTAGAACTCAAGAGTGATTGATACGCAATTTCATAAATATGTTTGAAGGTTTGAACTGTGCAACCTTAAAAACTGTTAAAAATAATATTGTCGTAATTATTAGTATTACGACATTGCTAGAAAAAGGAACAGTTGTCTTCATCAATTTCTTAAATATGAGAAAGAAAGAAAAAGTACATGGATATGTCATGCAAGGATGATAAAATAATTTTTATTTATTAATTTTTTTTATTTATTGAAAAGTGTTGCTGAATGTTTGTTTTGTAGATCGTTTGCTACCAATTATTTACCTTCATGTGATTTAATATAAATATTATTTGTGATAAGATTGTGTGGAATTATTTATTGAAGTATTTACTGTTATGAGTTTTGAAGATTTTTAATGCAAAAAAGAAATAGCATTCAGACCAATCATAATTCCCTAAAACGCAATGATAACCCTGATCGGCCTGAAAATCATTTTCATTCATTTTCCTCCATTCTTCAGCTATTTCATTACTCACAATCTAACTAAGGAACTCCCCTCACAAGTTGTCTAGAGCACTGCCAATAACAATGGTTACAAGATTAAACTATTTCCAGTAGGGGTGTAGATATAAAGTACGACAGTTTTTTTTTTTTTTTTTTTTTTTGTTCTCCAGCAAGAGAAACATTAAATATTCCCCTCTTCGAAAAGCGATTTTTCTAGATTTCATAGCAGCAGACAGCCCCGAGAAGAGTTCTTTGATTAGACAATCAGTATAAATACTTTTCAAAGTGCCATACAAGTTTTTTTATTGTTTCGAACACAGATTATTCCTATAAATGATCTAGTAAATGATATTCAAATTTGTTGATTATCGAGAATCACTCTATATCAATCATACAATAGAGAAAGTCAATCAATAAATACTCATCAAAATATTTATGAGAAAAATATTAGGTTTTGTAATAAGTTTTTAAATTAATTTCTTAATTATTAGTTGGGGGTTAAATAAAGTTTCTTTTAATTAAACTCTTAATTTGATTGCCATTTTTTTTTTTTTTTTTTTTTTTTTTTTTTTTTTTTTTGAAGTTAAAAGTTTTGAAGTTAGTTTTGAAGTTTTGTTAGTTTTGAAGTTCAAAAAAGAAAATAGTGATAAATAAATAAAAAAAACTTATATTTATTAAGTACAGAATTTGACTATTAGTCACAATACAACTTTATTATTTTAAATAAATAAAAGAAGGTCTAACGATGTTTCAAAAAATTTTTTATCAACAAATAATTTAAAAAATGTTTTACTAAAGTGAACATTTCTGTGTCTTATTTTTACTTTCGTTTTTTTCCCCTTTTAATTTTTAATGCATGTATGTAAAATATTTTGTTACTGTTTTATTATTATTTTGTTGCAGTTTTATTATTATTTTCAAACCAGTAAATCTTAAGCCATTTTTAACTTTAAAAATATTAAAATAAAGCTTGTGTTTGTTTTTACTTTAAGATATCGGTCTTAAGTCAACCCATCTTTATTATTTTAATTGAAAAAATTAAGCAATGGTATTGATGTTATCGAAGCATTTTTTTCAGAATAAAAATTTTCTTTTGCAATAGATTTTTTCTTTTATTTATTTTCGATTGATTTAAAGATTTCTGATATATAATTTTCGAACATATGTTCAATCGCAATATCTAACAAACGATATATTGCGACATATAATTTAATTAATCGCTCAGTCCTACTCTTCTCTAGGCGACTCTCATTTCTTTCGACTTTACTCTCTCTCTCTCTCTCTTTTTTTTTTTTTTTTTTTTTTTTTTTTTTTGATGGAAATGATGGTAATTTAAAAGGGAAAGTTGTTTTTTTTGCTGGATAGACAAGTAAGATACAGTTACTGATGCGGTTTTTGACACTGAATTGAAAAAAATTAATACCGAGATGATCGGACAAATAAGGATTTAATGTATAAAAAATACAATTTTGTACTTGTACCTATTTACGAATCTTACATTTCTACCTAAACAAGTAAAGCATCGTTTCTCATGTATTTTTGAAACCAAATACTAGCCAATAAAACGAATAATTCAAAAGTTTTAAGGTTTTTATATATAGGAAGAACTCTTTTCGACATGTACCAAAGTACAGTTTTTACAATTCTATATTGGAGCTATCTGAAAATTTAAGTTATATTATCTGATGTAATTTTTTTAATGCCGAATTAATGAGATAAAATAAAAATCAATGAGATAAACAAATAAGTTCTCTAGGTTTTACGTACTAAAGTTACAATTTGGTACACGCACCTATTTACGCATCTTGAATTTCTTTACAGACAAGTGAGGTATTGTTTCTGCTACTAGTGAGGTACTGTATTGTATATGTATTTTTATCGCTTAATACGAGTCAAAAGGGCTATTGCGTCAACAGCTACCAAGAGTTTTTTTTTTTTCTAAAAATTTTTATTTTTGGAATGTACTTACTTGGAAAACTATACTTATTACCTACAAAACTATTTATTCTATAGATTTGAATTTCATAACTCCATCCAGCATAAAAATTGCATCCGAAGTTATGCCTATGTACCTTACATGTTCAAATAACCCTAGATCGTAAAACAGTGTCTAATATGCGGCAAAAGTAGTACTTTTTTATCTATGAAATCACTTGGAACTTTTTACGTTTTAGGAGAGACTATTTCCTGTATAGTTTTAAGAGACTATACAGAAAATGATAGAACTATTAGTTCAATTAATTCCTGTATAGTCTCTTAAGGTATAGATAAGGTTTTTGTGTGCAAAATAATCTTTCCAAGTATAGATCAGATTTTTGTGTACAAAATAATCTGATAATCCTTATAATCTTATCCGTACTTATAATAATCCTTATAATTACACTACTGGCCATTAAAATTGCTACACCAGGGAGGAATGCAAGCAACAGAATGATATTTATTGGGCACATACATTATAGTTGGAAGAACAAGTGATTAAATTTTCAGGATATTTGGATGTATGGATCCAGAGGAATCAGTACTCAGAGCAGCCTCCTATGGCAGCAATAACAGCAGTTATTCTCGTGAGCATCGAGTCGAACAGAGAGTGGATAGCATGGATGGGTATAGCATTCCAAGCGGCTTCAACATCATGTCACAATTCATCGACCGTAGTGACTGACGAGTGGTGGCGTGCCAGCCGTTCGGCAGCCATTGACCAGACGTTTTCAATTGCTGAGAGATCAGGAGAACGTGCTGGCCAGTGCAACAGGCGAACATGTTCTGTGCCATGGAAGGTCAGGACAGTGCGGTCAAGCATTGCTTGTTGAAACGTAGCGTTGTGGTGGCCTCGAAGATAAGGCAGAGAAACTGGCCCTAACACATCAGAAATGTAACGGCCGCTGCTCAAAGTACCGGCAGTGCGAACAAGAGGTGATAGAGAAGTGTATCCAATGGCACCCCATATCAATACTCCAGGTGATGGGCAAGTATGACGATTCGAATGCAAGCTGCTAATGGGCATTCACCACTATGTCGCCAAACACGGATGCTATCATCATGATGCTGTATACAGAACTTGGATTCGTCTGAAAAGACAACGTCATGCCATTTCTGCGCCCTGGTTCATCGATGATCACACCATTAGAGGTGCTCCTGTCTATGATGCAGCGTCAAGGATAGCCGAAGCCATGGTCGCCGTGCTGACAGTTCATGCTGCTGCAAACGTCGCCAAACTGTTCGTGCAGACACTTGTTGTCTTGCAAATGACCCCATTTGTTGACTAAGGGTTCGTGACGTAGCTGCACGATCCCTTAAGGCCATGTGGATAACATGTCTGTCTTCTCGGCTGTTAGTGATAGGGGCCGCTGAGATTCTGCAAGACGTTTCACATGTTCGTCTTAAACCCATCTATTCCATATTCTGCTAACAGTCATCTCGACCAACGGGGGCAGCAATACTTCGGTATGATAAACCGCAATCCCAGTAGGCCACAATTTGACAGCGATCAAACTCAGACACGTGCTTGTACCCTTACGAAAAAATCGAAGTATTTTTGAGGTATAACTGAGGTATTTTTCAAAGATATAAAAGAGGTTGTTGTTTAAATACGTCGTTAGGTTGAAAAAGGTTTCAAATGAATACCTCAAATCTACCTAAAATATACCTCCAGAGGTATATTTCAGTTATGTATGTATTAAAGTCTAGAGGTGTTTCATTTTACATCTGTGGAGAGGTAGATATTTACTACTTTAAGGTGTTTCATTTTCAACCTTAGGTTATTACTTATCAAACTGAAGTACATTTTTTTTACACTTGTGGAAGTATTTATTCAACAACCTAAGGTGTTTCATTTAACGCTTATGGCTATTATAAATCTACCTCGGGTGTATTTTTTGATAGTTGGAAAGATAATTTTTTACTAACGTGAGGTGCATTATGTTCAACCTCAGGTAATTATTTCTGAACCTTAAGTATCTAATTTTATGCTTGTAGAGGTATTTATTTATCAACCTATGGTGTGTCGTTTTGCACTTCAGGTTATTATAAATCTACCTCAGGTGTACTTTTTGGCAATTGGAACGGTAATTTTTTACTAAGGTGAGATGTTCTACTTTAGGTTATTATTTTTCAACCTCAGGTACAGATTTATATAGTTGTTGAGGTATTTATTTATCTACCTATGGTGTGCCATTTTACACTTCTGGTTATTATAAATCAACCTCAAATGTATTTTTTAACACTTGAAAAGGTTATTTTTTTATTAACACGAGGTGTTCCTTATTCTACCTTAGGTTATTATTCATAACATCAAGTATATTTTTCTCTATTTTTAGAAGTATTAATTTATCAACCTAAGATGCGATAATTTACACTTCAGGCTTATATAGCTCAAACTAAAGCTGCTTTTTTTAATACTTACGAAGGTAATAATTCCCAAACGTGAGGTATTATTTATACTGTTCACCAAGTTTATTAATTTTTTCCCCACTATTATATTAAGATATTATATATATATCATCTAAGGAATAATGTATATCTTTACATTTTTTCACTAGTAGAGATCTTTATTTATCAACCTAAAGTTTTAAATATTACACCTTCAGCAGTACTAGTCGTGTTAGACAAAACCAAACAATTGTAATGCAGATATGTGATCGTTGGATGCAGGAGGGTACGACGGACCGACATATTCAATTGCATCCACCTCAGTGCACCACTTCACGTGATGACAGGCGAATTGTGCACATGGCTGTGACTGATCGCTTAGTCACATCACAAACCATAGCACAGCACATTCAGTCTGCAATGCATCATCCAGTGTCTGCGCGTACCATTCGACGTCATTTACAGCAGAGGGGTCTGTCCGCAAGACGTCCATTGCTTCGTCTACCCTTCACGCAGAACCATAGACGCCTCCGCCGCCAATGGCGCGATAAAACAAGGATGTGGACGAGAGAATGGAATGAAATTGTCCTTACTATCGAGTCACGCTTCTGTCTGCAACACTACGATGGTCGCATTCGAGTCTGGAGACACCGTGGAGAGAGGATGCTGAGCAGCTGCGTTATGCACCGCCACACTGGTCCTGTACCGGTTATTATGGTATGGAGCGGTATTGGATATCACTCTCGCACTCCTCTAGTACGCATTGCCGGTACTTTAAACAGTCAGCGCTACATCTCCGAGGTGTTGGAGCCAGTTGTCTTTCCTTACCTTCAGAGCTTTCCCACAGCCATATTTCAACAGGATAATATGCGACCACACGTAGCACACATTGTCCAAGGGTTCTTCGTCAATCGCCAGATTGAATTGCTTCCCTGGCCAGTTCACTCTTCGGATCTTTCGCCGATAGAAAACATGTGGTCCATGATTGCTCAACGATTGACCCAGATTACATCCCCAGCTGCCACACCAGATCAACTTTGGCAACTGCTTGGTTTGCTGTACCCCAAGCACACATCCAAAGTCTCTTTGAATCAATGCCGAGGCCTTCAACAATGGCGGCTACTCGGCTACTGATTTTGGCCGGAACCACACTTCACAGAAGTCAATAAATTTAATCATTTGATATTTGGTCAGCATGTTATCTACAAAGTAAATTTTGTTGCGATATCTCTTGTCTTTCTTGATGTTGCAATTTGGGTGGCCAGCAGTGTAGATGCAATTAAATCATCTTGAAATGACGTTTATCCGAATTCTATAGTTAAAAAAATTATTTGTGGGAACTCATATTTTTATAAGATAGTTGTCTAAGGTGTTTGAATTTTTAAAGCTATAAAACTGCAAATTCAAATAAGCTGAAATTCAAAATACTTTTATTTAAATTTAAAATTTCATTTTTTTTTTTTTTTTTTTTTTTTTTTTTTTTACAAACCAACAAAATTATTTTAAATATTTATTCCGTCTACTTGCTGAAACTTGGAAGTATTGGAACCTAGATGGAAAAAAAAAAATAGGAATTAGTAAGAAAGTCATATTTACAGTAACAGTGGCAGATCTTAAAATATTAGTATTTTTTTTTTTTTTTTTATAAATTAAATTAACTGGATGAAATTAATTTTCTTTTCAGATAAATGGCATTCCACTTCTGTTATTTCTATTCAATCCTCGTAGCTTAAAGCGTGACAGGTACCACAGTCATGAAATAAAATGCACTGAAGAAAGTACTACCATTAGCAACCTTTACAAAACTTCATATATATAATTCTAATCTTATTAGGAAATTTCAACACTTTTTATTTTCTCATAATTGAACCAACATCTTTCACTATGGTACTTATAAGTTTGATAATTAGATTTCCTTTCTTTTTTTTTTCTTATCTTTATACAAATTTTTAAACTCTAGTCTAAATTTTTAAACTTTTTATCAGACTTCATGAAATTAATAAGCTATTAATTTTTGACGCTGATTCTAAAATGGGCTTCCGTTATTGTCAATCACCTTTTGTTTCTTAAAAAATAAATTTTTCATGGTTTCTCAAAAAATAAACAATGTAATCAAGAATCAACATTCGTTTAATAACATAAAATTTTAAAGTTATGCATTTTTTACACTCAATCGAATAAAACTAATCACAAGCTGATAGGAGCATTTATTTTAAAGTTGTGAGCAATTTTATGTGAGGAAAATGAAGAACGATTAGAAAGAGAGAACGATTTGAAAAAATGCTTTTAAAAGAAGTTGAGTAAAATATTTCCTATGCAACTTATAATGCCGAGCAGAATAAAACTAATTGTTAGTTGCTACAAACATTTTTTTTAAATATAAAAACTAAGAAAATATTTTTGCCAATTAAATGCGAAAAATATTATGGAATGGAAAAAATATCATAGTACTACATTCCCATACAACTGAGAAAAGGAGAAGAAGGAAGGGGGGAGGGTCCAGACATGGAACTGGTCTTTCCCCCAGATGGCGTATTCGAGCGTTGATCGCGAGTAGCTCATGTTCTGCATGTGCTCTGCGTGTGTTCGAACACTTGATGCTTTTCTGAAATATTTCATTTATTTACTCTTTAAGTACTTAAGTAAGTCATCTATTGATTTTAGATTAAAAGGAATTTACATTGAATCAGAAAATTTAATATTCATTAAAATTTCAATAATTTCATAGATTTTCTTTTTTAGCATAATACGGAATAAGATCGAATTATGGATCTCGTTATTAAATGAATAAAAATTTTAATTACTTTTTAAAGGACAATTATGTGCATTTACACATAATTTTATTGTATTTGCTATATTATAAAATAAAAATATTTTTCTGGAATGTAGACTGACATATACGATTAGCTATAACTCTTATTCTGGAAAATTTTAACTATACTCTATTTTAACTATACTAAGTTTAAAAAATAGAATTTAAACAATTATTTAAAATGAGTTGAGGTTGACATAAAAATATTTTATCAAATAAACACATATTTTAAATATAAGGTTAATTAAAAAAAAAAAAAATTACTTATAATCAAAAAAATGCAATTAATTATTACCGTCAAACGGGGTGACTAAGTTCCATACTGAGTGACTTGGTGCCATCCTGGGTTTTCGAACTCAAGCGGCTGATGGCGCCAGAGGAAGGAACCGATCGAAAAAGGAAAACTACCGCTAGGTAGCGGGATAGTAAGGCGATTTTTACTGGGGTACTACACCGATCAAATTATAACCTAAATTGTAACCTACCATTGTTTGTGTCGACGTGGATTGGGGGTGTTGTGATCTGGAAAAGAAGTCTGGTCTGGTAATCATATTTCGGAAGCAGCCAGAAAAAAGGTAAGTTCAGTTTTTTGTCACCAAACTGTCAAGAAAGTTCTACACGCTTCGACGTTTCAAAATGATTGTTTGTTTACCAGTTATATCCCTTAATTCAATTTTCGATGAAGTGTGAGGTGACTAGGTGCCATCTTGTTTTGCAGTGTTTTGGTCATTTTTAAGATTCTAGAGTGCTTATTTTTAAGTGAAGAGACAGCCATTGATGTCCTAGATGTTGACCACCCATCTACAACAGTCTCTGGTCAACGGTGTCTTGGGATATTCATCCACTTTTAGATGCACCTGGATAATTTTTTTTAAAAAAAATTTTCTGCACATGCGCTGTATAAAGCAACTGCTTCAAATACTCTTATCTGGCGCAGTTTTTATTATTATTTTTTTTAATTTTAAAGTAATAATTTCGTTATCAGTTTAAAATTGATTCAAACGCTTTGTTTAATTTTTCTTAAATATTTAAGCTATAGCAAAAGTGGCACTAGACCTAGTATTTATTTCGGACATTTACCAAAGGTCAAGTCATACTAGGTCTGGTTAAGTGCCATTGCCCGGTATACATTTGCCCGGTATATCCTACACTGATGTTTTTTTAAGGTCAAGAGCCACTGCCCGGTATACATTTGCCCGGTAAACCCTACACTGATATTTTTTTAAAGTCAAGTGCCATTGACCGGTATATATTTGCCCGATACTCCAAACACTGATGTTTGTTCTAATCTATCGTCAGTAAGTATTAAAATATCGAATAAATGTAATTATATCCACGAATAAATTAATATCAAATCGGATGTAATAAATATTTCGGACATTCACCAAAGCGACTAATTTGATTGTCAACATTCACCGGTGAAAGTCAACAACCACCGATTTTGGTCATTCACAGTAACATGCACATCATTTACATAATAACCTCATCAGGACGATTATTTCATACGTTGCCTAAATAGCATCCGGCATTTCAAAAAATAAAAATAATTGGTTTTGTTGGCGATGATCTCGTAAGGCGATAAAGAATCATGCATAGTACAGGTAAGGAAGATATTAACCCCGAAGGAAAAGTGGATGAATAACCCAAGGAACCCTGGTCAACCGTTGACAAGCAGTGAGTCAGTCAATGACGCAAAAAACACTGGCCCTGTGCAAGGTGACTTTGTTGCAGTAAAATATAAAGGAAAAATGTACCCGGGTCAAATGATTTCTGATTTCGACAGTAGCAACGAGGCATGTGTGAAATGCCTGGAGAAAAGTGGACAATTCTGGAAGTGGCCTGACACCCCGGATGTTTTGTGGCACAAAAAGAAATAAATCCTGTAGAAGATTTGTCCTCCCGAACCTCTACCAAATGGCGACAAATTTCAGGTTATTCTAAATTCGGATTGACTGAAGAGAGAATTTCTATCTCAAATTTCTATCGTTTGTGTTTCGTTTAATAAATTGAGTCATTTTGAAAAACATTTTAAAGAGTTTCTTTAATAAATAGCATTTTTCCATATGTATGGCCTTTTTTATTTTAAAATTTGAAGGTATACTCATAAAAAAATTAACTTATAATAGCTAAAATGACAAGGAGATGAATTCTGAAGGGAGAGAAGTTGCCAGCGATCGTTTCTAATAGATTTGAAAGGAGGAAACATGCGTGGCACTTAGTCACCCCCATGTACGGGGTGAGTAAGTGCCACTAAGAAAAAATTATATCTCCCCCCCTATATATCTCAGAATCTTTTTTAATATGTGAATTGAAAGCTAAGATGTGTAATTATGTTGCATTAAATAATCAACCCGATAAGTGAAAAATTAGAGGAATTATGACACGAAAACGTTGAGGAGACACGTGGAAGTTAACGCGGCTCCTAAAATAAAAACATAATATTCAAATAGAGAGATGATCTAAAATGAATAATTAAGTTGATTGAAGAATAGAAACAATTAGCACGATTAGTTAACAGAATGCCAGCCATAATTAAGTAATAATTATTTTAAAAAAAGATAACAATTAAAAGAAAAACAGGTGCAGTTAGGTCTGCCATCGTGATTGTCCTTATCGCCAACTGGCGACGTAAGTTTGCCGCATTTCGGCGTTCAGCATGAAATTGGCTCAAGAGCAGCAGCCGCTGCAACGTCAAATAGTGGCACATAGTCACCCCGTTTGACGGTAATCTTTGATCTTGACTGAAAAATTTTTCTTAAATACTTTCGTTTATAATTTCCTAATTACCATTTTCATTAAGTTAAAATTACAAATAATTTTGCTATTAGTTCATTTCTTAAGAAAGTTTATGTAATATTAGAACTCATTTTATTATTATGTTTTCAAAAACATCTTTTAATGTATGAAAATTTATTAGACATAAATTATATTTACATTAAAAGAAATTTTTTGTCAGTGAAGACGGTGCCTCTTTACAATAATGCAAATATATTCGAAGATCGTTTCATCCCATACACTCGTAAGACAATTTTACATTACTCAAGGGTATAAAAGTAGGTATTATTTTAAAAGACATTATTTTAAGCAATTAAGTTCCCACCTCTGCTTAAGAGGACGCAATACTTTCCCTCTCAATGCCAGCAGTTAATGCTTTTTCTATGGGAGCTTCATTTGCAAATAATTTTTTTGCATTTTGATATTTTGAAAAAATTTATTCTGTGTATTCACTTTTTTTTTACTATAAATTTTAAATAATTAATGAAGTTGAAATATAGGTAATCGAGTTATCTCCTAGAAATCCGTTTTTATCAAAATTCATTC
Source organism: Parasteatoda lunata (assembly GCA_949128135.1). NCBI lineage: Eukaryota > Metazoa > Arthropoda > Arachnida > Araneae > Theridiidae > Parasteatoda > Parasteatoda lunata. Next base: position 25,317,524 of record OX421980.1, read on the forward strand.
AGTAAATCCTTATTTTTTGGAACACGTACGCAAGCTAAACATTTCAAGCTTCTAAGAGAAATAATTCGTAATTATTTTCTTCAATTATGAAAGGTGTTATTATCAGAGAAAGATGAAAAAATACTTTAAAAAATTTGGGAAAAGAGCTTAAACCACGTCTCTTGCCTGTCCTCTTTTCATTTAACAATCGAAGTATAAGTTCTAGTTTGGGGATTAGGAGATAGCCTCTTTACCTTTTTTGAATAGTTTATGGGTTAAATAGCCTTGTGGTCTTCTATTGTGGTTGAAAATAGTTTTTATTTCATTCTCTTCTTTAGAATTAGTGGGGGTGGAGGACTTTTTCCTTCAAATTTTCTTATGTTTTATATATATATATATATATATATATATATATATATATATAATGAACCCGGGATATAATGAACAGTCATTTGAAATGAAACGTATGACATTTGAATCTATGTCATACGTTTAAAATTATTAATTATAACTTTTAATTAAAAACAGAGTAATACACTTTAAAGCAGTATTTAACATGAGTTATTTCGCTGAAATGAATAATGTGTGTGGCCCAAAGCTAGACACATAGCAGAGCAAATCGGTTGCTCAGATATTCAAACTTTAAATGCGCAATGATTTTTCTTCAAAAATGACGTAAATAAAAAAGATAAATATCTAAAAAATTTCAAAAATTGGAAAGATAAACTTCTAAAAAAAAAGACAACTACTTCACACTATGGAGAATATTTTGAATGGTATTTAACATTTTGATTAAAAATTTCGTTTTAGTAAATAATTAGTTGCAAGGAAACTATTGTAAAGAGACCTTGCATCTAGCTATTAATAATGTGCTCTTAACAAATTATGTGCTCTTAACAAATTATGAGCTGTTGCAGTCCCACAAGCAATAGATTTTGTCACCGTAAGCAAATAAAATAAATATGTTGCAACAGTACATTTGTTGTGAATGAAGTTGTTGAATTATTGTTTGCAATGGACATATATATGTAAATTATATATTGTTGCTCAACTTTGTATTTTTGTTATTTATTTTATTTTTATTTTCTCCTTTTTATGTTTTTTATCTTAATTATCCAGAAGTAAAAGAGCAGGATCATTACAACAACAACAAAAAAAGAGGATTTTGTGCTTGTAATTAGAGAATTAATTGCAGGCTTTGCCCACAAAAGTTTCATTTTTTATAATATTTCAAAGTTATTTTTTTCTATTATTGATTTATTATTTATTTTGTGTGAGTGTGAAAGTTCTAACACATGCCTGTAAATTTAACTATAAGATAAATAAATTTATATTCCATTACGTAAAGAAATACTCAAAAAAGTAGTTCGAGAATATATTTTGTTTTAGATTTAGACCTCCAAAATTACACACTAGTAGCCATTTTTTGTTTGAAATATGGGTTCTCTTTACTCTTATATGTTTGTGTATCTACGGGTGTGTGTTCGTGGATACACAATACAAATAAAAGTAGAGAATTCAAGATAAGATCAAAAGAAAATTTAAAAAATGTAGATAGGGTAGAATAGCAAGATAAAAAAATTTAAAAAAATAAATAAATAAAAGAAATTAGTGTGCTGATCATCAAACAACATGCTAACAGACGATTTATCTGAATTCCATCTCCATAAAGCTAAAATAATATGGAACACGGGATGCGAATTCATCCTGAAAAGGGAAGAGTAAATAAATAAAAATAAATCATTCTAAAATACAAAAATAAATTATACTCAAATATAAATTTTTATAATTTAAATAGTGATTGAAATTTATAAAGTGGAAAAATTTTTTTAATTATTTTTGTAGTAAAAAGTTTTTGGTTTTTTGATTTTCTTTTTTCTTTGCTTTAACTCTCACGCGTATGTTCACATATACGTGTGTGTTAAACTATTAATAATGAAAATAGAAATATTCTCAAACAAATACAAATCATGAACTTAAGCAAAATTACAAAGCAATAGCAATAAATTATAAAATTTTCCGAGAAATTATTATCATTGTTTACAGAAAATAAAAACTATCCGGATAGTGAATGTTTGATTGAGAAAGATACGTCAGAACAAAAATTTTCCTTGATGTGTATTTATCCTCACATAGGTTTTATTTTTCTATTATCATTTTTTTTATAATTAACTATCATTATTTTATAACTTTTTATTATGTTAGTATCAGTTTTTATCACTTTTTATTATTCTATATTATGACTTTATAAGTTGCTTACGTTTTTAGAAATTATATTTTCCTGAGAATTTTTTAATTTTTATAATTATATTTCGTCATATATGTCACGTTCAATATACTAAGCAGTTCTAGCGCCGATTATTAAAACTAATCATCTTTAATTAATTATTTTCCAACATTAATTCTACACACGTAAATTAAAATTTATGTATTTCTTGGTGTTCTTATTTGAACCGAATTAATTGTAACATACAAGTTGTAACAACGTTGTACATACAATTAATTATTTACATTTTTAGTTAATGTAGATAAGTAATACACTACATGCGTATGTGAATTTAATTTCGACCAGCAGAGACAGATGAATAATATACAGTGTGAACTGTCCCTTAGTTTTTTTTTTCCGCATGCACTGAGAACGGTTTCTAAGACTTTGAGTAAAAGTTGAAGTTGTTTTTTTATTATTTGCTCGATTCAGTTCTTATTTTTCATTAATGGCATCGGTAATTGTTTTTGTTTTTATTTCTGCTCTGATTTCGAGATCGTGAGTGAGTGAACTTCTGATTTATTATTTGAATAAGAATTTTTTTTCTTGCTGATTGCGTTAATATTTATAATTTGTTTGATTAATAAAGAGAGTGTTGTTATGAATTGGTTATTTTTCAGCGTATAATATAATATTTTTAAAAACTATTTTATTGCTTTCAGTTTTAGATTGAAAATGTCAAGTTTAAATGTTTTCCACTCCAGAGAAGCGATTCGTGTCAAAGTTAAAGTATGTATTAATTGTTGTGCTCGTAATATAAATTTAGGTTGCTTACAATAAACTAATTCAATTTTTGTTACAATTTAGACTGATTACATTCTGTGTGCAGCAATGTTTGATTTTTAATTTTTCAAAAGAATTTTTTTTTTTTTTGCACCTCTCCTGTTGCATTTTGTTCATTTTACTTTATCCCCCCTCATTAATTTTAATTTTTTTAACTTCATTAGCTTATTTGAAATGAAAGTTAATTAATAAAAATTGTTATATTCAACTTGTGTCATATAATTTCATTTATTTGTAAGATTTGCCCAAGATCTTATGTTTTATATCACTTCCTGTTAAAAAGATTATATTTTGCAATTTTCATAATAAAAATTAATTTTTTTTATGTAAGACTCAGTTTACCTACTATTGAATTCGTGATATTGGTCTTATATCCAACTTAAATTTAGCAGTGTATCCGTTATCAGACAACCATTGCAAACAAGCAATTTTATTGCCATCCTTCAAAGCACTCTCTAAGTTTTGGCAACTGTAGGACAGGAGCATATGAGAAATTAAAAAAATATCAAAAAGGGACAAAGGTGTAATTTAAACCCGCCTCTATAGGGGGCATTTGAGAAATATTGAAGTCTCAAAATGCATGTGTGTGTCTTATCAGTGCAAGAAAATGAATAGATTGTGGTGATCAAAGGAGGCCTTCAATTGAAACAACCCCGAGAGTGACCGCGGAATGTAAAGAAGTGCTGCTTACAGATATCCAAGTTACAACTGAAGAATGTTCTGTAATATAAATTACAGTTGTTACATACTCTATAGGCCGGGACAATAAAATTTGGAACATAATATATGAACATGAGTTGTAAACGATGGTGTCCACATGTCAAAATGAAATGTATACATCTTTAACTAAATTGTGCACTGCAATTGGCTTCATCAGGATCCGATACAGGAACAACCTCAATGTTTATACGGGAAAATATTAAGTGTAGAGAGAATTCTCATAATACATTGATTTGAGCCTTGGTGGCTCATGGGATAGAGTGCTCGTCTGCCAATGAGGTGACCCGGGTTCGATCCCAGCAGTAGCTGTGGTCGATTCATATTCCGCTCTCGCCTCACACTGACCACAGCGCTGACATAAAATATCCTCAGTGGTAGACGAATCATGGCTTAGGGGGATTTGGATTTTTAAATCTCATAAATATAAATCATGGAAAGACTAATTGCACTGTGCAATTTTTATATCGCATGAATACTAATCAAGTGAATACAAATGACAATGTGTGATTTTTAAATCTCATGAATACAAATCATGATTATGATTTTTAAATAGTGCTAATACAAATTGTGATGTGTGTTTTTATTAATTGCGAAAAGGCGATTCCGTGATGTATGATATTTTCAAATGCTTGAATATGAATTGTGTTGTGACTCCTGCTCGAGATGAAAAGAATGAGAAATACCGATTTCAGGATCAAAGGAAGGAGTGAAAAGAACCTCTCTCCCCTTCAGCAGATGGGGAAACTCAAGCTTGTAACATCATGCCTTTATTTCCCATCTTGATAACCACTGATACTTGATGCACCTGTCATATGCTTTGACTAATAGTTGAATCGTGGGAACAAAGGTATTTTTGAAAGTTGGGAGTCAAAAATTACAATTGGGTTTAATTTTCGAAGTGTCAAATTTAAGTTTTTACTAGCAAATTAGACTAACAACCTCTTATTTCAGATCCCAGGCTCAAAACTTTTACTTTCTACTGTATGTTTGTGGAAAAACCAACTGGAAAATAAATATTTAATGTGATTTTCTCCTATTGTTATCTAAAAGTAATTCTAATTATTAATACTGGGGTTAACGCGTTGGGAAAAAATAGAACTGTTAGAATTATGTAAATTATTCTAAGTTTGGAATTCGTCATATTTTGTTGGACCTTATTCATTACAATTTTAAATTAAAATTAATATTTTTAGGTATATTTGATTTCAGTCTTAATTCTTGACTTCAGTCTTTCAGATCTTAAATTTTATATATTGATCTTACATTAAATGTATCATGTTATATTTACTTTTAAATATGTTGCATCGAAATTAATTAGTCAATATCTGTAGAAGCCATATTTTTTTTATGAAAATTATAACGAAACAGAAACTTTATAAAGAAGTGTAAAACCGTAGCAGCTAAATATATATATATATATCATTTCACTTCTAGTTGTATTGACTTTATCAAGATTTTTTAGTTTTTGCAGGCACTGTATATTTTAAAAATCATTTTGTGTAACATTTGTTCTTAGTTGTATTTGTGAACAAAAGTTTAAGGAATTATTTTAATGAATATAAAGGATTTATTAATTTCTCCATAAACTCAATATTTTTTTTAATCAAAACTTAGTAAAAAGTAGCTATTACAAAACAATTAGGTTTCAAGTATTGTGAATAAAAATGTTTGTTTTTAGTTTCACTTCTACTTTAAGTTTTAAATGTAGTATATATTGCTTTAGATCATTCTTTTAAGAATTAAATTTTCATGTTATGGTGTGTCAATACTGTAGAACCCTAAAGATATATGGTACTTAAGTTATCTGACATCCCTTCCAAAGTGCACTGAAAACATTCTGACACACCTTTCATCATTGATACAGATAGTGTTACCCAATTACTCTTGAGACTTTGAATCCAACATTTGCCTGCTAGAAAACAAAAATGTATCATTTATTTATTTTTTCATGATTTCTAGGTATATTGTCATTTATGATTTTAAAAAAGTAAAGCTTGAAGTGCTTCTTTTTAAACTTCATTATTGTAATTTTGTACTTATTTTGAGTAATTTCACTCTTTTAACGTTTATAACTTTATTTATTTCCTTGTTATTTGCATTTCCAAATTTAATGGAATATGAAATGTATGGAAATTTCAGTTGCTAATTTGATAAATAATTCTAAATTTTTTAAAAGTCAATTTTTATTTTGGCATCTATTTCTTTTATATTCTGTTATAAATTAAAATATAATATGTAAATGTTCAAGATCTTTCTTGATATTTTAAATAAAGCAATTATTAATTGTATTTTCAGAAATGTGAGGGACTGCTTGCTCCTGAGTATAGAAGATTCAGTGTTGATCCGCAAATTACTTCTTTTGAAGTTTTGCAGAGTTTATTAGCTCGTGCATTTGATATTAAAGGGTAGGTTCAAGTTTAATTACTTAGAGGAAATATATTTTAGCAAGAAGTCAGAATGGCCAATTGCAGTCAATTTTTTAAAAAATCTTAATGCATTCAGACCATTCTTTTACAATTGCCGTACTGTGAAAGCAATTACGATTTGCTTCATTTGAATTTTCATATTTAAATCCAACAATTTTAGATGGTAAATAACTATGTGAGTACAAAGATCAGCATAATAAATTGTGCCCTAATGTAGTTTAATAAATATGTAGAAATCGCATTTTTATAATATTTTCTAATAATAATAATTTATATGGTACTCACTGAAACATTTTTATTGACGGTTCTAAATATTAAAGATTTTTTAGTTCTGTAAAAAGGGGGTTAGAATGACTAATGGATGCCTGGTATTAGTTAGTAAAATTATGCATTATAAATACAAAATAATTTTGTTCTTTCATTTTTTTAGCCATGTTAATCTTAGTTTTAAGGCATAATTGTAATTATTTTCATGTTAAGTGAAAAATAAAAAAGGTAGAATGAATTTTTTATATTGAATAGTTTTAGATTTTAAAAATGTAGAAAAGCTTAAATTATTGTTTTTTTTTATTTATTCTAGCTTGAATTTTTTGCAAGGAATTATCTTCAACATAGCAGTAACCTTTAAAAAAATGATGACCCCAGTAAAATTTTTAATTCATTCTATAAAATAAAATAAAAATTAAGTTAAGCGAAAAAAGAAGAAATTAATATATTCTAGTAGATTTTATTAACTTTATTTTAATTGCGTTAATATATGTTATAAGAGTATTGAAATCAAGCATATGCATTTATTTAGTTTTATATTGGAGACACAGGAATAAAATTTTATAAATGCATATAAAAATAAATTTTCACCATAGCAAAATTCCTATTTACTCAAAAATTAAAATCGCAAGAAATGATGTTAGCATTACTGTATATTTAAAATGTAGATTAGAATTTCTTTTCATTTTGTATTAGTTTTTTTAAAAAATTCTTTAGTTTTAGTGAAACGACACTTGGTGGCTAAGTGGTAGCGCCTCGCGCTCCCGTGCCACAGGTCCTGGGTTCGATCCTCGGGCCGGGCAAGGTTGACTCAGCCTTCATCCCTTCAGTGGGTCGATAAATGAGTACCAAGCATGCTTGGGAACTAAACACTGGGGGTTCCGCATTCAGCTGACCACCTGACCGGAACATCTGCCCCTGCACCCCCGAGCCCAAGGTCAAGAAAACTGAGATGGGCACAGTAGGCCTTGGCCCTCTATAGGCTGTCCCACCACTGAGTTTAGTAGTAGTTTAGTGAAACAAAAACATCTAGCTTAATAATATTTGCCAAAATTATGTGACTAAATTAAATTACATTAATTGAAATTTTACGTATAAGCACATAGACTGTAACAATAATGATGATCAGATATATTTATGGACTATATTCTTGAAAGTGTTAATTCTTTTTGGCGATACCGATAGCTTAACCTGATATTTTTTTCACCTGTTCTAATTAAATTTTTTTTCATTAAAAAAGTATAATGTTTACTATTTTAGAATTTTTCTTTGAAAGCATTAGAAAATAGTTTAGAAATAAGGGGAAAAATTAACAATAAATACTATATTGCAGGAAAAGGAATTAAAGTAAAAATAATTTTCTAACTATAGCAAAATTCCTATTTACTCAAAGAATAGAGTATAGATATGAGCATTAATGTGTATTTAAATATTTAATGCATAGTAAAAAAAAGAAGAAATGAACTCTATTAGTAAATATTTACTTAAGAAAATCTTTTAACTCTAGTAAACAAAAGTCAAAATAAATGATTTTGCAAATTATAGACTGATATCCGTATTGCCCTTAATATCAGAAAATTTTGAAAATACAGTGGAAAGTCCACCCGGAATCGTCGGGACTTCTGTAAGTCTGGAAAATAGATTTTTCCAAATAATCGATTTTTAAGGTAAACAAACATCCTTATTCAATAAAAATTAACAAATAAACAATACTTAATGTCAGTTTCAATCAACAGCATATAAATCCTCATGATTTGTATGGTTGAGCAATTTTCGAAGTTTTTGTTTCTGATTTCCACATGGTTTTTAAAATCTCGCTACTTTAATATACCATTATAACATATTGCGAATTGTACATTTAGCTCAGTAATCATTTCTCAATCCACTTGATTAGCGACGATTCCACAGTGAATCCGATCGATTTTGTCAACGGTTTTTCCAGTAGTTATTAAAACAGATTTTCTCTTGGTTTTAAAAATCTTGATGTTTTAATACTATATTGTTTTGTTCAGTAAACTTTAAATCGCGCATTTCACACTCAATTATTGATGATTCACCCGCAATCCCACTTGGATGTACAATCACATTTTTTTCAGTAATTGCTACGGAATTTCATGGTGTTTTACAAGGAAAATTTCAAATGGAATTTGTTGTACACGTGGTTTTCTTGATCATAATTTCAACAATTTGAGAATTCCACATAGTTTTTATAATTTTGATGTCATTTTTAATATTATTACGATCCTCGAATTCCAAATCAATCTTTTGAATAATCACTTTATGACCCACTTTAGTCATGACGAATTTAACTCAAATCCGCAATTTTTAAAATGTGAAATTTTTGCACACTTTGAAATTTAGTGAGTGATTCTTGGCTACAATAATCCTTAAATGAGAAAAAAGAGCATGATTTTTTTTTTTTGTGTGCTGTAGTAGAATGCTAAATCTTGTTTCTGAGACCAGTGATTTCTTTTTCACATTTTAGCGGATATTGCATTAAAATCAAACAAAAATTGCAAATTGGCTAAAAAATCATAAAGAAGCAGAAATTGGTGGAAAAGTGGAGGATTCTCATCACTGCATACTTTTTTTAATAGGTCACAAATGTAAAAGAAAAAAATATTCTTTTTTTTTTTGTATGTGAAAAAGAGTTTTGTTTATTTTGATTGTTAAAAAGTGTCCGCAAAAGAGACTCTTCCGGTAAATGAACGCCTGGATGGTGGACTTAGTACTGTTTTATTAAAGATAGATTTTTTCTTATCTACATAACAATTTCTTTTTTTTTTCTAAAAGTCAATATTGTTTTCTACCCAATTCAAACACTAAGGAAATGTTATTTCATTTATTAAATTTATTTGGAACAATATGGATAAAAATAAAAGAACCTTAGCTTTCTTTTTAGGTATATTCGAAGCGTTTGACAGCATTGGTTACGATATCTTGCTATATAAATTGCATTCGATAGGAGTAAAAGAACATTGTTATAATGTCTTTAAATCATACTTATCTGATCGATCTTAGTTTGTAAAAACTAACAAAATGTTCAGCAAAAAGCTTCTAATAAACACATGGTTTTCCAAGTTTCAACTTAAGGTCCCTTGTTATTTTTAATTTTTATCAATAATTTATGCGAATTAACACTGATTTAAATCTCAACATCAATAAAACTAAATGTATGATGTTTTTATCTAAAACAAAATCTTATAGAGAATTTGACCACGAGACTACTTGTAAATTAAATTGAAAATTAGTAAAACTTATTGAAAAAGTTAATTCGATAAAGTATCTTGGACTATATATTGATTCAAATCTTGAATAGAAATATCACATTAACTATTTTGTTAAATAAGTTAAGATTTTAAATTTATAATTTTTATTATAAAATATAAAGTTAGCAAAAACTTTTTAAGGGTTCTTTATTACTCATGGGTTCATTTGCAAGTAAATTTTGGTTTAGAAATTTTGAGTGGTGACTATTATACAAATATTGAACGACGTGATGTACTTCGAAAGAAATTTATAAAAATCTATTATGTATATACCGTAATTTCCTGTGTATTATTTGCAACTGCGTATAATTCGCAGAGACTGTTTCAAACCCAACAAATGAAATTTTCAGCAGCTCAATCCACCATCCTATGATCTACAAATTATATGGTGGTTTGTTTACCTCTTCTCACTGGCAGAATCTACGTCTTATGTGAGCAACAGGCGATCATGTTTAAGGAGCCTTCACACGGGATGCAAAAAAATTTGGTAGGCGAATTCGGAAATTCGTTGCCGAGAATCTAATTGAAAAGTTTTTCGCTGGTAAACATACATTTAGAACTTTTTCCATCAATTTTGAATGGTCTCTTACACTCTAATGGCTGATGATAGTTGATAGATAATCGTGATGTCTGCGATGAGAAAATAATTTCATCAGATAATCCACTGCACAATATAACCCAAAGTGACGACAATCCACGTTCTGAACGGGTAATCTGCGAAGTATATGACGGAAGTTATGGTTCTATAATAGATATTAATCATTTTAAATCTTTAAGCTTTTTTCTATAAGATCTACATATTTCTACAAGAACTAAAACAAGTGTAAAAACAAGAAAATATTAACCCACACAGACCAAAGATTATGCAATATACCAAAGATTATGCAAGAACCTCAGTTATTTAGCTGAAAAAATTTCAATAGTATGCCCGCGGATTTGCAGAATGCTTTGAAAAACGGCTTATTCAAATGGAGATCAAATGATTTTTTATTTACAATTATCAATATTGAGAACCATTTCTAACTTTATTTTTCCCCCTTTATGTTTCACGAAATATGTGACTTTAAATTTTTACTTTTATTAAACAACACTCAGTTTTCCACTAGTATGTTTTGTCCATTGTACTTATGTATTTTTAGTTTTATGTTTAGTCTTTTTATTTCTTTGTGTGAATTTAATATTTATAGCTATTATCGTTACCATCATGGACCATGTAACCGAACCGTGGTCTAGGATGAGATGACCAAAATTTTTCTTGTTTGTAAATGACAATTACTTGTAAATGACAATATACTTGTAAATGACAATTATTATAATAATGATTTTTTTTTTAAAAAAAAGTTTGGATTTTCACATTTTTTCTTTACATAAAAAATTTATTTTATTTTATTTATTTATTTTGATGTGCAGGGGTCTGTCCAGGCCGAATTTACTACCATTTAGCGGTACCTTCACAAATTAAATTTTAGGTAAAACAGTAGTTTCACAAATTCAAGTTTAGGAAAAACGGTAGTTTCACAAAATACTTTTTCTTAAAATTTTATTTTTGTACCCCTTAAGAAATGATAAATCTATATTTTTACCTTGTTTTTGTGTTGAATTTTTAATATAATTTTTAATTTTTCACAAATTATATCTAAATTTTCACAAAATAGGTTACCTTTCAGAAAAACCTAGGCAGACCCCTGATGTGAAAAAGAAGGAATATGACATTTTTTTCAATATATACTATGTTTTATCTGTTAAAGAGAAAAAATTAATTAGACAAAAAAAAAAAAATTTTTTTCTCTTTAAATTTTAGAATTGTTATTTTTTTGCATAAAAATTAGTTTTTTATTTGTTTATTTTCTATGCAAAAAACATAAAAAATTAAGCTCTAAAATAAATTGAGAAAAAAAATTCAGATAAATTCTTCTTCCAGCAATCTAAATTATATATTACTAATTAGGTAATATAAATTTATTCAAAACTAATGGAGGCACATTTCTAATCTATTTGCTGGTAAATTGTAGAAATAAATAATATGATTCATAATTTTAATGAAACCTTTTGTTTCTGATTTGTTTTCTTTGTAGATAAAGATATAGTTTTTTGACATTATTTATTTTACTATTGTGGAAATTTTATCTCTTATCTAATTTTTTCCCAAAAAGAAATGATTTTTTATAACAGGCAGTGACACAAAAATAACACTATTTTTGAAAATGACAATATAAACTAATCCGGTTTCCAACACGGAGAAAAATAAAATTTCTATATTATTTGGTAGTTAACAGCAATAATCATTTGAAAACTTGGGCCTGTTTTTTAATTGATGAATTCTGATGTTAAGGATTAATATTTTCTCTTTTTAGTGAATTCTCTATAAGCTATTATGCTAGAGACGAGGAGGGTAAAGATACTTATCTGTCTTTATTATCTGACTGGGATTTAGATGCTGCATTTTTAGGATCTTCTGATCCATGTTTACAGTTGAAAGTAGATTTAAAACCCTTTGAAGAAGGTAACTGCTTTTGGTATCTTTCATCTTACTTTTTTATTGTGTTAAATTAAGTAATATTAATTTTTATATCATCTTATTCTTTGTATCATGTTAATATTTTAATTTAAAAGTGTGTTAAAGCAAAAAAATTTTTTTATCTTTTTGATGGAGTAAAATGGTGTGACTATTGTGCTTAAAGCTGTGTTTTGAAAGCTCTGTTATTGCATGAAATGATGCTTTTTTGCTATTAATATGCTATTTCCATAATTGCTGTGAGTTTGCAACAGTTACGCATGATTGTTAGGCTAAGTTTAGGATGTAATATTCAGTATTCGGCCCTTTTGCTGAATATTTGGTTGGCCGGATATCTGGTCAAATATTTGGCTAAAAATTATTTGGAAAAATTTTTTTAGACAAAGTTTTTTTAGGGGAAATTTTTAATAGATTTAATAAAGAATAGTCTAAAATAGAATTTTTTCAATACATAATTAGAACTAGTTTTAAAAAAATTTGTTATGTTTACCTATGTTCTGAAAGACACATGGGAAAACAAAATTTGAAGAAGTGAAACTAGATTACTTTATACTGAACCATGAGTTTTGTAATGCTGATTTTTTTCTTTTTTTAATTATATTCAACAAGTTGATTTCATCTTTTTTCAACTCTTTATGTTTTAAAAAATTTTTTCATTTTTGCTTGGTTTTCTGCTTTAACTAAAGCAAAACATGTTAAGGGAGCGTTCCCAATAGACTTTATTCTTTTATTGTCACTTTTTTCTTACACTGTTAGACAGATAACTAGTAATGTAGAAAACTGTGATTCTCAACGTGTAAGTTATATTTCAGTCTTAAGAACGAGTTTTTTCTGTTTCTCTTACATTATTAACTTTTTTTTATTATTTCATTTGATTTTTTTTATTAACTTTTCTGTCCCTCGGCGTTTTAATTTTACAGCGTTTTTTAAAGAGCGTTTCTAATGAGCATTATTCTTTTATGGTCACTTTTATCTAAAAAATGGCATTGTGAAAAAGTTAAATTTAAATTTTTAGCAATAAATCTTTTGTTAAAAAACTAAGAACAATTTTTTTCATAGTTTTTTCTAGCCTTTTCTTTTTCAAAAAAGCTGATGTTTTTATTATGGCTATGGAAAATTGAAATATTTAGCTTTAAAATTTCTTTCAAAAATTAATATTGATTTTTATTTATTTATTTATTTTTTGCTTTTGTACATAATCATTCTTTTTTTGTCAACTTAAGCTTTTTTTTAAAAGCTGTTGGTCAGTTTTTTTTTTAAACATTTCTAATTATCTTAATATCTAATTATCTTTATTTTTAATTTCTTATCTTAAACATTTTTATTTTTTCCCTTTACCCTATGCCAATAATACTGCTGAGTTTCGATTATTTTTCTATAATGACTAAACTTATTTTTATATAAAAAAAATAATATTTCTATATGAAAAATAAAAATTTATGATTTTTTTTTAAAAAAATGTTGCCATTCAGCCGCTTTTTTTGCCCAATATTAAGCTGCAGCTTTTTTATTTTCCTTGGCAAAAGAGCTTCGAAAAACCATGTTAAAGGAACATATGTTAGATATTATTTTTAAAATTTTATTTTAACATGTTTTTTGTGTTTAATTTTCTTATTTTTTCCACATTGAAACATTATTTTTGACTTTTTCAGTTGTCATAAAACTGAAACATGAAAATTCAAAAAACCTCTTCAAAATTTCTATAATGTATCTCTAATTTGTGGTTAAAGCTGGGTGATATATTGAGAAATTTCAATTTTTTTTTAATTATTGTGATAATAATACTTTAGAAGATATTCTCATGATAAATTGTGAACACCATGTCCTACAATAATATCAAGTATAAGTTATTTATCAAAATTAATAATATCATTATCAACTACAAAAATCATCCTACATGTTAATAGTATGATCATTATCATGTAGTATATTTTTCAAGTGTGATAATATTATGGTAACTATTATCAACAATAAATACCACAGTTAAACAATTCTTCGATCTTTATTATTACACAATGCTATGTGAGTGTTATATCCTTATTGTCATTGTTTCGTAATGGCTAATTGATTTTTTAAAGCTTGGATTAAGAAAAAGTTATTTTTTAATTGATTAAAGAATACTGTACAATGCTAGAATAATCAGTGATCAGCAGCAATAATAGCATTTCTCTCTAATCAACAACTATCAATACTTGCTGATAAATTTGAAATTAAGCAGCTGTCCTAAACAACATCCTAATTTCTAAAAATTAGTAATAAATAAATTTTTATAATTAGTGAAACATAATGAAATGCTTTTTTCTCTCATAACCATCATTTTTCATTTTTAAATTTATAAAAATTATTTTTGAAAATATTTTTTTTAATAATTTGATCAAATGTGACAGTAAAAACAGATATGCTTATTTATGTTTGCATATATATTTCTGCAGATTTTTATTGTAGTTCAATCCAATTCAAATTACTTGTCTAAGGAATAATAAGAAGACATGTTTGCTGGCCTCTGGAAGGGTTCAAACCAAGGACCTCTGGGGTCATTAAATGATGCTCTAACCACCATTTAAAAGATTGTACATCTTAACCAGGATAAGTTTTTGAGCTCTATGTTGTAGTTGCTGCTACTCCCACTCTAGTGAATGAGAATATCTGACTCATTTGTTCTAAGAGTTTCGTGAGACCGAGAGACCCCATGATTGTGAATGAAATCACCATTCCAATGCAGTTTGTGTTTTGACTTCGTTTGAGATTCAGTATTTTCTGTTTGTTGAATCAAGGTGAACTGTTGAATGAGGCAAAGTAGTATACTTGTGTTATGTGGCAAAAAGTGAGGTAATTGCATGTTCCTTGTCTGTTGTCACCCATGTGAAGTTTTAAGAGAGACAGATTTTCATTAACTTCTGGCACGGTTCGAACTAAGGACCTCTGTGGTCATAGCCAGATGCTCTAGCTTCCTTGGGAAAAGGTGTACACCCCTGAGAGGGTGAGTTAGGAAGCTTTATGAAGTAGTCACCACAATATCATCCATAAGCTTTTTATTTTGGACATAACTCAAAATGTTTTTTTACGAAAATGTGAAAAGTTTTTAAAAAAGGTACATAGCATTTCATTGTTTTTCAACTTGACATTTCCATCTAGATAGTAGGGCTTTAACTGTATTAGCAATTTAACTTAAACTTAAAAGAAATGCAAATTACTGTTCTCAGATGCTATAATCAACACCTCTGCCCCTAGCAAGAAGAAGAAAAAAAACATACAACTACAATAAGAGGTAAGAAAGAAATGATCCCCAAGTTAAACAACTTATAATTTAGGGCATAATGTCTATTTCAGTAGATTGACACATTTGGTGTCTTTGATCCGTGTATTGTTAGAAGTATAGTGGTATCTTATTCTGCTGTTGTATTGTTTAATGGAGCTCTTAAAAGAGACTTAATGTCTCTTTTAAGAGCTCCATTAAACAATAATAATAAATAAAGAGACTAATAAAACAATAAAGAGACTAATGACTTATTAATGTATAGAATTTTATTTGTAAATAGATTTACGTTTTAGTAATTCTCAGCTCTGCAAATAATTGCTTGCAAAAGAAAATAAAAATCTTTTTTTTTTTTTTTTTTTTTTTCAAAAAGCTTAAAATAGACATTAGTTAAGTAATATAAAGTGCTATTCTATTTTTAAATAAAATTCTTTCTTAATAATTATATAAATGACCGGAAATCATAAACTCCTCTGATTTATGATTTTCCAGTCATTTAAAATTTTTAAGTTATTATTTGTATAATTATTAAGAAAGAAATTTTTTTCTATTTTATATATAATATCTGCTATTAAATTCATATTGTGTGAGTTATTATAATTCTATATTTAATCAATTTATATTTTAAGGCTTAGAAGACTGGGATGTCGTGGCGCCCAATGACATAAATCGCAGCAACAATACAGGCTTCATATTGGATCGATCTTCGATTACTGGTACAATTCTTAATCATGTAAGTGATTGCATACAATTTTTGGTCAATTTGTTTAAGTAAGTGCACTTTTTTTTAATCAAATTTTTCAGGGTTTCTTAAAATATGTTGTACAAATATATTCTGTTCCGTTCAAAAATTAGAGTAAACAATATTATTCATTATTTTTTAGATTTCGTTACTATTACACCCACAAAAACATCCTTCTCTCCAACTAGTGTTCTTGAAAGAAACAATTTAAGCACTTAAACACTACGAAGATTTAACTTGCTCTCTAAGTTTAATTCAAAATTCTAACTGTGTAGAGTTTCGTGTTTAAATATATAGATTGGTTGCTTATTATAGGGCATAAAACTAATTTGTAACTGGTTTCTTTTTAGTTGAACTTCTTACTTTTAGAAATTCAACTGGGAAAAAAATTTTAAAAAAAGTTTTGCTATTTTTAGTTTTATTTATTACAATTACTATATAAGTTTGTCTACTTTTAAAATCTGAAATTTCTATCCTTGCTTATAGCTTCAGGTTAGTTTTTCTAATGACTTTAAAGTTAGTTTTTTTAATTTTAGGTGGAGAAGACATTTAATATGGTCCAGAGAGCTTTAAATCTTTCAGATGGAGATAGTGAAATTGAAAGTTTCAAACCAGTGAAACAGCCAATGGTAGACTCAGAATTTCATATATACTTAGATGGAGAGGGACGTTTAGTGAAACCCAGGGAACTGCGACTATCAGTTTATCAAAGAGGAATTGATCCTTCATTAAGAAAGGTAGTTTGGAAACATATTTTGAATGTCTATCCTTATGGTCTGTCAGGTAAAGAAAGAATTGCATACATGAAGCAACGTTCTTTAGAGTACCAAAAATTACGACAAACATGGCAAGACATGATTGCTAATGGAAATTTGACTGAGGAAATTCAATATGTGACAAATATGGTTAGAAAAGATGTTCTACGTACAGATCGCACACATAGATTTTATGCTGGTTCAGATGACAATAAAAATGTTGTCTCGCTTTTTAATATTTTGACAACATATGCATTGAATCACCCTAGTGTATCTTATTGTCAGGGTATGAGTGATTTAGCATCCCCTATTTTAGTAACTATGAAAGATGAGGCACATGCTTATACTTGCTTCTGTGCTTTAATGCAAAGACTGAAACCTAATTTTCATCTAGATGGCAAAGCAATGACAGCTAATTTTCAGCAGTTAACTGAACTTCTTGAACATTATGATCCTCATTTTTTTGAATATCTTAAAACTCAAGGAGCTGATGATCTTTTATTTTGTTATCGTTGGTTGTTATTGGAACTAAAAAGAGAATTTGCGTTTGATGATGCTTTGTCTATGTTAGAAGTATTGTGGAGTTCTATTCCTCCCTCACCTCCTGAGAAAGAATTATCAATGTATGAAGAACTTTTTTCTTCAAATACATTTCGCCCTCAATCTCCTCGAATACACAGTAGAGAAAATCCATACACAAAAGTACGTGCAATTAGAAAACAAAATTCTGCTTCTTCAATTCGGGGCTTAATCAAAAGTAATAGTAGAGAACTTGAAGACTCATGTGAAGAAAAGTATGTTGAATATTCTCCCAATGGAGATGTAGAAGTCAACCCCCCATGCACATCCCAAGAAGAAAGCACATTATCACTAAGTCGTAAAAATAGTGTTACAGATATAAGTACAGATGATTCTCAAGATTATTTGCCAATGACTACATCAATGACTCGAGAATTAAGGATGGAACTAGAAAATTTAAACAGACAGCTTCCTGGTTCATTTCTTCATAGATCAATTACCATTGATTCTGAGGACTTAGACTCTCCCCGTTCACCAGATTGTTTTGATTCAAATAGGGAAAATTTGAGACATTCTCAATATGCTAACAATATTGATTTAGCTGTCACTGATGAAGCTGCTGAAAGTTGGACAAGTGATGATTTATCTGGTATTGATCAGATTTGTAGAGTGGGCTCTAGAAAAGGTCAAAAGCACCCAGAATATTTACATTTAAATGGTAGTGAAGGTGGTGAGGATTCCAATTACTGCTGTACTCCAGATGAACAATTTGATTTGGATCTTGATATTCAAACCAAATCTAGTTCTGATATTCCTTGTAATGGAGAAATTTTAGAAAATGAAGAATCTGAAGATAAAGATGGTTGTGCCTGCCACTTAAAATCAGTTATTCCTATTAGACTTGTTCATAGCCCAGGTATTGATAACAGATTTCAAAGACATGACAGTGATAGCTCTGATTCACTTTCTGAAAGTTGCCCTGGAAGAATTGAAAGTGATCAAGAAACTTTGCCTTTAAATAGTCAAAATTCAACTTACATACCTAAATCTAGTTTATCTAAAGAATGTAGTGAAAAGTTCAATAAGAGAAAAACTAGTGGCATTTTTCAAGATTCTAGTGATGCTATGACAAATTCTTGCATTGAAGCTCTGGAATATAGTGGAAAGTGTCAAAAATTTTCTCTTCCTCCACCATATGAACTTGGAGGAGGCAATCCTTTCATGTTGTTTTTGTGCCTCACACTTTTACTTCAACATCGTGATATAATAATGAAAAGTCGAATGGATTATAATGAGTTAGCAATGCATTTTGATAAAATGGTGCGTAAGCATAATGTTCATCGAGTCTTGCACCAAGCTAGATCTATGTTTAGAGAATATTTGCAAATGAGTTGTCAAGAAAAGGACTCTGATCCATATGTTTGATATTTCAATAAAAATCTGTAGATGTAAAACAAATCAGTATTACACCTATGATTACATGGATTTAAACGGTGCATTCCAAATAAATGCAATTTTTACAGTCAACTAAAACTGTTAAGAAATATTAATTTATTTTACGTGATGCTACAAAAAAAAAACATTTTTCCTCTTTTAAATTGTAGATATTAAGTTTGTTACTATTATGAAATAAATTATCTAATTACTGAGGGTGTTTATAAAAGATATCAGAATAAAAAAAATACGTTAAAAATTGGTATTTAAACAAAAAAGAATTTAAATAAGGATTTTCAGGGATTTGTTTACTCTAAAACAGATTTATGCAAATTCTGCAATTTTATTTTTTTAGTTAAAAAATTTAAATTAACTCTCTTTTGTATTGCTAAGATTTTTGATTGAGTAAAAGCATTTTAAATACCAATTTTATATGTTAGTCGTTTCAATCCAATGTGTTATTATAAAATGAACTTGTCGCATTTTGTATTAAGGGGTGATATTTTAATAACAGCAAGTCATTAAATTTGTATTCTAAAGAAAAAAATCTTCTATGTAAAAAAAAATTTAGAGGAATTCTGAATAAGTTTAGTAGTTAAGTAGCACATTTAACTGTACTTAATCTTTTAATTTCACCATCCTACCTGTGAAATGCTTTCCATGTCTACAAAGATAATTTTGGTATTCTATCTATACAATTTATATTGTTCACTAACTATTTTTTTAACATTAATTATTCAAATTATATGATTTACATTTATTTACAAGTCCTCCTTTTACTTGTTCGTCTAGTCACAATTTTATATATATGCTCTATTTTTGTTTCTTCACTTAAAACCTTAAAAATATTGAGGCATTTATTTTATTTATGTTTTAAATATTGTCTGTAAGTTGGTTAACAATATAAGATTCTTTGTAACTCTTGTATTTCAATTATCTTGATTAATGTGTGTGAAAGATAATTTTTTATTAATATTTTTTACCAAATTATCATCAGGGATAGCAGATGCAACAAAATTCCATAAATGCTGGAATGAAAGAGAAAAATTTTGAAATTATTTGTTAATACACCCGTAAAAGTGCAATAATTACATCCACAAGCTCCCATGCTCCAACATTCTATTCTAAATGCTAAACACCAAAATTTAAATCCAGTTTAGTGATTAATTAACTGGATCGTAAAAGGTAAGATGCTTGAATCATCCACATTAAATTTAAATCCTTGTCCTTTTAATTGCATATAAAGATATGTTTAATGCAAAAACTGCATGCAGTCTTTTTTTTGTGTATTTATTTAATATTGTTATGAGAAATCTTGTTTGTGTTTGGTGACTTAATAGTTATTACAAAGATTTTTAATTTAGGGAACTAAGGTAAATACTATCTTAAATTGGATGGCAATTCTGAAGACCGAAAAGAATTCTATTCCAATATCATAAATAAGTTTAGATACACAAATTTTAGCAGTGCAAAATTCTTCTTTTTCTGACAAATGAGTAATTTTTGTTTAAATGTTATTTAGTAAATTCAAATATTGATGCAATTATATTAAAATAATATTTAAATTTTGTCACACATTTGCAATAATATGATTTATTTTCAACGTTAGATGTTAGCAATAAAGAAATTATTTAAAAAAAATGACTGCATAAACAATGATAATATTTATCAAAATATTGGAGCCAGTGGTTGGAAAAGCTACATTATTTTTGTAGTTTACTATATTTACAACTATTTTGTTACAAATGTAGTTAACTACAACTACTTTTTTCTAAATGTAGTGACTGCAAACTACTTTGGAACTTAAGAAAAATTAATTTACTCGTGTATAATTTACACTGCAGGAGAAATTAATTTACACATTACGTTTAAAATGGTTTTGAATAAAAAATTTGCTTATATTAAAGAATTATTTAGAAATATTTATTCATGTTTGCATGAGCCAGTTTGTTATTCTAAAACATTTTTCTTGAATTTGTTCATTTAGTCTTTCAACTTTTTATGCCCTTCTTGACAGCGAATATTTAATTTAAGAAATGCTGGAAATTATCAAATACGTGTAATTTCATTAAATTATCAAATACTTGCAATTTCATTAAGTGTTTAATGCTTTTTTATTTCCTCTAAGAAATTAAGAACATAAAAAACATGTTTCCTTCCTTTGAAATAACATCACTGTTTTACAAGTGTACATTCACATGTGAAAGTGTGATCATGATAAATTAACTATTATTCATAATGGCTTGCTTAAATATTAGTTATACATGACTCTAAATATGCAGTTCTTGTTAATTCACAGTCACGTGAGCATTTAAAATTGCATACTTTGACAGACTCGCAAAGATATGTACCCATCATATTCAAAAAATTAGTTGTGTTAGAACCCTGTTCATATTCTAAACTAACGTAAAAAGTAGTTGCCAGAAATCGCTACGAACTTTGATTTTTTTTTGTATTACACTACTCACTACACTACTTTTATAAAAAAGTAGCGACTATAGTTTCACTACTTGCAGTACGCTACTTCCGACCACTGATTGAAGCTGTAATAGATATTGTAATTGCATTTCATAATTTTCTTTATTATAATCTTTCTAGTACATTTTTCTGTTCTTTCCCCTCCAGTGTTCTCAAAAGGACAAAGTTTGCAGAATGTTATTCTTTAATACACCATGACCTAACTAGATTGGATAACTGATTATTAAGAAACAGTTTTCAATATATTGAGAACAATGCTAAAATGTAACTCAGTATGTGTAGGATTGTCAAAGGATTTTCATTAAACATCAAAATTTCAATTTTGCATGTGATATATTGCTATGTGCAGAAAATTGTCACTCCAGTTTCTTATTTCTAATATATCAAGTAATCAATATCAATAGGATGTGGGTGTAACACAAAACTTAAATTTCAACATCAAAATCTAATTTTCCAGTATGTACTAAAAAATCACCATGTATCACACTCATAATTAAAATCTCATTAGCTTTCAAGTAATATCAAGCTTTTCCTCTTATTTAATATATATATGCATCAATTTCAAACTTAAAACAAAAAGGCTTTTAGCATTAATAAATTTTATTATATTAATGTTATCAGAATAATGGGAATAATTAATCTTTGAAGATCAACATTATATGCGTTGAATGAAAAATGAAATGAATTTATTACATTTTAATGAATGAAATATATTAAAGAGAATGTATGTTATTCCTTTAAATCTAAAAAAATCTTTCAGTTCACTTCTATAAAATACAGTAGCATTTTGAGATCTAATAAATGAAAGGCTTAAAAGCTATATTAAGTTGTAACTAACAAATTAATTGTATATTGCATACGAGTTTAAATAAAAAAGGGGGATTTTTTTTTACTTTAAAAAAAAAAAGTTTTTTTTTGGGTTTTATTATGTTTTTAAAGTATTGCCAAAAAGAACATTTTTTGGGGATACTACAAACAAAACATACAAAATTTGGGGATAATACAAAAAAAGAACAATTTTAGTTTAAAGGGAAACTTTCATAGTTAAGTAGCATTTTAAATTGAATAAAATTTATTTTAATGTAGTTCCTTCTTTTCCTGTGGGCATTAATGAAAGGTTCCTAATTTCTTCCTTACTGACTAAAGATAATAGCATGTTATACTGCTGTCAGAGACATGTGTTGTCTTTGTTTAGTTGTTTTTTTTTTTTTTTCATTGTTTTTGAAATTTTTTATAGTTATTTGATTCGCTCTAGAATGTATGTAAAGTTTTATTAAAATTCCAGAATCAATATATCTGAGATTAACATTAAATCTCACATAAACACTCTGTATTAAGTTAATTTTCTATTTCTCAGTAAAGTTATACGCTAAGTTTTGTAGGTAGGATTATATATGTGTAACGTTTATTACAAATTAACAATTGATTTAATAAAAAGGCTGACTTTGATTTTGGTTAATAAAACTCAAAAACTCTCAATAGAATCTGGTTTTTATTAGACTTTTTTTCTGGTTTTTGTAAGACTTTTTTATTTACTTTTTTAAGTGGGTGATTTAAAAAATTAAAAAAAAAAACAAAAACAACATGGGTTTGTGGGTGGATCAAAAACTCTGTATAGCATTCAAATTGTGATTTTATGGAAAAATTTTATTTTCTGTAACATTAAATTTTATGAACATTTTGAAGAATGCCTAATTTGCCTTAAAAAGTTATCACGCACAATAAATGGGGTGTGCAGATTACAAAGGAAACAACTTCTGAAGCATTTTATTACAGGAAAAGTTTTACAATGATTGTTAATTTTGAAATAATAATTTTTCTAGGTATGAATATTAAAATTATGAAACGAGCATTGAATTGATTTTGTAAGGGGAAATACATCTCTAATGTCAATCTATTCCCTTGTATTCTGAACACACCCAATTATATATTACAAAACTATATTTAATGTTAACCAAATATTTACTGTATAATTTTTTCCTTAGCCCCCCTTGGTCTTTATAAGGATGAGTTCTGATCTAGTTTGCTCAGGGGCATTGATTTTGTATTGTCTTTTGTAATAATAATGAATTGACTAGTTTATTTCATATGGTGCTGTCTTGTTTCCAAAAAGTAACTTTGTTTTAAAAGAGAATAAGTTTTGGGAGACTCCAGTTACTATCAATGGCACTATTATTTTATCCATTTTTGTAGCTCTGTCAAAACTTAAACTATAAGTATTTTTATCACCTATTTTTGTTTCCTTTTGGATAATTTTGTAATTTAGGTATAATCCTTTCTTACATTTTTAGCTTTCGGGAGATCGTTTTATCTTTTGCAAATAGCACTACATTATTACAATTTATCTAATCGTAATATATTATAATTATAGTACCATACATTTTGACAAAATTGAAAAAAGGGTTTGCTTTAATTATATTTCTTTAAAAGTGAAACATTTTAAAGGACAAGTTGGCTGTGCAGCCAGTCTTTTCATAAGATTCATGAACAAGTAAAAAATTTTGAAATACAGTGAAACCTCCGTTAAGCGGACATTCTTGGGACCGAAAAAATTGTCCGTTTATGGGAGTTGCCGTTTAAGGGAAGGTAACCCTAATAACGAAGTTTAACACCGTAAATTGTTTTTAGAATATTTTCAAAGATGTAGAAATAATTAACTAATTTACAATAACTATCTACAAGGATATTTATTTAAAATTTAAGAAAATTAAAAAAAAAGAATATATTAAAAAGTTTGATATGAATATATAATTTTAGATGTAGATACAGATAAATGAATGTAATTTTCCTATCAGCATAGATACTCAAGTTAGACATATGATACCGAATAGGAGTTTTCACTCCTCAGTCAGTTTCAATTATTAGGTTTATTCCCCTTACACCTACCTATCATTTGATTAGGGAACATGGTTAATATCTTCTTGAATCGTAAACCTCCCAGGATTCACAGAAAAAAAGCAATGCCTACCTGTAAGTCATGAGGACCTATGGAGTTGATTATTCACAATTGATCAGCTATCAAGTGTTTGAATAAATGTTTCATTTACATGAACCTCAAAGATTATACTTCTGTTCTCTTTTTTACCCCAGCTGCGTTAAATACTGTCTTCAAATTGATAAGAAAATTAATGAAATTTTCAATGGGGAAGAAGTGTTGGGAGCATTTAAGATGTCATTTCAACTTGTGGGGTCTTATAACTTGTATGGTCCAGATGAAAAGATCAAAAGATGCCGATGTCCAAATTATTTCACAAGAGCAGTATCGTTTTCTCTCCTTTCTTTACAAAAATAGGGCAAGATGACAGGAGAAAGACTGATTCTTCAGCAGTGAAATAGCTTAACAATATTTTTAGTTATGGATAAGGCAAAAAATGTACATGCTTTAAAAATGGTGAAAAGTTGCATTTTCCCCCTTGCAATTTAAAGCAGAAATAGTAGTTTTTTTTTTTTTTTTTTTTTTTTCAAATTTAGAAAAAGTAGTGTCCGGTTTGAAGAGATAGAAAACATTTCAGGGCCAAAATGACTGTCCGCGTCCGGTTACGGGAGTGTCCGCTTTGCGGAGAATGTATATAATGGTTTACTCATAGAAGATTCCCAGGGAATTAAAAATATGTCCGTATTAGGAGGCGTCCGTTTTGCAGGAGTGTCCACAACAGGAGGTTTCACTGTATATAAATTTTAAGTTCAAAAATTTCACTTTAATAAAGAACTAGTAGTAGAAATGTTTTTTCGTTTATCATTGTATGCTCAAACTTTTTTTAACCTACTTTGAAGTATAATGCTTTCTTAATTTTTATTTAATAAACATCAGAGCTATGGCTATGCTTTCAGATATTTCTTAAAATTCATTAACTCTTATTAAATTTTTGAAACATAATTTTTAAAAGTTATTTTTGTTTATTTATTTCCTTTGTAAAATAAAATGCAGTAGAAGATCTTTAGAATACAATTGAAACCTGTGGCTTTACGTTTTGTAGAATTATGTGTTATATAAATCCTTTCACTTTATGTTAAACTTGTATATTAAATACAGCCAGTCTAAAACAGAACAATCTTAAAATTATTAAAAATAATTTTTTAAACAAAAATGCAAAATATGTACTTAAGTATTTATTGTTTATGGAAAAAACACTTCTGCAGCATTAGAGCTAATAACAAACAAATTAAACAATTTCTGTTTGCTTAGCTTTTGAAATTTTAAGCTCTCAGAAAATAGTAAACAAACGTTTAAACGCTAATATTAGTTCTTACTTAGGTATAGAAATTTATTAACTGCAAATTTCTCTATTTACACCCATAAAACTAGTGTGGTTTATGGAGAATCCCAGTTTATAGAATTGTGTTTTATAGATCTTTTACTGTCTTTTGTAGAATGTTATGTCACATTTTATTGTACCTGAAAAGGCTAAATATCAAATTCCTTTTTTAGGGTAAAGGAAGTTTTTATTTTTTCATATTTAAAAAACAACAGATTCCTGGAAATGTTTTCTTGGTTATCATTGTTACATGAGCTCAAACGTGTTTATCCTATGTAGAAATAATATAAACATTATTAATATATGAAAACAAAGCATTAACTAAAAAAAATTTTGCCAAAAATTTGTTAGTATGTTATATCACATTTTATTATACCATAAAATGCTTAGTATTGCTGTTTTTTAAAGTTGGACTTTTTCTTTCATATTTAAGAATAATATGGATAGACATATTGAATGCTTAGCTAATTAATTTAACTGCTCATTATCCTCTAAACTTAAATGTGAAGCTTTGCTACTTGCAATAGAGTTAATTCATAAATATTTTCATATTGAAAGTCTAAGTGTGATGCAATAATGCTCTCTTACTCTGTGATAGTTCATCAAAATGGTAAAATTTTTAATGAATTTAGAACTAATAAATTCAATATAATGATATAAATCCAATTCATATTTACTAGTTTCAAATATGAAATTCAGTTTATTGCAACTGGTTACTAATTAACTTGTCTAATAAATTTAAAAAATTGCAGGGTTACCAACTTCTTCACATTGAGCGGAGTTTCCCCTCAAGACTGCTCAATTTGCTGAATACATTATTTGTTCCACAAATTTTGATATTATTCTTCAAAATAATATTTTTGACATTTGGCATAAAAAAAAGCATCGTTTTTATAAAGAAAAAAAAAAGAGGGAAAGGAAATGAAAAAAAAAGAAAAATACCCAGATTTCAGGGATGATACAAAGTGCTCAAAAATGTATTTGCGACATTAAATGAAAAATCTCATACTTTATACTTCCCTACAACATTTAGCGCCAAAACGGCAAAAATGTGTAAAAACTAAACTTACTAAACTCTGCAATTGTTTTAGTTGAGTGCGATTTTAGAATCATACATCGTTTCGTATTCATGCGGTTTAAAAACCACACAAGATGTTTCCTGTTTAAGTGATTTAAAAATAAAGTAATTTGATTCAGATTCTCGTAATTATAGAATTAAATATTGCGACTCATGTTCACGTGATTGAAAAATTACACATTGTGATTCACATTAACACAATTTTAAAATCAAACATGATTTGTATTCACGAGGTTCAAAAATCATTTTTCACTATTCAAATTTATGCCATTTAAAAATCGCACATCATGATTTCTATTCCATGCTTTAAAAGTCTCACAATGCAATTGGTAATCATGTGATTTGAAAATAACACATTGTCTTTCATATTCACATGTTCTTATACTGCACATTATTAAATTTTTAATATTATGATTTAATACTATTATTGAATGTATTATAATTATATTATTAAATATTTATATTATTAAATATTTATATTATTAAATAAATGCATAGAAAACATTTCATTTTATTAATAAAATGAGTTTTCTTTTGCTATTTAATTATTTTGCTTTAATTTAAAAAGGGCTCTGCAAAATTGGCGAACTATTCCTCTTATTTGTAAATGCTTCTCTTACTGTTGTTCAAAGGTTGGCAACCCTGAAATTGTTTATTATTATTAATTAGAAATATACACTTAGTTTTTTCATGAAGCAGTAATTATTTTTAGATCCTAATTACTCCTAATATTTTTTTTATACTTGTAATAATTACATCTTATTTGATCTTTCATTGATCAAAGCAACTATTGTTGGTTCGGCAATTTAACAGCACAAGAACCACATTGAAAGTTTTTAGTTTAATCTATTTAAAGGAATATTGCATAATTTCACCTTTATTTGTGTATTTATTTACATCAATCTAAAAAATACATTATTATTTTGTTTTGAAACTGTGCGCATTTTCTGATATAAAAACTGTATGAGAATGGTGTAAATGGTCATAGGAAATTTTCTAATATATACTTGCTATTTTAAGACCGAATTCAGTAGTAACTGTACTGGTAACTGAATAAAATCATGTTAATGACTTAAATTTCCTTCCTTTATCTAACTTCTCAGATGTGTGAGCAGTATCTATGTATTCTATTCTTTAATATGCCCCATGTTAACACTAAATCAAGTTATTATTTTGTAAAAAGTTTGCAGTTATTTCATTGTCTCTTTTGATGATGGCAGTATGGTGTTGACGATTTATAAGTTTTTCAAATCTGCTTACTATAATGTTTTCTCTCTTAGTTATTAGAATACATAAAATTTGGTTTATAAACTTGTTTTAATACATATTTTTTATTTTAAAAAAAACTTTCATTCTGGAGGGTTTACTTTTTACATGCCATTCTTCAATTTTCAAGCGTAGTACCAAAGAACAAAATATGTAAATTATATGAACTTGATTCCATCCATTTATATCATAATGAAATTAAAATGTATCTATGTCTTTTGAATTAGCATATCAGATAATTTTGAATGTTTTTCTATGATTTTGTTTTTAAATTTTATTGTAAACAGGACTCTCGAGAGATCAATTTTTTTAGTTCTAAATATTTTAATCTTATGTTGTCAATCATTTATTTTTTGTTTTTCTTATAGGGACTATCTTTTTATTCATTTTCCACATTTGGGACTTTCAGAGCAAGATTTTAACTCAAACTCAATGAAAAGAAACATTTACATTGCATTTTAAGTATAATTTATGATTAATTTTCAAAGCAAATTTTGGTGCATTTTTACAATTTCTAAATATTTGAAAGTGCACCTCCAAACATTGTTTTCTTATAGAGAAACTGATGAACTACAAAAAGAAAACTGATTTGTTTTCCTGGAAAGCATGTTGGTTGAGAGATAGAATTGCATGTTCGAGACTTTCTAAAGTTGAAAGATCACTTAAATAAGTTTTACATTATTTTTTAAAAAAAAGTTGATTCTAATATTAATTTTGGGTTTAGTTTTTATGACATTTTTTAATATAATCCAGGGACAATTATTAATGTTATACATAATACGAGAATATACAAAGTAATAATACAAGAATATAAAGCTTTAAGAATACATATTAAAGTAATTTTTATAAGCATGGGAAAGAAAATTTTAATCAAATCTTTTGCAGCCCCGTAAAAAGGTGTCATATGGTATATAACTAATATTTGGAAAGTCACATGCTCTATAAAATAATATTTAGATCCCACCCAAATATCAAATTTTGAAAAATAAAATTTTTTTGAGAAAATTACAGTACAAAATTCGAATAGGTGTTAGTAGAAGCACTAATCTGGACTTGTTTATAGATAATTCTTTTAACTTCATCTTTTAAGAATGAAACCTATTTGTAATCAATAGACTATAATGTAAAAGTGTTTTGTTTTTTTTTTAAATGTAGAAAAAAAATTTGCGCATATATTTATAAATGTGTACAATGTATTATCTCTTTCGTAAATGGACCCTTCAAAAAAACTAGCATGTGGATAAAGAAAAATGTGATTAATATGAATGAAATAAATCTTTGAGATTCATTAATGATCTCCACTTTATTTTTAAAAGAAATAATATTTTTCATTGTTTCCATATGAAGACAAAATGTAGTAATTTCTGTTGGTAGAACTTTTGAGAAATGGTTTCATTAATGTTGGTGTCTTCTTGTATTGTCTAATTGAGGAATAGTATCTCTATGTGTAATATCTTGAAGAATAATGTCAAAAAAAAGTAAAAGTTTGAATTAACCTCTTTAGGGGGTACCGTAAAAAAATTCAAACTTCTGTTTTTATGACCACCCTAATAAAAATACATCAGATTCATTATTTTTTCGAACCTTTGAAACGCGATTAGTTAACATATTAGTCTTACATATCACTATTACTTTTTGAGGCTTTTTACTACTATTTCATAATAAGTCCTTCAGCTTCAGATATTTTTTTTCAAATACAAAAAATGTAGTGAATCAAAAATATTTTATTCAAAATAAAAAAAATTTTATAAAATACTTTTAACACCATGTTTGATTATGAATATCATCATGGTGATAAGCATTCTGTGTTAAAATGAACATTAAAAAAGTGAACTAAAATTCTACTAAATTATGTTAAAGTAAAAGTTGAAATGTAATCTAATGTATTTTAAATAAACTCATATTTTAAAAATAAAAACTCCAATACAGTTAATTTAAGAAAATAAAATTGTACTAAAAATGTGTTATTTATAATTCTAAAACAAGAGAGAAGCATTTAGCAGTTTGTTTTTGTGTATCTGAATATTTACTAGTACATCTTATCCCATTCTAATGTACAGAAAAAGTCAATCTAAATCAAAAAATGTATTTTTTGCTATTCAATGTCTTGCCTGTTCTTCTGGGGAAAAAAATCTTGAAGTTATCTGTTTTTATGGAACAAATGCTTGCTACATAAATTGCTTCTACAATAAAAATTATTAGTTTACTTAAAACAATTTTCTGGTTCATTTCAATATTGATGTTTTTTAACTTCATAACAAATGTAGATTTTCATTACTATTTTTAAAAACAATTTGATTTTATTCATACATCAAAAATACCTAATTATATTCCATGTATATTTTTCAAAAACAGCTCTGTGATTTATTGTACAGTTTGACTCAAAGTTATCTTCTAAACTTTGATGTGCAAGAACATCTTGCACAAATGAGATATATAAGTTCTGCTACTTGAATACATCTTAGCACTAAGTAGGAGAGAATGTTAGAGCTTGGACTAATTTTAACCTTTTATTTTTTATGCGGAAAGTAATAATTCAAATTGTTAAGAAATTTGTGAGAAATACATTGCAGGATTGTCTATTGATATTTTTTCTGAAAGAATTCTGAAAAAAATTCTTTTTCACCTAAGGAAAATTGGTTTAAGGTATAACATAGTGTTGTAATAGACCACAATATATTATGTCTTGGACCATTTGAAGTTACTCTTTGAATAACACTCATTTTTTAGTTCTTTTCTTTTAAACTTGTTGGTTTATGAATTTTGATATTTGTGCATTTAATTTTTAAGCAAACGACATGAACTAAAATAAATTAAATTAAACATGCACGTAATACTAACTGATATTTTATTGAAATGTTTCAAAATTTAGAACTTTGCAAAGAACATCAGGGCTTCAATATGTTGTGAGCAGCAAGTCCCCAGTGTGCTAAACTGGACCTATTGCGCATACATTGGACTAGGCAAAGGTGCAGCAAGCATGCGCTTTTTTATTTTGCTAGGTCTAACAGAAATAAATTACTTTTCTTAAAAAATTCGTATTTTATCCTTAAAAAAATATCGTTTTGATACTTATCTTCCTAATTTCATTTTCAAATTTAGTTATTATGGGATTTTATTTTTGAATCAAATTGATTGAAAAAAATTACTGAACAACTAAAAAATTAAAAAAAAGTTCTATAACACAATGCTGGAAAACCTAAAATGATCATCAACACAGATACTAGTGCTTTTGTTACAATTATCAAATCAACATACTGAATGCAAACTTTATGCACTGCGAAGCGCAAATATTTACACTGGTTCAAGGTATATGCAGTGTTAGGTACAGCATTTTAAACCCATATTCCCTACAGCTTTTTGTGGAGTAAAAAAAAAAAAATAAACATGCTGTTTAACTACCAAGTTTCTTCAGTAAGTTCAAGGTACATACCTATGTCTTTTTCTTTTGCAATTTAGTGGATACTATATTTATAGATAAATTTGCAGTGGTCCCACAGATATTTTGGAACGTTCTTCAGTAGAATTGGACTATCACTTTCATATTTCATGTGGGAGCATCATAAAAACTGTGTGAACAAAAATTTTAATTGCTACTTTAATGTGTACAAGCAACAGAGCGTAGCAATCATATTTATTTTATGTTTCTGCACTTCTAAGTTGGAAAGATATTTTTAGATATCCTTAACAGTTTGGCAACCGATTTATCAATGACAACGAGAAAAAATATTTTTATGAATGTCTTAATCAGTTGATGCTACTAATTCTTTGTTTGCTTTTCATTTTTGCTCTATTATATTTTCATTTGTGATTTATTTCATTTTAATGTTATCTAAATTTATAACTTTTTTTGAAATTTGTTATTTTTTCCTTTGTGTGATGATTATATGCTCCTATAATTCCTCTCGTTGTCTAGTCTTTTACTATGCTATAATTCCTAAAAAAAGCATTGTCTTCATATGCATTGTTATTAAACTAATGTTGGAAAGTTTTTTAAAATAACATTGTTAGGTGCTTTTGAAATGAAATTATATTGCAATACATCGTTAAGTGCAACTTTTTTTTTCAATGTACAGATTTCATGATACTTAATCTCATTTTGTACAAAAAATTATTTGATCTGATTCTTTCCAAGTTTAATATAAATTTTTCTTTACTTTACGTTTATTTTAATACAAAAAATTACTGTAAGCCTCTGATATTTAAAGGCTTACAGTAATTGATATTTACTACGATTTGTAATTTTTTGTTTACTGAAAGAAAAATATTTATGAATTTTTATTTTAAATATTTAATATTAGTTTAAAAGTTGCTATGTGAAATTGTGCTTTTTTTATTGTGTTGTGCATTGTTTGTTTATTCACACCTTGATATACATTGTTCATGAAAATGATATGTTTAAAATACACTTAAAATTACCTCTGTTATAAATGAGCTTAATATTCTTTATTTTAAAATTGATATATTTTAAAAATCTTGCTGGTATTTTAATAGCTCAAATCGTTGCTAAAGTTTCTGTGCCTTAGAGTACAGGTGGTCACAGTTATTTTGAAACAAATTGTTATATAACCCGTTGGTTTATTCACTTTATGTAATAAAATTTTTTTTTTAAAAAATAGCTGTTCTTTGAATTCTCAGTTGAATATAAAAAGTTTAATGTTTAAGATTTTATATGTCTTATTTTTAAACCTTTTTTTATGACCATTATCTTATTAAATTTAATTAAAATCCTTTACAGACAAATTTGAAGTTGATATTAGCGTGATTGTAAATTAACCAGGAAGAATTTGAAGCATTGTTGCTATGAAACTAGTAAAACAAATTTAATGAACGCTAATACCCAAATGGAAGAAAATAGTGTTAAAATGTAATTCAAAAATAATTTATAAAAAATGACAAAAATTAAATGGAGATCTCTATAATTTTCTAAAGATTTTGCACTAAAGAAATCTTATTTTAATGATTCAATTTTTTCCTATTAACATAATTCTCAATATTCTTCTTTATTCTTAATAAAAAATTTTTAATTCTAGAAATTTATTCCTCTCAATCGGGAATAATATCTATGATAGTTACATTGTTTGTCTACTTTGTTTCAGTAGTTTTTCAATATCAAAGCTATATACATCTCACCCTCTACTATTGTTTGAAACCTCATTTAGAATATCAGTAGAAACTTTTCTTTTTTATCCAGTAGTAAATTTTAGCTTGCTGGGCAATATCCAACCAACCATGCTCTAAACTTTTCTGTTCTTCAATTTAAAATTTTCATTGTGGTTAGATATTTTGTTACATCATCCAACTATCTCTTTTTGGTTATTGATAAATAAAAAGTTGAATTATTTAATTTAGGGACTTTACATACCTTATTTTTTGTCCCTTTTCAAGTCTTTTGAATAGGATATGATGTATGGGATATGATTTCAGTTCTTTACTTGAGTTAAATTGTTTTCAAAAAATGCAGGGGCTGCCAACTTTTTTGGAAAATTTCTTCTAGTGATGGCTAAGTTTATATTTTAATGTATGATTCTTTATTTTGTATATATAATTTAAAGTTATTTTTCACACCACTACATGTAAATGATTCATATGAAATATCACTTTGTTCCAGTTTGTCTTGTGTTGAGGCTTTTAAAATGTTTGCAAGATTACCAAAAATTCTGAGAGCTTTGGTTTTTAATTGTCTATAAAATATTACCACGCTATAAAATATTTTCCAAAAATCGTAATGGTTGGTAGTCTTGAAAATATGTGTAATATTTATTTGAATACTGTAATTTTAATATACATATTTTCTTTTTACATAGTATTTATGTATTTTGGTTTAGCTTTTGTTTGATCGTATAGTTTTGTCATATTTTACCACTACCAATCTTTATTACATTAACAAAATTAATTGTGACTTGGCTGATAATTTATGTTTGTAAGCTTTACTTTTTATTTAAACTTGCTATTGTATTTGATGATAAATTGTATAGGTACTTAATATACTATTTATTTTATTGCCTCATACCTCTTAAATTTTGCTTTAACTGACTGAATTAAAAACATTCTGAAATCGTTAATGTTTTCAATCTTTATCTAAATTAAATGTTTTCATTAATTGCCTTTTCACATTTTAGTTTTTTTTATTTGCTACTGTAATCAATGTGTGATCAGAAAATCAACCAAAAATTTGCATTTTATATTGAAAGTTTTGTTATAATATTTTAACTCATCTATGCAAATGTTTATATTGAGATATTTATCAATGTGTCTTAGAACTGTGTATTTTGTTCATAACAGAGCATATTTATATATCTAAATAAACTGAACATTTGAATCTGTCGTTTAAAAGCTTCAATTTATTTACTTAAAACCAATAATTTAAATACATGCATCTAGAAAGCAGGGTTGAACTACCAGAAAATATAAAAAAATATTGACAAAAAGTATTACAAAAAATAATATTTTCTACTGTATTTAAGAAAGTGTGAAATTTAAAAAAAAATTGCTTTCCTGACTAACTTCTGATAAAATGATTGAATTTTCCTGCACTAATATATTTTTATTATTCGATGCAAGCATATGTGACCCTGATTTTTTACAAATTTTAGATTCTGTTGTTTTAAATTACATAGTTCAAAATGATGTAAAAAATATTATGCTTTACAATTCAAAATTTCTATCATTAATAAATAAAATAGAATAATAAATAACTGTTAATTATTATTATTTTTTTTTTTTGCTTCAAATTATTTTTAAGTAAATGAGTTTCATAAAAAGATTCAAAAATATTTTAAACATCTCAATTCTAGAGATATAATTTTTATAAAATACAGTCGAACCTGGATATAGTATAAAATATAGTGAACCTGGGATATAGTGAACACTCGGATGTAGTGAACTTTTTTAGCCGTCCCGTCCATATTCCTATTTAAATAATGTTATTTTTAACGCTTATAGTGAACAGCTTAGAACTTGGTAACTCGGTTATAGTGGACTCAAATTTCATTTCTTTAAATATCTTTTTCAGTCCTCCATTTTTAAACTTGTAGGTGTTGGGACTGAAAATGAATGCATTCCTATAAAATGTGTCATGTTTCACTCCTTTATGCTTATCACTTTTAACTATACTGTAATAAATGTCAGACAGATCATTTATCTTATACTCCCCCCTCCCTGACAGACCTCGCTTTGTCTCTTTTTCCCCCAAGCTTGCTCTACAACTAGTTAACTTGGCCACCTGCTGAATCAATCAAGAAGGGGAACAATTTAACTCATTCTACAGCTGCTCTCTTCATATTCTTACATTATCTATTTGAGACAAGATTTTTATTTCAAAAGCAGTGAAAATGGCAAATTCTCTAAAGAGAAAAGCGTTTTCGATAGAGGACAAAGTCAAAATTGTAAAGCGTATTGAACATGGAACCAATCAATCGGCACTGTGTAAGGAATTTTCCTTGTCAAAATCTACAGTTTCAAACATTTGGAAAAATCGAAGTGCAATTCTTGCGGCATACGACAAAAACATGGTTTCATCGAAAAAACTGCGTGGAGCTGAAAGAGAAAACGTAGAAGATGCTTTGTTAAAATGGTTCAAAATCTTGTTCAAAATGTTAAAATCTTGCATTTTTTGCACATTGTAGATAAGCAAATTGATGAACTCTATGTAAAATCAAATTGTGTTCAATCAAAAATCACAAATTTTTTCATAAAAAGTGAAAATTAAACTAATATTTAGCGACGTAAATACTTTTTTCATAAATTTTTGCTTTATTATCAGTTAATTAGTTAATAATTTTTTAAATAACTTATGTAAAATTGCAAACCCAATTTTCAATCATTCAACTGTCTTATGCAAAAAATATTCTTCAAAAAATTTGGATGTAGTGAACCATCGGTTATAGTGGACACATTACTGAGTCCGCAGACGGTTCACTATAGCGGGGTTCGACTGTATAATAAAAATGGCCAGTAGCGAATAGTTATAATATTTGAAATATGCTATTAAAAAGTGATGTTTTGCTTATGTCAGACATAAGAGTACAGGGTTACAAAAAAAAATCAATTCTACTGCTAATAGTTTTCGCGAAACTAAAAACGTGGTGCAAAAAAAAATTTTTTTTTTTCAAATGGAAAAACTAAAAAAAAAAAATATTAAAAAAAAAAAAACAGCGACAATATTATCACACCAAAATGTTCTTTAAGCACTTTTTTCAAATTTGCAAAATTTCATCATCCGATTGTTTTTACGTAGCGTGCCCACGGCTAAAATTTTCTAAAACATGGGAGACAGCAGTAACATTTTTCTTTTTAATACTGAATGATTTTCGATTGTGGCACCAATATATGGAATGTTATTCATTTATAATTATTAGTAAGAAAAGCACGTTTTAAAGAAAAGAGCTAGATATTTCTCCCGATCCCTTTTAAAACATGTCTTGAGTATTTATCACACCCCTATTTGTAATAGTTTAACCTCGTAACCAAAGTCATCGGTAGTGCTCCTGACGACTGGGGTTCTTCGATAGACTTTATTTTCATTACTTAGTAAGTTTGTATTTTGTCGTCATCAAATATTTTTACTTTGATATTATTCAGCCGTAGTTTGTTTTCGTGGTAGGCAAAGAAATTTTATTTTGCACAAATTAATAATAAAATAAACTAACTAGCATAAATAATGCCACACAAGAGGGAGTCTTCCTATTAATTTCCCCGTTCTCTCCTATTATTTTTGATTAGTACTTGTCTGTTTATGAAGCATTATTTGTTATAAGGCTTATTACTTCTTTCATTTATAGCAGAAAGTTAATCTTTTCCTTTCTTGTATACTAATAAATGCTATTCGTATTGCGATTTCAGGGTAATCGATTGATAAAAAAAGCATGAACTACCACTAAAATATTAGTAATGTCGATCAACGCCTTCAAACGTATGTTTACCCCTTTGATGCTGGTTTCTTAATATTAAGAACACTTCTTTATTTTACTAGTTCTTATTTTTAAGATTTTAATCAGCGAATTGGCAGAATTCAACGATGACAATTATGATTAATAACATCTCGAATTTTAATTATTGTAAACCATAGGTTCCAAACCTCTTTTAGCTCAGCACCCACTATGCAAATCAAAAATTTATAAAAATATGAATATCTCTATAAGTATTTAAGCTAGACTCATTTAAAGTAAAACAACAACCGGCACACATTTTTCAAACAGAATTGACACAATCAACAAACAAAAACCTGACGAAGAAAATCCTTTTCACTGACTGATTGGATGTAAATATTTAAATACATTTATAACTTTTGTGATTTTCTTTAATTAGACTTATTAATGAATTAAGTTCATTGAATCAACTATTAATATGTATAATGTAATTAGAATATAATAATATCTACCTAGAAATAAGGTTATGATGAAATAATTTTTGATAACGTTACAACTAACTTCACGAGACAAACAAGCTTTTTAATAAAGTGTTTATTTGAAAATTAGCAGAAGCGTAAATATTTCTAATCCTTTACATATACCAGCGACTCTGCCTATGAGCTTTGGCACAAAGACGCGAAATATATATTATGATGTATCCCCTGGGACGTGTAGAAAAGCCTTAATGCATTCCCTGGGACGCATAAGAAACGTTATTAAGCACTCCCTGGGAGACATAAAAATTATTATTAATCCTCTAGGACACATAAGAAAAGTAATAAAGTACACCATCTGGGATAAATAATTCTAAATCCTTAATTTTAGCAACTTTATAGAAAACTTCCAGTGCATTTCTCAGCTTATGTTATGCTTTCGAGGCCATGTGAGAACAGGTTTAATATTCTAGGAAGTTTTATTATTGTAATTTGTGATTAAATTTAAGCATAATTTTACCATTCATAAGATTTTCCTATAATTTACAAAGTCCAACTGGTTGGGAGCCTAAAACAAGTTTAATAAAGTTAATTGGCGACCGCAACACTCGAAAACGCCATCTGGGGAGAGACCGGTTTTCATGCCTTTAGCCCTTCTCCCTTCCCACTCCTCCTCTTTTCAGTTGTGTAGGAATGTACTACGATATTTTCCCTTTTTATTTAATAAAAATATTTTTTAAAATTTCCATGATACTTTTTTTAGAACTATGTTTAATGTAGTTTTCAGTTCCATATAGTTTTCCAACTTAAAAGATTTTAATCTATATGAAAATTGAGAGAGAAACTAACGTACTTCCTTCCTCTATGACTTTCCACACGCTAATGGGGAAAGCATGTGAAGTGTTGCCATAGGTAGAGAGTTCTGCTCTACTGTTTGTCTACGATAGGTACTCTGCCAGACATTCGTCTGGAGCTGTGGTGGTGACTATGGTAACGAGGTATGATTATTTGAAGTAGGGATGCGGGGTCCTTCTTTAGGACTGGTTTTGGCGAAAGAAAAGGAGACCTCTTCATCGAAGCCACCCTCCCTAAAATGGCATGTTCTTGTTTCCATAGCACTAGACTGCCGCAGACTTAGTGGCGGTCAGAGTATCTATCTTAGACAAACAGTACGTCACCTGCAGCCCATTTCGATCGCTAATATCAAAACATCAATAAAGTGTAAGGTTTTTCATGTTTTGAGTGTTATTCCTTATTTGGCCATATTTGTGTAAAATATCACCGTTTGATATTTTTTGGGTTGCATCATAGCATGTTTGCGAAGTCTTCTGAATTCATTTGATCTTTGTTTCATTGAAATTTAAATAGAAAGAATGCGTTATATTGTAAACACCATTAGTATAATAATCTTTAGGCGTAAAAATCAATCGGAAGTAGTAACCACGAAGTCTTACGACGAATTTTAACTAGCGCCATCTGTGCTTAGCTTTATACTGTCAACCATCCATTAAAATAAAATAAGTAACAAAATTTCTTTTTATTATTGGCGATCCAATGGCTACCAATGACAACACTTCGCATGCTTTCCCTATTAGCGTGTGAAGAGTCATAGAGGAAGGAAGTACGTCAGTTTATGTCTTGATTGTCATATAGATTAAAATCTTTTGGCGATCACAACGCTCGCATACGCCATCTGGGGAGCGACCAGTTTCATGCCTTTGGCCCTTCTCCCTTTCCTCTCCTCCTCTTTTCATTTGCATCGATGGTGTTTTCTACACTAAGGAACGCTGCAAGCTCCATTCCGCCTATACTTCCGGGTTACTGTTTCCGTTGTATTTTAAAGCCATTTGGCTCACAACGTGATCATTTTGTTTTGAGATTCTTGCAAACGTGGTACTTGATTACTTATTACTTGTGTTTACAATGCTAAAGGTGCTAACACTGACATAAGATGGTGCACAGCTTGCAATAAGAACAAGCAGTAATAAACAGATGGAAAGAGGCCAAATCAGGACCGCCAAAAAAGTGAGTTATTCAAAATCTAACAACCATGTCACCTTTTTTAACAATACATCTGTGGGGGATTATTTATCGACTATGTCAACTTTCATCTATCAAACGGTACCTCAGGATAGAATGAAGTTAACATCTCTTATTTACTATTGAATACGTATTTATTATTTGTAGTGGTAGTTAGTTACACCACATTACTCCCCTTCCAGAATTTTATCTGGGATAGAATTCGATGAACGATTACCACTAGTTGATTCATGCTATTAATATATATTTAGTTAATTTTTGCTCATTATATTTTTGCTTCATTTTTTTATAGCACTTTGCTCATTATTTATTTTTGTAGCATTTCGCTCATTTTTTCTTCATTATTGTTTATTGATCGGGAGACTTTAATTACTTCACCGGATTATTATTATTTTTTTTTTCTTTGAGCATCTTATATTAACAGCAAATCAACTATTTTTTTTTTTTTTTAATGTGGACCATCCAACGAAGTAGGCGTTACTGTTGAGATTTCTGCGAAATAGGCGTTACTGCGTGTTCAAATCACGTACGGAGGTCACCAATGTGGGGATTTTAATTATTCGACTATGTCAACCTTCATCTATCAAAAGGTACCTCAGAATAGAATCAAGTTAACATCTCTTATATACTATTGAATTCGTATTTATTATTTGTAGTGGTAGTTAGTTACACCACACATCTAGAATTAACTAAATCAAATTTTCCCTTCAAATTCGCCAGGATTACTTAATAATATTAATATCTTATGAAATACTGAAGATTTGAACTCTGAAATTATCTAATTTACTTCTTTTATAGAAAACAAAATTATCCGTTTGAAAATATCGCCTGGTTGAATAAGCTGTAGTAAGCAGTTGCAAACTTTCTAACCGGAACTAGAGCAGGTATTGAGCTTGAGATTGCTATTGTTTACATTTCTACTGAAAACACCATCCATAGTTTTCCAACTTAAAAGATTTTAATCTATATGAAAATCAAGAGAGAAGCTAACGTACTTCCTTCCTCAATAACTCTCCACACGCTACTGGGGAAAGCATGCGAAGTGTTGCCATAGGCAGAGAGTTCTGCTCTGCGCCACCTGCAGCCCATTTCGATTGCCAATAACGTGTAGCTTGCTTCGTATTTTTCGCATAATTGAGCCAACGGGACTGTTCTCGTTGCATGTGGCTGCTTTGCTTGTGAATGAGTACCTGATTGCCAATGAATTATTTTTTTGCCACTGAATATATTTCCCCAATCAGCTAACATCTAACGTTCTTCCTTCACCTATGACTCTCCACTTGTTAAGGGTGAAAGCATGCGAAGTGTTGCCATAGGAAGAGAGTTCTATCCTACGCCACCTGCAGCCCATTTCAATCGCGAATTCATCTTATGTGTTGTTTCTAAGCACTCGCACGAGCGGGTGGAAAAATTGTATACAGTAAGAATGGCCTCTTAGTACAACACAAACGCAAAACGGGGCGATGCATTAATAACCATTCTGTTTTTCGGGAAAGA
This sequence comes from Parasteatoda lunata, assembly GCA_949128135.1. Taxonomy (NCBI): domain Eukaryota; kingdom Metazoa; phylum Arthropoda; class Arachnida; order Araneae; family Theridiidae; genus Parasteatoda; species Parasteatoda lunata. The sequence continues at coordinate 25,358,416 of OX421980.1, forward strand.
ATGGCAGCAAATATTTCTGTTATTTCGAATTGGGCATCCATTGTCTGAATTTCTGCTAACTGAAAACCAAAAACGATACTAAGTAGCCATAATATATGTAAACAATCTACAGATGTGAAATACAAAGTTTTTCTCCTTTAAGTACTTATACATGCTTTCTGGGTTGAAAAAGTCCACTACCTATTGCTTTATTTTAATTTTATTGCTGGACTTAAATCTGCACAAAATTATCTTGGGGATTTCCCCTAAGATTAGGCTTAGTTTTGTCCGATTTTCCATTATGAGCTGGTCCACCTAATATTTCATATTTGTGATTGTTCTTAAAAACTCGTGTTTAGGTAAATTTAATAAAAATGTTAATATTACAGCGATTAGATTATTTTTACAGGTAAGCTTATAATCATTAATGTACATATTTTCTAAAACTGAAGTTTCTTGTTTATTAATTAAGTGGAATCTTAAAAATAATTTTTGTTTCTTATAGTTTATGTTGGTATTAAATTCTTTTTTCGCGTCGCAATGGTCATGGCAGTACCAACGCTGATACCAGCGAGTGCCATGAATTTTACAGAAAATCAGCAAGCATGTATTGTACTGGAAAAACTTTGGAGTCAGCGTGAAGCAGGGCGATTTTGTGATGTCGTGCTTCACGTTCAGGGTCAAAAATTTCAAGCCCATCGAAATGTCTTGGCTGCATGCAGCCCGTACTTTGATTCTGTATTAAAAACTCACAAAGTTATCAAAGAACAGCTGACTGTAACTTGTCAAAATTTGGATGCATTCCAATTACTCTTAAATTATATGTATACAGGAGCTGTAGTTATTGATAAAAACAATGTGTCTGAATTATTGAGATTGGCGAATCATTTTCTTGTAATCAAATTGAAAAATTATTGTGCTGAATACTTAGATAGGTATTTAGATCCTTCTAACTGTTTGACAGTTAGAGAGATGGCAGAGAAGTACAATTTACCTGTTCTGCACAAAAATGCATCTGCTTTTATTCACAATCACATTGTTGAAGTTTTCGATCAAAATGAAATTTTAGAATTTACGATATCTAAGTTAGAAGCATTTTTTAAAGAAAAACAGTGTCTCATTCCCCAACATGTGTTGCTTAACTTCATTTGTAAGTGGGTGGAACATGATGCTGCTAAAAGGGAAAGTGATTTTAGAACTTTGCTTACATTTATTAATTGGGACTCTATTGAACGTCCATATTTAGAAGATCACATGAAATCCTGTTCGCTTTATGTTAAGAATCCAAAATGCATGTATTTGTTGTTGATGTGTCTTGAAGAAAACAAAATTGATTTACCAGAATTTAAAAGTTTACACACTTCTTTAAAGTCTCAATATGGAGCTGGATCAAATGTTGATAATGATAGTTTTATGAATATAGCTATATCTGCAGCAATACATGGATTGCAGAAGTATCCTTTAGCTTCTAGCAGTGAAGAAAATGCTCCCATTACTGTTGCTCCATTAGAAAAAGAGCAAGCAAAAGAAAAATGTCCTTTGCCTCCTCCAGTTGAAGAACCGACAAAGGGATCCTCGGATAATGATTCGAGCAATAGTAGCTTTGATGATGTTGCTCCTGACTGTGGTGTTAATAATGACTATGATGACAGTCAAAGTTCAGATGAAAAACAAAGTCCTGAAACACCTCCAAATCGTCGCAAAGTTGCTTCTCGCAAAATAAAATTAAAAACTAGTAAGTAGTCGCTTGTGAATTTCCCTTTAGCGTTCCAATTATAAAGGCGATTTTCAATCAATCAATGTGAGGGGTTTTACTTGCACTAAAAATATTAAATTGGCTGTTTTTTTAAATTTTGTTAAGGAAAACTGGTTTCTAGAGAATAGAATAAGATAAAAAGATTTGGTGTGCACCACTCCCACTGCTTGTTTGATCTATTTATATTGTTGATTGAAGATCATTCATGTTTAAAAATTTGGATTTATTTTATTTGATGAATACATTAATTCTCACACAAGATTAGTATAGATTTGATGCATTAAATTTTATTGCCTAATTGTGGGTTACAGAAATTATATAAAATATCCTATATCACAGTATACATGCTAAATTGCAAAAGCAGTTTCGGGCCTAAAAAATGTTTTTTTTTTAATTTTTTATAAAAAGTTTGTTTTTGTTGCCTGTCTAGTTTTTTTTTTTTATTTTTTAAAGAAAATTAGCACACCTGGCTTATAATAAAAAAAAAAGAGTGTTTTGCTTTAGAGATATTTCCGTATCGATATCTGTTTTCTTCAACTATATATGCCAAGACCCCGCAGGGATTTTGAGCTTTCAAAAATGATTAAATTTTTTTTTTAATGGTTTGTTCCTGAGTGGCTATGAGTTATATCTTTCAAGTTGGTCATGTTTTGTAATGTTTCTTTTAGTTTCTCACAGGCAAGAAGTTGCTTAACCCATTTTAAGCCAAGGATAGAAATGTTATAAAATGTGATATTATTTTTATTGAAATATCTTTAAACTACATTAAGACAAAAATTAAGTTTCCTGCATAAAAAATAATATTGGCTTGTTCAACGAACCATTGGCCAGTTTAATGAAAAAAAATTTTTGTGGAAACATTTGAAACATTTTGAATGCAAATGGACTTTGCATTTGATGCATAAATTAATCGTGTGGTTTTTGCACACTTTACATCGTCTGTTGGCTTTTTTTTTTCCATGCCCATTTATTGAATGTCCGATTCTATCAGTCTGTACTTCTATTAGTAGAGTTGCGGATGATGGGCAACCTTTGTTTGAATGGGTAACTTGTAATGAACTTTCAACAGATGGATTGCTCTTGGATTCAGATTTCAATTGGGCAATAGCTATGTAAGATCCATAGTCTATAAGTGATATTTTTGAGCTGGTTGAAATTCTATGTAGCTTCCAGAAATTTGCTATAATGCTAACAACTATGTTTGCAAATAATGGCTGCCACCATTTCTTACCTTGAATCTTGATGCGGTATTTAGGGCATTGTCATCTAGGTCGACACCTCCAATATGCTTATTCTAATCTGAAAAACGTTGATTTGTAAAATTAAAACTTCCTCTCTTGACCCGGGATGGCTCAAGGGATAAAGCATTAGCCTTCTAATGAGGCAAACCGGGTTCGAATCCCAGTGGTGGCTGGTTGATACAAATCCTCATCCGGATGGCACAGTGTTGTCGAAATATCCTCAGTGGTGGATGGATCATGGGTTAGAGTCCCATTGAAGTCAGGCTAACCATGTAAGGTTCTCTTGATTTTCCTCTACATGTAACGCAAGTGTGGGTTAGTTCCAGTAAAAGTCCTGCACAAAGGCATTCTCCCAATATTTGATCAAGGAATTCTCTTGTCTTCTGGGTTGGATTCAAAATTACAAGGCTGCAGAGTTGAACATTAGAAGTCGTAAACCCAAAAATTGGGTCGGCTGTTCAACAACGATTATATATATAATAAAAAAAACTTCTTTACTTTCTTTGTGACTGTATCATTTGGCATTTACAAAGGGCAAAATGGTACCGTTATTAGTAACAATTGTTACCACAGCATTGTCATTCCATTTTATTGCACATTTTTCTGTATCCTTGCTGAATGCAATATTGTGGGAACCACGAAGTTTTCTTTTTTTTTTTCTCTTCAAATTTGTGTAGTCATCCAATATACAACAACCTATGAGATTTTCGCGAGCTGTGCCAGATGCAATGAAACACTTTTCTTTCAAAACTTCAAATAATTTATAGGAAGAGAAAAAGTTATCAAAACTTACATTTTACCATTTCTGGCATTGAAACAATGCTAAGTAACTTCAGAACAACGCTTGTTCCTTATGGCATATTTTGTCGAACACTGCTAGCCTCAGCACAATAAAACTATGATATAAATAAAAACTTAACTATAAAACTAAAAAAACTCTGAAAATACACCAAAACTTTAATAAAACTCTGAAACCTTGCATAAAAAGTGGATTTTCAAATTTCGCCTCATGGATTGAGGTAATTGATTTTTCTCATGGATTTGGCCAATGGTGCGTTAACGCACCATTAAATTTGAATGAAAAAATTTCAACTTTTTTTGTGATATTTATTTTATTTTCAGAACTTGCATCTTTAACACATTATGAAAACTAATAATAAATCTCAAGTGGAATAATTATAGAGTTTAAAAAAATGGACTTTTTCAATAACCGTTTGAAGTTCAAAAGTTAGCACGTTTTGAAAACAGAAATTATTAACTCCAATTGAATTACTAATATTTTATAGATGTCTTTAGAACCCTTTAAAACAAAAGAAAAATAAAATTATTTAAAAATATTCGCCATGGTGTTAATAAAAAATTATTTATTAAAATGGTGTGTTTACGCACCATTGATCGAAAATGGGTTAAACTAGGGGATTATTTTGCTGTTGATATCAAAATGAAAATCTTCTGAGTTTTTTCAAAAATATTTTTGTATCTAAGTATTTTTTTATAGCTAATTTTTTTTCTCGTTTAACAGTACAATATTTGGTAGCTATTTATTACTTGTTGCATTGCCAAGAAACCAATTTTTTAAGGGGTTTTAGATTGCTCCACATTCATTTTTCATTTCTTAATATAGACTGTTTGTTACATTAAAATTATTTTATTATTAAAAATTATTCAATATTAAGCTGCTCATTTTTTACTGTATTAACACAGATTCAGCTCCCAAGTCTATGATAAAATTTAAACAAATATCATTTAATCATTTTGCTCTGTCACCATTGGAAATTTTATCTACTGTTATGTTTTTCAAATTCCTAGGTATATTTTGGTTTTTATAAAACTCATTAAATGTTTTTTGCAAAACATAGTATTTAGTAATTTATTTGGGAAATGTTAAATTTGAATAATACTTTACAGTTTTATTTTATATGTTGACTGCAAACAGTTTTATATGAAAATTATTTCAAGGTAAATAATAAGGGGACATTTCCATATTGTGATCTGTGGCAGAATTATCGCCAAGTCTTGAAAATCTGGGCAGTGGCCCGTGAGAAACTAAAAAAACATCACAGAAAGGGAGTAACTCAAAAGGTATAACTCGTAGCCACCCTCAGGCAAACACCTGCATGTTTTTTAATTTTTATTTTTTTATTTATTTTTTTTAAATTTGCAAGTTTAAAATCTATTTGGCACCTTGCCGATTGTAGTTGGCGCAACAGATCACAATACGGAAATATCCCAAATAATAATTTATTTACTGAATAATAATTGTGAAATAGATAAATTAAACATTTTAATCATATTTTTCATAAAATGATATGTAATAAAAAAATCATAGAATTACCATGTATTAAAGCAATATTGCATTTTGTTTTAAGCTTTTAGTTTTTGAACAAAATTAAGATATAAAACGTAATAATAGAGAAAAATTCTGAGAAAATGTGATAAATAAAAGTTGCAGAAAAATACAGTTAATTAAGGAATAAATAAGTAACTTATAAAAATTTCTAGATACTTATAATTTTTTTCTTCATAAAAGATAAGGTTTACATTAAGCTATGTAGACTAAAGCAAAAAAAAAAAGAAAAATAATGAATAAAGCACTAATGAAAGTTCACTACATACTATACTATAATTTTTGTTCTATAAACAAGAATCTTCCTCCCTGTCCAAACGCCAAATGGTTGTTGGGAATTAAAGAGACTAGTATGTGATAGTAGTTTAAACAATAGAAATAGAGAAACAAACTTGAGCAAGATAATAGAAGGGTATAGATAACAAAACAGGTATAGGGGTTGACAATAACCATAGGATGCAAAAAATTAAATTAAAATAGGTATCCAGATATTGCAACATGGTTGAGATACAAGAAAGATCTTCAACTAAATTATTAAAAAATTTCAAACTATGGAATGATTTTAATAATCAAGTTCAGTAGTTGAAGAGCAGTGTTTTATGATTTTAGTGGAAGAAAACTCAAAGCTATGATTAGAATTCAGCTATGCAGGATGATGGAAGATTGGTTAATTATCCTGATTTTGGACATATCTTTTATGTTCTTCAAGTCGCAATTTAAGGGTACATTTAGTGAATCCTATTCGACAAGACCACATTTGACAGGGTATTTGTTAAAATACCCCAGCTATTAATATCAGCAAAAGGTTCTTTAAGCTTAGGGAAATTTAGATTATTTAAAAAGAATAATAATAATAAAAATAAATAAATAAATAAAAAGAAATGACTTAGTGCTCATATTTATTCAAAATCTTAGCAATTTTAAAACTGATTTTAGATAATAATGTAAAACAATAAAATATTCCAAGTTCATATTAGAGTGTTTGGTGGATTGTGAGATTAATTTTTTATCGATGGAATCAATAACATTAAAAGGAAAACTATGTTTGCTGCGATATCCTTAAGGCAAAACAGATTTTCATTGAGTTCTTCCTATGAATAAAAAAAGACAGGGTGCTTCCTCCCTGAAAAAGGCACCTTGAATTTTGAAATTGCACTCATTTACCATTGTTAACTTTTATGAAACCATATAATATTATGTAATAACTGGATTTGATCCTCAATTTTTAAATTACCTTCTTATGCTATTTTATGTGTATTCAGTCAAACCCCGTTATAGTGAACCATCTGCGGACCCAGTAATATGTCTACTATAAACAATGTAATTCACTATATCCAAATGTTTTGAAAAATATTTTTTAGCCTATCATAGTTGAATTATTGAAAATAGGGATTGCAATTTTACGCAATTTGTTTAAAAAATTATTTACTAATTAAAAAGATAAAAAAGCAAAAATTAAAGAAAAAAAATACTTAGATAAAAAATTGGTTTTAATTTTTCATTTTATTAAAGAAATTAGTTATTTTTGATTGAACACAATTTAATTATAAGTACGAGTTCATAAATTTTCTGATCTACATTTTCTGTAGAAGAAAAAAAAAACATATTTAGAATATTTACTGCTGATATTACTTCAGATATAGATGGTGCTGAAAATTCATTTTCTTCTTCAACATTTTGTTCTAATAAGTCTTCTTCCTTAGCTTGCTCTTTTGTTTAATTTCGAGACAATGCCATCATCGGTAGAAGTACGAGAAGTGCACACTTCATCATCGCAATTGCAAATTGCTCTGTAACATCTGTAGGAAAAATGTCCATTCCTTGTTTTTCTAGTTTCAGAGTGATAGGTTAATTTTCTTCATCATCTTCGTCCTCCACATTAATGTCTTTTTTAAATTTTTTTAAATCTTTCGAAAGATCTGTGTGTTGGAAATAGTTCCGGATTATTATTGGTATCACCTGCCTCCATGGTTTTTCTAACAAACTATTGCTTCTAGAAGAGAGATGTTGTTTTCTGTGTCCATGTTGTTTTCTTATTAGTTTTCTAAAATGCACATATCTTATAGTAGTTGACTCCTACTATCCTACAGTAGGACTTACGGGAGAATTCCAAAAATTCAACTGGGGACCAGGTTGACTAGTTGTAGAACAAGCTTGGGGGAAAAGAAAAAGAGAGGCTTGTCTCTATATCAGGGAAATAGTGCTATTCAACAACTTGTTCACGCAGTAAGCATAAAGGAGTGAAATACGACACAATGTAAAGGAAAGCTGTCATTTGAAGCTCCAACACCTGCAAATTTAAAATAAGAGGGTTGAAAAAAGAAATTTGGAGAAATAAAAATTTAAGTATACTAAAACCGATTTACCAATTTCTCAGCTGTTGACTATAAGCGTTTGAAATAACATTATCTGAAAGGGAATACAGATGGGACCACTAGAAAAGTTAACTACGACCGAGTGTTCACTATATCCCATGTTCACTATAGCCGGGTTCGACTGTATTTCACAAAGTAATCCTCACTCATTATCAAAATTGCAGAAAAATTTTAAGCTTTTGAAAAATAATTAAAAGCATGCTTTGACAATCTCTGTATAATTTTCTTTAGAAAAAGTAAGCTAAAAAAGGATTAATTGATGAACAACTGACTTTAAAACTTTTTTTTAATATTTTAAACTGAAAACTATAAGAAAATAAACATTTAAAGGTGCATATTTAAGTAAAAAGTATTTATTTAATAAAATAATGGTAAAATTTGAAATCACTAGAAAATTCATTAATATCCTCTCCTCCTGAATATCAAGCCAATTTTAACTATTAACTGGACAACATTAGAAAAATCTTGCTAAAATGAAGGAATCAAATTAAAGTTAAATAATTATCAGCCACTAAATAAATCAGAAGTGAATTTTTTATTAAAGCAAGTGGTTAAGAAAACAACCTTTTTTCCCAAAAAATAGAATTAAAAGGCTACTTATTGCTTTTTATTAAGGAGATAACTATTTGAACAAACTTTAGAAGCATGGTAAATAAGTACGTGTAAGTAAAGGGCAATATTATTGGCTGCCATTCCTTACATGCTGACCAAATTTAAAAAAAATTTACCATCATTTGCTACTCTTTCACCATCACCTCTTTTTCTGATTTGATACCCTATCTTCATCAATCTTTAGTTCCTGAAAATACACCCGCTTAATGAACATAAAAGTGTTTACATATTTTCTGTTTATTTTTTATTTAAATGTATGATATGTTTTATAGTAATGAATTTCCTATAAGGAATCTTTAAATGGGCTAAATTTAAACTCAATAAATTAGTCCTATTTTTTTTTTTTTTTTAACTATTTGAATGGAAGGATTTTATTTCTTCATTATTGTTTGATTTGATATTCTTTTATAACTTTTTCTGCCCCCTTTTAACTGACAGTTTGTTTCAACTTCTTTTTAGATGTGATTTATTTATTATTTTCTCCTAAGAGAAGAAGCTGAGATGCAATTCTTCCACCTGAATGCAAAAAGTTTTTCTCCCCTTTGATTTCAATTTTGCATAAATTTTGTTCAAAATAAAAATTTCTAACTTTTGCCATATATTTGCATCATCTAAAAATGTAAAGTAATATTGCATTCTTTATTTTCAGATTACAGTTAATCCTTTTAATGATTAATATCAATTGACTTTGTTAAATTGTGAAAAAACTTATTAAATTTGGGGTTTTATTCACTAATTTTTGATTGTTTAGTTTTGATACTCTTTTAAACTTAGTTGTTTTAAAATGCTTATATCTTTATATTTTATTTGATAATGTTTAAACTTAATAATTCTTGAAAATCGTAACATATTGTTAATTAATTACTAAACGTTCAGACGGATAATCTTACTTCAGTCTGTTAGTTTAGTCTAAACTTTTTTGCTGGCGTATTTTTTAAAAATCTTAATTCGCCTAGTTTCTAATTAGAAAATGTTATAGATAAACTTATTAACATTTTTGAGTTATAATTTTTTTCTCTCTTGTCCATCAAATTGCAATGAAAGCATTTTTTTAAATATTTCTTATATACTTCATCTATTGCAAAATCAAAAGTATACTTTCAAATCTCCTTTTTAATTTAAGTAATGGTTTAATTTCTTACTTTTTATTTTGATCTTTGTTCCCTGATTATAAAATTGTGTTATAATTACTTATCCTTTGATTGATAAAGTTTGATTGATTATGAACAAAACTTACAAAAAGATTAAAAAGAAAAAAAAAGATTTGGGCGGAGAAATTTATGCAGTTTCTGTTATGCAGAAAAAAAGAAAACAAAAAACGTGTGTTGAAACCACTTTGAGGTGCCTCACCCTTTAAATAACAGCTAGTTAGGAGAGAGAATAATGAAGATATATTTCAAACTTTTCTGTGCGCTTGCCTACTGCCTTTAATCTTTTTATTTCTTTTGTCGTAATACTAAGGTTTTTCAACTCGGTTGTCGTTCTTTTGCATGTTGAGTGAAAGAGCTTATACACTTTGCTTGAAGAAGGGAGACTTCCCTTAGTTCAATGCTGTATCAGAGCAAATATGTCCTGCATTTTCGGCGTTGAAAGTGTAATGCTGGAAAGCTACAGTCAAGTGCAATTTCAGTGCCAGTTTTGCAACTTTCACATAATGCAATTATATTTTTCTCCATTTAATATTTTAGATATTTGTACCTTAAATTTCTCTTTATGTTAAGCTTAAATTATGTAGGACTAAAATTTATTTTTAGCAAATATTTATTCAACTCAAGGATAACATTGCTCACACGTCAGTTGAGAGATTTCGCCGCCTCACCCAAATCACTGGCATGTTGCTAGATTTTCAGATTCAGATGTTTCTCATCTTACCTCTTTTACAATCGGCTAGTGGAATTTTTATTTTAGTTTTGAGTCTGATTGAGAAATGGTGAGTAAAAAGCGTGTTAGTTACACAGCTGAATTTAAAATAAAAGTGATAGGAAAAGCACAGAAAGATGATAATTATACTTCAGATAAATTTTTTTTCTATCGATGAATCCAGTATCAGGCTTTGGTGGAAGAATAGGGAAAAGTTTCAAGCTACAAATTAAAAAAAAGACGGTGCGAAAGAAGGGGGAAACGCTCATGGCCAGACCCAGAAAAATACTTGGTCCGATGGATTCTGGAACAAAGAGAAAGGGGATTTCCTGTATCAACAGTATAAATGCAACTGCATGTTCGACTGTTGGCAAAATAAAAAAATAAAAATTTCACTGGTTAGCAATCCTGATGGTACAATTTCATGTGACAGCACAACTTACGAATAGAGCTTGTACAACCGGTGTGCAAAGTTCGCCTGAACACTGGAGAGAAAAAGTCTTAGTTTCTGGAATTCAGCAGAAAGCTTATAAAAGAGAACAAATTCACAGGCTAGTGAGATTATAAAGACGAATGAAACTCTAATAAGTTTTGATTGACCACCATACCGACCTATAGAACAGTGAACGAAACCTGGATGAATTTGGTTGCCATAGCAACTATGGGACATGAACAAACTCCTTTCACTGTGGTGTTAACGTGTTCAGGAGCTGGTGAAAAAACTGCCTCCCCTAATAATTCTTAAGAGAAAAACTTTACCTAAAGAAGACTTTCCCAAAGGAATCTTTGTGGAAGTGAATGAAAAAGGGTGGATAAATTCATGAAGTCATGATTTCGTAGTTGTCATCCACTTGGAGAAAAAAAAAAGGGAGCTTTTCTTAAGCCAAACAATGCGAGCGCATATATGTGAAGTAACTAAAAATCAATTTAAAAATTTCTCTGTGTGTTTATCCATCATACCAGGTGGCTTGACTAAAAATCTCCAGCCTTTGGATGTGGGAGTTAAATCATTCAAGTCTTAAGTTGCACATTATTAGAAGGAATAGATGGCTGTGACGAGTTACGTTCTAATAAAAAAGATAATGCCTCTAAATAACGCATGTGAATGGGTTTTGAATGCCTGGAAAGATGTATCTGTTGAGACGATAAATAACAGTTTTAAAAAAACGGCATTATCCTCTATTGTTTAGTTGCTGAAAAGCAATGCTATCACATATTTTGATGACGATAACAGTGATACTGATACCAATGCAAATATTTTAGAATTGTTCAATTCTGATTCAGATATGTCTGATTTTGAAAGATTCTAAATGCTTTCAAATTACTTCTGTGTTTATTAAATACTATTTTTCATTTATCTTGTGTATATTTATCTTACTTACCTATTAACCTGATACTTTTTATTGTTTTCATTTGTATATTGCAGCTAATAATGTATTTAATTTTATTAATTTTGTTTTAGATTTGCCATTTTATTTATATATTTAAATAAAAATTATGTCTTGTTCAAAATTTGCGTCGATATCGTTTCAAATTCAGGTGTGGGTTATACGTTGCTAATTTTTGCCTCACTTCTGAAAATGCCGCGTGCGGATTATGGGCTAGAATTACAATTTGACTCCTTTTATAAGCTTCAATGATAACAATGCCTGAGTTGACATCAAAGATTTTAATTAAAAAAAAAAAAAAATTTTTGCTAAGATACTGATAAAAAGTCTAGAATATAAATCAACAGTGTTAGCATTCAAATGTACATTTGGTTGCTAATCCTGTTGATAAATAAAAGTAAGATTATTTTATTATGTACACCCTGTACATTATATAAGAAACTCAGTTAAGTTTTCGTAGTCATTACACTAGATATTTGGGAGTATTCTGAAGTTAAAAGTTTCCTGGATGAATTAAAAACTGATAGATTTAATGTTTAAGATTATTTTTTTTATAAATTAAAAAATGTTCTATTATTAATACTTCATTTTGCTTATAATTCTAAAATATCAATTTTTTATTTATTTTTTAGCTGCAAGGAAGATTACTATGACTACAAGAAGATCATCTTTACTTCAAAAAGCTGAAAAAACAGTTCCCCCCATTAAAATTACTCGTAAATCATCTGGTACTATATCTGCCAAGCCTGCTCCAAAGAGTGCCTCAAAAGCTGCCAAACAAAATTCAAAATCTCCGAAAAATCAAATTTCAAGTAAACAATCACAAGTGGTTCCTGCTGGTAACAAATCAAATTCTAAGTCTGGTAAAAAACGTTACGTGTCGGAGACTGATACTGAAGATGACGATGATGATGATGACGAGGATGACGATGAAGGTAGCTCAAGTGCTACAGATTCCAGTGTGGAAGAATCTGTGAATGGACATGGTAATAAATCTAAATGGAAAGATGGAGTAAAATGTCCAAATTGTTCTTACATTGCTCATAGCTCTGTCAGATTAGAGCAACATGTTTCTCGTATACATGCAAAAGATGTGACTTATAAATGTAAAGTTTGCGATTTTACATGTAAATGGAATAGAGAATATTACAGCCATGTCAAGACACATTTCCAAGGCCCACCATTTCGATGTGAAAATTGTGAATATACTTGTGACAGAATACAATTTCTTTTGTCTCATCGTATGCGGCATACTGATGAACGGCCTTTTAAATGTGATGAATGCGATCATCGGTGTCGTACAAAAGCAAATTTAGACTGCCATATGAGATGTCATACTGGTGAGAAACCATATCAATGTGAGCATTGTGAAAGGAGATTTGCTATTAAAGCTAGTTTAGATCAACACTTAGCATCACATCGTGAAGATAGGCCTTTCTTATGCGATACTTGTGGATTTAGTACAAAATATCAATCACATCTATTTTCTCATAAGAGAATTCATACAGGCGATGTATTTCGTTGTCATTTTCCAAACTGTAAATATAGTACTCCTAAGAAAAGCCAATTAGGTTCCCATCATAGAACTCATACAGCTGTTCGTTCCCATATTTGTTCCATTTGTGGAAGAGCATTTATTGAAAAAAGCCATCTTGTAAGGCATGAACGCATTCATTTAAATGAAAAACCATTTAAATGTGAACACTGTGATTACTGTAGTTCGCGCAGAGATAAGTTAAAGGAACACTTTCGAAAGCATCATGGCGAAAATGCAACTGCTAAAGGACCATATAGGCCTAGGAAACAAAGGAGGCAGGGTTATGAAGTGAGTGCTTATTCTCCCCCTAATAAAAACCAGCCTCCAGAATCCGAAAACAACCAGTTACAGCCTCAGCAACATATTGAATTACAGACTGCTGTATCTGCCATTGGAGCTAACAATCCTCCTCCAGCACCGGTGGTTTATAGTTACGAGTCTTCTCATCAAGATGCTCTTCACAGTCATGCTGCAGTTGCTTTACAACAATTGGGAGCAGCTGCTGCTCATAATTATCAGGTAGCATTTATGGAACAAAGACATCATCAACCTCATCATCATCATCACCACCACCATCAACATACTCATCAGCATCCTCATCCTCATGTTGGACCAACTCCACCATCTGCTGTTCCTGCTATGATGTCCGATCAGAATAGAGTAAATGTTGTTACAGTTAGCTCACATGATGGAACAAATGTTGTTGGGCAACCAACAGAATTCAGTCCATTTATGTCATTTATGTAATTTTAATTCTATATAATTTATATCAATTAAAACTATTGGGTTTAGGATGTTTTAACTTACTAGTTGATTGATTGTGTGCCTATATTTTGATAACTTGTAACATTTCATGCAATACATTATATTACAAATTTATTTATTATCTTGTTTTAAATTATATTTGACATGTGAGTATTGATACTTTTTGTTTTTGCTTATCAAAATATCTTTAAAGCTGTTTTGTTTGACTTTATTTATATTTAATTAGATTATCTAATAACTACTAATTAATGAATTCTAGTTTACATATTGATGTTAGTGGTACAGAAGATAATTATCAAATGTTATGTTAGTATAGTTTATTTTTTTTCTGTTCTCGACTCTTTTCTATAAACTTTTTAAAATCCATCTTTATAATTATTTTATATGAAAATAATATATATTCCCTAAATATATTATTTTGTTTGTAAAAAAAAAAAAAGTGTTCAAAAATATAATATTTTTTTAATACCGAATCAAGATCCTTAGAATATGGTTTTAACAAGTTTGTGTTTCTCGGTGATATTATTTTTTATATTAGACATGTTCAATTTTTGTTATTTTATAAATAATAGGTATATTTTAGTTATAATCACTGGTTGAATTTATAAATTTAAGTTTATGTGAAGTTAAATTTTAATTATAAATGCATGATATTTTACATTGTATTTTGCTCATTGTTACCAACATGAAAAACTAGTAATTAAGCAAAAAAAAAATTTGGAATCAAAAGTTTAACATTGAAAAGCTGAAGATTTTTTGTTTCATTACCTTTTTAACTTATTGTTATATTTTCTTGAGAAATTTTTTATATATTAAGTGCACCACTTTATTGGCTGCATTTTCTTTTAACCTTTCCGTTTGACACAAAACCTATTAATAATCCAACTTAATACAATAAGAATGTCAATCATAATAACTTGAGTGATAAGTACCCTTAAAATAATAAAAAGCAATCTTCTGATTAGTACCATAGATTGAAAATTTTTTTTATTTTAAGCTCATTAAAGATTTTTACATTACCATAACTCAGAGAGTCAAAGTATTGAGTGAACTATATATTATTGGGTCCCTATAATGAACAGTACTAATTATATAATTAATATAATCTTTTATAAATTAGAAAATAGTAACTTATAAAATAGTTGAAAATGCAACTTTTCCGAGTTTGAAATTAATTTAAAGGAAATATTACTTAAAATAATACTTAATCAAATTGAAAGTCCTTCTTAATGTGCATTACTTTAATTTGTCCTCTGTAAAATTCTACTCTTATTATGATATGTATTTTTTACCCTGTATTTGTAAGTTGATTATTATGTAGTACTTTGTATGTTTTTGTTTTTTAAGTTTTTAAAAAATAGAAAGAAAAAAAACTTAACATGTGCCACTTAAAGCAATTTTTAAAAACCCCTATAACAGTTGTTAGCATTTGCATGCATAGTTATAAATCCGCTGATTTAAAAGGTATTTTAAAAACTCAGCAAATTTTAGGTCAGCCAATTTTTGCTTCTTTTTTGCATATTTATTAATTTGAATATGTCAAGGAAATTGATAAAAGAAAAAACAAACTATATAATTGAAAAGAGCATGAACTAAGCTAATGTTGATGTTGATGTTGAAGTTATTTCAACATATTATTCTTTCTTAATTGTGTTTATATTGTTTTTGATAAAATATTAATAACTCATTCTAATCTATTTCAAAGTGTAATAATATTTTTTAGAGCTTTATAATTTATGACATATCTTAGAAATTAGATCTTCACGCATTAGCAAAATACATCATTAAGATCAAAAAGATTAAACCTATAAGCACAGATAAATTTCACCAATGTGTAATTATTATTTTAACTGTGAATAATTTTTTTTTTCATAATGGAATATCAATAAAAAAAAAGGCAGTGTTTTTAATGGATGTCTGTTTATTTTTACAAAGAGGGCCCATTTATTGGGATCGAAGGGCAAAAAATGCTTAGGGAGAACACTGGTTAAATATCAATAAAACAGTTATTTATACACCTCTTTGATTTTAATTTTTGACAATAATTTTAATAAACCATAACAGTAAGCTAAATAAAAGTACCAGTTCAAATACACATTAAATCAGTTTCTAATGGTCACATATGGATGACATATCCAGTCAGCACTCGGAAAAAGAAAAAAAAAAAGCTGAGATCTTGTCACCTTTTGTAGGCTGTAGTGACCAAGAAGAAGCACTAGAATTTATACTTGGCATCTTTCATTTGTAAATTTTTTTCTGGTAGAATAATAAATGTGATGAGAGATAAAAATAAACTTATACATAATTATTCATTTAAATTATGCTGCTGTATATAATTTATTTAGAATTCAATGTTTTGAAAATATCAATGATTTAAATTTATAAAGACATTATGCATATTTAATGATTTTACTCAAGAAATTTTCCGGATTTTTGAGTTGGACTCACAATCACCCCTGAACTTCAACCCTATTTTGTTTCAAAGAAATTATCTTATTACAGTTTACTTGAGTCCACTGAGCAGAAGTGGTTTACAAAATGTGTATTAAAACAAATCCCATTATAGTTATTAAATAAGAATATTTTTATAAGCAAACTTTGTTTCTTTAAAATTTTGGAAATAGTAAATTTTTCTAATTCCTATTTTTATATTAGCTGCTCTTAAAACAATCTATGATGATACAGGTTTTTTTTTCACCTGTTAAAGTTGAAGAAAAATGTTCAAATACGTAAAAAGGTAGAAAGTTTGCATTTAAGAAAATGGTATCAATCACTGTTATTAGTGTTGTTGAAAGTAAAAGGTGCACTATTGCTTGTAATGAAAATCAGTGCAAATATGGAGGGTTAGTATTAATTCATGAGTGCAAAGTAGATGGCGATATAGCTAGTTCTACTTGATATTTTTCGTCAAGTGATGCACAAGAACTGACTTTTTTAGAAGTTCTTTGGGTCATGGGTTAAAGCTTGGCTCTTGAAATCAGGGACACTCAGTATAATACTTTATCATTCTGTTTAATAAGTTATTTAAAGGCGGTGAACAATTATAATAATGATGAAATGAATGTTTTTTTTTAATATGTATGTTTAGCCAATGTGTAACATTTACTTTTTTAAATGTATGCTTCATTACCCTATATTCTAGTCTGTGATTTTTAGAGGCACTTCAAGGTCTACCATCCTTTACTAGGTTATTAGCCCTATTATATTCTTTATGTATATTAAATCTGAAATTATGGGTAACTTTTAACATATTATTAGAGTTATGCAGACTAAAGGACTGATTTTCTTCTCATAGTTTCATTATGATGTGCCAAATGTATAGGCATATCATTAATCCTGCCTTAGTACTGTAGGACTAATCTAGAATGTCCCATGTGACAATAATAAACAAAAAGCAAAGAATTGCATGGAAAAGCTCTATGGTACTAATACAGTAAAGTTATGTGAAACTGAAAAAAATATATATAATTAATTGATACTTAAAATATATATATAAAAAAAGTTTTTATTTTGCCTAATGTTAATAATTTTGTAGAGATATTTTCAATATTTCCCCCCTTTTTTTTCTTCTTAATAATAAAAAGATATGAGGTTAAAAAATTATTAATAAGTTAGAGAGATGTTGGATAATGTCTAGTGTGCCAAGCAAAACAAAAAGCGGACCACCCTGAATAACTTTTGATCTAATAATCGGTTCTTCACATTCTTAGACTCAATCTTAATGGCTCAAAGGGTTGACCTCAAAAATGCTAAATAATAGGTGCAGAGGATATTTTAAGTTACAAAATCAGATACAAAAATGTTATTTCTCTGAATAAACATGCTTTTTTTCCTAACAGGTTTCAATTTTTAACTCCCGATATTTAGGAGGTAGCCGCAATAGTTAGATCAGGAGAGCAGTCCAAAGTTCGGACCCCTTAATGTTAATTTTACTCTTAGCTTATATCTCGAGTTTTTTAAGCAAATTGAAACATTTTTGCATACAATTATAAAATTCATTTATCCAAAAATAATTCAATGCAAAAAATAACTTTTAGTAAATATATATTATTTCATTTGATAATGGTGTAAAAAATATTTTGCATATAAAGAATATAATTTTACCTGGGAAAATACAAAACTGATTGAAAAGTTCCTGAGAAATTGAATTTCAAAAAAGTCAAATATTTAAAATTAGATTTCTCGGGGAACTATTTGGTCGATTTCGCTCAAATTTTGTATTTTCCCATCGAAAATTACATTCCTGAAAGTGATATAAAAATTTTATACCTTTCAATTCAGAATTTTTTCGACCATTATCAAATAAAATAATATATATTTACTAAAAGTAATTTTTTTGTATGACATAATCTTCAGATCAACGAATTTTATAAATGTGTGCGAAAATGTTTCCGTTCACTTAAAATGTTTTAGAGATATAGCGAAATACGCAAAAAATAAAACTAACATTAAGGGGTTAAAATTTCAGCTTTTGACCAAACTATTGGGACCATATTTCCCAGATTGCAGCTACACCCTTATATTTTGGGGGTCGGAAATCTGAATCTGTCGAAAAAAATGATATGTTTATTCAGTGAAAGTACGTTCTTGTGTCTGATTTCGTAACTTAAAATATCGTCTGCTCTTATTAATTGGAATATTCAAAAATCACCCCCATGGGCCATTAAGTTTGAATTGTAGAATGTGAAGATTCGATTATTAGATCAAAAGTCATTCGGGGTTGTCTGTTTTTTATTTTGTGCACTGTACAATAATGGTTCTAAAGGGTAATTTATGAAAGAAAAAAAAATTCTGAATGATTGAAACAGTTGGGTCTGACTTTTTTATTTTTATGGCTCCTTAGACCAGTTATTGGATTTTTAAAGTGTCTCTTTCTCTTATATGAGTAATTTATTGCAAAATGTATGTTATAAATAGGTTAACTTGGCTAGAATAATAATGTGTTAATGTTTGATAAAAATTAAACTATGATGCAAGATAAGTTTAACCAATTTGGTCATGGTCTAAAAAAAACAAAAAACAATATGAAAAGTGCCCTTAAAATATGTAA
Source organism: Parasteatoda lunata (assembly GCA_949128135.1). NCBI lineage: Eukaryota > Metazoa > Arthropoda > Arachnida > Araneae > Theridiidae > Parasteatoda > Parasteatoda lunata. The sequence goes on from OX421980.1 coordinate 25,377,326, forward strand.
GATAATAACTCAAAGATTCCAAAATAGTTTATGGCTAAAAATGAGTGGCAAATTTTAACTGGAAATTACTTTCTGTGTATGAAATCGTATTCGAATCCTTTTTAGATAGAAATCTAATGTCAATAACTTTAAATGAACTGTAATTTTGGATTTAAAGCTGATTTATGTATCTTATTAACCATAAAATATAAAATTTTTTAATTATTTCAAAAAATTTTGAAGTATGAAATACAGAAAGTTTGTTAATGATTTAATTGATAATGTAATATTAACAATGATTACGTTATATTGTTAATTGATAATGATTTATCTGTTAATGATTAATTTGTTAATTCATAAATGACTCAGTTTCATCTTTATAAAAGTTCAAAGATTATTTTTTTATTCATAATTTTCTCATTAAAAAGTTGGGGGAAGACCGGTTCCATACTTTTGGCTCTTCCCTCTTCTCCTCTTTTCAGTTTTTGTAGAGAATGTACTACGATATTTTTCCTTTTCTTATTTTTTTTTATTTAATTGTTAAAAATTTCCATGATGCTTTCTTTTAGAACTATGTTTAATGTAGTTTTCAGTTTCGTAAAGTTTTCTAACTTAAAAGATTTGAACCGATTTGAAAATTAAGACAGAAACTAACGTACTTCCTTTTGCTACGACTCTCCACACGCTAATGGTGAAAGCATGCAAAGTGTTGCCTTAGGTAGAGAGTTCTGCTCCACGCCACCTGGAGCCCATTTTGATTGCCAATAACATTAAGATGCAAATGTTATCAAGGGTGAGGAATTTTATAGTATTATTCTTGACTATTATATTTGACTTTTATTTTAATATTTTTTCCTGTACTAAGTTGTTTATATTAATGAATTTCCTAAGGTTTGCTTTTAAGTGACTGTATTAATTATAAAATATGTTTCACCCAGTTTTAGATTTTTATTGAAACTTGGTTTTTTATTATTTTATAATGGATTGAAGGTGAACCGATTACATTAAAGAAATTATATTATTATTTAATAGGCCCATATAAAATTTTTGATTTAATATTATCTATAATTTCAAGGTGATATATAGAATATATTTTGTGCAACACTTAGTAATTTTGTGTATGACTGCTTATTAATATGAAAATCGGGTATGAACAGTTAAATACATTAGTTTTAAGTAATATTTTGTGTAACTTAGCAGCCTTGGTGGAAGTGTATAAAATTGAATGTAGTCAGCAGGAAAAAAAATCACCCTTATAACTTTTGAATGGTTGGTCGGATTTTCATTCTGTAAATTGTTCTGTCAATATCTCAAAGAAATCTTGTAAGTATTTAACTGTAAACGAATATGCTTATTTTGACCCAAAAACACTCTTTTTTTCTGAAAAAACATACCTCTTTTTCATAAAATTCGGATTTATCACTATAAGGGGAGGGAGATTAAGTTTTGAAGAATTGCCTTTTATAGTTCAACTACGATAAGGGTTCAAAAACTTGATACTCTATTATTTTAATCTGTCATATTTGTTGTCATATCTTTTGAAGAATTTATTACATTGAAATAATTCTTTCACAAAAAGTTATAAAGCCTCAGCCCAAAGACAAATATATAATATAGTGAGAAATTTAGATACATCATTTTTATTAATTGGTTAATGATGCAAAAATGTTGAATTGTAAGGTATTAAAATTTCTTAGATATTCAGAATTTTCAGATTTTTTTCAAACCTAAACCTAATTTTTCATGCCATTTGATTATTAAAAAAGTGCTTGAAATTAATTAGAAAAATAATAATTGAATGATTATGAAATGATGCTCCATTTTGTGATTATATCGCCACATTGCAGTTCAAACTCTGTGTCATTTGTTTTAGCTTTTAAATGAAAGAGTTGATCCTTTCTTTAATCATTTTTATTTGTTCAATTAAGAAACCCATATTTTAAAGAGCTTTCAAAAATAAAAACTGGTAGATAGTCATCCTTTTTTAAAAAAATTGATACTTCCTTTTTATTTAACGATGTGTTTCAGTGACCAACCGTTTTCATTAGAAATCTAGTAACAGATTCATTAAAAGTTTTTTCCCCAGTATAGTATTACTGCTTTTAAAATTTAGAGGATTGCGTTTTCTGACGCTTGATCATGTGAAACTGTTAAAATATGGTGCAATTGTAATTTTTACTGTAAAATTCTTGAAATTTGTAATCAACCATTTTATTTTTATTTTTTTTAATTAAATGGTTATAAAATATTGAAGAAAGCTCTATAAAAAAAACTTAGGTCTCTTTTTTTTTCAACATAGCTGCCAACTGTCATTTGTGATTATGAATGTAATTTGAAAGAATCTGAAACTTAAAGATGTACAAATTAAACATTTGAATTATCTGATATTTATTAATGATGGCAAAAGTAAATGAATTTCTGAACATATAAGTTTTGAATGAAGCATGTTACCCTATATCCATGATGTAAGGCTCTCTTACAATCAAACAAAATACTGAAGGAAAAAAAAAAGATTTTATTATGTTAATAGAGGACTGTCATTAATTAATGAACTTTTATCTAAGAAACACATTATTTTCTTCATAAAATATTTAAATTATCAAAAAAACAAACAAAAAAAAACTAACATTTGCTAGTGTGTTTCTTTTTATTGTAAAACCCGATTCAGTTATAAGTTTACTTTAATCCCTTTGTCCCCGAGTTATGAATTAGACTGATAAAAAATTGATGACTGGTTATATGCATTGCACTCTAAGTATCTTAAATATGAAATGTTATTATATTTTGCCCCTGTTCCTTATTTTTAAGAGTTTCAACATTGAATTGGTGAAATTTGCCATTAAAAATTATAAAAATGAGTAATAAAGTAATGTAAAGATGTGTTATAATACTAGGGCCGAAATCCAGAATTGCTTGAAATCCAGATCAATATAGCTCAATATTTTCTTCTTTGTCTAAATGTAATATTTTGTTTTCATGCTATTATAAACAGTTATATTCTACTAAACTTTCTAGTACACTATTTATCAACTAGCCTGTATTTATACCCTTCCTCATATTTGTACCTTCTTTACTATAGAAAATTATCATCATACTCTAAAGAATTTTATTGTGACTACAAAAAAGCATCACTACCTATTCTCTACGTAACCCTTATGTTATATTTATGTAAATCTTGTGTAGTCAGGCTATTTTAAGAACTCCTCCAGACACAAGACTCGTGCTGGTGGTTTTTAAGGTTATGAAGGTAAGTCACTTCAAGTAAGGAAGAGGCGTTAACGGTTAATGTCGAGATAGTTATATCATTTCTTTAATTCTCCCCCCATTAGTAATCATTTTACTCCAGTTTCCATAGTAGACAACCTCTGACTTCTCATGAAAGCTATTCAGTAAACCAACTTATTTTAAATATTCTTATTCCTCAAAAATGTACTTGGATAGGTTAAATGTGTCTATTCTTTGGTACAAAATATATGGTTATTATTTATGGTAGGTAGAGGGAAGTCTTTTAATACTAGAAAGACTGGAAATTGCTGAAATACCTAGAAAGTCAAAAAAAGCCAGTGTAGACCTTCCTAGATTTTTTTAACTATAGATTTAATATGCATCTAAAATTTTTATTGATCTGTCGATCCAGATGTCTATCCTAAAAAAATAGTAGAAAATAATTTTTAAACATATTGTAAAGTTTGATCATTAGAATCCAATGGGATTTTTTTTATTTTATTTGGATAAAAGAAATATCTGATTAAATAGAATCTAACTTTTTCTTTTACATAAATTACATGTTGCTTTACATGTTGCTCAAATAATGGAGTTTCTACAGTTAATAACTGGTAATTGTTATAGATTATAAAAAATAAACTGAAATACTCATTCAATTAATGAAACTGAAAATTTATGACACTAACAAATCTGATTTATTTTCATTCCTTTATAGTTTTCCTAACAACAAATTTGCTGAAATATGGGTATACGTACCAAGTAAGACTTCTTTATAGGAAATTTCAACCATACTTTTTTTTAGAGTGATGTCATATCTGTTTAAAGATTGGTTTCAATTTTGCAATTAAATTTTTTCAGGTTTCAATTTTTTAGCTGCATTTTTTTATGACAGGCCTCTGAGCTCTTGGCCTAAATGAAGGTAAAATTTTTGTGACCAAGTTCCATTTTTTGGGTCAACTCTATAGAAAATTAACATAAATTATAGCAGATGTGCTATTATAATTTAGTACTACTAAAACTTGTTATTGCTTTTGCGAGAAACTATGAATTTCTCTGTAATATTATATGTGTCTTTGAACAGCTGACCCAATTTTGGATTTTCGACCACTAACGTTCAACTTGGTAGCCTTGTAATTTAGAATCCAATCCAGAAGAAAAGGGAACTCGGGGATCAAGTATTGGGAGAAATTTGCTTTTGTAGAGGACCTTTTGTTGGAACTAACCCGCATTTGCGTTACATGGAGAGGTAAAACTTCCACGGTTAGCCTGACAGCAAGGGGACTCTAACCATCATCCGTCTACTACTGAGGATATTTTACGTCAGCACTGTGGTCATTGCGAGTCGGATTAGGAATTCGTATCGACCAGCCATCGCTGGGATTCGAACCCAGTTTGCCTCATTGGAAGGCAAACGCTCTACCCCCTGAGCCGCCACAGCTCTCTCTGTAATATTGCAAAATATTAGGGAGGGGAAAGCGCTCGGGCCACTACCATCATTCTTGGTATATGTTTCAATATTTTTACTTGTATAAGTTTAACACCTAATTAGAATCTTATGAAAAGTCAGAAAATTAAATGGCTTCAAGTTAATTAATTTTGGAATAACTGAACTAGTAATGGGAAGGACTACATAGGCCCAGTTTTTCTTGTGTTAAAATGTTAAAGCTTTATACTTCCTTAGTTTTTATCTTATTTGAAGCATAAGGAATCTACTAAATTACTTTTTCTGCATTTTTGAGATACAAAATTGTTAACTGTGATTGACTCTTGTATACAGTCAAATTAGAAGCTAAGTTCAGTTTTTACAATGGTGAAATCTATTAGCTATATTATTAGTTCATTTGTAATGCTTATTAATTTTGGATTCTATAATTCTTTTTGTTACGTTTTTATATGTTAATTTGTTATATAATTCCTGTTTTGTTTTTGCTTTTTGAATTGCTAGATAAATTTTATGTTGCTTGGATATATATTTAGACCACAAAGTGTTTTGTTTACTGTATATGGCCTTAAAACATTTTGATAGTAACAAAAATAGCTTATTTTTTAATAAAATTTCAATGCTTTTCACTTGGTACTTAGTTTATTTCATTTATTATAAGAGTTAAAATTTATTTAGATACATGTATATTTGGAAACCTGTTGTAATGTTAATTCACATGGTTGCTGTAAAAATACAACTATTATTGGTATGCAGCAAAATAAACAATGTAATATCTTTAAGTTTAAAAAATAATTTTTCGTTTTGAAAAGCACAATTCTTTAATAAGGTACTTAACTTGCTGATCAATGAATCATGCTCCACTATTTACAAGGAGAGGCTACGACTAGAAGAATTCATTTTGGAATAAAACTTGGTGTAACAATAGCATACATTAAACGTGTTAACCCCTAGCCAATGCCCAGGGCCCGACTTAGCCTAATTGGGGCCCCCCTCTACTTCACTTTTGCAGTAATGAAGAACCTAACTTTATGGAAGTATTTAAATTTTTCACCTCATTAAAAATAACAAGAAAAATGACTAGAACCTAAAATAGCTATAAAATCCACCCCCACCCCCTCCAAATGGTCAGGCGAAATATCATTCTGTCCTTGTTATTGATTTTCTTACAATTCTACGTCCATCTTGCCAAATGCATTTTTCTGATTGTTAACTTTCTCATCTAACTGTGAAAAATTCATATTCTTGCTGACATTAGGGCAGAATTCGGCAAAAATTTCACAATTCCGATGGCTCAATTAAGCCTATCAGAAGCCTGTATTTTTGTAAGAATATCGCATTTTGCGAAATGTAAAATACAGGCTTTTGATGGGCCAAATTTGTCCATCATAGTTGTGAAATTTATGCTGAATTCCGCCCTAGAAAGCTATGGATTTACGAAATATAGTTTGTGTTCATACGATAGATTAATGAAGAAGTTAACATAAAACTGACGGATTTTACTTTGTACTGATATTTTGTTTAAAAAAAAGTTCATTAAAGAAGGAAATGTAATATAAACTCTTCGGTTTGGGGGCCCGGGGCGGCTGCCCCTGCCTTAGTCAGGCTCTGCCAATGCCATGAAAATTTCAGCACACACTATATATACAAGTTAGATCCATAAATTTCTCATATGTTAAATTGCACTTTAAGTAGGACCAAAACATGCATGTTGTTATATTATGGTCTATTTAAATACAATGATGAATAGATTCAATAATTATTTCTAAAAAAAAAAATATGAAGTTTTATTTAAGTATAATGCAATACTGCATTAAATCTCAGTTTCAAAGCTATTTTAATAATGCAAACCACACAAAATAAATAATCATTGAAAAATAATTCTTGGGGGGCAATATTTTAAAAACTCAAAAAGTTAGTTATTAAATATATGCATGTATCTCAATATGAAGCAGTTAATTAAAATACACATAAAAATGTTACAAAATAGATAAAAATTAAATACTCGTACTATAAAATTTCACTTTACTACTATGCTGTCATAAACCAAGGAACACATATGTGGACCTGCATATTCTTGACTGTATTATTTTTCACAATTAAGTAAATGTAAAAATTTTATACAGATCACAGAGCTATTAAGTCCACAAAAAAAAAAATTCTCTTCAGAATAACTAAATTATATAATATTAGTACTTACGTTTTTGAGCATGCAGATTTAGCGTCATTTTTCGAAAATCACTTCCGAAATTCCACTCTAATAACTTGCATGCTCTGTATGTATTGAAATCCCCAGAAAGCTTAAACATTCGCGAATATTTCCGTGAGGATAAAACTAGAAATTTTTTTAAAGCATGTTTTTAGAAGCTAAGTTCCACATATGTGGACTGAGGTAATGGATTACAGTTGTTTGGATTATATAAGTGAGATATTGTTTCTGATGTACCCAATAACGCTGTACAAGGGAGTTACAAAATTTAGAGCAGGTGAAGAAAAAAAGGAATATGACAACTTATTATAGGTTGTGGGGCTGCAAAGTATGTTGCGAAGGTGAAATTTGCAAAAAACATATGCAAAGGTGGAAGTCAGTTGAGGTTTGTCCTACTTAAATAAAGTGCTTGTATGTGATTCCCTTCGAGTTTTTTTTCCATGGAATTATCTTCGGATAAATAAATTTTAAAATTGTTTTTTTTTTTATAATATAAAAAATTCTCGCATGAAATTTTTTCCGACTCTCTTATGTTCTTGAGGTATGGCGAAATACACAAAAAGTAAAATTAACATTAAGTGTTCCAAACTTAGGACAGCTCTCCTGACTAAACTATTGAGACTACATTTCTAAGATTGTGGATATTTTACCACATTGACCTGACCCCTAAAATATTGGGGGATACTCCCCCAATACTACACTCCACCAGAAAATTTTAGACATTTCAGGTGACCGTTAGAGAGGCGCGATAGGCAAGTTTGGGTGGATCTGTCTCCCAAAAGGAAAAGAGAGAATCCTGATTCAATCGCCATGTACCAGTTGTTGGTGGGGCAGTAGCCAGTCTTTTATAACAGCAGATTTTTGATAAAATAAAGTTCCATAAACGTTAGTTTGGTGGTATTAGAAGTCTGTTGACAGCAACCTTCTTTGGAGAGTTTTTCTGCTATTTCGTTGCCAAATATATCCATATGTGATGGAACGCAATGTAGGAGTATTTCATGATGTTGCAAAATGGTTTTTAAGACTTAAAATGTTGTTTGCACTACTTACTTAACATATTTGAGGTCACCCTGTCAAATCATTAAGATTGAGTCATAGAACATGATGATCCAATCATTAGATCAAAAGTTATTTTGGGTAATCTTTTTTTTTTTTGCACTTATACAGCTCACTTATTCTTAAAAATTAATTAACCTAACTGTTGCATGAATCCAAATGAAATGTTATGAAATTTTTTTTTTAAAAATTTTATCCTGCACATTGAAATATATTAACATTAATAATATCTTTTAGAGGAGATTTACTATAAATTAAAAAATGCTACTTCAGAGAATTCAAGAACATTCTTTATATCATTTTGAATAAAAGTATTACAGTTTTGAAGTTAAAAATCTTTCTTAAAAATTGAAATACAAAAATACATAATTTATAGAAAGATATAATACCATATATTACTATGTTGCTAAAATGCTATTGTTTAAATAACAATAAATTATAAATATATGTCAGATAAATGCATAAATTAAATAGTTATAATGTAGTAAATAACACGGGTTATTTAAGACCATAAAAAAAAGTCAGGAAGCTTTCAAGGAACAGGGCGGCACCCAGTAAACCATGTCACAGGGTGAAAAATTCATTGTAAGAACTTTGATTCTTATGTACAAACAATTGTTCATTCTCTTCTAAAAGGAAATTGACAGGACAAAGAAATTCACGAGTAAATTGGTAGTCAAAGCAAGTGATGAGAGTCTGATTAAAGTTAGCATAACTTTCGGTTCAAAGATTTGATTTTTTATTGAGATTGTCATGATTTCTGAATTTTTTTTTTACATTTTTAGAACAGAGTTAGGATTTCATTATGCTAAAGTTACACAATAGCAAATTCTAACAGTTTGCTGGGAATTATTATTTTTTTGTTGTTGCTGTAAATGATCTATCAAACTGTGATATATTATATAATGCATTAATTATAATATAATATACAGATAAATAATTGTTTCAACAGTTAAAAACTTCTGTATAATTTTTACAAATTCCAATTTCAACCTTTAAATTATTTTTGTTACAATAAGTTAGTATTTACATTAAAAGAACACAATTAAATATTGAACAGACAATTCAGTTTAAGAAATTCATTTAAACATTTCAAAGACATAAATCATAGAGAGAAAAGTTTCATTTAAAAAACTCACATATTTAAAATTACAAAAATATTAAAATGAAAGAGAGAACAATCTACAAATATATTTTATACATGAACAAAATTTTATTAAATGGAACAGAAAATTTTTAGTTAATACATTAAGTTAGCCATTAAGAAAAAAAAAAAATCATGCTCTAAAACAATTATAAAGAGGGAAGGTAATATTAAGATGCACATTTAAAAATATTTAGAATTTCAATAATTTTATTTTCAAAAGCAAAGAAAAAAAAATTTAATAATAATAATAATTTTAACAATTCTTGATAATTTTTAATCATATTTCAAATGACTTTAATAATCTCTTTAATTTTAAAAGAAAAAAAAAAACCCATAAAGAAATAATAATTGCAGCAATTGTCAAAAAGATGCATTGAAAATATTGAAAACATCAATCCAGTCCAGTTATAAAAATAATAAAAATTAAGAAAAGAAAGTAAACATAATACATTTTGAGTTTCTCTCCCGTGAAAAAAAAGAATATTCACAATTGGTGATTGTAAAAGAGGGCAAGCGTTCAGTCTTTATTTGGTGTAAACAGTGTTCCATTCTACTTTCGAAGCCTTAGTAAAAAAAGTAGAAAGAAACAACATGGAAAGAAAAATGATGGAAGAAGGAAGTAATGTGCTTGCATAACTTATTTTAATTTTTTTATATCTTTTAATTTCATAAGTTAGCAATTATACTGATTATCATAAGACAAAAGTTATTTTGAAAGTGCATTTTTATTTATAATATTTATTTTAGATTACCAGTAAAGAGCAAATTTGAAAAAATCATAAACATTTTGAAGTATTTTTAATTTTAAAATGCTAGAACGCTTCAATATTTCTATCATAAATCGTTAAAAATCCGTGAAAACGTTTAAAATAAAACTTATTTGTAAAATGGGTTATAATTTCTGTAGTTGGCAGTAAAAGGTGGAATTGAATAGAAACTATGGAATATCTGAATAAGTTGGACTCTCTGCATTATAGTAAATAATCACATCACATTTTAAAATAAATATATAGTAAAGATTAAAAACAAAACATATTAGAGAAATATAGTCAATGATTTATTATACAAAATATATATAATGACTATATTATAGTGAATTATCACTTGGCACAATATATCAAAATAATTATATATCAAATGATTGGATTATAAACAAAATATATTAAGACTATCGTGTATTATCATTTACACACATAAAGTGTTTGAGTTTTTGAAAGCTCTAGAACAATTCTGATGGCAATAATAAGGCACTTTTAAAGTATATTAAGTTAATAGGCTGAAGTTAAATAACAGTTATAACTGTATTTAAATAACTATAGCTGAAAAGAGGGAAATTTAGAGGTCTGAGCAAAGGTTCTCATTATTTAAAAAAGAAAATCAATAGTAAATAGATTTTTTTTGTTTAATCTATCTTTTCATGAGAAAAAGAACAATCTTTTGATGATAAAGGACACCCTTGAGGATGGTAAAAATGGAAAAAGCAATTTTTTGATTTGAAAACATCCTTATTTTTCGTTTGTTTGAAGTCAGCCTTTTTCTGTGAAAACTTGGGAGTTTGATATTTTTCAGGTACTCTAAGTTGAACACAACAGTTTTTAACTAGAAAAAAGAAACCAAATAATTAAAAGTAAAGTAGATATAATAAAAATAAAGTGACAGCAAATAAATATATAATATGAATGATTTTTTTATATTAATTCAGTAAAAAAAAAAAATCACCTATTTTTCTTAACCCTTTTATTCCGACAGATATTTGGGAAAATTTGTACAAAAAGCCCTACCATACATATTTTTAGAGTCCCAATGAAGAATGAAAAAAATATACTCATTGCTAGTCACAAATTGACATTTAAGAAAGTAAAAAACAAATATCGAAATCTGACAACTTACAGCATTGGAATGCTAATGTAATAAACATAACAGGTTTAATTGAATGTTGAAACTTGAAGGTGTTTCTAATAGTCAGACCTCGATATAAGGTCACTATAAGGGACATCGCAAAAGTGACCTTATAAGCGGGGTGACCTTTTAACCGATTCATTAGCAGTTCGTAACTAAGCACGTAAATAGTACACATTATGATTTTTTTAAAAATGGTAATACTAACAAAAACGGCCATAAATTAAATATTTAAGTCAATAAATTTTAACAGAATTAGTAACGAAACAAAGAAAGTTAGATTTAAAAAAATAATAATAAATTTAAAATAAAGCTGTTCCTCAAAGCGCACATACATACATTACATCTTACCTTATTTAAAATAATCATTTATGCAGATCTGTCTCGTTTTTGCTTTCATTTTTGGAACAAGGTTTTCTAGATTTTGTAACTTCTCAAAATATTCCTCAGCTCCCTCATGGCTTGAAAAAAAATTTCGTATGACATTTATTGCATTATAGGCTTTTACTTTGGTTACAGCCACAGTCTCAGGATTACTGTCATTGTCCTCACTGTCCACAACTTGTGAAACAAATTCAGAAATCGTAGCTTGTTTGTTGGCTGCAACATTTTCCTAGAGCTCAAGAGGAGTAATTGCTTTGTAAGGTAGTTAAAAAGACTTTTGTTAGAAAAGAGCTCCCTTCGCCTGAGATTAAAATGACCTTATAAGTGATAAAATAAAACGTTTTTTAAAACTTGACCATATATCTGATAATCTGTAACAAAGAATTCCTATTCAGTGAGCCGGGACTTTGGAAAAGTGACCTTATATGCGGGGTGACCTTATATGCGGATGACCTTATATCGAGGTCTGACTGTATTCGTTTTTCATTCTCATTTTTTAAACCTGTCTCATTATTTAATACTTTCATCTTCCAGTAATATGATGTCAGATTTTGGTAGTGTATTTTTCTTGCTTAAATATTAGTTTGTGACCTCCAATATGAATGCTTTTTTATTTTCCTTTTTGATAAGGATTCTAAAAATACATATTAAGGGCTATCTTTATGGAAAATTCTGTACGTATACATAAAATAATAAAAATAAGGGAAATTAAGTTTAGCATGCCAAAAAAAAAAAATCTGCAATATACATAAGTCATGAAAAAAAAAAACGTGTTTTTCCAGATTTTAAAAGAATTTAAATGTAGTTTTAACAATAGTATCTTATAATAAGAGTATAGTTTAGTTTAAAATAGTATATTATAGTTGAAAATAGTAAACTAACATACTTAAATTATTACAAGTTACTTGCAATATGAGAAACTCTGCAGCAAGTTAATGGATAAGAAATTCTGAATAAAGAATCAACAATGTGCATATAAAAACGTACTTTCAAAAACATTGCGATGATTTCTAAGTAGAGTTTGAAAACCTCCATTTTGATTTTTTAAAGAACTCAACATATCTGGTTTTAACGATTTCACTAACTCTTCTAGTTTTACTGCACCTAAAACGAAAAAGCAAATTTTATTTTAAAGAACTTCCAAGATCAGAAAATAAATAAGGTTTAGTGATAATATCAGTATCTTGCATATGACTATGACACATAAAAAATGATTTTGCTAAGTTTTCTATGGTTATGGAGACAACTGTCATCAAAGTTTAATTTTGTTTTTAAAGTGCCTGTTATTCTGAAAGTGCCACATTTGCTGGTTTTAGATCCATTTGCCAAATGGATCTAGAAATCTGGTGAAACATAGCTTTATTATGTCTAGTATATATACTTGAAACTTAACAAACCAAATGTAAATAATTCAAACATATTATTTTCACCATCTATCTTAATGATTGCAGAATTTTGCTTAATCTTTTCACTTCCATAGTTCATGTATGTATACTATGTTTAAAATGTTTGTATTGCACATGAAACGATTCCATATATTCAAAGCAATTGTTTTTTAATTACTGATGTGTAATTTTTGATTTATAGAACACCTTAATGTGAATCACAATGAGCACTAATCACTTTAATGCAAATATGTGGTTTATAATTAGCAGTATCTGGAGAGCAAAATTTTATCTATTAGTAGTAATAATTACCCGCACAAAAAAATAAACATAAACAATAAAAAATTAATCATACTTATTAATAATATGAAAAGAATGAATAATTAAGTATTAAAGATAATAATATTACCCTGATGTTTGATGCTCAACTTTACGCTACAAACAAATTTAAAATTCAAAGAAACATTGCATATTGAGCAGGAACTAAGATTATGAGCAAAAGTTGATTGATTGTAGGGTTTAGTGGCACAAGGTCCAAGTGAGACCATACTGCGCCAATGAGCAAAGTAACTATTATTTGTAAGAAATTCAGGGGTTACAAGGTGTTTAGATTCTGTAGTAATATAAAAAGAAATTCTAGTTTAAATAATTTCATTGAAACTTCTTTTAAAATCAAATGACTAATTTTGGTTTGCATTATTGGAATGAACGGTTTAGTGTGGACATTCTAATGAACATTAATATTGTGTCTATGGAATAGCAAATAGTACTTTATACATAAGTTGTTATAATGAAAGGGGTTATACTAAAAAGCGTAAGCTGTATATATATATATACATACATATATATGTAGCTACAAAAATATTAAAATGTGTTAAGCATTTATATTGAAATTAACTTTTAATACCTGAGTATAAGTTTGGTTACAAGGGGACAAAAGTAACATTTTAGTAAAAAAGGCGTTTCTTCCACAATGGAAAAACTGTCCTAGAAGAAATAGGTTTTTTTCAACAAAAGTGGAAGAAACTCTCTTTGTTATTGTATTAGACTACATTGTATTCATAAATATAAATAGCATACTAATTTTAGTGACCAAATAGCGTTAACACTAGAAAGACTGAAATTTACATACCTATATTGCCCAAAAGCAGTCAAAACGACTGCATTGTGAAAGAATAACTAATGTGTAAAGAAATTTGTTCAATTAATTTTAATATTTTTTATATTATTTACAGTTGTATAACATGTTATTAGTAAATATTAACAATAAAAAAATTTACTTCACTTGGAAAAAAAATTTATGCATTATTTATTATTACACAATTTTTTGCAAATGAAAAAGCAGTTAAAAAGTCGTCAAAATGATTTCCTTGGGCAATCTAGTGTGAAGAATGAATACTGAAAACGTTGTATAGTGAAGTTATTAATCAATTGATATATTTAATACAGACATTATTTTTACATACTTAATAGTATAATAAGTTAATTATAATTTATAAAATAAATCTAAGAATTTTAATTGCAAATCAAGATTAATTACATAAAATTTAAAACATATTGATAAAACAGTAAATAACTTCTAAGATTTCTTAATAATTGATTTGAATATCATGAAAAAAAAAAAAAAAAAGAAAGAATCAAAAGTAGCATATGTAGTGTTAGTAGGAAAATAGCGTATATAGGGAGCATATTTATTGATTGTAGTTACTTTGTGCACTTAGAAAATTATAAATGCTAATTTTTATAAATAACTTGAGAATTTTTAAATGTATGTTTTTATTCATGAATTCCTGATCTTTCTTTTATTTTCAAATTAATGATTCATTTTATACAATTTAAAAAAAAATGAAGTGGTAAGCAAATTTAAATCTTTTTTTCTTTATATTTGAGCTGAAAACCAAACATTTTCAGTTACCGTATTTTTCGGCGGTAGCGCCGCGGCGATATCGAAAAAAAAGTTGTTTTTTTCCTACATGTGGCACTTCCGATGCAGCGGCGCTTCCGAGGAAATAATTTTTAGCAGCAAAAAAATTTCTCAAGTAAATTTATTTAAGATGAAATAATTTTCTGAGAGAAAGACTATTAAATAAAATTAATAACGAAGTTGACGAAATATTTGTACGTATCGCGATCTGCTGCAGAACAATTGCTAATTCTTAGCAAACTTTCGGCAGCAGCCTGCAAGAAAATAAATAAACGAAATAATAATTTTAAAAAAACATCGCGTAAGGAGAAAATTTAAAAGGTAAGCATCTTGTATCCACCCCCAGCTTAAAGAAAAATCGGAAGCTAGAAATCTACTTAGCGCCTTGGCAATTGTATTTGGAGCGGACAGAAAAGGAAGTAATAGGACCCCAAATCCGGCACTCACGGGACCGACGAAATGCCGAACTTCGGATCTCTTTCGGAAATTCCAATATGGCGCTCAAATATTACTATAATTCAATTTTAGAAAAACCAATAAAATTAGTCAAGTTTCGATCGTAGATTATGATGGGGTGAATTTAAAACTGGTCCATCTTAAGAAATTTTATTAATTAAAATAATCATCTATATAATATAATCAAGAAGAAATAATTCGAATCCTCCGATAAATAAGAAATAATCGTTTCTTCTTCGGAGCGAGATCATAGTTCTTGTTTTTTTCTTTTAGATAACATTTTGTTTTAACAAAAGACGCTCACCTCACAAGAAAAAAAAAGCTAACAAAGAACTACAAAAAAACGTAACAATTTATGCTAAGGAACTAAGGATAACAGCAAAAAAAAAGCAAAAAACTAATAACGATAAAAAAAAATAAATAAAAGAAACAACTAACAAAAAAAAAAAAATTAACAGTTAATAACTAATAAAAAAGCCGCAAAATAAAAAATAAATGAATCAAATAAAAAACCGCAAAAGGGATAGAATTCATTTTGTACTCCACGTGGTAGTTTCAATGTCAACTGGGTGTGGCCAATTTATGGTCAAACAGAAGAGGGAAATGTGGGGACAAACCAGTAATGCACAAGCTTAGCTGTCAAGATTGATTGATCAGTTTCTTCCAACTTGCATTTCTTTATTTTGTTCATTGGAAATGAAGGTGTTTTTACTTTTCACTTTATTTGAAACTGCTTTAGAAACAGATGTTTCCTTTGACACAGATTTATTATATATTTTTTTCAAGCTTTTTTATTTTTAAAAGATAAAATAAAGTTACTTACTTCAACAAAATAAAAAGAGAATATAGCTGATTTTTTTGTCACATCAATATATATTTCTTAAAAAAAAAAAAAAAAAAAATTAGATCAGATTAAGTGCCGGATTAGGGGTCCAATACTGTATGCCCTTTTCTTTTCCCCAACCCCTTTAAAAATAACTGATTGATTCCTCCTAAACAGCTCCAGTAGAAATGACAAGCAGAGGAATTTTTCATCAGAATTTTTTTGGGGCGCTCTTAGTTATTTCTTATTCTTTTTATTATTAGTTATTTCGTTATTATTAGTTTAGTTATTATTAGTTTTTCCTTAGTTTGTTAACTGTAATATATTTTTTAAAATCTTTTTATTTTAAAATCTTTTTTTTTGATAAATTTTTCATTTTATTTTTCTTATTACATTGTTTTACGGATTTCTGTAATTAGTCCAGCATTAATTCAGCTGCTGAGCATAGAAATATTTTTTTGCTGTTAATTATTTGCTATAATGTTTTTTTTGGCGCGGTGCCAACTGGTAAGAACAACTTTATTTTATATCGTTTTTTTATTTTTTTATTTGCTGAAGGAGAAAACTTTTTTCACGTCAACTCTTTGTTAAGGCAGTTTAGGATATTCTCTCCCCACCCCCCAAATAATTTAGAAATTACGTTATTTGATGTATTAAAAAATATTTTGTTGCACTTAACATTATTTTCAGAATTATTTGTTGTACTTAAGTTTATTTTTTGGTGTGGTGCCAACAGATAAGAACAATTTTATTTTAATCGTTTTGTTGCTTTTTTTTTTTTTTTTTTTTTGCTGAAAAATAAATTTTTCATTATAATTTAGAAATTGAAACCTTACTTTATGAAATGTATAAAAAAATTTTATTTTTTATTATACAGATATTCTAAATGGTAATTTAAAGGTCTCTTGCATAAGGATGCTGATATGCGTGGTGTAGTGCCATTGCGGCGCTTGCGCCGGAGCGGCGCTTACTATAACTTTTTTTTTAAAAATTTCATTTTCATCGATGTGCGGCGCTTGCGACGAAGCGGCGCTTTCGCCGAAAAATACGGTATAGAATATTTATTTTAAAGAAATAAAACTTATAATTTTTTAAATATGCATGTTATAGCTAAGTTCTCTTTCATAATTTGATAGCTTCACAGTATTTTGCTTAAGATTTACTAATAACTGTAATAAATTACTAATAACTGTAATAAATTTTAACAAAGAAATAATTTTTGAATTAATCCTTTACTAGGTTAAGTGATATTTTATTCTTTAGATAATTCAATCTTTAAACAGAATATTCAGTAAACATAAAATAATATATGAACACATAATTTGTTTAGAAATAAGTGTACATATTTACATAGATATATAAGTGTATATATTTATTCAGAAAAATAAGGATAACATAAATTACTGTAATAGATTTTATAATTTTTTATACAAATAATGAACAATATGAAAGTTACTCTTTTAAAATTTTTTTTTACTTATACATTTATATTATAAAATAAATATAATTATATTTTTTACTATATATATCTGTGCGTGAGTAAATAATAAAAATTTACAACAAAATTTTAATAAAAGAGTAAATAGATGTAAATACCCCCAGAATTCCAAGATATTAGCTCTTCCTCTCGATTTATAAGTATATAGTCTTCAGTTGAAAGCAAAATTTTAATGACTTCAAAAACTATATTATTGATCACATTCTTATCTAAATTGGTGCAATTTTGAATACGTTCTACTTGCTCTCTGTGCTTGAAATCTGAACCAACAGATGTTTTCAATCTCTTATATAACAGCTGTTCACTTGATTTCTTATTCAACTTTTCATTGAATTTCAGCTCAGAATTAATAAGTTGAGTACGCTGTAAATCCACTACAGCCTCTTCTTCCATTTCATATGATCGAGCTGTACACACAAAGCAACTCTGAAAAATAATACTTAAAATTACACAGCATATTTAATATAAGTTTTTTTAGAATTTTTTTTAATTCGAAACTTATGACAAACAATAATTCTAAAATTACAATGAGAAAAAGAGAAATAATCACAATCCAACATTTTGTCCTTAGAGTACAACTAGGAATAAGAATAGGTGTACCGTCCCTCTTTTTTTCATTCATAGAGAACTTAAGATGTTTCAGGTTTATTGAGTGGTAATATCAAAAGAAACAGTAGTTTGAATCAGTTCCTCGAATTTTTTAACCATTGACTTATTCTCTACTGAAAAATGTTTATTTTAAAAATGCAAAAATGTTGTTATGGGAAAGATTTTCTTAGAATAAATAAAATTAAACAAAATCTGGATCACTATATTAAAATGAATGGTTCAATTTGGACTTTATAATGGGTGTTAGTAACACTGAGTCTATAGAATAACAAAACTTCATGTCTCTGTCACTAAAAATGGAAGGAATCACAGTAGATAGGATCATGCAAAAGAAAGTGGACTGTATTTATAATTTTATTAATTTATTTTTTAAGTGAGATAAAAAAAAATAAAAAAACAAAGCATGAGAAAACTCTTTAAATTTTTTTATTGCTCTTTGAATAATATTAAAAAGATTTATTTTAAAATACATAAAAAAATACTTATTTACAAAGGAAAAGAATAATTTATTTTATATGAAGATTGATCTGAACAATTTACCATACTAACTTTGCTTTATAATTAAGTTCATAAATTTTCTATCGACTCATTATCAGTGTTACTCTTTTTAGACGTGTTAAGCAAGCCATATCAACGTAGGTGAAACAAAAATCGCTAACTAAATATCTGATAGAATAGACTCAAACAATTAAATTTTCTATGATTTTAAAAAAATTTTAAATATATGTAACATTTCTAGAATATATTTACAATTTGTATTGTAGTTTAATTTACCATTTATTAAAATTTTGTAAGCAGCAAGATATTAGTTGAAAATAATTTTATCAAATTTTGTAATGTCTCTGTTTCAAAAAATATTATCAATATAGCTGTTTTATATAATAAAGTATTTTGATTTGATTAAAAAAAAAAAAATTTAGGACGTTTTCATACTACACTTAATCATATCTTATACTGTAATCGATTTAAAAACACCAACTTACCAACAAAGTCACTAGGTGGGGCCACAACATTTAAATGATTTTGGCTGGCACTATTCAGAAATAAGGAGGTTGTGTAGGGAATTTAGAATACATCTCATATATGTAGAGCACTTATATTTATCTACTTTTAAAATTAATAACTTACCCTTTTAGTAGATGGTATTCTTAATTTATCCTTCTGTACAACAAATCCTGATATTTCACATATATTATGAATAAATCTTAAGTAGGATTGATAGCGGGAAAGACCAGCATCACAATGAGCATATTTTCCATTAAAAGTGTAATAGCAACAAGGCATTAAAAATATCTTCATTGAATAACTAGATCTAAACGAAAATAATGAACTATTAAAAACTTATGTTTAATCAACATATTGCATTTTTAATAAACAATTTTAGAAACTAATTTAGAAAGAAACAAATTTAGAAAAAAAAACATTAATTGTTAGAAGAGTAAAATAAATTTAATTATTAAAAACTATGGGCATTGCATGAGTTATGAATTTCCGTAATAACAAAATTTTACTTTTTTTGTTTATCAACCCAAATTAACTTCTGTCACTAACATATATTCTCATTTTATGATCCAAGAATGCAAATTAATCGCAAGTAAAAATTTTAGGTCAATTTGTAGTACTACTTTATATAGGAGTTCTTTCTTTTTAAGTTGAAGTCAATGAATGTTAGAAGGATAAGAAAAAAAAATTATTGTCAGAAATCCATCATGTGGATGACTTATTTGTAGTTCATAGCTAACAACATGTATAGGAAAAAATCCAGTAGATTTTACGAAATAAAAAAAATTTCACAATAATTGTTGCCTGATGTACTAAATATTTTACACATAGGAAATTTTAGGGATTTACATAGAAGTCAAATTAGAAAACTGCAATATTTTCCAGTTATGATTGACACTAAACATACTCAAAATGTTTACTCATAATTTCAAATATTTTTAATAGGCATTTCATTCAAAGATAGTTCAGAATTTTGTTAAAAATTAATCTAAAAAGAGAGTTCTGAATAAAAATAAATTGAACAATTTAGAACAAAAAAGTTTTGAACTGGTTTCCATAAATGAGGTTTGCTTCGTTATGTAGTAGTATTACTTATTTACATATTCTGTACAAAATATCTGTAAACAAATTCAATTTAAAAAGGGATTTAATTAGGAAATGTTAGAGAACTGAATGTTATGAGAATTTTCTAAAATGTACAAAATCCAGGAGAATTTTAATTAAACCAGTAGACTAGGAGAAACTGGGAAAATCCAGTAATCCAGTAGGTTTAGTAAAATTACACTTGAATAAAATAAAAAATAACATCTGTTATGAGATGAATTTTATAAATAATTTTAATCATATACAGTTTAACCTTCAATAACAGCAACCCATTTACTATAATCATAAAAACCTGTACATAAAGTCCCCCTTGCTATTTCTCAGAAGTAATGCTTTTTAAATACTCATGAGAACATTTGAACTAAGCCACTTTGTTTGAAATAGTGACTGAAAATTAGATAAACTTCTCTATAAGTTTTGAGATAATATCTTCAAAAACAAGTGCTAAACAATTTCGTGCTTTCAAAACAAAACGGTTCAACAGTGCAACCTCGAAAATCCGCACTACTGGGGGGTTTGGAAGGTCTGGATTTCCGAAATTTCAAGATTTTAGATACCTTACTTAAATTGATAGAATTATTGAATTTTCGAATTCGCGATTAAATGCGCTTGTGTAGACCTCCAACGCCAATTTTAACAACTTAACATAAATATACACTTAACATTATATACATAATAAATAAGAGACATTCAAAATTAAACTTTAGTCATTTTCCTCCGTAATCGATTGTCTAGATAACATAATATTAGCAATTAAAACTAAAAATATAGGCTTTAAACGAGAGTTGAATTTCAACTTTTAACTGAAACAGATGCTTCTAGACTAGACTGTACCAGCTGATACTAATCCTTTTTTTTGTTGGGGGATGAAAGAACTTGTCCCCATCTCCTAAGCTTCAAGGTTAAGAAAAAACCAGTTTTCTTTCTTCACAAGGAGGGAAAAACAAGGTGGTAGAAAAATTCCTTCTCCATGGAAGAATAGAGAGGTGAATCCCCTTTATATTCTTGGTTATCTATACAGATCCCCACTCCTACCTCTTCATCTACTGCTTCATTGTTGGAGTAGAGTTGCGGTTTTTGCACTGTTGCATTTAAATTTGTATTTAAAGCGAAATTTTTTTATGGAAGTTTTTTTTGACGAACTGGACGTAAGAGTCCGGATTTTAGAGATTTCCGGATTTTCGAGGTTGTACTGTATTTACAATCACTTATATGTTAGTGAAATTTCCAAAGAAATTTTTTAATCCAGTATTCTTTTGATTTTAATGCACATCCAACATGTATCTCAAATTTATTTTAAGACTTCTAGGTTTTTATTTTATAATCTAAAATTTTGAGAAATATAGCACTGGGGTCAAATTTTGCTGCATCTATACAAATGCTTGATCTTGTCTAATTCGGGAATGAGAAATCTAAAATTAGTTTTACTTCTAAAGCCACAGATTTTTTTAAAATGACATTTTTAGCCTATTTTTTGTTGAAATGTACAAGTTTAAAAACATCATATATAACAAAAAATTCTGTAAATGTTGCTACAAACTTCAAGGCAGGTTAGGGCACATCATCAGGATTAAAACTGTATAAGAAGCCATGCCTTGAGATGTCATTGTACATGGCTGCGGACGTTTCCCCATTATGAACAGTTTAGAAGTACAAGAAGAAACAGATTATAAAAGAGAAGCATCCCTAGTGGTATTTCATGACATTTCTGAACATGGATTCAATTCAATTTTAATCCTGATGATGTGCCCTGACTCCTCTAGAAGTTTGTTGCAAATTTACACTAACCCTGTTATGTATAATGTTTTTACACTTACCCGGTTTGACAAAAAATAAACAAAAAATATTTTTAAAAAAAACTGTAGCTGGAGAAAAGAATTGCAGTTTTGAAATCAGCAATACAAAATATAGAAGATCTGTTCAAAAATCTCAGCCAACATAAAACAAAAATTCCCCAGTGTAATCAAAAAAGAAAATTTCACTGTCATACAAAAGCTTTGGCCCACCCAGGGCTTTCATGCTATTGATTGATGCACTCATTCTTAATCTTTGTAAATTCCTTTTCAAAGGACACAATAAATTTATGAAACACATTTTTGTTTGCTTGAAAATTTTATTCTACATTTTTGTGTCAGGTTTATTTGCTTGGATGGTTTATTTTTTTATAAAAGCATGTGGTAATCAAACTCTTTTAGATTTTGTTTTTGTTGAGATTTACTAGTTCTCTGGACATATGATGTAAAAAAATAAAATGGTGACTCGCAATACATTATATTTAACCTTTTGAGTTATCATAAATTGTTTTGCTTGTTTTTGATTTTTTTAAAAAAAAAGTATAACATGATTTGAGCAGTATTAGTTGCCAGCAATTATTAATAATAAGTGATTATTTACACTATTTTATTGCACCCATGACAAAGCGACCTCAGATCATAAAATCCATTTTTACATGGATGGCAGGTTTACATAAGATTAAACTCAAAATTGCATTATTCCATTTATCAAAACAAAATTAAAATAAAAACCTATAAGATGTATTTAGATTTAATAAGAATTTAAAAGCTATTCACCTAGCAGCAATTATAGGTATCCATGGGGTTAACTCATCAGGATGGTTTCCAATAATCCAATCATATTCTAAAAAATTTTGATTTGGATCCACTGTCATTTCCTGTAAATGAAAAGTAGGGAAATGCAATTTTCTGAAATTCACAAGAAAAATGGAATAAATAAGTATTTGCTATATACAGTAAGACCCCGTTAAACGCGTAGGATACGTTCCATCAAAGTAGAGCGTAATGCGAAACAGCGCTAAACAAGGCTATCTTAACATGTAAATAATGGGGCTAGGAGAAGATGGATAGAACATTTGTTAGGTATTAAATTTAATAATTATATATTTTTTAAATAAAAGTAAAACCAAACATTTATTTCTTACAAAAATAAAAACAATATAAACGAATATCCGTACTTATAAAAACAAATAAAATTATAAGTTAGTCAGATCATTCAGTCTATTTTGTGTTTCCAATTTCCTGCCTTTTTGTCAAGAAGGCATCTAATGTAGTTTGTGTTTTCCTTTTACGTTCTGAGTTGTTGATAAGTGGATAAAGAATCTATAACACTGTCTTGCTTTAGAACTCCTGTCAAAATTTGGATAATTTTCAACAAATTGGTCCATAATTTCAGTTATAGTGGTCAAACTCCTTTTTACAAACGCCATTGAAAGTTCTTTTTGCTCTTCTTCGAAATCACTACTATCAATATATTTGTTTTCTTCTTGCTCAGTTAATTCCTCGAGCTTATCATTAGAAAGACTAGCTGCCGTTTCTTGAACTATTTCTTAGACGTCTTCCACATTTACCTCATCTAAACCGGTTTGTTTTGCTAATTCCACTATTCATCCATATCGACAGAGTGTCCAATGTCTTTGCTCTTACTTAAATCTGGCCAAATGTTCTTCCATACTCCTTTCAAAGATCATTCTGTTATCTCATTCCAAGAAAGGTATATGTTTTCTACAGCATTCATGATATTGTAGTTTTTTCAAAATTCTCTTATTGATTGCTTCTCTTCTCAGTCTATTTTGTCAAACATCTACTTTAATGTTCGCCGCACGTAATAAGCTTTAAAATTGGATATAATGCCTTGGTCCATTGGTTGGATTGGGGCAGTTGTGTTAGGCAACAAAAAAACCCACTTTGACTGGATTGCATGTTGTTAAGTCTGATAAATTTGTTGGGTGGCTTGGAGCATTATCAATTGATAGTAGTGCTCTTTGTTCAAGCTTTTTAATTTCGAAATAACGTTTAACAGACGGGCAGAAATGTTCAGTGAACCAATCCTGGAAAATTTTCATAGTTATCCATGATTTTTTATTAGACTCCCAAATTACAGGTAAAGTTGATTTAGATATGCCTTTCATCTCTCTTGGGTTTTTGGAGTGGTAAACTAGTAGTGGTTTTAATTTGAAATCTCCGCTTGCGTTACCACCCAGTAGAAGTGTTTAGCAATCTTTTGCGGTTTTAAATCCTGGTGCCCGTTTCTCTTCATGGGATAGAAATGTTCGTTTTAACATTCTTTTCCAAAACAGGCCTGTTTCATCAACAACCAATTCTGGAGGATAGTTTCCTTGTTCAATTATTGTTTTTAATGTCACTGGGAATTCAGCCGCTGCTTTCGAATCACCACTTGCTGCTTCTCCTGTAATCTTTATGCTGTGAAGATTATTTCGATGTTTAAATCTATTAAACCATCCTCGACTAGCAACGAAAGTTTCACTTATGTCACTTGCCTTAACCTGAATGTAATTAAAAATTCTTCTAGCTTTTACCATTATGAAAGATTGGTTTAATGGCATATTGCGTTCAATTTCGTGGTCAATCCATATAGACAGCCGTTTTTCGATTTCCTCTATAATGTTATTTCTAGAACGGGTAATTCCAGTTGCAGAGCTTGACGTAGTTGCAGTTGCCGATGACAGTATTTTTTCTTTATTCTTAAGAATTGTCCTTATTGTTGAAGTTGCCAAATTCAATGCAGCACTAATTTGAGATTGATGCTCACCAGAATCTAATTTTCTAATCACTTGCATTTTAGTTTCCAGTGAAATGCTTTTTCTGGTTGCTTTCTTTTCTTGTTTTTCATTATCACCCATGATAAAAACTGAAGAACATAATATTTGTCACTCTATTAATCGTTATAGTATTATATAAATTTATTTGTACTTACAATGTCAACAAATGTTTCAAATGATAAAAATACGCCCGTACATCACCGCACCAAACAATAAACACAACTACACTGTTTCGGATATGTTATGTACATATTTGGGGGAGTCCTCCTGCACAATTTCGGGGAATCCCCGGGTTGAAATAAAAGAGCGCAAAACCGAAACAGTGCTAAACGAAACAGCGTTAAGCGGGGTCTTACTGTATCTATAATTAAATCAAATAATTTACTTTCATATAGACAATAAAAAAAAAAGAAATAGAATACTTTTTATGAGTTTGAGTTATTTTATTTTTTAACATGACTTACACATCTTAACCCATCTGATTATTATTAAAAATAATTTCTTTTTTACAAAGGTTTGAAAATTTCAATTACTTTAATCCTTCCCATATTCATATTCCAGATAGTTTGGCTTTCACTGCATATTACTGAAAGAATATTTAATGAAAAACATTTTCACATGAGCAACTGAAATTTATATAGTAGCCATTATTCTTTTTTGTTCATTGATAAGCTAAGATCTACAAGAGGATTTTGAAGCAATCTGTGCCAGTTAAAGAAAAACAAATTATGGTAAATTTTGCATTAGAGTTAAACATAAAACATGGCATGTTTAGAATGGAAAGAAATTTGTTTGAAAATGGAAACAACTGTATTTAAAGGCATATACCATTTTTTTTAATGATTTTTCTACAACACAAAAATTGTCTAGAATGTACTGTGTCATCTTTGTACAGACATTATGTCACTTTACTTATAAATTTGTATGCTTGAGAAATTTTATTGATTACTTTGAAAAATATAAAACTTGAACTAAAATTGTAGTTTATTTCAATATTCACTTGCAGTTATACGTTTTTAAATATGTTATAAACCTGCAAACAGACAAAAAAAAAAAAAAAAAAAACTCTGGTTGGGATTTTTTCAGACTCAAAAATTAAATAGAGAGAAAGCTTGCTACTGGAAAAACAAAAAAAAAAATCTTACAAACAATTTTTTTCTGGATTCAAAAGCATCCCATATTTTTCTTCTTCTCAGATCTATTCCCAGTCCATCGTACTGTAAAAAAATTAAAATATTTACTCATTTTACATATCTATGTTACAAAAACATCAAAAAGTAGTAATAATTTTCACTGCAATCACCCAAAACTTGATTAAGTACTTCCAAAATCATAATTTAGTTTATTTTTAAGTGAAAAAAATAAAGTTTCAGAAATCTTGTAAAGTGAAAGAGAGTTACCCCTTCAGAGGATAATATATCAACCAGAAGTCCATTGCCACAACCTAAGTCAAGAAATGTTTGTTTCTTCTCTGAACCATTTCTTATCCTTTCTTCTTCCCACAAAGTCTTTAGGATATGAAAAAAAAAAAAAAAAAGATAAATATTTAAATGCATAAAATTAAAAATGTACAAACTATAAGATTTATTAAGTAAATGAAACAGCCTTCTCAGAAGTTAAGACTTTTGAGTCAGAATCATAAGGCAAGATACTTTTTTTTAGCACATTGTAAGATAAAAGTGACCAAATTAATAATTGGTCAAAAAGAGGCAATTACTAAAGTCATTTAAACACCCATTCTTTTTTTTTTTTGGAAAAAAAAAGCCAAAATTAATATAAATAGTAGTACATCTAAGCATATTGTTTAGGACTTTTTTTCCTATAAAAATAAAAAGGCTTTTAAGCAACTTATGCATATTATCTTATTTTTGCAGATTATATTCTTGGTCACTTTTGACAATATACTAAATTTACTTCATGATTAAAAAATCTGATATATATATGTTAACAATTTGGTCACATTTTTATTCAAAACATATCCGTTATCTCTGACACTATCAATAATAACTATTGCTGCTTTTGAAAGACGTTTTGCAACTCAAAATAGAATAATAGAATATATATATATATATATAAACATGGTTTACATAGCGATGAGCATTTAGACGACTTTTCTAGATTGTTTCATGAAAGATTTGTAACATTTCATTAATCAACAAACTTCGAAACTGATCTTACAGATCAAACTAGAGTTTTGTATACTTTTATTCTTTTAATTTACTTTCTTTTGTTAAGCGTATGTTGGTTCGACAGGGAGCAAAACTGTTGACTCATATATGATACATGCAATTTAACACAAATTTTTATTCTAAAATAAATTGAATCGTTGCCTCGATTAAAATATAAATTAGGTTAAGGCAATAAGCTGGGCATTTCTGTGACCAGTATTACCTTGCACATATGTCCGAGTCCTGCAGGTAGGAATCTTGTTACATTAGAAAGAAAAATTGATTTCAAGCACCATATTGTGCCTTACTTGCATGAATGCAAGCTGATGAATCTGCTGTAATAGTTGAATTTTTACAAGGTTACTCATTCTGCTCAGTTGTAATCATGATGTGCTTAGAAAAGACATCAGATATTTTGAGTGAAGACATATAACTCAGTACTATGTTTTTATTGGAGTGAAAAGTTAACTCAGAGCTTTGAATCTTAGCATACTATTTTCGAATCATTGATTTTGCTATAAGTTATGCACTGAAATAACGAAGTTCTATTTGTTTGTCAGTGGCTGATATGAGCTAATGTGCTGATATGAGATGATGTGTTCATCTTGTTTGTGTTTATGCCTCTGAATTTATAGAATAACAATTGGATGTACAGAACATGCAATAAACTTTGTTGATTTACAACTTCTTTGATTTTCTGGTCAGTTATTGAGTGAAACATCAGGCTATCTTTCAACGCCACCAATAAAGATGCCAATTATGGCATAAACTTCGAACTTACTGTTAAATGGAGGAAACAGAAAAAGTGCATAGAAATTTAAATTCCAGATATTTCATTAATAATTTTTTAGTAACTTAAGTATAAGTACCATGTAAATGGAGAAAAAAAAATTGAAATTCAAGTGTAATATTGTTTTTGGGTTAGCAGCGATTTTAGAGTGTTTACTTGGTATAATTTATCTGTTAGTTACAGGCATGGGAATACACAAATTAAAACACTTTTTTAATGACAAGTTTCATACAGTTTTTAAAATCTCAGTCCTTCAAGAAACATTTTTAAAACAAATGAAATTTAAATAAAATATTTGAATAATCATCTTTCGATTCTTGATAAGTAATGATGCCACCATAAATCAGCATGGTTTTTTTTCAATTGCTTTTTTTTGGCAATTATTACCAAGGATTTTTTCATGGTTTTTAAAATCTTGATGTTTTTATACAACAGTATAACATACCATGAATTTCGAATCACATATTTCAACAATCACTTTTTGACTCATTCGAAATGGCACCATTCCACTGTAAACTCATGTGGTTTTGTTTTTATAATATACTGTTTTTATAATATACTTAATTTTTTATAATATACTACTAATTTTTTATAATATACTACAATGCAGAAAAAAGGAAAACAATCACCAATTTTAAAATAAAAACTGAGTAACAAAATCAACTTTTTGAAGGACCAGCACACTTTATCATGCATTATATATCTTGCAATAAGCAACATTTATTCAAGATGTATTAAGTCAAATGCTTTTTTTTTTTTTTAAATGATTGAGTATATGAAGAAATATATCTTTTAAATTGTTGTAGAAATTGCAGAGGATTTATTTTTGCTAAAGTTAAAACATATTAAAATTATTAGTTGCTGTCAAAATCTGATTTAGAGTAATCACCACCAACAAATATATATATATATATATATGTGTGTGTATATATATAATTTGAATTGTTTTAAAATTAAAATATAATTAATAAAAGAAATTGGTTGTTCGTAAATTATTTCCCATTTAACGGTATTTTAAAAAAAATTCTGTTTGATTGTTTTTTATTTTATTTTATTCGCTTTGACATTTGAAACCAAGAATTTTCCTTATCGTCAAGAAAAAGGATGTATATTTCCTTTGCAGAGGGATGAATAAAGAATGATTAAGTAGCAGTTTTCACCAAGAAATCTCTAAAGCTTGCTTGAAATTGAAACATTTTTTTAGAATTCATACACAAAAAAAAAAAAAAAGTAATTTTTTCAAATTGTAAATTTAATTATACAAATATTGACTGAAAAATTGCAATTTTAAAAAGAGGCTGGAACCCTTTATTTAAAAAATGTAAGGGCGCTAAAGTCCTCTCTGCCCCCCTGGTTCTGCTGTACCTGCACCTACTTTTAAAAAATCAAAACAAAACTGACAAATTTATATGCACAATACATATAGGAATCTAACAATTATATTATGCAAGTAAAATATTTTAAAATGCTAACTTACTGTTTTTACTATACAAATCTTTCCAATGTCTTTCTTAAGCTTAAAGATATATATATATATATTTATCCAAGCCATTTTTCTTTTCAAAGTTGAGAATCATATGCTGAAATCCAAAATCGAAATAGTTTTGTAAAAATTGTAACTATTCAACTCAACAGCACTAGAACAAACTTACTGGTGTGAATCCTAAATATTCTTTGAGTAAGAACTAATATTCTACAACAGAATTCATAACAAATTTTCAGAAAAGCGACAGGGTAAATATGATAGAAAATAATTCTTTATGTAAGGGAAGATCATAAATAGGTAAATAACTGATTATTTTATCTGAAAAAAAAAAAAACAATTATTTTTCTAGCAATAGAGAGTTAATGGCTCCCTCCAGTAAATTATTTTTGAGGCATTAAAGCAGGGTTCAAAAGTGGGCCCACTTTGAAAAAACCCGCCCAGGTTTTATTGGGTGGGCCCACTTTGAAAAAACCCATTTGGTGGGTTTTTTCACAAATTGGTTTTTTAAAATTTGGTTGCTCCTAATACTATCACTGGACACATCATGGAAGTTACAAATATTTTAGAACTGTGCATCAAGCACATGGATGGGCAAATTAAAAAACTGCTTGATGCCCCAATTACCAAAAGTTCATATTGTGACCGCGTAAAAACTTATGCCAATAATTACCATAAATATCAAGAGATTGCTCTTAAACATCAAAATGAAGAATATAATAATATGTCAAAAATATTAAATAATGTTGGGCTTAACCAATAAACTATCAATTCGGAAAAATAGATATCAATTGTTTCTGAAGCTTTAAAAAAGCTTCAATCAGAAAACATTTCAATTTCAGAAGCTGTTGAAATATGAATTAACTTACTATCGTGTGATGAATTAGAAACCCATAAACATTTTGTAAAAAGATTCCATCAGGCTGTTCAGCAACCTCTTTTATTAGCATGTGCATCCTGGATCCCAAAATAAGGGGACAATTTTTAAATGATGAACAAGAGCAATCAGCAAAAAACTGTCTTTCTAAGCATCATCCAGAATTTCTGCCAGTTGTTATGGCATTAAAAATTTCCGATCCTGAATACTCTCCAAAATCAATAATGCTTGACACTGTTGTTCAACAGTTTTCATCAGAAAATAGTGGAAAATTATGGCAAAAAAAAAAAAAAATTCAAAGCTTCCTCAAAATTTCTGCCAATTCTTTTTTCTTTACACTCAGCACCAGCATCCTGTGTCTCTATCGAAGGACACTTTTCAACTTTTGGTTTGGTGTGGAGTAAACTACGAAATAGATTAGGAATAGATAAAGCTACAAAACTCGTAAAAGTGTATCACCATCTAAGAGAGAAATGTAGAGACTCTGCTGTGTGATAATAATAATAATAAATAAAAAAATGGACTTTTTTTTTAAAGTTAACTTTTAACATCTGCTGACAATTTTTAACTATTTGAAGAATTATCACCATTAAAAACAGTTAAAAATTAAAATATTACTTTTAAGATTTTTTAAATAATATAAACAAGATTTCATTTGAATATAATTTATTTTGTTTCTTTAAATCATGTTTAAAAAAATTTAAAACAAACCAAAAAAAAAAAAAAAAATTTCTATTAAGTAATACATTAAACAACAATTAACAAATTAAAAGTTTTATTTTCTGGTTTTAAAAAAATAAGCTAAAACTTTTTATACATGCTTTTTTATAATTTTAAGATTAATTTGTTTTTAGAATTTATAAAGGTAAAATTTATCTAAGAATGCAGTTTTTTTTCTAAGGTTAAATATATGAAAAATGGGACAAGTAACTGATACTCCTTATAATTATACGCAATTTTAATTTCACTTTCTATTAATCGTATTATAAAAACATGGAAGACCATTAAATATTTATTCCAGTTTACTTTTATTAAATTAAAAGTCAGATGAAATTTTATTAATTAAAAATATTTATTGATTATAAATTTTTAATGTAAATAAATATATATATATATTATAGTGCTTCAGTTAAAAATTGTGAAACGTTGTGTATTTAACAAAAAAGATTCAATCATGTATTAGTAATAGTGCATTATTTAAACTTATTTAAATTTTTTTATATATATTTTATATAAACTTTTTAGATTTATTTCTATTTTTAAGCTTATACGACACTATTTAATAAATAAAAATATTTTCACAGTAAAATTTTAAAGTTCATGAGCACTAAGTGAAAAAACCCAATTTCCCCGGTTTTTTTTAAAAATAAAACCCAATTTCCCCGGGTTTTTTTTAAATAAAACCCAATTTCCCCCGGGTTTTTTCAATAAAACCCGGGCGGGTTGGTTTTTTTCAAACCCTGCATTAAAGATAACATCTTAACATCACTGAAACAATTTCATAAAATCTGTGGCATTGTATGAACAAGGTAAATAACAGAAAAATTTCCTATGCCTTGTTTGTCCTACATGCAGTTTAAAAATTTCTTAGATTTTTGTTTGGCTCTGCTTTCATAACATTATAATGTGACTAATAGTAAATTGTATCCAAATTTTTTCAAATAAATAAACACCAAATTATGAACTGTATTATATCTGTTAATCAATATTATAACAAACTAATCTGTCAACCAATATTACAACTTATATTTCAATAATTTGTTTTGGTTACTTTTGATTTTAAGTATTTTTTTCAGTTTTCTAACATAGTAAAATGAATTTAGCATTTACAGAATAATGTCATTCTTCATAAAATTAGAGTTTTAAATAACAGTATTTTTTTTAAAGATGTATTTTATATCAGCAGAGAATAATTAGATAATTAATATACCAAACATAATTAATATATTTAGAAAAAAAATATTTATACTTTTTTGTATAACTGTATAACAAAGTTAAAAATATTTCATAGAAATAAAATTAGATTTCCTATAACATAAATGTACAATTTAAATAAGTTCAATCAAGTCACTTTAATAAGTTAATATTAAATTATGCAATCTTTGCTTTTAGTAACAGCCTTTTCTGAATAACTTGAGTATCCGATAGTTTTTAACTTTAGCCTCGTTATCTGTGAAGAAAAATATATGACACTAAATAGGGTTTGGAAATAATTCAAGATGGTATTGAAAAGGGTCTTAACTACTACATTTCCTTCACAAAAATAATTAAAATTCCAGTTATTTTAGAACAGACATTGTAGCAAAAAGGGAAAGTTTGTTAAGTAAATGTTTCAGTAATTTAATGTTTATTTCTTAAAACAAATTTTCAGCTTTGCATAAGAGAAAAATGAAATTTTTTTTAGTGACTTACAATGAGATAAGCGCAAATAGAAATGTCTTCATAAACATATTTTAAAGGATCTGTACTATTGTAATCAGGCCAAATCTGAAAAAACAAACAAACATACTAGGTAAATGAAATATAAATTTTTTAGCTTCAAAAACTAATTATATACAAAGCACAATACCTTAACATAGTGTTTTCCATATTTATCTTTAAGTTTGTGAAGATTTTCATTATATAGCTTTGCTGAAACCAAATTAAGAGAGGGTAAAACAGTTTCTTCAGGATGAAATTTACACCATTTGTAGATCTTTGGCAAAATATCTGTTGCAAGCCACTTTTCTGATTTGCAGTTATTAGCATTATTTTGGTCGCAAGAGTTTCGAGAAACTTCTAACATAAGCCTGAAAAATTAAAGTTTAAATGAAAAATATAATTTATAATTGCAATGAAATCACAACAAAATTCTTTACTAAGTGAAGCCCAGGGAATAAGCTATTCAAAAGAAGTCCACTTTTAACTTTTTCTATTATTTGTGTTAGAATTCTTTCAACTATATTTGATTTGATGGCAACTCATATGGGGTGATAATTAGGGATGTAACGAATATTAGGCCTCTTTGGCTCTTTTGCTGAAAATCCGGTTGGCCGAATATTTGGTCAGATATTCGGCAAAATATTCAGCAAACTATTTTTTAGAAAAGTATTTTTCAACAGAGTTTTTTCGGAGGGAATTTGAATAGATTTAATAAAGAAAAATTTAAAATCATATTTTTTACAATACATTATTAGAAATAGTTTTTACACATATTTGTTAAGTTTTAAAACTTGTTCTGAATATGGACATATGGAAAAGCAAAACTTGGAGAAATTGTAACTATATTACTTTATCCTGAATCATAAGTTATGTACTGCTGATTTTTCTTAAAACTATATTCAAGCGAGTCTATTGTCATTCTTTTTCAAGAATTGAGAACTTTTTTTAGTTTGTTTAATTTTTGTTGTTTTTCTGTTCTAATTGTAGCATAGCATTATAACAGAGTATTTCTTATAGACTTTATTTTTTATTGAATTTTTTTCCTGTACGGTAACCCAGAGAACAGGTAACCTTGAAAATTGATTTTCAATGTTAAAGTTACATTTTAGAACAGAATATATTTTTTTTCTGTTTCTCAACTTTTCTTTTTATTAGCATTTTACAAAGAGGGCTTCTAATGCGTACACACCGGAAATATCGGGAAAACTGCAAATTGCCAAGGAAAAGGAGATTCAACAAAGAAAAAGTCAGGGAAAAGGGTAATTTTACCACAAAGCCAGGAATAGTCAAGGAATTTGATACCCTATTGAATTGGGATATTTCACTTTTCTATTTTCAACCAGAATTTGCGCCTGTACAATAAAGGATTAAAAAAAAATTTTTTTTTTTTTCCTGCACCGATGGTCATTAAGTATGTTTTCAAAATCCTATTATTCTTAAGCTTTTTTTGGAGTGATGTTAACAAGATGTCCAACTTAAATAATTTGAAACTTTTGCTTGAGTGTATTGACATGTTCGATTTTTTAAATCCATTTTTGTTTATCAATTTCCCTCATCCTTCATTTATTATGTATAAAACATTTTTTATTGTCAACTATGTTTATTTACTTAATACCTTTTAAAGAAAAAATATTTTTTAATTTGATGAATTCTAATTTCTCAGAGGTGGTAACCTTAACAAGTTTTGTCTGAAGTGAAATCACATCTGCTTTCGTGAAAAATCGTCATCATTTCCTCATCATCGTTTATCATTTTCCTTGTAAGTTTTTATTGTATTTTGCCACTTATTTTTTCTGTCTAATTAGGTATGAAACAAAGTGCATTTTTTAATTAATAATTTTGTTTTACATTAGTTAATTTGATTTTAATAAATCTTTAGTTTATTATAATTTGGCTTAAATAAAAAAAATTTTTTTAATGTTTTTTTTTTTTTTTTTTTTTAAAATTAATTTTGCATTTTACCATCATACTTTATATTTATTTATTCATTTTATTTATGATTCATTTTTTTTAAATGTTCTACAGTTAATTTAAATATGATTTAATTTCAATTAAATACAGATTATGTGTATAACATTTTCAATTCATTATCATTTTTATTTTTTAGGATGACCTAGTAGTGGAAAAGTTCTTTTTATTTTATTAAATATGTCTCTCTTTATTTTTTGTAACCTTGTAACTTTGTTTCATATTTTAGGATAAATTATTTACCTTATAGCTAAGGATTAAAATACAATGTTTTTATTCTTTATTTATTGTTGCTTGTCTGTTGATGAAAAGCATTACTTTTTTAGTTATTTATTCTATTTGATTTTATATAGTAAATATAGGTTAATTTATATGAAATATGGATTATATATATATTTGTTAATTTATCTTTATATGTTATAACAAGTTTTTTCAATAATTTTCTTTTTAAACTAGGATTACTCAACTAAGTTTTGCAATCTTATTGGTGCTCTTCTTTTTCATAATTAATTCTTTTATCGATGCTAATATATTGGGTTTTAATTGTTTATTGCGTTTTCATTTTTAAAAATATTTTTATGTTGATTAAATGCAATTTATTTCAATTAAAGACTGATTATTTATAGATTTACAATTGAAGACTTATCAAGAATTTATTCTTTTTTCTTTCTTTTTTTTAAAATTTTGACCAGTAAATTCCCTTTGACTTATTGTCCCTTTCAGTCTCGTTTATAATTTTGACAATTTATTAATTCTAATCTGAGTAGGTATAGTTAAAATTATTTGATTGTTTTTACATAAAAATAATTTATTAATGCTATCTTACAGTTGCTAATTTATTTATGATTTTAATTAAATAAAAATTTTGTTAATTTTTTTTAAAGCTTGGAATGCTACACAAATTTACCCAGAAAAGTTAGGGAAAAAATATTTACTTTTTGAGTACGAACCACGAAAGCGTTATTTTTATAGACACGATTTTTCGAAAAATATGGCAATGTGAAAAAACTAAATTGAGATTTATAATGTAATTATTTTTTCAAAAATTTTAAGAGGGTTTCTATAAGATTTTATTTTTCATGTTTTTTGAAAATATGTTAATTGGAAAATTGAGACGTTCAGCTTTAAAATTTTCATTTAAAAATTAAGATCGATTTTTCATTTTGTATACAATCCTTTTCATGGATGTTTTTATGAGAGCACTTTATTTTAATAGATTATATCTCTTTTAACATGTTATGGATAATCTTTTATCAAAAAATATTATTTTCAGTATTGAAATTTTGTTTTAGGAATTAAGATATTTTTTTCTATTTCTCTTTTTCAACTTTACCACTTTAATTTTTTTTTTAAATAGCAGTTACTCAGTTTTTTATTTATCTTAATTATTTCTAATTATCTTTTGTCTTAAATATTTTTATTATTGTTTTGTTTTCCTTTACCTCATACTAATAACAAAGTTAAGTTTTGAGTATTTTGCAATAATGACTAAACGCATTTAATTATACAGGGTGTCCAGTTAGAAGACATTATCAAATTCCCTGATAATTCCCTGTAAGTCCTAGAATTTCCCTGTATCGGGCAGATGATGTTTAATTTTCAATTTTATTAAATAAGAAATTTTATAATCTAAAATAAAATATAACCATATAAACATTATGCATTTGGAAATAAAGTAGATATTATATGATATATGTAATACTGCAAACTTATATTTCTCCTAGTACATAAAATGTTACACAACTTCAACACTGAATAAACAAATACAAGAAATTACTGTATCACAAAAACGTTTATTCTCACATTAATTCACAAAGAATCAATTTGCTCCATCACATTACTAATTTCTTTAGCAGCATCTTCTTTAATTTTAGGAATTTTTTTTTCCAATTCTTTCTTAATCATTACTGTTTTTTTCTTTTTGGCTTCAATAGCCAAATTTTCCTCATCTGCAAGCTTACGCTTTTTTGTATCTTCCTTCATCAATGAATGAGCATTTCTGAAGGAATGTAAAAGTGGTTTTGAAATTTTATACGAATTTACATTTTTTACAGTGGAAATAATAGTATCGTATACCATTCTCTGTGATATCAGAGTCTCTTCTTTTAAATTTTCTATCAAACATTGAGAGTTTACAGAGAAACCTCTCTCAACGTTTGCATTTCCGTTATATAGACTCATGGTGAGTTTCATGACTTTGGTGATTTCATGGTTATCTTTAAGAAGTTTAAACACATCTCTCCACAATACATCGACACGACTATCAGTCCTATTAAATTTTTTCAGTAGTTCTATAACAAGATTTTGTTTCAATGCACTTTTGTATTGACGTTCAGCTTTATCAGCTGTTGGTCCATCAATCCAACCATTTTCAATGAGAATTGTAAGGAGATTCTTTATTCTCAACGAAGCCAAGTCTGCAACAATTGCCACATCTGGATTGAAGCATGTCACTGCCTTAGTCAGTGGGAAAAGCAACGGTGATTTATCAAATAATTTTGCAACAAAGGACTTGTAACATGCAAGACAATCGTTTCGAAATTGTGACACCTCCTTATCAGCAATTTTCTTTTCCTTGTTCCTCTTTTTTAAAGCATTACGTGCAGCATACCCTACATCAATTTTATCTGCAGGTAAAAAGTTCTCTTTATTGCTAAAATCTATCTTATGTATGGAATTTTCTTTTAATATATTATCTTTTACAAATTTACTAATGATATTCAGGCAAATAGAATGTATAGAACTATAGAGAAATGGAACAAGTGGAGCGTCTTTTTGGAACTCCTCTAAAAACGGCTCTACTTCAGCAATAAGGGACTTAAAAAATTGTAGCTTTGCCTCTAAAAGTGGATCTTCAATAATTGTACACACATTGATAAACGATTCAGTCCGCAAATTATCTTTATTCAGCTTCACTCCAGATATAAATTTCTTCAGGTGGGGGATCATATCTATGGCACGTTGTGCAACATCTCCATTCTGCAGCCATCGTACAGGACAAAATTTTATTGGAAACACATTCGAGCCCGTATATTGTACAAACAAGGCACGACATGCCGGAACATCTTTAAATAGGTTGTACAGTGACCGCAAAAACTGAATCAATGACCAATTTGTCATCCTGATTCCCGTTTTGAAAGCTCCATGTAAAACATGCAATCCACAGCTTCCCATATTAAGTATGATTGGATGGTCATCCTGGCTTTCATCTCTAATCTCGGCTTTTAAATCCTTAAAAAATTTATGATTGACGTTTGGGCCATCCATAAAAATTTGCACCATTTTTGATGTATTCAAAATCGACAAAGCCTCTTTAAAATTGCGCCTAATTTCATCTGCTGTGGTGCGACTTAAAAATGCAGAAGTTAAATATCTGGTGCAAACAAGTTCTTGCTCATTACACCAGAACCTTACATTTATGTCCATCTGAGTCTTTTGGGAAACCTTATTTAGAGATTCATCAAATCCAACAGTGAAAAACTCACATTTCGAAATATTTTTTATCAGTTCTGTTTTGAAATATGGAGCAATACCATATAAAATAGAATATGTTATTTTACTTTTTTTTAGTTTAATACTTTTGGCAATCTCGCTATCTGGAAATAAAAGCTGAAATAATTCTACATCCTTCTCTGACATCCTAACAGATTTATGAGTAACAACAGTGTGAAGACACCATAAAATTTCTGCTTTTGTAACATCATCTTTTAAAAGGAATGATTCAAGACCTTGTCTTGTAGAAGGGGTAGACAATATTGGATTATTTAGGGATTCGACAGAACTGCTGCCACTTTCAATAGTTTTATCAGAAGACTCCATGCTTGGTGCTTTCCCATTGTCAGAAGTGAAAAATTTTAATGGTAATGTCCCCTGCATTGCTTTCATTCTTTTTACATGCTGTGCACTTTTGGCATGGCTTCTAAGAGCGCGGCGGCCCATATTACTCAGTGAAAATGTTGAATGGCAAACAACACATTTTGCTCGATGGATGTCTGATTCAACCTCCTTAACCCAGTCTTTGAATTCTGGATTATGAAGCCAATCCACTTGGAAGCGAGCAGCCATACCCTTGTTTTATCTGAAAATAGAATAAATATTCAATATAATGCTCATATATTGTGTGTATTGTATAATTTTAAATAAATAGCAAGAATTTAAAAAAAAAAACTAGTCGTTTGGAGAATCATTTATTTCTTCTATGCTGCTAAAAAAATGGAATACTCATTGCATAAGATGATATTTGTATATCCCTTGTGTAATACCACTTTAACATTTTTAAATTATTGTTGATTTAAATCAATGTTTTTTCTAATGATATAATGAAAGCAACATTCATGCAAATATTAATTTGCATGTATATTCTTTATATTTCTCTGGAGAAAACATCATTATCATTGATATATTCTTTAAATTATATTTAGAATAAAATCTATTTAAATAATTTTTTTAGAAAAAAAATGATGATTGATTTAAATCAATAGTTTTTTTCTAATAAAGTAATGAAAGAAATATGCTATTGAATACATTTACATGCATACTGTATTTATATGTATATTAGTAAAATACCATCATTACCATTGAAATCAATTATTTAATTATTATTGTTTGTATTTAATAATAATACTTCATTTCATTCTATTCAAATTGAAGCTATTTATATCTTATAAAATTGTTTTTACAAAAAGATTATTTTTAAACAAAACAACAAAAACAAAAAAACATTGGGTTTTAAACAGTGGTTTGAGTCATGGTTTAAACCAGTCAACCCAGCAATAAATTATTAAACACATATTTACAATTCTAAAATTAAATAAAATATTGATTGTTTCATGTAAGAATTTATTAAATTTTACATGAAAAAAGAAATTTTTTTTCTTTGTTCATTCAGCATGTTATTTATTAAAATTCCGTAAATACGAATCACTAAGCTGGATTTTAAAATCATGTGAGTACGAATTGCGAAAAGTTTAAGTTTTAAAAAGCGCGAGAAATAATATTGACTAAATGAATGATTTAAAATTTGCAGGAAAGCGAATCAATCGTGATGCGTTACTTATATATAAGATGTAGTCGATGCAGGAACGAAAATCACACGTATGACTATATTAGTCCTTGAAAATTATAAAAAAAACATGAATCCCCCTTTCATTAAATTAATGATTATTTAAATATTAGAGATAATAAAATTAACGCACTGCAGGAATTAATTTTTAAGAACTGGTCAGTTTCCTGACAATGAAGATGGAAAGCAGTGAGTTATATTTTATACTCTTAAAGATTTTAACTTTTTTTTGTAGTTAAAATATCAAAAAAAAAAAAAAAAAAAAATATTTAAAATTTGATGAAAGAAATTCAGAAAGAATTTTAATCAATTAAAGAATTATGCCATTACGCGAAAATTATAAATTTAGTTTATCGAAAAATTAGCCAGCCGTAAACGAAAATAAGTGAAAATAAACAAAAATTTATTGGAATACAAATAAAATAAAGTTTATTAGAATGAAAATAAAATAAGTTATTAGGGCGCAACGAACGAAACTCTTCCATGCGGAGTCAATATTGCGCAATCGGAAGGACAAAAATTAGCTTTTCTGTAACTTATTTCTACATTACATTACGTATATAAGACCTTAAAAATAATATAAAATATCTGCTTAATAAGTCCAATAAATATTTAATAGTTATAATTTAAAAAAAATAAGATAAAGAACTTACCACAGCTACTTTGAAACAGACGCGAACACATGCACGATCCTTCTGATGCAAAGCTGCACGGGAAGTTCCACGTGATGATGTTGGATAGGAAATGACGTCAGCAACTTCAGGGCCACATCTACTTACCGCACGGTAAAGCAAACTTGTTTGTGACGTCATCAATTACGAAGTGTAGTGCCGCAGTATGAAGCATTCGGCGATTGCTGGCTATTAGAATACTTTTCCCTGATTTACAAAGATTTCAGAAAAATTCCCTGATATATCCCTGATATTTCCATAATTAAAAAATTCCCGGTTTTCCCTATCGCTGGACACCCTGTTATAACACTATTTATACTTATTTATATATATATAAAAGATTATTAATAATATTTATTAATAATCTTTTAAAACAAAAAATGTTGCCATTCAGACGCCGAATATTTTGTATTTGGCCAAATAACTATTTGTTACATCCCTCATGATAATATAAAATGACACAAAAAAGTCCAATTCAATCTTTTCTGTGGTAAATTTGAATTCTGAGAACATTTTAAAAATGGTTCACAAATTTTTTACTTAGTAACTTCATACAAAAAATTCTAAAAAACATAGAATATATTGGGGCTTAGTGTATTCTTCCCACTGAATCTAGCTCGGTATACAAATAAAATGAGGTTAAATGAATTGCAAAAATGTTAAATAGAGCAATGTCAAACCACGTTTTTTGCATAATTTGTAGTGAAACTCGACATGGTAAAAAAAAATAATAATCTCATTTTGGGAAAGGGAAGCTTAAGCACTTCTTAAAAAATCCTAATTAAATAAGCACCTTTAAGGACTTTTAAAAATGAAAAAAACAGCACTTTTTAAAAACACTATGCACCCTGAATTAGTGATATTTTTTCTAAAATTTTTTTTTGTTGCTATTCAGTCGAATATTCAGCATTCTGCCAAATCACCAAACTAGACATGGCTAAATTAAATGATCCCAGCATCCTTAAAGAATTCAAGTGCAAACTATCTAGATCCATTGAACTGGCAAAAGAAAATTCAAATAGCACATTCGATTGGAACTCAGTTAAGGAAATCATTTTAAAATCAGCACATGAAACCATTCCATGCCTAGAACGTAGTACCAGAAAAGATTGGTTTGATGACGATTGCAGAAAAGCTACTGACGAAAAGAACAAAGCCTACAGACTGATGATACAAAACCATTATATCAGAAGTTATGAGGAAAAATATAGGGATCTGAGGAAAACAGAAAAGAAATTACATAAAGAAAAGAGCATACCTGGAGGAATCTCTAACACTTCTGGAAAGCCGGAATAACCAAAAAGAATGTAGGAGGTTCTATAAACTAGTAAATAATATGAGAAGAGAATTTAAGCCAAAATCTATCACCTGCAGAAATAAGGATGGAGAACTTGTGAGCGAACTCCATCACATGCTTAAAAGTCTGGAAATGCTATTTTCAAGATTTGCTCGAAGCAAAAAATGAAATCCTCAACTTAGAAAACAGCCCTGAAGAACTGGACCCAGTTCAACTCGTAGACACCCCCCTCCCACCATCTTTAGATGAGGTTGTCCTAGCTATTAAACAACTTAACAACAACAGGTCGGCTGGTCCGGACAGTATACCATCTGAGCTACTAAAAACTGATGAACCAGAGCTTTTTAACGCCATCTATAATATCATGGTCAAAGCTTGGGATACGGAGAAATTGCCCATTGAATGGGAAGAAGGCTCCATTTGTCCCATATTTAAGAACGGAGACCAACTTGAATGTCGTAACTATAGGGGCATTACACTCCTCAATACGGCATATAAAATATTCTCCAACTTACTTTTTGCAAGACTTCTCCCTTTTACCGACAAAATAATTGGAGACTACCAATGTGGTTTTAGATCACAAAGATCTACTATAGATCAAATTCACACCCTAAAAAAAATTTTAACTTTCAATATCAAAACTTTTAATCTATTTATAGACTTTAAAGCTGCTTACGACAGCATAAAGAGAGATAAACTACTGGAAGCAATGGCTGAATTTGGGATCCCTATTAAACTCATTAACTTAACTAGAGCTACACTAAGTAATATAAGATGCAGGGTGAAAATCCAAAATCTATTATCGGAACCATTTTCAACAGAGGGAGGCCTACGTCAAGGGGATTCCCTCGCCTGCCTACTCTTTAATCTGGCTCTGGAGAAATGTATCAGAGATTGTGGATTAGACCGAAAAGGTACCCTTTGGAATAGATCAGTTCAATTACTGGCATATGCCGATGACATCAATGTCATAGGAAGGTCAGAGAGAGCTGTGAGAGAGGCCTTTCTGGCTCTTGAAACTTCTGCCACAAATATGGGCCTTACCATCAATGAAGATAAAACTAAATTTATGGAATC
Source organism: Parasteatoda lunata (assembly GCA_949128135.1). Classification (NCBI taxonomy): domain Eukaryota; kingdom Metazoa; phylum Arthropoda; class Arachnida; order Araneae; family Theridiidae; genus Parasteatoda; species Parasteatoda lunata. The sequence goes on from OX421980.1 coordinate 25,419,857, forward strand.
TCCAGCAACAACTGTAAATCACAATCTCTTTTTCATAAATGGTTACACCTTTGAAAAGGTAAATGAATTCAAATACCTTGGAACAATGATCAATGCCCAAAACAGCATAAAAACAGAAGTAGACAACAGAATTAAAATGGCAAACAAGTGTTTCTTTGGACTAAGAAAGCAATTAAGATAAAGCCTAATCAGTCGAAAAACTAAAATCAAACTTGGTGTTTTTGAAAGGAAAATCCTCAGAAATATTTTTGGCCCAGTACAGGAAAGAGGCTGTTGGCGAATCAGTTATAACTTTGAATTATATAGACTCTATGGACAGCCACAGATAGTACAGGTTATCCGAGGCAATAGATTAAGATGGCTTGACCATATCTGGAGAGGTCCAGAAAATAATGCAGTCCGAATCGCCACCTTCAAAAATCCTTTGGGATCTCGGGCTAGAGGAAGACCTCCAACTAGATGGCTAGATGACACTGCTAAAGATATAAAAGTGTTAAAGATAAACTGGGAAAAAGTCGCCATGGGCAGGAGGCGTAGGAGGCTACGTGTGGTTGAGGCAGCCAAGGCCTGTAAGGGGCTGTCTTGCTGAAGAAGAAGCCAAATTACTGTTCATTACATCTCTACTTAAAACACTGATGTTTATAATAAAAATTATCATATTTGTCATCAACATGACTATATACCCTTGAGGACCTTTTTTATTTACACTGCTGTGCAAGTGAACCTTTAATCAAAAAGGTAGTGCACCCCTATTTAAAATAATAAACATATAAAAGTAAAATTTGCTTCATATTTTTTCCTTTGAAGAAAAAGTATGGACTTACACCTTCAACTTAAAATAAGGACTTTTAAGAGTGCTTAATTTTTGTGCTGCAAAATTAAGCACTATTAAGCATTTTTAAGGTGCATAATATTTGAAATTTTTGTATAAAAATAATTACATTTCTAAAATTTATTTAATCAAGTTATTTTATTTAATGCATTGCGAAAAATTTTCCATAACTACGATCATTAATAAGTTACTAAATTATAGACCATTTTCACCACCTCCTCACACAGATACACATCAAAATTTGGAGTGTTTAATTGGTACTTAGTTATTTAAATTGATAGTATTAGATTTAAGTTTTAAGTTCTTAGTCATCAATTGGTTGCCCTTTATTTGATGGATGCCCGTGGTCATAGTCCTCCTCAGCATGTCACTGGTACCAGCTTCCCTGAGAAGTAAACATTCTTCTGTAAGAAACTTTCTGCTGGGAACCTTAAGCTCTTTTGTCTAGCAAAACTTACGCCTTCTTTACCATGCACACATTCTTACAGTCTCTTCCTCCTGTTCATAAAATACTTCAAAAATTTCCTTTGCAGAAGACTTTATTCTTATAAAATAATGCAAATTTAAAAATAATTAAATTGATTTAATCATTTATACATATTTATCAAGATGGGTATTAAAATTTTTTTCTCACTTGTTATTATTTAATAGGATCTTATATGGAAATGCAGGAGATAAAGGATATAAGGTATCAGGAGTTTTCACAGGATAAAAAGCAACACTGCAGCTAGATTTATCTGAAAAAAAAAAAAAAAAATAGGATAAACAATATTTCCAAATAAGAAATTTTTTTTTAAAATTAAAAAGAATATATATTTATTCCTACCAACAACAGAAATTTCTACCATGTCTTCATACAATTTCATATTTCTTGAAAGCAAATTTCTTACAAATAACATCTTAGAACCATTATCATCTGTAGCAGAAATAGTTTTTTTTATAGATTCATTAGATTTGATGCAAGTCGAAGGTATGTTTTTCAGCAAGTCATGAAGAGTCGCCATGTTTAGAATTTCTTCATTAAAAAGCCTTAAAAGAGTGTCATTTAAGTCTTCATTGAAGTGATTAAGCATAGCAGTCTTAGTTTCTAATAGCTGAGCAGCTAAAAGTCTACGATTTAAAAGATGAGGTCTTTCTATATAAACACTAACTCCATTCCAAAAGTCATCTGTTGAGATTGATTCAACACATTCAAACTCATTTATTACTTTCCACTGTTCATCCATACTGTGATATCTAAAGAAAAAATATATATATGGGTCATTCCAAAAATACAGATCACTTTTGATAGAGAGGAAATGGAAAAAAAAAAATGTTTTTTTTTATGGCAGTTAATTATTTATTAAAAAATCAAAATCAAGCTTTAGCAGCAAACTTTAAAAAAATTATTAATCACTATATTCAATATATAAATTATTAATCACAATATATGCATTCCAAAAGTCATCTGTTGAGATTGATTCAACACATTCAAATTCATTTATTACTTTCCACTGTTCATCCATACTGTGATATCTAAAGAAAAAAAATATATATGGGTCATTCCAAAAATACAGATCACTTTTGATAAAGAGGAAATGGAAAAAAAAAAAAATGTTTTTTTATGGCAGTTAATTATTTATTAAAAAATCAAAATCAAGCTTTAGCAGCAAACTTTAAAAAAATATTAATCACTATACTTTAAAACTTAGACGCATACAGTGAAAAATGTCTTCTGTGTTACCAAAATTTAAATTATCACTCCATTTCTAAATAGAAAAATAAATAAGCAATTTTGCACTGGTAACACTTGGGTGTGAATGTTCTTTTGTACAGATAAAGTTTTTTATTTTTATTTATGCATGTATATTTGTTATTAAATAAGCACTCATAAAGATAAAACTCATTTGAAGTTTTATCTTTAATGTTTTCAACTTTGATTTTGATTTAAAATCAAAACAAGTTAAAAGATATCTTTAAAGTATTGTTATATCAAAGAATAGAAGATGATTGAAAGTAGCAAAAAATCTTTTTTTTTCCTCTCTTTTTCTTAAAAAAAAAAAAAAAAAAAAGGTTTAAAAAATTTGCCGACAATTTTGAATTAATTAAATCTTTCTTACAAGTTCAAATAAAATAATCTAACTATGCACTTGTTGAACTCCAAAACATGCCCTCAATTTAAAAACAAAACATTAGAATCAAAATAATTAGGAAAACATAAAAAAATTATTTAAATCTAATAAGTTATTTTTAAATGAAATTAGCAATCTTACCAGTTTCAGTTATTTTACCAATTAACATATCAAATCAACATATTGCAAATCAATAAATAGATCTAAAAATGTATAGAGCTATTTTTTATTTTTTTGTATATGTAGGTAAAATACTTCTGAGTTAATCTTCCATAAGAAGTTATAATAATGAATAGGTAGTATATTTTATCTGAAGTTGGAAAGAATATTAGACAATACTGTGAAACTGTATTGTGGCATCTAAGTACTAACACAAATAATGAAGATATTCATTTTAAATGGTTTCTTTTTATTTAGGGTTTGAAAAATGTTAGTAGCCAAAATTTCATGATATGACTAATTTGTTTTTAGACAAAGTTTTATTTTTAACTGGCTTTTAAATTTAATAAATGTTTAAAAAAAAAAAAAAAAGCCTGGTTGGTAGGGCACTGGGCCCAAGTCCAAGAGGTCGTGAGTTCGATCCCTGCCGGCCGAAAACTCCCCCGTGTAGTAAATGGTGACTGATGTGCATTAAATCTGTCGAGTCACAAGTCCTTCATGTTCCCATAAAAAATCATACCTCTAGGGGTACTGATCCAGGAGTTTCCTCGTTTTCTGAATTTTCGAAATTACAAGGCTACGGAGTAGAACATTAGTAGTCTTAAACCCAAAAAATTGGGTCGGCTGTTTAACGACTGTTATTATTAATTCAGTGTAAGTTTTATTTTGCTTGACAAAAAGTGCCCTTTACAATAAATGCACCCTGAGCCTTTTTAAAAGAAATGTGAAAACTGTCTCCTGTACTTGACAATTTTTACATAGGTACTGATACAGAAATATTTCATTAACTTCTCACAATTGTAAGCTATATATTCTTATTTTTTTCATCTAGAAATTTGAATAATGGCTTTTATAATTAATGTAAACTTTATAAGTGGATTGAGCATTTTATGATTGACTTTTAATTGATTTAAAGCAGATTTTATAAGATTTCCCTATATGATGCATATTTGTATAACATTTCAAACTATTCAGCAAATTTGGGGATATTATCAAAACTACGGCAAGTTGGCGCTGAGTTTCGTTTGCTGGCCGATGAAGGAAGATAGCGTTTCTGGTGACATTTTTAGATAAGTCGCCAAGAGGTTAGCGACACTTGGCCTTGCCGTAGTTATGATGAAAATCTCATTAAACAGAGAAATAATTTGTTAAATCCTTATACAAAATATACCACACAACAATATATTAGATTTCATAGAATTTCTTTCGTAGAAATTGTTATATGGGATAGTTTTTCTTTAAACTCAAATACAACAAATAGCTTTGGAAATTTAAAATCAAAATATTTACCACTTCAAAGAATATGATTTGAAATATGGCAAATGATTTTCAGAAGCACTTCTCCGATTATAAGTCCTCAGGTACGATGTAACATATTACACAACGTAAATGTCAAGCAATTCTAATTTTTAATTTTCCTGCTACTTCCTACTTGAAAACCAAAACCAAACAAACCACGTGTAAGCTTATGTTTACTTGGTTAGATTTGACCTGTCTATTTCTGCTGGCTACGAGACTACCTAAATTTACTCTTTTTTTATAAGGGACGTTAAACATACAAAAATAGGCATTTCAAAACGTATTACTAAAGAAATATAAACAAACATTTATCGATTTTGTACTTGCCGGCGATAAGCATTGTAACTATACGTCAAATATTCTTAGTTTCGTATGTAAAAAAATTGTTAAATTGTGTGTTAGCAATTTAATTTTATTTCTTTTAAATTTTGCAAGATGTTGAAAAACGGTTTTGTTACTAAACATGATTAAAATATTCATGTTTTAATAATTCATAGTGTGATAGAGTTGGAGATTTTTTAACGAGAAAGGAAGTATTAAAAGTATGTCAAAAGAAAAAATTATAAAATTTTGTAGTTTTCTTCCCATTGCTTGTTTTTATCATTAGAGATGTATTGTTTTTCTTTTTTTAATAAACAATGCTTGCAATTTGTATGAAATAGGCTATAATTTGGTTGAAAGAAGTCTTGTATTTTTTTTTTCTTCCATTTATTATTTTATTAGTAAACAGATATCCATTTCCCAAGCTTATTTCATTAAAATTCAGCCATTAAAATGTTGAAAACATTGATTTTTCTCATTTTTTTTGTCTCTTCTGTTTTTTGAAGCTGCATAAAATTAAAGTTATTAAGCAACTATTTTTCACACTATTTTGCAACTATTTTTACTAAAGCACTATTTTTCACAAATGGGAAGAGTGACATTTTTGCTCAAAGCATTGGTTTTAATTTTTTTAAGATACATAATTAATAAATAAGACAAGGCTTTTTTTAAATATATCTCAGTTAATAGTTATAATATAAATTTAGCTTACATTTCTTTCATTGTTTTGAAAATAGGTGATTTATGTAAGTAGGAAAAAAAAATGTTTTAATATTTTAATTTAATGCCATTAAGTCTTCAATAAAATGACTTTCAATTATTTTGATTTAGTTGCATTATAATCTGTCAAATAATAAATTTTGCAGAACTAAGTATTCTACATTTGTATTAACAATTGTTTAAAATTCTGTATTCAACCAAATCATTATTTGATGCATATTCTGATTTCTTTATTTTAATCTATACATTTTATATTTTTATCTTTTTTATTTATAGATGGAGCTTCATTTCTATTTCATTTTATTCTTTGTGATAATCATTGATGCGCAAGAGGTAGATATTAATTCAGAGACAAAAGTTGATTCTAAAGCTTCAAAGAAAAAGACAGAAGTTTTACCTCCTTGTCAAGCTTGCAAAATGTTAGCTAATTCCTTTAAAAAGGTAAAAGAAAAACATTTAGATTTGTTTTGCTCTTGCCTTTTACAAAAGTTTAATAATTTTAATTAAATAGATAGTGTTTATTATATAATATTAACTTGAATGCTGATTAAATTCTTTTGAGTTTCACTATTTTTAAGACTATTTGATTACAGATAGATAATATGGCTAACATGAAAATGTGCATTGGGTAAAACATGTAGATTTGAGTATAGTACTTCTTACTCCTACATTTTCCCAAATCTTATTGTTAAAACAAACCACGACGCAGATAATAAATTTTTATCTTTAAGAAAAAAAATCTTTTGTTTATGTTTTACTTTTTGTTCTGTAGTAAAATACATGGATGACTCCTTTTAATTAGGATGACTAATTAAAAGTAGAGATTATTTCAGTATAGGTTTATTCAAAATTTTAGTACAGTACATCTGATGTGATTCAGTATCAAGTTCTCAGAACTCAAAGCTGGGCATATCATAACCAGTTGAAAACAACAAAAACATGCTAGTCGCATAGGAAAAGGCATCCCTCGGCAGTGTCCAGGGGCCCTTGAGAATCTTACTTTTTATAAATAACATTGAAAACAAATTGAGAATAAATAACATTGCCTTATATTTTATAAAATAAGTATAGTCTATTGTATGAAGTGTGCTTTTTGTTTTTCTTTCTACAAATAGTAATTGATTATAATGTAAACACCAATAATTTCAATAGTATATCTCCAGGAAAACCTAAAAATGCAAAAGAAATCTATTATTTTAACATTTCAATGAAGTTTTTAGATAATCAACTCTCAGTTCCTGTTCAGTTTGTGCCTGCAAGGCTTATATGCACTTAAAAAAAAATAATGAAAAGTGGTAGTAATGTTAATATAAACTTTTTTTTTTTGGTACTAGTTCTTAATTTTTTTCCAGATTTTTTTCCACAAACTCTGTCCTGTCTTTTTTTTACTTTGATTATCCTCTTTTTCAAAAATATCAGGAAATCCTTGAGACCCCTTTTGCCAAGTAATCAAAATTACACAGCTATAAATTATACTAGTCCAAGAGGCTATATATAAATGAAGATTAATAAATTTATAAGTGCACCTCCAAAGCATTGCTTTTTGAAGATACACCCCTCCCTCCCGGCAACATCCAACATTTAATTAGACAAGGGGGCAATTTCAAGAAAAGGGGATGTCGCTGATTGGTAAGACATGTTTTAAAACTAAACCAGTGGCAAGAGAGAAATTATAGCATTTTTATTTTATGATTTTTATTTATTTTTTTATTTAAATCGTGTAGTATAAATATTTTTCTTAAATTGTTAGCCTTTTAAAATTTTAGATTGAGTAAAAATAAAATTTTCTGAGATCTTCTCAATCATTTTTATTTCCTCAGATTGTTACATATTAATATAAAAGATCCCAATTATTTTATTCTATTAACAAATTGTTGACTGGTGATGAATTAACTCGTCACTGTCTTTGGCCATAACGAATATCCTTAAGTATAATTTCATTTCATTCAGTATAAATAAATTTTATTGGAGTTTATTTAGAATGTTTTATTTTACTTCCATATTCAATTACAAAATAATAGTTGGTGACATGACATAGTTTCTGTGTGAAATTGCCTTTCAACAAAGTGTTAATACAAAGTTGGTACCACAGGTTTTGTTTTCAATTCTATTAGGTCTAATAATTTTGATCTAATCATTTTTAAGGGTTACCATCATATCTTCTTCCATAAAATTGTTTTTTGAACTTCCTATTTAATTATTGGCTTACTCTAAAAACTTATTAAATGTATTTAGCCAATGAGATTAAAGGTTAATTTTAGTTAGTTAGCTGTTAAAATTTTTTCTTTTCCTAATAGTGAGTTTAATTTGTTGTTTTGATAAATTAATTGAATGTTATTTTCAGGTAATTAAATTTCTTTGTGTATATATATTTTTTTAAAATTTTAGTACGTTTATTGTATGTTTTAATTTAAAAAGTTTGCATTTAATTCAATTTTACTCTACTTAATTGATATTGTTATGATTTACTGTTATTATTATATGAATCGATTTTGTTCTGTATAATTAATATTACCATTGAATAAACCCTATTGTTCTCATTACGTCAACAAATAATTTTGCTAATAATAATATTAGAAAATTATTCATTTCTCAGGTCTCCCACCTAACAAAGCCGTTTACACCTTACCCCTAGTCACTGGCATCTAGTTTTTGAGGGTGACTAAATTTTATTATTCAGCCACATAAGTTCTTTAAATTTCATTCATAAAAAAATTATTCATCAATTTGCTGAACATCTAGATTAATTTCTTTCTTGATTTCACTTTTCATGAGTTTAAATCTAAGATAATTTATGAAAATATTCTTCATTTGTCTAAAATATTGAGGGGTACTTAAAGAGATTTCTAATTATTGAGGGGGATATATACTCAGCTTCCCCTCCACCAACCATGTCCATGTTTATATAACTCTAAGAAATCAGCATTATTATAAATATTAGTTGCATTAAAATCCAATTATTATTTTTTTAAAATCTAGTTCAATCTTTCAAAAAATGTTGATGGAGATTAACTTTAAATAATTCAAACACACTGACATAACGCAATGTTGAAATTAAGCATTTTGAGCAATGTATTACCTCCTACAATGTGTGATATCATTGTGCAGGGCTGCCAACTGCTGCACTTTTTTGCAAAATATTTTATAGAATTACAGTCAAAGAAAAAGCTGAAACTTTCAGTATTAATTTTTTAAATATTTATTAATTAATTTTGCTAATATTTTAAAAGCCTTACCAGATGAGAACTAGAGCAAAATGGTATTTTATATGAACTTTTTAATCTATGACATGCAGTAGTGTGGAAACTGACTCTAAATCAAATTTACAAAATAAAGAATGACTACTATTTAAGGTTAACATGAACATATTAACCTTGTTTAGAGTAAGGATAAAATAAGTTTTTTTTTTCCTTCATTGAAGTATAAGATATGTGAAAAAGTCTGCATGCAATGGTAACAATTTCATGACGATTGTCTTGAGAACATCATAAACTAGCTATTGATGCTTATGAATTTGTACTAGCTCATTGTTTTTATCAAAATGTGCACATAGTTTTTGAATTTTCAAAATTAAATAGTAGAAATAAAAAATTATTTGTACAAATGTATATAAGTAAAAATGTAAAAAGTATAAAAATAAACCATATACTTATATAGTAAAATTGGATGTACTCAATCAGGTTTTAGGCTGTATGCAAACTTAAACATGTCATGAAATTATAATAAACCCAGGTTGGTATGAAATTGTTAAAAGGGCAAAAGCTGTATTGAATTTATGCTTATAAATAATTTCCTTCTTATCTATTTTTCTTTCTTTCTTTTTTTTTTTTTAAATATTTTTACTCACTGCACATTCATTATCTATTAATCTCATAATTTAAGGGAATAGAAAGGACCTCAAGAGGAAAATTCGAAGGTGGTGATGCATCTTGGGAAAAAAGCAGATTGAAATCTTATGCTGAGAGGTAACTTAATTTTAACTAATGGTTTTTCTTATGCTTTTATATTTTATTTTCAGTACCTTATTATATTAAAGTATAAAAAAATTAAAGTATCTTATAAAGCTGGAATGTTTACACAAATAAAATTAAATTGTGCCTACAAATAATGTCAATATTTCCTGTAGTCTTTTCTTTAATACAGATACTAGATACTTTCTTTGTTTTCGTAATACAGTAGAGAACCATTTATCCGGTATCCAGATAACCGGGAAACCAGAAAACCGGGAAAAAATTTGCTCGGTTTTCCCGCCATTTTAAACTAGAACGATTATGAAAAAATGCGGAAATTGGACTCATCCTTGAAGTTGAGTAGAGGAAAATGTGAGGAAGGGGAGAATTTTTTCCCCCGTTTACCCAGAGAAACGTCATTTCTTCTCTGACCTTGATCTTCAGATCGAGAGGAGGCAGGGAAGGGATGAATGTTTTATTTTCTCCTTTAGGCCGTCAATCAAACTCAAAGGAGTGGCATGCTGACTTCGTTTTCTCTGATTTATGAGGGGGTGGGGAAAATGCATTGCACGTGCATATCAGTGAACAGAAGATGAAAGAAAAATATATTTATCTATTTGACATCGATTAATAAAAATAAAATATTTTTCTTTTGAATAAATTCTGATTCTTTGGTATCATTTGTAAGTTTTTCTTGATGTGGAATCACATCTGCTTTCGTTAAAAATCGTGTTTTTATGAATAAAAAAAAAAAGGAGAATTGTTTATTAATTTAAACATACGATTATTTTATGAAGCAGATTGCAGTTTTGTTTTTCTGATTCCACTACGCTTGATTTTTTTTCACGATAAATTTTGCTCTTAATAAATTAATTCTTTTTATTCATAAATTTTATCATTAGGTTTTTCTTTATTTTTTTAATTCCGTTGATTTTGCCTTGTTCCGGGCTTTAATATTTATGTTAGTGCCTTTTTTAACGATCGTTTCGGTTTGATAATTTTTGTTGTTTTGATTTAGATTAATAAGTTTTCCTTTTATTTTATCGTTTTCCCCCCTGTATAATTAGGTATGAAATATATTGCGTTATTTAATCATTTGTTTTGTTTATATTAGTTAATTTAGGAATTGTAATTACTTTTAAAAAATAAATATGAGAATTTTGTATTTTTTAAACTTGTTTTTCTTTTCTAAACTTGCAATTTTTTTTTATTCTTTTAAATTTTATTTTTCTACCATTTTTTTTTCTTTTTAAATTTAGGATTGCTTACCTTTTTTCTTTTACTTTAAAATGTGTTACACCTTTTCCTTGTAATTCAGGTGCGATAAAACATCGATTAACGACACTTTTTGGTTGATCCAGAAAACCGGGAAATTCAGACATCCGGGATAGCGATGGTCCCGAGCATCCCGGATAATTGGTTCTCTACTGTACTAGATACTAAGAGAAAATTTAAAATTTACTAAATACTAGGTTTTCTGTATTTAAAAGGAATTTGTCTTGTGTTATGATTTTTAGGGCTGTATAAATACTTTTTAAAATTTATAAAACTGGATTATATTTTTTGAGTATAAATTTCTCAAAAAGAAGAAAAAAATTAGGTTTGGTCACATTAAACTTAATGCAGTCCATAATGATTATGTGTTAGGTAAATTTTTAAAACTGCAGCCTCCCAATTCTCCAATTTTACTGATTATTATTTTGGGCTTAAGTCACAGAAGATTGATCTTCTCAACTAACTACTTGCAACCACTTATAAAGCAATTAAAAAATTTTGAGGACTCTGGGATTGTAATTGTAAATTGTTTCAGTAAAACAAGTTTTAAAAAAAGTTGAAGATTCATGTTTTTCTCTTTTTTAATGATATCCTATTAAAACCAAAAACCAAACCCTACCAACCAAACCTACAAAACCTTGGTTTTTGTTGGAATAGTATTTAAAAAATATTGCTTATTCATTTAAGTTTTTTTTTATTTATTTACTTTCATTTATGCCTTATACTATCTTTTAATTATTATGTTTATTTTTTTCTATTTCAATTCAACTCATTCTTATTGTGCATTTTTTTCAATAATTATTGTTTTATAAATTTGACTAATTTTAGCTTCTTTTGTTTATTTTATTTTTCTCTGATTGCAAGCATTTTCTCTTCGTGTATTTTTTATGTTTGGGTTTTCACTCTTTGTAATAACTGAACTTTAGAACTACTAAAGTAAACTGTAAAGCTAGCATGTTACTGATCAAAAAGTATTTAATATTTGTGATTTCATAAATTTTTTCTTCTTTTTGTTTTTATAAAACCTTAGAATTCAATATATTTTGATGTTTGATGCCAATAAATACCAACCAATTTTTTTAAAGAAACTATTTTTTTTCTTCCTTCTAACATTTTAACAAAACACACTTAACTGGAATTGAATATTTTATAAAACGTTGTATTATGAGTGAATATATGATCAATTTTGGCTAAATTTTAGTGCATAAGGTTAGCCATCAGCCTGGGCCTCTTCATGCCTTGATTAGGCCCTAATGATTGTAGAAGAGTCATTATTAGGGCTGCAAGTTTGTCGTGGGAAAAAAGACCCGAAATTCGCGGGAAATTTTGAAATTTACGCAGATTCTAAACATAAAATAAGTTACTATATAAATGATGCAAAAGACAAAAAATGTGCAAATAACAGAAAGTGCGCAATATTATAGTTTTTATTTAAATGAACAGAATTTTGGTACAAAGTCTTGTACATTGTCAGATTATTTTCATTTATGCTTTGTCTTGCATCACTTAATACATTTTTATACTTAGAAAACAATCTTTATGCGTCCACGCTGTTTGTAGACACCGACAAACATAGAATTGCCACTTTTGCATAGCGTTCGGTCTTTGATTTCCAAAACTCGATCAATTTTCCTTCATCAATGCGTAATTCCTTGACCGTTGCTTTGTAAGAAATAATTGCTGTGAAAACTCAAACATTCTACATTCAAAATACTAGTAACAAAAGCCTTATCTCCCTCTCATCTAGGAAACTGATCCCTATTTAAGAAATCACAACAAGCCGTCCAGGAAAAATTGTCTTGATATGTAGAAAGGCAGTAGAAATTTTATTGCCCAGTGCAATAGCCTGTGTAACAATTTTTATGTGAAAGATTTGATTTATAACATTTTCCTTCTTTTGTGATTCCAATTTCTTTTGTACTCTTACAGACTTCAGGAAGGTAATCCTATCAGTCTATTACCCTCCTTAAGTGTAGAAAGACCACCTTACTTGACAAGATTGTGATTATCTCTTATCTCTGAACTATTTTCTTGTCATTTTGCTATTGATTCACTCCCCTAAATATCTAATCAATTTTACATGTTCGATTTAAGGCTTCAGAAAAGTAAAAATTCTGTTAAATAAAAATAATAAATTAAAAATGAAAAAAAAAAATTCAAATTTTAAAGCGATTTTCGAGCAAATCATAACATATTAAGAAATTCGCGGAATTTAGATAAAAAAAGGAATTTCGTGAATTTCACGGAAATTCACGCCACGATAGACCTGCAGCCCTAGTCATTATACATAAAACTATACATAAGGTCCACTTTATCACATTCTTTGACTTTAAAAAAATTTGTAAAATAGATTCTTTTAGTCAAAAAAATTGTGTGCATATTAAATTTGAAAATAAATAAATAAAAATATTAATATTAATTGTTTAAAGGCTTTTTTTCTAATTGTCTCATATTTCTTGATTCACTGCAAATATAGGTAAATATAGTCTCTTTAGAAGTTAAAACTATTTTTTTTTCTATATTAATTATTAGGTCTTCTAATATATTGACACTCAGATCATTTTCTTATATTACATATATGAGTGCATTCTATTAAGACAACATAAAAGTATACATTTTAAAATGGTATCCTTTGATTTACACAGATAAGAAATTTTTATATCAGCTAATTTTCCAAGCTATAACAAAATTTTTATATTTCCACTTAATATTAAGTATTCTTATGCTAAATTTTGTGTTCCTTGAAATTGCACAGCTTCTACATACTAATTTCGTGTACATGGGATATTTGGTCAAATTTTTTTTCTTTCCTTTTTTTTTAATAAGATCTTTACATTTTTCTTTTGTTTTTGGTGTTAAATAACCTCCATGTCTTGATATTTTTCAGTCAGCTAGGGTATGTCTTTATAATTTATCTTAGCGATTAAAAGCTATTGCATTTTTTGTATAAAAATCAATTATATAATATTATGCATAAGATGCGTAATTCTAATATTCTATTATTCTATAATTTCTTTAGTAAAGTTAGTGTGTTTGTTATTCTACTGACTCTATTTTAAAAGATCTGATAAGCTTTAAGGAAAATGATAAGCTTTTATAAAACCTGTTAGAAATTCTGCTCTTGACAAATTTTGCCTAAGATGAACTATCATTGTTACAAGCAGTGCCTGCAAAGAATTGTTATTGCAACAATTTGTGCTAAAGTTGAGCTATACCCACAGTAAATTATCCCTGCAACAAATTACCCAGATAACAAAGTCTATGTAACTAATTGACATAAACCATTTTAGGCAGCTATTGTTTCCATATTGTAATGGAATTTCAGAATTTTAAGTCACAAAAATTCTGTTTGATTTTTGTTAGACACTCTTTTCATTGTAAAGTTTTTATTTAAAGCCTAAAGAGTAACAAGTAAATTACAGGATTGTGTGCGTTATTAGACTTGGCGACAGGGAATGAGGATGAAATGTAGTTGACGTTGATTCTACTCTTAATGATTGCATCTTATTTCTTTGGCTTTGGTTTTACTAAGAAATTACTGTCGCTTTGATACCAAGCTGTAAGCTCAAGCATAGTAAAATAAAGTTATAATTGAGAAAACATAAGTCTCAATGTGTTTTTGTATGTGTTATAGTGTTTTTCAAGACATTAAAAGCTGAGATTTGATACATTTTTGTTAATAATGACTCTATCTAAATTGCCATTAATTTTACTTAATAAGCTACTTAATCTTAACTAAACTAAATAATCTTTAAAAAAAATCAAATAATCTTAAGTGACAAAGCTTTTGCTGCGTTTTTATTTAGTTAATTTATTTTCTACTATGGCAAATTCTGAAAGGAATTTATTTGCAGTGAAATTCGACTGGTTGAAATTCAAGAAAAACTTTGTGTCGATGAAGAAAAAGCAGCTGAACAGGTGAGCCATAATACTGCATTACATTGGTAAAAGTATAAGAAACTTTGATAATATATATGTATATGAACTATTATTGAAAGTTAATTATATAAAGAACTCTTCAAATTTCTTTCTTATTTCTAAATTAACAAATCCCATTCGAAACATACATTACTATAAATAACTTATTGAATTCACAATTACATATAGTTTAAATAAATAAATGGAAAATATTTTAAGAGTACACATGTAAAAATTTCTATATTCTTATGTATTGTTATTTAAAATTATTTATTTAAATTCAAGGTACTCTTATAATACCTATTGTATTGATAATTTTTTCTTCAATATCTTCCATTTTGTCCAGTTTCTTCTGGTTTTTTCTAGTTTCACAAAATGCCATCCCTGTTATTTAGTAATAGAAGTAAAATTTAGTATATTTTAGTTTTCTCTGAAAGTAGTTAGCATAAAAATGATGTGCGACAAAACAAATTAGATGTTATGCTTTAATTAGAATCAGTAAATGAATGTAAAACTATTCATCCTATCCATGTTATCTATACAAAAGGTACCAGAAAGCCTCCCGCTTAAAATTACATTAAAAAAACATGTCAATTAAATTGCTCATAAAACACAACCGCATTAAAGCCTATTTAAAGGGATTATTTAACTGATTCAGCTGAAACTTTTATTTTAAAAAAAATGTGAATTGTTATATTTTTTATTCTTTATAATTTATTATCAAAATATAGTTCTTAAAAGTCAAATTTCACAACCTACACTCTTTATAAAGAATCTCATTTCACACTTAAAACCAAAATTTAACTTGAATATTGCCTTTGAAGTATATAAAAACGTTAAAATTCGTAAATTAAGCTTACTAATGAATGTTATAAAATTATTCATCCTATTTAAAATTCATCCTTGTATTTTATTCTTTGCTCTTTGAAAAGTGTCCTCAATTTATAGTACAATAATTTATAGTGTATAATTTTTATTCAGTATTGCTGGTGTAAATTTAAAAAAAAAAATAGTGGTTATAAGTTTTTAAAAAGTTTTTTTCTCTCTTTTTGTTTGAGTATTAATCCTGTTCAATTTTAGTTTGCTAATACATCTAAAACTTAAAGGAAGTCCATTTAAGAATAAAATTTTGAACTATTGGGTGAAAATAAATTTAAGGTGATTATAAAACATAATTCTAAGCAAACTGTATTAAATTTACTGCCATCCTAAATAAATTGTTTTAACCTCCAAAGATCACCTGGATCACATTTGCACTTTGTTGTAAAGTTTTAAATCGTTCCATCAATTTATTAAAGTTGAATTTAATTGTTTTACCAGTCTTTATTATGCATATGTTATCAATCTCTATATATATTTACTGTAATATGAATAGTGAGAATCAGCTAAAAAATTTAGAAATGCATAGTTAGTGTTTCTACATTTGCTTAGATCTTGTTGCTGTTCAAAATTCATGTTTCTAAGGCTAAAAGAGATTAGCTTTTTTTTTTCTTTAACTATTATTGGAATATGCACAAGATTTAACAGAACTGCCTAAACAAATATGATATTTAAAATAATGATATTGTCATGTAGCATGAATCTAAATCAGTTCAGAAAGTTAGAGGTTTATTGGCAACCTTCAAACGTACAGGGAACAAAGGGACTGGTATTTTAACTTGAAACACTTGATCTTTTATAGGACTAAATAACAGAACAGGAAATAACAAATTAGAAGATTCTAGAAACTTCTGGAGGATACAGAAATTATAATTAAAAGCTTATATTGCATTTGTAGATTTTTACATTTTCTGAGAGCTCTGAGTATCGAACTCAGCATCTCTGTTTCTCTAAGACGATGACTACGCTGACATTCGACAATATAAGTAAATAAAATTGAAAATTGCAAAAAAAAATTTTAATATTTTAAATTTCTTTTTTATCAAGTTTTATATATATATATATTTTTATTTATTCTTTTTTATCAATCATTTCTTATTAAAAAATTATTTTCTTTTACCCTCTTCTAAAGTATTTTGCGAATTTTTGGCCTTGTAGACTGTATAATTAGTAATAATTCTTTTAATCAAAATATTTAATATTTTGACTAAAAATAATTTTTTTAAGATTTAATTTTAAAATGAAATATATTTATATTTTTAGCATTGTTCCAATTTCAGCCTTAATCTTTTATTTCTGCTATTCACCAATCCAGTACTGAACATTAATCATACAAGGCATAAACATTACTGACAGAATCAGTGGAATATGTAAATGCTTGTGTAGTTATTATTTTTAGTACTTATGCACAGTTACTTTTTTTGTTGTGGATACTATGAAATTTTGTTTATAGTTTACTATTGATATTATGTTTTTTAAATTTTTTTTATTATATTGCAGTGTCACCGATTGGCTGAAGAACATGAATCACTTCTTGAAGAATGGTGGTTCAAGAAAAAAAGTTCATTTCCAGACATATTTTATTACCTTTGTATCGATAAACTTCAAGGTAATATTATTTGGTAGCTTAACTCATATTTTTTGAAAACTGTTAAGGAGAAATATTTGTGATTTCTTTGTTATATTTCATTCAGATGTATTCCATTCTTTGTCGTATCACAACTTTTCTTCAGCACTATGTCATTAATTTATTTTTCATATTTAGTTTGTTGTATTTAATCCTGAAAATAATTATTAATATAATAACTGTAAAAAGTAAAACCATTAATTGAAATTTAGAAGTTTAAGTTATGTTTTACCAATTATGCTGCCTCAATAGGTTTTTTATAGTTTATTGTCTATATTATCAAGTATCTTCCTCTTTAAACTTTGTGAATGATACAACATGCTTTTAAAATTTCTATTTTTGTAAAAAAAAAAAAAAAAGGAACTGTTACAATATGCACCCGATGTTTGGCAATGTTTTTTCCTCGCCACTTCAGTGCATTTTTATTGATGTCATTTTTCTCATCGTTTTGACAGATTCACAGCAATAATTAATACATTTAATTTTAAAATTGACTCCACAACCATATTAAATATTTTCACATACTACAAATATTCTTAATGCATAATGCTGCAATCTCAATGATTTGAGGCCCTAAACAGAATGTCTAATGATAGTCTCGCACCCAACATACTAAGATCCTGCACATTACTTCAAATTCTCTTTATTTATAAGAGCTGTGTAGATAGATGGTTTAAAAAATGTCTGGGCAATTCTTCAACCTTAATTAGAATTAGAAGAATTTTATCCACCACTACAAATAAATAAGTTATATTAATCCAAAAATGATCATTACACTAAAAGTCACATTCTATAAGTTCTGATAAAAGTTTTATAAAAATTAGATTTGCTTTAAGAATTTCTGCTTCGTTTCACTTATTACTTACTTAGGCTCTTCATGCCGTGTGGCGCATAAGACATTTAGTGTACTTCTCCATACCTCAGGTCTATGGCGTGGAATTTTACTTTCTCTAATTCTTTAAATGTTCTTCTTTTAAAATCCAACTTCATTTGTTTCTTCGAACTTATTATTGGTCTACCCCTTTTTCTTTTTTTCTTCTTCCATCAGGGGCCAAGAAAAGAGAAACATGCGTAAATTTTTCTTTTGGCATATTTAGTACATGTCTTGTTCATTTCCACCCTTTTTTATTGTGTTCAATTTATTGTAGTTAAGTTGTTTTTTCTATTATTGTTTCATTTCTAATTTTAGCTACCTAAAAGATTTTAATTATTTTTTCTGAGGCAGTTATTTTGTAAAACCACAAGTTTTTGGATCTCTGGCTTTCTAAGGCACCGTGTTTCAGAACCAAATAATAGTATTGTTCTGGCTATGCGAGAATTCCCTACAACTGTTGAAATTATTTCACAAAAACCTCACATATAGGCATATATGGCAACGTTACTTTTAAAAAGTAACGAGTAAAAGTACAAGTATTTTTAAAAAAAGTTACGAGTAAAAAGTTCTTTTTTTGAAAAGTAACGAGTAAAAAGTACAAGTAAAAGTACAAGTACTAAACAAAAAAAGTAACGATTTAAAAGTACATTTTTAGGAAATCAAAAATTCAAAGTAACCTAAAATTTTATTGAATAATATTCTTATGTTCTTTAATGTTTTTGCAAAATTAATGTTATTTATTTAATTATTTTAAATTTTGAAAGTTATGGACATTAATTCATTTTTAACTTTGGAAGAATATTATAATATAATTTTATAATTTAATTGTATAATATAATTTTAAAATCAAATATAATTTTAATATCAAATATAGTTTTAATATCAAACCTTTTTTGGATTTGCATGAAAAAGAAATTTTATCTATTGATTTTAATTTTTAGTTTATTATTTTTATTTATTTAAATTAACATTGATTTAAAATTGTTTTACTCTATATAAACGCGTTTTAAGAGCACAAACATAAACAAAGCAAACGCGGGGTTTCAGATAGCTTTGTGATCTTTGTGCTAGTAAAAAATAATTGAATGTGCAGTATAAGTGGAAACAGAACAGTTTACAGTTTTATTTGTAACAATGGCTAATGCTGAAGTCATGCGAGAAAATCATTCTCCGAACATTTCTGCCTAACAGAATAATTGAAATTTGTAAACGAATTTTAGTATCAGCGGCTAAATTAATACCTTCGAGTTTTCAAGAGTTAAAATAGTAATTATAATAGTTTTCAATAGCACAAATAGTTCTGAAGTTGATTTGACTGGGCGTTGTTTGACAAGGTCGGGCATAAACATAATTTTAGTAAAAAATGTACTAGGTAAAAATGTATTTAGTAAAAAATGTATTAAGACAAAAATTTATTATTTATTAGTGAGTTCAAAAAGAAAATTGAAAAACGTAATAGCAAAATCCAACATTTTTTATTTAAAATGTATTAAATAAATGCTTAAAACTCGAAAATGAATGAAAATAACTTGCCAATTAATATTTTTATTCATTTTGCAAAATAATTGCATTTCAAAAGTGGTGTCACTGAGTCTGCTGCGAGAATTTCTCAGAACGTGCTTAGCCACGCTGAATAAGCGCTCCACGGGAGCAGTAGAAGGTACTGCAGTACTATATTTCACATATAATTTTTTTACGATTGGACTTTCTACCATTTTAGAATCTTTCTACCATTCTGAAACCTTTTCTTGAGATGAAAACCACTGGTATTCAAAACCTTTGCTATTCATGTCATCCTTTACCACAGGCAATTTTCAGAAGATAAATAATTACTGTTATGGACACACAATTCTGGAGAACACTCCACTTACAATGATAGTTGCAATCAAAAAAAGATCAAAAGAGCCGTCTTTTCCCTTTCAGGAATGACAATTTTAAAAGGTCAAGGTATTTAAACACGGAGTTAGCTGTGAATGCATATATATTGCACATTAATTTTATAAATTAAAAAAACATAAGCATTTTTTTCTCTTTTTTTTTTAGAGAGCTTACAGAGTTTTAGAAAAAAGTAACGATTTCATTCGACATTTCCGTTACAAATACTTGTACTTTTTCCCTAAAAAAGTAACGAAAGTACAAGTAAAAGTACTAAATTTAAAAAGTAACGTAGTACAAGTAAAAGTACGTACTTTTTACTTGTACCGGCGGTACAAGTAATGAAAGTAAAAGTACTGCCATATATGCATATAGGAGGTTATAAGGTCATAATGACCATAACGAAGTGCTTTGTGTTCCAAGTATTTTTAGAAACATCTAAGATAAAAAAAAAAGTGTTAAAAATAAGAAAAATACCTTTTTTATTAAAAAAAGTATTTAAAATATATTCATTTTTATGCTTGCTACACATTAAACTATCGTACATCATTAAAACTATCCAAACCAGAGTGTTTA
Organism: Parasteatoda lunata; assembly: GCA_949128135.1. Lineage (NCBI taxonomy): Eukaryota > Metazoa > Arthropoda > Arachnida > Araneae > Theridiidae > Parasteatoda > Parasteatoda lunata. The sequence goes on from OX421980.1 coordinate 25,440,273, forward strand.
TTAAAAATAGGTCAATTAACAGTAAAAGATGAAAAGATGAAAATTGATTTGCTCCATGAGGAAACAAATATAAAGAATTTTTCTGAATAAATAAATACTTCTTAAATAAATTATTTATTATGATAAAAGAATCTTGATATTTTGTGCTGTAAATATTTGTTGAAGAGTTTTATTTTGAACATATCAACAGGAACATTTTGAACATATCAAGAGGATATTTTGAACACATGAACAGGAGTCAATCAAGTGCTTTGAAATTAAAATTGTAAATTATTTAGATAGTAGAGTTAATTGATTTTGGTAGTGAAACATTCGTATAAAGAAGTGTTAAAATAATGATTGGCACGATTTATAACATTAGAAATCGGAATCATCGTTTTGCATCATCTACAGAAATCAAAATATCCATTGTGTGTAGAACCGAGGTGACACCGTAAATTAACAGAAGTAATTAAATATATATATTTCTCTGGTTTTTCTTTTTTAATTCCTTTTTAGCTTGGAAATTTCTCTGTGAAATCTCCGGCAATGTTTGTTCTGTTCATGCCACTGACAATAATAAAACATTAGTTTAGTTTAAGTTAAAATGCACTATTTATACTTTACATTTTTATCATTGCTGTGTTTTGTTTATATCATGTATTACTTCTTTGAAATGTTTTAGCAAAGATAGCTTCTTATTTTATGAAATATTTATATAAAACGCAACAAAATATGCTGTTTTTTCTTCATTAATGGGTGTTTAATCATTTCATGCTGTTTTATAAAACAATAAAGCTTTCCCAGAAATTATTTAGTAATTTCAGCTATGAGTGAATGCTTACAATGTTTCTGTGCTTTCAGAATTTAGTAGCCTTCATATTGTAATGTTCTTTTTTATTTGGATAACTGTATTTCATTGTTGCAAGCACCATCTACAAATTTCTTTTGGTTCTTATACTGTCATTTTATTTATATATATATGTTTGATTATATTAATTAGAGCTTATGTTGACTAAAGAATCTATGATTCAAAACCTGGAATTTTGTGGAATAGATATAAATTGATCTTTTGACATTAAGTCAAATTAGTTATATTGAGTTACCAATTCCTTCTTCATTGGAAACACGCTGATTATATAATACGATAATTAAAATTAGGATCTAAGATCAGGTAATTAAAACCAGTCATTTAAATGAGCTGATTAGATTAATTAAAATCCTTCAAGCTTCAATAAATATGCTGCATAAAAGTTTTCGTACTACACATTTTTCATAATTTAATACTTCAGGATTGTTTAAAAATTTTGTTTCAAGAATTTTGCTTTTTTTTTCTTCAGTGTGCTGTCCTGAAAACCATTATGGTCCTGACTGTAAGCCTTGTGTTGGTGGAATCGTAAATCCATGTAATAATCATGGACAGTGCAAGGTACTTTTCAAACAAGTCTTTTTCTTCTACAACCATATTTCAAACTATTTTCATTCTTGGTTTAAAATTTTTATTTTAAATTCTCTTAAGTGGATAGTAATGTTAGATCGTTTTTGATGCTATATCCTACCTATATTGCAATGCTGAAGAAACCAATAATAAGTGTAATGTCTCATGAAAAAAATATATAAAATCAACCTGGGTGTTCATAAAATCTGTTGCTGTTTATATGATACATTTAGTCTTATCTTTCATCTTTTATGATTTTTTTTTACTTTATGTTCATTATTAAAAAATTCTAAAAATTCATATATTTTCTATACCAAACAAATTTTATCCCTTGCATTAAAAATATATATTATTTATAAATAACATGTTGATACATTTAAATTAAAGTTAATTAAAAAATTCGAAGTGTAGTTATTTTTAAAATTACTAAAACTTTTTTAAAACTAATGATTACAGAAATTGATTTATATTGATTTGAACATTACAGTCTAAAAAAAAGTTTTCTTAAAAGATTTTAGAAATTTAATGTCACTCATAAAATACCATTGGTAGGTACTCAACTGAAAACTAAAAATTCATTGAAATATTTACATGCATGTTTTTCTCTACTGAATAACCAAAAATAAAAGTTTGCGAAAAAGTAACGAAATCAATAGAAATCTTATAGTCTTTCTATTGGAGTAGAATTTTTTTAAATAAATAAAATCCTAATATTTATTGCATGGTATTTTATATGAAAAAAATATTATAATTTAATCATTATGAAAATTGTTTATTTAATGTTAATTTTTTTTTCTTTCTAACCTTTTTAGATAGCATTAAACTAATATTGAATAGCCAAACATGAATCTGTATTTCAAAACTTTAATTGTTTTATATGTATTAGAAGATATGTTAACATAATACTGCTGATTGCATATACTGTCCCAAAAAGTACAATTTTAATCCAAAAACCTCTTAAAAAAGTTTTTTAAAACTATGTATTATGCACCTCTCAGACTATTCTGAGTGTAAAATAGAAAAAACTTTGAAAGTTTTGGTAGGAAGTGTAAAATTTTAGTGCACCATTAGAAAACTTGCTTTGAGTTGAGCAATTTAAAAAAATAGTGCTTTGCCATCTTTATTCAAAAAATTATCAACTTAAGACTGAATCTAATAGTACTTGCTTTTATGAAATAAAAATTGAATTTTAGGAAAGTTCATTAAAAATTTATTATGTCAGTATGATCAAAAGTATTAATGAGCAAATTTTTTATAAATCAATATTTTTTTGATAAAAAAATATCAAGACTGCAGTATTCAGGACCTGTTAAATTATTCATTACTAATATTTCCCCAGTGTTTTGGATAAGTGTTTGCATTATTTTATTTTGAAATACTTAGACATAGTATTAGACATAAAACTTTATTATATTCTTTTTTTTTCTAGGGTGGTGGAACAAGAAAAGGTTCAGGCTTATGTAGATGTGATCCTGGATATATTGGGGAATTTTGTGACCAATGCAAAATTGGATATTTTAATGAATCATCTGGTGATTCCTGGCAATGCTTAAAATGTGACAAATCTTGCAAAGCTCATTGTCGTAAAGGTGGACCAAGAGGTTGTGAAGTCTGTGCGACTGGTTATCAGTATTCTGTAGAGCTTGGATGCATTGGTTGGTTTCTTAACAGTTTTATGTCTTATCTTTAATGTATTTTTTTTATTGATGTCTAAAATATGGGTGGCATTATAATTTTTAATTAATTAATTTTTATAACGAATTTCGGCTGTTAAATTTTTTTTACAATTACGAAATTTTTTATTTTGTCCAACTTTGTTAACGTAAATATGCTTAATAGAAATTAATTTTTTTATTGTCTGTCTAATTGTATTTATACTTTTAAGTACTTGTAGTGAGAACATGTTTATTGCCTTTGTTTCTGCAAGTTTAAAATTGGAGAAAACATAGAGAATATCTACATTTATTAGACATCAAGCTTATCTACACTTAAAAAGTTTTTGTTCTTGTCAATTATAAATTGTACAAATTTATGAATTACCCAGGTAATTAATCGTGTTTCTTATGAAAGTATAGGAATTTTGAATAATTCAATATTAGATTAAAAATTAAAATGCTTTTGTTGAAAAACCAATGCTTTTGTTGGAATTTTAATGCATGTTATATGTAGTTAATATAAAGTGTTTGTGTACTGCACAATTTGAAAATGAAATTTTTAACTTGTAACATGAATCTTTTGTATCTCTTCAAATTCACATTACGGAGGTTCAATTGTATTGACTAATTTATGTAGTCAAATAATTATTTAAGGCAGAGCAAATTAACACTTTCTTTGCAATCCTTGTAATTTGTAAGCCAGTTCTGGGAGCTATCTATAATTTTCAGAGTGTATTTTTTTGGTTAAAAAAGCAGGCTAACAGATACAGATTTTGGAGGTCAGAAATTAAACCCGTTGGAAAAAAGGTATGTTTATTAATGAAAAGTATGTTTTTGTGTCTAATTTCATAACTTAAACTATTGTATGCACTTATTGATAAGCATATTGGAATCACCCATCAAATCATCAAGATTAAGTTCTGGAACATGAAAATCCGATCATTAAATCAAAAAGTTATTCAGAGTGGTCCTATTTTGCATACTGTATATGTATATTTTGTTGACAATTGAAGTGTCTCTAGCTATAACCTATAGTGCAATTAATTAAGGGTCTTAGTGTTGGACTTTTCTGACCTCTCTTTAGAGGTCATTACTAAGTTGTAACTTGAAACTATTTTTCTTTTCTTTTTTTCAGATGTGAATGAATGTGTTGAGCTTAGTTCAGATCCTTGTAAGCTTGGAACTTTCTGTGTTAATTCCATTGGCTCATATCGTTGTGTCGGTAAGTAGAAATAAATTGTTTTGCTTTTTGAATTTTTTTAAAAATTGTTTTATAAATTTGTACACAGACAATGTTTTATATATTAGAATAATAGCTTTGTATTCCTATTGATTTTTAATTCTTTTTTTTTTTTCATAAGTTATGTTACCAATCCATTTATTTTTCAGCATTTTGCACTGATCATTATTTTAATAATTTTACCTAGAATCTCAATTGAGTTACCTCTTAATTCAAAAATAATAAATATTTTTGTAGGATATGAGTTAGAAAGATTTAAAATTCTCATTCATACAAAGAATTTTAAGATTTACTAAAGACTAATTTCCTTTATTTACTCGCTATGTTTAAAAAGAATGTTTGAGCAAAAAGATTATCAATGAATGTTGATTAAAGCATTTTCCTCTGTAAGCTTAGCGTTTTTTTATTTTTTTTTATTTTATTTTTTAAATTTTTTTTTAAATACATAAAATTATGTATGCGAAAAGCTTCTCTTTATGTGCCCTGATTTAGAAATATAATTTGTTTCTTTAATTATTTTCGATTTGGGTTCAATTCAATGTGAAAAATTAATGGTGCATTCAAAAATGCATAAGTTTAGAAAATTAATAAGAATAATTATGTAAGTTCCAGCATTATAGAAAATTTTGATCCTTAAAGATAATTTTACTTTTTACACACTTCTTAGCTCTCAAATTATTTAAGTGAACTAAAAAAAAATTATTTCCTCCATTATAATACTTGTTTGTCCAGATATATTTCGATGCAAAGAATAATTTTCATGACCATTTCCTATTATTTTAATTTAAATTGAAAATTTTTTGCACATTTAAATATAAACATTTTTACATTAATTTAAGCTACATGATTTAAAGTTTCAAAATTTAAAATTTAGGTCAAACTGGTGGAATAATTTTAAAGCAAAAAAAAAAAAAAAAATAATACTTCTTAAATTTTCATTTATCAATAGCTATTTTCCTGTTTCATAATTTATCCTTCTCAAAACACTAAAAGTCATGTGCTATTGTTAAATATTTATATATTTGAATACAATACTTTTCAGATTACCATATTATTTTAATTTTTACTCAGACTGACTGCTACCTATCAAGGGATTTAACTTCTCAATTTAAACAGGGGTTCTAAAATCTAAAAGTACCTTAGTGGCGTGATTTTTCTTCAATTTTTTTACTTCTTTTTATTTTAACAGACAAGTTTTTAACTATTAATCTTGTTGACCAGAGTACTTAATCAATTATTTTTCCTTAAATTTGGCACAGTGTGGATCCTGTATCATCATTTTGTACAATCAATTTAAATCAAGCAAGCTACCTTAGGAATAAAAAGAAATTGTTTCTTAAACTTGCATTGTATTTATAAGCATTCTGTTTTATGATTTTTATTAAATTTTGCTATACTTTTAAATAGATTTATATAATTTTTTATTTATTTCTGAAAAAAAAAACACTCATTTTATTAAAATTGTTTAACAACTGGTACACATAAGGTTTTATAAATTTTTTGTTTAATAAAAAAACACAGAAACTACTTTTATAAAAATATTTATTCTTAAAATTATTACTATTTTGACCTTAAAATTATTGAAAATCTATGTAACTTGTATTTAAATTATGGTGACTACTGTTGGGTTAATATTTCCTTGTCAACTGTTAATTTTAAGGCAATTTTTATTCAGTTGTTTGAGATAAATCATGTTATGGGATGTTCTGGAGATGACCTGATATGTGAGCATTTTGTTTCATAACTTGTTAGTTGCATTTTGCCATACTTTGAAACAGTTTTCAAAAAAAGTTTTGTATTTTAGGCTACTTAAAAAAAATTATAACTTTTTAGAGACATATATCTTAAAAAAATTTGTTTTCAGAATTACGTAAAGATTTTTTATACAAATTTTCAATTTTTTTATTCAAATTTCAATGAAATTGGTATTAATTATTGGATAAAGAAGTTTTTTTACGAATTTTAAATTGTCATATATAAAATTAATAAACTTATAGTTAATACTTATTTTTAACTTCGAAGCAATTTTCATTAGAATATCTTTAAAATAAAACTAATTTTAGTTTTTACTTGAATTTTTTGAAACTTCCTACCTTGTAATTGAGTTATGGTTTACTTTTTGATTTTAAGTTATTATATTTTATTTATTTATAGCGTGTGATAAATCATGTGATGGATGTACTGGTGATGGACCTGATATGTGCATGAAATGTGCAAATGGCTATACATATGAAGACCCTCTGTGCATTGGTAAGAGAAAAATTTTTTCACTATAAACTTGGTGTAAGTCTAAGAGCTATAGAGTGATATAAATCATCAAGCTTATATGATTGATTTACAGATTATAATTGATCACAGTAATTATTTTGCTGTGAAATAATCATCCCCTTTATCATTTCTTTTAATAATATCAAAAATTTTTTAATTGTAGGGAGAATTACTTATTACAGACATGGAAAACACGCTAAACTACTTATTACTAAAATAGCTGAAGAAATGATTATGCAGCTCAATATTTCTTTTTGGCAGAAATAAGAGGCGTGAAAGTTTAAAGAAAAGATTATTTTATTTCACTCTTTTTTAAGCTAGGATTCAGTTACAGCCTAATTAATTACTTAATTGAAATTAGTGGTAGATTGAATAAAAGTAAAATTCATTTAGATATTGGATTGATGATTTAAGTATTTGGTATTGCCTAAAAAAGTGTTTCCAAAAATCTAGTCCATTGAAAAATTATCTATCATTGTTACAATCTATGTGCTAATGCTAGAAAATTCAGGTTAATATAATTTAATTTGACTACATAATTTCAGTGAAGCATTAAGCAAACAGCCTTTCTTTTATTAGAACTGAAAGATTTTATGTAAATATTTGTTTCTTTTTTTACTATGTGTTAAACATTTAAATACCTAATAATAAATATTAAATATTTTAATACCAGTTATATCCTAATTATTTAATTTAAATCACTGGCGGATTAGATATAACATAACATAATATAACATATAACATAATTGATATTAATGACTAACGAGTATCATTTATACCATAAATTTTAATCGAAAAATGAGTCAACACTTTCAAGAATCTAGTCCACTGAAAAACACGTTCATTATTGACACAGTCTATGTGCTTATGCTCAAAATTTCCTTTGATATAATTTAATTTAGCTATGTAAATTCAGTGAATTCTTAAGTTACACATTTTTGTTTCGGGAAAGATAAAAGAAAAATCTCACACAAAACGAACATAATTTCTAAAGCACTTTTTTTATTACTTATATTGCCTTAAAAAGTAATATGGCATTTATGTAATATGGCATTTTAACTAAGTTTGGATACAGCTAATAATAATACCTCTGTTTCTTCAAATAACCAATTCTTTTTATGCTCGGCCAAGAAGAATTCTTAAAAAGAAAATAAGTGTGAAATTATCCATGTTAACTTACATTCATAAACAAACTTGTTTTCTTTAATTGCTTACCATGGGTATACTCTATATTATGTTTAGAAATAAATAAATTTGTATGACTGATTTCTATTTCAATATTCCTAGAATATATATGAATGTAATTAAAATAAAGTTAATATATTTTGCTGAAATATTTTTTTTCAACTTTTTTTACTTTAAAATAATATTTTAATAATTAAAAAATATTTTTTGATGGTATTCTTCATACTGTTGATTGTAATTTTGGGCTTTATAATGTTGAATGTAATTCGATATTATCAGTAAAATCAGTATTTTATTTTCTATCTAATTCAAATCTAAAATTTTAACCCTTTTGCGACGAGTTTTTTTTTTTTTTTTACAACAGAACAATTTTGGTAGCATAAACTATGAGTAGAGCAGCATTATGTATGGTAGTGCCATCTATGTTCTGTCAATGGAAAATATCTTCAAAAATATTGGCAGGACTGGTGAGAAAGTCTCCCATTAGACAGAGAAGCGCTTCTGTCCCAAAAGATTTTTTTGAAATCTCTTTCTCCCGTTAGGCGCAAAAGGGTTAAAGAGGGAATTAACAGTTTTGCTCAGATCACAACTTTTTTAAAAGGTCTTTTCTTATGCTGAAAATAATTCCCTGCAGTGAAATCAAGCTAGAATAAATAAAAAGAAATCCTCAACTTAGATTTTTTACATTTTTTGAAATCTAAAACTATTCTATAAAAAAATTTATTTTACATTTATTAAAATTAAAATGAGATTTTATAACATAAAAATAAATCTCAGAAGGAAATCTAAAATATTCTTTTAAATATGGTATGGTTAAACAATTAAAATAATATATTTTTTTTTATAAAGCAACATATGAATGAGTAATATCAGTTATCCATAACTAATTTTTACACCTTTACTGAACTAAAAAGTCTTAAATATTCAGATCTAAAAAATTTTGTCAACTATAATTCATTGTATAACATTAAAATTGAATGATGATGTAAAGATTTGTTATACTAAGCCCAAATTTGCATGCATATTCATTAAGGCATAATTTAATATACATCTTTTTGTTATAAGATATTTATTTGCAATCTGAAACAGAATCATTTTCATTTGAAATTACAAAAACTCAAATGAAAGCTAGAACGCTATGGCTTTAAATGCAAAGAGATTCTAAATAAATAGCAACTAGGCACAACTGACATCAGTTTGTGATCAGCTGAAAATGGAAAGTATGATTTTTTAAAGTAAAAATAACGTGATACTTATTGATTTGAGAGAAGTAATGAAATGTTTTCCGGGGATTTCAAGTGATTCTGAATGCATTAAAAAATTGACTGTAATTGTCCATTAAAATTTTATTGTTCTGTAGTATTAGTTCAATAATCAACCTAATTTCGTTTAAGTTAAATCGATTATTGGTTAAGATAATCAAAAAATTATTTTCTGCTAAAATTTGTTGTAAATTGTTTTTCATTACATAATATTTGATTTTTTTGTTTGTTTAGAAATAAAAACTTGGAGACGCTCTTTATATATTGAAGTCACTCGTTATGGAACATATTTAGGACTCTGTGTAGCTACTTTTATTATATTTCGACGACACATGTTCATTGCAAGCATTATAGGTATATTTGTAGCTGTGTATATTGGATTATCTGAATATACTGTGGGTGAATGGGATAAGAGATCTTTAATAAAATCTATAAAATCACTCATAGTTTTATGATGATATATATCTGATAATTAATAGCTTATTATTTGTTCTAATGAATATACATGAGGATATATAGATTCTTTATTGTGTCTCTATTTAACTCATATTCACATTGAATATTAAATTTCCACTATATTCATGCTATCACTTTCATTTATGATCTTTTAAATGCATATTTTTATATTTTATTCAACCTTTTACTAATTTATTTTATAATTATTTGCATATGGGAAATGTTCAATTGTTAGTTAGCTACAATTCATTATCTTTTAAATATTGATTGACTAGTTTTTTTAAAGGTTGTCAACAAGTAAAATTATTAATTGAACCAATATTGTATTGTGGTAAAAGTTCTAATTATGTAAGATCAGAATTTTATCCCAGATAGCGACTGAAGCCTGAACAACTTCAGATTGATGGGTACCATCTTGTTAGGGAAATGTAAGCAATTGGTGTGCAATGCTGACCTTAAATGTTGCTTTTATTGTTCATGGAAAATTATGGAACCTAAACATTCATAACCCTGTTATCAGTGGTGTACATAGACTTAGATGCGCCCCCATGCGAGAATTATAAATACACCCTATCTTAGACTGAAGACAATTTTTAAAAAATTATAATATGAGACAAGGACACTATAAAAAGACATTCGGGAATTTATAATTATTTATTTTATTTTAATTTATATTAATTTATAGATTTTAATTATTTTTATATGCATTAATAAAGAATTAATAGTTATGATGAAAAGGTGTAATTTAGAAAAAAGTACTAAATTAGAACATTGTATACACTTAATAAGTAACAACATTGAAATGAAATTTATGTGAATAATACAAGGAAATATCTATCTTACAATAATTATAATCAAAGTTTAATTAAGGGTTATTTTTTTTTATAAATTGAATTCAAAAATACTTTATAAAGTATAAAAATATTTTATAATGTATAAAAATATTTTTATTGAAATTCATATTGAAGGGTGCACAACTCATTTTGAATGAAAGATTGCATGCCGAAGTACTTTTATATGTTGATGGCAGTTACGTTAACTTTAAGGTAAATGTGTTTTAGACACAATTCTTTTCATCAGTCTACTTAGTGATATATTTGCATTATGTTAAATTCTTTTAAGTAATTATAATTCTTTTTTTTAATCTTAATTCGTTTCTTTTTTATTGGCTAACTTGGTAAAATGTTTGTATAAAATTAAATTCTTTTAAACATTAACATTAAAAACTGAAGAAAACCAATCACAAGGGTTGCAGAGGTGTTATTTGCACCACTGGCTGTTAGCCAACAACTGGTTGTTGAAGTGGTTTACTTCATAAATTTTAAGAAGTACTTGTTTTAAAACTATTTTTATGGATTAATGAACCTTTCATTGTAACAATCTTGTATGTTTAAGAGAAAATAGCATATTTTAACTAACTAAATATATCCTAAAATAATTCAGATATGAACTTCATGACATAAGTTATGTACTTCTAGAATTCATACTTATTTGTTAGGTTGAAGTTTAAATGAAATAAAAATATTTATATATTCTTCTAAAAATTATAATTTGTTCTTGTATATTTTGAGTTCCATAATATTTGTTATTAAAAATGCAGAATTATGTTTGATTTTATTTTAGTTTACATCACATTACTTCTCACAATAAGTGCAAACTTTTTTATAATAAGAAATAAAACATTAAAAGTTTAAAATACTTCAAATAAAAAATGTATGCTGTTTTTTTTGTTTCTAGATGTGTTAAAGTAATTATTTTAAATTAAGTATGTAATATAGCTAACCTTTACTCTTTTTAAAAATTTTAAATTTGTTTTTATTACACAGAAGAAAAAAAAATGTTTTTCAGTGTTCTAATAAGATTTAATCTCCAAGCACATTGCTTATTATCTTTGTGTTTATTGATTTTGTATTTTTTTAATTTTAAGTAATGATGACACTGATGATTTATATTGGATAAATTTTTTTTTATACTTTATTTAAACCTGAAAATATGCATTTAATTCACATCAGTAAAATACTTCTAGCATTTTTTATTCTTCAAGTTTTCCTGTCTTCTTCAGACTGTGTTTTTAGATTGTTATTTTTTATACTAAAGAAAGTACTATTATTAAATGCAATATTTTCCCCCTGCTCTACTGTTCCTAATCTTCTGGATTTATACATCTCAATATCTTGTTGTCAAATGTTAAAATATTTTTTTGTTTTGAATAATTCAGTACTTTTTAAAAAGATAATAATAATTTTATTTCACTGTTTTTATTATTTCATAAAACCTACAATAGTTATTAAATAAAGAAGTTTTTCTTCAAAAATTGAAAATCGAGAATAGTCAAGAAAGAATGGCAAAAACATTGAAGTAAAAAAAATTCACAGATTGAAATTTTAAAAAAATATATCAGTTAAGAGAGCTTAATTGAAATTAGTTGAGTAAAATTGAAAGAAACACTGTAATATATCTAGGAATTAAGCATGGTAATAAATAGGTTATAAAAATTTATTAGATAGGGAAAAATGTAGAACATAGTAAATATTTTGTGGTATTGTCATGTGATGTGTAATATTTTTTTTGTAGTAAACATCTCTTTATTATTATGCACTCTTTTAAAGGTCTTTAAATTATCTGATAGAAAAATTAAATTATTTATTACAATAGTACATATTTATTAACTAAAATTATATTAATGAACAAAAACAGCGTGGGTTTTTGGAGCGACCAATTACAAGGGGTTCAGTTTTTCTCTGCCATCCGTGTTACAGCACACAGTAATTTATTTGTTTATTATTTACCACCATGACATTTTTCACCTTACACTGGATATGACTTCACTGTTTATTCGGAAGAGGTTTAAAAAATAAATATGTTTCATCTCCATTAAAAATATTCTTTGGAACATAGTTTTTAATTGAAGATGTTAAGGCTTTATTCCTCCACAGTCACTTACATCATTAATGCTTGCAAGCTGCTTGCTGAACGATATGCCAAATTATGTTTTAAGTCTATAAATTCTTCCATATTAGTATGAGATGAAATTTCACTAGCTTTTTCATTTTAAATAGACCCATATGTACACTATATAGGAAGGTTTTCATAGTTTTAACTTTTTTAACGACTTTTCCTAAAACATTGGATTTTTACTCTACTGTACTAAGCTTACTCTACTAAGCTGTTTGAGGATGATTTTGAGAGTAGATGGTGGAAGTCCTCTAAATTTTAACTTATTCAGTTTTTGTTTATACAAACTGGACTTTCGATAATGTTTGCTTTGTCAGCTACTGAGAAATGTTCACACTTTGCAGCCAAGGTAATTTCACTCTTAATGAGAAGAATACATTTTGTACTTCAGGTCACCTTTTCATTGATATAAATATAACCCTCTCCTATTGTTTGAGGGATAGCATTCACTAAGCAATGAAAGGTGATGTGCATTTCTAGCACTTGTCAGTGCAATCACTATCTTCAAATATATTGGCCCAGTGCATCAAAGAATGTTCAGCCTGCACTAAGTAGTGAGGTAAACAAAAGAATGGAGCTCAAGAAGAACAGAATATGTATTTCTTTTCCTTCTCTTCCCCGACCTTCAGAATTAGAAAATGACTATTACCCTTAATCCTTATACAAAGTGGGAGCTTAAAAAAGGGGTTTCATCCAATTTCAAAGCAGAGGTTATTTTTATTTAATTTAGTAAAATCATTAGTCATGTAATAGAATCATCCCAAAAAATTTGTATTAGACCTCAAGCTTTATCTTGGCTTAGACTTTCGCCAGAGTCCATGATCCAGTACTATGCTGTCCAAGGCCCATGAGTTTAGAACTGCTGCTCTAAATGATAAGCATTCAAATTATACAGTAACTTAACAAAATGGCTTGTTATTATAATCACAAGAACTATTCCAAGTACAAAAAGTTTTTAATTAAAAATACCCTGTAATTATTCAAAATATATGATAAAAATGCTAAAACTTTGACATACATTATTAATTCATCATACTAATCAGTCAATTTTGTCATTAAATAGCACAAGTTACAAATAATTTAAATTTATTCCAATTTGATTTTATCTGTATTAAGTATTTTTTCTGCCATGAGTATTTAACCTCTTGCAATCTACCCCCAACTTTTCTTTCTCAGTTGCTCTGCTGGTAGAAAAATTTTCTAAATGCATATTTGTACCTTAGTTATTTATTTTAAAATTACTACAAATTATTCCTAATTTTGGAGTAAATTTAGCAAAACTATATATTTAAACTTATCTTTCACATAGCTGCCAACCTCTAGTTATAAAGAGGATAGTTATAAAGCAGAAAATAGGGAAAAAGTGTAGAAAAAATGCAGAAGATTCCCACTGCATACTAATAAATTTACAAAAAAACAAATTCCAATTATTTATTTTTTCATAAATTCACAATAAATCACCTTTTTTTAAAACAAGAAAAGGAAAACAATTTTAAAAAGATTTTTGGCCAGCCACTTGATGGCACAATATTCATTCAATAATTCTTGATTTAAAGTCAAAAGGGAAATATGTAATATTTTAAGACTCATATTAACATTAGTTTTATTAGAACATAATAGTAGGCATTATATATATAAATATAGTATTAGAAATTATGGAAAAAGAATTTCATTAAAAAATTATTTTTGCAAACATGCTTTAGTAGCACCTTTTGCTTTTATTAGAATTCTTTCAAAAAATCCTTCTTCAGACTTAATTATTAACAGTTTTTCGAGGGTCTCATTAGCTATGAGCTGAACTGAGCCCTATTTTCTATAATAACAGAAAACACCCTTTCACATTCAGTATTGCTTTGGGGTATAATCAATATAGCTTTAGGTATTTTCGAAATTCTTTTATATTTGGGGCTGCCTTCCGCATCATAAAAATTAGTTAACAACTTTCTGATCTATAGGATGCAGAAGAAGTGATTAAGTATTCAACTTGAAGGGAGTTGAATTCAGTCTTTAGTTTATCTAAAGCTTCATCTTCACTTTCTTCATTTTCTCTTGTTAATTAAAAAGGAAACTTTTTAACGAAGTTTCTTATGCTAGCAAAAGATTTTGAAGAAATTTTGGCCAAATCTGCCACTTCAGCATTCTGCAATATCTCATCATTTAGAGGAAACAAATTCAACAACTATATTCAAACAAAATTACAAAAAACTTCCTGACTTCTGCATTAAATTCTTTTATTTCCTGAATTGTTAATGATTCCAATATACTTAATGTGGGATTACCTACACATAGATCACCATCTTTTTTCTTTTCTTTTTTTTTTTCTTCTTCTTTTTTTTTTTTTTTGACAGTAAGATCCTGAAAAGGGATTTTAATCAACTCCAAATTTTTTAAACAATAAGCTTCATTAAAGTAACGAAATATGGTTTTCAATATTTCTTTACTTTATTGATGCTAAGATTTGTAAGTAGATGCTTCAGATTATGTATTGGAGGTGAACTTGTTTGCAAAAGTGTATTTACTCTTTAAAGGTCTGCTGAGGCAAATAACACAAAAGAGCAAAATGTTAATGTTTGAATTATTAATGTTTGAAGATAAAAAATAAAAAAATTTTCTTCTCCTTTTACAAAATCATTTTTACTTGCTGCTTTACCTGTTTTCTTATTTATTTTTTTTTTTTTTGGACCCTGGCAGTTGACAGTCTATTTTTCTTCTCTTGGTATTTGAAGGACCCTGTTGATCTTTTTCTGATCATTTTCATTGTTCAAATGATTGGATGAATTTTCTGCTACTTTGGTTGTTTTATTCTCTTTTAGACTAGCAGGTAAACTTTTTTTTTTACTTTTCTGAGAGAGAAGCCGAGAAGAGGATTCTACTGTTCTAAAATTCAACTGATGTATTGACCAAGAGACAACCACCGAGTAGGGGCACGTTTTAAAATTCGACGCACATCATAAAGTTGTTGAAAGAATTTAAATTTTTCTTTTCTCTTAGAACTAAATTCCATATAGTAAAAAATATCAATTACTGCCTGGTCAAAGGAAAAATTCATAGCAGAAATAGATTTCTGTACAGCTAAATTAAGAAGATGGCAAGGGCATCCAATAATAATCAATTCATTTTGCACATCTTTCAAAAACATTTGTGCACTATTTTTGACACCAATCATTATCAGCACCAAAGGAAACACATTTCTGAAAGGGGAACATCTAGAGTGCTCAACTCGTTCAATACACAGTTCGCGATATTAACCCCAGTATAGACATCTTTAATAATAGTAAATGCTGAAACACAACTTCAAATTTTTGAATTGATTCATCAAAAAATGTTACCATTAATGGATATAGTTTTGAGTCAGAGTCCCATCAATTGCAATTGAAAAGGCAGCGTTTTTCAATTCATCCACAGTTGATTTCTGCAGTTCATTGGCTATCTCATTTACTATAGCAGAGCTTTTAGTTCTGCCACAACTATAATTCTTTGCTGTGTCAGAATCGGGAAACATCTTTTTAGGTTTTCCAGCATGATTGGCTGTACTGATTGGTAAATTATGCTCAACTAAAAAAGCTGTGAAGAGGCATTCAGCATTTGCCTCTTTTATAATGGCTTCTTCATTAAAAAAAAAGAAACTATCTTCTTTAATGAACCAAAGAAATGTTTGTTCTTCTTTTGTTTTGTCAATTTTACTTACTTCCGATTTTCTGACTATATCCATCTTACCACCATGTGTGATGCTAAACTCATTTTTAAATATGTTGCAACGTACATCATGTACTCCAAGATTTGATCTAAAAATAAATGAAGATTCAAGATAATAAGACTCCTAAGGCTTGTTTGTATTGTTTTCGTTCAGCCATAATAAATTAACAAGATTAATCAAATGTGGAAATAAATATTGCCAGAAACCAATGGCTGTTTCGTCTTTACACCTGCCACTTTCTTTCAACGTTTGCTTTTGCGCCAGCAAACAGGAAGTCAAGTGATAACAGGAAACGCTCTCGCAACAGAAACTGAATTCCTCCTCTCATTGTTAGAAGAGAGAAATCCATTATGTCACACTATAAAGGGATCACAGTAAGCGGGCTTTCCAAGTCCGTTACAAGATAATGTGTGGCGCCTGACTTAAAGAAAATATGAGCTATCGGGCGGGCGGCTAAAAATGCGGAAAATCTTATGTTCTGTGTGTAACAAATATCTAAAATAAGTAAAAATGTGGAAAGCTTCTGCAAAATTCGGAAGGGTTGGCAGCTATGCTGTCATGTCATGCTAATACACTGAGAATTTAATTTGATTCTATATCTACATAGAAACAATACTTAGTGAAACAGAACCTTCTTATATTAAAGAAAATTTATAATGTAACAAACATAAAGGCTATTTATAATTTAACTTTTAGTAATCTCAACTAAATACTCATTCAGAGAAATAAACTAATTTGGAGAATAAAAACTTTTTTCTCTTTCACAAGTCACATCTAAATTTTTTACTCCTATACCTATAATCCTCCTTGAAAGCTGAAATCATCACCTAGTTAGTATAACATAGGTATAAACAATTTTAGCACTTCTTTACAATAAGAATTTCAAATTCTGCTAATTTTTGAACATATTTGGCACTTATTTTTTGACTACTAGGTACTGTTCTTATATTTTTATTTGTTATTTATTTTTGCTGCAAATATTTTATAGTGTGATAGTGCTGTCAATGTAAATGTTCAATTTTTTTAACCGTATTTATAATTTCCTCATATGTGGATACTCACTTGCATAAACTTAATTAACACATATTTTTGTTTATATTTTGATTTATTAAACAATTTGACCCCTGAGAGGTCGTACCATGTTAAATTTTTATTAACTTATTGCATTTGTTAATTTGTTTGAAGATATTTAACATTTTTATATATATTTTTATTTTGAAGATATTTATTAAATAAGTGTAAAATTATATTTCTTTTTTCTTAAATAATTTCTAATTTGCTGATTATTGGCACAAAGATTTAGAGAAATTTTTAAAAATTAGAAATAATTCATGTTTTGTCTGAATGTAAATATTTTGTTTTCAAAAATTACATTCTTCATTTAAAATGTTAATAAAGTGGTTTTGTTATACTATAAAAACTAAGAAATTTCACTATTTTATCTTTTTTACTTTTAACATCTTATTTTTTTGTGAAATGCTTAGTGTATATAATTATTTTTACAAACACAATTGTATTTTTGTAGCTGTACTATTTATGTATTAAAAATACATCAATCGAAAATTACATTTTACTATTTATGTTTTTTTTCTCTATAATTATCACCCACATTAAAGAACTATAAATGATAAAAATACAAATACTGCTTTACATTGACATTCTTTATTTGTTATTGAATGATTTGGCAAAATTTTAACTCTAATCATAGTACTTCGATATATATTCAGTAATTTTCATAAGGCCATAGTTGCTTTCTTAGAGTTTAAAAGCCACAATTTTATGGATCCAGTAGGGGAATTGGTATATGTTAAAAAACATCTACTTTCTCCTTAGGTTGAAATAATTTATTTAATATTTTCAGAGACATTTACTGGGATTGGGTAAGCATTTTTATATCAGTTTTAGAAACTGATAAAAAATTTAATGTGTACAAACTATCTATGGTCAACTTTTAAAGCTTGTTAGTTTAAGCTCTTGATGAACTTTCTTCTAATATCATTAAAAACTGCCAAACACTATTAATTTTAATTCAAACTGGTAGAGGGACCTCTATAGATTAGATCTATATAGAAATTTAAGAATAGATTTCAAAATGCTACTTATTATGAATTGTTTTCTGAGGTGGGGTAAAGTGGGTATATGGTTAGGTTTAACTAGGTGTTATATGATAGGGATATTTTTTGCTTCTGTGTTCGCTTTTGAAAGTGCCTAATGCTCTATTTTATATTGAAATAGCTAAAAAAATAATTTATTTGTTTGATTATAACTCTACACAATAATTTTAACACTGAAAACATTACTTTTAAATTCTATTTTTTAAAAGAAAGAATGATAGGAAATAATAATAAAAAAGACATAATACACAATGTATGCCTGCTATAAGTTTAACATTCTCAATTATAGTTCAAATAAATCAAAAACTATTTCAGTTTTCTTGCTTTTGATGAAACTGGGCAGATTTCAGCAAAATATACTGCATCCGAAGTGAAACCTAATTTTGATAGACATAAACATTAACTCTTTAATTTAAAAATACGAAGAAAAAATTTTTTTAGCGTCTCTTTTTTTTAAAATATAATGATACATTTATTTAAGAGCATTTTCATTCATAAAACAATATTAACATGTGCTTGCTAGGGAAATATATACTAATTTTAGAACTATGTGTATATCAAAACATGTTCTTTTAAATGCATTCCTGTGAGAAAACAATTAAACAAAATAAATAAGTTATGTTTTATATTTAATTTATATAAATCCAATGTATATAAAAGGTATAAAAGTTTTCAGTAAAATAAATTTAATGGTTCTGTGTTAGAGTCTTCGTTAAGAAAAGCTTGATTTTATACCCACTTTACCCCACCTGACCCTACTCTGTTTGGAGAAATATTGTATTATGAATTTGGTTTCATATATTAGAAATTCTAATAATATTAATAAAAATTTCAAAATAATATAAGAACAATAGAAACTTTTCAGTTCTATTGTAGTTCAAATTTATTTCAATCTTATTGCATGAGTAAAAATTTATAGTAGCTTTATATATATATGTTTTTTTTATATAAATGTGACTAGCATTTTTATCATGTTTGATGTCCATAAATTTATTATAAGTTTGTACTATTTAATAAAAAAGCATTTCAACTAATAAAGTTGTTAACATTTTTCTTAGTTATTTACATCTCTTCTTACAAGTAACTAATTTCCTTATAAGTAAATTGTTTTTCTCTCTTAAAATTTAAGTCTCTTTCGAAAGTTTTCTTTCTCCTTTCTTTATTTTATCCTCCTTTTTTCTATTCTATCAATAAAGGTGTTCACTGTGTACAGAGTCCAGCTAACAAAAGAGTTATAAATTCAAATTATTTGATAATTATATATAAATGTGATTTTTTCTAATCAGTTAAAGGAATTTTATACGTTGTAATCCTTATATCAGAGATATAACTCCACTCATCTAATGATAATTGTATTTCAGAATTAATTGCTCACTTTCTATTCAAGCTTTTATTATTTTTCAGTAATTAATTAATAAACAATAATATTATGGAAACAGTTTACAATTGTGGATATTTTAATAAAATTTAGGAGTTTTATACATTAAAGACTACAGGTTTGTGCAGTAATTAGGCCTTAGACATTCATTTTTAATTTTGAAAAAATTTAAAACTTCAAAGATCCTTTTTTCTTTTAGCCTTCAGGGACTAAACTATACTTTAGTTAAATTGGTTGATGATATGTATGCATCATATAATTAAAGTATAATGCATAAAGTATGATAAGTAAAGTATAATGCATGTCAACAGAATTATATTTTTTAATAAGTGAATTTTTTTTATTATTTGTTATTTTGCAAGAACTTTTTGAGCTTTTAGAAATGAAGCAAGCAATGTTCTAAAATAATAATTACTTAATAAATTGGGGACAGGTATTCATATAATTCTTCATAGGTTAACATGAAAGAGGAGAAAAACAGACTCTTATTCAAAGATATCCTTAAAGAATACGTATCTGAAAACATTCCAGTGTTTTGCTTGGTACCGAAAATTAGCTGAGAAGTGGTGATTTTAGGTTTTAAATACAGGTTCTTGAGATATTTTTGATTTTGCATCAATCAAATACAACCAAAGTACCTTTATTATCCCTTCTTCTTCTCGTATCAGAGGTAACTCATCTGTTAAGGTACATGGTCATGTGATTGCTTTAATAATTAACTTAAACTGATGCTAATAGATGCATAGAATTTCTTCCTTTCTAGTGAAAAAGAAGTTAAATGGGAAAAAAATATTTATTTTTTGTCTAGGCACTATTTAATATCCTGAACAGGTTATGTAATAAATGAAATGGTGTTGATTAATGGGCCATTACCTACTTTTGAGTTGAATTTTCAAGTTAATTTAAATCCTAAATAAATAAGACTGCAATAAAAAAGAGTTGAAATGTAAATGAAAATAAAAACAAAACTACAAAACTCTTTTGAAAAAAATTAATGTTTACTGACTTTTTGAAAAAAATAATAATAGTGGAGCAGCATATTTAAATATCATTTTCTTGCCATTAAATAGTAAAATACAAGTAAAAAAAAATCAAGTAGTTGAAAACTCTTAAGGTCTTGTTATTCAATAAAAACCTAGTATTTAACTTTCTCGGTTTCGAAATTTGGTGGAAGCTTAAATCTATAAAATAATGGGATAAAAAAAAAGAATTATAGCTATATGTTTAAAAACTTGAATACAAAATGTCAAAGAGTTGCTAAGGTATTCATTGAAAATTTTAAAAAATTATTGCAATAAGTATTTTGACTTGTTAGCGGCATAAAACGTAGTTTTATTGTTTATTCTTTTAAGGCGTTATTTGGTGGTTGTAGAAAAAATAATTGCATCTATTTTAACCTATCATATACCTTTTGGTTTATTATATTGGTTATTTTTAAAGTGAGATACAACTATTGTACATATACATTTTTATAACCTCTGAGAATTGACTCTCTTTACTTTATTGTGTCATATCATAAATTAAACTTTTTTTTTGTTGATACTGTAACTAACTGATTATTAGATCCTTTTGATCTAAGATACTCATAACCTCATTTAAATGAAAATTTTTTTAAGACAAAAATTGCTTTTGAAAATGTATTTTAAAAATTTTCTACACAAGTCACTGTGGGCTTTCTGGACTAATTTTGTAAGTTAATTTTGTCCCTTTGTATGCTTTTGGCAGTGATAATAAATGTGTTTTATTTAAATTCGTAGAATTGAGATTCATTTCATGCTTATTTGATATTCATTGTAATTTTTTTTTTTTTTTTTTTGCTAATGTCATAGAGCTTATTTGATTGAAGAATCTGGGATTGCAAACAATATATGCAGGGCCCGACTTAGCCTAATTGGGGCCCGGGGCAAAAACCTCTTTGGGGGGCGCCCTCTGCTTCACTTTTGCAGTAATAAAGAACCTAACTTTATGGAAGTATTTAAATTTTTCACGTCATTAAAAATAACAAGGAAAATGACTAGAACCTAAAATATAGCTATAAAATCCACCACCCCCCCTCTAATGGTCAGGCGAAATATCATTCTGTCCTTGTTATTGATTTTCTTACAATTCTATGTCCATCATGCCAAATGCATTTTTCTGATTGTTAACTTTCTCATCTAACTGTGAAAAATTCATATCCTTGCTGACATTAGGGCAGAATTCGGCAAAAATTTCACAATTACGATGGTTCAATTAAGCCTATCAGAAGCCTGTATTTTTGTAAGAATATCGCATTTTGCGAAATGTAAAAATACAGGCTTTTGATGGGCCAAATTTGTCCATCATAGTTGTGAAATTTAAGCTGAATTCCGCCCTAGAAAGCTATGAATTTAAGAAATATAGTTTGTGTTCATACGATAGATTAATGAAGAAGCTAACATAAAACTGACGGATTTTACTTTGTACTGATATTTTGTTTTAAAAAAAAGTTCATTAAAGAAGGAAATGTAATATAAACTCTTCGATTTGGGGGCTCCCTTAGATGTGGGGGCCCGGGGCGGCTGCCCCGTATGCCCCTGTCTTAGTCAGGCTCTGAATATATGCATTGAAATATGCTAGTGATTTAAAATAACTTCTATTTTGAATACACCACTCTTATAAGCTGAATCAGTTGATAATAAAATATTTGTTGGCTTCTAAGGCAAAAATAGCTAAGTTTATCCTAAAAAACTTTTCTGATCATGCTCAAATCAATTAATTAGCTTGCAATTCAAAGTTTTACTGTAGGTCACCTTCAAGGGAAGAAAATCAGCAATAAATGATAATTTATTTATTTATAAATGATAAAAAAATTTTTTTTTACTTTTAGGAAACTAAAACCTTTACATTTGTGAGGATATTTTTTTATTTTGTAAAGTGCGCAAAATAAAAAGCGGACCACCCTCAATAACTTTTGATCTAATGATCGGATCTTTACACTCTATGACCCAATCTTAAATGTTTTAAAAGTTGACATCAAATATGTTAATTAATTAGTGCAGGCGATATTTTAAGTTACGAAATCGGACATAAAAACGTACTTTTCTGAATAAACATACCTTTATTTCGACGGATTTGGATTTCTGACTCCCAAAATATAGGGGGTAACCGCAATCTGGGAGACATGGTCGAAATAGTTTAGCCTGGAGATCGGTCCAAAGTTTTATCCCTTAGCGTTAATTTAATTTTTAGCGTATTTCTCCATATCTCAAGAACTTTTTAAACACATTGAAACATTTTTGCTCACAATTTTAAAATTCGTTTATCCAACGATAATTCCATTGAAAATACAACTTTTAGTAAATATTTATTATTTTACTTAATAATGGACGAAAAAACTTTGAATTTTTACCTAATTTTTTTTCTTCACAATTTTCAAGTACATAACAGCATAAAATGGCAAAATAAAAAATTTGAGCCAAGTTGGACAAATAGTTTCTAAAAATTCGAATTTTGAAAAAGTCATATTTTTAAAATTCGATTTCTTTTGAACTATTCGACAAATTCCGAATTTTTGCCATTTAAAATTAGATTCCTTAAAATAATGTAAAAAATCGTATACCTTACAATCAAAATTTTTTTGGACTATTATTCTATAACATAATAAAAAATAGTAAATATTTACTAAAAGTTGTATTTTGAATGGAATTATCTTTGGATAAATTTTTTTTTTTTAAATAATTATGTGCAAAAACATTTTCAATTCACTTTAAACGTTCTGGAGGTATGTCAAATTACGCTGAGAATAAAATTAACATTATAAGGGGTCGAAACTTTGTACCGGTCTCCTGGCCAAAATATTGTGATGTTATTTCCCAGATTGCAGCTACCCCTTACATTTCGGGGGTCAGAAATCCGATTCCGTCTTAAAAAGGTATGTTTATTCAAAGAAAGTAAATTTTTGTGTCTGATTTCGTAACTTAAAATATCGCCTGCGCTAATTAATTGAATATTTGATCTTAGCTCCTCGAACCATTAAGATAGAGTCCTAGAACGTGAAGATCCGATCATTAGATCAAAAGTTCTTCAGGGTGGTTCGTTTATTTTTTCTTTGCGCACTGTATCTTATTGAATTTACCTGAAGTTAATTTTGAATTTTAATGCTAGGATTGACTAAATCTATTTGAATTTTGTTAAAAAAATCTATATAAATTAAAAAACTCAGTAAATAAAAAACTAGAACATTCTGAATACTTTGTTCTCTTAACATATGTAATTTAAAAAAAACTTTTTTTTTAAAAAATTCATTGCTTTATCACATGTCATTTTATCTTAAAAGGTTTGGTTTTGTAGCAATAAAGAAATCATGAGTATGGATGAAATTATTTTTACATGATTTTCGTAATATTTTAATGAAAGCTTTCTTTTTGCAATCTTAAAAACATTTCTAAGAATACTATTACTTCCTCTGTGTGTTTAGTTGCGCTCGATACAAATGTAGGTAAGTTCTTAAAAAAATTTATAAAATGAATTGTTTCATCTAGAGAAAAATGTTAGTGACCACCTATGGGTGATATCTAACACTCAAATACAAAGAATCTTTTCATATTTATTTACAAAACTGAATGTTATATTTAATACAGAAAAAGAATTTCTCTTATAACACTTCATACAATTTTTCACTTTAAACCACGTAACAATATAGAATATAACTGAAGGAGGGGAAAAACATGCTTTCTAATTTTATAGTATTTAAATTCAGATTATTAATCAATATTTACATCTCTGCATTTATACTTTACATGTGTTTGTTTAAAACTTGATATTTTATAATAACATCATTTAATAAACATTTCATAAAATGTGAAAGATTTTTGTATATGGCATAAACCAATCAACTATGAATCCAATTTGATTTTAGAGCAGATCTCTAGATCATACGAATGATAAATTGCTATTTAGTAAGAAATGTATGAAATGTTTTTATATAATGTGACTCTAATTTTGCTTGTAACATAAAATCACTCAAAACAATTTTCTCTATTTTACTTAGATCACAAGTTTTTCTCTATCTAAGATAAAACAAAACTATGTCATATCATCATGTAACTGGCATGATTTAGAACAATCTACATATGAACTAGTACCTCATTGAGTCATTAACTAAAACAGCATGATATATCAAAAGGTTTTCTGGACTGGAAACACATATTGAAATATGATTAAGTTGTTTCTCTCGTATTCCGAAGACAGTTTGTATAATGTCAACAGTAGTTTAAGTAATGCAGTAAATAAATACTTCCTTAGAAGACTGAAGATGATTTTTTTGGCAGACAGGTTTTGATATCACCTGATTATGAGTGTTAACTATACGGGACAGTAATTAAAATAAAATGAATTATTTCATTTAGAGTTTGGTCTAATTAAAGACAGTCTTGAACTTGAGGATTGACTGTTTATGCATCCACTATTTTGCGGTGTAGATAAGTCTTCTGCTTCATCAGATCCACTAGCTTCAGCTGGTTCTTCAACCAAATACCTGTCTCCTCCATCATTCATGTCTTCTTGAGGTGGTTCTTGTTTTACATGGATTTTTCTTTGTTCACTGAAAAGAGAAATACATTTGTTAAAAAAAAAAAACGTTTTTGAATTAATCCTTTGCTTTAA
Organism: Parasteatoda lunata; assembly: GCA_949128135.1. Classification (NCBI taxonomy): domain Eukaryota; kingdom Metazoa; phylum Arthropoda; class Arachnida; order Araneae; family Theridiidae; genus Parasteatoda; species Parasteatoda lunata. The sequence goes on from OX421980.1 coordinate 25,465,525, forward strand.
ACTAATACTGAGTTAATTTCTTTTTTCAGTTTCAAAACACTCATTGAAAGGTATGTTTTTCTTACTAGGCTTGTTGCAAAAACGCTGAAGCATTATTAGTCTTAATAATACAACCATCGTAATTATTTTACCATTTGAAAGAGGTACATAATGGCATACAGTAATAAGTTAGGAACCACTAATGTGAAAATCTGCCTGAAGATAATTACCAGATAGCACCTCTGACTTTTTCTTCTGGGACATTATTGGGATTTAATTACCCTCTTTGCTGTGTGATTTAGCAGACCTGCGTGAAAGGATCACACATTCTGTCAATGCCATTGGTAATACCAGAATTTAAAGAGTGTGGCAGGACCTTGACTGGTGCTTTTATGCATGCCCAGCAACTAAGGGGTCACACATAGAACACCTACAAAAGTTGTAAATAAAACTTGAAATGTTTTTGTATTTAGTGCAAGGTTCTAATCTTAACTGGTATTTGTCTTAGTTATTTTTTGTATTTTTTTTTTTACTTTAGCCTTCTCAAACTTCAGGGGGGGGGGAATTATAAATTGCCTTGTATATTTCTAATTCGTTAGTAATGCGTAATATTATTGATGATTTATTTTATTATTTTTAAAACATTTTTACATTGTTATATATTATTAAACATATCTTTATTTCATAGTTTTGATTTGTTTCAGTTCTTGTGTTTTACTTAAAAAAAAATTAATTATTTTGAATAACTTTTATTTCTGATTTATGTACATTATGCTTTTTGCTAAAAATTTGGGTACTATTCACAAGTGAATGAAGTTTGTGATGTACACAACTAAAAAGTAAATAAGCATTTTATTCAAGTTTGTATTAATGAATATTTTTTTAGAGCTGTATTATCATCATAGTTGGCCAGACAGCCCAATGTGGGCCAATGTCTTCCTCTGAAGATTTCTCTGTAACGGCTTCCGATTTATCTTTGATCTCCAATTCGTTTCATTAATTGCAAGGAAATCAGACTCCACCAAGTCAGCCCATCCCAACCGCGGCCTTCCCCGCTTTCTTGTTCCAGTGGGTCTAAAAAGCAATATCTTTTTCTTTGTATTGCCATCACTCATTCGAATCACGTGGGCCATCCAGTTCATTCTATTTACTTTTATGTATATAATAATATCGGATTGTTTATAAATCTTGTACAGTTCAAAGTTAAATCTCCTTCTCCAGTTATTGTTTTCATTTACACCACCAAGTATACTCTGCAAAATCTTTCCCTCAAATATTGCGATACAATTTTCCTCCAGTTTTGTCATTGTTCAATTGTTCTTGAAAATAACATATATTTTGTTTTCTCTACATTTATGACTAAGCCCATTTGTCTTGCAGCCACCTTAAGGGCAAGAATGCCTCTTTCACGGCGTGAAGGGAAAGAGAAATTACATAAACATCATCAGCATATGCAAGTAGTTCTGATCTAGTATAAATGTGACCACTGGTATTGATGTTTGAATCAAGAATAACCTTCTTAAGTGCAATATTAAAAAGAAGACAGGAGAGAGAATCTCCCTGTCGAACAACTTCAAATGTGTCAAGATTTTCTGACAGAGACCCCAGAAACTTCATCTTACACTTAGTATCTTTCTATGTAAGTCTTGTCAGTCTAATGAGTTTTGGAGGTATTTTAAAATTATTCATTCAACATAACATTCATTCAACATAACATGAATGATATTAAGTAATATTGGTGAGTTTGAAGTGGAATTTGTTTTAGTAATTTATAGATGTATTGTTTAAAAAGGTGACATGGTTACTAGATTTAGAAAGGACTCGCTTTTTTTGGCAGTCTGGAGTGCGTCCGGATTTTGCCTCTTTTTCCTATTATTTTTTATTCTTGTTGCAAGCCGTGCACCATTATACGTTAGAGTTAACATATTGTTCGAGCAGCGATATTAGGTTCATTTTGCAAATTATCATTTAAGTTTAAATTTTCAAGTTGGTATATAGTTGACAAGGTGAGAAGTGTTTTATAACGATTCTTTTTTTCAAATGACGATTCTTATAACGATTTTTTTAAACAAATAATAAACTTGGTAACAAATACACGTATACAAGAAATGTTACTCAAGAGAGTCTCGAAACACTATGATCACGTTGCGAGCTAAATTGCTTCACCGGAAACAGTAACCGGAAAGTATAGTGGTAAAGAGCTTGCAGTGCACCCTAGTGTAGAAAACACCATCCACAAGTTAAAAATATACCTGCATTCAAAAAATAAGAATTACTTGACTTTATCAATTTTATTAAATATTTAATATCGTTATTTTTGCCCAACGTTCGCCAACTGGTAACCTTTCTCTGGATTGTTCGCATGTTTCTCCCAAAAGTAGCGTAATAGAATTCGTCGGACACCACGTGGCGAAGGCTGAACCAAGTGACCAAGTGCCAACACCTGGTGAGCGAACAATACGAACCCTGATATATTGGCAATCAAAATGGGCTACATCTGGCGTAGAGCAGAACTCTCTACTTATGGCAATACTTCGCTTGCTTTCACCATTAGCGCGTGGAGAGTCATAAGAGAAGGAAGTACGTTAGTTTCTACTTTGATATTGAAACAGATTAAAAATTTTTGAGTTATGAAACTAGGTGGAACTAGAAACTACATTGAACATCATTCTATAAGAAAGCGTCCTTAAAATTTTAAAAATATATTTTTAACAAATACAAAAAAAAAAAAAAATTAAAAAAGGGGAAAATATTGTAGTACATTCCTATACAACCGATCTTCTCTCCAGGTGACGTATTCGAGTGTTGCGGATGTGAAATGAATTTTTAATATAAAAAATATTTTAGTACAGATTTAAAGGTAATTACGCAAACTAATAGTTTTAAAACTTACAGAAACTAAAAATTACCTATTTGTTATGTCTACTCCATGACATACAAGATTGGAAACAAAACTTTCCGCATCGCTTATGGCGCAAGAAGTGATATTTCCTGTGGTTGGGATGCCACGACATGAAGGAGGTATCACATTGTTATTCATTGAAGCAATACTTGAATAGTTCGGCATCTTATCTGAATTAGTCTGTAAAAGTTATTATTAGTTAAGACAACAATCAATCTGTCAAAATTTTATACAAAATGTACAGTATGCAGAATAATTAATGGATTCTCTTAACAACGTATGATCTTATAATAAGAATTTCTTGTCCGAAAATGCAATATACTAATTAAACAGTGGAGATTATATTTTAAGTTATGAAATGCGACACAAAAACGTACTTTATCTGAATAAAAATATCTTTTTTTTTTCCAATGAAATCGGCTTTGTGATTCAGAAAAAAAGAGGAGAGCTATTAGTCGAGAAAATATGGTCCCAATAGTTCAATGGTAAAATTGATATTAAAATACATTTTTGAAGGCACTGTTGACTAAACTAGTGAGTTTGCGGCTACGCTTCATTTTTTGAGAGTCGAAAGTCTGATTCCGTCAACAACAACAACAAAAAAAAAGTGTCATTTAGAGAATGTATATTTTTATGTTTTACTTCGTAACTTAAAATATTGTCTACCCTAATTAGTACGGCTACACTTGAAACCATTCAGATTACATATTAGTCAGTGGAAACATCTGATTATTAGATCGAAAGTTATTTAGGTGTGTCGTTTCTTTTTGTAAACTGTACACAGAATTCTGAACCCCATTCAAGAAAACGAGGGGTCTGTTCTGTTCCCTAACAAAAAAAAGTCTCCAGCAAACTTCGCGAAATTTGATGAAACCCGGCCCAATATATATATATATATATATATATATATATATATATATATATACACAATACGCACAATAATAAACAAAAAATCGGAACTTGGTTCGGAAATCAGTTATCGGAACTAAAACAAAATAATGGGAACACTTCGATACTAACACATTTTTTGATATTAAAAAAAAAAAAAAAAAAAACTTAAAGAATCAGTTTATAAATTTAGAAGTGTTTAGATTGTGCGATTTCTCATACATATCAATAAAGTTTGCTTTTTAAGGTTTGAGGGACCGACAATAAATTACAAACGGGAAAAAATGTTTTGTATAAAATGTAATAAATTCCTAGCTTAAATATTTATGGAGAAATAAAATTTTTTATAAAAACGAATTTTTTTCGTCTTACGTTTTTTTTGCTAGAACTTCGAAAATATTCAAAAATATTCAAAAAAATTAAACAAAACTTTTGGATCAATTTGAAATTGATTACAAAACTATTGCTTTAAAATTTGAGAAAAATTCGTTAAAAACTGCGCAACATATGAGTGATTCAAGTACTAGTTCTTTTAAGCTGCGCATGAGCGAAAATTTTTTCTTTCCTTCTTAATTTTGTAGTGAATCGTATTTTTCAACTTAAAAAAAAATTAAAAAGTTTCAAACAATTTTCTAAATAGTTTTTTTTATTCTTTAAAAGAAAACTTAAAATGGTAATAGTTTTTTTTTACAAATTTCATTTTGCACTATTAAATAATGTTTATTAAAAATGACACCGGCAATGTTGGGGATAATCCCCCATTAAAGTATCTTTTTCGCAAGTTTTATTTCCTAATACTATCGAATTTTGTGGTCCGGACCATTATTAGAAGTGTATCATTTGTTATATTTAATAGTGCAAAATGCAATTTGTGCTAAACCCCTTATTATTAAGAGCTTTCTTTTAAAGAGGAAAAAAAAAAACATCTTAGAAATTCCTTGAAACTTCTTAAATTTTTAAGATATTCAAATCGGACTTTTTTCATTAGTTGTCAAACATGATTCACTAAAATATTTTTTCGCCCATCCGCAGTATAAAATAACTACTTTAATTACTCATAACTTACACAGTTTTTTTATGAATTTTTCTCAAATTTTAAAGCAATAATTTTGTAATCAATTTTAAAATTGATCCAAAAGTTTTGTTTAATTTTATTGAAATTTTTCAAAGTTACAGCAAAAAACAGAAGACATAAAAATGTCTATATTTTCATAAATATTTCAGCTAGGTTTATGAAATTTCGTGCAATTATCGCGTATAATTACCAAAATAACAGTAATAAGTTACAAATCTGTAGCTACATTTTATGGCATTTGGTGTTAAATTTTTTTTTATTACTTTTGTTATTTATTGTCGGTCCCTTAAACCTCAAAAAGCTTTAAACTTCATTGATATGCATGAGAAATCGCACGATCTAATTACTTCTAAATTTAGAAACTTATTCTCTTAGTATTTTTTGAGAAATATCAAAAAATGTGTTAGTATCGATGTGTTTCCATTATTTTGTCCAACCCCTGTATGAAGAAATAAATAAAAAAATATCTTTATTTTTGGTTTTAGATGGCATTTGTTCGGGGAGCATCTTCTGTGAGGGCATTTGTATTCCATGATAGAATGATAAATCTCGAATTTTAAATATTTTTTAATGTGATTCAACAACAAGTTTATAAAAAAAAAAAGGATTTTATGTATAACTTATCCAATTACCTGTTTAATTTATCGAGTTTATCTTAGGACCGATTTATTGCCGGAAAAATAGTGTTTATGTAAATCGGCTTACATCTAGGTAAAGTAATTAGTGAAAACAGTTTAGATCATCTAGCTGCTTTATTTAAAGTTAGCTTTTTCTATTTTGTAATTGGTATGAGATAGAAGAAAAGTAAATTACAAAGCTGTAACCTAAGATTCCCAAACTTTTTTTTATATCGTACACTTTTCGCCAATTTTTTAAATGTTTGTTGATCCCTTTGAGTGGGTTGTTTCCTTCGAACTGGAATGTTATGAAGCAGAGTGAAATAAGATATAAGTCATTCTAGCGCAAGCCAAATGTTTATAAGTGTCATAATACAAGAACAAAATATAGCTGACGCCTGACAATTTTCTTATGAAATTTTAGTCTTAATATTACCCTTAATAGTGACATTTTTAAAATACATTCAACTTTCAATCTGGTGTGTTTTTCTCTAATCACAGCTATTTGCTTTTGTGGGGTTCATTGTAAAATGTAATAATAATAATCGTTAAGTTCACGCAAAGGCAATTGTTCGCAAAATGCAAATATAGTAATATAATTGCCTAAAAGAAGTTTTAAAGAAATCGTAGTTTTAATGTATCTTAATGTTTTGATAGTAATCAATTTAGTCAAGCCTTGGCAGTAATTTAAAATTTGTTAATTTTTCTCCACAAGTAGATTGGTAATCACAACGTAAAGAAAAAAAGCTTTTATGTTTACAACAATTTGATTACGTAAGTATAAAAAATAATAATAAATTCAATAAAATTACTTAAAACGATTCACACCCTGAGTACAAAATCTTCTGCAGACAAATTTAAGGCGATTGATTCGTAATGTTAAATTTTTTTTAAGGAAATATGTAAACAGAAATACTAGTTATAATTCAAAAAAGAAAAATTTTGAAAATCCAAAAAGCTTTTTACGTTTCTGTTCTATTGGAATTATTTAATAAGAATAAAAATTATTTTCTTGATTTTTTATAAGTTATTTTTAAGAAAATAAATCTAATATCTAGTTCCAACTACTCCGTCGTGAAAATCAACACTACAAATAAAAAAAAAAAAAAAAAAAAAAAAAAAAAAAAAAAAAAAAATTATACAATGTTTAAATTCACAACTTACTTGGGACGTATTTAAAGGATCTGGATACACTTTAGTGTTGTTTGTAGGACTATGGCCATCTTGCAAGCCCAAAGATAGGGTCCTGTAATCCGTAAAATAAAAGTGTGCACAAATTACTTAATAGCAAAAATTATAAATAATTCGACAATAAATTAGTTTTAAAACTTAAAAGGCATGCTAATTTGTATAAATATTAATTACCAGATAAAAGGTAGTTAGAAAAGTTAAATACACATACTGATGAAATGAACCTTGGTTCTTTCGAATAATTTAATAAAAACAAAATAGATAACTAATTTTTAATGCGAGAAAAGAAAGAATAAGAATATTGTTTAGCTGGCTGAAGTAGCAATTTTAATTGCTATGATGAACTGAAACTGTGATAGTCAAGGAGGGTAATTTCGTAACACCCTGTTTACTAAGATATTGAGTTCTATTTTTTATTTTATTTATTGCTAATATAAAATTTCTCTTTGTAATATATATAGTTTTGAACGTTTTCTTTAGCAATCAAACTTTTAATGTTTCGAAAGAATGCCTAATATCGTGATATAATCCAGTTAACTTTAACCCTCTCACTGCGTATCCTGCGATTTTCACGGCAAATGTTGAAGTAGCAAAATTTGCACAACTCGCGATTTCTTAAGATGCATTTTTTCTATCTAACAATCCAACCCACTCATAGTTTCATTTCGACTTGACTGTGATGTTTAATTGTTTGTTCAGGTTTGGATTAACAGATGGCGCTAGTTGTCCATATTTCTGCGAACTAATCAAGCATGTTTTGCAGCATTTTGCGCACTCTTTTTCAAATCTTATAAATGCTTGTCAGAGAGCAAAGATGCAAGAAATGAAGGACAGGGAGAATCTTTGAACCAAAGGGTTTAGTACAAAGATTGCGAGGCAAGATTTTGTCTCGAGCTTTGTTTTGAAGTTTATCATATGAAATTTTATTTCTATTAAATGTTTTGCAAATATTTTTATTAGTATATACGTTTTACCTTTGCACTACATAAAACAAATCATAATTTTACCAAGATTAATTTTTAAAATTTTGTTTTTAAAAGATTATTCTTTGATTTCCATTTTTCTACAACCTTTTTTTATGATCCAATTCTACATTGAAGAAATAAAATCTCTTTTACAAATTTTTTTCTATATTTTGGCCCTAAAATACATATAGATTTGAAATATGTAACAAAAAATACGCAATTTCTGAGCCTATTTTGATAGAACAAATTGCACCGTGAGTGGGTTATTCTCCATCAGATTTTCAACGATATATTAAATGTTGATGAATTTTGAATAAATCTTGAAATGAAGCTATTTCTATGTGTTACATGTAGATACAATACAAGAAAGAATTACAGGTAATAATAAGAATAATAAGGATTGCAAAAAATTCATACCAGATTTTTTATTCTTTCGAAAAAGTTGAAAAATATGTAAAATTTATGCTTGTTATTTAAATACCTGATGGTTTTCAAAGAGTAATTTTATTTTGGTCTTAAACTTAAAATATTGTTGGAAGATTAGCTGTAACAATAGTTGGAAATGTCTGAACCTGTCTATCTCGAACTTCTCAGTAATACGTACAAAATTAAAAAAAAAATACTTATAAACAACTAATAATAAAAGCTTTTATATCTGTTAAATATAAATTATATATATCATAGAATTAATTTTTTATGAAATAATTCTGAATATATAAATGTACTATAGGTATATCTTACAAAAAGAAATTTTAAGCTCAATGTAGTTTTGTTTTTGCTTTTTGTTTTATATAAGTATTTTATAGAATTATGTGTTTTTTCATTAAAAAAATACTATCTTAAATAAAATAAAGTTTGTTGTGGAAAGAAAGAACTTGATTCGGGTACTTAAAAAGTTATTACAACCATTCGACGACCTAATTGAATAACAGAAGGGAACCTCGAACCTCTGGTGGTTTCGATGAACTTGGTTCGAATACTGAAAGATTGATACAACCAGCCGGACAACCCAATGAATAATAGAAATGATCCTCGAACCTCTGCTGGTTTCCCGTGTCTTTCTTATGGAAAAATCAGAAGTCTGAGTTACGTGTAAGTTGGAACGGGATAAGGCGAATTTATAATTATCAGTGCTGAACCCAAACTGTACCTTGAACTGAACTAAATTCAATTATACTTGAAATTCTGTAACAAGTTTGTTCTCAATCCCCCCCCCCTTGTTTTATTACAACACTATTCGTTCACAAATTTAATGACATCTTGAAATTTTCTTACTTACTTCACACTATGTTTATGCTATAAACGTGATTTTATTTTATTAAAAATTAAATTTCAATATTGTAGCGTTCAATTTTTTTCTTTAGTAAAAGTATTCTTTCAAAATGTAAATTTAGAACTTGCACATTCCGCCAAAGATAAGTGATAACCCGGCCGCGCCTTTCTAAATCAGATATCTTATTAGAGTTCTAATTTAATACAGCGCCTACTTTGTTGCCAACAGCAGACAGGTCTCGCCAAAAGTGGCAGACAATTAAATTTAAAGCTCATCCACTTAACGTTGTTTTTAGAAGCTCTGTCGCCAAGGAAAATAAAAAAATCCATAGTTTAAGTGCCTTACACTTGAAGCAATTCGATAATTTTAAACTATATATATAATCTTGCCGTGTAGGTGTAGAATCATCCGGGCTTAAGAGCAGACAAATAACTTAAATATTTTAAAAGTTATAATTTTTTTTTTTAAAACTACCAATGTTGTGATATTTTTCAACCTAGATGAAAATGATCAAAACCACTGCTATATTCTCAATTTTTGCAAACTTTTATGAGCACAGATAATGCAGCATTCAATTAAGTTTTAAATATTAAAAAAATTAGGCTACAAGTGCTTTTCATTTTCACAAAGCTGTGACTTTTCTTCATAGTGACGTTTTGCACCATTTTCAAAATAAGCGTAGACAGCGCAGGCTTTAGATAGACTAAGTTTGACCTGACAATCATGAGTAACAGTTGCAAACTCACAGCAAATATAAAAATAGCATTTTATTCGCTAAAAAGCATCATTTCATATTACGACGGAGCCTTCGAAAAACAGCATTGACAACGAGATGGATAATTGTATAAAGTTAGGGTTTCAGTGCGATTTTAATATTCTGGTTGTAAATAAAATGGATGGATATTTTTTAATTCTCTACTTTGACGTCACAGTTAACAAAATTGAATTAAAATGGTTGAAGCAAACAAAGATCATTATTTAAATTTTTTCTATTGATAATCTACTTTGGTTTCAAATTTTCAGCGTTATTAACATTAATTGGTAAGTAATCTAAGATAAAATTAATATGACCTTAATTTATCAAAAACGCACATTTACGAGCAACAAATTAAAATCTATTAAAACAACGTTTTTCAAGTGGGCTAAATATAAATAGGAAACAATTTTATTTTTCTAAAGACGAAAAAAAAAAAAAAAAAAAAAAAAAAAAAAAACAGAGCTCAGCACCTTTGAAAGACGGACGGGAAGTTTTATAAAAGTTTTGTACTTTAATGATGCGATCTACATTGTTTAAGACTTAATACCCATTTTAGGTTTGACAAAAATTAAAACATGTTTTCAATTTAAAACATTTTAAAAAAAGTAGTTTTCGATAAATAAAGTAGTGGTAATATCGTCATAATTTTGCTCGCAATACTTAAAAAAACAATATTAAATTGGATTAGCATCAGAGACTAGTTGAAATTTTGAGCACAATAGCTTGTTGGAAAGTTATAAAAAATTTCGATGGAAACAAAGTTATCGTAGATGTTGAAATACCTAGAAACATTCTGTTGCAGAAAGCCATTGATACGTGTATTGTTATCCAACACAGACTCCAGTTGAAATTTAAACACACTTAGATAATCAAAAAGTGGTAATAAATTTCAATATGGTAATAAATTTCAGAAACGGTAATAGAGAAAAATTCTGCTTGTAGTGGTTAGGAAAATAGTATAACTTATATTGTTCTCAGACACAGAGCAGCAGTTGAAATTAGAGAGCTAAAGTTATTCGGAAGGTCTTCGAAAATTTAGATTAACAAAAAATTCTATTTGGTGTTAAAAGTCTTCCAGAAGCTATGATGATACCATTGAAACCTTCGTTGACAAACTTTTAGTGCTGCAAAAAGAGATTTGAGTGCACTGGCTAGATGGAAAGCTGTCAAAATTTCCCCTGCACAGATCCGAAAGTGATTTAATTAAAACTGTATTAAAAATAAAAGAAGCATTTTTAATAAATTTGGCAATTTAATAATGAAATTAGGTTTTTCTCTTAAATAACAATATCTTAATTAGCATTTTCATCTGCAAAAGTGATTCACGTTAATTTCAGAATTGAAAAATGGGAATTTTTAAATTAATATAAATACGTCATAAAAGTATCAAAAGTATAATGAATGAAAAATTAGTTTTTACCAGTTCTAAAATTCATTCTTACTTAAGTTAATTGTGGTCGTTAAAAAATATTTTAGAATAGTTGTAAAAAAAAAAAAAATTCAAAACATAAAATTAAGGCACCATAATAATCACTGTATGAAAATTTTAAATTAAAAACAATTTAGCGAAAAACCAAGCTAAGTTAAATTAGTAGTAACAAGAAACTTATAACAAAAAAAATATTCTCCATTCTGCGGTTTCCTTAGAATGGAACCGCTTCGGATTCAAGATTTTCATCTTTATTTTTGAAAATTCTCTAACTTAATGTAATTTTATTTTATAACCGTTGGTGAACAGCCGACCCAGTTTTTGGGTTTGCGACTACTAATGTTCAACTACGCAGCCTTGTAATTTTGAACCCAATCCAGAAGACAAGGAAACAGCTGTATCAAGTATTGGGAGAAATTTGCCTTCGTGGAGGACTTTTTGATGGAACTAACCCGCATTTGAGTAACATGGAGAGGAAAACCTCCCATGGTTAGCCAGACGGCAAGGGTACTCTAACCCACAACCCGATTACCACTGAGGATATTCCACGTCAGCACTGTGGTCAGTGCAAGCCGGGTGCGGAATTCGTATCGACCAGCCATCGCTGGGATTCGAACCCGGTTCTCCTCATTGGTAGGCAAACGCTCTATCTCCTGAGCCATCGCGGCTCTCTAATTTAATTTGTAAATTTCCTTCAAATTTAATATACTATTATTTAATATTCATGTTCTTTGTGCAAAACATTTGTGAAAAATTCGACACTTAAGGGCCCCGATGAATCAATCATTCGATCATCTGAATTATCAATACCACGCAATTTTTACTTTTTGAAATTTGTTTATTATTCAAAAAAATGTTTTGAATATCACCAACGTGAAGTCTTTTAGGGCGCTGGGCTAGGCAGATGCCCATTTTCCCCACCCTTGCTGACTCTGAATACTAAAGTCAATTTCTAGTTAAATGGTCTATTTAAAGTAAAAAAAAAAAGCAATCCATTTTATTTATTTCTAAGTAAAATAAGTCCCTTAGAAACGCCACCATGTCTATATAACAGTGGTTAAATAATTTCAAATACAAGTCCTTTTTGTTTAACCCATCATATCTGCTGTTTAATAAAGATGTTGGCGCTATCTTTTCCATTTCTTCCATCATAATTCATAACTTTTTCCATTATGATTTTTATTTATTCATTTTTTGTTTCCTTTCTTTTTTTTTTTTGTATCTCTCACTTATACTTAAATTGAAATTGAGGAAGACGATCAAGGTTAAGTAAAAGCTCGAAAATGGGATTGCCGTAGAAGGAGTGAGAGTTATTCTTTAGCGAAATTTGATTGCGCTTAAGAGTGCAAAATGATGTCTGATTTAAAAAAGTGCGACCCGCGCGTTATCTGAACATGCAAATTTCTAATGAATAAGTTTAATTATTTAGTTTTTTTTTAATGTAGAACATTTTTTTACTTTAGTTTTACATAAGAAGTGTTTTTATTCAGAATGTGTGCTTTTCTTTCATCTTTAAAACATTTGAGATTTCTTTCTTTAAAGATAGAAAAAAAATAAAATTGTTTTCTGTCCTATAGAATAGAGTGGCAGATTGATCGTAAGACACGCCTCCCAGTAGAACACCGAAGTCAAGCATCACTGGCAGTGGCCAGTAAACGGGTGGGTGATGACTTTGATCAGACTGCGAAGGAACCGAGGGTGCGCTGTATCGGCTCTTATTAAACTGTTCTATAGTAAAGTTCTCAAATTCACTGGCAGTTTGTCGGGCTACCAAGGCGGGGGAGACATCCTCTCGGTGGAGATTGAAATTGTGATTGTTTGTCTTCGGATCATCCTCAGAGATGCTTCCCAGACCACCGTCAATAGCCCATTGTAGTCCTCCACGAAGGCAAATTTCTCTCAATACTTAATCTAGGTGTTCCCTTGTCTTCTGGCTTAGGTTTAAAATTACAAGGCTATGGAGTTGAACATTAGTAGTCGTAAACCCAAAAAAATGTGTGGGCTGTTCAACGACGGTTATAAAGTGAAATTAAACATCCCATTGTGCGGCTCTAGTGCGTTGTAAATAAAGTACTACTATTACTATTTCATAGCTCTCCAATATATTTCAGGAAATAAAAGTAAAGTACTTTCAAAAGAGTCAATGTTCTGCTAAAGGGGTCCTATTGATTAAGACTCAACAGTTTTGAGACCAACTATACAATGATGGCATTATGGTCAGTATTGCGCGCCTATTATCTTTACTTCCTACTGATATACTACTGATACTTTTCGATCTGAAGCTTGTCGGACTTTAAGCCACCACCGGGTATAGAACTCCAAAAATCTTCACAGTAACACATCAGGGCCATAGTCTTTATACCTCACATTTCAAGATTTTTAAATTAGATTCGGATATCAGGATTTATGTTTAGTTTCAATAACCACACTTGTTAGGCGCGTGAATTATTTTTTAGGGCGCTGAATTCCAATTAAATAATTGGCAGTTTAATTGTTTAATACAGTCTGAAGCAGCATTCTTTACTGCTTTTGCAGCAGTAATTGTTTTCTTTTAGAGCAGTTTGATGAGACAGTTTTATCATTTTTTAAGTGTTTTGGAGCTCACTAATTTACTCTGCGTAGGATTATTGTAAATAAAAACATTTATTGTTTACTAAGAAAGGCATACTCAATGGTACCATCTTAATTAAACTACCAACTTCTTTGCTATGGAACAAAAAAATCTTTCTGAGAGCAACTGAAACCAGCAGCATGTTTTGGAATCAGGTGGAGCACAGCTGTAGTGAATAGGAACAACTTTCTAACAATTTTATGCAAAAAAGAACGGCTCGAATGATGTGTAAAAATACTGTTCAAAAATGCCTGATTTGAAACAGATGAGGCAAATTAAAACAGAAGCTGTTGGAACAGCAATTAGAGAAATCGAAGTTTTGAACTTTCTGTCTGTTTCATGAGGGGATGTTTCCCAGACCGTCGCCAATAGACCATTGTGCAGCTCTAGTGCTACGTAAATGAACTACAACAACAACTGTTTCATGAGAGGATATCGAAAATAATACTTAAGTTAAATACTCGATACATAATCAGAATGCCTCATAAATAGAGGTACAAATTGTGAAGAAATACACCAGAGGTGAAAATATCGAAATGAGCCATAGAATCTTAAACCACGTTCGATATGTTAACAATTTCTATAGTACATTCATTCAAGTATAAAAAAAAATAATTTATAAGTTTTATATCGTACGAATGAAGAACTGTGAAGTCGAAATGATGCCCGACCGTTTTCAATTACTTTTATAATAATTACTTCAATATGATTCATTTGTGTTGCTCACACCAAAGGAACCTTTTTGAAGTAATTAGAGAGTTCTAGCGTAACGCAAGAACCTATTTGTATTTTATAGATTTTTCACACTGGATATATAAAGTTAATACAGTCGAAACATTTCGAGATAGGCAGGTTTGCATTTTTCTTTTCCATACATTTTAGATTGTTAATATGATACCATTTATGGGTTAATTAAAGCTTATATAGTAGCGATACATAACCATCTTTAACAAATATATTAACATGTAAACATTAATTACCTTTTATGGACAATACAGATACATAAAGGTGCAGACAGAAAAAAGGAATAGAGCAAAAGAGGAAGAAAGCAAGCTTACTGTGAAACAGGAAAATGCTCGTTCGTTTCCGGAAACTTTCTGGGCCGTCCACGACTCAAATGACGCCTGTTGACAAATTCACAGTCATCTACCATCCAGAACGAGCCAAAGTCATCCTCATACCGCACAAAACACTTATGGAGGGACAGATTGGTGCGTATTGCATTCTGTGCAAAAGAATGTGTGGGAAGGTAGGGTGGTCCATTCAATTGGTGAGGATGCAATAAACACAAATGCAGGAAAAAGGATTGGGAAAATAAAGGCAGCCAACATAAAAATAAGGGATTGAAGGGAAGGAAGTGATGTGAGAGGGAGAGAGAGAGAAAAACAGAATGTTATTGATAGTGCAAGAATGACACACAAACATATACATTGGTCACTGTACACATAAACATACCCAATTCTCTCTTGTAACCTTTGCGGTCTGCGCTTGTAGAATTCTATTTCATCCACTGTCCACACTGCCCCTTTTATATTCTCTACTCGCATAAAACATTTGTGCAAGCTGAGGTTGTGTCGAACCGCATTCTAACAATAAGAGACAGCTACTTTTACAATGTGGACTACACTACTTACATATAGTAATTTGTTTTGTTTATGTCTTTCGATTGCTGTCACTTCCTCTGAGCGAACTGTTTTTGGTGGCCATTAAATGTTATTAGTAGCAGAACACCCAATTAGATCCAAGATACTCACAAATTATTTTCTTCAAAAGTGTAGATTAAAAATAACCCTGTTACTTTTATTATTTTTTTTCTCAATAATAGGCATTAGAATTAAAAAGTAACGCATAATTTAACGCATGTTTTACGAAATAATTGGGGATGACACACTTAAATAAAAATAATTTGTAGATGCGTGAGTATCTTACATATAGGGTAATGATAAAATAACTTAGCAAATGTTTGATACCCTAGTGCTTAAGAAAAAAGGTGACATTTGGGGATACAGGTATTTTACGCTGACACAGTTATTAAAAACAAATAATTTTTTCACTGACTAAATTTTAAAAATTTAAAGAAAGTACTTCTTGATCGTTAGAAAGGTTCTTTGTCGCAAAATAGGTAGAAAAAAAAAGAATTATGCACCGCGATAGTTATTAGAAAAATTATACTAATTCAACTTTAATGCTCACATTTTGAGCTTTGATTCATCTCCGAAATTCACCAGTCACCTACTGTTGCAAGAATTAAGTTTATACTAATGTTGATAAAATACTAGTTTTTCAGGTTTATAAGCTTGAAATGGATTGGCTAAGTAATAAACTAGAATTTTTATTCGTAAAATGTATTACCAAATTTTTGTGTTGCTTAAAATATTCCTTAAAAAAAAAAAAAAAAAAAAAAAAAAAAAAAAAAAAAAAAATGAAGAGCATAAAAAAAACTCAAAGTTTGAAAATAGTTTTTCAGTTTAAATGTTACAGAAAAAGTAAAAGGAAGAAATAACGCTAGGGTACTCACTAGGACCATTATTAATAAGTAACCATAAATATTTGAAGTTCATTAAAAAAATTAAAATTGATTTTTTAATTCCGCAGAATTTTTTTTATGAAAATGAATGTACGAAACACTGTATCTCAATACATACATAAATTTATGTATTGGAATACAGTGTTGCGTAATATATATATATATATATATATATATATATATATATATATATATATAACATAAAACGATGTAAAAAAGTTTGACTCTCTTCACCGAATCCGGAAATATTGCATTTGTCACAAAATGGCTGAAAAAAGAATAGGAATTCCCCATTCCAATTTTCATTGTGTATTATATATGTTTCTGCAGTGTGGAAGTTGGATACGTAGTAATGAAAAAAATGGGCTGTCAATAATATTATGAATAAAAAATAGGATATTCAGTAATGACACTTAACATACATATTTTTAGAATCTTTTTGTAAAAATTAAGCATAAAATCAATGCATATCAAAGATCACAAATTTATTTTTAAGTGAAAAACTCTGACTAATCACTATTGATGTCAATAGAAGGGAATTTAAACCATTTAAAACCAGTTCATGCTTAAACTGTTTTTCTAGAGAAAGGCATTCCAGTTCTGCTAGACAAATTTTCAATAATTATTATCCCTCCTTTTTTATTTTCTTTCTTCCCTCCTTTTTTATTTTCTTTCTTCCCTCCTTTTTTATTTTCTCCCTTTTTCTTTTCTTTTTCTATTTAAAAATTAATTTGTTTCTTCTAATGTAAAAGTTTTTCTTAAAGATTTCTAAAAATATATATGATAGGTGGTTATTATGGATGACTTTTGTCAACATGTTGACTTATGTTAACATTTATTACAACAATATACATTTGAAGCAAAATAATAAATGATACAAACCATTATATTCGAATGGTATAATTAAAAAATCGATGAGGATAAGTAGCATTTGTAGTAATCTCTCATGCATGTGTCTTTGCAAATTATTGCCTATTTCTGAGTTTTTCTGCTGTATTTTGTTGCTAAACCGAACATACTTTCATTGAAATATAAGCATCAGACATTAAAATTTTTTTTGCGGTCTCTTAGAAATTTTTTTCTTCTTTTTCAAATCATAAGTATATTATCGCATTATCATAAAAATGATGCCATTAAAGGGGCTAATCGGGTGAGCAATAATTATTATTTTTTTATCCGGTGCTTTACACTGTTAAAGATATTCGTTTCTCCAATATTGGGTGTCAATTTAGCTACATAATATGTTGCGAACTTGTACCAATGTAGAGGTACGCTTAGAAGAACTACCGTAGTGTATCGTTGAACTAAATCAAAGGTATTCTTCCAACCAATTTCTCAGTGAGACGATAAACCAAGTTTTTTGTGAAAAGGTGTCTTTAAAAAAATTTGCTTCAAGACGCCTCTTGGTGTCAAACGCTAGTAATGAACAGTGGAAAGTTCAGTGTTTTTAACAAAGCAATCGCGGTTCATTTCAAGTCTTAGGCTTATCTTTAAGCTTCTGATGAAATAAATTTACAATATTTTATTAATGTTTTTCGTTTTAACAAAACAGTATAACAGCAACAGGTTCTCTATTGTAGAAAAAATATCTATTAATTTAAGAGGCTTTGCTTATTAAAAAAATAATTGCTTATGTATAAAAGATGCTTATGAAAAAAATAATTGTTTAACCGAACCAAATATTCAATAAATAAATAAATGTTCCCTTTTGGAACTTCTGAAAAATCTTAGCAATTACTACTACTTCTTTCATTATTAATGCAAAACAACATAAACAATATTATTTTTAGCTGTACAAACAGAACAATTAAATCTCAATTGCTTGCTATCTTCCATTAACATATGATTACAGTTACGTCAGATTGAAACATGGAATCGCTCCTAATTTACTTGGATGTATTTTTAATTGAAGGGTTATCACAGTGAAGTCAGTATAAAACTGTCTGCAGGTCTTTGCACACACGAGTGTTTTAATGAAATGTTTATATATTGTTTTAGCAGTATGATTTTCATGCTTATAGTACGTTTTTCTTTAAAAAAAAATTTTAATACTCAAAAACTTTATTTAATCTTAAAGGATAAAAGTTCAACCATTTGTGCATTAAGAAATTTGATAAATAAAATTCCTGTTTGGTGTGAATTTCAGACTGGCAGCATGATTAAGTCATTTTCCTTCGTTTTGTTCCGATTTCTTCGTTGAAAGCTACAATAATTGCAGTCTAGATTGCGCGATTTCATTTCTTTTTTCCTTTCTTCATTTTTAAACTCAAGGGAATCAAGAAAAATGCTTAGTGACACCAGGATTTCTCTGACCGACTTTTTTCTCAAAACAACAGCTCCAAGGAGACAACGAGGTAATTTTTTTAATTCCTCCAGGACGTGATCACATTAACGTGATTGCGTGATTCTTCTTTCATGGTATCATCATATATGAAATGAGGCTTTCTGACTCTAGCTCAAGATCACACGGACGTTATCTCAATACTTTACTCTCGAATTACGTTTCGTATTAGTACGTATACGCACTCTTTAGAAATGTTGAATTTATATCTACCGTGTAATTCAAAAAACAACGTAAGTGCTTCACGATTTATTCCAAGAAAAGGGCCCTGACAACTATTTTCCTTTTATTGCTAATGCTAAAAAAGAACGCTAAAAAAGGAATTTCAAAAAACTGATAAAACAAAATTTATTTTTGAAAAAAAAAATGTTTTTTGCACACACACAATATGTAACTTACCACACAAAGATGTGAAATATATAAAAATATCGATTTTGAATTTTTGTCAGTTACGTTGATTTTTCAATTGCGTGGCAGATATGTACTCTTTTGTACATATAAACTTGGAGCGTATGAGCCTGGGGAAGCGTTTTTTTTCCTTCTGCAGGCTCTATATGTAACTCTGTAGCTCTATATGTAGCGTTAAAGAAAATTTCTTAAGATTTTTTCAAACAGTGTACGTGCCAACATGTTCTCTCATTTTTTTCACATTCCTTCTGTTAATAATTATCGATTAGAACTTTATAACAAAAATCTGACAATTTAGCGAGTATTTAGTATAAATATACTAAAAAACATTTTACCGTAACAAAAAACAATGAAATAGTTTTAGGCACGATAAATCAATTCCATAAACCCTCCTTCAAGACTATTTTCTTCTTATCTATTGACAGAGAAATACACAGTATACAATTTACCTGAACTTTAAAATTGTACAAAGTTATCCCAGTTGTACATCTCAAAATGATATCTGCATGTTTAAGAAATAACTCCCTGTTACGTGGCTTAACCCTAAATTCAATAAGAAATTTTACGCTTACACTTTTTTAAACTATTAATTGGAAATTTTAATCAATATAGTTGCCTCTTAAACATCGATTTTAGGAAAAAATAGGAGAGCTCAGTTCGTGCTTTTGGAAACACTACTTGTTAATTGTATGGAATCCGCTTCTATTTAGTTCACGCATTTTAAAGTTTACAAAACTCTTAAGCATATTTTTGTCGTATATAAATAAAAATTGAGCAAACATTCATTCGACAAAACATTCAGAAAATTTTCATTATAGGAAGGCAATCTAAAAAGCGATGTTTCTTAGTTTTTTATAAATATAAAAACCCATCTATTTTGTATAGTACTTATACAGATCGAACATTTGTTTATTTTTCTACATAACTATGATAGTTGCGGGTAATTTTACGCTTCAATAGCAACATGCCACTAATTTAATTTTAATGAATATGATTTAATGGGAAAACCCAAATAAAGTTTTAAAATCTCGTATCTATACTATTTTAAACTTGAAATCTGAAATCCAAATTCAGAAAGAATTCACCGGCAATTTTTAGTCAAAAAAATAAATAAATAAACGCTATACTCTAATATATTTAAATTCATAGTTTTTATGTGGGTGAATAATAGTGTAATATATAAAATTACAGGCGGGTCTAGATTTTTCCTTTTTGACAAATATAGATAAATTTGTTATGTAACTGTTGAAATGGAAATAAGATGTTTAAATGAGTATAGAAAATGCTATTTCACCTTCCACGTAGCTGCATTTCTTCGGAAATAACAAAATGTGTTTTGGAACCAGTTGTATATTTCATTTAAAGTTAGCTGCCTTTCTGGAGATTCAATAATGGCCTAAAATAAATAAATTATGAGAATAAATAATACAATATACTAATAACATTGTTCTAAGAGACAATATAACAATTTTGAAAACAGTAATCAATAAACTATATTGAAATTTACATATTAATTCTGTTTCCGGACGTACAACATAAATTTAGTTGAAAGTTGGTAAGCATCGATATATTTTTGTATTTTTCAATATTTTACTTATTTTTTTAATAAAAATAATAATTGGATCCAATGTTGCGATTTAATTCATAAAAACAATCAACGATTTGAAAAATCATTTAAATATATTTAAAGCTAGTCCATCAAACTATAATATTAAGATAGAGTACTAGTACACGAAAATCCGATCATTAGATCAGAGAATATTAAAGTGTCCGTTAGAAGAAATATGTTGTTTTGAGCTAACACAGGTTAAAGGTTTGTGAAAAATGTTTTAGAACCGTTAGAGGTAGGAATTATGAAGTATAAACTGGAAGATGTAGTTTTTGTTTGTAAAAGGATAAGTCACTTAAAAAAATAGACCTATTTTTTCTAAATAATAGGAAAAGTCCCTCTAAAGGAATCAAATAGGCTTATCCCAAAGTAATTGAATATGGAAATCGGGTGAATCAGAATTTTTTTAAAAAAAATTGTGGTTCACGTCTTATATGTATCTTTAAAGTTTACACCATCCTCGAAGTGAGCTTTATCGGCCATTTTGGATTTGTTTAACTTGTCTAAATAGCTATGTCCAATGTCGTAAATAAAAACAAGTAGAAAATTGAACTTTTTGTATTTAAAACTTTAATTACTATTAAATTTTAAATTATAAGTTATGATATAGCAAAAATGACTCAAATCATATAAAAATCAATATATTTAGTACCAATGTTAAAGTTAAATCTATACTTTTGTAAGGACTTGAAAGTGTGCGAACACAACATCAATAAAATTTTAAAAAAATTATAAATAAATGACTCCGTAAAATTTTAAACATAAAATGGATTGATAATGATTGATATTGAGTGAAAAATGAAACACTGCTTAATGTGCGCAATCAAAAACCAGTTGAAATCAAAAACTAGGAAATTAAAAAAAATAATGTGGAGATGGATTGGCTATGTATTTGAAGAGAAATTTCACGCGAGACGGGCTTTGGATATAACCCCACCATGATAAACGAACGAACTAGGGATGATGAACATAGATGATTTGGCAAGTCCTTGGACATACTTACTTGTCTTATGAGTGAAGCGTAAGTAAATGGAGGACGGACATCTGCATTTTTATAAAATTCCCGATTCCTTGTTATTTCTAAAAAGAACATTATTATTAGAAGATATATAATTTTAGAAATAAAAATGCACAATATTTTTATAAAAGAAAAACTAAAACAATTTGGTTCAAACTCAAATTTGTTTTTAGACTTTTATAAATCTTAAGTCTAATTTTAACTTCATTGGAGAGATCTCTAATTTTTTAAACTTTTTATTTTTGAAAAAAAATTTATATATATGTCGAATTTATTAATTTTTTTACTTACGCAAAATTTTATATGTTTTTACCAATGAAAACAGTGTTAGAAAATATTGAACCTCGACCATCAACTCTAAAACATGTACCAAAATTTAAACGTTTTTCTTTATTTCTTGAAAAGTTTCAGAAAATGAATTGTACCTGATTAAATTATTTCTATCTTATTTTAAAACTTGTAGTACACCTTCAAGTTATTAATGCTGCACCATACATTTGAAAATATATACTTTATTATTTTTTGAAAATAAATAAATTATATCTGAAAATAAATAAATATTTAGTGTTTAAAAATACTAAATTTTGTTATGGAACAACATCAATAAAAACATTTGCTATAATTCATCTGTTATCTTAAAAGAATATTTAGGACCGAGTTAATTTTTAATTATAAAATTAAAATGGAAAATATATCTGTCACTTGATGTTATAATAACTAACATCAAAACTTCAAAATAATGAGAATAAGTTGTTTTTTACATTCTAAAGAAGAATATTGGAACAGTTAATTTCGTGTATATGTTAGTTTTGTGCTATAAGCATATCACAATAAGAAAAGAATAACCTTATTGCAGCATGTTTGTCTCGTTGCTTTTCTTCTGTCATTTTGAATTTATACACTGAGGAAGGTTCATGTGTACAGAACTGAAGTATATTCATTTCTGTATCTTTATTTGTGTTTTATTAAATTTGCGTTGTTTTATCCATCGGATTAATCAAGCCTGATGAATCATTCTTGCGCTGTAAAAAAATTTGCCGTGCATCATCCTTCAGCTATAAGTGTTAGATAACACAGCTAACTTTCATTTCATACATATCTTTGGATTAGAACTTAGCATAAAAAATTGTTTCAGTAGATAAAAATATTTTATTTTAAATTATGTACAAGTTATTTCTAATTAACCGATGTATAATCTACGAATATATTTAAATAAATTTATTAAATAGACAGTAGTTTTTTTATATTAAGAAAAATAAATATAGTGACATTTTTTATCGAAATGAGATTACCTTCAGTTATATCCAAATTCACTCTTTCAGCTGCCCTTCGACGAACCGGAATTTCTGGAAATCCATGAGATTCTAAACAAAAACAAAATATAAAATAAGTCAGACATTAAATAAGTTTAAAAAAAAATTTCATAATTAAACTCTTAAGTGGAATTAAAACGTCTTATATTTTAAACGAGTTATAACGAGTCTTGAATCTTAAAGAAATATTTCATGAATAATTAAACTTATAAAAAATATTGCTCTCATATAAATTTTATCATTTTGACAGACAGTTGTGTAAATCATAATAAGCGTTAAAATGAATAGAAATATCAGGAATCTCTTTGTAAAACATCTTTAACTATTTAAAATAGCTTTATTTAAATATTTGACAAAATAATTTAAAGTTCTATTCTTACAGCTGACTAGCACGCCATTAAACCAAGAAGATAAAATGTTTTCAAAATATTTATACATGTTCTCTCTTAGCTCTTCCGCTGCTAACTTTAACTTAAAATTCAGAAAACGTCACTTGGTGGCTACTCATTGAGCATCCGTGGACTGAAACTACGAAAACGAGCAACATGTTTAGTTTATCACTGGCGTTAAAAAGTCGATTCACATCGGTTTTGCGACTATAGCAATGTTCAACCCAGAAGACATGCGATCTTCTACATCAAGCATTGCGACGAATTGGCCTTCGTGGAGGATTTCTTTTAGTCAAACTAGCTTGCTTCATACGGGGAGGCAAAATACAAATACCTTCCAAGGTTAGCTCGATGGCAAGAAGGCTCTACCTCTTAAAATTTCGTCAGCCTTGCGTTGAGCGAGAGTGGCATATGAATTGATTTGCCTTCATCGGGATTCAAACCTGTGATGGAAGGCAAATGCTCGATTTGAGCTCATCCAAGAGCATATTTGATCACAAGTTAATTTATAGAGCTTGTGATCAAACGTACAAACTAAGAAAATTAAAATATGCTAATGTTCATTTATTTAAAAATTCATGTGATTTAACTGAGTATTTTATACTTAGTTTAGGGGAAGAAAATTTCTTCGAGTTAGTAACTATTTTGGACACAGTAAGAACATAAAAATTGGAAGAAGTTTGGAGAACTTTTGCTCGTACATGTTAGAGATTTAGCATGAACATTAATATGCATATATAACTAGTTTTAGAACAGCCAATTAGAATTGAAGCAAACAAAATATAACAGCAATCGCATCCCTAAAATTTTTAAATTCTATTCATAACTTCATGTGAACATATTATGTATGAAAGAATTGAAGCAATATAATGATAACGAATCATATTTTCAAGTTGTTCAGAACAGCGTTTTTAGTTCAAAACACGATTTCCAAGTAAGGAATATGATGTTTTTGTGGATTGTGATGTTATCTAATGCAAATTTCAGTACTATACTAAAGTAGAGTTTGATGTATAAATTACAATTTTGGAAAAGGTATGGCTTATAACTACTTTGCTCCTATAAAAATATAGAAATAAATGAAAGGAAAGTATTGCATACCAGGTATGGAATGATGATAGCCTTTATCACTGAGCCTCCTACGCATGGGTCCAGAGGGTGGAGGTGGGAGTAAAGGTTGGTTAAGTGATGGAAGAAGTCTTGATGGAATGTTTAGTAAAGATGATGACATTGATAAAGGAACTTGATTACATGAAGGAAGTAAATTTAATGGATGAGGTGGATGAACTGCTTTAGAGGTCGGAAACTTCAAATTACCTGAATTTTTGTTATTTGAGTTACCCTATAAAGGAATTTAGGGGCAAGTAAGAAAACTTTAAAATATAAGCATTTTACAATTTAAGTGATATTAATTATGCTATTCGAAATATTGAAAAAGAAGGTGATTAATGCTTGATTTAATTAAATGGTTGATTTTGTCAGTATTTTTAAATTTCCTTTTTCACCCAAAAATCCCTAAATAATAATATTTAGCCACGTTTTCGTCTAAAAGTGAGTGAGGGTTAAAGGTCAGAAAGTCCTATATATAAACTTTCTAACTTTCTTGCTTGATCATTCGGACGTCTTCTACAGAAATATTCGTTGCTATATTTTATGTGACCTTAAGTAAAATATTTTGCGGTGTCTTTTAAAAATTATCTTCCTACCGTATCCCTAGGAAAAGAAATAGAACACTCTATATTTGTGCTATTTTATTAAAATGAATATGATTTTTTAAAAAATTTCATTCCTAAAAACCAACAACTTAATCTACAGAAAAAAACCCCATCGTGAATCAAGTTTTGGTTCTATAAACACGAACCTTCCTCTGTGTCTAAACACCAAATACTGTATTTAGAAGCCAAGTGAGGTTCTTGTTTATAAAACCGAAACTATAGTATGTCCATTTCTATACTTTATTTGTGCTTTATTTACGTTGTTTCTTACTTTAGTCTACCTAGCACAGTCTGTCCTCATTTTGAACATTTTAATATTTGTTCTTTAAAATTTATACTATTGTTTCATTTTTATGGGCAGGATATTTGTGACCCTCAGGGGTGAGGAATAACGTTTAGGTGCCCCGCTAGTATAACTATTTAAAATAGTTTTGATAAATCTTATTTTATTACTTACGTTTATCTGAAGTTTTTTTGTACAGGGACTTAGAAACAAGGGTACTTCCGTATTCGTTTCTATTTCATTTATGGGATAAAATATGAAACAATGATTACAAGTTGCGATAGTAAAAGTAGTATAATTTTTGATTTAATAATCAGATTTTCACATTCTAGGACTCTATAATTTTAACAGTTGGAAGGCCTAATCTTAAATATGCTAACTAATAAGTGTAGACGATATTTTTTTTGTTACGAAATCAGATACAAAATTGAATTTACGCTGAATAAACGTCCATTGTTTCCGTAGGATTTTTAATTTTCTAAATATGGGAGAAGGGTGGCTGCAAATCTGGAAAATATGGTCCCAATAGTTTAGGCCGGAGATTGGTCGAAAGTTTGAGTCATTAAATGTTTATTTCACTTTATGGGTGTTTCACAGTATCTTCAGAATGAAAGAAGAGTTTAATAAAAGATAATTCCGGAAAAACTTTTCCTCTGAAATTGTTTCTTACTAATGATCGAAAAAATTTCAAATTGCAAAGTCTAAAAATTTTGGCACTAATTTAGTCGACGAAACTTTAAATGTTAATGTTCAAAATTTGAAAAAAACAGGTTGAATTGATAAAAAATACGACTTCTTTGAGACGGTGATAAACACGCAAAAAGTGAAAATAACATTAAGGAATATTGAACCGTTTTCTTGCCTATTGGGACACTATTTTCCAGATTGAGGTTACCCCAATATTTTGAGGGTAAAGTTTCCATATCCAATGACTCCTAAAAAGTATGTTTATTCAGAAAAAGCACGCTTTTGTGTCTGATTTCGTAACTAAAAACCACCGTCTGTACGAATTAATTTAAGCAATCGATCAATTAAGATCGACTCCTATTATGCGAAAATACGATCATAAGATCAAAAGTTTCAGGAGTTCGTTTTTTTATTTTATTTTTTATTTATTTTTTTTTTTTTTTAGCACTGTGCATTTACTAATTTTTTCTAACAAATTAGGTGCTGAAACACGAAAAGATTTTTATATTAAGGTTCATGCAACAGAATCTATATACCAGTAATGTTAAAAAAAACGTGGGTTTTAGAGAAATTTTTTAACAATAAGTAAACACTTTTCCTTATTTATAGATGATTTTTGCAAAGTTGTTAAAAAAATTTTATTAAAATTATTTGCGGAACGTATGAGGGTTTTCAAAAAAAAAAAAAAAAAAAAAAAAAAACAAAATCAAAAAGGAGCATAGTTTTATTAATACATTTCTTCTGAATAAATACGTGGAGAAAAGCCCTCCTTAATTTAATTTTAACAACGTAAGGTATGTCTATACTAAAATTCAAGTTTATTAGATTGATAGTTTTACAAAAAATTTACCTTTTTGCGTTGAAACTTGTAGTTTTGAAAAAAACTGCCGAAAGGAACTGGTTGCAATGCTACGATTGTCAAGAAAGTTCTTGAAATGTCGTAAAAGGACTTTAACCCTTTAATGGTCGAATAATATTGAATAAAATGGTCATAAAAGTGCCTATTTTTTATTCAAGAATATTATCTAAAATAATGAGTATGCATTCATGGTTTAATATATTAAATTTTAGCTGACATGCTTTATGAGCGCTGACATAGAGTTTAAAATAATAAATCTCTAAATACATAATGTTTAATGAGTGCTGACATCTAATTTGAAATAATAAGTTTTTAAACACATTGCAAATAGTCTTGTACTGCGATCTTGAGTATAAATTGAGATTAAAACATAATTTCCCTGCATGAGAGATAGATTTTTTTTATCTTTTTGAACACTCCAGCCCCAAAATGTCACGAATTAGAAGGCGATACATCACTGCGTCATTTTGACGGGAGAGAGAAAGAGTTAATGAAATGAGAGAAAAAACTAAAATAGCCTATTAGAGTTTAAATTTAATTATGAAGAAAAAAAATTAAATATGTAATGTTTGGTCAACTGCATGACGTTATACCTAAAAGTAGCTAGTTTTGTTAAAGTCAAATGCACCAATTGATTTACTAATTTAGTATGAGAAAGTTTATTACATAAAACTAGTGGATGGTTTACATAAAATTTTACAAATAGTTTAAAAATACTTTAATAAGTAAAGCGTAATGTAGCGTGAATGAAATATTATGTAATATGTACAGCAATAATTGTAAAAACTATAGACAGAATGTCCGTAAAGTCTGAAAACGGTCAAATATCTCGAAAAATCGGATTAAAAATTTAAAAATAGACGTTTGAAATTGACCCCTGGGGATTATCGGGGGTGAAATTCGTTTATTTGAATACCACCGAAAAAAAAAAAAAAAAAAAAAAAAAACTTAGCTTCCCCTCCAGTTTTATTCTCATTTTGGTTCACATATGGCTCTCTAATTGCAAAATGAAAAATTATTATAAATTATTTAAAATCGATAGATCGCAAAAATACATGTCATATCGAAAAAATAAAAATGGACCTGTATGATATTTTGCTGTCTAGTGACACCATATTCGAACACCCCTCCCTCCGGTAGCTGGGTGACTCCTCAGGATTAAGTCGTATTTGCCATTTTTCATAATATCAAATGAATCTAATTTTTCGATCTGACAAGACTTGAGATATCTCTATCTTAAACAGCCTGCGCCCCGTTTCTATTTTTAAAAATATGCGATCTTTCGATTTCAGTGCCATCTGTAACTCAAAACTTGTCGATTAAATTAGTTCCCCACCCCTATAGAATCTGCAATATCTGCAATAAAAATGGGTATTCTTATTCAAGATTTCATAGATTAACTTTGCCCATCTCAAAGGGTTCGGCATCACTAAATTCATCTTTTGAAAATATTTTATATGACTATTTTTAGGTTTTTGATTCGATGAATTTTTCTCGAAAAATTTAATTGTTTTCATGTTTTTCTGACACTCTGTATACCACTGAAAAATGTGTAAAGAAATTTATGATGAGTAACACTTAAATCGTTCTAAATTATTATAAAAAGTTAATATAAAATCTTCCAAATAATAGTATGATTTGTGAAAAAAAGTTTACAATTAATTGAATAGGTTAAAAAAAAATACTAAAAAAGCAATATTAAAAAGTCAGAAAATTATTCAATATTGATAATAATTCGTATTGCATTAGATCGTAGTTCGAAAAAGGTATAAAACTGTGTACTAACCATGTCTAAATTTCCAGATGAAGTAGTTTTCATGTGCAAATGCTCCATCATGGCTTGAAGACGATTTTTCTCTTTGTCTAGCTGCATTTCCAGTTGAGAGACTACTTGCATTTGAACACGGGCTTGAGCTGTGCTTCGATCATCTAACTGATGCTCATGATTTAAATGTCTGCGCATAAAATTGTAATTTTTTTAGTGAATTAAAAAATATTATTTTTTAAAGCAATTTAAAATACAAAATTAAATCAGTCATTACGATTTAATCAAATACCTTACCCAAGACCCCATAAAATACCCACCACCAAGTGACAAAAACAGATAGCCGGAAAAGTTCTGTTGTTTTATGAGCCAGCTGTGAGTGCTAAAACTACTTTCGGTACATATGGCTACCAACCTAATTAAAACTAAAATAGGTTTTTTTAAATTTTTCAGTTAGTATGGTCTGATATACCTCAAAAATATTATTTTATAGTTTTGAGTCAGCCACACCACCTGCTTTCATTCTAAATAGATAATTTTGCTACATGGTTTTTAAAAAACCTCAGCAGAAAACTGTACAACTTACAGTTCAATCTCTATTCATTTTTCTTGAATCGATTTTTTGACACATTAATCATTTTTGGGATACCCGGAAATTAAAATTTACATGCTCTTATATATTTTTTTCTTATACATTTAATGTATAAGTTATGTACAATTCAATATAATATTTTTTATATCAAGGCTCAGGCGTTGCGGCTATTAATAAAAAATAAGATTTAATAAAAGTTATTTTATAGTTATTGTGATACTACATTAAATGATATCAAAACATAATATTTTTATAGCTATTACATTGTTTTGGATGAAACATTTCTCGAAGAAAATAATTATAAAAATACTACTGACAGGGTTTCCCAAAATTTCCGCAAGAAGTTTGCATTTTCAATTCTCATTGGAAATGCAAATTATTTATAGTTAAAAATTGTGAAATTTTTATTTTGATTCATTACAATATAGTATTATGTGGAACAGGATATTAGATAATGGAGAGGTCTACGTTTTCAATGACCGTTTTGTATGTCGTTGATTTTGTATGTCGGTGCGGCTTTCAATTTCATTTTTCAGAGCTTGGGTGCAGGTGAGCTTGTTGGCATTAGCTTTAGATTTCAAAAACACATAAAGTAAAAAATCTACCATCGTTAAGTTGCATGATCTGAGATCTGAACAGCCCACTTTGATTATCAAAACTGAAAATTACGCTAAAAGGAAATAGTATAACAATGCTGAACAATAAAAACAGGTTGTTCTCTCTGACTTTGAATTATTAGCTTCTACCAGGCATGGCGAGATTCTTCCACAGTGCGAAAAAAACACGGAAAAAACCACTTCAGAAGAAATAGTTATTTTTTTTTATACCCAAGTGAAAAAAATGGAAGAAACACATTTTCAAAAGTAAATATCAATTATTAAAACAGTTTTTTAAGCAGTTTATACAATCTAGTTTAAACAATAGTATTAATTTTTGTTATTTTGTAATAAGTGAAAACTAAAAAGCATCAATAAAAAAATATTTAATGAATTTCTTAAAAAAATTAAAATTACTGTAGTGTTTAATTATTTTATGTAAATAAGTATAGTGAAACCTAATTTTATAATTACATGAGAAACTGTTAAATAATAATCAAACTTTGTTAATGTTACTTAATTAACAAATCACATACTAAGCACATTTACCTATATGCACTTATGCAATTTACAATTTTAAATTGCATACATCAACCCGTGAATAATATGATATATAGATATTTAAAATTGTGTATAAAACTAAAATAATAATAATCATAATTTGAAAAAATTTGTTTGATAGTTTTTGAAAATAGACATAAAAACATTAACTATTTATACTATATTAAATTTGTTTAAATTTAAGCTATATTTACAATATTTCTAAACAGTCAAATTGTTCTCTTTTAGTTTCTTCCATTTCGTACAGTTTTTTCCATTTAGTTTTTGCCATTTAATTCTTTTTTTTTTTCGTTGGAAACATTCTATAGCACAAATGGTGAAAAATTCAAATTTTGCGTCAATTTTGAGTTAAAATGTCCGGAATTTTGTGAGGAAACTTACTTAAGAAAATCTTGATAATCATCGCAGAAAGTTTCGCATCCTGGCCATTTACATACACCATGTCCAAAAAGAAGATGATTTTGTGGGTCTTCTTTAGGAGTAGCTGTTCTACGACTGGATGGCGGAGTTATAGAAGGTGATATAACATTTTGCTGGCCATTCTGTAGTTGAGGTGTTGGACCATGATGATTGCCATTTGTTATGTTCGATTCTTCATTATTTTTCCATGAAGTGGCATTGGAATCTGGCTTTTCATCTGTGAAAGAAAAGTTTGTCACCTTACCGCATGACGAACGTAAATAGATTGAAAGATGTCATTTAGAAAATTTCAGTTGTTTATATTATTTTAAAAGTTACAATTTACAAGTCGATTGTCATTCAGCTTATTTTAACAGTTTCGTATTATTTTAAAAGTAATAGCTTACAAATCGATTGTCATTTCGATTATTTCAATAGTTTTTATTATTTTAAAAGTTACGATTTACAAGTCGATCGATAAGTCAAAGAAGTTTAAATTTGAGTCAGATCTTAACATGCTAAAATTCTTTAACAATAACCGATTGGTAACATAGAATTTTTAGTTATCTTATATTATATTAATATCTTATCTATACATTTTTCAAGATTAAAGGGGGAGGGTAACACCTTGACCCTCTTCAAGGTAATGTCTTCCCCTAATTGAATTTTTGTATTTTCTAAAATTTCATAAGTGTTAAAAAAATTTTAAAAATTTGAACTTTTGGAAGATTTATAGCAAAGATTTGGAGGAATTACAATTATATAAAACAGCATTTTAAAACTCTAATCGCGTGTTTTCCAAGAAGTTATAATTTTTTACATCCAATCTAGTGCGTCTGATTTACATAATGTTGTAAAAGTATTCTAAATAATTGAATGTAGCTTATAGCTTCGAGGAAAAATATTTTTTGACATAAAAAGCTTCAAAAAAATTTTTCACGCTTAGTTTATTTTTAACTGCGAGCATATATGTAATTTAATTTTTTTATTAAAAAATTCCGTTCTATAATTGCCTATACAATCCAGTTTTCAAACATTAAAAACAGATTTTTGAATTATACTTCAGAATCCCCTTATGTTGTTTTCTACATGTATATAAAATCTTGTGTCTTCGTCATCTATTATATTATAAAATAATTTTGACTTATTAAATTGATTTTAAAATGCATTTCAAAAATATTGTAAAAATATATTAAAGATTTGCACGAAAATTTTCAAACTTTGATGATTTTATGAGAATTCAGGTACAATGGGAAGTTTTTGTCCTTTTATTAATTTAAGTAATACTGTTTTTTTAAATTTATTGTAATATAAAATTGATTTCGAAAATAAAGCAAAGTTCATAACATCACATATAATGGAAGTTTCTATATGAAGAGTAAATAAAAAGCATAAAATATAAAGGAAGAAAAAAAAATTAAAATATTTAAATTTAATTTTTCTCATTTAAAGAGTACATTAATTTTTAACGTACAAAATAAGATTCCAATTAAATATAATTAGAATACAATAAAGATTCTTACCTTTAAGGTGATCGCTAAAAATTATGTTCTGCCGTAAATACAATAAAATAACTTACCTCTCTTTTATGTAAATAAACAGTTACGTGAATTGACTTTCACGCGGTCTGTCATATGATAATGAACGTTTGTTTAAGAAGTAAAAGAAGTACAAATGAATTACCTAATATATATAGAAACAATGAAAAAGATCTAGTCTAATGTCTAATGAAAAACTATAAGTAATATGAATAATAAATGCGTAAATGTATTTCATAAAACAATGTTTTTAAAATTGCATGGATAAAAATTGAATTTTTTTAAATATTGGAGCTCTATATTCAAACACAGGAGTTATTTTTTTGTAAAAACTATATTAATGAAATATACGAATATAAATTAAATACTAAATATGTTTCTTATTTTAATATTTTTTTTCAGTTATTTTTTATTTGGCTGATATACTAAAGTTAAACAATAAAGCAAATAATAGGCATTTAATAATGTCAAATAAAATAAAACTCAAAAAAATTTTGAAAATGGAAATTAAGTTTTTTGACTATTGCGTTTTTAAGAATACAGGTTGAACTGGGAGAAATGCTCTTTTGTAGCATAGTTATCATTCCATGTACAAAATCTAAATACAGAAATACGTTAGTGCGTACATCAATGCGCTGCCCGCAGAAAATTTCTCCATTTAATTTTTACTTCTAATTTCTTAAAATATATTTTGAAATTAAGTAAATTAAGTTTTTGTTTATCTATTTTCATAAAAAATTGCAAATGAATAATGTTTGAATATTTTAATGTTTGAATATTGTTAAGAATTTTATAAATATATTAAACATTATAATTTCAAAACAAGAACAAAAAGTGGTCATTAATATTTTTAATAGAAAGAATTTTTATTTAATAACTAAAAAACAATGTATATTCGGGTGTTTTAAATCAACTGACCGTGAGCAGCATTGGAATTGTAAGGAGTCGAGGCCATAAAATACTGTCGATGACTCTGTTGGAGTTGTTGTATCAATTGATGTTGTTGAGCAGAAAGTTGTTGTAACTGAGCTTGCAATTGATGACGAGATCCTTTCTCAGAATTCATTTCCATGGGCAAACTTGTTAATTGTTGTAATACTTGATTTTGTTGAAGCATGTTAATTTGAAGCTGTTCTTGCAAATGAGGTATAAAGGATTCCAGCTGCTTCAGTTGTTGTTGTTGATGCTGGTAAACAAAAGCATACACCAGGATGTTTAATTATTATTTTTTTTAAAATTTAAATTTATCATTATTATTTAATTCCAGAAAAAGGCACCAACTACTTTTGCAACTCTGTTAATATCTGAATATTAAATCATCAATCGTTTTGCTATAACTTAATTTAATATAAACTACAAAGTATTAATAATTTCAAAACAGAGGTTTAGTTAAATTACATTGCTAAAAATTTATAACACACATTAATAATTTTTAACCATATTTCATAAGTTAATAGAAATTATTATTTTGTAAATTAAAGCAAGAGTTTCTAAGTTAAATTTTTAATATTAATATTATAAATTAATATTAGTATTATAAATTAATATTAATTACTTTTATTATTATTTATTATATTATAAGTTAATATAATTATATTAATATCGTTTAAATTAGAATAAATAAATTAATTATTATCTTGTAAAATAATATTAATTATTTATTATTTTTTGAGACATTAAATTAAAATTACTTTTTCGGCATTGACTACTCTACTAAGTTCAAAGAGTCAAGACCTAGAATGCAAAGGCTTTATTTAAGAAGAAAGAGGTGTTCTGCTCTCCCTAAGCTCTGGAAATTTATGAGCACCTTTTTTAGGGTTTAATTAAAGGTTTCAGGGTTTCATAAATCATTTTAAGAACCTTCGAAGGCATTTCGATCTTTTTGCTTCCCCCCCCCCTGGTAAGTGGATAAAACGAAATATTCAACTACTAGATCATATCAACATATACCGTAGTTTCGATATTTAGGTGGCAAGTTTTCGTTTTGGAATTAGCTAATGATTGTGTTGAGATATATATGACACCAAAGTACGTCACATGTTCTAAATTAGGACAAATTTCATGTAATTACGAAAAATTAAATGTTTGATTCCATTCTAAATATCAGTTCGTTTGATTATTACTTTATAAAATTTACTCACATTATAAAATATTAAACTCAGGATTAGATCTAATAAATGACCAGATTTTAAATATTTAAATTTTAGATATTTCAATAGTTCTATCAATAGTTCTTAATACTGCACAAATATGTTTTTAAGTTTTTGCAACGTTTATATTTTAAGATATTTGGCTTTAATTTCATGTTTAACTTGCAATATGTGTAGTTTTAAAATTAATTTTTTGTAAAAATACGTCCATCGAGCTAAAACTGTATAATCAAGACAAATCAGACTTGTTACCGTGGGCTGTACAGGTGATGTTGGCTGTGCTTTAGAGGCCCCTGTTTTAGAGTATGTACAATAAATTTTATCTTATTTATAGAAACTTTTCTTGGAAATGTAGTGAAAGTGAAATTAAATGTTTTACATTTGCTAATGTTTCATGTGTGTTGCATTTAAATATTTTTTAAAACTTTTTTTTTTTTCCAAAATAGAGCATGAAAAAAAATCTGGTAAAATTACCTTACGGTATGGTAAAAACATTTCTGCTTAAAAAGCTTAATTCTGGTAAAACCAAACTATACGGTATTTAAATCATTCATTGGGTAACTTTTCAGTTTATATGGTAACGGTTTATTGGAAATTCTAGTTTTCATGATTACAGTTCTTATTACTACACATTTAGTAACAAATACAAAATTGAAAAGTAAATTTAACTGAATAAATGTTTTTATATCATGCTCTAAGGTATCGTGATAAAATTATCGAATTTTACCACATTAACTAAATTTTAACACATATTATAAACAGTATTTTATTGTTAATTTTACCAAAAGTCTTTACCAAAGCGCTTCGGTTAAAATTATCGCGCTTTTTGGTATTTTTATAGAGATAGAAACACGGTAATTTTTACCATATTCTGGTAGTTTTGACCATACTTTTATTTCTCAGTGTGGGACTTTAAACATGAACTCTTCTCGAACTTCTTATAAGATCTCTTAGCGAAAAAGAAGCATAAAGGGAGCATCTTTTTGTTTCTAATTACTACACAAGTATAAAAAAAGTATGAAAAACAAGTATAAAAAAAAAAAAGAATTTGTAATATCATTGAAAATTGAGAAAGCATAATTTTTTATGAAATTTCTCTGGTTTAAAAAAGAGTTATGCTTGAAACGATGAAAAATTTTAATAATTGTAAAAATAGTACAAATCAGTAAAAATTGAAGAGTAATTTTAAAATATCATCTACGTTTGAAACGATTTAAAGAGAGTATACTTAGTAAGCTCACTTAATGAAAACAATATTAATAAGCCTTTCATTCATTTTTTTTCCAATCTCACAGAAGATATATGCATATATTTTTTTGAATTAAATATTTTCAATAGCTTATTTATGTTACAAAAAGTGTACTGAAAATTAGGTGGAAAATAATTTAGTGATTCAAATCGGTGTCATAAGAACTATTTCAATCTTTAAATTACTTTCAGAAATTCAAACTAGTAGAAATTTTATTTTATTATAATGGTGAATATATGTCTGTGTTGTAAAAATGGAAAATAAAGAAATATATACATTACTAAGCTTCATTCTTACAAACAATAAAATAAACTCGTCAAGGATTAAAAATAAAAGTTAATAAATTGTGGATAAAAATTATTTTGAATTTAATTACGGGACAAATAAAAAAGTTTGTTTGCAAAATAAAGGCTTGCTTCAAAATTGCAAAAAGTTGTTAAATATAAAGTGGTCGTTCCAAATTTAGAAAAACAAAACAGGAAAATTCATTAAAAAAATCAGTGTTAAAAATATCTTCTTAATTCCGAAGTTAAATCTATTGATATTGCGGAATTCTATATTCATCTATTATATTACATGATTGTATTGATTCTATATTTATCATACAGAATCAGTGTCATTTCTGGAAAATCGGCACAAGATTAAAACCTAATATAGTAAGTATTATGTGCACCAAACCTACAATAACTTCTTCCAATGATCGAATTTTTAAATGTCAATCTTAATGTTTTAAAAGGACGAATTTAAATATGCTCATTACTATGAAATTAATTATTGTAGAAGGTATTTTAAGTCACGAAATCAGACACAAAAACGTACTCCCCCTGATTAAACATAACTTTTTATTTAGCCGGATGAATTTGTCTCAAGTTTTTAAATGAACCAATTATGAAATTCGTTTACTATTAATTTATTCGTTCGTCATAAATTACTCAATTATGAAATTCGTTTATACAAAGAGAATTCCATGCAAAAAATTATTTTTTAATAATTATTTATTATTCTTTATGATTGCCTGACTGATTGCCTGAAGGTCGAAAAGTGATTTTAAGGTAAAAGGTATACAAATTTAAGCACCTTCTTAAACTATGTAATTTTAAATGACAAACTACAAAATTTGAACGAAATCTGAATAATATAATTTCGAAAAAGCCATATTTTAAACTTGCATTTCTATTATTTTGAGACCTTAACTCATATTGATTCCCTTTATTTGCGAAATTCCGATCATTAGAACAAAAGTTATTTAGGGTGATATCTTTGTAACCTTGAACCTTAATACGCCTTTAAGTCTGTACCATAATGAGCTTAATAAGGTGTATTGAACCATGTTTCCATTCAAATTGAACCATGTATTGTGAAAAGTGTGATAATCTGGTTCAACTTAGTATCATATTATAATTGCAGCAAATTTGTTCGGTATTATGGGTCATACTCAGAAATTTTTTAACAGTGTACGTAATTCTAATGAGATTAGAATGCCGTCTGTTAATATATGGACTAGGACAATGAAATATGTATTCTGTGGATAATGGTATAACTTACTTGCTGCCTTTGGTAATAGAGAGCTTGATGTTGCAGGAACTGTTGTATTTGGGTGGGAGATAAAAACTTTTGCATAGAACTTTGATGAGGAACCATCAAAAGTTGTGCAGCAGAGTTTAAGGGTGTTGAATCTGTCACACCATCACAGCCTTTACCGACAGTTTTGTTCTAAAAAATAAAAACAACATTTTTTAATAAATCTTGTAAGCGAAATCTGTGGTTATCATCATTTTTAATAATATTGTAAAACAAGGGCCTCGATAGCCTGGTTGGTAGGTCACTGGGCCTATGTCGAAGAGATTGTGGGTTCGATCCCCGCCGGCCGAAGACTCCCCATGTAGTAAGTGGTGACTGATGCACGCTAAATCTGTCGGGCCGCAAAGTCTGCACTGTTCCCATAACAAATCGATACCTCTGGGGGTATTGATCGAGGAGCTCCCTTGTCTTCTGAATTGGGATCAAAATTACAAGGATACAGAGTTGAACATTGGTAGCCATAAACCCAATATTGGGTCGACTGTTCAGCGACGGTCATAAAAATAAAATGAAATATTGTAAAATAAATTCAGACTTCAAAGTTTAGCTATTCCCCGTGTAATTCAAAGATTCCCAACGAGAGCGTCTCTACACCCTTGGTTGCCATAGAGTGAGACAAATTCTGTCTATGATATCAAGTCCTATGTTAATCCTTTAATATCAATCTGTTGCAATTCAAAAAGAAAAAAAATTTTCAAGGGGGATTTGATGAAGTTGTGAATAAATGTAAGATACGAGTATCCTGTATTAATGGAAAAGGTTATAAGGGTGTGTTTACATTTCCTCTGCTACCTCAGACCAGTGTATTTTCCTCAGTTGCTGTTCTAAGTAGCAAATGTTATATAAAATAACCATTAAAAAAGAATTGTGGGAAGCTTTATTCACAGATTTGAAATGTTACGTAATGAATAACTACTTCATTCATCGCACTAAACAAATTCACAATACCTTACAATGTAGATGATATTTTCTCCTTATTTATATTCTCTGCATACCTTATTGTTACTTATATTAATATTTTATCTACTATTATTATTAATGCCTAGTTCTACAGTTCATGTTGGACCATGATCTCTCTAACAATTCTAGTCTATTAAGCGTGTTTGTTTTAAAATTTTTTATTCTCTTGAGATTTCTGCAAACAATTAATCTATTCCTCGGTCTTCCCTGTTTTTGTTGATCATGGCAATTGCTCATGACATTATTGGTACATTTTTATTAAGTACAGTTAAAGTACGTAAGTGAATTTTATCTATGAGTGTATTCCTTCTATATTCTGACCGTTCAGTTTCATGACATCTGTTTCATAGCCATATGCAACTTACGCATATATTATAAGTTCATAATAAGTATAATATCTCAGATAAATAGCAAAGTACCGTGATACAATCTCGTTTTAAATCTCGTAAAACGAATCACAACTTAGCGAACTTTAGAAAACTCCTGGGCAAAAAAAAATTGGGGCAACTTTCGATGTGTTTCAGAACTATGCCGAAAAAGGCAAAAAAATAACACATTATTGACCGATGACGAATTAAATCGTCATTGCACTTGAAATGTCGAGTTAAATCTACACCAAACAAGTTCAGTAGTATTTAGTATGTTTAACTTTACTTCTTTATTCAATTACAAAATAATAGCCATGACGTAGTAGTTTCAGTGTAAAATTGCCGGTGAACAAAGTGTTAAAATTAACATTAAAGGAGCACTCTACCGATCAATCTATTGTCTAAACTATTGGGACCAAATTTTCTAGATTGCAAATAAAACAAGAGTACATTAGTGTGTTGACATTGTAAAACAATCTATGGCACAGTGAATTAACAACAACGCACCAATATGATAGGTATTTCTTCTTGCCTAGTATAGTGTAATTCAGAGTTAGTCCGCTAGAAAACAGAACCAATTTCCACACACTCGAGGCACCCGGTGTTACCCCACTCTACCCTAAATCCCACAAAGTAAGGGAAACATATCAGAGCCTTAACCAATTTTTTTTCCTATTTTTTTTTTAATGTTTAATATTTTGTTAGTCCATTGAGCACTATATTTCAACAAGGTATCAACTAGAATTACATGTTGTTTCTGTTCATCTACCATTTGAAGGGATAAATTGCATACGATATAACTTTCATACAGAAAAGTATTGTTATTATTATTTATGTTTGCAAGTTATTCTCTCCTATGCTTGCTATCTGCATTAAAATATATGGAAACAAGTATAGTTCATTGTGTGCTTATATTAGTATACTAAAAAGCTGTGTATCGATTCTATATACTTTTAATTTCAATTTTAATGTTGTTGTTTTCTTAATTTGTTCTCAACGGCTATTATGGGAGGGTTTATCTGTCTTTGTAAATCAAGAATTTTGAAAGGCATCTCTGTCAAAGAAGAGAACGAAAAGTGGCATAACATAAAAAAAAAATTAAATTTCACAAATATTAAGAAGACCTAAGATTGAAAAAAAATGAATGACAGATAAGTAGTCTTCAGATAGATCAGTTTACATATACAAACAAAATTCATTTAACAGTTTCAGCTGAGATTTGTTATTTTTCATCAGCAAATAAATAAAAAATATTTTTTTAAACACAATTATTTCCTGTAACATTGCATCAGGCATTTTATTATTGATATATGCGTTTTAATGACTTTTAATTCCTGCCGGTCATAAATCCTTCCTAGATGGTCAAACTACCGTCAAATGTGATATTTTCATAAGTTTTTACACACTTGAAAACTAATTAATAAAATTCTATAGAATTTTATAATTAATTTTTTTAGCGCTTTTCCAAGCGTTCTTAACATTTTAAGAATTAATTTAACTTTTTATAATAAAAAGAATGTTTTCTGAAATAAGTTCTCATGTGATCAAAAAATTATTATGCGAATTATTGAAAAATTTCGATTCGGATACTAATAACCAAAAACGACAAATAATTTTTCATTTGTTGATAAAATTTAACTATATATAAACTTTATATAAACTAAGTACGAATTTTATAAATAATTATTAATATTAACCAAAGCCGAGAATTTATCTTAAAAAATATCCCTTACCCAAAAAAGCATGGTTGGTGTCATTGTTGAATACTCATCAATTGAAGATGGATAACGGATGGCACAATCACGAACCGACAAGCGCATTTGCTAGGAACAGGTGTCAACGCATCTTTAAAGATAAGTAAGATGTAATTGCTTTCTTTCCAGAGATTAGAAGAGATCACTATGTCTCGTCAGCGTATTGCCAATGACAAAAATCAGATCATAAATCTTCTTTCTGTTTTAGCATATGGCATAAATCCAGCGAAAAACAATTCGCAAAAGTAGGGAAAAGAGTACATCAAACAAAACATTTTATCAGACAGAGGTATTATGAGCCATATTAATCGTGAAATTTGTATTACTGCATTAATGTTTATATGTGTTTGACTGTTGGAAATATTAACACTTAGGATTAAAGTCTTGAGATTGTGAGTAATGCTACTCACAAACCAACTATAACGTGATATAAGATTTTAGAAATCTGAATTATTTTCTTTCTTAAACATTCCTCATGGTGACATATTTTTGAGTAAGAAAATATCAGTTACAGACTCATCGTCACATTAAATTTGGTCATTTTAATAAATATTATATTTTGTGGAAAAATATGTGTAGAGTAACTTCTGATCTAATCATCAGATTTTCCTGTATTAACATGCAATCTTCATGATGCACGAATTACATGAGAGTTAGTTTGTGAATAATGCTACTCGAAACTAACTAATACTTGATGTATCATACAGTTATAGAAGTTTGATTTTTTTCCTTCAAAAATACTTCACTGTAACGTATTTTTGAACTAGAAAATGTTAATCTGAGATACAGCATCACCTTAAAGTTGGTCATTTTAATAATTGTGGTTTTCAATGCAGGACGAAGAAAAAAAAAAAAAACACAATAAATATTTTTTATTCAATGTTCGGATATTCACATGCTAACATAATATCATCACGTGATATTTTATGAGTAATGTTGCTCACAGACCAACAATAGCCTGATATAAGATTATATAAATGTAAACCATTACTTCTTTGATTATTCTACAAGATAACATATTTTTTTGCCATAAAATATTAGTCCAAGACACAGACTTACCATGCAGCCGGTCATTTCAATATTTTTGGTATAGTGAGAATATATAAAGGGATCCTGAATAATTTTTTGATCCTAATGATCTAATTTTCACGTCCTAACAAGCAATCTTAGAGTGTTATATCCTAAATATGTTGAATACTGAAATCAG
The DNA here is from genome assembly GCA_949128135.1 of Parasteatoda lunata. Taxonomy (NCBI): domain Eukaryota; kingdom Metazoa; phylum Arthropoda; class Arachnida; order Araneae; family Theridiidae; genus Parasteatoda; species Parasteatoda lunata. The sequence continues at coordinate 25,507,081 of OX421980.1, forward strand.
ACACAAGAACGCATTCTCTTTTAGTGAATCTTTTACCAATAGATTCAAAACCACTGGCCTTCAAAAACTATAAAAATAATTAAATTTTTTAATATAAAACTTTTGCACTTTGTTTTCGGGCGCCACTATGTAAATCTGAGTAAATAAGTACTTTTTGTATTTCAATTTGATTATTGCTTCATTGCTCTATAGCAGATTTGTAATAGATAAATTAGTTTCAAATTTTTGTTTTGATTTGTTAAAAAAAAATTACCAAATTTGTACTCGTTATAACTTAGCTATGTACCCAAATTTTTAAATATAAATTTTTTTAATATGGTTTACGTCTTTCATCGAGTATGCATTGATTAAGTCCAAAAATAAATTACAGCAATACATAGAGAATAGTAGCGATGTAACGTTTGTGATGGTTGATTTACATTGAGCTTAATAAAATTGTTGTTTGAATAAAAAGCTTAGAACACTTGAACAATTCACAAAACATCAAAATAAAACTTAGCTTAGAACGAGAACATTAAGAAATGCGTAAGAAATAAAAATAAGATAATCCAATCAGTAAGCAATTGCTTCTAAAACTTATAAAAATATTATTTACTTTTTAAATTTTTTATCTATTTTTTTAAAGTGTTATTTTTTAAAAGAAATAAAATCCGTTAAGAACATTGAATTTGTTTTGGTTATTGTATTTGATTATTTAAATTTACATAGTTTAAAATGGTATAAAAGTTTGCTTACCTAAAAATTAAATTTTTCCGGCAATTTTTTAAAAATAATAGTAAGAAATACATAATAATTAAAAATTATTTTACACGGAGTTATGTCTAAGTAAAGTGATTTTTTAATAGAATGAAAAAAAAACCTTTGATTTGCTTATAAAGCTCCTGAGATATAAAAAAATTCACAGAAAATGAAATTAACATTAAGGGAACCAAATTTCAGACATACTTTTCATTAAGTTAAGAGCCATATTTTCCAGATAGCGACTGCTCCTTTACAAATTTTGATAGTTAACGAGTAAAATCCATTAGAAAAAAAGGTATGTTTATTCAGCGAAAGTATGTTTTTGCATCTTATTTCGTAACTTAATAGTTAGTATTAATATGTTAGCATATTTAAGGTCAATTCTTTAAACCATTAAGATTGAACCACTTAGAGCGAGAAACTCCAATCATGTTATTCAGGGATTTTTTTTTCACTGAATAAAATAATTGTAAAATCGAATTTATATATTTTAAACAAATGCTAATAAAGTACGAGTAATGAATAAAAAACAGTTTTCAGCTTTCTTCATATTCCAGTTTCATTTTATTATTTATTCATTTTGTAATTTTTTTATGGAGGACAATTGCATTAAACTAATTCTATTAATAAAGATAAGGGGGGGGGGGGCGTGACTTATAGAAAACAGAGAAAAATTTCAAGTAATGCATTTGTCATTCTAAAAAAAAAGTAAGTTGACAAACTTTTTTGATAACCTTATTGGTTTACTTTTATTCTTTTGTCGATATGTTAAAATTGGTTAAATAAATTGTCTGATCGATTGTTATTAAATTTCGTGGTTTGCTTTAAAATAACATTTTTTATAAGATTCTCCATTAAATTTTTAACTTATCTCCTAATCTAATTGAGACTTATATTTACTAATAGAATTTTTATTTTTATTTTGATTTAAGGTTTTAATAATTAGTTTAGTAAACTGTACGAAATAAATAATTTAAGTTCTTTCTATTTGACTCTTAATTAGTTTAAAGCATATTTTCATTGTTTATTTTCATGCACGTTTTTGTAACATTTCAGACTTTTAGTACAATTGGGACCTTGTTTTTCTTGAAAGGAATCGGCACACTAATGAGGCCTGAGACACAGATTTAGAACCTAGCGAAAACCTTAAAAGGGGCTCTCACCATAACAAAACGTCGATTTCACACGAATTAGTACTTAATTTTTCAGAAAAGTTTTAGAATTTTTAATTACATAAAATTTATGACTTTAAAACAAGTTCACGGATCACATTTTTAAAGTTCTTTTAAAGATGCATCTATTGTAACAAATTTTTTAATACTGCCGCATCAAACAAAAAGTATAGACAAAAATTTTATAGTTGATTACAAAAATTTCAAACTTAAAAAATTTAATATACTGGTGTATCACATTTTTATTATAACTGATAATGCTATGCTACAATATTAAATTTTTTACTTTCTTTTGAATGAAATTAGTCGTACTTTAATTTGCATTTAACAGTTTTCGCTATTGGTGTTTAAGAAGTTATAGTTATAAAATTAATACAAACAATTTTAATTATAAAATAAAATCCAAAAATCCCAAAGAAACTAAAACATATGATCTAAACTTTATGCATTTATGTCTAATAGGTTATAAAATGAATCCTTACATTTAAAATAATAATAATAATAATAAATAATCAAGGAGAAAAAAGTCTTTTTAATCACTGTCGAAATGGAGAGAAGTCTAATTAAGTTTTAATTAAGATACAATCCTAAATTTTCACACGTGAAAATTAATTAATTTAATTATTTTAAGTAACAAAAAAACTCAGGATTTTTAAAATTTTGGTGTCCCAGACCTTTTATAGATTATTCATTACCGAAATATATGTAGAAATTGTTTTAATTCAATTAAATCCTTATTTTGTTTTATGTTTAGAAAAGGAGACAATTTTATAAGTTAATCAAATAATTAATTAAAATACCGAAAGAATATAATTACATCTTTAAGAGCTTGATCTTGCATTTAAAAACTGTAAAAGGCTTAATCAAAATTAATCTAAAAGGAACGCAATAATACGAGGATTAAGAAAGCATTAAAGTAAACAAATCGAGAATCAGAAACAGGTGCAATATATTTTAAGTATTATTTTGATTCCATGATTTTCAACATTAATAAACGAAATGGTCTATTTAAAATCATTCGAAATTAAATTATTTTTGAAAAAATTCCCTTTGGGTCATTAAAACAAATAGCAATTTCTATATAACCGATAATTCGCGTAGGAAATTGTATTTATAATGGAATTCTTTTACCATTAGAATTCCATTACAAAGACAGGTGTAAATTTTAAACAATTAGCCATGTTGAAAGAATAAAAAAGAGAAATTCTCTTTATTTAAAAAGACATTTCATCGATGTGCTTAAAGAATCGAAAACGAATTGTCGCCTCCATATGTTCTCATTGCATCTCCAAAATCCGCTTTATTTGTAAAATTCGTTTATTTTCTTCCCTTATTGGTCCAAAGATGAAGCTCCGTTATTATGTTATTAAGTTTAATGTGTTCGCCTAATGACATCTATTTGCAAAATAGGCGTGATTAGGGGATGGTTGCGACATATTTGCAGAGCATTTATTCCCTTATTTTTCTATTAGAACTACTGATTTGAAGATTCAACAGTTCTTCAAACGATTGTAGGAGAGGGTGTTGAAAGATTCAGAGTAAATTGTTTTCAAATTTAGGTGATGCCTTTATTTACTTAACATGTTTCGGCGCGTCTGTTAATCGGCTCTTCGATATAAAATTAGCGGTATCAAAACGAATTCTGTCGATAGAAGAATTCTAATTGAAAAAAAAAAAACTTCATAAACTTTAAAAATTGATTTATTTTAAATGTTTAAGCATCATTGGAAAGAAATAAGAAAAAAGTATTTGTTTAATTCGTTGTTGGAAAAATTGAATTGGTTGATGCATTTTTTAATCAATAATTTCTCAAATTGCGGAGTTCACTGTTCCTTTTAATGATGTGTTTTGCTATTTAATTTGTTTCTTTTTGTTCCACCGTTTAAGATTTGCTTGTAAAACTTTAAACAAAGTATTTTTTTTTTCTACATTTACCTTAATACCGAGATGAATTAAATAGCAATTTGCGAGTAAAAAAAATTTTTCGGACTAAAAATTTTTCTAGTTATTTTTTAAAAATATTTTCTATTTATTTTTAAGCATATTCTTCTTAAATTTTACAATATCAAGCGGTTAAGCCACTCTAGGTATTGATAAAATCAAAATTTTTTTAAACATCCTACTTAAACGATATTACTTTCAAAAGTAGTAACGATATTAAACGAAAACGAAGTAAACGATATTATTTTCAAAAAATTCATTTGGTTCAGATTCATTTGGCTCGAGATTTGTACAGTTTGGATCAAAAATCTAAGACACTTATGAAATAATGCGTATATAACATACACGTAAGAAATATTTATAAAAGATGAATTTAATGATACCAAACTCGAGCTCCAATCTTTTATTTAAAAAAATTAATAAATCGATTGGTATACAGGATATTGTATTGTGGTGCATAAATACGCTGCAATTGCAAAATGAAGCTTACGTAAAAATTGTTTAAAATGCATTGAGAGAAATATGGTCAAAACAACCAGAAAATGGTAACATTTATCGTGTTTCTGGCTCTATGAAAACACTAAAAAAATCGGTAATTTTTACCGAAGCGCGTTTGTAATGATTTTCGTAAAATAAACAATAAAATATAGTTTTATATAATGTGACAAAATTTTTTAAATGTGGTAAAATTTGGTAATTTAATCATGATACCTTAGAGCATGGCATAAAACTCATTTATTCGGTTAAATTTGCTTTTCAGGCTTGCATTTTTACTAAATATGTGGTAATAAGAAGTATAATTTTGAAAAACAGAATTCCCGTTAAACGTTACTATATGAATAGAAGAATTACGAAATGGATGATTTAATTACTGTATATTTTGGTTTTATTTACCAAAATTATGTTGCTGTTTTTTTTCTGAGAAAAATCATGTTTTTCTTTTAAAAAAAATTTGACGCTCGGGGGCAAGGTTTAAATATTATTATTATTATTATTATGCTTTTTTATTTTGATTGAAACTATAAGAACGCTAGTTTTATAGCAAATGGCACCTTTATAGAGGTGGCTGTTAAAGAAATTCAAACTTTCGTTTCTAATGAGATCTCTATAATTTGTCTATCCAAAGAACTCCGCTCGCTATAAAGTATAAGGCCCTCTGCTGCAATGGAAACAAGAAATACAGTATTTTACTATTTCACCTGATTCCCTTTCTCTCGCTCGCCCAAGTCCAAAACTATCTTAAGTATTGACCCAATACTCTTACATCAAATTGTTAAACCTCGTAGACGTCACTTCTCCAAATGAATGTCACGGGGAGCTCTTTCTATTGACAGACAAGAGTGTACACCCTTTCTATGACGATTATATCATAAGGCTACAAGCAGAAGATCCCAGGTTCGAATCCATCAGGCATCATTGAACATTTCACTTCCACTCCATATACAGTGGTGACAACGAACACGCAACTCTCTTCATCCTTTTGCATTCGTTAAACGCTTCGTCTTGGTTCGACAAACAAATCATCTGAGTCTCAAACAACGGCAAGACCCAGAGTGACAGTATTGAGAATAATGTTAAATTACGGTCAGTGGCTATATATTTTACGAGATAAACTTTCGAGCAGACCTGTATTTTTATGGTCCCAGCTTGTTTTTGCGTTCTTTCTGCTACATTCAAACTTACTGAAAACAGGGCAGAAGATCAATGTTTCAAGGATGTGACAGGGTGTAAAGTAATGCAAACAGCCCAACGGGTATAAATTTATTTTTAAGGTCAGTGACTGGAACACTTTTTGCCGATCAAAGCAGTGAAATTTTTTAGAGTTCAGTGCAGTACTTACTGAGCTTTGACTATCTTCTGAATCTCCAGTTCCATTAGCAGCTGATGAAGACCCTCGACTTGTTTGTGTGGTGGATAAATTGATGGCAGAGTTCTCACTATAACTCTCGTGGCTCATCATCTCCTCATCCTAAAATAAAATTTATTTAGTTCATTACGTTAATTAATCCAACACTTTTATGATACGTTACATAAGCAGGGTGTCCTAAATTAAAATCCCTAAATAAAAAGAAATTAATGACAAAAAAACGGATGAAATTTAAAATAATGATAATAATTTTTAGAGCAAATTCATGTGACAGGCTATAAATTTTTCATTGGTGAATTCCTGGTTTTAGTTCCCCATTTATCAACAGATAGCTTTCCAAATCCTCTCAAACCTTTTTTTCTGGTGCGTTTTAATACACGTGTTGAATTCTTTTCAGTAACATGAATGTTTATAGTTGTGGGTTCGAATACTTATAAAATGCTAGCGGGTCCTAGCATTTGTGTGTCAATATTCTTTTGCTCAATTGATAGGTTTCTGGAATGTTATTTGGCTTACGGCTGATGGTGAACATTATGAAAATGTTATAAAATGACTTTTGTTCATTAAAAGACAGCTAAATATTCAAATTCGTGATTTGAAATGCAATTCCTTTATTAAGGTGTTAATTATCGGCAGTGTTATCAATTAAAATATCTATTAGAAAAAGTTTTAACTAAAACCGGAAGTACTGGAAGCAAAAATTTGTGCCTTATGCATTATTTTTCTGCATATCTGCATTTTCTGCATTCTTTCTCTTAATATATTGTTTGTATGGAGCTCTTAGTTTGAAAATAAGCTCATGCTTAATTAAAGAGTTTTCAGATAAGCGTGATTTTTAACTTTAAAATGTAATTAATCGGTTTGTGACTTTTTTTCCCTTAAGTATATTGTTTGTGTCTTTGTTTGGAAACAAACTCGATCCATTCTAAAAAGTTTGAAATAATGATGATAAACGTCTCATTTACAATATAAAAATAATTGATAGTCCAAATATTTCTTAATTAGTATTTTTTTATATAAGTTTAAAAGCCATTTTGATCTACTTCAAGGACTTGTAAAACAGTCGTGAAAAATAACAATGATAAAAATGTAAAAAATAGGCTTTACTGGTTTGTAAATAGCACATTACGTATTGTGCATAGTTTTAAAAACATCTTAATATACTGCATGAAGATTTAAGATACTCGTTTAAAATATTTAACATGAGGTGCCTAGTTTTGAATCCAGTTTAATTCACCATATAAAAATTCGAGACAATGTTAAAAAGTGAAGAATATGAAATTGTTTATATGAAATATGGAGTTTTAAATCCAATTTAATTAATAGAATGGAGATTTGAAATAGTTGTCAAAACGTACAAGTTTAACTTGTAAAGAATAGACTACGCCGATTTTTAACTAGGACATTGTTTATATGAGGTTCATAATTTTAAAAGTAGCATAGTAGTATCCGCACCATGGGAATACGAAATAGTCATCAAAAATGTTTCACTTCAAAAGGTAAAGACAAGGCTTTACTGTTTTATTATTTTATTATTATTCTTTATATAAGAAGATTATTTTTAAAACAGCATCTATCCACTCAAAAGAAATTTGGAAAAATTGTAAAAATGTGTTTCCTTTTATTATATGAAGAATAATATGTAAAGCATTGATGTGTTTTTAATTATTCTTATTCTTTGGTTTTAAAATCGGCAATTTCTAAAAAGTTTTAGGATAATCATATAAAACCATTCACGATAAAATGTAAAGCTTATAGAGTTTGTGGGTAATTTTCAATAAGTCTCTATACAGTCATTCGAAGAAAATTCTCTTGATGTATTTTTCACCTAAAACTTTTTTTTCTTCTGTAGATGACGATGAATTCAGAATTAAAAAGGAGGCCTATGTCTGTTTTCCACTTCATTTTAAAGAGTAATGTTGAAAAAATGTAACCAAATTAAATAACAACAATTAAGTTACTAAAATTTTTTATTTTTATTTTGGAGACTCGACGTTAACTTATGTAAAAGATTTCAACAAAAGAAAATTATAAGGCTTATTTAAATTTCTACAGGTAAAAGTTCAACTTATTTAAAATATCTTATGTTTACCACAAAAAAGGGGAAAAAAAGCAACAACGACAATTTGCATAGTTTCAGACAAAAATTTATTCAGACAAAAAAGGTTTATTTAAAAAATTTTAAGTTGTATAGAGAAAAGTAAACATTTTTAATAGAATTACTTACTAAATTTAACAGGTCTTAAGTTTTTTTCGGAATTTACAGATTTTTAATACATGTACATAATTTCAATTAAAGAATCATTTTGTTTAGAACTATTGGATAATAATTGGTTTTATTAATTTTTTTTAAATTACAAAATCGATTTTTAAGCAAAAAAAAAAAAAAAAAAATATATATATAAATATATATATATATATATATATATATATATATATATATATATATATATATATATATATATATATATATATATATATATATATATATATATATATATATATATATGTATATATATATATATATATATATATATATATATATATATATATATATATATATATATATATATATATATATATATATATATATATATATATATATATATATAGATAGATAGATAGATATATGTATAGTATTAATTTGTTAGATGTTTATTTGAACTTTTAAAATTCGACCGTATTTTAACATCACGTTTATTGTTAAAAATTATTACTCCAGCGAGTTTAATAGCAAGTGCCCTCAAATTTAAATATTTATTAAAAATAATAACAATAAAAATAATAGATTTTTGATTTACAAAAAATCAATTTAGACAGTCAGTATAAGATTCAGTGAAAAGTATATTTACATTTTTTTTCGGTTTGTCTTTTTTAAATTATCTTTAAATAATATTTAAAGTATAGCACATTAAATAATATAGTGTATTAAATAATATAATAAAAAGATAACACAAAATGTACATTAATTTTGAATAGCCAACAATGAAAGTAGTTTTAAAGTGTGAAAATTATATAAAGATATTATAAAAACCAATTACTTTATTTTTTTTAAAATTAATAATTAAAAATTTTTTTTAGGAAAAATTGCAGTTTTTAAATTTCCAACATTCGCTAATAGGCATAATTATTTTTACTCAATGAAATTGTCGAATGAATCCACTTAGAATTAAGGCTGTTTTGATGACTGTTAAAGATATTAATTTTAAAAGTAATGTTTTCAAGAGATTTTTAAAACTAATCCATTTGAGTATGTTTAGTCAAAAACATTTCACTCAAAATTAAAACTCTTAAACTGTGTCGCCATCTAGAGGAAGGTTTAATTAACAGAAGTTGTTTTCGTGGAGGGAGTTATAACTTATTAATTAAGTTTATTTCGTTCACGAATGGGATATCGCGAAAATATACATCAATATCGAGAAAAAATAATTCAATATCGAGAGTATATAATTAAAATTAATAACCTTTTCATGGTAGAAATTAAATAAGCTTAATTTTTTAATTCATTCCTTCATTTATTAAGCTACCAATATTCTTATTTAAGTTAACAATTAACATCGCAATTAAGTAATATATTCGATGTAAAATTTTTTAAATACGTTTAAAAAACATAAAAAAAAATTTAATAATTTCTTTTCTTTTTTTTATTTCCAGCAAAAAGCTTTTTGAAAAAAGAAATAACAAAAATAACCTCTCAAAGAAAAGTTTAACTATTTATTTTATTAATTAAATAGTTCATTTTCGCTTTAGGTCAGCAATGAATTTATTCTATTATGAATGATATATTGTCAAGAAGAAGAAGAATTAATTAAAATAAAGTGTTTAATAGTTAGTCATTCTGTAAGTTAATGATAACGTTTTTTAAATTAAAATTTTAAGAAATAATAGAAAAAAGGGAATAATAATAATAATTAAAATGAAAAAAAAAAACGAGTTTTGATTAATAATAGAAATAAACAAACTAAAATGATACAAATGCAAAACTTAGTATGTTTATTTCAATTTTATCATGTTATGTATTTTTAATCTTAATTAATAAATAATCATTGAAAGATACGGACTTCCGAATAATATATTTTTCTTCATAATTGCTGTCCCTGTGGCAGAATTTTTTCGAACTTTCTGCGATATACCTCTCTAATGCTAATATCTTTCTGCAAGATACTTATAAAAATAAAAAATATACATGTTACTAATTTAAAGTAACAAAAGTGTCATCATCAAAGAAAAAAAAAAATTTCGGATCAAATAAAATTAATTTTTTAATTGAATATGTAATATTTTTTAAAAAATATTACGGGCGATATTCTCGCATTTTGTTGGGGGATAACACGCTATTTTCTTTTTTACATTTTATAATTCATCATCACATTAAAAAAAATAATAAAAAAATCACGAAATCTGTAGCAGTAGTAACTAACGAAAAAAAAAAAAAAAAAAAAAAAATTCGACGACGAAATCACGCGAATCTGACTCTTCAAAAAAGGGTTACTAAAATGCGTGTTTTTATTTCAGAATTCAGTTGTAATAAATAATATCGTATTAAAAATATCGCACTTAAATTATCGGGATTTAAAAGCTATGTGGAAATTAATAGTAATAACAGCATAAAAAGATAGAACGAAAATTTCTACAGATAATAAAACAGAATTTGTTTACTTCATTATTCTTTATTTTTCATTATTCTCTAATGAAAAAAGAAAAATCACAAGCATTTTTTTCCACTCTGATGAGCGAGAAAGGCATCCTTGAATATAATTCTAAAAAAAAGAGACAAAATCTTTCGAAAATTTCTGCAGGCCGTAATTCTGCCACAAGGATTGCTGTTATACACAGGCGTGTAAAAGTCTGTAGTCAAACTCAATATTCTAGATTGTTAATTAGAAATGTAGTTAAATAGTGTATAATTCTATTCTATTTTAAAACTAGTTTAGTATGTTAAAAAAAAAAAAATAGGAAAAAAAAAAAAAAAAAACAGAGTCAGTGCTTTCAATTGAATACAATAACCTTTCTGTCAGACACTAAATAAATTGTGTTTTTCGTGTTTAGCAGTTTTCGTACATCAAAATAAGTATTGAATGAATTGTTTTTTTTGTGCATAATAATAAAATTTAGTTAAAATACACTATAAGCTAATAACATATTTAATTTCTGAATCCTAATCGTAATTTTACATGCTATTAATTTAATATTGAAATTTTTTTTGTAGAATTTGTTCTTATATGATTTGAAATATAAAAAAAGAGAAAAGAAAAGAGAGGAATATTGAACTGAGCTGCATGCAAGCATTCAAATTTTCTTTATTTGAAGAAGATTACATTTGCGATTAAACAGCAAGAAAAATAAAATAGATAAATATGGTAAAATTAAACTTAAGCTCGAATGAGGACAAACAATGGGGGCAAATTTTACGAAGAAAAATAAATAAGTTATTTAATAAATAAATAAATTAAACAAAAAAAAATCCTACTATGTTCTAAGAAAAAGATTACTTAATGAGTATAACAGTTTTGCAGTTCAAAACTTTACAAATATTTTTATCAACAAATTTAATTCAAATTTCATTGAAAATTTGTAAGGATTTACTGTTAAGAATAAATTTATGGGGAAAGTATTTTAAATACTCAATAAATAAAAATTAGAATATGTTATTAAAAACTTCAACATATGCACGTATAATAAATGTTCAAGTTCATAACAGTTAAATTAAAATTGTGCTTCACATAAAATAAAATAAAAAGGAGTTATCTGTATAAAAACAAAGTATTTCTAATTGAAAGGCTTAGATCGTAAAAAGCATCAGAGATAGGATACTGAAACTTATCCAAAAATAAATATGTTTACTCAGGTCATTCGGGGTTAACAATCTAAGATATGGATACATCCTGTGTATCAATAACTTGCCGTATCTATCAACTCACAGAGAAAAACATTCTATAACATTTTAGACTAAAATTAAACAAGTTTTATCAAACTTTTGCGACAGTTACAATCATTTAAAATTTTCCATAAATAATTGGTGCGAAATAATACATTTTATTATTAAGACATTGATTAAAGAACGTTGAATTAAAAAAATAGGCAAGAATAAATGTGATGATAGGTAAGTAAATTGTAAAAAAAAAAAAAAAAAAAAAAAATCATTTAACAACGACAATTGTCCGAAAGAAATTTTTTTTTAGCGAAGAATGAAAAAGATTACTTAATAAGTATAAAAGTTTTGCAGTTCAAAACTTCAGAAATATTTTTATTAACAAATTTAATTAAAATTTCATTAACAATTTGTAAGGATTTACGGTTAAGAACAAATTTATAGGAAAGTATTTTAAATACTCAATAAATAAAAATTAGAATATGCCGAAAAAACGTCAATATAACGTCAAACGCACGTATAATAAACTTACAAGTTCATAAGAGTTATAATAAAATTGTGCTTTACATAAAAAAAAGAGTTATCTGTAGAAAAATCAAGTATTTTTATTTGAAAGGCTTAGATCATAAAAAGCATCAGAGATAGGATACTGAAACTTATCCGAAAATAAATATGTGAAAAATCTAAGAAATAATACATGCTGTGTATCAATAACTTGCTGTATCTATCAACTCACAGAGAAAAACATACAATAACATTTTAGACAAAAATTAAACAAGTTTTATCTAACCTTTGCAACAAGCACACCATTAAAATTTGTCATAAATAATTGGTGCGAAATAATAAATTTTATTATTAATACATTGATTAAAGAACATTGCAATAGAGACATTTATAAAATTACTTGTTGTATTTTTAAATGGATCGTTAATTAATAAGTCTAACTTTCATGGAATATTAAGTTGTGAAAATTTCAAAAGCTACCCTGAGGGAAAAAAAAAGCATCGTCAAGACTATTAGAATATGGTGAAATTTACCATGTTTCTGGCTCTAAGGGAACGCCAAAAAGTTCGGTAATTTTTAACAAAGTGCTTAATCGCTAAAAAAATTGTAATCTAATTGCCCATTTTCCATCTAAAGGAACCTCACTATGAAGAAGACAAATATATTCAAGAAGCCAATTATTTAAATAACGAGTTGGATTGGATTAATAATAATAATAAACAAAGATTTTTTTATTATTTAGGAGCTACAATGATTTTTGCAAAAATGAATATTTGGACAGTAAAATTATTTATTTTGAAAATGGCCAGGAGGGTGAGACTGCAGGGGCCATCTCCACAGGTGACCATCTCCAGCGCATTTACGAATGCCACGTAGACGTTATAATAGTTTTTGCCAAGGTCAGCTAAGGAATCCATGTATTCGAATGAAATGAATAAAAAGATAACCGATCATATTTATGATTTTTATTTATTGTGAAAAGGATTAAATAAACGATGGAAAATATGTTACGCATGATAGCATACTTATAGTTTAACAATTTTAAAATCGACTTATATTACTAAAGACTTAAAATATCATCTGCGTATATCACTTTCAATAGTGCCCCGGTCTATGCTATCTCGTTTTAAGTTATATGCCAAGCTGTTCTTTTGTAACTGTTTTCGATAGTAAATAAAGATATGTAGCTCACACGTCCGAGTATTATTGAGATCTTCACCTGTTTCCTGTGTTACGTATAACACAGGCGCACTTTCACAGAAAAACCTCGACAAATATTCCTCATGAAAAGAAAAACTGCAAATTAACATTCCGACTTCTAAGGACATTTAATCGTTAATATAAAAAATAGTATTGTTTTATTTTGTAATCAAATATTTGTGGACAATATGTTTACTTGTATTTGGGAAAAAATAAAATTATAACTTTTATTTTTATTAATTTTTGAGTAAGAATGAATCACAAAAATATGGAAATATTTTGGAAAAGCAACATTTTATGATAAGAATATTTCTTTCTTCACATTTTGAATCACAATATTAACTGTAATGTCAATTCAAATATCAAAAATACGTATAGTCGTATAACATGCCATGGTTTGTTTTGTAGTATCGCTGTTGGAGTTTTTCGTGATTTCTACTGTTGCTTGGAATTTTTATTTCAAGAAAAAATTTGCAATAAATTTAATTTCGGAAATTTTATGCTTCAAATTTGCCAATTTTCTTGTTTTAAAAAAAAGTAATGGATAAGAAAAAAAAAAACAGTAAATAAATTTAAAGTAAGACTATAATAAATATTGAAATAATGTCTCATTAGCTTCAAACAATGTCTCATAGTAACCTTCCAACTTTGATAATCCGTAACTTACGCTAAATATACGCCAAATTTTAAAAGCTTTAAATATTTAACTGTATTAAAATCAATTATTTATAATGATGCTTAGTTGTTGAACGGCTAAAGTTTTGTAGTCCCCAAAAAAAAAAAAAAAAAAAAAAATCTTTTTTTGTGATATTTTTTTAAAATTTTGAATATGCGTCTAATGAATAACAGCATACGTTGTATAACCTATATCATAAAACTGAAACTTTTTTTTTAAAAGAAAAATTCTCAGTTTTCCCAACGTATGTCCCATTAGTTGGAGTATTTCCCCTTCACCCAATGAGACGGTCTGCCTCACTCTAGCCCAGCTCCATTAGTTTCAGTTAGACGGTCTCTTATTTGCCCCATGAATTTGAGCATCTAACATTACCATCGTTAGTTTGAGTATCTTATATTAACCATAATAAGTGTCTAAAATTAGCCCCATTATTTTGAGTGGCTCACTTTAGCCCTGATAGACCCTTAACGTCAGTAAAAAATTGGTTTCTCTATTGGGTGTCTGTTTATTAGAAAATAAAATATTACCTATCGAATTTCATTGGTCATATTAAAAAAATGATCTGTTTTTTGTGCAATTCTGAGAATCTTTAATCTAAGCCTTCTGCGGCAAAATATAATTTTAATTAAGAAAAATTGTTTAATTGCTTGCAAGAAGGGTAAAACTAATCAAGATAATGTATGGAAACAAGTGCAGTGATGTGATTGATATTTTATTTGTATTTTAAACAATTTATTTGTTTGTATTATACAGCAATTTTTGGGGCAGTTAGAAAAAAAGCTTTTTAAAAGATTAAACATTCTTCACATTAAATATTCACTAAATTAAAAAAAAATCAAACATGCTGCAGTTCTTTTACAATGAATGAAGTTTGATTTTATTCAATTTATTAACTAATACAACAAAGTCATATTCATTTACTAAAATAATTCATGATATGTTGTTTTAAAATCAAGTGAATAGGAATAGCAATATAAATTGAAAGTCACATTAATTACGAATCGTGAGTTTTTATTTTTAAATCGTGTAAATAACGAATTAATATGCGGGATTCGTATACCTCATAAAATTACGCTTCACAACCTGTGATAGAGAACTATGAATAAAAATCGTCTTAAGTAAGAATTAAAAGGCAAATTAATAAATTTATTTTCTATTTGATAAGTTGTTACTTAACAATGAAGTGTGTTGTCTTGCAACTGCTTATGAAAGTATAAAACAGTTTTGCTAATCTGCCAAAATTTACATGGAAATTTGAGTTTTAATAATAGAATTTTAAGTACCAAGTCGACATTAGTTAACCTATATTCCGTATTAGGTTGATATATCAATAAATATGTTAGTTTCAGTAGTATGATAAATTTGTTAGATATTTCCATAATGGAGCAGATTCAAACTGACATTCTTCCATTTAAATGGCTGGCAAAATTCAGTCAATGATATAGAAATTTCACTTAAGTCAGTTTCGATTGAAAACAAAAGATAAAACATCCTCAGTTCTTATAAACAACAAAAGTGATGAAAACAGTTGATACCTATTTTTATGCCCCGTTTTCAATTAAACAAAAAGAAAATTGTTTCTTAGTAGAGAACAAAAATAATCACGGAAAAGATATGACGTTATTATCACCAACTTGCCGCACCATTTCCGCTTACTGATAAAATCTACATTTATTATCTGCGGAGATAAGATAATAAAAGAAAACTTAAAAATGAAGAAAAAAAGAAATTTGTGACAAAAAACAAAGACGTAAAGGGATGTTTATACTCGATTTCTCAGGCATAATTAGCATCATCCAACTAAGGCATGGTTTCTTTATCACTTCTTGATATCATATTTATTTTATTTTACTTTATTTTAGTACGTTGTTTCCCCTACCAGTGGTTTACGTACCCCTAGAGATTCGCGAGGTGTATAAAAAGAATTAACGTAAATATCTTTTTATTGATGTAAATTTAAATAGCTAACGTAAAAAAGCACCAAAGTAATAAATTTAAACACACTTATGTGGTATTAACACTGATACTTATTCAAAAATTTTAAAATGTTATTTTACTTTTCTTGATCTTACATTTTATTAGTTCTCTTGTATAATCGATATTTATTGGTTGTAAAAGCTGACATATTTAGACATATTTAGCTGGCATTATTTGTTAAGTAAAAGAATTAACTTGGTCATAGGTGCAATTGTCATGACAAAATTTGAAGCGCTGTTAAAAAAAGTTTTATCTTTGGATTCAAAATCTCCGGATAAGTGAGTAAAGAACACCCACAGATAAAAATTCTAATTTTTGACAATTTCTAGCTAGCTTAATGATAGAATTATTATTTTATTGTTGAGCTGCACCTCATTTTTATTTATTTATTTATTACGAAATTGCGAGAAATTCAACCAAACTCGAACTCTAATATATTTGACGAAATATCTTTGTACCATCTCAGTATATTATATCTGTTTTTCAAATTATTTTTTTAATCTAATTATTAAACTGCTTGCACCATACGTCGGGATAGTACTGGGGTCAGTGTAACTAGCTATTAAGCAGGTTTTTCAGGTTTGAACTCAAGGAATGGCTGGGAGCTCCTTCATTTATACATTATTTATATTATGTTTTATTTCCAAATCAATTTGGTAATCGATACTTAGTATTAAGCCTAATGCTTTTGAGAAAATTCGTATCCACCAATAAAAGAAAATAGTAATCTCTTCAATTTGACAGATTGTTCACTTGGAGCATTTTCCATGAAACGGCTTCGTCAAAAACGAATATTGAATAAAACGTATAGTGAATATTGAATAATCTATTTTTTTTTTCTGACAGTGAGTGTTATAATTTCCTCAACAACTTTTCTTTAGAAATTTAGACAGAAAGAGGAGTCTTCTTTCTCCATGTTAACAGACGGGATATTGTATGTCCAAAATCTCCTTGCTCATGAAGCAACTACCTAATATTTTTGAAAAATTTTGTCGCAAATTTTTCATTGCAATGTGTTTTATTTAACTTAGTTACCAAATTTTAAGTTTGTAAGTAGTTTTAAAACTTGTATCAAATATTTTTAAAAATTAAGCTTTTTTAGAAGTTTTAAGACGAGATGTTTATGGTAATTTTTCAGTTTATTAGACAATATTTTATACTAGTATACAAATATTACATTTAAAAAACTGTTTCAAATAGTAACTTAAAAAATGGATTAAGATTCATGTATAGAAAAAAAAAAATTTTAAAACAAATTATTCACTCTTTTTTAATTAAAAGACTTCAAATAGGAAAATAAATATTTTTAGTTTCCTATCAAACTTGTTCAATATTATAACTGTGCTTGGAAATAGTTTGATTGTTAATACTTTAATATATTTAGAGAGATTAAAACAGTACAGATACAATTGAAGTATCGATATCCTATTCAATAACAACAATTGATATAAATCGGTTCAATAGAATGGAAAAAAACTACTTCTTTATATATTAATATAGTAAAATAAATGTATTCCTATAAGTTATACTAATATACCATCTGCTATACTAATCTATAAGCTATACTAATAATATCATCTGCATTAATTACTTCATTCTCAACAATTCATGCGCAGTAAAAAAAAGAGATTCTTAAAATTGAGTAAAAATGTGATAACATAGATTAAAAAACAATATTATAGTCGAATTAGAAAACTCAATCTGTGTTTCAATATAAAATTTAAGCAGCATATGGGTGATTCTTTTTAAACATGACAATTCGAAATAAAAAATTTCTTCAAATTTAAAGTCTAAAAAATTTTCTAAAGTTCTAAAAAATTTTTTGGTATACTTTTTTTAGTTACACTTATTAATATCTTACAGACAGCAATGTAGTTTATTGACATTTGCTCGAAAAAAAAAATAGAAATTCACCAATTCTTGAATGCCAGCAAAATGACATATTAGCTTAGAAGTTTAAAAAACATTCATCTTAAGCTAATAGTAAGTAACTCAACTTAAGCCTTTATGTTAGATGGACCGTAAATTACTTAAATTAATTCTTATTATCCACTGTAGAAAGAATCAAAAATGTTTTTGTTGCTGATATGTACAGAATAAAATTGTGAATAATAATCAATCATTAAATAAATAAATAACTTTGATTACATCCAAGCATATTACAACCATACATAAACTTGGTATTAGGTTAATATTTGCTTTCCCTTCTTACAGTGTTAGCAGTTAAAAAAAATTTCTGGTAACACTTCAATGTCCTGGTATTCATAAGCCAGGAAAATGACAGCCAGGATAATGAGAAATTCGCCATTTTATAGCATCTAACTTTACTTTAATGTAATATTTTGGCCTAAGACGTTTATATTCTGCAGAAAACAACAGGATTTCTTAAAATAAATCTGATAAATCCATGTATTTTATGTTATTAATGATTTCAAGAAGCCTGGAAAATGACAACACAAAAACCTTCTCACCTTGAAAAATTTTTTGAAATAGATTTTGAACCAGAAAATTTGTTTTTGTAAATAATGCCCTCTGCGTATATTCTAGAAATGCTTACACCGGTTGAGATAAAAAAAAAATTAGATATTGAAAAATTTATGGGAAGTTTTGAAGCTAGTTATTATTGGAAACATTGATTGTGACATGCCAGAAACATGAAATTTTGAAGTTCAATTAATTTTTTTAACTATACAAAACAGTCAATGCTTGTTCAAAGTCATTTTAAAATGCTAACAGCAATGCTATTCATAAATTTAAAAAAAAAAGTTCTTTAGTATTATAGTATTAGATCTTGGAGCAAGGGACAGTGAATTGTCATATTTTGTGAGAATCACTCGTATACTCATTTGTGAGCAAAATGCTTAGTCTCAAAAGTGATGTAGAGGGAGGTATATGTGAGAGACATGTTCGTCTGTAGCCGGCAGGATTCGAACCAAGGACTTTCGGGTCCGCAGCAGAATACACTAACCACCATAGCTATACAGTACACCTCCACCCAGGGAGATTTAGGAGGAAGCTTTATATAATGGCCACCACAATGACGCATCATAAAATGCTATTTTACAATTTCAATGGCACAAAGGGTAGAAATTTGGAAAATATAGTCCTAGTAGCTTATTCAGGAGATAGATAATTTTAATTTCACTTTTTGCTTATTTCACTGTATGTTAATTTTCAAGCGAATGGAATGTATGTCGGAATGTATCATTGTGCCCGCCGCTATATAAAGCTTCATGACTCTACCTAGACTGGGATGTATAACTATGGTGGTTAGAGTATCCTACTACGAACTCGCTGGTGCTTGATTCACATCCTGCCGGCAGCCAGGGAACATCTCACTCACAGGTGTCTCCCTTATACTTTTTTTTGTACTAATACTTGAAAAGTATTTATTTTTGTAAAATACTGTATTTGATACTAATAATTAAGGAATATCTTTATAATTCTCGATGATTAAAATTTTAGTATCTAGATTTAGTCTGAGGAATTTTTAGTCAGTTTGGCATGTTTGGATTAGATATTGAATATTTTGAATTGAAAATCAATTCTTGGAAATTTTAATTTCTATAGTAAAACATGAATAATATGCTTATTAATGTATCAATATTTCTTGATAGCTATTAAACTTAATATATATATATATATATATATATATATATATATATTTAACTATTATTGTTTTTACCTACATTAATATTTTAATAAAAATGAATTATGTTTAAATTATTGCAAATTATATATCTAAAAATAGTTGCACAAACATATTTTCAGAAAAAGGCAAAATTCACTTATTGTTAGCCTTATATGTTATCTGATATTTCCGGTTTCTGATATTACTTTGCTCATATTATATTGGTTAAACAGGAAGAAGTCTCGACTAGGATATTTCTGTTAGTTAAGAATAGAAAAACAGACAGATGATTTAGTGTTTCTGTTATTTAATATCAGGTATGCCTAATTGTTTTTCAGCCTTAAAAAATCTATTGAAATAAATTAAAATTACGTGACATAAATTTTAACACTCAATTGCTAATCTTGCTCCTTAAATGCCGATTTATTTTAACTAATTAAGTTTTGGAATGGGGTAAAGATTTGTATTCGTACTTAAGTGGTCTCAGAATTTTAAAAAAAAAAAAAAAAAAAAAAAAAGACGAAATTATCGAGAATATTTTTATTGCTTATGTTATAATTTTAATCCCAGGCACACTGAAACAATAGTATCAGCTCTCAATCTACATTATTTAAGAAGTTATGAGCGATTTAAAACAAGAAAGCTATGATCTTTTCAGAAAAAAATAAAATTTAATAATGGTTTTAATATGGATAGCATTTTTGTGTCAAACACAAAAAGTAAAAGATAAATTTTTGTGTTTTGACTTTTAATCAGTTTTTTTTATTTATTTATTGTTTGTATTGAAAATAGAGTTTTGAAGTAGAGTTTTTATAGCAGTGAGCACTGTAATCACTAAGCTAAAAAGATTTAGAAGAATATGTAAAAACCAAAAAGAAAAAAAAAATCTGAAGATATTTTAAAGATGGGAAATATTTTCAACTTTTTAAAATTTAAAAAAAAAATAAATTGAAAAATATTACAAGTTTTTAAAAATAAATTGATACTCAAATAAAAGTGTTTTTATAATACCAAAAAATAATTTATTTCACTTTTATTTTAAAAATACTGTCTGGTGATTACTGTGAACTTCTGATACACTCTGCTACCCATAATGAAAGATATACTTACTGACATAGTATCGAAATGCAAAGTATCGATACAGATTGATACTTCATAGTATTATACTAAATTTTCGATTGGTATTTTTTCGATTTATTTTCGATTAAATATTATATTATATATATTAAATATTATATTACATTATATTAAATATTATTCGATTATTATATGTTAATATCAAAATCAATTTGTGTTTTTAAATCCTATTTGTCAGTTTTGGTAAGTATCTAAGTAACTGGGGTTGACTTAAATAATGTCTCAAACAAAGTATTTTTAAAAGAATTGAAGGTATAAAACCAGTACTCAATAATAACATGAAATTATGTTGCAAATTTATTTAAAACCCTTGTTGTCGTATGTCTTACTCGAGACAATCAAAGCTTTTTTGTCGTTCATTTGCATGTCATCTTTCATCCATCAGCGCAAAAAACCATGTTGACCCCATAGCAGTGAACAATACGGTTCACTTTAACCCAATAAGCTTTAAACATATATCAAATTCAAAACAATGTTTTACAAATTGTGTTATGTATAAGCTTATCGCTGTAAGTTGTAGCAACTTTTCTTTTCAAATAAATAAATAAATAAATAAATAATAAAACTTTTTTTTTCTTTTTTCAGCATAATATGGTAATCCAACAAAAATATGGTAACTCCGCATTAACTATGACTGTAAAGTGTTAATTTGGAAGTGGGATAAATGAATGCTAGATAAAATTATTAATTAATAATAGCTGCGATGTTTACATGTAGAAAAAAAAATCCTGGTAAAATTATCGTGCTATATGTTAATGTTATTTTTGGTGAAAAAAAAAAACATTAAGAAAGAAACATAATTCAGGTTAATAAAACCAAAATATACCGGATTTAAACCATTCATTTCGTAAATTTTTCTTTCATATGGTAACGGTTTACCGATTTTCACCATATTTATCTGATTTTATTATATATTATAAAACAATATTTTATTCAAAATCATTACCAAAGATCTTCGGCAAAACTTTCCGAGCTTTTTGGTGTTCCCATAGAACCAAAAACATGGTAAATTTTACCATATTCTGATAGTTTGTTAATTTTTTTCCTCAGAGTAATTAGTTTTTAAATGCTGTTAATTGAAATAAAAAAGTTATAAAATAAAAAGCAAAACTGCTGGAGAAAATTGCTAGAGTGTTGTAAATTTTGTCTATCACAAGTTCGCCGCGATCAATAGTTTCATTTTCGGCTATCAATGTCTTTTTAATAAATTGAACTTCTAAGAACGTGTTTTACTTAATATAATAACGTAAAGTTCTTGGGAAGGGCAATAAATAATAATAAATAAATAAAAAATTGGAATTACCTTAGCTTTACTACTTGTGTTGGTAAATATCTTCCAGTTTCGTACATCATTTCATAGTGTTGATTAAAACCAATGTATTGATTATTTACTTCTTTTTACCTCGTAAGAACGCGTATTCAGCTTATAACTAATGCATGTAAATGTAATACTGCTTACTGAAAAATATTTATTTTATTAGTATTCAGTGCTTATGTTGTAATGCTTGATTATGTTGCTTAAGATACACTGGACTTTAAAAATAATCAAATGTCCGAAAAAATATTTTTGTCTAAAATTAAAATTGATGTTTGATATATAATATTGACATTTTTATCAATAAAATAGTTTTTAAAGAAGATTAACCCTCAGATTGACAATTTTGCCTTAATTTGTATAAGAAGATTTATTATGATAATGTATTTTTTTCTTTTATCTTGCTCCTTGTGTCACATTTTTTAATCAATTTTCCTAAAACTTTTATATAAGCTTTATATAATAATTTAAAAGGATTGTTTCATTGATTATTATAAAACTTTTGTTGTGGTCAAAATGCATAACTTAAAAAAAACAAACATCAAAAGCGATGTTTTTTTTTTTAAATTTTTTTTTTAAATCACTGTTATCTTAATCAGAAACCGAAACTGATCTTTATCTTAAACAGAAACTGATCTTTATCTTAAACAGAAACTGATCTTTATCTTAAACAGAAACTGATCTTTATCTTAAACAGAAACTGATCCCTGTGACAATTTATGTTCCTATAATGCCCGAGGATAACGTTTGAAGATTTTTGATTTAAGATGAAGGTATAATATTTAATTACTCGAGGATAATTTTGATTGTAACACATTTGTATGCCATTTCGTAGAACTTATCAATAAAAATTCGTTTATATTATCACATATTTCAATATTATGTTAAACTAATAATAAAACTTTAAGATATTTCATATTAGTTTTAGAAAAATTTTGAAAATTTCCAATCTTCAACTAGAAGACATCAACTAGAACTTTTTTTTTTAAAAAGATTACTGTGCGTAAAACTGTGTTTTATTTCAATTCTCAAAACTTGATCTTTTAAAGGTTCAGTTATCCATATCCAAGGTGTTGCGTATCCACAGCTTTTAACATATATTTTTAGATTCCTTAGAAAAAAAGGAATTCAGAAAAATACACTCGTTTTGAGAATGATAATTATTTATTTAAATGCGAACGAAACAAAAGCACTATCGAAATGAAAAACATTAAAACCAGTCTAATTGGCTAATGAAACAGAAGCGTTCATAATAATCGCATTTAAACTACTCTCAGTTTCCATCGGCAATCAAACATGTTTTAATATCATTTATCCCATTTTTCACACAAGTGAATTGACAGATTTTGATAGGATCATTGTGTTTGTTTCCCTGTAAATATATTGATTTGCGTTTAAATTTGGGTAACCGATCTTCCACTAATGTCGGAAATTGCCATTTAAAATTATATAGTTTGAAACGGGATAAAAAATTGCATACACACCTTGCAATAAAAGAATTTTTCGTCCATTTGTAAAATAGATAATAAAAAATAATAAATCACGGTCAAATGTTTTTGCGTATTTTTTTTTTTTTTTTAAATCATTCCCTTTTTATAAATAAATTTTTTGCATAGACTAGACTTGGGTAACTAAACTAGAGACTAAACTAGATTTGAGTTAAATCATATTTTGACAAATTTAAAAAGTTAATTAAAGGGAATGTTAAATTACAGTTTTGTAACAATATATTTAAGGTATAATTCCCAATAAAATTGGTTAAATAGAATAACTAAATGCTTAGTTTTTAAAAAATTTTAAATAAAATAATTATAACACTAACTCTTTGTGTTATTTTTATCACTTCCGAAGAATAAATAATAATAGATAGCATCAGACAGTATAATAGATAACATCACTAAAAAATAAATAATAATAGATAGCATCAGAGAGTATAATAGATAACATCACTAAAAAATAAATAATAATAGATAACATCAGTGATAATAGATAATAATAGATAACATCTTTCAGTATATTTTCATAAAAAATGAACTTCACACAATCATTAGAAGAATCGGTTCAATGTTGAACAATAATATCGTAAAAATTTGCTGATCCACATTGAACCGTTGCGTTCAAGTTGGAGTATGCTCATTGCGTAATCAAGCTTAATTTGCACGATATTATTTTTCAATGTTGTTCTGGCTCTTGGCAACATATCTGACAATTTTAAATTATTATTATTTGTTATTTATTTAATTCTTTAATCTTTGTGACGTTTAGAAATTATGTTTACAAATTCTACAAATTACAATTTGTGTTTTTTTGTAATAGTTTGCGTTTTTGTGACATTTGTTTCAACTCCATAATATTGAAGGTCATTAAGATCATACACAAATTAAAACATATAAAAATTTAAAAAAAAAATATTCAAAATTTAAGTATGCAAATTTTGCAATTTTGAAAAAATTATTAAATTGAGAAAAGATAAAACTGCTAATTAAATGTGCAAAGCATAATTTATTTATTAACATAATATTTAATATGACAATCAAAATCAGACAATTGTTAGTTCATTTGTAATTGCGGCTTTAAAAAAGACGTTATGAAGTATTAGAAAATGAAAATACATCAATACAAATATAGTTTATGCTGATTACTCAGTATTAACTATGATAACTGACGACTGACAAAGTAATCATGGATTGTTTCAAAAGAAAAGAAAAAAGTAAAAGCAAGTGGCAAAATACTTAATTTGATTTGCAAAAGATTTTATTTGGTGTAAAAAAAAATATAGACAATTTTTATTCCTAAACAAATTTTGCAGGAGTATAAATTGAAGTTCAATGTTAGCATTTTAGTTAGATTAAAAATCACTAAAATTATTCTAAATTTAAGACAGTTTAGATCCCTTAAAAAAACTAAAATAAAGTTTCACACCCCAACACTGTAAAAAATTTTGGTTTATAGGTGCCACCTTTTTTGGTGTTCAGGTAAACTAACTATATTTTTTTAAAGTAGAGAACTGTAGTTATCATACAAAAAGCTATATAAAAATGAAAAAAATCGGATGAAAGAATTAGAGCGAATATATTCTTAAAAATGGGCTTGTTTTAAAAATGAAATATTTTCGCAATTAAGCCATTAAGATTCTAGTGTGTAAATGGGATAGTCTGCAAACAAACAAACAAACAAACAAACAAAAATGAATAAATAAATAAATAAAACTATAACATTAAAAGAGTAAATAAAAAAATGTGATACACACATTGTAAAAAATTTTAGTTTACCTCAACACCAAAAATGGTGTCAACTCTACACCACATTTTTTTTACACTGAAGGAAAAAGTCTCGTAAATGAAATTGAATTGAATTAAATTAAATTATCATGCAATTGAACATTATATTATTTTTTAATCGAGAGCCAAAGAAGCAATTCTTGCAACAGAGAGAAAACAAAAATTATTTTTAAACATAATAAAAGGGTAATAGTAAAAATTCATTTAAACGCTATAGGCAATTTAAATAAAATTTAAAGTGCAAGCAACAGAAAACGTTTAACAAAAATTATGTTTATCAAATTAATATGTTTCCAATTTGATTTAAGCATGATGCAATTAAAATTTCAAAATTTACTGATTAAAATTAATGTGAAAAAAAAAACAGAAAATCAAAATACTTAATTTCAAGCAAAAGCATTTGTCCTAGAGTAGTGATTTTTACTTACTAAATCTAAAAGATTTTTAGCTAAAAAAAGTTTTAAAAAAAAAGAATACGAAATCAAAATGCTTTATTTTAATCAAAAATCTTTTCACTGTCCTAAAGTTATGAATTTTAGTTTTTAAACCTAAAAGATTTTCAGTTCACTTACAGATGCTGCATAAAGTGAAAAATTGCGCTGAATCTCCATGTTTATATTATGGATGACTGAGTCACGAAGAGGGATAGTTGGGGATGTCTGACCGTAGTCCACTTCACCGTGAGGCCTCATGTTATTATTTTATCCACCAGTTACAGGGTTAAACCGCACAGCTCAAATACTTTTCCTCTTTTACCATGGACAGTGGTCAAGGAAAACCAAAGCTTAATTTAGCTCTTGTCTATCAGCACCCAATCCACGATTAGTTTGTGTTAGAGGAACAACCCTGTTCCGCCTTTAGCACTTTTAGCCCAACCCTATTTAATGTAAACGCGTGTCAAAACAGTTGCTAAGAGCTTCTTACGTTTTAGAACAGGTGGAACTAAGAAGGTGTGATTAAAAGAATGTAATAGTATTAAATAAATAAGGAAGGAAAGTTTCAACAGTTAAAAATAAAAAGGGAATTTTCACTAAGTTTTGAATTGAAATAAAAGTTAACTTAAAGATCCCATTGACAAATGAACGGAAATTTTAAATACTGATAGTTTTTAAAGCAATAAATATAATATTATGATATTTAAAAATATCAAAATAATAATAAATAATAATATTTAAACAGCTTTAAAAAAAGAAACCAGTCTGAATAATTTTAGTTCACACAATAATTATCAGAAAAAAATTAAGGTATAATGTATTTGTGTAGGTGTATTATGAAATAAACAAGTTATGTAGTTGCGAGCAATTTCTTTAATTATCTTAAATAAATCTAGAGATATGATGAAATAAATAAAAAAAGGAGCTAACATTTTTAAATGTTGAAGAAATGTACTTCAGATTGCTGCTACCTCCCACCCACTCCCCTATATTTGTGGAAAAAAAATACAAATTTATGGAAAAAACTAAAGTATATTTATTTAGAGAAAGTATGACTTCGTGTCTGACTCCTTAATTCAATAATTAATAGTAATAAGGTCAAACAACTTATTTTAGGTCAAACTTATGAACCATTTAGTCTGTCACTTAAATCATGACTATCCGATTATAAGAACAAAACATTAAGAAAGAAAAAAAATCTGATTTTATAACTTTTTTTTGGATGAGGCTCACTGGACGCGACTGATGTTCATCAAACTAAAAACTTAGCAAAATCGTTATATTTTAAATTTTATTTTCTTACAAAAGAATCAATACATAGCACAACTGCAATATAAAAACTTAAAATTATTGATGAACAGGGAACACTGACATATGTTTTCAATGATATAGTAAAGTTTGCTAACGTTAAAATCGAATATATCGTCGAATTCATGGAGCCAAAATATCGCCAAATAGATTGTTGCGCTATATCGAATAACTAGGCAGTGGAATAAAATTAAATTTACGTTTTAATCAACACATTTCGCTCGAGCAATACAGTGCACATGCAAAAACGTTGTTTTTCGAATTTTTATCTCTTAATTAAAATATTGATTACTCAAAGATAAGTTTTAAATAGTAAAGAATTTTAAGAATTTAAAATAAAATTTTACTACGAGTGCCATACCATTATATGGGTGTGCCGATGTAATATTTGTTTTTATTCTATAAGTCTTTTCTCAGCGATAATATTCAAGCTAATCAAAGAAATATTGAGTATGAGCTATGAAGGTTTCTAATTTTAAAATATTTTTTAACTTAGAAATTAATTAATAAAAATATTTTTTAATTTAGAAAAAATATGCATATTATTTTAATTAACAACGTGTGGATGGGTGTAACCTTTGAACTGTTATGTTTTTAACGTTAACATCTACCGCAATCATCGTTACCAGGAAAGAGGTTCAAGTGGTTCTGTTAAGTAACGAGTTATAGTGAGAAGAAGAAATTCAGGCGTGAAAAGCATCTTTTTTGATATTGAACAAAACTGATGCAAATATTTTTCTTTGGCTATAAATTCGGTCAAAGTTAACTTTTCAACTTCACAAATTGAAAAAAAGAAACAATGTAGTCAATTTTAAAATTAATCTTCTTATAAAAATGAATTTGTAAAGAAATTTGCTTAGTATATCAGTCGAAATTTCAATGATAGCTCAATAGCAAACTCTTAATGATAGCATCAAGGAGGCAATAAATTTGAGGAATTCATCATAAAAAGCGAGTTGTATAATTTCAAAGAATACAATCTATGAACAGTCAACGTAAAAAGTTTTCTTGTTAACTGTACAGCTTTAACTTTACAGATGTAAATTAATTTACTTCCACAAAAAAATTCTACAAAGTTTCGTACTTCTGTTGGAAATTGCGCTTGATATTAATTATCTTAATAAATAAGCATGATAAAAGCGTTTAAAGTAATGAAATTGAAAACAACTAACGAATAAATGTTCTCTCGAAATTGTAAAGACATCTTTCTAAAATGGAAAATGTACGAATGGAAGCTCATCATCTACTTTTAGGGGAAAAAATGAAAAGACTTCAAGTTATTACTGAAAGAAAAAAAATCCTGCAACGAAGACGAAATTGAAATTAAAATTCGAGATTAAATAATGAAATTTTCACGAAAAGAACAAAAAGGGGTGAAAAGCGTTACGTCATTTTGAGGCGTTAATGTCTAACATAATTCCTCAATGACTTTCGCATCTAGAATACAATTACCTGTGGCATCAGCTGGCGAGAAATAGAAAAAAAAAATTATAACTGAACTTCTCTTGGGGGGCCAATCGGAAACGTCAGACGATGCGCAAGTTCTCAATTACACTGAGAACCCAGTAACACGGGGCCGGGAATCATTTTAAGTAGGTTAGGGCCCAGCAAAATCCTGAAAAGAAACGGGCCTTTTCCCCCTCAAGAAAAAGGAGACAAAAAGAGAACTCTTTTATCCGAATCTCACTTAAATGGAACTTGAACTTTCCAGGTAGGAGGACCCCCCTTCGTGATTTATATTCTGGCCGCTAATGACGTCGAATCCCGCGTCGTTCGGCCTCCCATTAAAAGGCAATTTTCCACTTCCGCGCGACCGCGAAAATGCATGGAAAGACCTCAATAGGATAAAGTAAGAGCTCACAATGCGCTATCCGTCAGTAATTGCGCCTGCATCTTTTTTTCTCCTCATACCCAGCTTACAGCTCTTTTCTTCAAATGAATCCCATCGACTTCATCACCTTTCGCTTCTCACTTCTTCACCAATTGTTTTACTCTCGAATCTTTGCGCGACATTTCCCAGTTTTGCATGTAAAGTGGCTTGAAGAAGAGGTGAAAACGAAATTAAAATTGTTCTTTTTCTCATTTCCCCTATTTAAACGTAAGTCGACTTTCAGGTAAAGAGCATTTTTATTAGGGATCGTTTCAAAGGAAAAGAAATGGCTGAAATAGTGTGACGATTAGTAATTTCGTTAAGCAATATTTGAAAGAAGGTGTAACCTTTGGTGATTCAGTCCTAAACCACTAAGACACTTGATACAAATCAATGTTAGGGAACTGCCGATTCTTACCAAAAATTTAACAAAAGTAAAAAGGTTTAGATTTAACATGCATTGAGGGTTTTTTAATCCACTGAAGTAGATTTTTTTTGAAAAATAATTTTTTATCATCTAAGTATGATTGTGATAGCATGGATTTCTGAAATTAATTTTAACCAGTATTGATGAATGATATTTATTGTATTTTTTTATTGTGTCACTGAGATATGAAAATGAAATTAAAATTATTTTCTATATTTAAAGCCACGATGACTTTTGAATGGCAGAGGGGATTAATAATGGATGGTTTTAAAACAGAAGAAAAAAATAGTGACTAAAATATTGAAGACTAATAATTCTGTTAAGCAATGTTTGAAAGGCCTTACCTTTTGTCGACTTTGTGGTAAAGAGTATTTTATCAAGGTTCGTTTTGAAGAAAAAGTTATGGCTAAAATAGTGCGCAAGCAATGTTTGAGAGAAGGTGTAACTAAGCAATATTTGAGAGAAGGTGTAACTAAGCAATGTTTGAGAGAAGGTGTAACTAAGCAATGTTTGAGAGAAGGTGTAATATTTGATGATTTTGTCCTAAACCACTTGAATAGTGTAGTAATTGATACGAATCGAAATGAAATTAATACGGAACTGCCGATTCATGCTAAAATTTAAAAGTAAAAAGGCTTAGATTTACAAATAACAGGGTTTCTCAATTCGTTAAAAAAGATTTCTTAAAAAAGTAATTCCTTGATGATTCCACATGATTGTGATATCATCGAATTCTGATATTTTAATCAGTGTTGCATGGTGAAACTTATAATTGTTCTTCATTATTGCGACACTGAGATATGAAAATGAAATTAAAATTGTTTTATTCTTCAATTTCTTTATTTACTGTTCTGTCGAATTTAAGGGGAAGGAAAGATTTATGATAAATTGTTTTAAAACAGAAAAAAAGTTATGGCTGAAATGGTGTAAAATTTAATAAAAGTAAAAGGGCTTTTTTTCAAACATGTTTTTCAATTCATTGAAGTAGATTTCATAGAAAAGTAAATCTTTTTTTGCTACATGTGATTGTGATAAATAATTATTATTAATAACTAATGTATATATAACATTATTATTAATAATGTTATATATATATATATATATATATATATATATAATAATTATTATTATTAGTGTCTAAATTATTAATCAGTGTGGTAATTCTGATTAGTAATTTCGTTAGGTAATATTTGTTAGAAAAATTTGTAGTATTTAGGGATTCAATTCTAAACAACAAAGTATTGGAGAAATCCACAGGAATCAATGTTAAAGATTCGCTAACTAGCACTAAAAACTTAACAAAAATTAAATGGCTTAGATTTAACATGCAGCAGATTTTTTCAATTCGCTTAAATACATTTCCTAGAAAAGTAATTCTTTCATGGATACATATGATAAAGACACCAGAGACTTCTAAAATTTCAGTAAATTTTTATGAAATTCTCAATTTTTTAAATTTAAGTTTCTTTCATTTATTCCCCATCCCCTATTTAAGACTAAATCGATTCGATTTTGAGATTAAGATGATTTTTATTGTGAATCGTTTAGAAGCAGGAGAAAAATATATCTATGAAATAAAATAACAGCTACTTATTTTATTAATCAATATTTTAAAAAAAAAAATTTTTTGGAAGCAAATTTGCTTTGAGGTTTTTAAATTCTGCAATGATAACAAAAATGAGTTTTTTACAATTTACGACAGTTTTTTTTATTTAATCGTGTGCTTTAAAAAATCTCATGTTCAACAATAGAGGGCAAGAGTTATGATTTTTATATTTAATATTACATATCTTAACTTATTTTTCATCAAAAAAAAAAAAAAAAAAAGCAAATTTTTAAACATATTCGCACTTGTCTTTGAGAAAAAACATGCATAAAAAATCTAATTCTACTTTTTTTCTTAGTCTGTAATTCAAAACATGTGTGCTATAATCATGAATACTCGTGAAAAATTGTAGACAGTTATTTTAAAAGCAACATGAGATATAGTGTTTAAGGTGGTGTAAAATGATTTGAGATAAACGCCTTTAAAGACTTAAAATCACTTGTCTATCCACTGTTATTACCTCGCACAAAAACTGCGATAACTTCGTAAGTAAAAGGAGTGCAAACAAAAGTAAAGTATTTTTAGAAAGCCAAGATTATAGAGATTCTAAACTTATAATAAATTCAATTTCGAATATTTTATCCAAAATCATGTTTTTGACCTAGTCGGATAACTAGTCAGATTACCTAGTCAGATATCATAAATCAGGAAAAATAGTTGCAATTGAAACGAAAAACAGCAAATGAGGCTTAAATCATTAATTTACGCTTCTGAAACTAAAACTAATTTTTTAAAAATTTTCTAAATGATTACCTGTTAAAAAGCAATTTTTATAAAAAATATTTAGGATCACTACTTGTACTTATTGTTGGAAAATTCTGTAAAAAAGTTGTAGTTATAGAGCGATATAGCGCAGATAGGATGAATTGAAGTAATTTGAAGACGCAATCACATTTACTACAGACAGCATGCCTTAGATAAGTTGCTTAATATTTTTATAAATACGTTTTGCTTGTTTTTAAGTAAATTGGAGCAGATAGGGTGAATTGAATCAATTAGTTGCAATAATTGTGATCGATACTATGAGAGTTCTTAAATAATTAGTTTAATACGGAAATTGTATTTAAAATATTTTAGAATTTTCAAAAAAGTTAAATAAAAGTAATTTTAAGAAAATTTTTATTTAATATGAGTTTTAAGCTTTCAAAAAGATTTTTTTGGAAAAAAGCATCTGCTATTGTTTATAAAATTTAAAAAAAAAAAATAGTTATAAAATTTAGGGCAAAAGCTAAATAGTAAATTAACTATCTAATTTTATTTCCGCTTTAATTCGTTTAGTTTCACGTTAAGTATTTCCGCTTTAATAGTCAAGGAAAAACTCTGCATTCTCTTCTATTCATGATTGCCATGATTGATTTTTTTCCTCCAAAAGTCATTAAGCTATATAATGATACTAAATTGTCATAGTTTTCTAGAGAACAAAAAACAGAAAATAATATATTTTAAAGTTATAAAATTTAAGATAATGCAAACAGGGTACTCTTTGAAATTTCATCTGTTCCAAAAAATTATCATTAATTATTTTTAGCATCAAAAAAAAAAAAAAATAATAATTTATAAAAATCTGTAAATTTAAATAGACTTGAAATCATAAGAATTTTTTTAAGTATTTCTTACGCTTCTCTATTAAGATAATACGAGGCAGTGATTAAGATATAGTAAACGGAAAACGAATGATAAAACAATAGCTAGGGGCTAAAGATAAAGACAATAGCTTCAGGTTTTTCTGTGATTGACGTTCTTAGTTCGAAAAGAAAGATTTTGGTAAGAAGTGAACCTCCTTTCAGCAAGATCTTTTCCTTTCTATCCCTAAATAAAGATAAAATAGTTTCTGATCGAACGACATTAATATGCTTCAAAGAAAAAGAAACTGGATTTTTTGAATTCGATCTTGATCCAGTTTAGCTAGCTCATAACCGATCAGAATAACAATGACTGTTCCTAATCCCATCATTTGTAGTTTGAAATGAATCTACAAATTTAGTTATAAAATGAATATAGACACGGGTTTAGTATAGAACATTTATTTTTGACAAAAATGGGATCGTCTATATTTTTATGCAAAATAAAAGTTTCATATCTAAAATAAATCTTGACTCAACTTTTCTTTGATGTAAGTAATGGTGTAATCATATAAACTGATATAATAAAATAATTTAAAATACATCATACCAGAAAAAAGAACTTTTTCAGCCTGTTTTTAAGTATATATTTCAAAATAAAAGGAATCCATTAAAAAATGTTATACCAAGTTGAACTGGCATATTTACATAAACACTATAATTTAAAAAATAGAAAAAGTGAAAAAAGGAATGTAAAAAGGATTTTTTTTCATTTGATCAAAACAAAGAAGTACATACTTAAAGTAAGTGTTAATAAAAAATTTTTTTAATGAATAACATGGCGCAATCACATCATTCAAAATAGATAGTATTTCGAATGAAAGGCTATAACGTTTCCCCGTCGCCTGTTTTTAAGATTGCTTTAAAAAGGCTCTTTTATCATATGAAATAATATTTTTATACAAATAATGTGATATTATTATAACTGTTATCAGTTTTTATGTCATTTATGAGTGTTAGTTTAAGTTTCATTTTTACTCAGTGTCTCTATGTAATTTTTGAAAATGGTGCAAATTGTCAAAATGAGTAGTAGAGGTAATACTTAATTTAGGTCACACTAGAGCTGCATAAATATGTCATGATGAAGAAAATGAACTGGGAAAATCAAAAGACTTCAGAATGTCATTTTTTCAATGTTTGAAAAGTAGCATGGTTTGAAAAAGTGGAACCAGCCCAAAAAAAACCCAGATAAAACTCGGATTTTTTTAGTACAGACAATTTTTTTCGTTAATATACTATATAAAAAATAAAATTAAAGCCTTTCTTCGAGTTCAAGTAAGTAATGATACCGTGCCATTTTTATTTTATTCACAAAGGAACATAGAAAAACACCCTTAACTATTTGTTTTTCCGATTTCGCACAAATTTTTGCACTTTCATCCGACTGTTTTTCTGCCTGACAAGCAAGTATTTTTTATTGAAAAGTAAAGCCTCGACGCGGAAACTCTATACAAATTTATCATGCGGTATGGAGTTCAGAAGCTTAAACATATTTTTATAAATGAAAAAAAAAATCATGTTTAAAAAAAGTTAATTGTATCTTTTCTTCGTAACAGAAAAAAAATAATGTAGACTTATAAACAAAGAAAAACGTTCATTTTCGTTACACTAATAACTCATTTACAAAATAAATTTTGAAGTAAAATTTATGATTGAAATATAATAGCATTTACATAATTACAGAGTTTTAAAATGCATTAGATAAGACTTTTTTGTTACCTTTATTCTTTCTTTTTTTTGTTCTTTTTTTTTTTGTTCTTTTTTTTTTTGTTGTTAGTTAGTCTACTTTTTATAGAATCTTTGTACTTTAGGGGTCAAAAAATAGATAAGAACATCTAAAAGTAAAAGTTTCCTTGTGTCTGTATTGAACGATGTAGATGATTTAAACGTTTCAGTTTTTACTTAATAATGTTAGTGATCATACGTATATAAAACGTATGATCACTAACGAACGTTTAAAGAGCACGCGCTTTTTGCTGACGTTATAATTACGGCTGACAAATTCATATTTCTTTATGAAAAAATTCTCCATAGTCATTTAAAAGTAAAAAAAATTGAGTTTTGAACCAGAAAAACTTTAAAAAAATCCTAGTTTACTTATGCGCTTTGTAGTTTTTTAAGCTAAAACAATTTTAAAAATATTACAGAAAGAAAAATTTATAGATATTCGGATATAAAAACTGAAGGTTTTCAAAAACGTATAAAAGCTTCATTAACAAATTACGTTTAAAATAGTTTGAACAGCATTTAATGCGAAATATCTATTAAAATAATAAAGATAAAATAAAAAAGCTTTTATATAATACTTTGAATATCAGTAAAATCTAAAAAGTTGACTTACTACTATAAAATTGACCATTGAAGAAAATAGAAAATCTTTCGAGTTGGCCTCATTCGAAAAATATTAATGATTGTTGACGCAACGCAAATTTAGCGTGTTAAGCATTCATATAAGAGAGTTTAGACGTAGAGAAAAATTTATATTTGTTTACTTGTGTGATGTTTGTTTGCAAACCTGCATTACGACAATCAAAGACAAATGATTATTTTGATTGACTCATGCAAGACTCTTTAACAACTCTATTTATTCCATTCTATTTATTGTTTTACCTTCATTTTTGCGCAAATGTCAATGTTTTTATGCATGGATCAAATTAGTTTTTGAGTGAAAATTCTTTAAAAAATAATTAAAACAAAATTAATAGCATTTCGCTTTAAGATGTATATATATTAATCATTGTGATATTTAAAATTAATAAAACTAAATAATAACGTAAGTAGAGATAAAAATAATTAGGGATATGCAGCTGTCATTATACAATGTACAGCTGGATGTCAATAAGTATTTTTATTTGATAATCATATGTTGTTGTTTTACTTTTATACACTTTATTACGCATAATGTTGATTCGTTTTCTTTATTTTGCTTTAAAAATTTAGGTCCCACGCAACTCATTAAAATTTTTTCTATTCCTTTATTATATTTTAAAGAAATATATAATGGAGAGGTCCATTAAGAATTTTTGTAAAAAATTAAACTCTTAATTTTTTGTGAATTTAAAATAATCGAGTCGGGTCCTTTTAGTCAGTGTTTTGCTTCTCTGAATGTGTGAAGAAAAGTTCGGTTTTTGTAATTCTGCGAGAAAAAGTTTAATAACCGAAATTTGAATGTGAGCTGAAACAAATATCTCAAGTTAAAAAATAACAAAAATTGTAATAAATAAATTCGTAAATAAATCGATTTTTCGATGATGCGCCGTCGAACAACTTTGAAGCCCGGTCGGATGTGTCATCTCGTGCGGTCTTATCGTCTCAATGTGTGCTATCGTATCATCGCGGCAATTACAATCATTCATAAATTAAAACTTGCCTTTCAAATATGTTTGCAAAAATTAATAGAAACGCTTCAAACAAGTAATAACTTAATTAAATAACATTTACATAACATTCTTTTCTTTTGAGGTTGTCTTGTTTCATAACAACTTGGTCAGTTTAATAATTTTATCAGCTTCCTTTCTCGAATTCTATGAAGGGCCTGTTTTTAAAAGAAAAAATATTGTAAAAGGCCGGCTTTTAAGATTAAATATTATGGAAAAGGATCCGTTTTTAAAATAAATCATTTTGTTAAAGATCCGTTTTAAAAATAAATAATTTTGTGAAGGATCCATTACTAACATAAAATATTTTATTTATTATCCATTTTTAATTAAAAAATAATTTAACAAATGGTTCACTTTCGTGATAAAAATGATTTTAAAGTGTCTTTTAAGGAACCCAAATTTCTCTTAAACAAATCCCAGTGGTCAATTTATTATTTATAGTTTTTATATTTGAATTTCGTCTACCACGTCAATTGAGAAAACTGTAAAAAATTTTTCAATTTATTTTAGATAATAACCAACGAGG
The DNA here is from genome assembly GCA_949128135.1 of Parasteatoda lunata. Taxonomy (NCBI): domain Eukaryota; kingdom Metazoa; phylum Arthropoda; class Arachnida; order Araneae; family Theridiidae; genus Parasteatoda; species Parasteatoda lunata. The sequence goes on from OX421980.1 coordinate 25,543,568, forward strand.
TGCCCTCGATTCTTTTTTGAGATGGTTTTTGAAAGGGCATAAGTTAATGAATTTTTTTTCAACATAAATTAATTTTTAAGATTCTGTTAAATTTTTGTCAATGGCAGTATGCATTAAGTACATGGTAGGTATATGTATGACTCGAAAGTACTTCTTTCATGTCTAGAAAAAAAATCTAAGTTTCTTACAGTTTTAATCAATTAATTGATTGGTTATAGCAATAATTTAGTAACTAAAACTACAAGAATTATTTTTTTCTTCAATTTTCTATTTTGGTGTTCTTAAATTTTTTGATTTTTTTTATATGAAACAAAAAAGTTTAAGGTAAAATTGCAGTAATTGTTAAGGTGATTGAACGTAATCTTATAAAAAATGTTTTTGAAAAAAATGTGAACCCTGCTAATATTAATCGTAAAAATCTCTTAATGGAGTAGTTCTGGAAAATTGTTTTAGCTATCAAAACTATTAAGCTTTTCAGCATTGAGTCCCTGGGTAAAATTGTGCTGAAAGTTTTCTACTACGTACATTTCCCCATTTAATAACATAGAGAAATCAGTTTTTTATGTAGGAAAGCCTGCATCTGTAAGTTCGGAAAAAAGCCGAGACTAACCCTCAGAGGGCTAAACTATTAACATATTTAAAATAAATTGTGATCAAAAATTTAAATTAAAAAAAGGAAAGAAAAGATTTTAAAACTGGAGTCCTGTTTAAATAGTTAAAATTATAAAATCATTTCTTTTATTCAGAAATTAAGCACTTAATTTCCAAAGCCATTTCATATATTTTTCTAATTGCTGTTACTGTACTTTATTGCTGTTATTAATTTAATTTGGTAGGTCAAGTATTTAAAATAATGAAGTTAAACACCATTTAAAAGGATCGTTTTTGCAAAGTTTCAGGAGTGAAAAAAATGGAAGATTCAAGCTGCGATGAATAGAGGCAATTGTAAGGGATTTTTGAGTAGTAAGGGTTGAGAGGGCGCTATACCATGAGGAGAAACTTTTCATTCAAATTCTGTTTCCGCTTCATTGATGCTTTAAACTTTGAAGTTTATAGAGAAGCGAGCTCAGGTAAACCTAGGGTTATGAAAATTCAAGTATTGAAAAAATGTTTTCAAAATATCAAAAAGCAAACAAGTTATTACAGGATGACTTCTTTATTGCTTAAATTATATTTGATATTTTGAAGGGGGAATTGTAGCATTTGAAACTTCAAGGTTAATTCTAGGCCTATTTAAACACACTTTTTTTGTTCTTTAAATTACTTATGCAGTCGAAACAGAATTTGCCATGAAAGGTTTCTCCTTGGGGTTAACTTCCTCTTAAAAACTAGAAGATTATTGTCACCCAGAAAAAAGCATGGGAATCTCTTAAAAATAGCCTCGGTCAACCATTGGGCTGTCTGGCTACATGATGATGATGTTATTGTAAAAAAAAAAAATTTAAAATTTAAACTTTTTCTCTAACGTCTGTTAATACAATTTTAGCAAGGATAAAAACACTATCTCTATTTTTAAAGGCTTTGATAAGAAACATTAAAATTATCTTTATATTTATATTATTTTGTTCACGCTATTCAGTATATGATAGATTTATTATTTTATGTGAAAAATAATAATAATTATCTTTTTAGAACTAATATACATTCTCTTAAAATAAAAAAGCATATTTCCCCTCGAAAAAACATAACCCTTTTTCTCCTAACTGTACGATATCTATCGTAAGTGTCAAAGTTATTTCTTAATTCCGAAAATGCTATCAATCGCAAAGAATAATCAATAAATGTTAAGCCTAGAGCTACATGATACAGTAACTAATAAGTAGGCATTGATCTTGTAATAGCCCTAAGGATTCATTGATTAAACGGTGTCAACTGCCATTGATAAGCAACAACAAAGTTAGGCTATTTTTTAGCCATGGAGGGAGAACATACTTTTGGTTAGTGATTTTATCGTGAGAGTATTTTTGGCTAAATATTAGAGCATTATTATTAAAAAGAGTTACCTAATAATTTGGTTCTTTGTTGAGACTTTCAAATCATAAAGAAATATTAAGAAAGATAAATATGCCTGCAAATAGAATGAAGTCGTGTCATTAATCTCATAGAAATACCTGTTCTACGTTGCACTAAAATACCATGCAAATTTGTTTTACATTTAATTAGCTAAGTCTTACTCCCGTTCAAATTTAATCAAACTATCAGATCCACAATCAACACACTCCAAAATTCCCACCATTTTACGTAAAATCAAAATTTGAAACTACAATAAAATAAAAATTTGACTCCACAACCAACAGGCGTCGAAATTTCCTCCATTAAACGTAAAGTAAAAATTTGAAACTATCGTGCCCTACAATCAACACACTCCAAAATCCCCCCCCCCCCCTCCGAACGTAAAATAAAGCTTTGAAACCATCGTGCTCCACAATCAACACGCTCCGAAATTTCCCCCATTATACGTAAAATAAAAATTTTAAGTAAGTAATTGGCAAAGTAGTCATCAATTATTACATCAATTTAAATTACTTTGATATAATTAGTATGTCTACTGCAGTAAACTTTCATAAAAATTCGGAAATCGAAAAGTAGATTTTTTGCCTAAGAAATCAATAATTAAAAGAAAAAGGTAGAAAACATTTAAAAACACCCTTCTTTGAGATCTTACCTCTTAAAACTAGGGGTGTGGAGTCAGATTTAAGAGGTGGAATCAAAAATTCAGAGTTAAGAAAATTTCGCAAATTCGCTCGACTTCGACTCCGGTTAATTAAAAGTTAAATCCTACAGATTAAAAAAAAGAAGTTTTTGATGTAAAAAAAATTATTTAGACAAATATTCATAATAAAGGGACCGAAAATGTAATTCAAAATAATATTATCACAGTTGTTTAAATTGTAACTAATCACATTTGAATGTTTTGATTCTATGTTTTATTCAATTATTGAAAAAAAAAAAAAAAAAAAAAACACCGAAAAAATTTTTAACTTCTGAAAAATCGAGATTAATAAAAGAATTGATATAAGTTATATTTTGATTAATTAATTTTTGAGCTAAGTTCATTTAGCTAAGTTGAGAAATTAATTAAAGAAATGAATATATAATGCATCACTCGTAAAATATTCTACTTCATAAATATTTAGAAATATAAGATGCTTGTAATATATGAGAGTGTGTGTAAGAGACATTGATATCCAGTTCTTTTTTTATTTGATTTGGAACAATGCCACTATTTCGTACAAATATATATAGATTTCTTAAATTTAATCTTTAACTATCAAGTCGTAATTAATTTTAATTAAGATACTCTTAACTCTAATTATACATAAAAATAGAAATATGTAATTTATATTTACATTTACTTACTAACAATATTAATATTTTTCCAAAATGTTTTATCGAATATAAGTCAGTGTCGAGCTTTCAGAAAAATCCGGAGTCAGGATTGACTCCAACTCCACAGCCTTGCTTTAATCAATGCCCAGGAACTATAACATCTTAAATTCGCAAAATGTAAAATTGAAATTGGTTGAATAGTTCTTAAAAAATACAAAAAATGCTTTTTTTTATATTTTTTTTTTGTTTGTCGGTAATTTTTTAGCTTATTTATCTGAAATTAAAAATTACATTGCTGAAAAAGATTTAAAAACTTATGTATCTTTACAACTCCAAGTTTTTTTAATCATAAGTAAAAAAATTAAAAATACAAATATTCATTCAAAATTATTCTTTTAGTAAAATTATCTTTGGATAAATGAATAATGTAAAAAAATTTGATAAAAAGTACTGAACCCTGAGTGAGTTCATTTTACAGCAAAATTTCATATCGTAAAATTATGGTATAAAGAAACTGCACCTTAGAGTGACAGTACTTTATACCAAAATTCATCCGTTTTCTTACCGTTTAGAGATAAGACTTTTTTTTATTGAGTAATAAGTCCCAGATATATGATTAAAAATATAAATGGTGAAGATAACATTTAAGGAACAAATAACTTTGAACCGTTTCCAAGAAAAAATTTAAATTAATAAAATTCAAAGAACGGGTAAATTTGTATAATGGAAAACGGGGGTTGTTTTTTCCGGAGTAAAGCTGCTTCTGCAGTGAAACTACTTTTCCGTTAACAAAAGGGGAGACGAATTCTGTAAATATAGGGGAAAACAACCAAGAGGGAGATTTTTTCCTAATAGAAATTTCAAGCGCTTTATCTTGAACATTCAGGTTAAATTTTTTAATTTTTTCCCTTTGCTTTTTTATCATGATAGGCCAACTTTTTAGGAAAGAGAGCCACTTTCGAAAGAAAAAAAAAATGCCAATATACTAAAAAATATTAAAAGATGAAGGAAATTTTTTTTTTATTATGGACTAATGATGAGATTTTTACGCAAACAGTATATTTCGATTAAGTCTGTGTAGTGGAGATTTAGAAAAAGTAATCTAATAAATGAAAGAAAATAAAAAAACTAAGGTTTTATTGTTAAAAAAACAAAAACTTTTTATTAATTTAGTGTTTTAGGTTTCTAGTAAAATAGATAAGAATATCTTGAAATATTGAATTCGAAGTAATTATTAAACAGCCAGTAATTATTTCATATTGGTCTTCGGTTTGTTAAAAATATCTATTTCAGGATTAGTTCTTAAAAATGGTAAAAAAAAGTAGTTTTTTTTTTTCTCTTTTGGTGCATATCGAAAAATGTTGAAAGTTATTTTCATTTTTTTAATGCGGGAAATATTTGTTCACAATTATAAGTTGATTTGAACCGACAACTAATTTAAACCGATGTAACTCGTAAAGTTTGAGTATTTCGGGTGTTGGTACAAATTTCCAAAATTCAATGTAATTTGGATAGTTTGTATTGTTGCGGATTTACAGTTCCTGAATGCAACATTACTTTTAATTTTTTTTTTAACTTTTCAATAAGTCTTCGCGTGCCACCGTTAAAACTACACCATGCCACACTGTGTCATGAATGCCGCGACTTGTCTATCCATTTGATTGGTAACATAGCCCATTTAAAAAAAATGAAAATTAAAAGGCGCCGCTTTAGTAAATCAGAGAAATGGTATTTTATAACTAACAGAATTTTTTTATTATCTTAAATATTTAAAACAGAAAAAACATGTGATTAAAATGTTTAAATTTTATGCACTATTGTGTTTGAATTATTGTTAAGACTGATGAAAATCGATTTGGATAATGCAGAAAATTTCGATTGAAGTAAATTACTAGAAGACAAAAATATTTTTCAAAAGTTTAAAAAAAAAAAAAAAAAAAAAAAAAAAAAAAATTACAATGCTAAACTACATCTTTTCTAAAAATACTTATTGAAGTGATTAGCATAATTTTGCAAGAAAATATTTGATAAAATTTTCGAATTTAAAAAAAAACTAAAAAACATAAATAAAATAAGAACAAAATAAATTATTACAAAAACATGCCATTTATAGAAATCTTTGTTCAAAGTTTATTTCTTTCCGTTTTTGTGTCAAGCAGGAACGAGATGCTTAAAAAATAAAATTTAAAAAATAAATAAAGAAAGAAGCAGCTCTTAAATAACTAAATGCTATACAAGTTTGCTGAATGTTTCTGTTATAAAATACCAAATTTGATAGAACAAAATTTCGGAAAAAAATATTACCGTCTCTAATAGATTTTTAATTGCAAAACGAATATTAAAATCAATAAAAGATGTTTTATCTTTATCGTTCAGCGATCTATTTTAAGTTACCCAATACTAATGAAATAAATTAACAATAATATTTAAATAATGAAAATTATTTTTAAAAACTACAATAATTCACGCCTCTGAACAAGCATTAGTAGCATAAGAAATATAATGGTAATAGTGTCTTTTATAATACAAGTGCCTACGGTTTTCTGCGAAAAGTTGCTGGTGCTGCCATCTATTTATTTTTAAAGAATATATACGAAATAGATTTTAAAAGTTACAGTTAAACGTAGAAAAGTTTCTGCAATGGAAGAACTCAGAATTAGATAAATTTCCAGAGGTGTCCCACCTTTCAAGGATGTTGAGGATATTCCCTGAAGTTCAAATATCCCCCAATTACAGAAAACAACAAAAATACAAATCAGTATATTATTCTTTTATTGATATTACTATTTTAATTTTTTATATCTTAACATAATGAAAATCCAAGCATTTCAGATTGAGCGTTTGGGAATAGCAGAATCGGGAATTACTTCCCATTATAAGCGCGATGCCATTCATTAATTTATTTTGTTTCATACATTTTATGTATATGTATATATTTATTTATTTATATGTATAGATGCATTTTATTTTTCAGTTAACATCGGAAGTTAAATTAAAAGAAATATGACTGAAAGAAATATCTCCCAGTTAAAAAAAATTAAAAATGCAGTTTACCAAAAAAAATCATGGAATACAACAATGACATAACAAATGCTTCAATTTCTATTCGTTTTTAAAGCAAGATACGCAATTTTTTGGTATTTATTTGTTATTTAAAATCACCTCTAAGGAACCATCCAAATGGCTTTTAAACAGATAACATACTTGAATTTAGTAATTAAAAGTCAACAAAAAAATTATTTTATATTAAAATTTTTTGTTAGACTTGGATACCTAAACTGTTTATTCAACTGTTTATAAATCAACTGTTCAACTTTACATTTTTGTTTTTTTAAATATACAATGGCATGCAAAAGTCTCCCGCTAGTATATTTCTATAACTTCGCTGCATAAGACTTTAAAAATATATATAAATAGCTTATAAGATGCATGAAACAAATTGTGCTGTATTGAAAACAAAATGCTATTTTGAAATACAAATAATTTTTGTTTTATTTTTTTATTGCAATCAAATGAAAATAATACTATAGTGGACTGAGATTTTTGCACACCACTCTAGTTCAAAGTATTTTTAATAACAGAAAATAAAATAAGAATATATTCATTCCTAATGTGACATAGTTTAGATAGATTTAAGATCTTCTTAATAAAGTTCAAATATTTTTCAACTGTCCATACATAAATTGTCGTGATGTTGTCCATGTCATGCATTTATCTTTATTATACCTGAGTTTTAACTTAATAAACAGATTAAAGGGGCATCATTTTATGGATCATTGACCCGCAAACAAAGATCATTTATAAATCGTCATTGTTTACTTATTGCACTTGTTTTCCAAGAATTTTAAGATTTTAATTCAACCTATTGTTTTCTATTTTGATTGTCTTTTTGCATAGTATTGAAGATACTGAATAGGTATTTGATATATACTGAAATAATTGTGAAACTCTACAAATGGAAACGAACGATTGAAAAATACGTTAATTGTAGATTAATGAAAATATCTTTAAATAATGCATAATTTTAAGATTTAATCTAAAAATAAAATGCTTATTTTTTTATTCAAGATAATCACTTAAAAGATTAATGATTTAAAGGAAAATGCCACTGAGAATGAAATAATTAAACAATTATCAATTTGAAGAGGTTATCCTAAAAATACAAATTGATTCTTACGCGGGATGTTCTTTGATGATCATCCTTAATATATATTTTTTGAATCCTTGTTAAAATAAAGCACTTGTCAGCAAGGAAAAAACAAATATACTATCGCATGTGAATAAAAGAAAAGCCTTTCCAAAATTTAAATATTTTCTCAAAACCTTTCTTTTCTTATTGGCAAATATCATAATTCTTTCAGTTTTATAATCCGAGAAGTTTCTCAAAAAATTTAAAAGCGTTCATAAAAATAATGCAGTTTCCGTTCTGCATAAACTGTCCCAAATCCTACCAAAACTTAAAAAATTTCTGTGTAATATGGAAACATAAAAAGTAATAAGGTTACGAAAAAAAGAGTTCCAGTTCCAATTCCTGTAATTTCGTCATGGTCATTTGTGCAGTGTGTGGTTTAGCAGCGTCATGCAATGAAACAGGAGACTATTAGTTGACCAATCCAGGCTGTTTCTTTTGCGTTTTTACATATTTTCGAACCGATGAGCCAGGTTTCATTAAATTCTAAAAGATTCCACTTGAGTCAGAGCATGAAACAATCCTCATCAACTGTATTTTGCGAATAAAACGCTTTGGAGCTGTTTTAGTGATTTAACCTTGTTAAATTAATTCAAAAGCCAAGTATTCTATGAATGTTTCGCATGGTCTGTGTGGCTCATATTTCTTATTGGTGCGAACTTAAATAAAATAATTTTTTTTATTTTTAAAATGTTTATAATATTTTTAGAGCTTACGATTTGCGATGATTTTTTTTTGAGCAAGTGCAACTTGTAGTTTTGCAGCAAAAGAAAAAAACAGTATAATCTGATGTCAAAATAATAAGCTGTTAATTTTGACTTATCCATTTTACAAATTTGCTACTTGACTTAATAATAAAGTGATAAACAACTAACTTGATTGATAAATCATTTTAACATGAGCATTCAGGAGATTTTAATGCATCATATTTATCAATTTAGTATTTTAAAAATATACGCAACATATTTACGCACATTAGCTTGAGCGTCATTAAAAGGAAAAACACAGAACAATAATAATAAAAAGGACTTGAGTAACTGATTCAGCTGATTAATCGAAATAAAAAGACAGCCTTAATGTTAAAGGTCATGGTCTGAAAAATAATATTCGCAACCTTAAAAATTTCATTCCAATCGTTCAGCGAATGCAACATTTTATTTACTCATTGTGCAATCGAGCAAATAAGTGATAACGATTGTTCAATACGCAAGATGATGATATTAATAAACATTTCCTTCTCAGAAAAAAAAAGAGTTTGTAAAGTTTTAATTATTTTATTGTACTCTAGTTAAAATCTATGCTCACATATTTTAAATCAAATACATTAAATTTAGTCGAAATATATTAAAAAAAGGTCGGAATCGAAAAATTTTCGACTCTGACTCGGTTATTTATAAATTGCGAAGTCCTTGAATTAAAAGAAGAAAAGAGATTTATGAGGTTACGAAACCTATTTAGACAATTATTCATGATTATATAAACAAAAACATTACTCAAATGAATCTGATGACATAATATTATTTTTTAGTTATTTAAATTATAACGTATCATTAACTTAATTTATCACACTGAGAAAAAAAAAATTCTGGTAAAATTATTGTTTTGTATAGTAATGAGATTTCTGGTAAAAAAACCCCCATAATTCTGGCTAATGAAACCAAAATAAACGGTATTAAAACCATTCATTCAATTATTCTTCCTTTCATATGGTTACGGTTTACCGGAAATACAGGTTTTCCAAATTATAGTTCTTATTGCTACACATTTAATAGAAAATACAAAACTGAAAAAGAAATTTAATCTAATAAATGATTTTTCTGTCCTGCTTTAAGGTATCATGAAAAAAGAAGCTAAATTTTACCACATTTACTAAAATTTATCACACATTATAAAACCATATCTTAATGCCTATTTTACCAAATTTATTACCAAAGCGTTTCGGTAAAAACTATTGAGCGTTTTAGTAACCAGAACAGCGGAAAGAAAGACGGTAATTTTCACCACATTTCAGTAGTTTTGACCATACTTTTATATTCAGTGCCTTATTTGAATTTTTACAAGCGTTTGATTAAATTATTATAATAATAAGTAAATGAATAATAAAACCAATTATTTTTAGCAAAGATGAAAACTTTATTAAGAGGATATGCTAATGAATATATTCTATCATTTGTAATAGTTTCTCAGCTATGAATATTTATAATAATTTTGTTATAAGATATTTTTATCAGTACGAGTATGCTAGGGGAAAATATTGATATCCAGCTTTTATAATGAGTTAGCACAATTTCAAATTTTGTACAAATTTTTTTAATAATTTATTTGTTCAATCGTTATGCTATAATATGAAATATAATTTAAATACCTTTTTAAATGTAATTTTATCTTTTACTTCATTTATACATAAAAAAATTATATTAATTTTTTGCAGTACAGCGCCTACTGCTTATTAAAAACTCGTTCATTTAGAGAACAATTCATTTTATAAAGCGATGGATTTTATTAATCGAAACTTCTACATTTAGGAATAAAATATTTCAAATTTAAATTTCAATAACCGACTAAAAGTTAAATTGATTACTGAATTTACTATTGACATTTTAATTTAGTATGAGCTGCAATTTCTTATTTATAGAAGATGTTTGAAATATTAGCGTATTTGCTTGATTAGCAAAATTTAAAGTTAAAGATTTAACATTTTAACATAGTTTAAAAGTTTATTTATATTTTTTTTTATAAATTGCCATATTTATTTCTATTTGCTATAAAGTTCAATTTACAATATCACGTGCGTTTCAGATAGATTTATTGCCTAGATTTATCGGAGATAAATTTACCTAATTAAATGATTGAGTGAATATTGATCATTGACATTGAATGTTGACAAGCATTTTATACCTCTTTTTAATTCATAAATTTATTTTTATCTGAATTCCTCTATAGTTTTTAAGCTTTAACTCTTTAAGTTCCCTAAGAAGTGTAATTCACATTTGTAATTTTATTTTTAGGATACAAAATGAATTTTTTTGGTAAACATTTCTCAAAACTTGAGAAAATATAGAATTTTAGTAGACTTTAAAAAATTCCGGATCAAATTACGCTTTATGGAACCGGCACTTTGGGTGCATCATCCATAAAATCTATATTACCGCAAAATCCATTTTTACCGTAAAATATTATTCCTTAATTTTCACAATAAAATTTACTTAAGAGTGATTAAGTGATTATACTCTAACTGTACTGTAAAAATTACGTTAAATTATAATTTTTGTTCCACAACATGTTCTGGTAAAAATGGATTTTACGATAAAAAGTACTGGCACCCTGAGTACCGTTACTTTTTACCACAATCTGGTCCGAAATTTTTTACAGTGTAATTCAAACAAGAAAGAGCGTTTTTCAAGCAAGAGAGTTTTTCATTGATCCCTAACAAAAATTTGTTTTTATTACAAAACGGTGATAATGATTTTAGTAAAGGATGTTTACAGCATGTTTTGATATTGTAATGATTCTGTTTTTGCAGATTTGATTTAAAAAAGCTGCGGTCACCATTATAGTATTAATAGTATCATAGAATTTGGTGAATATTTTAATTAAATACATGTCGAAGTCAGAGTCAGGAATCTCAGTTATCGACTACACCACCCCTATTTGAAATTCTTCCCATTGGGAAAATCCGCTCGTGTTTCTGAGAATAAGTACTCAAATTACATAATCAACGATTTTATGAGTCAACGAGGGAAAGGATGGAACAAATTTTTTAATCTGATCTCTTCAAAGATATCAGTAGGTTAGAGGTAAGTAGGGCTCAGTTGCTTATAGTAGTTTCCGGGTTCGGACTTTCTTCTTGGCATTCAATTTTCTTTTCACTTTCTTTGCATGTTATTATCAATTTTGTTTTTGGGGTTCTGCCAAAGTCTTTTTTTAACAACTTCAATATTTCTTTTCCTTTAATGTTCATTGTTACTTTTTAGTTACTGTTTTAAAGTGCACATAACAACAATATTTTTAACATAAATTTGGCATAAATTGCTTTTAATTAACCTTTTAGTTTATCAATGCGTATTAAGCTTTCGGATAATAATACAATCTTGCTATTTTAATTCGACATGAACATAGTTCTTGGTAATATTGAAAAGTGTATTTGTTTATTAAATTATTAACAATTTAATTTATATTCGAATATTACAGTAAATATAAATGCAATAGTATTTTTTTTCTCACATGAAATTTTAATTTAATTTTTTTTTGCACTGCACACCTAAGTTTGGTGAGCTTTTAGAGTTTTTCAAATTAAACAAAAATTTTTAAGACAGATATTTTCCAGTTAGTACGACATTCTTTGTTACTATACAAATTGTTTAAAAAATGATTCCTTGGTAGCAATAATGGGTAAAATAATTTCGATCTGGGTTAAGGGGAAAAAAAAAAGCGTTTTTCATTATTTTTTTTTTTTTATTAATTCCCCCAAAAATAAGCTCGATTTTTTCTTCAACATGCAAATCTATGATAAATTTTCTATATAATATGAGCTTTTTTATTATTTTGGAAAAATAATTTTTTCCTTCCATTTTTTTAAAAAGTGTTAACTACCTAAAATAATGTGTCCAAAGATTTGTAAGTGGAAAAAATACTGAACTACTCGAATTTTAAATTATAGCGCAGACCACAGCGTGTTTCCATGAATCTTAAAAGCGTTTTTCTCCAAGTAACATTCTTCAAGTAAGCCAAACTCATAAGTAGAACAAATCTTCATCGATTAGTTTTAAATTTAAACTTAAAACATTTAAACTTATATTCTTTCCAAAATTATGTAGGACTATTTCATTTTTTGCATAGTTTTTCCGTTATAATAAAAAATTTTAAGAAAATTTTTGATATAAAAAGAACCCGTCATTCTTGCAAAATCTAAACTATCTAACACAATTTTATAGTTAATCGTATATAATCGACATTTTTTAAAAAGATATTGTTCGTGTTGACTTATGTATACTAAGAAACAGGAGCGGAAAAATATGCTTGTTACTGGAAAAACTTATTAGTTTCAAAAATAATGTTGAAAGGAGTCGACATATTTTAAGCGCTCGAAATAGACGCCCATTCTTAAGACTCACCAATAAGTGAATGATCCACGTAATGGTGGAAGCTTGATAATGGGAGCCTGTTTTTGAACTTTCGAAACATACCGACTTCAGACAGAATGGCTCAATCTAAATAAAATAAATAAATCAAAAAACTGTACAACTGCCATTTGCTAACATTTTAGAAGAAAATAATATTTACGGTTCACTATAGTTGCATAATAAAATAGCTTTTTAGAATTTAGATTCATTCAATTGTTAAGGAAAATTCCTGAAATATTTTTTTTTCATTGCTGGTACTGCAAAACTTTTTCCAAAATCAAAATGAATGGTACTTTAAGCAAAACAATGTGTTCTCATGTTAAAGTATCACGAAAATATATTGACCAACCAGTAAAAAAATAATAAAAAATTTAATAAATCAAGCACTTACAGAGATCAAATTTGAAGATGTTAATAATCTACTCTTTAGTAAGAGGCAACACTTTTAATCACGATTAGATTGAATAAATAACATATGTTTGATTAAGTTAACAAAATAAATCTATCAAACTGATATATGATAGTTATAAATTAAGATACATCAGCAAAGCTTTAAATAGTTAACTTTTAAACCATCAATCATTTCTATTGAATTGATAATGTATTTTTAAGATAAAGTGATAATAAGTACTTAAATTTTTCATTGCGACGAATTTCCCTAATATTATAGTAACTACAAATTACAATCATCAAATTTTTTAAAAGAAATTTTAATTAGCTTAAAATTTTTTAAACATTGAAAAATAGTCATTGTAGGCCTTTTTATTATAAAATATCATTTAAAAATGCCTTGCATTTTTAATAACCGATTTTAAAAATTTCGTATTTTAGAACCTTATTTCAAATAAATAAAATTATTTAGTTCATAGCCTAAAATTGAAATGAAATATACTACTGGACTCTTGTGTCTCAATTAAGTATACAACATAGTTAATAAAATAAAAAATAACGTTTGAAAAAAAATTGAGTTATACAAATATCTAGTAACAAAATTATTATTTAATTATTCATATATTTTTATAAATAAAGAAAAATATTCTGAAGTTTGCATCAATTTTAACTAAATTTTGGAGTTCAACGTTACGGTAGTATTATCTTTTACTCGTAATTGTTAGACAATGCGGCAAAAAGACATTTTGTTACAAGAAAATATCAAAGAACAGCCTCTCAATTCAACACAACACAACAATATTTTGTCGGTTAAAAATTTCCTATTTACAAGTTTTTTTTTTTTTTTTTTTTTTTCAGGTAAGGTTTGCGGAAACCACATTCAAATCCGAAAAACTAAAAAAATATTTTTATTCGCATTTCCGAGAGCTTATTAGTAAGTAGAATTATCTAATAAAATGAATTTTAAAAATTTAAACATTTGGATGACCACTGCATAATTGCGTTATGTATAGCGCATGCGAATTTTCAACCTTCTATCGAATTTTCCTGGAAACCATTTAATTTTCAACCTTGCTTCATCCATAACGCTATAACTAATCGTGCGATTCTCAATTTGCCTCATCGCATTTTTTATCACTCAGCGTGTTACTTCATTACTGCTCTTAAATGCATATTATTGGAACGAACATGAAAAGTCAAAAAAGTAAACCCTTTACTCAAAATAATACTTAAACGAGAAAGAAACAGAAACGCTATTGAAATCTGCTTTGTGAGGGAATCTGGATGAAAGATTTTCAAACCAATTTGATTCCCCCGAGAAAGTCTCACTTTTAAAATCTTCCCTATTTTAATGTTTTTACCTTATCTTTCCTTGCAAAGATTAGATTTCATTAGATTGTATTCAAAAGAGTGGTCGTTTTGATATTTTATATAACTTCCGAATACTTTTTTCATTTCAATTTTTAAAGATTCTATAAATAAATGCAATGCTTCATGAGCATTCACATTGTAATTTTGAAATGTAGCTAGTGGTTTTAAACAAATACTGGAACATAGAAGTAATTAAAACAGGTTTTCATTTAGGTAAGGGCCGAAGATAAATTGAGAAGAGGCATTCGACCTTAAGGACTTACGTACACGTTTTTCTATATTTAAATAAATTTATTGTATATTTAAACATTAATGCGTCTTTGTAACGTAATGACTTTCTCATGCTACTCAAGACGTCACATTTTCCGAGTTAATTAAATCGATATTGTTTCAAACCTATGAAACTTTTTGGCCTCCTCCCTTTTGTCACAAGCTGTCACACTTCATTACACTTCTATACCCTTATCACGTGTACCTCTAAATTACATAACGCTTTTGCTAGCAGTTAAAAAACTAAATGTGTATTATATTCCAAAATTTATTTTTCCACTTCAACTATGTATTTAATGACATTTAAGAGTATAATAAAAATGATTGGATGCGTACGTATTTTGAAGAAAAAATGTGAAAACAAATAGTATAAAATTATTTAAATCGTGATTTTAAATGTGCTTATTTTAACTAAAATTGTGTAATGTCACTTTTCTTGTTACCCTGCCTTTCTTTTTATAAAATTCACAATTTCAGGAATCGCCTTCCTCCCTTCCAAGAGTATCATCATTTGTGGGCAATCCTTAATTTAAAGATAATACAAAAAAAAAAAAAAAAAAAAAAAAAAATATCAAGAATTTTTAAATAACATGATTTGCACAAATAAACACACGCGAGCCGCGATGGCTCAGGGGATAGAGCGTTCGCCTTCCAATGAGGCGAACCGGGTTCGAATCCCAGTCGATACGAATTCCGCATCCGGCTTGCACTGACCACAGTGCTGACGTGAAATATCCTCAGTGGTAGACGGATCAAGGGTTAGAGTCCCCTTGCCGTCAGGCTAACCGTGGGAGGTTCTCGTGGTCTTCCTCTCCATGTAACGCAAATGCGGGTTAGCTCCATCAAAAAGTCCTCCACGAAGGCAAATATCTCCCAATACTCGATCCAGGAGTTCCCTTGTCTTCTGGATTGGGTTCAAAATTACAAGGCTACGGAGTTGAACATTAGTAGCCGTAAACCCATTAAGTTGGGTCGGCTGTTCAACGACGGTTATAAAATAAAAATAAACACACGCAAAAAAAGAAAATTTTATATTGACTAACAACAATTAATGTTTTCATTTTCCATTTGTGTTTTCATAATAAAATGTTTCCTATTGAGAATAACATTTTGTTGTCATTTTTAAAATCAAAGTGACATTTTATGACATTTTGTTAGAAAATATAGTTTTTATATGTTAAGGACATTTTATGATAATTGTTAAAAACATATACATTCACTTTTGTCACTAAAAAATATTTTTCCTCTGTTCATTTGAACGAACTACGTTGCTAGAAAATTTCTCGTTTTATTGTATATCTATATTAAAAAAATCCCATTCAAAAATGTAAAGAATACTTAATCTTATTTCATAAGATTAATTGTCTTTAATCTTATGAAAAAAAAATTGAAATAAGATGAGAGATTTTGATGAGAAAAAGGTCAAAAAGTCTGATTTACAAACCGGAAAATGCGATTGCAGTTTCAAGATAGTTTGTTATGAACTATGTAACTATGTAAAAAAATTAACTATGTAAAAAAGAACTATGTAAAAAAGAACTATGTAAGAAAAACTAAGTAAAAAATATACTAAGATATTACTTTACATATCATAAGCTTCAACACTGAGAAAAAAAAAGTATGGTCAAAACTACCAGAATATGGTGAAATTTACCGTGTTTCTGGCTTAATGGGAACACCAAAAATCTCGGTAATTTTTATCGAACGTTTTAGTAATGAGTTTAGTAAAATTAACAATAAAATTTGATTTTATAATATGCGTATAAATTCTGTAAATGTGGTAATTTTAGAAAAGGCCTTAAAAATAATTTAATTTACAGTCTTATAATTTTTTACTAAATATGTGGTAATAAAAGGTAAAATTTTGAAACCAGAATTTCTGGTAAAACGTTACCATATGAACGGAAAAATTACGAAATTAATGGTTTAAATATCGTATATTTTGGATTTATTAACCAGAATTATGCGTTTTATCTTTTTTTTTTTACGAGGAGGGTCATTACCATAGAGTACGGTAATTTTATTTGCATTTTTTTCTCCTTATGATAAATTAAGTTTGTGATATGTTATAATTTAAATATTTAAGAAATAATATGTCATCATATTTATTTGAGAAATGCTTATGCTCTTATAATTATAAATAATTGTCTAAACAATTCTCATAACATCATAAATATTTTTTTTTCCATTTAAGGACTTAAAAACTTATAATTAACCAGAGTCAAGAGTCAAGAATATTTTTTCGATTTCGACATTTTTTAAAGATATTTGACTAATTTTAATTTATTTGATTTAAAACATGTAAACATAGATTTTTCTATAAATTAAAACTGGAATGCAATGAAATAATTTAAGTTAATAATCTCTTTGTTTTCTAAAAAGGAAATGCTCATTAATATAATCATCTTGCTTTTTGAACAATCGTTATCACTTATTCATTAGATTACACTGTAAGTAAACAAAATATAACATTCATTGAACTATAGAAATGAAATTTTTAAGGTTATGAAAAAGTTTATTCCACTATACGCGTGGTAGTTGAAATTATTATTTTTAAAACCAGAATTTCCGGTAAACTAGTATCACATGAACGAAAAAATTACCAAATGAATGGTTTAAATAACGCATACTTTGGTTTTTATTATTATAATTATGTTTTTTTCCTTAGACATGTCATTACCATACAGTATTTTACTGGAATTGCTTTCTTCGCTCATAATTATCTGAAAATTGTAAAACTCAATTTTTTTTTTGTTATGGATGAAGAATTAAATTAAATTCTCCATGCTAATAGTAAATCGTTGATGTTGACGGTATTCCAGATTATGAAACTCTCTTAATTTTTGATGGCTGTAACTATAGTTAGAAATAAAAGTGATGCCCGGATGTAGTAAAATGACCATATACAACATAATACGCCATTTGGCGGAAAACTGCGAAGTTAACGTTTTTCTATTCAGAAAACGTCATAAGGCATGCGAAAAAAATATACTAAGAAGTTGCAGATTATCGTTTACTTAGTATGAATTGTTAAAGTTAATGCTATAAAGTTAATGCTTAAAACGCTTATTTGTTTGTTCAGAATTTCCTAAATTATTATGTGACGAAATTATCTCTAGGAAAGAAAAAACATGTAATTATCACAAGACACCGTTAAACCGGTCAAGTCTACCATTTGTCTTAGTTGACCTCTATTATTAAGAACCAAATTTATCCTACATAATAAAAGGACGTAAAAAAACTTTTTAATCTGACCACCTCCCTATCTTGTATGTTGACCACTAAAATTAGTCAAATTTGTCTAGCGCTCTTATTTTAAGTGCTTCATAAGTTTATTGAAAAAAAACTTTTTCAGAATATTTTCTGTGCTAACAAAAAACCCTTTGTGAGTTGACAAAATTTAAGTAAAATATTAAGGGATTTTGCAACAAATAGGCCTGCAAGTATACTAAAATGAATTTTAAAATGTTAAAATAAAAATAAAGTTAGCTTTATAATTCTAAATATGTTCTTCGACATTGATATTTTAAATAAATAAGTGGCAAGCGTCACTATCAAAATATGTAGATATTTTTAAACTGATCAGTTAAATATTGAAGTTCTGTAACAAATCACAAATCATTCTTAAATTTATCACTTTTTTAAATATATATGAGGTATTAGCTAAATAAAGTTTAGCTAAAAAATTTAAATTGTATTCATCTCTCTTTTTTTAATTAGCAAAATATAAGAAATATATGAAAAACAAGATATACATTATAGTAAAATGATCTAAGAAATGATAAGAAAAAGACAATGAATCATCCTCTGTATAAGTTGGCCACCAGTTTGAGCTGATCATTAAAGAAATGCAGTGGACAACTAACCCAGGTTTTATTATACTTTTCTTTTTGATGAAAATTGAAATAAAGGGAGTTTGAAAATTAAAAATAATCATGTCGTAGCAAGTTTTGTATTCTCAAGTTTCTATCGTAAAGTCATAACTTAAGAAATTCTGAACAAAAAAAAAGTACTTGTCGCGTAATCCCCAAGCGTTCTTAGCGTTTATCCCCAAGATGTCTATCCGTACTAAATACTACTATTTTTAAGCTTACTTTTTCACTATATTTTTCAGTCTAGTTTCTAAACAGAAACACTTTTTTTCACCTAGGGGCACTGTCAGCAGTCTCGTCATGTAGGGCGTAGCCACTTTACAACACCAAGACAAAATTTTTAAATATTGGAACAGCTGTTCGAAATTTTAGAGCATGGCATCAATGAGTACCCAGTTCAGTCACTATCTATCAATAACATAAAATAACTATAAATATGGAGTTGTGTAAAAATGTTCCTTCGTAAAAGAGGCGTCAAAAAAGAAAATCTAACGTTCTCAACTGCTTATTTGATTATTTTTATAACTATTCGAAAAAAGTTATCTTCGTTATCATTAAACGATAAATTTGTCTTAAAGTTTAACTAAAATGAACACTGTTTATCTTAGTACTATATTTATGACAAAGTAAAGCATAAAAAAAAAACATTTTAATGGCAGCATTTATTCAAGAAAGTATTCGTTTAGTTAGAAAATTATTCACTTTTATTTTGTTCGCTGAAATAATTTTTTGGAAAAAAAAGTGAAAAAAAACTTGGATTCTGTTTAAGAAATAAAAACCTAATTAAATTGAAAATGTAATTAATAACAGAAATAACTGTAAAGTACTCCTCCAAAAAAATATTACCAATGAAAGATTCCGCATAAAGTTTGTGCGTAAATTATCGGACTTGTCAAAAACTTAAAATCACTCCACTTGCATCGAAACGAACGAAATTTCGTTGCTTTTAAAAATTCAACCTCAAAAAAAAAAAATCAAGAGTAGAAAAAAAACTCAAAAGAAACAAAGACTAACTGAAATAACATTCAATAACATCAAAAATCTTCAACTTCAACGCAGTTTAAACTCTTCAATTCGTTTTGATACTTTTCTTTAATCGCGAATGGAGAAAATTCCTTTTAAAAGTTTTTCATCTCGTTTTCTCGGAGCCATTTTCTTTTCGAAGGAGGAAAAAAAAAGCAATCTAAATAAAATAAATTCAGAAGTAAAGAAAACATGAACCGTAATGCCATCAGTGGTTAATATAAATAAAGTCTTAAGCGCCCCTGTAAAAACAATCCCGCTACTCAATTAGTCGAGCAAACGGTAAGAAAAATATCAACAATTATAAAGCTGATATAAGGTTTAACTTGGAGAAAGACTTTTTTTTTTGCCAATAGATTTCAGCAGGTTTTTGGTCCAAAAAATACCTGCCTTAATCATTAGTCACCGTTTCTCCATCAAAAAAGAATTGTACAACTTCATTCTCAAATGATTACTCTTTTACGGCTTTCTTTTTAAATCAGTTTAGTCGGAAGCTATCGCATCTAGTCCGTTGGGAAAAAGATTTCTGTTGGGGGTGGTAGTAGGGTGGAGGTTCGAGCCCCGTGCGTCAATAGCATGCACCATGATTAATCAAGAGCATCACTAACAAGAAACCAGACTGTGTTTTTGTTGCCTTCAGCACAAACAAAGAGAGGTTCCTTTTTTTAGTTTTTAGCTTTTTTTTTTTTTAGTTTCTTGCAGTCTTTTCCTCCCGCTAACCCTTAAGGCACGAAATTAAAGAAGTTGATGAGGCGATATGTTAAAAGAATCGCGAAGGTTTTTCCAGACCAGCTTTTTCTCTCTATCGTCAACCAAGATGCGGGCCGGTCCTGTTGTTCTTCAATTTAAACTTAATTAAAAGTGCGTTTACTTTGCGTTCGCCTTTAATAAAAATTCAATTACCGCGCTGTTGACTCTATATTTCTTGTGTTGACATAAGTGCTGGCGAAGCTAAGGCAGTGGACAAAATTTTTTTTATTTCTTTTTTTCAGCACTCTGTCCTCAAACACACGCGAACCGACCGACCCCTTTTGGCCCCCTCCCCCTTCCTACGTCATTAGCAGAGGAAAACTTAGTACTCATTTGCAGGACCAGAAGCTTGCAATTAACGCTAGTAACAGTCAAACTATTTCGCGTGTTTCGTGACTCTGCTACCCCCCCTCTCCTTTGAACCCCTTTATCAGATAAAGAAGGGGGGGGGTTCGATAAATACCCAATGCCAACATCCCAGGGCTCCTTTCTTTTTCGAAAACGAAAAGGGTAAAAAACCTTACCTTTTAATATTTTCAAGAAAAGAATTTGCTGATGACATTAGATCGTTTTTTTTTTTCTTTGTGCATGGACAAAATACCTATCTTTTAATGTTCCCATTGGCTTAAAGATTACACACAAAACAAGAGTTTTTTTTAGGGCTATTTACTTTGGATAATCCTTAGCTTCATGGTTAGTAATTAAAAAAAAATGATCAACGATATAAATAATCTTTTAAGATGTATAGTTGAAAAGAAAAAAAAAGTGTGACTAAGATTTAAACGCGTGGCATAAAGCCCCTGATGTTAACAAAATGTTTTTTGAGGTAAAACATTCTTTCTGCTCCAGGCAGAAAAAGGTTACTTTAAATTTATACGTTTAACTACTAAATCTCCAATAAAAATTCCTTTAGAGAATGAAAAAAAAAATGTTTGGAATGTTTGGTCAGCGGCCTTATTTTCATGCAATTTCACTCTTATTTAAAAATTGAAATTTGTTCGGGGCATCTGATTTTAATAAAAAATAATCTTAGAGAATTTTTATTTTATTTTTTAAGCAATAATAAACAAATGAGAAAAAGAAATTTTAGCGATGCAAAAATGTGCCCTCACGGCACTAAAAATGAATGCAAGCTTGATTTCAATTACTCAATGCATTCTCATTTTGTTTGATTTATAAATTTTTAATGAATTTAAAAATGCTATAATTAGTTTTTTTTCATATTTATTTTTTGTATGTGACTACGACAATGAAATATTTAAGAAAGAGGGCGTAACAAAAACTGATAAAAGAACAAAAGTTTATTGGATTGGGATGCTATTGTTAAAATAATTGGCGTGTGTTTTGCATTTATAATAACGTAAACAAAACGAAAAATACAGAAAGGTAAGTAAACCATAAACATTCTTTTTTCCTCAATCGCCATTTAGTAAAGATATAAATGGAAGAACATGCTAAGTCCAATATTGAAAATGACTTGTTAAGTTTATTTGGTTTTATTATTAAGTTTCTAAAACGTTTGCTAAATTTTTTTAATGCTTTTTGAGATATAATTCTTTCTTTTTAGAAAAAAATTGGAGTGACTGGTTTTTACTTTCGGAGCTGACAAGTGCAGGGATTCACAGCCATTTTTAGTCTCGACCTAAAACCAAAAGTCAGCTCGACTGCGACGCAAAATCAAGCATTAGATTGGCTTTGATCAAAGGTCAAAACAGCTTAGCTACCCGAAATCAGAGTTCCTATTAGACCGAGAATAAAAACTCTAACATTTCTTTTAAATATTTATTAATTATATAAACTGCAACCAAAAATCGGGTTTTTAAAATTTAAAAAAACAGTAGATTAAAAAAAATGGTTTGTGGAAATTATTAATAGTTTGTTATCTAAAAAAAGAAAACACGTGAACAACAATAGTACTAGATTAAAAAATTTCATTCGCTTAAAAATATACAAGTTGGAAATAACAGTCGACGTATTTTTAAGCTCTCAAAAATAGGAGCCCACTTTCAAGACTTGCCACTCATGAAACGTCTGGTAAGTCTCAGACTTTTCAAGTCTTGAAAATTGGGCCTATTTTTAAGAGCTTGAAACATGTCGACTGTTATTTACAATTTGTATATTTTTGCAGCGAATGAAGTTTTTTAATCAAGTAAATATCTTAATACTTCAGTTTCTTTGAATTATATATTTAACAACTGTACTAATCTATAATACGTAAGTTTTATTTTTTTCACGTCCTTTACTTTATAGAGGGGAAAATAGGTTAACCCTTTGACGCAGACATTTTAGTACGCATATTTTTCCTACTTTTTTTCATTATTTAGAACAATATAAGTGAAAAATATTATGTTTGGCATTTAAATAATTTATGGTTATAAAATAACAACACCGGTGATCTTTTTCTGCGTGAAAGGCAAAATCTTCCAAATACGATTTCCTTCCGAGCAATAATTTTTCTAATTTTCAATTATTTACAGCTATTTAGATCTAAGAGAAGCAGATGCTCATCATTGAAGTTTCTTTAATTTACCAAATCAATTATTGATAAATTTTTGAATATAAATGAAAAAAAAAAGTTTTTCCAACTACTCTTTTGGACTTATTTATTTTATTACGAATCTAATTCCCATTATCTAACAAATTCTTTTAGTAATTATTCGACTGTTTTTTATAATTAAAAATGCCAAAATATAATTTTGCTTGTAATTTGAGAGTCAGTTAAAATATATAAAAAGGATAGTTCTAAACTTTAACTTTTGGAATAAGCTAAACAGCGTATTTTTTTTTTTTTTTTACATTTTTGTGTTTCCCTCTTTGTATTCTATGCCTCGACACAAAAGAAGGTTTTTCATTATGTAAACTGTAGTATGTTTGTTTGGCATTATTTGCTTTTTTTCCCACCCCGTTGTTTAGATTTATTCATATGTAGCACTCTTTTCACTTGATTTTAAATTTTAAAAGAAGGTTGAAGCTTTTGAGTGCAGTAACATGAAAACAACTCTGTGGTGAATTAACGTTCAAAATGCAACTTCTCATTACTCAGTGATGTAATGACCAAAGCATCTATGCAAATACAAAGTTTCAATGCCCACTGGGCGCTTACAATGTAGTCGAGAAGTTCACTTGCGCTCCCTTAAAATTAAATAAATTAAAAATATATATTTTTAAAGTTAAATTTGATTTTAAAAGTGCCGGCTAGGTGGTCGATCGTTCAGCGTGCCTGACTGCGAAGCCAATGACTGCGCGTTCGATTGATTCCCCCTCAGGGCATGTATGTTGTTCTTTGTTGTGTGACGTGTGAATATGGACACCCTGTGTACGAGTATCTGTGGTTGTGTGGCAATGGCATGAGTAATGCTATTCGCCTCCGTGACTTAGGTTCACAGGTGCCCACTGGGTAGCATGTTACCTACCTTTATATCTACAGTTTGTAAAGAGAGATTTTGAGGGCGCTGATTGGATTTCTTGGCAACCTGTGACACATGGCTATTTCATTCTGCTATGCTTGTTATTTTAATTATAGAACGATTTTTGTACTACAGCTTTTCTTTTTCATACTTGAAATATTAGTTTTTTTCGCCTGAGAAAATACCTTTTTTTTTATTTAAAAATGAAATAGAAACTATTTTATTTAACATTATTACCTTTAGAAGCAATGTTCTAAATTTAGAAGAATGTTCTAAATTTTGAAGATTGCAACAAGTAGGGAAAGGAATTCGGGGAACTGACAAATACGAAGTAGAATTCCTGAACTTGGAAACCTCACGGACAAAAATTCTCACATAATGGATCTAAAATTGTATGGTTTTTAATTAAAATTTTTTGTTGAGCTTGCACGTATAGTAAATTTAATTTTGAAATTCAAAAGCATGATGTGCTCCAAAAATTGATAAATCCTTGTTGTAATTTAATATTAATATTCCTTAAAAAACTCTTTTCTTAATTTTTAAGTTTTTGCTTGTTTTGTTTCGATAATGTTATTAGCGGTTAATTCTATTTATATACTAATAAAAAATTTTCTTCTTTTTATGGAAAGAAAGAGTCTGTATAACTTTTTTTTATCGGTTTTGATGATTTTAAGCAGATTTATTCAGCACGTGGCTCTTTTTTTTAAAAATTAAATGGGAAAGTCTGCATAAATAAAGTATGCAAATCTTAGAACTTATAATTTATTTGAAATGTTTCCTCTTGTCAGTTAAATATTCATTCATTGAAAAAAAAACTATTTTTGTGAAACAATAGAAATTAAACTACGCTTTTTCACTGAAAATCTATTTCTATCTTTTCATTTCATGTATTTATTTATTTTACTGAACTTCAATAATAATTAAACATCTGATTTCGATTTTTTGACTAAAGATAGAAGAGGAATGAAAATAGAAAATCTATAAAATAATACTCTCTACTTTAGTATACATTTTTATTTTCTAGTAACGTGTTATACTTATTGTAACTTGTAAACTTGTCATATGCTTCTTGCTATAAAAAATTTTCATTAATTATAAATGTTCTATAATTTTATTGCTGAATTATAATATTTTAGAATATTTTCCTCTAAGATATTATAAGATCTTTTTCAAATAATCAAAAATAATTTTTCTATAATATTTATAAACATTTCAAAATCTCATACTAATTTAAACTGAGCCTGCATAGTTTTTATTTCTGTAATCACACGTGATAAATTGTTATAGATTTTAATTTCTAAGAGCATAAGGAGATTCATAATACTATTCAATTTGAATATTAATCAATTCTAATATTTATCATATAAAAGCTAGCTAAAAATACTTTTAAAATATATGTTCGCAATTTATGTTTAATAATGATTAGTGTACAAATTTGATGTTTTACCAAAACATAAAATGTTGCTTACCTTACATTTACGTGAAATCCATAAAATTAATATTAAAAAATGTTATACTGAAACGCAAAGGAAATATTTTAAACGAATAAAGAAAAATATAAAAATAAAATTTAAAGCAAACTAGATTTCAATAACTGCGTTATTATTAAAAGACCATTGATGACGCTATTTTATTTTCTATACAAAACTTTAACATTTAATTAGCTTTAGAAATATACTAGAACGGATTTATGATTGATTTACATTTTGTGAACAAGTTACAGAGAAATGATATTGGAGAGGAGCTACAAAAAAGACGTAACAGAAGGCTTTTCCAAGAAATCCAATCAGCGAATTCAAAATCTCTCTTTACAAACTGTAGATGTAAAGGTAGTTGTACATGCCACCGGGTAACTTGAAAGAGCAACACTTTCGGCATCTTCCGAGGCAAAGAACGGGTGTTCAGACAGTGGCTGCTGTTAAAAAAAATTCTAAAATTTAGAAATTTTTATTTTAAATCATGTTGTTGTTCCTAATGCTACTTGCCAATAGCCGCAAGTTTACTTTGTGAAACCAAGCGAATTTATGGCAGAGAATGCGTTTCTTGTTTCTCGGTGGTGACGTCTATGGCAAGAATACTTCAGCCAGACACACGTCGCAGCCCGTTTATATAGTGGACAAATTCATACATCCACAGATCATAATTTTGACCTGAACCAGGGAACGATCAATCTTCAATTTAGTACCCTCTGAGGTATGATTTGTAATGGGAACATGGAGTACTTTGTAACTCGACAGATTTAAAGTGCACCAGTCATAATTTATTTCACACCACTGTTTCATCAATAGGATTCATTTTTCAGAATAAGATAGTAGTAGTACTTTATTTACGTCGCATTAGAGCTGCATAATGGGCTATTGGTGACGGTCTGGGAAATATCCAAAGACAAGCCATCACAATTTTGATCTTTTACAGAGGGGATGGCTTGCCCGACAACCTGTGCGCGAAATCAAACATTTTACGGTAGAACAGTTAAAGATGATAGATACCGCTCGATTCCTTCGCAGCATCCATCCACCAATGACTGCTATCAATGATGCTGGGCCGGGATGACCTGGTCGGTAGGGCGCTGGGCCCATGTACAAGAGGTCGTGGGTTCGATCCTCGCCGGCCGAAGACTCCCCGTGTAGTAAATGGTGACTGATGCACGTTAAATCTGTCGAGTCTCAAAGTCCTCCATGTTCCCATAACAAATCAATACCTATGGGGGTACTGATCCAGGAGTTTCCTTGTCTTCTGGATTGGTTCAAAATTACAAGGCTACAGAGTTGAGCATTAATAGTCGTAAACCCATGAAATTGGGTCGGCTGTTCAACGACGGTTATAAAATATAAAAATAAAATATCAATGATGCTTAATTTTGATGTTGTATTGGGTATTTACAATCAATCTACTGTGAAACACAGAAGCAAGATAGCACTGTCTACCATAGCATACTAATAATATAAATATTAATGTTTGGATCTGAAGTCAAAAAGCACTGTGCTTTTTTAAAGCTTAAATGGTAGACTTTACATAAGTATTATCATTATTTTTTCGTATACATGTTTTTTATATATATATATATATAAATTACTTTTGATGGCCTGAAATTAAAGGGTTAAAAGTGTTAGGGTTTTTTTAAAAAAAATAAATAATAAAAAAAAAAATGGATATTTTTATTTTATTTTATAACATTTAATCATTAGTCGAGGCTAGCATCATCATGTGACAAGTACGAGATTTACTCATTTTCTACGTTTCTATTAGAAATAAACCAATTCTCGTAATATTAAATTACATCAGAGAGAATTTTAAAAATATTTATTAAAATATTATTAAAGAATTTTATATATATATATATATATATGCGAGCTCGTATATAAAAGCTAGGTGTCGTTTCCTTTAAATTCATTTAGCTATTTTTATTTTATTTAATAATGATTTTATTATGTTTAGTCATGACTAAGATCATGATGTTTCAGATTATACTAACATTACGATTATATTAACGATAACATAACGATTATATAATGTTATACTAAATTGAAATCAACATCAGGAAAAATATGAAGCAATTAATTTAAAAAAAAGTTTTGTAGTCTTTTAATTTCAAATAGCCGTTCCTATTTTATTTTATAATCATTTTTTTAGCGTTTAATTGTAACTAGCTCTACTATGGTGCTTTGTTATGTCGACCTCTACTCACATTTCTTGCATTTCGAAAAGATCAATTCTCGTAATAACATATCTAAATTAAGATTTAAAATATAAAACTAATTTTTTATAAGGAAAAAAGTTAGGTGAAGTTTTCTCTCAAACTGAATTGCTATTTCTGTCTTATTTTATATTTAACTTTTAACATTTAGTGGTCATTAGGTTCATAATGTTTTGATTACATCAACCTTTACTCGCACTTTTCTATATTCAGAAAGAACCAATTTATCCCATTTTTCTAATGTAAGTCGAAACCTACGAAAAAGAGGAATTTTTAGTGAACCGATTCTCGAAATACTAAATTAAAATCTACATCACGAAGAATCCTAAAAATAAAAAGCAATATTTTTTTTAAAACCAAATAACTGCTTTATTTTATAATCACAATGGTGTTTCAATCAATCAACTGTTTTGTTTCGATTACCTCTATTATAATTTTTCACAATTTTATTTTCATGAACTTATAATTTTTTCTCTTCGAAAAGATCGAAACTTGTAATTACATATTTAAAATCGAAATATACATTAAGCTTAAGGTTATGAAAACAAATTTAAGAAGAAAAAAAAGAGCTGGATGAGGTTTTCTTAACCAAAAATATATTTATTTTTTATCATATTTATTTTTTTTGAACTTAAATCGTAACAAACATTATAAAGAATTGATTACATCAACATTTAGACATATTTTTTTATATTCGAAACAGAGCAGTTTATGTCATTACACTAAGCCAAAATCTACGTAAGGACAAATTCTAAAATATGCAACTATTACTACTTAAAAAAAAAAAAAAAAAAAGAAGAAGAAGAAGAAGAAGAAAAATAGGAGTAGTTTTCTGTTCCTCAGCTAGTTGCAACGTGTAATGTCCAATTTTATAAAAAAAAAAAGTCTTAACACGGTAAATTTTAATAAAATTAGCATCAATTATAAATTTGAAAAAAAAAAAAAATAATAATTAAAGGAAACACGAAAGCAAATCCCTACATGCTATCCTTTTTACCATATTCTCTTCTTTCCACTTTTGCTTCGAATGGTTTTTTTTTTCCTTGTTTTGTTTTACTCTTGGGCTCTCTAAAGAGCCCCGGGCCTCATAAGGGTGGGGTCAGAGGGCCCAGGGGCGCGTGCCCCCTCTTTGTTTGCTCAGTTCCAACAAACGGTCGTCTTCTGTTGATTCAGCCCTGGAAGCCGAGACTCGAATATCAACATACATCTCCATGGCAACAGCGAAGAGAATCCTTGGTTTTAATTAATTCCCTTCGTCTTTAGCTCTTTGTTTTCCCACACACATTAAGGACCCCTTCCAAGACACAACTATCTTTTACAAGTTTTTTTTTAAAGTATGTAAAAAATTCAATCTACAGTAAGCAACACTTCAATAAAGTGTGAGGACAAAAGCGTTACACTTATCATTCGTGTTAAAACTGATTTTAACTATTTTTAAAATTTTCAATGAAATTTAAATCACGAACTCTCCGTTTTATTTTGATTATTGCAAAATCTCAACAACGAAAAATTTATTTAATTGAATTCCTGTATATTGAAAGGGCTTCAGTTCAGTCAACTCTTTCATCTAGAACGCGAAAGAGAAAACTACTTCCTATGGGAGCAAAAAGCCTGAAAAAAAAATTATGTATATGGTCTTGTACCAAAAAAGACCATTTAAATGATTTTTTCTTCTTCAGGTTTTTCAAACTGATAGAAAAAAGTGGAAAAGAATTTTTTTTCTTTCTCGAAAAGCAGTAAGCAGAACTAAAGTCTTAGATGATTTATTTGCCTTATTTCGGCTTAACATATAAAATATAATATTTAAAAGCCCCATTTGATTTTTAAGGTACACGAAATTTTACATCATTTTAATCTAAATCCAGACAAAATCCAAAATTAAAAAAAAAAGTGATTGATTAACTCATGTGAAATTAAAAAAAATAAAAATACTTCTTTTAAATGGTGAAATACAAATATAAATAGTAGATATTTGATCAAAAGAATTTTTTTTTTCAATTTATAAGTTTTGGTTTTCTCAATCAACGAAATAGTTTTAAAAACTCACAGCATTCAATGTTTTGGACAAACGATTGTAAACAGCATTTTATATTGCAAACTATAATGGCTTTTAAGAATCTTTTTTTTTTTCAAAATGTTTTAAATTTAGAATTAAACAATAAGTTTTCGTTTGCAAACCTTTATAAACTTTATTTTGCAAATAAATCTGCATTTTGCAAAGATTTGAAAGCTAACTTAGGTTAATTCTTATAAAAAGCATAAATATGAAAAATTGAAATAATTTATTATATTTTTAATTAAAAAATAATATAGTACTGAGGTAAAATATAAATGCATTAAATGCCATACAAATAGCAGTTAACGCGTGAATTTTTTAGAATTTTTTTTTTATTTGTTCAAAAACGGTTCTTATTTTTCTTAAGAACAGCTATTTTTTTCACAAATTATAAATCGCTTACTTTTGTTTCCATAAAAAAATATCGTTTTTTTTTTTTTTAAATTATGCTTATTAAAAGATGTATATTATTCTTCAATTCCAGAGATTTGGAAATCTCGTAAATGGAAAGTGTTTCGTTCCATGAAGTTTAATTTTATTCATTTAATGTGATTAGGTCTTCCACGTGATCGAAAACAGTCTATTGGAAATTAAATGAAAACAATTTTTACAGTTTGTTGCAAACTATAGGAAAAAAAATTTACTTGGGAATGAATATTAAAAAATAATTTTATGTTTCGCTTTATGTTCAACAACGCTTAGAAGTTACATTGGCTTTGATTGTCAAAAAAGCTCCTTTTTTCAATTTCCATTTTTAATGTATCAAAAGAATCATTTCATTCAAATCTTAATCATATAAAAAATGTCTAATACTTCATAAAATTTCTAACTAATGTATATTTTATAAACATTCTGATTTCGAGAACTGAATTAGCACCCTTAGAAAATAGTAACCTCATGGTTGTATAAATAACTCAAAATAATTTATATGACAACAAAAAACTTAATAGTTTTTGTTAGTAAGTGAGTATAGGTAGTGGTTGAACGAATAATTAAAAAAAAATGAAGTTTAAATTTATGAATAAGTTGTATGCAAAATCTTTTTGGTCTTCTTTTCTGACAAGGAGTCTAAAACCTTAAGACCAGCTATTAAGGAACACCCAACAAATGTACGGAAAAAGTTTAAGGAAGAATAATGTATCCTGTGTTTATATTATTATTATTAATAATATAATAATTGTTATTAATAATCATAAAAATTATTATAATTAAGATTATTATTAATATAGCTCCTTTGATTTAATACACATTCGAATTTTATTTTTTCACAATAAATAATTATAAGCAATATCGAAAAATGATTAAGTATATTATGTTTTTGTAACTTAAAAAAATAGCTCCTAAATTATATAATAATTTTTATTTTGTCCTAAGTTAAAGTTCAGAGTGCTCTAATTTAAACATAGCAGTCTTACGTGCTCTGAAAATGTCATATTTGCATACAAACAACCCAACATTACAAACTTATTTTAAACATTGAATTTAAATGCAAATGTTTTTGAATATTAATATTAAAAATAACTAGAAAATGTTAAGCTTTAAACAACATTTTACATCTCATAGAATAATGGCTACAATTTTGCATCGTCATTCATCAAAAATATATCATTAAAAATTCGAACTCATACTAATTTTAATGACTCTTTAAATATGACGTTTAAATTTCGAAATGATGCAACCAAAAGAATTATGTCCCTTTAGATTTTCCGGAAAATATCCAGATCGATACCTTTTATTGTGAATGTATTTATTTATTTATTCAATACAGTATTCATATATTCATTCTTCAGATATTCATGTATTCTATTTACACATGTATTTATTTATTTCGACGCATTGCTTACTTTCTCACTCCAGATGGGATCGAAAGGGTGTAGACAGTCCAGTTATTTGATTTTTTGTTTTGTTTAACTTGTCTTTTTGTTGTCTCTTCGGATATTTTACAACAAAAGATGTTGGCTCTGTTTACATATTGCTCACGTGTGAAATCATTTCAGAGGCAAATGATAGTCTTTTACCATCCCTCTGGTGCATACATACACTTCTAGCCAGTAAGCAGCTTGAGGATAAACGGTAACATAAATCCTCCTTGCTGACTAACAATGAGGTGGACAACATTTAATAAGAACGGATTTTTTTTCAAAGGTTTATATTTTATAAAAATAGTTATTGGTAAAGATTTTGTAGAATGTAAGCTTAAGAATCACTTTAGTACGAAGATCATTTATAAGATTATCTACAGTTCATGTTTTATTGTTTATATATAAATTTTAACCTGTCTTTATCAAGTATTAACGAGCACAAATATATACTCAAATTTTCTTTTTATTAATGTATTTTTATTTTATTTTAGGCACAGAGTAAAATAAATGAAGCTTAAAATCTGTTGCGTAAAATTTCAAATTTTGTTTTACCTTTAAATTTTGAAAGTTATTTGGCAAACTTCGATGTTTTAAATACCTAAAAAAAGTTGAAAATTATAATTTGTTTAAACAATATTGTAAAAGCTTATTTTGCAATATTAATTAAATATATCACATTGTTCTATTGTTGATAAGTTTGTACCGTTTTCAATTTCTTCTAATTTTTTTCCATTGCATATATATTTATTTACTTATACACTGAGGAAATAATTATGGTCAAAACTCCCAGAATATAGTAAAATCTAACGTGTTTCTGGCTCTATAGGGAGACCAAAAAGCTCAATAATTTTTACCAAAGAGCTTTGCTAGTTGCATTGGCAAAATTAACAATAAAATATCGTTTTAAAAAACGTGATAAAACTTAGTAAAGGTGGTAAAATTTGTTAATTTTACCATGATATCTTAGTATGGCATGAAAATCATTTATTTAGTTAAATTTATTTTTCAGATTTGTATTTTTTACTAAATGTGTGGTAATAAGAACTATAATTTTGAAAATCAGAATTGCAGACAAACCATTAATATATGTACTGAAAAATTACCAAATAAATGGTTTAAATACCGTATATTTTGGTCTGATTTCCTGAAATATAGTTTTTTTCCCCAAGAAATGTCCTTACCATACTGTACAGTAACTTTACCAGAATTTTTCTTCCGTATACGCATTGCTAATTTCCTCCCATCAGCGTCCAAGTGGGATCGAAAGAGTGCAGAATAGACGGGTCCAATTATATGATTTTTTTTTAACTCGTCTTTTTGTTGTCACTTCGGATATTTTATAACAAAAGATGTTGGCTCTGCTTACATATTGCTCACGTCTAGAATCATTTCACAAGCAAATGATAGTTTTTTTACCTTTCCTTAGGTGCTTAAATATATTTTAGCCAGCAAACAGCTAGAGAATAAACGGTAATAAAAATCCAACTTACTGACTACTGACAACTTACTGACTGAGGTGGACAACATGTAGTATCGTTCAGAAAGTTTTCTACAGCACGTGTCTTATTATTAATGTAAAAGCAGCTGTATGATTAAATTCTTATCAGTTTATAAACAGCTATTTTGCTTAGGCAGCTGAATTAATTTAAAAAATTTTCAATTTGTCTTTATTAAGTACTAATAAACACGAATAAATACTCAAATTCGATTTTTTTTGTTTCGATTTGTAAATTTTACAAAGTGTTTCCTACCTTTTAAAATATTTAAATTTTGACTTAATCATTAAATTCAGCTCAAAAATAATACTTTACGTACTTTAAGTACGTAGGGATAAAAATGCCAAAACAAGTTAAACTTAGCACTGATTTGTAGTGGTTGTAGGTGAATATGAATGTTGAGTTGACGGGTATTTTATTATATATTTGGAATTATTCATCGTATTATTTTACAAGCTTGACTGTCACATTTGAATTAAAATCCATTTAGAAAAACGTTGTAGTTCTTAAATACCCAGTAGTTTTTCCTGATGTTAAACTAATTATGCTATTAACAAACGCTACTCATGGGCAAAACAAGGAAGTATTTAAATTTATAAGTCCATGATTTATGTCAATGTTTTTTTTTTAATTATTATTTTTAACTATTTGCTTCTTTTGAAACATATTTTCTATTTTGAAAACATTAGAATTTTAAAATTACTACAAAAAAATATTATAAATGTCGATGATTTAATGAAAAAGTCAAAAACGAAATGAAATATTGTGACCACTTAATCTTGTTAATGAAAGTTAAACAAACAAAAATTTACGAGCATTTTTAGACGTTTTTTTTTTTTTTGCTGTTAGAAAGTTTTACTCAATTCAGTACGTTTACTCAATATTTCTTTACACTTTCTTAAGGAAGGTGAACTCCCCTAAGAGAAGGATGTCAATCTTTAATAAGTCGCAATGGCTTTAAATGGCAATCCGTTTTATCCCATTTCATTACTAATTAAAGAAAATCGAGAAGAGCACTCTTAAGCAAATTTTCGCTAAAAATAATTTTAATGACTGAATATTACCCATAGAGTGGGTATTTAGAAAAAAAAATTCAAGTTCAAATAAATCCAGTTCAGCTTAGTTTAAATTTTAAATAACACAAACAACGCTCTAGTTTGTTTGAATGCACTTACATCTTAAAATTAAATTTTAATCCGTCACCATACAATATTTAATATAATAATTCTCATTAAATTGTGTTAAAAGCATTTCTTGAAAATGCTGCAAACGCATATCTCTGATGAGAATTTCTCGGTGATTGTTTTAGATGAAGATATATAGTAACCTTTTCTCCCATGTTTCGTGCATCCGATATTTTTATCCATTACGAAAAAAAAAAAAAAAAATGCTTCAAGCCAATAGAAATCCCGATAGCTCCATAGAAATCAAAATAACATTAACAATACTGCAGTTTGTCCGAATGCACTTAAATCTAGAAATTAAACTCTAATCCGTCACATACAAAATTTCCTATTCAAACCCTTAGCATTAAACTTTGTTAAAAGGCGTTTTTTTTTAAAAAAAAGTTATAAACATCCATCTTTGATAGGAAGTCAACGGTCTGAGAAAAGCTTTAAACAATGGTCAATAATTAGCCGAAAACATTTTCTCTCTAACTTTTCGGCGATTGAACTTTATGAAGAGAGTAGCCTTTTTACATTAATTTAAATAGTTCTCTTTGTATATTTTTTCCTTGTGCGATCATAAAGATCCCTCCCCGGACATCTTCATCTAAAGCGATGAGTCCTTTACCATTTACATATTCTTATTGTGATGCATATCAGTCGACGAAGTAAAAAGTGGGCTGTCGTTCCAATTACAGATCCATTTGAATGTGATTGCGTGCGTCATGTTTATAGCTGCTTTTTTACTACATTTGTAAAATGCGGCATGTTTATGCATGTTGTTATTTCTGGCGTCTTTAATTGCCTTTTAAAGAAGGGCCGCGTTTAATAGAGAAATCTTGTCCCTCCATTAGGACGAGTCGTTTAATGTCTTATTGATTATTCATCTTAGCCCTGAAATTTATTCCCGTTTTCCATACGGAGCAGATAAACAACTATTATTGTTATTATTACTTTGCATCTTCGCAAACAAAAATGAAGCGATTTGCATTAATGGTTTTTCGTAAATCGTTTTTCTCCGCTTATTAGTTCTGTAGAGGGAGGGTCTAGATACAAACTATTAAGTCGAACGCCGCACACCTTCGTCCCGTTTTAATCAAGGTTAGACAAGACTTTTCTTTCTTTTTTATTTACCTCCCCGCATCTCGAAATTTACGACATTAAGTACGCTTTATTAGTTGTTTCTTCTAAATACTGATTAGCTAACCGACTATGATTTAGGCTATTATTTATCATGAGATGCGCCTTTCGCGCTTTAGCCTAGATTTAAAATTAATGAGATTTTCGATGTTTCCAAAGCAGTTCCAAACATTGTTATTCGTCAGAAGGTGATGAATCATCGTACAAAATTTACTACTGAAAATATTTATGTACTTTCTAATATTATTATTAAAGTGTATAATTATTCAAATATATGTATTTACCAATTGAGCTTGTTTGTAAAATGCTTTGTTTTTTGTAAATATTGTATGTATAGCTAATTGTTGATTTAGGTTATTACTATTTAAAATATGTCTTTTTTGTGCCTAAATTTAAAATAATAGAAATTTTTAATGATTCCAAAAATTTTTCCTTTTTATGCACCACGGTATTATCATGCGCCAAAAGGTGATGGATCACAATGTTGCTGAAAATGTTTATGTATTTTCTTTACATTATTATAAATGTTTAAAAGCAGTTAAGCTGCTTAAAAATGAATTTAACAATTGTACTTGTTTACACAATGTTTGTTTCTTGTAAATATTGAAGCCTTAACTATTGATTTAGGCTAAAATCAATTATCAGACCGTTATGAGATCATGCTTTAGATTTAAAAGTAATGAAATGTAGATTTTTTTTAAAAATTTTTCTAACATATTTCACTTTTATGCATTTATCATAAAGTGATTGATAATCATTGAAAATTTGTTACTGAAATATTCATGCATTTTCTTTACATTATTATACCTGCGTATAAAAAGTTTTTTAATATTAATCAATTGTACACGTTTATAAAGTAGTTTTTTGTAAATAATAATTAGTTAATTTATGATTTAGGCTATTGATTATGATGAGACGCGCTTTTCCTCTCTTTAGCCTACATTAAAACCAATGAGATTTCTTATGTTTCCAAAATATCTTTCAGTTATATACCTCAAAGCATTGTCACTTATCATTAAGTAAACAATCAATAGCCACATTTTATTTACGTGATTATTAATTCGTATATACATTAATTTTCGAAAATTATATTTATCATTAGCGCTTAATTAAACAGCATTCATTTTTTGAAAAACTGATACTTTCAGATTTTATTTATTATGAGGTGCACCGTACACATATTCAAAAATTATTACTAGATACTTGAATATTTTCTTTACACGTTCAGTAATCCATCCTGTACTCAGATTTTTGATTTGTATATTGATCCATTATTAAAGCTGATTAGCTAATAGATTAAGCACCGAGAAAAAAAAAAAAAAAAAAAAAAGGTTTAAACTACCGGAATATGGTAACATTTGCTGTGTTTCTGACTCTAGGGGAACAACAAAAAGCTCCGTAATTTTTATCGAAGCTCTTTGGTAAAATTACTTATAAAATATGGTTTTATAATGTGTGATAAGATTTGTTATCATGATACCTTAGAGAATGACATAAAAAACCATTTATTCGGTAAATTACCAAATTCGAAAAATACCATTTATTATGTTGTATTATTTACCAAAAGTGTGGAAAACGAACTATTATTTTAAAAACCAGAGTTTTCGGTAAACCTTTGCCATATCAACAGAAAAATTACCAAATGAGTAGGTTATATTTTAGTTTTATTACGTAACCAGAATTATGTTTTTTTAAAACAAAAATGTCATTACCATAGCATTAATTGTACCAGAATTTTTTTCGCTGTATGGTATAAGCTGTAATTTCACACAAAGTAAGCCAAAATTTGGCGTGGGATTATATTTAAGAGTACTAATATTTTAGATGTATACAAAATACCTTTCAATTTCGAGTGGCTAACATTATTACTCATTAGAGGGTGATGTATAAGCATAGAAATACTGTTTTTTAAATGCTTCGATATTTCCTTTTAAGCGATAATGATATAGTTGTTGTAAAATTAATTTGTATTTTTTAATAAAAATATATACTTTTCACTACCAGAATGAAATTCCTGTTTTTCGATATTATTTTTTTTGTTGTTGTTGTTTAGATTACTTATATTAAACTATGTAAATAAAAATTAGTTAATATGTATGTTTCTTAAAATATATGCTTACCCATGATACAGCTAATTTTATTAAAAAGGAAAAAAATACAAAACATATTCCAGTGAATTAGGGATAAAATATAAAATTAAAAAGGAAAAATATAAAACTTTTTTTAAATATCTTTTTAATGAATTCGACACACTTATGGCATTTAAAATATATATTTTATTTGTGGGATTCTTAGGAGTTAAGATACATTAATCATTTAAAATAAGAAGCTGGTATTAAAAATTAAGGAAGTCATTTAGAAAAAATTGAGTACAATGTAAATATTTCTTGGTCAATATTACGGTAAAAAGTACTTGTACTCAGGGTGCCTGTACTCTTTACCGTAGAATCCAACTTTACCGAAAAATTTTACATAACAAAAAGTCTGATTTGTCTAAGTTTTTGCAGTATCAGATAAATCAATGAATCACTGTAATTAAGTAAATATGGCTGTAAAAATTACAGTATAAAATTTTACTGTAAAAATGGGATTTATAGTCAAATGGATGTTACGGATGCCGGTCTCAGGGTGAGAATATTATTTGCCGTAATTTGATCCGGAATATTTCTCAGTATAAATAAGTAACATAAAAAATGACATTAATATGGGATAGATTAACGTATAATTTAAATGTATACATTAAATATATAATTTAAATATTTTAAATTGTTAATTGAAACAGAATGCTCTAGTCATATTTATGATTAAAAATTATAATAATTTTGAACAAAATGAATTTCCTTAACTTTTAGGAATCATTTCCTAAATTTAAAGATAGTAACTCAAAATGTTATAGACTCATACTTCTTAATTTTTGCGACAGTGTTATACTAACAAAATATTCTAAAGGAATATTTTGTCATATAATATCATATATGACATTTGACATCATTTTGTCATATAATAATACAATATCATGTAAATATCAATAATTTATAATCGATTTTAAAAATAAACAGTTAAATTTATTTGTGATTATTTTCTGGAGACTTTAGAGAAAAAATAGACTATCCTAAAAAAGTAAAACTTTTTGAAATCACGATATAATAATATTTAAAAAAATGTTACATAGTCTTTTTTTCCCCTGCCGCTTAATCGTTTAAAAACTCTAAATACTTTCTAAACTAAAGAATCTTAAACGACTTCGTTCCCTAAGCACTCGACTAGCGCATGAATTTTTTTCATATTTAAAAATATCTTAAGACACCGAAATAATGGACCTACTCCCACTTACAGCAATATCATCTTAATTTGACGATATCATTTTTTCCTTACTATCTTTAAGCTTAGCCAAAGAGCTTTAGGAAAAGTGGACCCTATGACGTATAGCTCCAAGGGGAAAAATGATCAACTGCTATTCCCTGGTCCCGTGTCTTAAGACCATTAATTCCGATTTTTCGAAGCGCGACAAATCCGAGCCATTAGCTGCGAGCCCCACCTTATCCAGAAAACAGACATAATTTCTCGTCATCAAATTTTAATGCTTTCCGTCGTCTTTTTGTCCTCTACCTTCTTCTTCATCTTTGCATTCATTAATTTTTACCCGCCAAAAATCGTCCAGAAGAGAAAGTTTACCACTACCACCCTCTACGATCGTTTTATTTCGCCCTTTTTCTTTAAGAGTTAGGGCCTTGGTCGTTGAAAGAAATCGGAAAGCCGCTTACAAGGTACTTTCAATAGAATATTTTAACAATGAAAACGGAACTTTATCATAAAGAAACATTATTCAAAAGTTAAATTAAAAGAAATTTCGATCGTTCTTTTAAAATTCACTAAATAATTTACAATTTTTACAGCTTTAATTAACGTAAAGATTTAAAATATCAAGAATGAATTTTATATTCTAAATAAACAACACATTTGTAATGACTTGTATTTTTCTGCCTTTTTCGTTAATTTAGAGACAGAATTTACGAAATAGTGAAAAGCAGAAGAGTAATTGTCGTATAGTAGTGAAACAACTGTGGAAATTATTTATATAAGGAAAAATTATCATATTTTCCTTGTTTTAAGAATGTTTTAAAATTTTCTAAACTTTTTTTTTAAAACTGGAATATTAGAAAAATAAAACTTCATTACTGATTTATGATCTGATTAAAGAAAGTTCTCGCAATTTTAAGGCATCTAAACAAGTAAAATAACGAAGTAAAGTAGAAGATGCAAATAAAAGAAGACGTATCGGAAAAAAAAAATTTTTTAGAACATCAGTAAACATTTTATTAACTATAAAAAACAATAAATTATTTATTTTATCATTTAATACAAACGACACATATTTCTATCTCTTAATATCTGTAAAAACATTAGTGACCTGCTTACGTAAATATTTTTTTTTTTTTAATTCGTTAACTTTTAGATTTTCTTATTTAAACAATTATGATATTTAACTCGAACCTTTTTCCATCATTAGTAAAAAATGCGAAACTTTATGTTTTGTGATTTATGATATTTTGTAAATTTTGTTTAATAAATATGAATAAATCACAAAAAATAAATCTAAATATTTCAAAAAACAGATATGTTCATTCAGAAAGAAAGTCAGATTTTTCTTATATTTTTAGTAATTTAAATTTAGGTCAATACTAATTATTTAAAACATTGAGAATACACGATCAAATTTCACATTCCTATCACTAGATCAAAAGTTTTTCAAATATCTTTTTTTTTTTCTGTCCTCAATTCTATTCGCAAAATGCAGTTTTCGCAACACAATTGTTTAATGTTTCCACAATTGTATAATGCTAATGTTACCAATAATGTTTAATGTTCAATTGGGGGCTACCAAACTGCATAAAGTTAATGATTCTATAAAAAAAAAGTTCTAATATAAATTTTTAAATAAGAGTATTAATACTAAAGGCATTTCATATGCAAAGAAAATACACATATTTAAACAAATTAAACAGCATTTTAATTTCCAATTTTTATTTTTAAAGCCTTCTACACAAATTACAGTGTTACGTAGCAAAAAAACAAACAAAAAAAAAAAATACTTTGTATATAATTTTTCCATATACAAATACGTTTAAATAAATTTTAAAACAATAAAAAAATTAAATATGAAATTAGAAGAAGTTTTAGATTTAAGTGAATTTAATATTTATACATTAAAACATACACCTTTAATGATTATTTAAATTCAAGAGTAAATTTCTTAGTTAAAATTCTTAGTAAAATTTTTCCCAAATAAAAATCAATTATTTGGGAAGGAAAATATTTAATTATTTTTTGAATAACAGGGAAATTAAATTTGATTTCACTCTAGGAGTCTCGAGTTTACATTCTGCGCTTCAAGTCTTAAAATTAAAAGCGCAATCAGAAACACTAGTAATTAAAATTTATCAAATAAAATATAAACCGGAATTTTCTAAAGCGAAGATAATCATTTTTGTTTTCCAAGCTCGTCATTTATTCGCCAAAATATTTTTAAAATTAATTAATTCGTTAATTTATAATCTATCCAAATATCATACAATCTTATTTTATATCATAAATAAGTATAATAAGTAAAATTATTATAACTTAATTTTGTTCACGGTCATTATTATTTTCTCATTTTAAGTATTTTAATTTTGAATTTAGCTTAGTCAATACAATAAAATCATTTATTTTTTATGTCTTTCTATTGCCGTTTTCATTTGTAAGACTTAAATATTAAACAATTTACATTTTTAATTCATTTGACTTTCTGATTATTTTTTAATTTTACAATTGATTCTGATGGGCTTGGCTCAAAATATTTAGATGAAAAAAATTAATTTTAATAAAACATTTTTTTTTACTTATTAGTCGTACTAGTAGCATGTATGTGAAAACAGCTTTCTACTAAGGCCACAATAACAATTATCAATGAAAAATGACTTATTAGAAAATAGCAAACAAATAAAGCAGTCGGAATTAAAAATTATAAAAGCATAGATGTATGAATAATTTAATGAATAAACTAGTATATTTTAAAGAATGCCTGTTTCTATTATATTTTCGAAATGACAATTGTGCAAACGGATAAAAAAAATCACACAAAAATAAAAATAAAAAGATTATTTTTAAAAAATCACTATCATTTTTAATATTATATTATTGGAAAAATTTAGAAACTTTGAAATAACTATTTTAAATTCAATTAAAACTTGATTTATGTTTATAATGTAGAAAAGTTTCTTTTTTTATTGTTCTATATACTGAAAAAAAGATTTAAAAAAAATAATTCAAATATTACATATTTCATATTTTAACAGTTTGTGTTTCTTTTTTAATATAGGGTAATTACTTTTTAAGAATCAAACTTAAAATCACGCAAATGAAATATTTTTCAGCGGAGAGTTACAACGTTAATATGGAAAAATAAAACTTTAAATTCAATTACCTCGAATCCACTGCATTTTCTTGCTCTTAAAGTTTAAATGAATTTAAATTTTTACTTAATTTATTCATTTTTATTTTATTTGGTTTTAAAAATGCTCAGCAACAATTTTGTTTGTCGCTTATTGTTTTTATATGTTATTGCGGGGCTGGGATAGCTTACTTAGCGGAACGGTGTGTTCGTGAGGACGGGTAATCGAATCACACTGGCCGAAGAATTCCCGTGTATTAAATATAAACTGGTACATGTTATATCTGTAGGGTCACAAAGTTTTCTAAGTTTCAAAAATAAATCAATATCTCCGGGAGTACTGAATTGGAGATTGATCGTTCTCTGGTTCAGGTCAAAATTACTATCTGTGTATAAATAAACGGAGTATGATTGGATCTTCCTTGTAAAACGGGTTCTAAAGTGTGTGGGGCTGAAGTAGTACTCTTGGCCATAGATGGTGCTACTGAAAAACCAAGAAGAGCACCCTCTGCCTTAAAAATTTGCTTGATTTTAAGCAGGCTTGTTGATTTTGTCAAGTGACATAAGTAACAACTATATAAAACTTTTAGTCAATCTTTGACAAAAAATAAAATAACTTAAGGTTTTTGAAGATATCGAAATTTTTACTGAACTTAATTATTTCTCTCATTAAAATAAAAGGAATCGTTTGGAAAAAAATTGACACCCGGGTAGCATTTATACTCTTTAAGCATTATTAATATGTTATAAATAAAAATTTAATTTTTAATTTTTATTACTTCTTATTTAGGTTAGGTGCCTTTTGATGAATTTTAAAAATCTGCTTAAAAAAAGATGTTTATCTTGTAAGGTTTCCTTGAATCTAATATTTTTCACGGTAATGAAATAACTATATACGTTGAATAATTACTAATCATTTACATAGTTTTCTGTAATATGTGACACTTTTAAACTTAATTAACTTTACTGCAAAATTAAAAA
Source organism: Parasteatoda lunata (assembly GCA_949128135.1). NCBI lineage: Eukaryota > Metazoa > Arthropoda > Arachnida > Araneae > Theridiidae > Parasteatoda > Parasteatoda lunata. The sequence goes on from OX421980.1 coordinate 25,586,124, forward strand.
ACATAGTTTTGGAAAATTATGATAACTTCTTGTTCATATTTACTTTTTTCAATATTTTACTTTCATATTCTTTTTATTATTTTTGAACTTTTATTTTATATTTATTGATACTTTTTTGACAAATTTTTTATAAGTTTAAGTCTGTCATTTGATTTAGTTCAAACTGAAACAGAAGATGATGCTATTGTTTTTGACTTAAAATGATAATAAATATTTAAATATTTCCAAGAATATTAAAAAGTTTTCTCTATATTTAAAAAAAAATTACATCAAAATATTCATTATTACCAAAAAATATATGATATTTAAATAAAAAATATATTTGTATAAACGCAATTTAATAATTTAATATTATATAAGCATTGCAATATTTTATAGCAAAATACTCCCACATACTAATATATATACATATATATATTCGCTCCTCACTATGCAGATTTTCTCTCGTGTACTGTTCTATAATCTCTTTACATTTTATTTTCTGTTTTTTGCTTGATATATTTGTTTATTTTTTGCTTAATGTGTTCTAATTTCGTTTCAATTTTTTAAGTGCTCCTCACACTATTGTATTGATATATTTTGCTTTGGCTATATTGATACAATATTAGAAAGCACTCCTTTTTGCGGATATAATCGTGTGAGCTGATGAAGAGATTATATCCTTTCTTTATTTTGTTTTCCGGATTTTTATTTATTTTTTCCCCCCTCCATTTTTTATAAATTTCTTTAGCTTATATATATATATATATATATATATATATATATATATATATATATATATATATATATATATATATATATATATATATATGACTTTAAAAAAAAGTCTATACTATTCCAATGCTGTTCAATAATATACAAACATATATATTAATTGGTACATCATTTATTGAGCAAATCTAATTATCTGCACTCCTCCAGTTTGTTTTTAAATCTACTCAAAATGAACGAGAATATTAATGCCTTTTTAAATATATGTTCACCACTAAAAATCTTTAATAATTCAAAAATTAAAACGAGACATCCTCATCGAATTTTCCAGTTGTTATTTTTCCACAAAAATTAATTAATTGAAATTTCGAAACATAAACAGATAATTAAAAAGCGAAGATAATTTAAAAATAAAGTTACTTTGAGATTTATGAAGGTCTTAAATAGCTGTGTTAAACTTATTAAGTGTAAAATTATTTACCTAAGTATTCATCTCACAGATGATTACGCTTTTCCACCCGTTAAATTAATTACTTCCCCTTTCTTTTGGAGTCACCTTTCATTTTTGAAAAGCTTCCTTTTTAGAATTAAATAAATATATTCTCAATTACCTCTAAGCATTTTCCACTCGAATCGAGTCTTTCTTTTCGAGTTATTGACAAACAGATAAAAGCGAAACACAAACCGTTTAGAAAGGGAAAGAGGGGGTAGCCATAAAAATTTGATCACGTGAAAAAACAAACACTTAATTATTTCATTAACGCATTATTAGAGGAAGACAATTATTTATGTTGGGCGTCGTAGTTATTCGTTAGGGCTAATGGGCGATTTGTTGCCAAATACGGCGGGTCCATTTCTCTCCCCTTGTGGTTGCCTTGGAGACCAATTAACCCAGGTCTCGGCGCTCATTAAGGGCTAACCGCAGCCACCCATCAGGGTAGCGACCCCCTTCTTTTCCAACCATCAGTCACGTGGTCATCCTGTTCATTTTTCTTCATCCATAAGAATTTCGTTGAAGAACGGTTAAATTTAACTCTTAAAGAAGTTAGAAACAAACGTGTTTCGACTTGTCCGAAATGAATTCATTTTCGCGCCGTAAGGTATGGATTTGCTTCAATGAAGTTTTGATTTATCATTTTTCTCATTTTCTTTCGTGAGTTAAGAGTTTTTTTTAACTTTGGCATGATATTAATTTACTAATCGTATTAAAACAGTTCTATTGCTGAGAAGTTTTGCGTGATTTTGTAGAATTTGCGTTAAGATTCTAAAAATTGTTAATTAAGTGCATTTTGTTTCATGTTTAGCGTATACTTTTAAGTATTTAAATACTAATCTTTAAGTGATTTAAATTAGCAAAATTTAAGCTTCCAAATTTTTTTTAAACATTTACAATTTTATTTATTTTTATGACATTCATTTGAAATTTTTTTTTCAATAATTATAATGCAAATAAAATGAAGTAAGAGATTTCGAATGTTTTTACAAAATTTTTAAACACGTTTACCTAAAAAGACAATATTACATTTTCGATTACTTTTCGTGGGAGCCACTAGACTGCTTTCTTATAGAAAAATTTTCATTATTTAAAATTGTGTTCTCTAGGTTGCTACGGAAACATTCTAAGTATTTTTATACATGCATTTTGATTTAAATTTTGCTTCGAAAAAATTTACATTTGTTTTAAAATAATGTCATTGTTTGTAATTTTCAAAATTTTCCCTAGATTGGGAAGATTTTGACATTGGTTTCTGCACCAAAAATGTCGCCAAATTTGAGTGAAAACTGAGTAGTGGCAGGAGAGAAACTAATCAAAAGTTCACAAAGGAGACCAATTTGTAGGGTATAACTCTTTTTACACCCGAGTAAACCCCTGCATATTTTTTTAAGATTTTAGTAGTAAAAAAAAATAAATAAATAAAATTCCCAAACTTCATGGCGATAGTACGGAAAAGTTCCGACAATTACGGAATTATTAACGTGATACGGAAATATCCCCCCCCCCACCAAAAAAAGCACTTCGGTAACAATATAGCCAGTTAACTAACTACTAAACAGCTTCAAGATTTTTTTTTCTGGTTTTAACGTTTCAGTCGTCGGATGTGGTCATTATTTTTTTCATCTCACCTTTGTTTACTGGTGCCAAGAACAAATGTGTAAAAATGGAGTCATGAAATATTGAAATTTGTTTTAATGATGTCAAGTGCCGGCCAGGTGGCCGAGTGGCCTGACTTTGAAGCCTGCGGGTTCGAATCCCGCTCAGGGCATGGATGTTTCTCTGTGTGTTGTCCTCTTGTTGTGTGTTGTGTGAACGTGGCCCACCCTATGAACGGGCATCTGTGGTAGTGAGGCGTGGGTAATGTTGCAGTCCTGTGATTTTGGTTCACAGGTGCCCAGCGCATAACGATAAATGAGCAACACTTCCGGCATGGGTTCTGTAGCTTTCTCCATTAGTCAATATGAAGCTGGGGCAATTTTGTCGTGTTCTTGTTCTGGAAGCTTTCAGATGTTTTGTTTTTAATTATTCTCAATAAATAAAATTACAGTAATCTCTAAGATTAATTATGGATCTAAGATAAATCAAGGTCACCCAGTGTGCCAGTACTTTTAACAGCAATTTGATCAGGAAATTTTTTTTCCCAGTAAAATCAGGATTTTTTTCATTAAGATCAGCAATTAGATCCGTAAAATTCATTTTACCATAAAATCCATTTTTACCGTTAAACTTCATACAGTAAATTTTACAGTATTATTTATTTAATTGGAGTTATTCAAACATTTTACGGTAATTATTACTATACAGTATATCAGATTTTGAGTTTCGTAATATGTTCCGGTGAAAATGGACTTATCAGTAAAAAAAGCCTACACCCTGCGTGCAGTTGTACTTTGTACCGCAATTTGATCCGAAATTTTTTATAGTGTACGTGACAAAAGAATTTATAATTTTCGTGATTAAATTGCTCCTAGGCCTTTCTTTTTTCAACTCCCCCCCCCCCCCAAAAGAAAAAAAGAATATGTGGAGAACACGTAACACTTCGCAAAAAAAAAAAAAAAAAAAAAAAAAAAAAACATGTTGAATATAAAATTATTTTTATTTTATTAAATTGATTTCATCCATTTACTTTTTATTTTCAAAATTGCTAGAAACTCGGCTTGGTAGTGGATAAAAAAGCAGTAGAGGGTAAAGCAAATTAAGATATAACGGAGGCCGAGAAACTTCTTTGACTCGCCAAATTTGATGAATTGTCCTTAATGGTGGATGTTCTTTCATGTTTAGTATTTGCCCTTTACATCTTCAACAGAGATATACTGTTATACGCTATAAAAATTTTTACAAAAAAACTCCTATTTTCTGTACAAAGAAATTTTTTTTTTAAAAATCGTTATAATAAAAAGCATTAAATGTTTCCATTTATTTTAACACGGTGCTGCTGTACGTAACTTAGATGTACTTAACTTAGATATCTATTCAGAAAAAATAAGACTGCTTGTAACTCAACAAAAACAAATCTATATAAATTAAAATCTTTGCTTTAAAATCTCCACAGTAAGAAATTTCAATTTTTAATGATTTTCTTTTAAAATGTGTATGAAAATTAAGCGGAAAAAAATCAGGATAACATTTTACAAAAAGATAAGGGAATTATTTTGGTTCAGTAAAATTTACCAGACTATTTTAAAAAACGCAAATGACTAACTAAATTGTTCTATTTAAGTTATAAAAGCAAATTTTATCACAAAAGAACAATAAAGAGTTTTATCTTTAAATTCAGAATAGTTTTTACAATTTCCAGATAAGTTTTTAATGGAGCACTGAATAATTCATAATAGTTTGAGATCAAAATATAAAACATTTCATAATACTGCACGCTATATTGTTACTTTAAAAAAAATAACCAGTAGCAGTAAACCCTGAATCATAACCAGTAAATAGTTCTTCATACCAATATCTAATTAAAATTTGCAATCGTGTTCAAGATTTCCTTAATCAAATAATTTTAAAATAGAATTACGATAATCTCGAAATAAAAGCACATAGAATTTGCCGCTTAAAATTTTTATGCGAAAGTAATTAAGCGTTTATCCTCCATTAAAAAATTCGATGACTACTTTATTGCTGATTGTGATTGAATATCTTTAAAACTGGATGTAAAGAAGGAATCAATAAATATAAGACAACAAAAATCTATCCTACAGGATTCGTAGCTGCATTTGCTGAAAATAAAAAAAATATTGGTACGAAAATTTTAAAAATCAAAACAAAATATTTTTTATCAGGAATATCAGGACAACTACAACCAATGTAAAGCCTGTAACCAATTTTAATTCACATTATTTTTTTCTCATAAATCTTTATTAAGGAATATAAGTTTCAAATAATATTTATATAAATTTAAATATAAATAAATTTTGATTTACATATTCGGATCTCAAGACATTAAAAATTGTTTCAAGATAAGTGGAAACAGTACGAAGTTTTTAAAATCTGATTTTTAGTGAGTTGACAAGTACGGAATAAAAGAGAAAATTAATTTTTAGTTAAGGGAACAGTTGTCTCCTCAAAAAAAGTTAGATAACGGACAAAGAAAAAAAAAAGGGGGGGGGCGGAATCTCAAGTTAAATATTCGTAGGAAAATCTTACATTCATGATTAAAAGCTTTCGCTGTGTTTTTTTAAAAAAAGTAATTGTCACGTGCCCACTGTTTCAGAAATTTAAGTCGAATAAAACTTTTTGATGAAATAATAAGATACTATGTAACATTTTAATATCAAAATGCTATTGATAATTTGTTTTATTAATGTAATTATTTTTTAGTTATTTTAAGTCAAAATTTGAAGATTTCTTTTTTTGCGTTGCGTAATTCAATTAAGCGTGAACTATTAGCAGAGAATTTGCGATTTTTTGTAAACATGTACTTATATGCCTGTAAACTCGTCTCACTTCGCTTGAATTTGTTGTTTAGAGTAATTAAACAGCAATTAATTTGAATATTAACACTGGAAAAATTAATATTGATGGTTTTTAGGATTCTTTGAAAGAAAAAAAAAATCATCACAGTATAATTATTATTTTTTTGCAGCCACACACTCTTGTGACTGAAGATTTAAAAAAAATACTTAGATCTTTTTTAAAATTACGAATTAGTTTCGGAGTTCTTAAACTTAAAGTTGTGATATTTTTTATATAATCCCGAAAGATGGAGGAGTAGTTAAGTTGTAACCGTGAATTAAACTTGTAATAGTAATTAAACGGTGAAGTTGCGTTTTTTGAACAACCCATTTAAATCCACCTCAAATATTTTGATAAGTTTACCATTCTATCGTTTCCATAGAGGGCTGAACAGATGAAAATAGCAAGCAGTTCCGACGACTAGTGAACAATAAAAGCAAGGGATGTTGCCTTTAATCTAACTAAAATAAACTATAAAAATATTAAGGTATAAAAACTGGAGCATTGAACAAGACTTGAAAGAAAAAAGTGGTTGAAGCGAGCTCAGAAGTCACTGTGGTTGGTCTAGCCGTGAGTTATTGTGGTGCCTCAGATGGCTCAAATCGTGATCTTATATGGAAGGATCTGTGTCAGTAGCTTTGAGTTTTGGGGAGCAAGGGAATAAAGCGGCTATATCTTAAAATAAAAATTCTGAAAGTTTTTTTCCTTCTACTTGACATTTTCTGTAAAATTTGCAAATCTTAGTTTGATACTCCAAAAATTACAGATTTTATGAAGGAGCATTATCATAATTATGCATTATCTGTAGTATTGATGGAATTTTTTACAGCAAAATAATACAGTTTGTTTGAGATAAATTAAAGAATTTTTTTACTATATTGATAATAAAGAATGTAATATTTTGTGGCTTTTTCCATGATGTTGTAAAATAGTGGTTTCAACTCTTTGTTGTGGTTCAACCATCGGATGATGGTCACTTCAATAAATTTGGAACACACATGTACTTGAGAATATAGCTAAAGAAATTCATTATCGTAGGTTAACACGTTTTATGAATTTTAGCATGTTCGTATTTAGTTCATTTAAAGAAATTTCTAGTAGAATCTATTTTATTCAAACTTTTCTTATTGTCTACGCCAGTGATTCTCAACCTTTTTTTTTTTTTTTTGTCGCGGCACACTTTCAATGATTTCAAAGTTTGGCGGCACACAAAGAAAAAGATAAGTTTAAAGTTGTTTATACTTACCTATAATACACTGTGTAAAATAGTTTATGATAATAATTTGGAATGTAAAATAAAATAATATGTTCTACAAAAACACGTTTATTAAGGGATTAATTAAAAATGAATAATACTTTTAATGAGAAATTTGAGCTTGATGTTTTTTGATAATTTCATTTATATTTGGTTGACAATGCTACTCTCATATCGTCTTCTGCAGTCTCGATCTTTTTTTTCGTTTTTATGTTGGTTGATACTGAAAATCCACACAAGATTGCAATAATATTTTTAAAGCTTTTTTGGCTATCATGGGACAATCGCATCTAATGTTAATCCAAAATGAATTAATTGATTCTTCCAAATATTTTAAAATTAAATCTCGATTATTAGAAAGCGAAATTAGTTCTTCCTCTTCATTCAAAGTTAATTCAAATACAGAAGTATTCGCTGTCACAAATGGATTACGAATCCAATCAAAATTTTTTTTATATCTAAATTTGGGAAATAATGAATAATTCTCTCCTCTAACGTTGTCAAATGGTCAATAACGATTTTATGAATAGTTTTATTAAAAATTTTTTGGACTGACTCAAACTTTTCCAAATATCCTTCCCGAGCTTTATTCTCTCATAAAGTTATATGTTTTTGGAATCCCACCAGTTTATCTGTTGAGTTAAATATATTTTCTTTCTGCCCTTGCATACTTGAATTTATGTTATTAAAAATAACAAAAATGTCTGATAACTTAAAAAGCATTATATTTTTTATTATATAGATTTCTAAAATTTGGCGGCACATCTTAAGAATTTGGCGGTACACAAAAGTGCCACGGCACAGTGGTTGAGAATCACTGGTCTACACAAGCAAAATATAATTATACTGATATCGTGAGCATCTACACTGCAAAATAAATAATCAAGCATTGTAAAAGGAATAAATGTTATTTTCAGTCGATGTTAGATACTATTTTTGCTTAGCTCATTGAAACTTGCCGTAACATCAATATTACGCGAAACATTTGTAGTTGTAATTTTCAAAGTAACCTCAGTCTCTTTAATGTTTTATTATGTAGGTCATATAAAAGCACAGAACAGACTAATTAATCAATTTATCCGCTAAGCATTTTGTACTACTAATTTGCTTTTATATTGCTTTTTAATTTTCTAAAATCAAATAATTGTCTTAAATCATTGGGTAAGTCGGTAAGTAATTTTGTTTTTCTTTTTAATATCTGAAAATGAAGGACGATTTCCTTATCATGAATAAATATTTTATAGAATCATATATTTTCCATGCTAATTCGATACCTTTTACCATATTTTTGGCCGTAGCATGATTCCACGCGTATAAAATTTGAGCTTTTTGCAGGCAAAAAGCTTGTCCAGGTGATTTTTTATCGTCTTATTTGAAGTAAGGTCTAAAATACTTCATAGAGACCAGAACATTGTTATGAACAACCCATTTCTCGTCCCCAGTGACGATACGCTTCAAAAATGGATATTTTTTTTTTTATTTATTTTTTTTTTTTTTTGCCGTTTCAGAAGCAAATCACAGATGTCAACGCGACGGCGCAAATTTCCTTCCACAACAACATGACGAACCCATATTTTATAGCTTTAAAATTAAACCTTAGACTTTTCAAATGATCACGAACAGTCTAATTCGATAAAATTAATGTCTCAGTAATCTCACGAGTTGTTATTTGCCGGTGTGCATGCAACAATACCTTTATCGTGTCTTCATCGGCGTAGTGCATCTTCGATTATCTTAATCGAAACTTTGCTGGATCAAAATTTTACAAACCAGTTTTGGCACTGATGTATACCTCTGCCAATACAACTTATCTATCATCGTGTAGTTTTATTTTATTTATTTATTTATTTATTTTTTTTGCTTGCTTGAACAGCATTTTTACCTTTTTATGGTAAAAAAGTAAAATATGCCGAAAATTCTGCTTTTCACTTTCCACATTTGAAAGGGTATCAACCAAAAACTACTGCGCGGAATCAATCAAATTTTCTCATAAGCAATCCTTGCTATATCAGCTGTCAAAATATATAATGATCATGCGACTTAAAGATGAAGCTGGCTGTGAAAAAGTATAATTATGCCCTTTGATGGTAAAAAATGAAATTACTTGAAATTAATGAATTCATAACTGGCATACTTTAACGAGATACTAAATCATCATCGACGAGTGACTTAAGGCATGGGAGACCCGCATATTGTAAAACATTGAAAATCATTCAATATTGAGGAGATTGCAGATTTTTATACTTCATGACAGGTACTGAATGTAATTTATTGTATTAAATACAGCTTATAAGGTGTAACATTTAGTACTTTGAACTACAAAAAATAAATATTAAAATATAAATAAATCTTCGCCAATAAACATGCAATGTCATCACCAATCAATAGTTTTTGCTTCGCTGTATAAATCAATTAGACACATGTGAGATTTTTCTCCAAGAACGTATTGCATAGTCGCGTCTAATAAACTTATATCTTTCGTATTTTGGACGTAATTAGTTATATTTATCGAAAGATACCACAAGTATTATTTATTAACGCTTTTAAAACGGTACATAAATTCCGATTCTTGCGCAAGGGCTGCTGTCAAAAATCGACTAACAATTTTTTTTAATTATTTTTTTATCCTCGCTACAAAAACGAAAGCACGTTGGTCAAACACTTTCAGTTTTGCCATCGATATTTAATAGCAATGAACAATCAACGTTAAAAAGTAAATAATAAATTGAACAAAAAAAAAGATCTTGAGAGAAGGGTAACCTAATTTTGTGCGGGAGGCGTTCGATGAATTCGGAGATTGTAGGTGGGAGATCGAGAAGGGGGTCGTTCTAGGAAGTAATTGCTAATCAATAGTCGGTGGCTGTGAGGGACTCCTTCGCTCATCTCCCATTAGTCAGTGGGCCGTTTACTCTCTAATGAGACGGACAATTACGGTAAACCTTTCTCCTTATAGATTTCTCATTTGGCGCTCTACTGGTCTGTGAGCACCGACCAACCTGCAGCCGACACAATTTATGGCTGCTCGAATATTAAAGATTTCAACCTTCTTTTTTAACCCTCCCATCGGTATTATTGTTTTAATTTTTTCACCCCCTCTTCCTTAAGACCCAGATCGGAAATAATCGATACACTTGATTTAATGTTGTCAAGACGGCCGCCGCCTTCTCAAGACTTTTAGCCGTGAAAAATAATCTCTCTGTTGAGAATATACCAATCGATTACTAACTACAAAATGAATACCTTCCTGCCCTTACTGTCTACCCTATCATGTTTTTTTTTTTTTTTTTTTTTTTTCTTAAGGGATTCTCAATGGTCAATTATAGGCAGTAAGTGAAATGGTTTTAAATTATCGCATCATATTGAAATCAGACAAAAATTCTAACAACTTAAGGCATAAAATAGCTCAAAAACAAAGCTGGAAAAAATTAAAAAAGATAACTTTGAAAGAAGTCGCCGCCCAAGATTTGCCTGAAAAGGAACCACATCGCATTTTCTAAAATAATTACTTTTGGTTGCTTGTAGACAACACGACCGACTTTATAAAAATCGATAGTTTTTGAGATATATTAAAAACCAATGACGAATAAATAGACGGATATTTCAAGGACATTGGGAAAATAATTTTTTTCCTGAAAATATACCAACTGATATCAAATTACGAAATAAAAATCTGCCTTTTCTCTTATGCCTAACATTTTTATTTTATTTATTTATTTTAAAAGATTCTTGATGGTTAATTATAGGCAGTACGTGAAATAGTTTACCATCACATAGTATTGAAAAAAGACGAAATTTGTAACAGCCTTTAAGTGATAAAATCACACAAAAAAGATTAAAAACGATATTTTTGAAAGATTCGTCAAGAAATTATGGCAACATTGCATACTACAAACTTATTATACTTTTGGTTTTTGTAAGCTACAATGAAGAAAAGTGACAATGAGAGATAAAATTAAAAAGTTGACTATTTTTAACAGACTTAAGAACACAATTATTCTATTGATTAAAATATATATGAGAATATTTTTTAAATTAATGAAAAAAAAGTTCATGATTTCTAAGATTTTTTGCTCCCCGGAACTTCTTAAAATATTTTTTCCTAATTTGTTGCCCGCCATAAACTTCGAGGAGAAAACTGCAAATAACATTTATGTGGTAAAAAAAAAACTCGTAAAAACGGTTTTTACTCAATCTAAAAAATATGCCATTTTGTTCTCTTATAGAAATACTAATAAAATATAACACAAATGCTAAAAAAATTAATAAATCAGCTTTTTTAATCATTCGAACACTTAGTATATTTACAGATTCTGGATGCATTCTTCTTGTTAGCAACAAAGGGTAGTTATGTAGATGAAGATGGGAGCATATTTTTACATCACAATAAGCAAATTGCCAATAATGAAAAATCTTACAAAAATGATTCCCATACAAAACTTCTTGTTTATTTTTATGTCTTCAAATACCTTAAGATAAAACTATAACCCTTTCGAAGCAATAAAACTTATACATTTTATCATCGAAATCAAAAGACAGAGGGAGAAAATAACGCACCATAGTCATTTCTCACAGAATAACTAGTATACAGATAATAACCACAATTATGGTTAGAATACTTTACGAGAGTACATTATATTCAAAAAGAATAATAAGAGAAATGAAAAGTAACAATTTAAGTCATTTCCAGGAAGAACTTCACCTATTGTATGCAAATTCAAACAGATATTTAAAGCAATAAATATAAGGTTTTAGATGCAAAAAAGCAAGCAATTATCTAAGCAAGAGTAGGTTTTAAAGCATTTTTATGACGATAATTTTTTTTTAGTTAACTGCGTTAGTGTTTTAGACCGAATCATTAATGTTTCAATCAGTCGAACCTTATTAACAAACGTATTAAAATAAGTTAAAACACATGAAACAGTAACAAGTATATTTTAATATTTAATGAAAGGCTATACAATAAAATCATAAATAAATAAAAATAATGCACAATAAAATACGTAAGAACTATTTTGTCTTCCCTCCTCGTAAGTGTTTTAGGGGACGTATATAAATAACGTGTTTCGATAAGGGATAAGAAAATTCTCTACAAGACCACAAACACGAAGTTCAGTATGCTAAAAAAAGAGCACTTTATTGATCTAATGATTGGGTAGTCACGTAAGGACTCAATCTTAATGATTTGAAGGCCTAACCTTTAATACGCTAAGAAATTTGAGCAAATAACGCTTTAAGTTACGAAATTAGACACAAAAAATTAATTTCTCTTACCTTTTTTTCGTCGTACTCGGATAATTGACCCTCTAAATATGGGATATAGTCGCAATCTGAAAAATATAGTTCCAATAGTTTGGGAAGGAAATTGGTGGAACTCTTTTTTAGCGCACAATTACAAAATTCGTTTATATAAAGATAATTCAACGGAAAAAATTAATAACTATTTATAATTTAATAATTGTCGAAAAACTTTTAAATTGTACGAAAAGCAGATTTTTACATTATTTCAAAGAAAATAATTTCAAATGGCAAAGTACAAAATTTTAACGAGAACGGTCGAAAAGTTTTTGGTAAAAAAAAATTAAAATATACGACTTTTTTTAGCCTTAATAAACCATTGCTGCAATATAAGAGGCATGGTACATTTACTTAGTGTATCCAATGTCGTGTATACAGCGGTAAAAACCATTATAATGATTTTTCTCTCTTATTGTTCTCATACTTATAATTTATTTAATTATAATAATGTATATATTTATAATTAATATAATAATTAATTAATATAATAATTAATTAATATAATAATTAATTAATATAATAATTAATTATTATAAATATATCTGTTGGAAATAAACTTGAAATACTTCTGCACTGCTAAGGGTTGAAATTTAATACCTCAGAAACTATTCGAACGATTGCGGTCAAATTTTGTATGCTAACATTAATTTAAAATTGCATTCTAATGATATAAAAAATTTTATACCTTGCAATTAAAAAATGCTTCGACAACTATTTAAGAAAAAATAAATAACTATTAAAAAATATTGTTTGCATTGAAATTATCTTTAAATAAACGAATTTTATAGATGTTTGCAAAATTTTTTTGATTCGCTTTAAAAAATTCTCTAGCTGTGGCAAATTGTACAAAGCGGGAAATTTATATTAAGTGGTTCTAACTTTCGAACCCTCTCATGCTTAAATTATTGGGCCCATATTTTCCAGATTGCAGCTACCCTCTCATATTTTGAGGATCAAGAATTCGAATCTGTCAAAAAAAGATATATTTATTGAGAGAAAGTATGATTTTAAATCTGATTTCTTAACATATCATCTGCAGTAAGTAATTAACATATTTAATGTTAAGCCCTCGAGCTATTAAAATTGAGTGCTAACAAGTGAAAATCAAAAGCTCAAAAGTTATTCAGGGTGTTCACTTTATAAAAAATAAGAAAGTGGATTGATATTATTCCTCTTACGCTATTTTCAAATTTGTTAAATAGGAGTCTAAATTTTGCTGCAAATGTAATTTAACTTGAATTTTATATCTTTATTATTTCTAAAATATGTTATAGAAACGGACAATGATTTTGGTTACGGTAGGTGAAAAATGCTAAATATGACTAAAACTGTAAGAAAGTATTTTAACTAATTTCGTAAGATCCGAAGTTCTCGCAATTTCACTGCAATTTTATATGATAAATCGCGAGATTAAGTTCACAATCTAACTTCTTAGGCAGTTTACTGGAAAAATATCATTCAAAAACAAATTTAATTATACTTCAATTGAGTAATGTCCTACAGTTAGATGGGGTAAATACTTTTTCCTACAATTAAAAAAAATCTTACAATGCATCCTTAAATGAATTTAAATTATTACTGTAAGAAATACGAGAATATCTCATTCTTTTAGTAAAATATCAAAATGTTTACAAAGAAAAAACTGTCTTAATCGTTAATGCACGTTTGATATATTTTAAGTAAAAAAAAAGCAATCTGGTATCACCTCGTTATTTATTTGACCTTTTTCCATAACAAAATCTGACATTTTGCAGATTTTCCTAATTAAATCTCTATACTGGTGATTTTTTTTCCTTTCTTACCTTTTTCCTGAGAGAATAAAATACACAATTAAATTCATCAATACTGGAAATATCACATTAAAAATAAATCCAGAAAAAGTTTAAAATGATGAAATATGATATAACAATTTTAGAAAAATAATCAACGTTACGCTTATTGCGTTTATGAAAAGTTGCACCTGTTGTTTACACATTTACAAAGTTGCTTTTGATTGACATTGTTTATTCACCAAATATCTTTTACAAAACATGGTATTTCTCGAAGTTGAAAATATTTTTTTTTAAAAACTGAAATTACATACTAATGTAAACAAAGTAAGACATAAGTTTTTAGCATTCTAATGGTTGGAAACGTTAAAAAACAAAATAGCTCTGGCAAAATGTAGCTATTTTTGTTAAGAGAAGGAATGAATATCTGATAAAAATAATCCAGGGAATGTTTAGACATTTCATTAGTTTATTTATTTCTTATTTGATGTGATAAATTCTCGTAATATGTGATTTAGAACCAATTTAAACTTCTTTAATGAAACCATAAAAATTTTGTTTAGTGGCTATATTGATTTAAGTTTATAGTCTTTTATTATGAGGTATTAAAAACGTTATTTTGTTTAAAAGAACATACATACAAGAATTAAAAAAATAACGTAAGAATAAAATAAAATAAGAATAAAATAAAATAAGAATTAAAAAACTCACATTAAAAACCAATTAACGTTTCCTGAAACTCGTACTATATTATAAAGCATTTTTTCTGACATATTGATGGTAATAATATATATTGCATACTCTTACTTGATAGTTACATTGATAGTATTAATTTCTAAGCTTAGAGTGAAGGGTTATAAATTATTCAAAATATATTGAGATTATCTCGCTCATGGGCTGCAATAGCGGCACAACTCAAAAAAATCAAGTTTTGAGATAAGTGGGTTTAAAGTTTTCATTGCTAGACAAAATGCATAAGAAATGCTTTAGTTTGCTTAAACGAAGATTACCTTCAAGTTGAATTATGAGTTGTGCTAGTATTGCTGCTGAAAGAATGTGTATTTTCATATTTACAACAGTTCTTAGTCCAAAACGCGTGTTTTTTGAGTCGTGCGACTATTGCAGCCCATGAGCGATTTGTTGAAAAGTTAAAAGAACTTAAAAACCAAATATTTCATTCAAACAAATTCATGAAATCAACTTAATTTATCATTTTTATTTAGTTAACATAGGTACAGTGGCTCACACTGATTCTACTCCTTATCTAAATACCAACTTCACTCATCCTAATTTTTTTCCCAATTTTGGTTGAATGTGAAATCCCCATTTTTCTATCTATTTATCTATTCCTTAATAACGTTTGATTTAATGATCGGATTTTCACGCTCTATGACTCAATCTTAATGGTTTAAAAGTTTGACCTCAAATATGCTAATTAATTAGTCCCATACGATATTTTAAGTAACGAAATCAGACACTAAAACGTACTTTCTCTGAATAAACATACCTTTCTTCTGGATTCGGACTTCTGATTCCCAAAATATAGGGCGTAGCCGCAATCTGGGAAATATGTTCCCCATAGTTTGGCCAGGAGAGCGGTCCGAAATTTGGACCCCTAAATGCTAATTTTATTTTTTGGAATATTCGCCATATCTCGAGAAATTTTTAAGTGAACTAAAAAAATTTTGTACACAATTATCGTTTATCCAAAGATAAATCCATGCTAAAAAATCAATTTTAGAAGATATTTATTATTTTTTATTATTTTATAAAACAATAGTTGAAAAACTTTGAATTGTTAGGTATACAGTTCTTTACGTCATTATAAAATATGTAATTTTACATGACAAAATATAGAATTTGGGCAAAATCCGTCAAATATTTCCTGAGAAATTGAGTTTTAAATAAACGACTTCTTTAAAATTCAATTTCTCAGAAATTATTCAACCGATTTCACTGAAGTTTTGTATTTTGCATAGTAAAACTACGTACTTTAAAATAGTATAAAAATTGTATACATTGCAATT
Source organism: Parasteatoda lunata (assembly GCA_949128135.1). Lineage (NCBI taxonomy): Eukaryota > Metazoa > Arthropoda > Arachnida > Araneae > Theridiidae > Parasteatoda > Parasteatoda lunata. Next base: position 25,602,132 of record OX421980.1, read on the forward strand.
TAAAAAATTTTTCGATAATTAAATAATAAAAATTTACTAAAATTTATTTTTTTGCATGGAATTATCTTCGGATAAACGAATTTTATAATTGTGTGCAAAAATATTTCAGTTCGCTTAAAAAGTTCGAAACATGTTGAAATGTAAAAAAAGTAAAATTCACATCAAGGGGTCCAAACTTTGGACTCTTCTGACCAAACTATGGGGAACATATTTTCTAAATTTCGGCTCTATATTTTGGGGGTCAAAAATCGGAATCTGTTGAAAAAATGTTTATTCAGAGAAAGTACTTTTTTTGTGTCGCATTTCATAACTTAAAATATCATCTACACTAATTAATGAGTATATTTGAGGTAATCACTTCGAGTCATTAAGATTGAGGATTAGAGCATGGAAATCCGATCATTAGATCAAAAGTTATTCAGGGTGATCTGTTTACTTTTTTGCGCACTGTACACTGCGATAAAAAACCAATCAACTTAAATAACTTTGTATCAGGAGAACATAACTTCACGTACTAAGACACAATCTCAATCTTCATATTTCGAGGGGATGACCTTAAATATGCTAATTAAATAGTGTAGACGACATTATAAGTCACGAAATCAGACATAGAAGCGTACTTTCTCTGAAAAAAAACATATATTTTTTCATACAGATTTGGGTACCCAACCGGCAAAATATAAAGGGTATTAGCTATCTGGGAAATATGGTTCAAACAGCTTCGTCAAAACGGAGCGGTCCAAACTATGACCAATTAATATAAATTTTATTTTTTTGCGTATTTCGCTATATCTCCAGAGTTTTTTAATGGAGTCGTAACATTTTTGGTACACAATTATAAAGTTCGATTAAATAAAGATAAATTCAGGCAATAAATAATCATTTACTATTTTTTATTATTTTACTTAATAATGGTCGAAAAAATTTGAATTGTAAGGTACACAAATTTTTACATTATTTTAAAGAATGTAATTATATGTGTCAAAATACAAAATTCGAAAACTATCGGTCAAATAAATCCTGAGAAATTCAATTTGAAAAAAGTCAGACATTTACATTCGGCTGATTTCGTTCACCTTTTGTATTTTGACTTATAAAATAACATTCATTAAAATGATGTTAAAAATTTGAATACTTTGCAATTCAAAATTCTTTCCATTATTTTTAAATAATAAATAATTATTTAAAATGATTTCTTGCTTGGAATCATCTTCGGATAAATGAATTTTATAATTGTGTTCAAATATTTTTAATTCGCTTTAAAAGTTCTCGAGTATAGTGAAATAAGCAAAAAGTAAAATTAACATTAAGGAGCTTAAAGTTTGGACCACTCTCCTAATCAAACGATTGGATTCATATATCCCGGATTTCCTTATATTTTGAGGGTTAGAATTCCAAATCTATGGATAAAAAGGTATGTTTATTAAGAGGAAGTACATTTTTGTGTCTGATTTTGAACTTAAAATACCGTTTGCACTAATTAATATGCATATTTGAGCTCACCCTCTCGAAACATTAAGATTGAGTCCTGATATGTGAAGATCCGAACATTAGACCAAAAGTTTTGCGGAGGAATTATTATTATTATTATTTTTATTTTTTATTTTTTGCGCACACTTATAATGTTAGTTACAATTTGTACGACTATGTAATAGAAATGGAAGTAAAGACGAAAATATAAACATAGTTAATACAATTCGTGTTTAAAATCCACTCAAATACTTTAATTGTAAGTAATAAGAAGGTATTGCTAACATAACATTGTAAGCATTATTAACAGAAAATTAAAGTGAAAATACCACCTAGATTCATAACTATTGTGAATTTATTTTAGTTTAATGTTCGATGTGTGATGTGTGACTTTATAAGCTGTGAAGTAAAGCTTTTTTTTTTTCGATATTTGTTTTCAAGCAGCAAATACTAAAAACTTAACTTGCTTATGTAGGTGTAAAGTAACAAAGGGAAAGAAAACCAAGATAGAGAAAGAAAAAGAGAGCTTAATATATCTTACACGCATCCCATAACTCAATCAACTCTTTTTACTTTTGCATAGTTAACTATTGAAAGACTAATATTAGACTTAACTTCATAGACAACTCACGGCATCTCTATCTCACTATTTCGCTGATTTAAAAGCTAAGTTTCATATTAGATTAAAAAAAGATAAGGACTAAACCACAATAATTAGTAGCTAAAATCCACTTCCATTCGAAATATTTAAAAAAAAAAGTGTTTGAAATTTTCCCAAAAAACCTTTTTAATGAATGCTTAAATGGTAAAAAGACATTGATATGTAAACAGAAGAAAAATTGACGGAGAAAAAAGTAATATTTTCAATGGTAAGGAAGGGATCATTTATCACAGTTTTGCCCATTGAAAGAATTTAAAAGTCATTGATTCTTTATGAATGTTTTAGAAGAGTATAACATTTTGTTTAATATCATTAAACATTATGATAATTCACAAAAAATATGATTATAAATAATTATTAAGTAAATTATTACTTTTTTATGTTTTGATATTGTTGTTAAATTTTTTAACTGAAATCCACTTAAAAAAAGCGTTTGAAATTTTCCCAAAAAGCCTTTTTATGAGTGCTTAAATGGTAAAAAGATTTAGACATTAAAATGTAAACAGAGGAAAGATTGACAGAGAAAAAAGTATTATTTTCAATGTTAAGGAAGGGATCATTTATCATAGTTTTGCCCATTGAAAAAATTTAAAAGTCATTGATTCTTTATGAATGTTTCAGATGAGTATAACATTTTATTTAATATCATTAAACCTTATGATAATTCACAAAAAATATGATTATAAATAATTTTTAAGTAAATTATAACTTTTTAATGTCTGGATATTTTTGTTAAATTTTATGGCCATAGCGTTAACAGTAAACCTGGTCTCGATCTTCTTAAAAGGATTAGTTCAAATAAAAATTTATCTAACATATAGTATTTTTTAAATATGAAAGAAAAATTACTCACTTTTCCTAAGTGGTACAAAATCGAGGCTACTTGATCTTCAATGCTCTAAATAAGAAAATGAAATATTGATCACGTTAATGTCAATAAAGAGAACAAAAAACTATAATTTGTTAGAGTAAGGGGGATTGACTTTATCAATAAAAAATATACAGTGTCCTACGAGAACGGATATTCTTAACTTCAAATAAGTTACACTTTTTCATTTAACGCTGACATTTGTCTTGAATTCTGAGATAGTAAATGCGAGCTGTTCTTATGTTTGGGGCGTTCTAAAAAGATGGAAGCATTAGACAGATCTTAACTTTAAACTCTGACAACAATTAAGTTTAAATTTATTTCTTATAAATTTTTTAGAGAATTTAGAATATTCTATAGTGACAGGAATTAAAATAAATCATTGCAAAAATTTTCTATAAATACCTTTAAAAAAAATAAGAAATTTTTTTTTTACTACTAAAGGACCAATATCGGACATTATTGATGTTAACTGAGCCAATGCAACACCAAAAAAATAATTTTTTTCAAAGAGAGATCGAATGTTTACAAATAAAAATATGAGTAAAAATTTGAAATAGTAGTATGGTTATTTGATAAAATCCTTAATAAATTGTAGTAATAGATAAGCTCTAGCATTGAGTGAGAGACAAATACATTTTGAAGCAAATGAAAAAATAATATGAGAAACGTGATTTAGTGTTTTGAAGCATGTCTATAAATGTAACGTACACTGTAAAAATTAGCAGCTTTTTTTTTTCCGGAATTTATATATTTAACGGTTTTTCTCAGATTTTCACCCTAACCACAAACAAATTAAGATCTTCAATTGAAATTCTAGCTTTTGCCATGCAAGATTTGCTATACTGTGAAAATCAGCAGTTTTTTTTCCGGAATTTATATTTTTCACGGTTTTTTGGTTAATGGTTTAACGGTTATATATTTAATGGTTCCGGAATTTAACAGTTTTTCACCCTAACCACTAACAAATTAAGACCGTCAATTGAAATTCCAGTTTTTGCCATGCAAGATTTGCTATACTGTGAAAATCAGCAGTTTTTTTTTTTTTTTCGGAATTTATATATTGAACGGTTTTTCGGTTAATGGTTATATATTTAACGGTTCCGGAATTTAACGGTTTTTCTCAGTTTTTCACCTTAACCACAAACAAATTAAGACCGTCAATTGAAATTCTAGTTTTTGCCATGCAAAATTTGCAATCCGTAACATAATTTTACTTTTTCTCTGATCATTTTACGATTATTTTCTATACTTACTCTTACTTCTTAATAATTATTTACTTTATGGTTTTGAACAATGTATAAAAAAACTGCGATTTGACTTCGTCAAATTGATAAAATATTGAAGTGAAATTCTTCATAATAAAATATTCTTCATAGTAAAATACTTGAACCGCAATGACTCAGGGAACAGAGAGCGTGACTCTCCGTGAATTGACGAGGTTCGAATCCCAACGATGGCTGATCGATACAAATTCTGCCGACATAAAATATTTACATTTGGTGTGAGTATAGATTTACTTCGTACCGCTCACAGAGAAAACTTGTTTTTTATAATGTGAAAGTCTGTTGAGACAACAGTCTTTTTTTGTTTTGTTATTGTAAAAAACCGATCTTACTGCGGATTTTCTTTAGTTATTTTTACGGAAAAATCTTGTTCTTGTATGATAAAAAACCGTTGAAGCTAAGGTTTTCTTCGTAAAATTTATAGTTTTGCACAATAGTGTAAAACTATAAATTTAACCCTACCTCTAATTTAAAACCTAAAATTTTAGGGATTATTATTATTATTTTATTATTTTTTTACAATATACGAAACCCTTTAATTATATTTAAAAATAATAGATTAAAATAAGTACTTCCAACTTATTTATCAATCCTTAAATTAATTTTTAAAATATTTTCTTATGTTTTTGTGAAATATTTGTGTAACAAAATGCCACTTTCTTGCACGGGTGATAAAGTATTGTCCAAAAAATGTATGCAAAGCCGTCAGTTTTTACTTTAAATTTATTGTTTAAGACTATCTGATGTTCTGAAATTCGATGAAAAAAGTTCTTATAGTCATAATTTTACTTTAATAGAAACATACATTGCATAAGCGGAGAATACTTAGTGCAGATATCATAAATATCAACAGAATTGATAATTAGCGGCTGTCAACGCTATTATTCTCTTTTTTGAGAAACGCCCGTCTGGAACAAGAAATATATCTTGTAATTATATGATATGAATTTGATATGGAAAATATATAGTGCAAATTTGATTAAATTGGTTTGAATTTGAGAAAAATAACTTATTAAATCTGTTCATGTCAGCGTTCGCACTCTGGACGTTTTAGTTTTCTGCCAAAAGACAGGTTTTTTAAAGTGTACTGTATGTTACCAACAGCGCTAGATATTTTCTTTATTCCGGAAAAAAAAAAAAAAAAATCTCGCAAGGACTGACCTTTCTCTACCGACATTTCCAAAATTCAATGACTTTGAGAAATGAATGAGTGTCTTATAGTTAAGTTATATCCCCGAGAAAACTCAATATTTTTAAAAATGTCGATCAGAACCTTTGTCTATTCACTCTACCATTACGAAATCTTCAACCAAAAAATACATTAGTGGTTATAAAGCAGATAAAAGTAGTTACTAGATACATAATTGTAACTGACTACTTAATGATTAAACAACAATTTCAATATTTATTTATTTTATGTTAAGTTTAAATGCTCCGTTTTTATTCGACCTTCTAGAACTTGGAGCAATGTAATAATAAGCTACATTTAATTGAAAATGAGAGCATTTGCAGTGAAAATATCATCGTGATTTTTATGAAGACAATAAAATTTTACTTTATAATGCGCTGTTATCTAACAGAAATTTCAAGAACGTGTGAAACATCTATCTGGAAGCAATACGAAGAAACTGTTTGATGGTAGAATATCACCTTTGGAAAAAAATGTGGCTTTTTATTATCTTGCTCTAACCCTATCAAATATACATTGAGGGGACTAGAGTGTAGTTATTGAGTAGGGGAGAGTGGGGTCAATTGTAACAGGGTACGATTGTAACAGAGCAAAAATTTCGAGTGTCGGGTTCTAGATTTGGTTCCTAGGTGGCGCACAAGGTGTATTTAATAAATCTACATGTACACCCCTGCTGGCAACCATTTTTATGTACTTTTGAAAGAGTTACATCACAAAAGATATTTTCCCGCTACGTAAGTACTTTTTTTGGTATTAGAATATTATATTGTAACAAAGTAATTTTGTTTAAACAAATAAAAATTATTAACCGAATATGTAAATGGACACCTTAATTAACATTTCAACAAAAAAAATATTAGTTTTGTTAATTAACTAACATTGTTTTTAACAAATGAAGCTGAAATGGCGTCTTGGGGACGATTGTAACAATAAGTAAAGGGACGAATGTAACAGCTGAAATTAAATAATCTTATGTTTATAAACTATTACTTAACTCTTTAAGAACCACCAATAGTTTCCTATATCATTTATATTATGTTGCATGTGCATTATTTTATTTGTCACCTTTCACAGCATAAATTAAAATTTTTAACCCCTTAAAGTTAAAATTTTAACCCTTTAGGTCTCTGCTCATTATTATTTTTACTTCTAAAATATCACTACTATTTTGATCAATAAAAAAATATATCACAACTATGATAATATGTATAATTAACTATGTTTCAGTTGAATTTATGAACTGTTACAATTGACCCCGTAAGTGGGGACAATTGTAACAAGTGCACGACTGTCAAAAATTGTTAATAACTAATATAATAACATTTAAAATAAGGTATTTATTTTTTTTCTAGTGGAGGATAGTCTACTTTACTCGTCTGTCAATTAATACTAATAATATATTGGATTTTTGTTAGTTAAAAATAGTTAAGTAAAAAATGTTACAATTGACCCCACTCTCCCCTACTTTTCTTATTTTCTTTTAGAATGATCATATGAACATGATTTTTGACAGGTTGTCATATTTTATCATGATCAAAGAAAAGTCTATGTAAGAAGTGTATTTATAGATATAATATTCATTTCTACGACCTTGTCAATTTTAACTTAACCCAGAAGACAAGAGAACTCCCAAGTCAAATACAGGAATAAAATCATCAGTAATTCTATTTGATTCAAAATAACCCGCACTTGAATTGTATGTAGAAAAACACTTCGTATATTGAACTCAAAAGCAATAGCACTTTAACCCCTCATCCGTTTAACACTAGTGTTATTTGTGTCAATACTCTAGATCAGTGTTTCCCAAAGTGTGGTACACGCACCCTCCGGGGTACGAGAACAGTTTAGCGGGGGTACGCCTTCTTATGCGAAATATCTTGCAACAAACGAAAATTTCAAAAACTTTTATTTAAAAACAAAGTTAGTCATGAAAATTTACGATTACGATTTTTCCATTGGCTATTTTTTTGCAGAGTTAACAGTTAATAATTAGTGGTGTCAATAGCCAGTTGTGATTTTAAACTTTTGTGCAATTTTTTTTATAGTAAAAAATACATTATTTTTTTATTAGTGGTACAAAGCGTAACGAAAATTTTAGAAAGGGTACACAAAAGTCATAAGTTTGGGAAACACTTCTCCAGATGGTAGCTAAAGGCCCACGAAATAGCAAAATTTCCAAGACACATGATCAAATTTTAGGAGCCACTATTATATGGTAGTATATAATGGAAAATAGTGTAACACCTTTTCGCTTTTATGTCTGTTAATGTTAAATTGGACGACAGCTACGATCTTTTAGGCAATGTGGGGATCTAGTACCCCAATATAAAGATCGAGCCGCCACCGCCGAATTCAAGCTTATTTCGGCAGTTTCGAAAGAAGCAGTTTACTCCCTGAGTTAGGCTAGCGTTTTCGGTGATCAGAATCAAAATTCCTGATTTTGGGCAATTTTTTTTTTTTTTTTTTTTTTTTTTTTGATCAATGAAAAGCACAGTAATTAAACCTTAACTCTTGAAATGAGTATACATAATCATTATTCAGTTTTTCTAAATTAAAAACTAATACAAACGGGTGATATAGTAGACTTTTTTTTGCCAGAAAGTTTTCCCTTAGTTTTTTAAGGCTGAAACTAACGTTTTCAAACAGTTATTTGAATTGATCATGCATGTTTATAATATTCATAAGTTAAAATTCAAGTCAAATGTTGCTTAAATGAAAGAGAAATTCTCCATTAAAGAACAACCCCTCTAGAGATCGATTCTTAGAGAATGTGATCAACCCCCATGATCGATATGTAAAAATAGGTTACTGGACTTTCCGATGTCCTTCTCAAACTCATTCTAATGCTTTTAAATTCAATGCTAATCCTTTTCAACCTAATGTGAGAGTAGAAAAAAGAAAATGACTTGGCATTCATCTCACTTAAGGCTTGATTTCCCCGCCAAACTAAAGTCATGTGCGAACTCATTTAAGAGACAAGATTGAGGACGAATTTCATTGGCAAACCAAAATGTTAATTTTGGATTTATATTAGACATACTGGGGAGAAACTGCGGTAAATATGCCTTTTAAAGTTAACTCTAGAGCGAATTATGACTGATTTTAGGGATCAATTTTAAAAGCAAATAATTTATCTAATAACTATGAATAAAGATAAAAAGAAACTTGTGGGGTGCGACAAAAAAATTTTAATATATTAAAAATAAATAAATTCACAAAATATAACAAATAATATAAAGAGTAGACTTTACAATTAAATAAATTTAATTGTTTTCAAAGAGGCCGCCTTTTGCAGAGGAGCAAATGCTTATTAACATTTCATCAAGTAACCTTTAATTCAGCCCGCCGAAGAAATTGCTTTTGAGAAAAACCTTTTAATTACGGCGAATCAGTCAACATTTGATCATTTTACCGCGACGCATTGATTGCTTATATTTTAGTAATTTTTTTAATAGTTTTAATTTTACTGTATTTGGACATGACTTCAAACTAAAATACAATTACATGTAGGTTTAGGTGATGTTTCTCAGCTTCCGGTTAAACTCTTGTCCATGGAAAGTCGTATAAACCCGAGAAAAATAGTAAATAAAAGGGAAAGAATTTTATGTTTCTTGCGCGACACGGCACCATTTGATCCACGAACCGGTATGCCGACTTATAATCCAACGGCCTTTACCCCTTTGACGCAGAATTGTTATTTAACTTATTTTTCATACTTTTTCATTGTTTTATATTAATTTAGGTCAAAATAAGTGAAAAAATTTTATAATTAGAGATTTAATAATTTATGGTTACGAAAAATAGAATTAAACAACTGTGTCTTCTTCTGTGTTAAAGGCAACTTCTTCTTAACACGACTTACTTTGCAAAAATATATTTTTAAATTTGAACTTATTTGCAGTTGCTTGGATCTAAGAAAAACACTAATTCATCATTGAATTTTCTTTAATTTGCAAAATTAATTATTCATAAATTTTTGAATATGAATGAAAATAAAAAGTTTCAAACTACTTTATTTGGATTTTATATTTTAATACAAATATAATTCTGATAATCTAACAGTTTTTTAGTAACTATTAGACTATTTTTTTATGATTAAAAAATATACCAAAGCATATTTCTGCTTATAATTAGAGCGTTAGAAAACAAAATATATAAAAGAGACACCGGTGTCCCATCTGCGTCAAACGGTTAATGACTCACTCTCTTTTTTTGGAGATTTTCCTCTAGATAGTAATTGGTTTCAATTGCAATGCAAGCTTTTATTTATTTTTAAAATTTGTTTCCTAAACTAAAAAAAGTCAAGAATAAAGTTTTTTGTTTATTCAAGAAAATGTCAAACAGAAGAGCTGGTTATTAAAAGCCGCTGAATTTGAAAACCGAAACTAATACCGGATCGCGTCCCGGGAGTTGAAGACCCCTACTTTAGAGAGTCCTAGCTTTTGTGTGCAGAGAAAATGAACGATTTCAGATGTCGTTTTCCTGATTAAACAACTCTAAAATAGATCATTTACTTGACATTCTAAAAAAAAAAAAAACGAAAAGAACAATACGTACTTTAAGATATATATTTTAAAATATTTCATAATTAAAATAGTTCACAAAAAGAAAAGAACACACAAATTAAAAAGAAATTAGTTAACTTATATTCTATGATGCAATAACTTTGTCCGAGTTTTTTTTTGCGGCACCCTGCATTTCATTACTTTGAATTAAAAATGAAAACTTTTTCAGTTTATAATTATATATTCATATTTTTTTAAATATATCTTGAGAATCATAACTTAATACTGGAATAATAACAACGGAAATTGAATGAATAATCATGATTAGTGATTGAAATCAAGTACCAGCGGTATGATAGCATGGTTTTAACTCAGAAATTAATAGAGCTTTTAAAGAGCCGGATATTATTAAAAGTAGTAAAACAAAAAGCATGTACTGAACTTCTGATGTTACTAAAATGGCAAAAAAAAAATCCAGTAAAGAAGATCCAAACCCATTCACTAATCAGAAAACAATAAAACCGAAACTACGATAGCTCAATTCCGTTGAACCAGATTTTAGAGATCTTGGGGTTAATAGTGACTATAATTTTAGAATAAAATTGTAAAAGGAAGGTCAGAAAAAGAAGGTTTTGGCCCACCCTGTGCGAAGGCCCTGCCGAATACGAAGATGATTTAACAGTTTATTCTTTGATAAGATTATGTTAATATATTCCATTGTTTTATTTTGTAGTAATCTATCTTCTGAAGAAATGTTGAAATCTTCCTTCGAAAAATGTGTCATTCTTCAAAAAAAATTAGTACATCATAACAGTTTTATATACCTCTGTAACGATTCGCTCATATAATAGAGAAATTTTTTTTGTTGTCTTTCATCCTAATTAAAAAATTGTAAAAGCTGCTGGTTAATATATATATATATATAAATTCTGAATTTCCGAATATCATTTATGTATGATAATGAGAGAGCTTAAGCAGAAAAAGAACAAGCGGACTCAGCTTGACAGGGTTTTGCTCTATAGTTTAAATTAGTTTATTAGTTAGTATTAGTTAGGAAACAATAGATTCCAGATAAGTTGAAGTACTTTCAAAGAAATTTTGATTCTTTTTTCCGTTTTTCTAAACAGGATAGAATGATTTTAACTCTCCATCTTTCTTCATTTGGTCACCAAAGAAGAAATATATCTTTATAAAATATGTCGTGTCTGAATTTGCTATTTTTGAAAGATATCCAATCAGTCATCATTAGGTTGAAAAAGAATTTTGTTTTAAAACCCAATTTCTTTCCAACTTTCTGACTCATGTACGGGTAACATATGAAAAGTCTTATTTAAATCGTGGACCAACTCCACTTATTGAAAATGGAGCTAACCTTACTTTCGTGGCCATACGAGTCACTTCAGGAAAAGAGTTCTATCAAATATACTGCAAGAAAACTTAAGAAAGCAAATAGTCTTGGGGTATCGACAACAACAAACAATACAATCATTTGAATTTAAGACTCTAGAATTAAGATAAAGGAAAATGGAGCTGTAAGCAATTCAAAATTAGACATTCATATATATAGAAACCAATATTTTTTTTTTAGTTTCATTGTTTCTGTTAAGGTATAAAAACATTTACAGTGTGCTTCATATCAATTTAAAAAAAGTAAAGAAAAAAGCAGGAAAATGTATTTTGTTTATGTAAATACATGCATTGTAGATGAGAAAAGGCGTAGACAAGATATTGTACACACAGTTTTAAGGAAAGTTTGTAACATTCTATACCTTCAAGGTTTGCTTCAAGAATGGTAACACCCAAAAGTAAACAATAGAATAAAATTTGCAACAGAGTCATTTACTTAAAGAAAAGACTCATATGTATTTTGTCTTGGGGTTGAGATAGGAAGTTGTTCCAGCGATGTGACAGCAAATAAATCGGTAATAAGAGGTTTTTAAAAAACGTAGTTCTTGAAATGTTATCTAAATAAGTTCAAGGACAACACGCAAATTTATTTAACAGCATATCCATAAAAAGTTGTGTTTGCCTAAATTTTAAAACGTTCTGAACCGTTCTAAAAACGTTTTTTAACCGTAAATCAGTTATTTATCTAATGTTCAAGTGATCGGTAAATTTGATCATGCAAGAAATTAAATTATCGGAAAGGAATTGGGAATTTAAATTTATCCACAGCATGAGTGAGTTCACTTTTTATTTGAAAAAAATACATAAGGAAAAAAAATATTTTGGAGAATTGCATTGAAAAGTAAAAGAATATGTAGGTATTTTATTTACGTAGCGCTTGAGATGCACAGTGGGCTATTGGCTACGGTCTAGGAAACATTCCTGAGGATGGTCCGAAGACATACCATCACAATTTTGATCCTCTGCAGAGTCCGCTTTGGTAGCTCGAGGACCTGCGTTCGAAATCGAGCACTTTACGGTGGAACAGTTTAATGAGGACAAATACCGCGCACCCTCGGTCCCTACGTAGGCTGATCAAAGTGGTCACCCACCCACTTACTGACCACAGTTTGTGGTGCTTGTCTTCGATGTTCCACTGTCAACCGTGTCTTTAAGATCAGTTCACTGCGAGACAGTAAAAGAATAGAAATGGTAATTTAATGACTTCAAATTATATATGAAAACCAATATAAAAACAATTCATAATTATCGTTAAATATAATTAATTTATAGTAATTTAAAAAGATGGTGATAATGTTTACTAAATTGTATTCAACTTATCATTTGCTGTACCTATACTCTTTATTTAGCTAATAATAGCATAAAAACCATTTATTTGGTTACATTTACTATCGATATTCATATTTGTTATTACATATATTGTAATAAGAACTAAAATTTCGAAAAGCAGAATTTGCTGTATATAGTAAGGGTAAAGTTACCATATGAATAGTTTAAATACCGAATACTTTGATTTAAATTTTTAGAATTGTGGTTTATCTTACAAGAAATGTCTTTACCATCCATGCATGGTTATTTTGGAAGAGTTTTTTCCGTCCGTGTAGAGAGGGCGATGAAAAACTCAAAACATGTTTTTAAAACTTTACCTTCACTCGAAAAGAGTACCCCCTGTTTTATTACTACTTTTCTGCGTCAATATAGATATACTTATAAATTGCGATAAAATTCCGTTCATATACATGTCAATACTAAATGCCTGTTAGATACCTTATTAATATAAGTTTAAATTTACAACACTGCACAATAAATATAAATTTATAATAATGCATAAAAAGTTTATTACATAATAAGTTTACATTCAAAATAATATTTAAATGCATACTTGTAAAAATGTTCCTTAATGTGCAAGCTAACAAATTTTTCACAAAGAGAAAACCAATTTTTTTGTTTAAATTTTTTAATAGTGAATTCACATTGAACACACACAAACCGTCACTAATAGTATTCACCTCGAAAAATAAAGACAAAATAAAAACAAAGAGTTTTAAAATGTCGAGCATTCGTAAAATAAAAGACCATGCTCTTTATACAGCAACAAGTCATTTTCGAAATGATTAACATTAAAGACGTATTCTTTCACAAAAAACGACCGGAACAAACCCCTGTAATAACCATAGTAACTGTCTATATCGAACAGCGAAATAATTTATAGTCGGCAATTGAAATGGTCGTTGAGGTTCGTCAAACAAAACAAAGGTGTCAGCGACTACAAACAAGGACAAATCGTTGTATCGGGAAGAAAAAAAAAAAATACCACGCCGGACATTCTTGTAAGTTTCATTACAGCATCGTTCCAGAATTCGGCATCTGATAATCCAGGTGGATCCTCGGAAGAGATTGGGCCGTCAACCGACCTTACGACCCTCGAATTGTTGGTGGACTCGCTTTTATGATCGTTTGTTTATGCGCAGTAAGAAATGCCGATGTGAGAAAGATAGTGTTTGTTTCCCACTACTGATTCATATCTTCTGGTATGAAGATCTGGTTTGAGTATTGGTGAAGACAATTCTCTTCACACCTGAAGACCAAGGTCGATCGGTCTGAGAGATTATCAGAAGTCCATTGGAGTTGTGGATAATGCGTGTCAATAAACATACTCTGATACCAGATCTGTCTATTGTATCATGTTCACCAGAAATGGCTTCCTTTACAAAACAATGGACAGAAATGCTTAGTCTGTGATTGCGTCATTGGATGTTATATTTTTGGGAACTATAAGCATTTATTTCGTTTCAAAAAATACGTGATCGAGTACGTCCGGTAGATGGATACAAAAGTACATTTGAATTAAATCCGCAACAATCATAATCAGTTAGGGAAATTTGCGGGATTCATAGTTATTAGCGTATCTATTTTCTACTTTTATTAACAATAGTCGATACATTCTCTCACATGAGAAATATTTGTTTTGTTTTGAGCAGTTTTCAACTTATTTTAGAAATACGAATATCGTGGATCCCTTACCTTAAATGTACACACCTAGATATATTGGATTTGGGGTTTTGTTCATGGCGACCATCCAAGTGATTGTTTTAAATAAAATACATGTTTTAATGATTAATACAAGTTATAGAACTCTTCTGCTCTACAAGAACCCGAAATGATTTCTTTCACTTATTTGTAAAAGAGACCAGGACTAATTGTCGTAAGACTTAGTTTTTACAAATCTAAAGATCACTGACGATTAGCTTTTCACGCATTCGAATTAATATACAATCTAAGTAGTTCTGAACAATATGATCATGAACTTATGTAGACGATACTTATAGTTAAAAAAACAGACAAAAAGGCGTAGTTTTTCAGAATAAGTATTCTTTCTACGTAAGATTTAGATTTTTAAATTTTAAATATTAAAATATGGTAAGTATAACCGCAACCTAGAAAATATAATCCTAATAGTTTATACAGTTTGTGATCGAAAGTTTGAGCCAATAAAAATTAAAGTAGCTTTTTATGTATTTCACCATATATCTGAAACTACTTAAGATTATGTATAATTTTTTCATACAATTGTAAAACTCGTTAACCAAAGGTAATTCTATTAAAATATATTATATCCTAAATCAATGCAAAAAATCATCACTTGATTTAAATATATTTATTATTCGATTAATAATTACGATCGAAACATTTTTCAGTTGAAAGGTACACATATGTTTTAAAATTTTCAACGTCAAAATCCACAATTTAAAGAGCTTTTGAGAAATGAAATTTTAAAATTTTACGACCTTTCAAAATTTCCTTACTTTTATATTAGTTGGATACTTTAGAATTCAAAACTTTTTTTAACAGCTTTAAAGTAAAATAAAAATAAATATTAAAAAAAAAATATTTTTTTGCTTAGACTTATCTTCGGATAGATAAGTTTTATAATTGTATCCAAAAAAGATGTTATATTCTACAATAGTTTGAAACGTATGGTGAAATACGAAAGAAGTGAAACTAACATAACTTTAAATATGATTTTACAAGGAGAAAAAAATTCTGGGAAAATTACCATATTTGTATGGTAATGACGTTTCTGTGGTTAATAAAAAAACACAGTTTCGGTAATAAAACAAAAATATATGGTATTTAAACCATTCATTTGGTAGTTTTTCGCTCTTTATGATGACGGTTCATTGATAATTCTGGTTTTTTAAACTATTGTTCTTATTGCCACGCATTTGGTAAATGTAGGTACAAAACTGAAAAATAAATTTGACCAAATAAATGGTTTTTATCCCATGCTCTAAAATTTCATGATATAAATACCTTTCTTCAAAACTGTCATTCATTTTAACATTTATTTGATAAATCTTACTATTTGATTTTTGTATTGGTTTACCAAACAGAAAACAAGGTTAATAAGTGCTTGCAAAATAAAACAGAGGTCATCAAACTGAATGTTTTTGCGTTATCTCATATTATACTGGTACTGTAAACTACCGACGTTTTGACTAAAATTATCAAATTTTACTCCCTAGCAACACGGTAATTAAACCATATTTTATTGGAAATTTCACCAAAGGTCAGAACCAAAACGTTTCGGTAAAATTTACCGTGCTCTTTGGTATTTCCATAGAGCCAGAAACATGATAGATTTTATCATATTTTAGCAGTTTTGATCATACTTTTTTTCTCAGTGCATTAATGACATCAAACTTGCCTGACTAAGCTAGGAGAACCATATTTCTTGATGGCAACTAGCCTTCATATTCTGAGGGTTAAGAATTCGAATCTGTCAACAAAAAGGGGGATATATTTATCGAGAAAAAGTTCTAATTAGTAGCTTAAAATATCCTACGCCTTAATTAATTTTAAGTCAATCCTTCAAACCATTATTGCACGCTATTGCCTTAAAACATGATCATTCGAGCAAAAGCAATGCACATATTTTATTTATTTATTTTTTTTTTTTACTTTTTGCACTGTGCATTTTATAGTCAAGAAATTGAGAATAATTTTTTTTGGTTCAAAATGTACTTTTTTAATAAAAAAAAGTCATTAATATTTATGTTTTGTAAAATCCATTTGTCATCTTAACTGCTTGAAGCATGCTCAAAATTTAAAATTTACTTTAAAGTGTTTTTAAAAATCATAAACCGTTTAAAATTATAGCCAAAGTATAAAGTTAGTACAATAATTAATTTCTCTTATGTCTCGATTCTTAAAAACATAAAAATTGAACTTCCATCTCAAAGAAAATAAGCGTGATAGTAATTTAGTATTTTACAATTAGTTTTACTGCAAGAGAGTTATATTGAAACAGGCACTAGATATGGGGACTTGAACCCCCTAAAAATTCAATAATTTAAAAACAGTACTATAATTTTAAATATTATTAATTTTTATTTTAAAGCCGTGGTGGCTCATGGGATCGAGCATCCCAATGAGGTGAACCAGGCTCGAATCCCAGCCGTGGTTGGTTGATACGAATTTTGCGAATGCTCGCACTGATCACAGTGCTGACGTATTATATCCTTACTGGTAGATGGATCATGAATTAGAATCCTTTTGCCTTGGAGCTAACCGCGAGAGGTTTTCATGGTTTTCTTCTTCATGTGGAACGTAAATGAGCGTTAGTTCCCTTAAAAAATCCAGCAAAGTTTGCCCAATACTTGAACCAGGAAGTCTGGGTTGGGTTCAAAATTACAAGAATACGTAGTTAAACATCGTTAGTAGGCTGATCAATGCTGATTATAAAATTTAAAAAAATTTCATTTTAAGGAATTACAAATAATGCTTGTAGCGTGTATAGTGACTATATATGTTTCTAACTCTAGCTAACAATAAACGTTTAAAAAGTAATTTTATGATAAAAAATCGTTAAATATATGTGAAAAGATTAAAGATCATCAGTATATTATTTTTTTTTATACTTATTTGTATGAGGTTTTGTCTATAACCATAGTTTTGTTTTGGGTTAATATTAAGTTTTTATGTGAAATGAAAATTCTCCACGATTAATCTTTCACCTTTTTTTAACTTCGAAATTATCAATCTCAAAAACTAAAAAATAACGTTATCAGAGTAGAAAATTCGAAATATATTAGATACTTTACTATAATTTTGTTATATATAATTTATTATATTTTGTTTATTATAATTTTACTAATAATTTGTTTTTGAGAAATTCAAAAATACGCAATTTCAAAATAGTAATCTTTTTTTTCCAATTGCTAATAGCAAAAGATACTGAAAATAAATGTAAATTTGGTCAATTTAAATAATTTATTAAAATTGATTAAAAATTATTAATAATAAAGCAAAATATTTAGCATGATAAAACTTTAAAGCATTGTTTTGTTTTTTTTTTAATATTTCGCTTAAGATACGCGAGTAAAATTTTTATGATTATTATATGGTACAATAGCATAAATTTCCAAAAAAAATATGCATTTTCAAATATTTTTGAAAATATTTCCTATAGCACATTAAAAAAAATTTTTTTTTGAAGTAGCATTTAACACCATATTGGAAACCATGAAGAAACTAAAAAAAAATAATAATAACTTTATTTTATCTGCAGCGAATTTACGATATCTAAAGTTAAAGTTAATTCAGCATTTTAAATGAAAAGTGGTAAATATTCTGTGAATTCAGTCAACAATTTTAAACTTAATAAATCTTCCAATACCTTGACAATAAAGTTTCACCAGAAAAAATATACAATATTTCCATCATCCCCTTACACATTCATCCTAGTATATTGAGTCAAGTATTTGATAGCTTTCGGTTAATCTTAAAATATTTCTTAAAAACTATTTCCTAAAAAAGTGAATTTGAACGGATCCTGACATATATAAATGAAGGAGAACCTAATTTAATAATAAAAAATTAAATATTTTTTTTTAATCTTTTTGTATTTTAATCGTATACAAAAAGAAAATTTTCGATTATTTTGTGAACCATTAAAAACTTATTGTTTAATCAGCTTTATTTGCTGTAAATTTAATAGAATTGCTAATTTTCTCAAGTTGATGATTCCTTAAAACATAATCAGAATGTGATGCTCTTTTAGAAACCGTAACTAATTTTGTTGTCAGTTTTAAAAGTGTAAACTTTTCAGACAACTTAATTTGCTACTAAGTTATTACAATAAAAAATTTAAGGTTTTGATTCTTAAATATGTTAATAGAATGAAGCGTCACTTTATAAACCATAAGAAAATGAAAGATTAATCAACCTTATTTGCTATAAACAAAGCAATATCGATGACTAATTTTCGCTAAGTTATGATTCCTAAAGCTTTAGTGAAATGAAATGCTATTTTATCAACTTTTTGTATACGAAACCTTTTAGTCAACTTAAACTGCTACAAAGTTAATACAAAAAAAATTTTTTGTTAAGTTACGATTCCTAAATATGTTAGTAAAATGTAACTTCACTTTGTAAACCATAAAAAATTAAGCATTAATTAACTTTATCTGCTGTAAACCAAGTAGTACCATCGCTAATTTTCATTAAGTAACGCTTCCTGAAGATGATAAGTAGAATGTAATGCCATTTTGTCAACCTTTTGTACACTAAACTTTTCAGTCTACTTAATCTGCAGCAAAGTTAGTACAATTACACATTTTCGTTAGGTTACGATTCTTAAAGACGTTAAGATGAATATCTTATTTTAAATGAAAAGTGGTAAAGATTCAGCGGAAAACAATTCAGCCACCTTATCAATTAACTCCACTCTATAAATCTTCACCTTTACTGTAAAGTTTCACTGAAGAGAGTTACAATGATTCTACTAAAGTCATCAATCCACGTTCATCTTATAATGAGTCGAGACACTTAGGTGAAAGCACTTGATAGCTTTCAGTTAATCTTAAAAGATCTTTCTTGAAAACAACTTCCTGAAAAGAGTGACTTGCGCTGTCCCTGTCATATGGGAGGTAACTTTAAGATCATTTAGTTACTCTCTTCAAAATAAGCAAATCTTCCTCGATTTTGAAAAGGGAGTGTTTTAAATGGAGAAAGTTTCACCACGGGAGAGTTTTCTAAAAGTGGAAGTGTGAATAGTTGTAACACGTGTTGTTGATCGGAAAGACAACGACATATTCATTGAAGAGGGGGGGGGGATGAAGGGAAAGAATAATTGTGGTCAATATATTGACAAGATTCAAGATCATTTCACTTCTTTTCATTGCTCCTCAACTGCTGGCGAAGTGGCGCCTCGTACCTTCCGATTTTCAGTCAATCAGGCGTTGACTTTCTCTTCGTTTAGCAATCGAGGACGCTTTTGACAGCTTTTATCTAAGCTATTACGCTTAATTTTTTTCTTCTTCTCCTTTTCGATTCTTTTTCTTTCGATTGCGGGAGGACGATTGTGACAAATGGCGGTGACCAAAAAATATCGCTGTCTTAATTTGGCGAAACTGAGTCCGATGGAGCATGAATAGAAAGTGCGATAATAAGTGAATAGAATATCATGTAATGTTCTTTTCCTTTAGAAACAATAAATCTTTCCTTTTTCATTTAATTTTTTAATACTCAAGGACTTTATTTTTCATTGTTAAAAGCGGAAAACATAGATAAATCGTCTCTACTTTTACTAAACTCATAGCCATTCACTTAGATAACATATTTATTCAAATAATTCGCGAGTAAAATATTCCTTGTTTATAAAACTAAATACTAAGTAATCTTAGTAGAAATTTCACTAAAAGTAGGATTCATTTAAAATACAGTTTTAATACGACATTAAATTTTTAATGTAAGATAACATATATTGAAATATATTTCATTATTGGTTAAAATTATAAGCAACTGTAATAACACTTTATATTCTTTTCATATATAAACGATTCATATCTCCTTTCTATATCCAATAATTTTTTTCAAAAATTCTTACAAAATTATTTTTTATTAAATAATAATTCCACCATTTAGAAATGTCATATTTGCAAAATTTAAAAGCATATAACTCAGTTAAAAAATTGAACAGTTCTAATATTTTTGTGAAGTCTTGATGTCACTTACACTTACTTACTCCGATCTTTAATTACGTTCATTAGCTTAATTTTTTTAAATTAAATTTCTGAAATGACGCCAAGAATTAGTTCCACAAAAATTATTAGAACTGATCGAATTTTTTAAACTAAAAGTTATGAGCTTTTCAAGTCTGCAAATACTACGTTCGTAAATAATGGAAAAAACTAATCATTTCGAAATCACGCTTCAACGTATATTTCGTGAATAAAATAAAATATTACTTATACATGAAACTTTTCCCATAGTAACTTAAATTTCATTCCTTAAGTTCAAGAAAAATTCATTTTTAACTTAAAATATATCTTCAAACTGAAACATATAATATAAGAAAAATTTTTATATATGAAATATAGAAACGCTTGCATTACGTTTAATAGTACATATTGGTAAAAATTTTAAGTGATGTGTTTTCCTTTATATTGGTTTTTCAACTAGTTTGAGTTTTTCAGTTTTTGGTTTATTGAACTTGTAAAAAATAAGTTTTGATTCGACATACTAGATTATATAAGATATTTTATTTACAATTTTGTTCATTTGTGAGTTAGAATTACTAGTACTGAATTATAAAATCTTATAGCAGAAATTAATTTTTATGGTTAAATCTTTAATTAGAAATTTAAGTTTTAGAATAGCATGTAAGTTTTTTTTTTCTTTTATAAGCAGATTTTATTAATATAATATTTTACAATTTTCTCAAGAAATAAGGCCATTACTTTTAATTGACGTTTAAAGCGAAAAACGTGTTTAAAACGTTTCTGTTTTTACTTAAAACTATTTAATTAGAAAAAATATTTTTTTCAAATTATTCATGAGTAAATCGTTTTTGTGTGTGGAACTTTTTACGTAGTAACCAAATTAACTTCGCAAATTTTCACTTCTTAACTATTTAATTCTAAATTGCCATACGGTTCTATTCGGTATTTTACGAAAAAACTTTAACATTTGTAAATAAGAAACCCTTGCATTGCGTTAACTATACATTGATTATTTTTACAACAATTTTAAGAGATTAGAATAGCATGCATATTTTTTCTTAAGTAACACTTAATATCGGTTTTTCTTTTTTCTAATTATTTCAAATATTTCCAAAAAAGCACGAAATTTTTTTTAATTGATTATTAAAAGTGGAAAATGTATATATATTGTAGCTCTATTTATTAAACTAAAAACTTTTCAAAAATATATTTCAGTAAATTCTGATCTATTTTTAAAATGCTTGAGAAATAATTTATAAAAAGATATGTTAAAACGAACTTTAATAAAAAAAATTGCAGTATTTTCAAACTATAGAATAACTCATAAAATGTTTTTAAAAATTTGCACAATTTTCAAACTATAACTGCGAAATAACTCAATGCCTTGATATATCTTACATTTCCTAAAATGAGTACAAACATTTTTGGAAAAAAAAAAAAAAACTATTCTATAAATATCACTATTTTTTTAGTATTTATTTATATTTCGGAATAAATTATGTTACACTAGGACACTTTTTGGGTTATAAGTTATAGCAAATAATGATTGCGGTGGCTCAGTGGTAAGGGTACTGAACTGTCATTATGAAGTACTGGGATTCGACCTAAGTGGCAGCTTGAAGTCACTCAGCTTCAGATTGAAGAGTACCATGCTGTCAGAAAAGTAAAGGCGGCTTGGGCGGAATTCTTATGACATTGCCAAAACCATGCCGTTGGTCATGAAATTATGGAGACATAACCTCCATGATCCTCTGACGCTCAGCGAGTTGTTTCGGGAATACTTTTCTTTAAATAACAATTGTTTGTTCTTGTAGTATTTATTGTAGCAATGATTGTTTAATATTGTAAACATTTATTCGTGTAACTGCATTGAACTTGCAAGGTATATATTTAAAACATTTAATCTAAATGATATTTGTAATCAAAATTTAAAAAAAAATATTAGGGAAATTTTGCCTGCAAATAACTATTTTTTTAAAAGTGTAGCGCCTACAAATGATATCTATGAATCAGAATTAAGGCTTATTATATAAAACATTTAAAGTACTTCTAAAATGCTTATTAACATCTCGATAATACAGGTATACAGCAAATATTCGGTAATCGGTCTAAAAGCCGAGTATTCGATTAGGCCGAATAGTTTAACCTTAATCGAATATTTGTTAACAAAGTTACAAAATTATTTACAATTATAATAATATGAATAATTATAATTTTAATAACACAAGTTTCAGATTAGATTTGCACATTAAAAAAGTATATTTTTATTTAGTAATATAATTGTAAATTTTTATTTTAAAAATGAAATAAAATCATTATTATTAATTTAACTAAATTTTACTAATTTTATAAATAAAAACAAATTTAATAATTATTCTTTTATTTACTGTGCAATACATGAAAAATAATTTAATAACAAATAACTGAGCTATTTGAAGTTTCTAAAAATTCAAGAGAAAAATAAATTTTCTAAGAAAATTTTTTGCTCTGATTCAGTTAAAAACAAAGCCATAAAAAGGTAAGGGAACTAAGGCAATATTTTTAGGAAATGTATTAGCTAGAATAATGCATTAGGAAATAATAAAGTTACTATAATCCCTAAAAGCATTTAAAAAATTGAATTTTATTATAATAAAAAAAAAACAGCCTACCAAATAGAGTGAGTTAATATCAAAAGAGTTAATTCAAAGCTTTGTCTGATAAAATACTTTACTATTAAATAGAATACGGTCATATAGAAATTTATTTTTAATATAATATTTTAAACTAATTGAAATTTTTTTGCATTATATCTTCATTGGAGAGTCCTGTCTGATAAGAATATAGTACTAATTACTCACTGTATAATATTTCGGTTGAAATTTGAATTTATCAAACAGTATTCAGTGACCAAAACGGCCAAATATTTCTTGGTTATTCGAAGAAATCACTGATTGAAGTAATCACTATTCGGAGAATCACTATAATATAAAAAATAAAGTTAGGAAAAAACGAGTCAAAATATTTAGTCCCATAAAAAGCATGTCTAATATTTCTTATTGTCAAGACTCTAACAAAAACGTGTAGAAATTAAAATAAAAAAGTAGCATGGCAGACGATAAAATCATCACATTTTTAATGATATTTCTAAAGAAACAAAACGCATCAAATTATAAGAACTATCACGATAAATACATTATCGTGGGAAAAATGTTTTGTTTGCTTGATGATAGGGGCAATTTCCAAGACGAATATTTCATAAAGGATACTGAAATATTATTGACACAGCTTTTAACGGAAGTTGCCCACGACTGAAACAAACAATCTTTTTGACGAAAATGTATTCATATAGAATTCTCCCACAAAAACTACATGGGAATGGTAAATATTCTTCGTTTCGAAAGAATATATCATGACACAAAAAAAAAAAAAAAAAAATTGATAAATTTATTACTTACATATTACTTAGCACTTATAACTAGAAATGTTTCCCTAAGCAACATCTGAATAAGGAATGCTGGTAAAATATTCTATTTTCTACACTGTTAGAAATTTTGGAGCGTATTGTATACGGAAGAAAAAAGTTTGGCAAAATTACCATACTATGGTAAAGACATTTCTGATTAAGAAAAATTATAATTTAACTAAAGACGTTATTTTAAAACTTCCATTTGATAATTTTTCCGTTCATCAAGGTAACGGTTTATCGTAAATTGTGAATTTCAAAATTATAGTCTTTATTACCATATATTTAGTAAAAATGAGAAAACTGAAAAGTAAATTTAGCCGAATAAATGGTTTTCATGCCGTGCTTTAATATATCATTATAAAATTACCAAAATATTCTTCAGAGCTATCTATCATTTATTGTACTATTTATTTGGTAATTTTAACCTCTTGACGTCTGTGCCTTTTACCAAATAGAATAGTGATAGACCGTACAACTTGTTTACATTTCTATGGTTTATTTAAAATGTCGGTTTATTTAAATGGTTGATAAGAGTTAGAAGAGGGTTAATTATTTATTTTCCTAATACATTTCTCAATTATAATAGACGGAAAATGGATTTAAATGATGCTTTCAGGTATTTCAAAGAGACCAGACACCGATAAATCAAACTATGGTGCTTGTTTTGAGCATCTTTCAGTTGAATGTATTTATTTATTTATTCATACGACTTATACCGTAATTTTTCAGGAATTTTTTGCAGTTTTATTTTATTAAATAAAA
Source organism: Parasteatoda lunata (assembly GCA_949128135.1). Lineage (NCBI taxonomy): Eukaryota > Metazoa > Arthropoda > Arachnida > Araneae > Theridiidae > Parasteatoda > Parasteatoda lunata. The sequence continues at coordinate 25,626,733 of OX421980.1, forward strand.
TAAAAAGGAAATAAAAACTAAGTTAGTTCTCTTTTTGAAAACAAATATTTATTTTTATTTAATTAAAAAAACTAATTCAGCATGGGAAAAGAGGCAAATGTGAACATGGGTGTAATAAGAATAATTGGAATTCGAAACATTTCGATTAAAAAAAATATCGAGTTACTTTTAACTAAAAAATAATTTGTAAAAACATGAGTAAGTTTTTAAACATGAAGTAAAATTATCAAACAATAAATTCTAATATCTAGCGTTTGAAAATAAAAATTGAATTCTAATGGTTATATTATTTACGCTTATATTAAAAAGAAAATTCAATTTAGTAAAAATGACACTATTTTAGTAAAACAATTTGAGATAAGTAATTATAAGGATCACAAAATATTAAAGGAAAAAATATAACGCGAAAAAGATAAATAAGTTTCGAGATTAATGAATATACTAATTCGTTTTCATCTTCCCTCTGAGCTGTTTTTATAGATTTGAGAAACAAAGTTGCACATTTTCTTCAATAGTTTTCAGGCCGACACTTTCTGAGCTTTAATTATGATAACCCTGTATATATAATTGGAAATTTTATTGACCCAAGTTATAAATGCGAAGTTTTCTCTTAAAATCCATTTTCTAAATGAGCCTTATCCTCAATTGAATTTCGAATGACAGTGAAAGATGTCATCGAAATAAAAGTTTCATTTAGAAGGACGCAACCTAATTTCGAATTTTATGAGTAGCAATATCAGTAAAGACAATGAGGAGAGGGAAAAAAATTCCTTTCGCCATTTTGTTGAATGCACTAATTATATTTAAAGTATCTTAGAATCTGAAAGCGCTAATGAATCAACCAAAACAAACAGAGTTGATTAATCCTTAGGAAAAGAGAAGCGTTTTAATCGATAATCGTTGTTTCATCGTTTCTCCGGGTCTGTGGATTGATTGAAAATCTCCTCATTACAGGCCAAATCAGCGGACATGCAGGAATTCGATAATTTCTCTGTTTATTGACATGTAATATAAATCCTAAAACCTGCATTGTTGATAATTAATACCGCGATTCACAATTAAAGTTGACTAATTAAGTGAAATTAGCGAAGCAATAGAAAGCACTATTGATTAAGTCATTATTTCTTTCTGTTAGTGCCTACTCTTAAATGGCCGATCATTTAGCTGGCTTTTAATCGATCCTTAGACGCCGCAAACAGAAAGATATTGAGCAATTAATGGTACCTAACACCTTTTCTTTTTCTTGCGGTTTACTCACCTCTCAATGGGATGATGATTTTCTTAGGCTTCCTTCATAATTATAAATATAGCTAAATTAATAGTTTATTACATAATTTTTAATTCTTTTAAATTTCTGTTGCAAAAGTTAAGCCTTTTTCATCTGAAGTTAGATTTATTAATTGATGATGATTAAAAAAGTTTTGGGAAGAAAATTGCTTCAATATATTAGAAGAAAGGCAAATTGTTAGTGTGTGCGAGCACTAAAAACTCTATAAGATAAAGTTCCTTAATGTAGAACTGCTTTTAAAATGGAACAAAATGGAAATTTATCAGAAAGTAGTTTTGCAGAAACAATTTCAAAAGTAAAATTTTATCAATTCATGCTTAATATTTTTTATTTATTCATTGATTTGGCTCCAAGTTAAAAAGTGAGAATAAAAAGAGATGGAAACATTATATATAAAAAACATATTTTTCAATTATAATTTTTTTATAAAAAAAAGTTCTAAGTTATTTTTATTTTATTTATTTTGTCAATTTTTAGATTTAAAAAAAAAATTAAAAAAATCAAAAAAATTTTTTTTTATATGCTTAATAAGTTTAAAAAATTAGTCAATAACTAACCATTTCTAACTGCGATTTTTTGGATTTTTTATTTTAATACAAATATAATTCCGATAATCCACCAGATTTTTTTAGTAACTATTAGACTGTTTTTTTTTTTAATTAAAAAATACAATAATACATATTTGCTTGTAATTAAACCGTCAGGAAAAAAAAGAAAATAAAAGAGACACACGGTGTTCCATCTGTGTCAAAAGGTCAATGCAGCTATTAGAGTTCCCACATTGTAATATGAAAAATATGGGGCGGTCAAAAATAATGACTCGCTTGGATGGGAGGAAAGAGGTTTTTAAGATTGTGAGGAAGGATTTAGGAGGGATTAAAAATAAGTGTAACAACGCACATTTTTCTTGTCCATAGATGGCGCCACTGGAAAACAAGAACAATTAAACACCCTCTGCCTAAATGACTGACGACAACAACAACACACATTTTGAATAAAATAAAAACATATAAAATCTGCAGATTAAATTGTTTTATACTATTCGTATTATATTTTTTTCATATTTTCCATCAAAAAAATGCACATATAGTGATTATTATGCTCAAAAGTTTATTAAAACGCATAGTTTAAATCTGAAACCAAATTTTAAAATATGATCCATTTCATAGTACTTTATTTCTCAACTGCAAGAATATGTTTATCTTATATACTGTAAACATGTGATAAGAGTGTAGGCGAAGCACGAGGTAAGTGTGACACTTCGTCTTTGTGACAAAGGGAAGGAGAGGTTTAAAATATTGAAGAAAAGTATGACGTCATTATTCGACGGCCGCTATGACTTTACAATATAGAGAGATACAATTAAGGCAAACAATAATTGTTATTTTAATAATATAGAGTTACCCATTTTTGAAATAAATGACACGTATGTGAATATACATCAAAGAAAAAACAATAAATAAAAATAACGTATTCAATATTAAAAAAAAAAAAAAAAAAAAAAACATTAACTGATGAAAACAACTTGGAAATTTAAAAACGAAGCATATAAATACATGCAGGGATATAGGTAGGGCTTATATAAATATATAAGCCCTACCTACATCCCTGCATTCTCCAAAATATTTTGTATGTAAAAATCAATCAATAAAATGCCAGTTTCTTCTTTACGTGCTTTCTCTGTGACTGGCTAGGGACTGTCCATATATTGATAATATTTTATCGTTTTTGAAAAATAAAACTCTTCGTATGGAAGCGAGATGTTTGGTATTTCGTATCAATATATTTACAATATAGATATTTACAAAATTGGCAAAAGGCCAGGATAGCCTGGTTGGTAGGGCGTTGCACCCATGTCCAAGAAGTCGTTGGTTCGATCCCCACCAACCGAAGACTCCCCTCGAAGTAAATGGTGACTGGTGCACATTAAATCTGTCGGGTCACAAAGTCCTCCATGTCCCCGCAATAAATCAATATCTCTGGGGGATATTGAATTGGAGATTGGCCGTTCGCTGATTCAAGTTAAAATTACGATCTGCGTATGGATGTTTGAACGAGTCTGCCCTATGAACTGGCGTGACGTATGGGTGTGGCAGAAGTCGAATTCTTGGCCATAGATGGCGCCATTGGAAAACAAAACAATCGCACCCCTTGCTTTAACGGCCTAATAACAATAACAACGACAAAATTGACGTAATAATTGGAAAAAATAATACACTCTAAATAAAGAAAAGTGTTATATTTTGGTAAATGATAAAGAAAGGGAGAATGTTACAAAAGGACGTCATGCTCAATAATCATCGTATTTACCATGGCGAGAAGAAATGAAGCAATGGGGCTTATCTAATAACTGACTACTATCAACATTAATATTCTTATAAATGGTGTAAGGTTTTCAATGTTATTTTTAATTAAGTTTGCTAATATTTTGTTTTTGCCCCTGATAGTGATAACAGTCCTGTTTTCAGGGGGATAAAGATCAAGAGCCAGGAAAAAAGTACTATCTAAATTTGACGTTTATTAGATAGGAAGACAAAATTAAAAATAACAAAACTTGCCAGGGCGGCCGAATATAGTTGACGAATCAAGATCGAGAATGTCTTAAAATTCAAGGAAGAATTTATTTTAATAAAATGCATAGGTCCCTTATTAAAAATCGTTTATTTATAACCTCAGAAAATATACAGTTTAAGATAAGACAAGGCACAGCGTAATGGATAATATGGCGAAGGGACTTTGCAGTTACATAGTATTTTTTTTTTCCTCGTCCAAATTTTAATAAACGTTTTTCATAAATATAGCTGAATTTCGTTACAACGTCATTTAATTTTATTCTACTAAGTGAGAGTGATTGTAGACAAAAGCTTGAGACTTAAAAACTCCAAAGAAAAAGTCCAATAATGTTAAATCTTCTAATTTCGGCGGCCGATTTTGTACACGAAATTGGTAAATTGCACAACTACGATACAACACAACAATGCTCAGCAATAAAAATGCGTTGTCTTTAAGCTTAGAGCTCCATTTTTAATAATCCCGAACCTGTCACTCTTTTTTTTTTTTTTTTTTTTTTTCGCACAAATGAGGCGAAATTTAAATTTAGTGTGAATTTTTGGAATGCCCTCGGTAACAAAAATCATCCTAAAATTCCAAACGACTTCCTGCTTAATTGCTTGATTCCATAAAAAATCAAACAATGTATAAATATGAGGCGTTTAAGTAATGGCAACAATAAATATCACTATAGAATAGGTGATTGAAGAGGGGGGGGGGAGCGATCCATCAATAAGTGTATGTGACAGTGGGAGGAAGAAAGAAAAGAGACGTTTAAAGGTTGGCAGTGCGTGCTGGAATACCTACTTTTAATGACGCCATTATCATGTTAATGAGCTTAAATTGATGGCAATCTGGCGTTGAGCCAAATCTTCATGTGACATTTCCACGTTGTCACCCCTCTATGATTTAACAACTCTAAGGGAGTTTTGCTCTTCCTTCCATATAGATTATCATTTTCGACTCACTATCTTCGATTGTGTTTTCTTGGGGAGAGGGGCTTTTGGAGGGGAGAAATAATTCGCTAAATCCAGAATTTATGCAGTTTAAACAGTAATAATTATTTTTTTAATTTTAATTTATTTTTTATATTGTGACTCTTAGAGCAGAGAAATGTAGTTTTTATTTTTTTTCCCTATAAACCCAAAAACAGTACAGTGAGAAAGGGCAACCTCAAATCTTTCATCTAAAAATAGGATTTTAAACGTATACTTAAGTGTAAATATTTTGTTTCGAAGGAACTATTTAAAACTTTCTAATTAATTAACACCAATTAATAATTTTAAAAAAGATACGTGTATTTCTCCAAAATAAACATTTTTTTAAAACTGCTATTTCATTTCAGCCAATTAATGTAAATCTTTTTACCATAAAATAACATATCTTAACGTGGAATTGTTACTTTTATGATTGAAAACTTTTTCGACCGTTTTAATAATTAAAAGTTGTTTTATTTTAATTTTTGCAATGAAGTAAAAAAAAAAAATTTATATATATTTAGGTAAACGAGTGCAATAATTCAGTAAAAAGACTTTAAGAAAAATACTAAAAGATATGACGAAAAAGACGTGCAGGTACAGAGCTCAAACCTTCGACAGCTCACCTGACTAAATAGTTAAGATTTCCCTTTCGAAGTTTCGGTTAGCCTTTTTACACTGGTGCTCTAAACTAATTTTTATATTTGGTCTATTATCTCCAGAACTACTGGACAGATTTTAATAAAATTTGGTTTGATTATAAGTTGAGATAATACAAAAATAAAAAACATTCAATAATTGTAATGCAAACACATAATCATGCGAAACACTCATCAGATTCGGATTATATAAAAGAGAGGTTACAGAATTGAATAAAAAATTATTTAATAGAGAGTACAGCCTACTCGCACAAGTCTCACACCGTGAAAATAATTAACATTCAACAATTGTAATATACACGCATAATCATGCAAAACACTAATCATATTCGGATTATATCAAAGAGTGGTTACAATGAATAAAAAATGGTTTAATAGAAGGTATGGTCTCCTCGTAATAGCGTCACACCGTGATTTCATACTGGAAATAAGGCAGTTTATGAGCTCCGGTCGCAGTTAGTCCCCCTTGCTCAGTAACGCCGTTTTCAGACACTCCGTGGTTCTCGGAAAAAGATAGAGAATTCAAATCCGTCAAATAAAAGTAATGTTTATTCAGATAAAAAAGTAAGATTTGTTTCTGAATTCGAAATTTCATGAAAAGTTGGCATTAGATTATTTGTATACTTTAAATAGACTACTATTACCATTAATATTTCATATTCGAGCGTAACAATTCATTTAATAGATCAAAAGTTATTAAGATGCTAAATTCTTTTTTTCAATTTTTTTTTTTTTTGCTCATTATAAACAAATCTGGCTTGGTGTACTGAAATGGATAATAATTAGATATATTTTGCGAGTATTTTAAAAATATTAATAACAAATATTGTTAAAAAACTAGATTAAAAGTGGTTAAATTTATAAATAATTTAAAATACTTATTTAAAAAAGTAAAATACTAAATTTAAATGTATTTAAGAGTGCAGAGTGAGTATTAAATAAAAAACCTTTCCAATTGTCACTTTAATTATGAAAAAAAGAGAAATTTCTTATGATGTGAACTATAATTTTATTAACTTGAAAAGATGACAAAACATTAAAAGAAAAAACAATTAAAACATTTTGATTATTAAAAAAAAATTCTTATTATTTCTGCTTGAAATGAATGCAAACATTATTCATACACATTAATAAAAATAGCAATACAAAAAATCAATCTAGAAATTAATATAAGTTGAAGAACTTTATTATTTAATACATTGAATTGTCCAGACAGGAATATATACTTCGGATAGGTGATGCATATTTTGTTAAAATTATTATAATTTTTATTTCGTTAATTCATTAATTAAAAATGTAATAGTTTTATAATAAAGATTTATGAATTAAGATAAAAAAAATAATAAACGTCTTGAATTATGGTAAAAACTGGATGATGTTTTATTAAGTTTAAAGAAATTTACTTTTTATAATTTAATTAATAAATCTCAGTAAAGGACTTTTTTGCCTTAGATTATTTATAACGCTTCGGTATTTTCATCAACATCGTAAGAACTTCATTGGTTGTCGGAATTTTCGTTATTTAATTACACTTTTAACAACATCAGTCGAAAGGAAGTTATTTTAATCTGGAAGAAATTTTTTGCAAAAATAAATAAACCCTGCTTCACAAAATTTAATACTAAATTAAGCACTGAATTAATTCATAAAATAAATACAGAAAAAGTATACCATTATAAAATTAATAAGTTTTAGCAACTAAGTGATAAAATCGCGTAAACATTTTCAACAAAATTCATCGTTATTAAAAGAGGTTATAAATGCCACTTCTGAAATTAAATATATTATTATTTATTAGATTATTTATAAACAATACAACAGATAATTGAAACAGAGCAATTGCTTTCAATTGGTAGAAATTAACTGCATTGAATTTATACAAAAGTCATACCTACTACGTGAAGAAATTTTAAACGTTTTGGAGAAAATTGTACAATTTTTTTGTACAGTTGTAGTGTAGTTAATGAATCCTGTCCTTAAAATTTTTAATAAAGATCTCTCAAGCACTCTTCAAATATTAAAACTATTAAAATAATTTTACACGAAAACTTATTTTTTGAGCACTTTTGAGTGCACATATTTTTTGAAAAAAATTTCAGATATATATTGATTTTTCATTTATATTAAGACGATATTTGGTGATAATTTACTTTTAGATACATCTTGTTTTATATTTTTTCCCTTAAAATCTGTTAGGATAATGAACAAGAAATTAAAGAATTAATAAAAAAAATGCAGATAGAAGATTTCATCTCATTAGCGAATAACTGAACTTTTGAAAAACACAGAAACATCTGAAATATCGAGATAAATAAATCAATTATTATTATTGAGTTATTTTTTAAAATTTATTTATTAATTTCAAAACCAAATTTATCGAGAAAAGAATTAGAATACGTGCAAATGAATTTAATGCATCATTTGTAAGATAGTTCAAAATTTCCTAGTTCTTAAATATTCATTTAATAATTTTTTGTCAAGAAACGTTTATGTGTGTAGGAATACAAATATATTTTACAAAATTTTTTTCTTCTACTATTATGTTATTTTACAAAATATTATTTTAAATAATATAAGTGCCATTTACTTTAATAATTTGACACAGAATTTTTATTAAACCTATTTTTAACACTTTTTTCATTATTTTGCATTAATTTAGGTCAAAATAAGTTTTTATTATTTTAGTATTATTTAGCTTTTATTATTTAGTATTTTAATAGTTAATGGTTGTGAAATACAGCATGAAGCACAGGTGTTTTTTTCTGCGTTAAAGGCAAAATCTCCTTAGCACGACTCACTTCCAAAGAATAATTTTTCACATTTGCACTTATTTGCAGTGGTTTAGATTTAAAAGAAACAGTAATTCATCATTGAAATTTCTTTAATTTACAAAATCAATCAGATTGATAAATATTTAAATATGAATGAAAAAAATACATTTTCAGACTACTTTTTTGGATTTTATATTTTAGTACAAATATAATTCCGATAAATTTGAGAGTTTTTTAGCAACTATTAGACTGTTTTTTTTTAATTAAAAATAATATATCAAAATATATTTTTGCTTGTAATTAGAACGTCAGAAAAATATAGATAAAAGGGACATGAGTGTGTCCCATCTGTGTCAAAGAGTTAACCGAACATAAAAAAAAACATATATAATTTTATATTAGCAATTATTTAATAATAATATTAATATTCTCCTTGGGATATGGAAGAAATTTTAATTCAGTGTCATTTGATTCCAGAGTATGAGCAAATTTCGAAGACACAGCTCTGGTTGTCAGAAAAAATGTGTACGGCTTCTAAAAAGTTACAACATTCTCATTTGAAATTGTTCAAAAATTATATTCAGATAAGTTATGAAAGTTTAGAGATCAATAAATAGTTAAAACGCTGCCTGCTGTTAAATTAAATCAACTAATTAATTAAAACCTAGCATACTCTGTATAAGTCTTAAATATTGCATGCCATTAAAAAATAATATACTGTATGACCATAACGCTCCGTGTCATTCAATAAAAAACATGAGAAGTTATAAACATTATAAAAAATACATGCAATAAAAAATTCATACTTATTTAAAAACTACTGTACCGAGAATTCGTTAATCGGAAATGAACGAATAAGTTATTTCCTTAGTATACTAGATAATATTGCCTTACTGCTTGAAGTATTACTCAACTGTTTACAAATATAACAACTTATAAGTGTAGTTTGAGTTTCTTTAATATGCAGAGCTAACTTTCTAATTTGTTGTGTTTTAAAAATAATTACTTAATCCAACTTGAAATTCCATTTACTTTTTAGACATAACACTTAATATAATATGTTTATGTTATTGAGAAGGTTAGACAACAAGAAAGAGTGGGAAAATTTCATCAACTCATTGACCGTTCTACTCCATGAATTTCAATCAAAGATTAAGCAATTAAGATGTTAGTTTTCTTAATGATTATTTAAGAAAATACGTGGGAGGGGTGGCAAAACAAAAATAATTGCGTTAAATAGAGTTGGTCTGACATTGTACTTTTTAAACACAATACATTGTAAATTAATTTCAATGTTTTGTCTATATCTAAAGAAAGAGATGATTTATATTTTAAATATATAAGCAACTATAAACGAAATGCTAGGGCGTGTCCTTCAAAATATGCAACAAAATAAGGAAGTGACATCAAATGTTACACAACACTCAAAAGAACCGCGTTCAAATTCGTTGAATATATTCAGCATTATCTTACATTTTTAAACATTTTAACTACATCCATTCACTGTTTATAAAATTAAAACGATTATTAACAGAAATTTGTTATCAGCATATTTTCTCAATATGAATAATCTAGAGAAGAACTTCTTTAAATAAAAAAAAACATGTAGGTTAAATGAGGATAACTGACTAATCAATAGTTGACCACTGAAACTATGATTCATGCATTCTTAAAATATTTATAAGACAATTTTTCCCTGTTTTGTTTATTTTCAGTGCAACGAAGTTTAAAAAAAATAATACATAGTTTTTTTTAATTTTAAAATTAAGCATAGAATTTAAAAATTCTATTTTGGTTTAAAGCACTTAATAAAATAGAATTACTTTAAAAAAAATTTTAATAAAATTTTACATTGAATTAGAGTAAAGTATAAAGTATTTATAAAGTACTTAGTAGGAAAACCGTGAAAAACATTTATTTCGTTCACTGTGAATTCAGTTTCGATGTCAATTAACAATAACTAAAATAATCCTTAGTTCAATAAGTACAATGACATTCTGCATAAAAAACTCAAAAACAAAATACTGCTATTTATAATGTTTAACAGTGACGTTTTAATATTTACGAATATGTTTAATAGTTACGTTTTTATGCTTGCGAATATGCTTAATATTTACGTTTTAATATTTGTGAATATGTTTAACATTTTCGTTTTAATATTTGCAAATATGCTTAATATTTACGTTTGAATATTTGTGAATATGTGTAAAATTTGCATTTTAATATTTGCGAATATATTTAACATTTACGTTTTAATATTTGGGAATCTGCGTAATATTTACAAATTAAAAAATTGCAGATTTCCATATGTTTTTCCTGCTTCAATCACAATTTATTTAAATTACTTTTCGCTTGAAGGTTGAGCCTACATGTTGTGCTGCTTATATCCCCTACTTAAAACATAGACAATTCTGTTAGGCCATCATTGATCCCTTCAAAAATTTGAAACTCTTTATTCAGTAAAAAATGTACCTTTCCCTCCAAAAAAACTGAATTACAAAACCTGAGTTTAAAGATGTTTCATAATATTTATGTGTTTAATGATTACAAACGATATTTTTGAAATGACGACAGTGGTACAATTGATCACAGAATTTTTTTATAGGTGCGTTAACAAATTTTACAAGAGCTTTTCTTTTTTAAAATTTTGTTTACCTGATTTTTTTTTAATTTAAATTATTGAAAAAAATATTATTTTCAGTATGAAGTTTTTTTTAAACATTTTGCATTAGGGTGTAATTCGAAACGAACGAAAGTAAATAAATGAACCCAGTTTGAATGCCTGAAATTCAATGTATTATTTTAATTTTAAAAATATAGTACTATCTCGTTGAAAAATTTTCTGGATTTTAAAACAAATAAACATTTACAAATATATTTATTTTTTAAAAAAAATGGTAATTTGGAAAAATTTTTATTTTAGATATAAATAACAAAAATCAATGAATAATTCTGAATTTTTACCCATTTTTTATAAGCCTAAAGAATACAGCATTGGAATAACTTTTTAAATATTAAATTACAAACGCTTTTCATTTCATAAAATTTGCTATAGCTTTCATATTGACATTTGCACTACTTTTAGAATTAACATAAAAGACACTCCATGGGTCGCCAAACGTTTTTTGATCATCGACCCCTATATAATTTTTCGAATTCTCCATCGACCCCCATAAAAGTAATTTTCTGTTAATTAAAATAAAACTCATTAGATACTGTGTTTGTACATTTATTTTATGATTTTAATCATTTATTTTATGATTTTAAACTTTTATTAAAGTAAAAGTACATTGTGAGACAATAGTTTTATGAAAAATATATTAATGTTGAAATTTAAATACCTTAATATTTATTAAATAATAAATAATTATAAATAAGTAGAAATAATAAGTAAAGTAACTACAGATTTATTGCTTCTTAATCAATGAAATGGGTGTGTCTGGTGTTTTTTTGCAAGGTTCGCTATATATTGGGTTCAAAATTGGTCAATTTTAATCTTAAATCCCCTCGAAACTACACATTTTAATTTATTTCTGTACTTAGTAAAGAATGAATTTACGTGACTTAAACCGGTTCCAACCATATAGGAACTTGGAAATGCTAGCATAAATAGCTGAGCCATTTCGTGAAGTTTTACATATTTTTGCATTATATTTATATTTGTCCAAAATTTGCTTATTGCTAAATTTTTAAAAAGTGTCTTTGCTTCAAGATCCGATAATAATTCAGCAAGCTCCTCTTGCAGGTTGATGTCCACGTTTTCAATTTGAGCAGAAAATGGCACAATAATCCAATCAGGGATGTCAATGTTTTCCAAATCAACAAAAAACAGTTTAAAATCGTCGCTCAATTTTTGAAGATGACCTGTATATATTTCCAAGTCTTCTTCTCTTATTTCTGATTGTCGCAGATTTGAAAAATACTGATAATCCTTACGTAGCAATGAAGATCTAAATAAATTTAATTTTACTTGGAAGCCTAACAGTATTGCTCGAGCTTCGATAATTGCTACATCTTTCCCTTGCAGCTTTGTTTGGACATCATTAAATTTTCCAAATAATCCCGCTAAATAAAAAATATGGTTCTTATTGTTTTGGAGTTCATCACTCAGAACAGGGTTTATATCGCTGAGAAATTCGGTCGTGTAGTCAAATACTCAACGAGTCTTTGCAAGCAAACATCTCTAGACAACCATCTAACTTCAGTGTGCAGAAGTAATTGGTTAAATAACTCGTCGTTTTCCTCACAAAGTTAGGAAAATAATCTTGATTTAAGAGGTTGAACTTTAATTTGATTGATACACTTAATACAAAACTGTAAAAAAACTGTACTAATCCATATTATTAATGCTTACCTTCTTTTTACATGTATTGATAATTAAAATTGATACCTGAACTAAACGAATGGTTTTATCGAAGCAATAACTGATTATCCAAAACTATAAAAGTTTTAATAATGACACTGCAAATATTCAACACTGTTCACAGTTTGCAAAGATAGCTGAAACTGCGTATGATATTTGCGTTTGCAGCATCAATGCTCGTCACACGTGACATTTGGACAAGAGCACATATGCATATGACTTATAAAACAGAAGTGCAGAGTTCGTGCCACTGCGCTCTGGTACGTAAATACTTGTTCCACCCGAATAAATATACGTTTATTAATTTATGTTCTATAAAGAAACTGATATTAAGTCAATTATAAAAAAATTTACAAATTTTACATACTCAATTAGGTATGTGTGATTTGCGTATTAAGAACTGTTTTTTCTTCGACCCCAATCGACCCCTCCGATTCGGATCGACCCCCATTCGACCCCCTGACTCAGATCGTCCCCCGTGTTTGTTAAATAGACCCCTGGGGGTCTATATAGACCAATTTGGTGACCTCTGAGCTAGACAAAACTTAATAGTCTGGAATAACAGTTCCAAACTCAAGATAATTATAACAAAAGCATATTATACGGCAAAAACTATAATAACATGATCGACAAAGAACAGCTTTATAAACAATCAAAAACGTTACTAAATTAAATGCCACAATTATAAAAAAGACAGTTTTTCTTTCGATAAATAAACTTGCCAATCTATAAAATTGATAATCGATAAAAAAAATTATCAAATTTTAACTCTAAAACTAATTAATAACATAAAGACAAACAAAAAATATTGCTATTTAGAACATAAGCTGTAATTATTATACAACACTGTAAATATAAAAATCTACAATTTTGATTATGAAAAAATATAAATACATTATATAAATGTTCAGCCATAAATAATAAAAAAACTGTAAATATATAAGCCTATGTTAAAAAGAAATATTGTTTTAAATATATATGTTTTCTATGTTAATATTTAAAAAAATGTGGTGAGGAAAAATTCGGTAAATGACACGAGTGATACGATTAAGCGTATGATACGTTCGAAAATATAAAATGTTGCTGTTATGGTTTTTTAAAATTTGTTTTACAATTTTATTTAAAAAACTTAAAAAATGAAAATTGATTTTTTTTTTTTTCGCAATTGTCACTGACATAGAATAAATACACTGTGCATTTTTTAAACATAAAATTGTGCTAAAAATGATAATATATAATAAGCCTTAAATATGTTCAATTATTTAAAAGTCTTACAGCTAAAAGTTCGAATAACGTTCTAATTTTATTAGAACCAAATATTTCTTGACTTGTATTGGGAAAGCCAAAACAATCCGCAACATCGGGAAATAATGAAAGAAAAGTTAAGACTCGATAAAGCGGCGATTTAGTTAATTATCGAACAAATTATCCGAGGAAGCGCTGTTGTTTGAAACTGAATGAACAATGTCAAGGGGTCTTCCGATATTCCCTCCCTTCACCTTCGCCTCCCTGGAAGTTAACAAAGTAAAGTTGCTCTCTTTCAGAGATGCTATCATCTGTTAGGGTCGAGAAACGCTAGGGAGGAAAGGGTTAAGAGATGGTTGCCATGGTTACCATCAGAGCTGGGAAAGTACCTTTTAGATTCCTGCCAATCTTTTGCTTGGAGATTCGGCCAAGGTCGCCAAGATGACGTCATTTCAACTCTTTTCTCTTGAATACTGGGGAAAACGGAATGAACCTATTAATTGGCTTTATTCTATCGTCTTTTTCCCTAAGTACAAATACCCTAAGGGAGTTCCCGTATAAGTGACTGAATTTTAAACCTTTCTTAATGAAATGAAATCATAGGGATTATATTATTGATTTTGACAGTTAAATCTTCTAAATCACTAACGAAAATTCTTTCTGCAAAATTTAATTAATTGTTTTTAAAACTATTATAACAAACTCCGCAAAGCAGGCTGAATTGAAACAATTTTAGATCAGCGTTAATTTCGAGCTTGCGTGAGATAGTTTTGCAATATTTCGGACAAAATTCTTATTCGATATTTTAAGTTACGAAATCAAATATAAAAACGTACTTTCTCTCAATAAACATACCTTTTTTTCAACGGATTTGGATTTCTGACCCCTAAAATATAGGGGTAGCCGCAATCTGGGAAATATGGTCAGGAAAGTGGTTAAAAGTTTGTACCATTTAATGTTAATTTTACTTTTTCGCCATATCTCAAGCACTTTTTATGCTATTTGAAAAATATTTGTGCAGAATTATAAAATTCATTTTTCTTAAGATAATTTCGTGCAAGTTATAACTTTAAGTGAATATATTTTTATTATTTTATTAACTGTTAGTCTAAAATATTTTGAATTATAAGGTATAAAATTTTCCACATCATTTAAAAGTATTTATTTTTATTTGGCAAAATAAAGAAAAAAAATTGAGTGAAATCGGTTGAATAGTTCATGCGAAATCGAATTTTAAAGAAGTATACTTAAACCGTATCTTAATTGATAAAAATATGAATTGGAAAAATAATAGAAATGAAGGGTTTCAACATATTAATGAACATAATAAGGAAGGGATACAACAAAAATGTCCGGAACTAAAACGTGCCGGTTAATAAGTCACACTGGGTTTTTCTTTTTTTTTTATTCAATAGTGCATATTTTTTTTTAATAATAAAAATTACAAGAATTGTGATCTTCTTCCTGATTAAATTCTTCAGAATTACTACCACTGTTGTTAATGGAATCTATATTTTTTCGTCTCGCCTCCTCTTTTAACAAGATTATACACTATATTAATGCGAACTTTTATATAGTGACGGAACATTACATTTCGTTAACTGATTAAAGATTAGGTTTGCCGCTATTGAAGTACAGTAAATTTTAAAATAAAAGGAAGAAAGAAAAAAAGTTAAAAGAAAACTTTCAAGGGATCTACCTCCCCCCCCCCCAAAAAAAAAACATTTTTAGAGGGCATTAAAATTATATTATATATGTTCTTCATAAAATATTTTCATTTAACCATATATTTGCCCATTATTAGTAAAAAATAATAGTAACAGCGTTAAAGTTTTAGAGAATAAATTAAAACTTTAGAATTGCGAATACCATGATTACTATGTTTGAAAGAAAATAGGTTAATAACTAAGTAATCTTATTCATTACAGAAAATTAATTTTAAATTTTATAAGGAATCATAACATGATCTGTTTAAAATTTCTAATTCCGGTGATGTATTTTTGAAATTATTTAGTTCACATCTTTACTGTTTTATATCCGGCGTTGGACAGGCAACCCATTTTTGGGTTGGAATGTTTTGTTCGAACTTCGAATCGAAATGTTTTCTTCGACTTTCAATGATCAACTCTGTAGCCTTGCAGTTTTGAACCTAACCCAGAAGACAAGAGAACTGGAGGATGTATTGGGACAAACTAGCCTTTATGGAGAATATTTTGAGTGAATTAACCAGCATTAGCTTTAAATGAAAAGGAAAACCGCGAAATCCTACCTTGGTTTGCCCGAATATAAGAGGACGCTAACCCATGATCTGTGTACCACTAAGTACACTTTGCGTCATCACTGTGGTCTGTGTGCGCTGGGGAAAAAATTCGTACCGACCAGCCATCACTGAGATTCAAACCTATGTCACATCATTGGGAGGCGAGCGCTCTTTCTCCTGAGCCATCGTGATTTATCTTTACAATTTGAAGAAATTAAAGGTTTTTTTTTTCCTTTTCTTTTTAGTACAAATGAAATTTTCAGTTGTTGTTTGGATGCCTGCGTTATAGCCATTTGGCTCTCCCCTCCCCCCTTTTATTGCATCACGCCACTCGCCGAATAGTACCGAGCAAGCAGAAGCGTTTCTAATTCAGTGTATAACTCTTAATTTTGTAAAATAAGGTCCGAAATTCCTTTAATTGGATACATATTTTTTGTTATTTTTAGAAAATATATCTAGAAATATTAATAAAAATATTAATAAAAATAATTCATTGTAGTTCCTTACAGGAGAGTGAATTACATTTCTCTATCAATTATGTAAATCAAACGAAAACATTGATTATTGCTTGAAAATGAAAGTGATATAATATATAATATAATATATAATATAATATATAATATATATATATTATATAATATAATATATATATATTATATATATATATTATATATACGGTATATAAGCCCATAAAATCACTGGAATGTAGATAAAAATGTTGCAGACGAAAGCCACAAAAAATAAGCTAAATGTTTTGTTTTTTAAAATAAATTATATAAAATTTTTGCAGGTAACCACGATTGCATGTTATTATGATTGTCTCTAATAATATTATTTTGATTATAAGTAATCATGATTACTAATAATCACGATTACAGCTGTAATAAAAAATTATGATAATAAGTTGTAATCATAATTACAAGCAAATAATTACTTGGAATCGATTACATTTTTGCCCAACTCTGATACATGCATACGCATTAGTATGACAAAGGGGGGGGGGTGTAATATAACACGACCGTGTTATATTACCCCCCCCCCCACGACTCGTGTTAAACAATAATATGATTAACCTTAATATAATAATTAAAATATTAGACTATAATATAATTTTATATAACACATAATTCAATAATAACTTAAAAATCATGAAGCCTAGAGCGCTGATAAGAATTCTGTATTAAACAGAAAACAAATTGGAGCTTTTAAATATCTATCACTGTTTAGTTTTTCAAATTACATTGAGCCTGTTGATCTAATAATTTCAAATCCGTTATGACTTACACAGCAAATGATTACTTGAAAGCTTTAAAAAGACTCTTGAGCTCCATTTAAAATATGTGGAGTAAAATTGTTTATTGATATAAAATTCAATGGAGTTATATGGATCCATTTTATGGACTCACATTTTTTGGTGAACTCAGTGCATGGAAAAAAAAAAATTGGAATAGACCGAAAAATATTTGATCCCTAAATTAACGCAGCAGTTTTATTTTGAAGATAAGATTAAAAAGCTTTGATTACTCATAATATGAATCCTTTCTTATTTTGAATATCTTAGTTTTCTCTATCAATAAATGGAAAAGTTATAAATGAGCATATATTAATGTGAATAAATAAATACAGACTTAATCGCCGGCTCAATATCGCAGATCATTAATTCCTTGTTTTTCATCGTGGGAGTTTTTTCTTTTTGTTTTTTATGTTTTGTTTTAATCTTTTAAAAACATCTTTTCAAGTGCCAGTTAATTTTATTTCACGCAGAACTTATCAACTTGTAAAAATACTGGACATTTGTAACTTTTTTTTTTAGTATTTTATTAATTTTTTAAGAATTTTTGCTTTTACTGTTCATCTATTTAAAAAAAAAGCAAAACGTTACTGAAATAAAGAATATTTACATTTTTTTTTGTTTCTAATTTTACAGAATTATTTTTAAAAGGAACTGTTTTAATGAATTTCATTCAACTTCTTATACAATATTTGTTTTTCGGTAAAAAAATATTATGCTGATTTATAAGTTAATAAAAGTTAAAATAAAAAGTAATTTCTATTATAATAATACTAATAATAACATAACTTCTCTTTGAATATAACTGATGAAACAGCTGCTAAAATCTGTTTGTTGTTAATCTAAAATTAAACTAAAGTTACCTTATGTTACTTGCTCGTTTTTTAATTCTTTTACATACTATTCAGTTCTCAGTAATATTTCTTTTATCCTTCTTTTAGCGAATTGTTATTTAAAAGGATCAAATCATTATACTTGTGTGCGCATATGAAAAAGAAGATTGTGTGTCGTACAAACTTTAGAAAAAATCACCTGATTTGAACTTTTAAAGACAGATGACACAAATATTTTGGTTTTAATTCTAAGTCACATCCTTACTAACTTATTTGATATTTGCCTTCTTTAATATTTTTTCGAATAATATAATATTTACTTTTCATGTAATATAGGTTGAACTCCGACCCACCCCAGGGGGGTATACGGAGATAAAAGTAAAATTATTACAATAAACATTTCTCTAAAAACTAAAATTGCAATAAAATTTTGCCAAATGACAGTGGTGGTGATCAGTTAAAAATGGATAAACTATAACACTTGACAATTTAAAAACATGTTTTAAAGACAATGAAATCCAATGGTGCCGGTGTAAATGTCGAGAATTAAATTATTATAATAGTAGGAAACAAGAGATAAAAAATCTCAAAACTAAAATCAATGAAAGCTAAAAGTCCTAAGTGTAAGTGTCTAAAGTAAAAGTCTGACTATAAGTCGATGAAGTCTAAAATTAGAAGTAGATAAAATTTCAAAATGTAAGGCTAAAAGTTGATTAGTAAATATAAACGATGACATGCACTATTGTTGGTTCATGACTGGGGTCAGTTGATCTGGGGCTAAAATGTCCTCGAGGGTTTGTTTAATAATTTGAGTCACAATTTTCCTGCAGGTCAATATAGCAAAGAATTGATGTTCTTCTTCGCAGTTATTCATACTTTTCATGTAAATATTTAAAAATGTAATTTTAAATTTGGACACACTTTAGGGAAAAAAGGACTCCTAAATTCACAAGTCCTTTGTCCCAAGGTCTCGTACTTTCTGATGTCTAACGGAAACAATAAAGATAATAGTTTTAAAAAAAACTTCTTACACATTAAGATTTTTTTAAATAAAGATTTATTCCTATATTATTTATACCTAACCAATGTCATATAATTGTTTCTAGTATTTTTTAAACTATTGATACAAATACACTGAATGATTTAAAAATATTTTTAAAAATCTTGAAATACTTATTTGCCATTTAAAAAAAACCTATTTTTATATGAATGATAAAGCCTGTAGAAATTCTTATAAGTTAGATTCGATTAAAAGTGGCATTCTAAAGTTCAGAAAAAATGAAATAGAATTAGAAATCAAGTTTCTTAGGAACAAATATTGCATAGTTGTATGATTTTCAATTTAAAAGCCTTTGTGACATTGAACTAATACTAAATGCCAGCGCTTGTAAATCATTTATATTGCATTTAAAACTTTAGTTAACTTATGTCAACATATGTTATAAAAATTGCATTGAAAGTTTTTTGGAAGTTAGAGTTGAATTCATAATTATGAATGATACTTAAAAAGGGAGAAAAGTATCAGTCTCATAAAAATGCTTCTTATCCTTGAATATTTAAATTAAGATATATTTAAACTAATTTGGCTATTGATTACATTTGTTAAGGAAAAAACATTTATGCAGGATTTTTTCTAAAAAACTAATGCGAGCTGGAATTCATTAAAAAAATAAAACACGTACTTTTGCACGAAAAAAAATTTTCTGGTAAAATTACCGTGTTGTATGGTAATAACATTTCTGATTAAAAAAAAAACAATATAATTCTGGTTAATGAAACCAACACGCTTGAATCATAAATTTGGTCATTTTTCTGTTTATGTGGTAATGGCTTACTGCAAATTCTGTTTTTTAAAATTGTAGCTCTTATTACTACGCATTTCGTAAAAAAAAATTTAAAAAAAATAAAAATAAAAATTTTTTTTTATAGTGAAATAGTTTCTATGATAAAATTACTAAAATTTACCGCATTTAACAAGTTGTACCCTTATTCACCTTTAACACATAAAAAAACTAAATTTTAGCGTTAATTTTACCAAAATCTTTACCAGAGCCCTTCGATTAAAATTACGAAGCTTTTTGGTGTTCACATAGAGTCAGAAACACGACAATTTTTACCCTATTCTGTTATAGTGTTAGTATAAAGATATGGTGTTAGTTTTGACCATACCTTTTTTCTCAGTGTGACAACCGTTATATAAATATAAAAAAAGAATAAATTATTTAATTCGTACGATAAATAGCCTTATTATAATTTATTTTATGGTACAGAGCAATTAATTTGAGTTACAGCAGAGTGGTACAAACAAGTGATGAAAAAAAATTTTCGGCTCTGTAATTGCGTCATTTAAACTGTAACAAGTTTATGAAAACCCTCTCATTAAGCTGAGAGTTATTCAGAATATTTTTTTGTCGATACAAGGTTTTTCTGCGATGTAATTAGATAGGTTAATGAGTAATTAAATATTTGTCAAGTTTAGTCGTTATTTAAACTTACTACGATTGGGAGTGAAAAGATCGGGGATAATTTCACTTCATCCTAAAAGAAGCAATGCAATACCAGAGACAAATTATCTTAGCTCAGTATTTTTGGCAAGAAATTTAAAAAATAACAAAACAAAAAAAAAAATTATGATTTAAAATTATTTGCTTTAGTAAATGTGAGCTGCTTTATCCAATATAGAGAAGAATGTTTTACTTTTGGACACTTTACGTAAATTAAATTTTAGCTTCAACAAACATAGTTTGATTTACTGTTTAAACACACATACGTTTTTCTCTAAAATATATTTATAAATATTAAATATTATTATTAAATATTATTTATACGAATATTCTACCTTAAATATTATATTTATTCTATATTAAATATTATTTTACGAAGAGATCTTATTTTTTATGGGACCTAAAAGCTTGGCTTTGGTAAAAAAGAAAAAAAATACTCATTGCATCAAATTACGCGATTCGAAGTCATTTTACAAGTTCGCTACTTCCAAATTCATGATATTAAAAAAGGTAATAAAAATCTTCAAATTATAAATAAAATTAAAATACATTTTTGAAAGATAAAATTTCCTGTATTTAAAAGATAGTAAAGGAATATATTCTGATTTAGCTAAAAATATCTAAATTATTAACAATGTCGTATTTCAGAACATGTCCCAATGTTCAGTCACCACTTAGTTTAAATAAAATCAAAATTGTTGTGTATCTAAATGGACTATCTTTATTTAAAAATCTCTAAACAAATATAATTCAATTGAAAGGTTGATGAACTCACTTTCAGAAAATGAAAATAAAATGGGGAAAAAATTACATTAAGCGATCTTTCTCCCCCCAATCAGCCATTAATTCAATGCTTCCGATATCAAATTTTGCTCTGAAATTTTGCTTCTCAATACATCTATTGATTAAGATTATAATTAGATATAAAAAAAATGCTGTGGTTGCCATTAGGGTCTTCGAAATTGGCACTGTCAAGATACAACAATACAAGATACTACAAGATACTAGATACAAGATACAACACTATCGCTTACTACTAACTTACAGTATCTCAGTTATTTAGTCTTCTGTGTTAAAAAAATATAAGAATTGGAACATAAATGGTTAAAAGTCATAAACTTATTACTGATGAGTCAGCAGCTAATTGCAAAAATAAGATTAAAAATTAACAAGAACTAATACTAGCCATAAATTTAAAATGTAGTGAAACAGTTTCTATTCTTAGTGTTGACAATTCTGCGTGTTTATATTTATTTTAAAGCTGTGCGAGAAATGTTTAAGTAAACATTCAGTCATTAGAAATACTGAGAAATCAATTTAATTGAATGCAGTTAAAACATGTCATTAAGTTCAGTTTCATTATTTCATTGAACATGTTATACATTCGTATTTTTATAAACAAAATTACTAATTATGTTTTTATAGTGATATTGGTGTTGATTTTAATTATCGAAGGACATTGCTCTTGTGTATAGACCTTGAAGCATTTCTTTGAATTGGATATCTAGAATTTTTACTCTCAATTTTTTCTTTATCATCAGTTCAACTAACTTTGTCGTTTGATATTATACTTAAACGTAGGACGTACGAAATAGATGTCAGCTGGTTCAAAGGATTTAAACAAGGATTTTTTTATCGAAAATTTAGAAATAGGATTCCGATTGAGTGACATATTATGCATTAATTTTGTCATATCATAAAAAACTGATAACGTCAGTGATTTTATTATTTTTTAGCATTTTGTTTTATAAACTGTAGGTTTAGACAGTGGCGATTTTAACTCAAACATTTTAAAGTCATATTAAAAAGAGGTAAAAAAAAAAATAGTCCTGAACCCCTCTAAAAATGCATTTTTAGTGTACCGCTTGTTAAAATGACTAAACTTTTCTAGTTTCGATCAAAATTCCTCCTAAGATTTAAATTGCATCATCGAAAAGATGGAATACAACACAGAATTTTTTAGCATAAGTTATAACTAATTATTTTTCATTTTCACCTTATTTTTCAATCGTTAAAATCATTTTAAAGTTTCAGTCTTTAGCGCCATGAAAGGTCTGCTTACAGGCGAAAGTAGATTTGAGAAACTTGTTTAGAAGTGTTGCGAAAACTAATTCTCATTAGAAATTCATCAAACTATTTAATAATGTAGCGAAAATACCATCATTAATAAATCCTTTAAAGTAATCAGGTATCCACATCTTATAATTCAAATCCAAACGAAAGTAGGTCAATTCAAATACTGCTCCCTGCGTGTACTTACCGCAGGGCCGAATTAAAATATCCGTAATACTAGATGGATTACGAGTTCTTCTGCCTTCGAACTAAGCTAACCATGGTAAGCTATTTCGGTTTTCCTCTCTATGCTACTCAAATACGGTTTTGTTTCATCTAAAAATCTTCCACGAGAGCAACACAGGAATTTCCTTGTCTTGAGAATTGTCTTCCTCGTCTTGAACTATGGAAATGATCACCGATAGAAATCGGTTTTATAGTTCCAGAGAAATAAAAATTAAAATTTTGATTTCCCAGGATAGCGAATTCAACCAATTTCACTGTTTCGTTAAAATTATATTCTTTAAGATAATGTAAGACATTGTATACCTTACAATTCAATCATTTTTTGACTATTATTAAATAAAGTAATAAAAAATAATAAATAAATATTAAAAATATTTTCTGCAAAGAATTATCTTTGGACAAACAAATTTTATAATTGTGTTCAAAACATTTATTTAATTCATTTAAAAATTTCTCGAGGTATGGTGAAATACGCAAAAAGTAAGATTAACGTTAAGGGGTCCAAAGTTTGGACCGTCGTCCTGACCAAACTACTGGGATCGTATTTCCCAGATAGCGGCTACCTTCGATATTTTGGGAGTCAGAAAACCGAATCCTTCTAATAAAATGTAAGTTTATTCAGAGAAAATACGTTTTTGTGTCTGATTTCTTAACTTTAAATATCATCTATACTACCTAGTTAGCATATTTGAGGTCCCCTCTTCGAGCTATTAAGACAGAGGTTTAAGACTTAGCGTGAAGATCCGATCATTAGATCAAAAGTTATTTACTATTTTGCGTACTGTACAAAACAGCTATAAACAAACTCGTTAAAATATTAATCTAGCTAGTTTATAGGATTTCAAAAATATATATATATATATATAAAAATCGTGATTAAGAAACTCCCCTTATTTATTTATACGGCTGTAATATTATTTGAACTCCTTATTTAGAAACTCTTTCAGCTAGTTTGTTGGGTTGCACTTGTGATTGAGAAACTCTTCTAACTAGTTCATAGGGCTGCGATAAATAAACTCCTTAATAAGGAATTCCTCATGCCGCTAGTTTAAAGAAATGCGAAATTCCTGTTCAAGAAATTCCTCATGCTAGCCTTTTTTCTACCATATAAGGCAGAAAAAAACGATTACGCTAAGAAATTCCTTAAACTTTTAATCTCAAATTTAAAACTCTTCATTTATTGATTCATAAAATGAAAGCATCCCCAAATTTTCGATTGATAATCTCTAAGGCAATTACGTGATTCATAATTTTCTATTTCGATTTTTTTCCAAGACAAATTGCTATCAATATCATCAAGATTGGGTAAAATGTAACAAAACGTCATCAAATTCTTATTAGAGACTTCGAAAGTATTTTCCAGGGTGATTCCTAAGCCAGCTAATGACTGGGGCTGCAATTTATTTGCAGACTTTAAAATATATTCTAAATAGCGATCGATTCGAGCAGCATAC
The DNA here is from genome assembly GCA_949128135.1 of Parasteatoda lunata. Lineage (NCBI taxonomy): Eukaryota > Metazoa > Arthropoda > Arachnida > Araneae > Theridiidae > Parasteatoda > Parasteatoda lunata. Next base: position 25,651,226 of record OX421980.1, read on the forward strand.
ACTAAATAATGGTCGCAACGTGCAAATGGTTTGAGTTCTCCCTGTGACTGATAATTTGATACTTTGTTCATTAATTCAGTTCGTTGCATTCAATTAAGGCTTCCTCCAGTAATCTCTTCTTCGTTCCATTGATGCGGCCTTTTCTGACACAAGCGGAATCACAAATTCTATTTATACCGATAGAACTTAAACTGGATACGTTCTGGCATTTTACGAGCACTTTCGAATTAAAGGGAAGCTATAAGACTAAACAGGAAGCTCTCCATATAAACAAACAACTGCTGGAAAGCATTTATAATATTCCAAACCATTTTACCGAGAATAAACCGATTCACTTACAGGAAGAGATGATAATTGTTTCCCCAAGATATATCTTCATTAAAATTAATTTTAAACAACTTCAGATGTATTTAATCGAACTGTAACTCCCAATTTAGTATTAAGACTATAACTTTATGAAATCATTAGGTAAGAAATATATTTTATTTCTTTCGATAGTTATTTCCTTTTTGGTGGGAAGCCCTTAAGAGTTCATTCAAAAAATTGAATGTTTCGGTAAAAAATTGCCCAAGAAAAATGTGCTATTTATTCATTTATGCTGCAAACAATACAAAAATCTGGTCTTAAGTTTAATCAATAATAGATTAAAATAATCACTTGGAGTTACTGTTACCAGGTTTTATTTTACTGATTGCACTTCACAATGTGAAATATTGTTTGGTATATTGACCAATCCTCGTGAGATAAACTTGCGCAGGGAGCTTTACCCGGAAGTAAAAAAATTTTTTTAGTGAAAACTATTTTATTTCTAGCTTGTTTTCGGGAGGCGATTTCCCACCCTAACGACCAGCTTATAAGCTTTTTTTTAATTGTCGTAATGTTTAAAAGTTTACATTTTCCTAAAATATATAATGATTGCTTGTACTGTGAATGACGTACAAAATATCGATTCTGAACGAAGTATATATTCAGTATGGTACAGATCATATACATGATCATGGTAGAGACTTTCAAAAACGTGCAACTGCTCAACGAGATAAATTTAGTATAATTTTAAAAGATCGTTTAAAAAGTCATTTTTCGGGGAGGAGGATGAAGCATTTAAAGTATTGCACAACACAATCCTTTAACCTCTTGTCTTTTTTATTCTGTTCTATAAAAATTAAGAACTTATAACATATGTCCGACCTCAACATTAAAAAATGGATCGAAAAAAAAATGATTGAGTTTTAAGACTAACGAATATTTAATGCGCCAAAACGACATTACTTTTCGATCCCTCTAATATACAGTCCCTGACCACATTATTAGACGCACTATAAGAGTCTATGTAAAATCTTAATTATCGGATGATACTATACAGTTTTATTGTTTTTACGCGACTGAAACCGGTTTGTACTTGTTTACGTTCGTGTATAAATCGGTGAAATTAGGAGATATATAATATAAATTCGATAATCGGATATATTAGACGATATATTATATGAATATGGAATATTTATTATATCAGGTATTATATTACAATGTTATAATAATTACACCAAATTATTAGACTCACAGTAGTGTTTTAATAATTACATGTTTTGCACGAGTTTATACGCAATACTCTTATATTTAAGCATTAATGTATTGGGTTTTTATAGAGGAGACTTTTTACATACTTCTCATTTACGTTTATTTTTAATGTATTGCATTACAATGTTAGCCCCAATTAGTGCACGAATATAAACAAGTATAAACCGGTTTCAGCCGTGTAAAAACACTAAAGTTGTAGACGATCACCTGATAATTAAGATTTTACATAGAATCTTACAGTGCATCTAATAATTTGGCCAGGGACAGTATATATATATATATATATATATACTGATATTTTTAAATAAAAATTGCAAATTTTTCATTAATTCATAAAGTATATAGTATGAGATAATGTAGTACAGAGTATCGGGTAATTGGGATGGCTTTGCTGTGACCTGTTTTATTATCCAAATTTTCAATAACCGTTTGCATAAAAATATGACTGAATTTCGTTACAGCAACTCAACTTAATTCATTAAAGCGTGGGAGATAGTGGGTTTTTTGGCATAAACTAAAGATTTTTAAAAAAAAATAAAAAACCAGATGAAGAAGAGTTCACTAGTATGAAAGATCTGCGTGAGGTGTGATCAAACCCAACCAGAAAATGACCCAACAACGCTCATAATATTACTCAACACAGCCGACCGGCCTGTGTAGGGGGCAGGAAACTGCACTTGCATCAGAAAGGTTCTGGGTTCGAATCCCGGGCAAGGCATGGGTGTACTTTCCTTCTCTGTACAATCTGTCCTCACTGTGTAGCGACGTTGGCCCACCCAATATGGTGCCCCTGAAGTAGAGGCCAACAAAATCGCACTGTATATGCCTGAATTGACGGATGTTAACACAGGTGAACAGGTGGTAAAAAAAAGTTTAAAAAAATATTACTCAACAGTGAAAGCGCGTTGTTCTTTCGTGTAACACTCCATTAAATTAATAATTCTAAACTATCAGCTGTTTCTTCTTTTTTGTGTTGGCAAATATTTATAGCATAAATGAAGTAAAATTATCTTTAGACACCCTTTGTGATGCAACAAGCCTGCTTTTTCTGTAAAATACAGCTTAACAAAAATACAATCATGAATCCTAGCTAACAAATACGTATTTCTTCCATAAAAATACTGTCCCTAAAAATGCATAATTCTCAGTTACATAATAATATAAAAATGACGTTCAAATGGAAAATGAGTAGCCAAATTACCTTTTGATAGAATGAGTAACCATTAGACCTGCAAATTTTTTTCTGGCATCAAGTTCTACCGCAAAACTATTTTCTGTTAACATTTCTACACATTTTGGTCATAAGTTTTACATCTTTCCTCTAAAACAAAATTCCATTTATATATTTAGGATTCCTAAATATGTCTACTCCTTCCCTCTTCTTGTGTTACATAAATTACTAGTTTCTGAGAGATTCAGTTGACACTTTCTAAAAAGATCATACAAAACTTAGAATAGTCATTTCAACACTAATACTCTAAAAAACATTCAATAACTATTCCAATTAAGTGGTTTTCTTTTATAACTATGTAATGAAAGATGCTATCAGATCAAAACTATTTTCTATCGGTTTCAAGTTCCTTGGTAGAGGGATGATGTCTATTTTGGGTAATATTTAAGTTCTGAATTGTTCGAAATTATAGGTTTATTATGAGGTTAAAAAGTAAAGAAGTCATGGGAGAAATGTATCTTGCATTGTTAGCATCAAATATCATGTTTTTGATACTGTAGGAGGGTGAGAGGACGATGCAAATATTTATCACGTTCACGTAACAAACGTGACCTGCACGTGATAGATGACGTTTTGAAGACACTGCCTATTAAAAATGCCCTTTTTAAACTAGGCCTGATATCAAAAATGAATGGCTTTTAATCCATTTTGAAACGAAAATCTTCGTAAACAAATCACTAGTAGATCAATACTATTTTTATCGGTTTCGCGTGATGCCGGAGTGGGAAGCTGTCTAGTTTTGGGTAATATAAGGTTTTGCATTTATTGGGGGAGGGGGGGAGAGAATTAATTAATATATATTTTTGAGGTGCACGGGGAACAGTTTTGATAGCTTTGAATGGATAATTTTTAAACAAAAATAAAAGTGAATTTTTGATTTAAAAAAAATTCTTTATAACAGAATATGTTATAAATACAACGAGTAGAATTCATCTTTAATTTATAATATTGAATTATTGTTAAAAATTAAAAAAAGTTTTTCCCTCACTTTCGTGAGTTTCTCTTAAAGTAACTGATTAAGTTGAGATGTCAATTACAAGCTGAGACTAAGTAGAACCAATACCAGATTTTTTTAATACGAGATAAATAATAGATTATGCCCTACGCTTACTTCAAATGAGTACTATTAGAAAACTATTGGAATTACTTTTTTTTTATCATAAGCCTGTAATCACTAGTAAATTTATTATTATATTTAATTGTCAGAAGATTTAATTTTTATAGCTTCAATAATGAACTGTATTTTTGCTAGAAATCAAAAAACAAAATCATGAGCTGGAATACGATCATGAGCTAGAGTATAATGCGCAAATTAAAAAAGTTAACATCCTGAATAACTTTTGATCTATTTGTCGGATTCTCCCACATTAGGACTCAATTTTAATTAAATATGCTAAGTAATTATTGCTGACAATAGTTTAAGCTACAATATTCAATACATAATTTCAGAATTCTTTTTAAATTAAATACAGAAAACTATAGTTAATTTTTATAACAAGTAGTATTTTATAACAAGGGAAGTATTTATAAAATTTGTGTTTCTAAATTTGATGTTTTTTGTACGTTTTATTTGTAATTAATTGAAAACCTTTTCGTCGTTGAGTTTTCTGACTTGTAAAATTTTTTATTTTTATAGTTTAAAAATTCACTAATGAGTAAGATAAAAATATTGACAATATGTTAAATATAATTATATATTTATCACAAATTTTATTACAAACTCATTTGTAAAATTCTTTTCTACTCACAATTGCAAAATTAATAGTTTCTGTTTTTAAACTTAATAATATATTAAATATGGCGGCATTATTTTAACATTTTAAAAAATAGATTGGAATAATGAAAAAAATGAAATTATTATAGTTGTCAAAATTTATTTCAAGTGTCCAAAAAAAAAGGGCTTTTAAACCACTCAAATTTAAAAATATTCGAGATCCAATTCTTGATTTAAAGTTATTGAAAGAGGAAGGAGTGCTTTTACACAATTTTTTACATGATTTTAAAGTTTGTAATTTTAAATAACGAAATATGAAATTTGAACTAAATCAGTTTCTTACCAGTTTCTGATCAGTTCTATTAATTTTTTAAATTTTCGACTTCTTAAAATTGTCTTTCCTCTTTCACACCTACATTCTTCGTTCTTAGTAAGTGAGAAATTCGATTATTAGATAAAAAGTTATTCAAGGTGTTCACTTTTCTTATTTTGCGCAATATACACCACATATTATTTTGCGCATTATAACAGCAATAATAATTTATTTGAATTCTTAAGAACTATATAAATAATGCGATTTATATGTTAGTTTTAAAAATACAAAACGCAAAATTTGATGCAAAAATTTCGAAGTCTTGTTAAAAAGCACGCTCGTATCTATTAAGTAACGTTGAATATGACTACCGTTGCACTACAGTGGATAGTGACATTGAAACCAAAATAAATTTTTTGTTTTTGTTTAATATTTTCCCTTGGAGTTAGTACGCAGATAAATAAGTAATTAAGTCGAATAAAAGCTTTTTGGAATGGAAGAGTTAAATAACAAAAGCATCATCAGACGTTAGCAATCTATTTGTGATAAGCTAAATAAGATTGCAAAAACACAGTCATAAATACCATCGTAAGTTTACCCGAAGAAGGAACAAGGCCACCCGGTTTCACTATCACAGGCTGCAGCAACCTTGTTAAAATGAACTCTCTAGTCGAGTTTTAATTCTTCAGAAAAACATTATTTTAATTAAAAGAAGAAGAAAAAAAATCGTCAAGCGATAACAAAACTACTTTTTTTCGCTTATTTATATTCTTGTGACAAAAAGAGAAACTTTCACAGTCTGATATCGCTTAATGATGAGGTTAAGAAATAAAAATAATTTGAAACAGAAAAATATTTTTATGTATTTAGTGTTATAAGTAATAATACGGGTAAACGCATTGATGCGTTACTACGTTCTTTTCTCCTTTTTTTTTAATTTTTTTTTTTATTACGTATAAGAATAAAAGAGAATATTGTTACTGTACATTCTAGCATCGGTTGTGACTTAATATAAAATGTATTTATTTCGTTACATCTTTAAAAAAATAAATTAGTCTCATGTTTAAAATAATAAATTAGTCTCAAGAGTAAATTTTAATTTCTCCCCTACAAAATAAACAAAAATAAATGTTTCTCTATATTAGAATAAATTTTTGTATCTTCTTTTCTTTTAATACATGGCTGGCAGAAATAATTTGATAACGGAAATAATATTAGTTTTGACAATACAATGGAAAAGCTTAGTTAGAGAAATAGCAACCGTAAAAGCTATTTACGAAACATATTGTTGCTAATATAAAGCTCTTTTGCTTAATGACCTACAAAAAAACTAACTCCGTACTTATAGGTAAAGATAACATGTCTTGACACCCATAATTTCGCGCTTTACATTTTTAAATATTCCGTCTTTCTTTATGTATTTGCGAGTATGTATATATTTGTGTTTATGCATTCCTTAACAATATGCATTTTCAAGACTATCCACTTTTCTTTTTGTTCTAACGTTCGCAAAGAGAGCAGCAAGCAGTTTGTTTTTAAAATTAAAAAAAATTATTTTTAAATTTAAAAAAAAATGATAATTTTTACATATCTTTATTTTTACATATAGGTATCTTCCAGACACCATCCTTGATGTCAATTTGGCTTTATAAATATGAATGAAATTATTCAAAGTTACAAACTATTGATTGTTAAATTACAAAATCATCGTAAATAAAATGTTTAAATGTGGTGACCACATATTGATGATTTTTGTCAATATTTGAGATATAGGGTGACGATATAGGTCGAATTTCTTTTTAGGCATTTTTAAAGTAGTACTCTTTTAATAATTTTAATACTTTTTTGGCCAATTAGGAATAAATCATTAACCTTTTCAAACCCTATGGGACATATATGTCCCAAGTAAACTGTTAGGTATTTTAAAAAATATTTTATTTAATGCATAGTCAATTTTTAAAATTAATATTACGTTTAATGAATAATCGATTTTTTGGTTCATTATTTATTAAGTCTATACAGTTAGCAAAAGTAATAATTTGAAACAATGTTATTCTCTTCTCTTTTTTTTAAAAAAAGTCGCTTTTTAACGTCATTTCGGATCATACTCCCTTAATTTGAATGAAAATTAAATATTATTTTTTAATATCAATATTAGAAGCACAATTCATAAACAAATCAAAATTAAGAAAATTCTAAGCTATAAATTTCAAATTTTAGTCTGCAAAGTTATTCTATTACCTTAAATAGTGAAATATATTAAAACCAATTCTAAGCAAACTAAAAGATTATAAAATTATTTGCATAAAAATTTGAAGACCTAGGTTGTTACGGAAAAGGGGCCATAACTTCGTAGTATTTTTTTATCGGTCTCTACGTTAAAAACATGTTTGAAAATACTCACACACTTTGCAATCTATTTAAAAAACAATATCGTACAAACTTTCTTTCTTGTCTGACTTTTTTTTTTAAACAATGTGTACTTTATGTACGACATATTTGTGAAAATAGCGTTAATAATCTATGATCAATTAAACAAAAATAATTATTATTGTTAAAACAGAGGTAATGGCATTACACAAACAAAACCATTGATGTAAATTGCAAACACACGTTCTGTTTTATGAATTATAGAAATTTTAAATTCTGAATTATTGAACATAAATTGCACACTCAATGGCAAACGATTCACCGCTACACGTTGTTATAAATTAAGTAGCTTAATTTTCTTCACCAAATCTTTGACACCAGCTTAACTCTAGGAAGCACCATATAATTATACAGATTATAGAATTTGAGGCACCTCTTTTAATTTCAAAATAACCCCCCATAGTGTTTTCTAACAAGATATTCACCATCCTGAATTGAAGTACAACATAAAAGATGAACAACCTGAATAAAATCCAAAATTATTTTCAACTTTTCCGTTATATGTGGTCTCATTAAGGGAATTCTAAGCCTGTGGTTTCCAACAGTGCCTTTACAAACTCATGCTGAAAGATAATACAGATTTCTTCGGGTGACAATTAATTGAGAAATACTCGTGGGAGAGAGGATTTCTCATTTTGTGGAATGTTCTAAATAAATAATTTTTTCATATATATAGTATTATTTGAATATACTTTCACTATTTTTCCATAGTTCAAGGATTTTTTATAAAACAATGACAAACCTTATTTTGAAGTTTTTTTACTGATGAATGGTGATTAAATATCATCGTTTCTAATCGGGTTATAAAAAGCAAAGGTGAATAATTCAATCGTGATTTGCCCAAAATATTCACTATAAAGCATTTTATTTTATTTTATAACCGGCGTTAAGCAACCGGTCCAATTTTGACTCTTCTCCAAATATCAATGTTCAACTCCGCAACCTCGTATTTCTGAACCCAACCCAGAAGATAAGGGAACTCCTGGATCGAGAGTTGGAGCAAATTAGCCTTTGGGGAGGACTTTTTGATGGAACTGCCCCGCATTTGTGTTACATGTAGCTGAAAACCATGGAAACTCCCACGTTACTCGTGTAATTTGCAATATTGCAACTCCCACGTTCTTTTGCGTTTATCGTTATAATTTTAGTATTCTAATTGGTAGTACCAAAAAATTTTTAACCAATTTTCAAACCACGTTTAGTCAAAGATAATAACGTAAAAAGGTTCGGTGCAAGCAATAATAACGTGCATTATTGCTTGCACCGAAATCAACATTTTATGCTTGATATTTATTCATTTTTATTTTTAAATTAATTATGATAAATATTTTTAAACTATGGTTAAAAATTTTACATCATGTTTGACTACGTAATTTTGAAAGTAAATATCCAAAAATTTATCCAAATCACTTGAATAGTTCTCGAGAACAAACATTTAAAAAAGTTTATTTTGTAGACTTTTATATATTTTAACAATACAAATGATACTTCTTTTCAAAATCAAATTATTTCTTTCGCAAAACTTTTCCTTAAATCTTTAGAACTAAAACTACTACTTTAATCGCAAAACTTTTCCTTAAATCAAGTTAAAACTTTTTCCTTAAATCTTTTTTCAAAACTTTGCTCAGTAGATTATAATGCTAATTTTCAATTCAGATTGCACTAATTTTTAAAATTTCCGATGTTAATTTTTACTTTAAAAAGATTTAAGTTTTATAACCTTAAACTTCAATCAAAAAAGTTAAAAACATTAACCGGTTTTCAAAATTGTTATTGTTATCGTGGCACTTAACGATGAAACCTGTTAATAGACGTTAGGTTAAAAAGTCAGAAATTAAAACTAAGTGTTAAATGATGCAATCTTAATTGCTGGATGTGAAATGAATTCAAATAAATATTCGCAACCATCAGTTTTTCAGAAGGCCTTCTACAAGTATATACTAATATACATCATTCCAATAAATTTGACGCACAGAGAAAGTTATCAACAATTTGTTATCAGTTCTAAAAAATGAATAAAAATAAGTTTTATTGGTTGTTTTATCTATTCCACAAATATATCATGCATTAAATTGCATTCTTCGTCAAATAATAAAAGAACTCTTTTAAATATTTTAGCTAGACTGTCAAAAGGGGTTACTTAGTAGGCTAATTATCGAGAAATCCAGGACAGAGTTACCAGTTCGTATTTTTGCAAGTTACTTATGACTGGATACAATTAAAGATGCATGTGATATTTCGAACGCAGAACTTATTATTTATGGATAACTTTATAATAACACCATAAAACTATTTATTGATTTCAGTTTTGTTTATGTTAAGAAAAGAGCAGAGTTTTATTAAATATTAATTTAAAGTGTTACAAATCAATGCAACAGCGTAAAATATCTTTAGCAGTAAAATGCGTAAAATAAAAGACAAAAAGCCTGAATAACTTATAATCTATTTATCGGATTTTTACGCAAAAAAAGTTTAATGAAATATTTCCGAAAGATTATTCAGAAGAAGGTTAGAAAAAATTAAGCACATTATTGTTAAGCTCACTTTTTGTGAGTCATGTCTCTGTAAACTATATAAATTCTGTAAACTATATCCATTTCGTCATGTCTCTGTAAACTATATAAAAGACTATGAGAATTTTAAAATTAAAAATACAATTCAAATAAAAGAGAGTTTAAATTTTAATACAATTCCAATCGAAGAGAATGTTCATTTAAAATGTGTGAACATGCGAATTTTTAAATTCCACTTGTAATTGCGAAAAAAATGAGCACTGTAATTTTAACATTTATAAAGAGTGTTTGGATTTTTAAAATCATAAACTAACAGAAAAAAAAGCAGATATTTTTTTGAATTTTACATTAAATCACAATAGCATGCAATTTAAATTTTTAAATTTAATATTTATTTTTTTTTAATTTAAAATGCAATCCCGATGAAAAAAAAAAATTTTTTTTTCAAATGTATTTACAATGAAGAATAAATAAATTCTAAAATGTAAAAGTTAATCACAATAAAGAAGTATTTAAATCTTTTAATTTAATTATAATTAAGTGGTATTTAAATTTCTAAACTTCAAATGTAATCACAACAAAGCAGGATTTAATGCTTTGTGTTATGCTTTAAGATATCAAAGCTCGTCGGTAAAAATTACCGCTCTTTGATGTTCCTATAGAGCCAGAAACACGGTAAATTTTTACATGTTCTGGTATTTTTGACTACTTTTTTTTTAGTGTATAAATATAAAATGTAATCACAACAATTTGGTTTTTAACTTAATAAATATAAAATGTAATTAAAATAAAGCTGTATTTACTTTTTAAATGTAATCACATAAATCGGTATTTATTTAACTTTTTAAATTCAGAATTTAATCAGAATAAGGCGGTATTTAACTTTTTAAACGTAAAATGCATTCACAATAAAGCCGCATTTAAATTTTTAAATAAGTAAGGTGTGGGAAAACTACAACAAGATGTTTGCACTCAGGCGTGAAAAAAAAGTGGGAGGGAGGAATTATTAAGCTCTCCCAAGTGTAATCTTTTAATCTGAATTCGCAAGAATCAAATAATACGCCCATTTCCGTCAGCCTGGATCATTTATTTTATCGTTGTGTGTGTTGTCGAATTGTTGAAGAAAATTAATGAGTATGCTTCACTTTATCAAACGTTAGTGATGATGCTTATTACTTTCAAATTGTTTGTAGACAAAGTATTCTCAATTTTTTAATCATTTTATGTCTGATTAAATCATACATTCAATGTAAGATATAGTGCTGCATCTATTTTGCGTTTTTTATACAATTAACAACTCCTTCATTTAATACATAGCATTCGAAACAAAACTTCATTTAAATTGAATTTTAAGTAACAAGCTAATCAAATAATATCTTTAACTTTAATTTAGTTTTTTTTTTAAATTTACATTAATTTCTAAGTTTTCATTAAAATTAAAAAGCAAAATTCAACTAAAATTATTTTTTTTTATAAAAATAAAATTTTTATTGAGGTTTAATGTGAAATCTGTATAGCTTTGGTAATGGACGTGGTACCGGGGAAAAGGTTTTTTCTCCAAAATATGTAGTTTAAGAAGGGGGAATCGCAATTAATGAAATAAAATTCCAGATTTTACTGAATTATTAGTAAACGCATGCACGTAAATCTCTGTCTAACCAAATTACTAATTATTTATTTTTCTATAAAATATAATAATTTGATACCTGATAAATGTTTGGAAAAAATGTAGTTATTGAAACTTTGAAGCTCCTCTTTTAAAAATACTTTAATTAAATTAATAAAATATTAGTTTAATTAATAAAATATTAGTTAATTAATACAATATTGGTTTAATTAATAAAATATAAGTTCCTTAGTTTAATAGTTAAAATTCAAATAAAATCTTCAGCAGTATTTTTAATTTCAATGAAATCAATCATGTTTTCTACTCACAACACATTACCTAATTTTAATTTTATAATTAATTATTTTAATCAAAAAATAAAATAAAATAAACACATAAATGTAGAAAGAAACTGAATTAAATTATTATTTTTTTAACTCATTGTCGTTAACCTTCTATTTGAAGCAGTATTTTTGTTTCTTTCTCATTGCATTTTTCTGAAACCAAAGTGCGGTACTTTAAATGCTTTCAAATCAAAATAAAAATCTAATTTAAATGAACAGAAAAACCTAAGGTGAAATAGCAAACGCAATTGCTTAAATTTACAAAATGTCAAACGAATGTTTCCGAAACTTCAATCAAAAATTTCGGTTGATCATAGTGACATCTTGTGAGCACTAGTTTCAAAACCTCTGATTTAACCTAATCTTAACCTTAGAAATTTAAAAATATACTTCTTATTATTCACAGAGTCTCTTCCCAAAAGGAATTTTTCAATATTTTCTCTCATTTTATTAAAAGTAACCTTTTTTTTAAATACTCGCAAACTCAAAATAGAGTTTTGTTATATTGTAATACGTTCAAATAGGTGGGACTATTTAAAGGAATAATAAAATTATTCTAATATATACAATTCTCTGAGAAAAATACTTCTTGACAAGAAGAATCATTTATTTTTTCTTTCACCGTTTTTATTTCTTAAAAAAATAGATCGTCAAAGGGATATGGCAAAATAAGCTAAGCAAACAAAGAACTGGAAATTCAGACAGACAGATCTGAATAAACATTACGAATACTAGAAATTCAAGAACTAGAAGGAAGTTGTAAGTATTAATGATAGCCAAAAAAGGAATACCCAGAATCATTTTGAGTTCTTCAACCCCTAAGGTTATAAGAATTAGCTTTTTATGTAACCTGACGCAGAAAAGAGATCTAAATGATATATTGAATATCATATAAATTAATAATAGTATTAAAAATATTAGTGTATATAACAAGCTTTGACCTCCTTTATCACTTTTATTAAGAATAATCCTTAATAGTTTACAAATGTTATTATATCAAATTTTTTTTAAACATATTTAATAAGTTTTTAAATTATGCTTACAATGACATTAATGTGTATTTTATGTCAAACAATTGTAAACTACCCCTCATTAATTTCAATAGAACTCTATATGTTTGTTTGTTTTTTTAATTTTTCCTCATTAAAAGCGTGCAAAAAGCTTCAATATAATATTCATGCAACTGTTGCTGGTAAAACTCATTTTTGTAAGAAACGTTAAAATATCTATTAAAAAGTTGAAAAAAACTTTTGAGTAAAAATCTTAAAATATCTTTTAGCATTTCATCTGAAAAAGTAAACTTTTAGATAAATATTTTGATCACTACAGCATCCATAAAATTCTTTTTACCACAAAATCCATTTTTACCGTAATATTTTGTACCGTAATTTTTTCAGAAACATCTATTTAATAACAGTAATTCAGTGATTTTAAATAAATATTGCTGTAAAAATTAATTCATATGTGATTTCTTGCCCCGTAAAACTTTACAGTAAAAATAGATTTTATGGTAAAAAGTACTAGCACCCTAAGTGGCGGTACTTCTTACTGTAATTATTTAACTCATTTGAATTAATATATCAGAGAGAGAAATATTACAAGCCAAAATTAACTGAGGAATTTGATTAATTGCAATTAGAATAACATTATATCCGAAATTTTTGACAAGTGGACCACACAAAAAAATGCTACAAATGGCTTGGGCTCCAAAAAATTCTATAAATCTCGGGAATAATCTCAAAAAATCCTATGGGTCTCAGTTTTGAGATAAAAAAAATCCTATTGTGTCATCAAAAATTGAACCGGGGGTCATCTCTAACAAGTACAAAGACAAAATTCATCATTAGCATATTCAAAATCTTCAACACTGACTTCGTTCCTAAGCAGAAAGTTTCTTTAAAGGGGGTGCGGCTTTATTTGATAATCAAAAGAAGTTTAAATTTCTTGACTGGCTTTTTGCATCATTATAACATACGGAAATATGAAAGATAAGAAACAGTTTGTTTACTTGGTGTTCTTATCATCCAGTTCCACAGCAAAGATTATCCCTTTTATCTCTGGAACAGATGGAGCAGAAGGGTGCATTTTTACTTTCGGTAAACACAATGGTTATCTTGTACAAAGAGAAAATAAAAATATTGCAAATTTACATGGCACTCTCACCAAGTTTTTTTAGATAAGAATGGAAGAGTGTGAATCAAAAAGTATAAAAACAGTTATATATTGTCAACAAATGAAAAATAGTCTAAACTTTAATAAAATTATCAACTGCTCTTACGTCAAGGGTTACGTTAAAGAAAGAGCGAAAAAAAAATTGTTTCAACTGTAACGAATAAATATTTAATGATTTCGAAATCTTGAATATTAAGTTTAAACCATCAATATTGTACCATTTATATTTTTTATATATTAGGGTAGGTTAAAGAATCTTAAATATTTTCGCAGTTATGCAGAAAAGATTACAACTACTATCATTGTGCACGAAAAAAAAATTCAGGTAAGATCATCGTACTGTATGATAATGACATTTCTGGTTTTAAAAAAAATATAATTAATAAAATCGAAATACGACATTTAAAACATTCATTTGTTAACTTTTTTGTTCATATGGTAACGTTTTACCGGAAATTCTGGTTTTCAAAATTATAGTTTTTATTACCGCACGAAAATACGAAGCAGAAAAGTAAATTCAACCAAACAAATGGTGTTTATGATAAAATTGCAAAATTTTGCTACATTTAATAAATTTTATCGCATATTCTAAAACCATATTTCATTGTTAATGTAAAAAAATCATTACCAAAGAGCTTCGGAAAAAATTACCGAGCTTTTCGGTGTTCTCGCAGAGCCAGAAACACGGTAAACTTTAGCATATTCTGGTAGTTTTGACTACACTTTTTCTCTCAATGGAGTATGAAAAATCTTGCAACTCTAAATTAATATCTGCTACCACCTTATTAGGTCAAAAACTAGTGAAAATTTGACTAGAAATGTTTAAGATTCAAAATATGTATATATTATATATTTTAAATAATTTTTTAAGGAGTAGAAATAAGTTAATAGTGTTATAAACTGAGCTGAATTTATTTATTTCTTACTTTATTAATTAAAAAATATATAATTTTAAGGAAAATGCCTATTTTAAAACATAAGCAAAATTTTTGCTGTCAAGAATATAACAGATAAGATGAGTTGAAACATACCTGGAAACGTTTTATATTTTCGCTGTCTTAAGTTTGAAATCTTACTTTTTTGTTTTTGTTTCCTTAAAACACTTTTAAGCATAAAATAACATTCTAAAACACGATATTTTTTTTTTCATTTAAAAAAAAAGATTAGAAGCAAGAACTCGCTATTTTAAATTAGGATTAATGGCTCATGATAAATTACAAATTCCTTCATATTTAGAAGAAATAAAAATAATCAGTTATTAATTTGGATTGAGCAATTTAATTTGATGCAGGTTTGTGTTAGTACGTTTTTTAAAGTTAATTTCTCTTGTAGTGTAAATTAATAAAAACCGATTTGCATGCTAAAAAAAGTTTTTTTTACGCAAATTACACGAAAACACAGATATTTTTTCAAATTTTATAAACGAGCCCAGGAATAATATTCTAAAATTAAAAAATGTTGATTGCAAAAAATTGTGTACGAAAAAAATTTCATAAAATTCTAAAGTATTGCCTGTTAGAACTCTAATTCTGATTGAGTAATGATCTTTCATTTCGTTCTTATACTTCGAACGATACACTCAAATAAAGTAAATAGCTAACATTAGTTTAATTGAAAAAATTTAATAAAGATGACTAAAATCATATTAAGTATTTATCTTCTCAGTTCACACTTCTCTGACGATTTAGTCTTCTTATCAACAAGGAAAGAATGACTTTTAACTCAAAACATTGCAAAGACTATTTTTTCGGGAGGGTACTTCTTTCAAAATTAAAACTTTTGTAATAGAATAAAAATATTTAACTGCTACGCGTAGAAGACCTGATTTCCTTTTGCTAATATTTAAAACGTGTAAATGTATGAATAAAATCTCAATTTTGAAATTATATCATTATGAACAAACTAACACTTTCGAAATTCTTTACCCATGCTAATCAATCACTGAAGGCTAAACTTTTCTTGATTGCATATAGGCGAGATAAAAAGGAAATAAAATTAAAATATGTCAATATTTTTTTTTTTTTAAAAATTAATATATAATGATTTATTGAACTAAAACATAGAATTTTAAATGAAAAGAAAATTTCTAAAGTGCAAATAACTATAGACAATAAGAAACTACTTTTTAACATGAAAAATCATTAAATTCTGAGTCTAAATTTATTAATTTTACGCTTGTCGCAATAACGAGAAAATGAGGTGAAATTTCTGTAAATAAAATTATAAAAAATGGTGTTTTCCAATTATGTAATTTCATATTCAGAATTCTGTCTGTTTAATAAAATGATTTAAGCAAATTGCCTCTAAATTGCAAATTACGAAAAGTTTTCAAAACCTAATAGTTATAACATCGTATAAAAATCACTTTCCTAAGTTGAAGCAATGTTCATTTAAATTTTTTTAACAAATAATTCCGTAATATATGCTGACATTCAATCGCATTTCAAAAATTTCTATTCTTTTCAATACAAAGAGTTTTTGATAAGATTCTTATTTCCGTGTTTGAAGTCAGAAAATTAGAAGTATTAATTTTACATTTCACGAGTATAGAATTGTTCGTTATGTGTTAAACACAAATAATAAGTACGACAAACTTAGTCACCTCATTAGCATGAGTTAAATCTTTGTTATTTGAATTGTTAGAAAAAAAAAAAAAAAAAAACTATTAAAAAAATATATTTCTTTCTCGTAAATAAGTGAATATGGTAAAGACCAATTTATACATATTATGCATATTTTGACGTATTTGTACATTTTAAAAACATCTGTGCATTTTTGACTTATTTTGTTTCTGTTCTCTCAAAATTGAAAGAATTATGTTTCTGTTCAGATTGAAACATAGTATCTTGCAATTACATAGTATCAAAACATAAATATTACATAGAAACATTATATCAGTTTAAAAAAAAGAGATAATAATGTTTCAAATTTGCACCATATTTGAACAAAATTTGAACGAAATAATAGTTAAGCACGCTTCATAATTTCTAGCTGTGTAAAACCAAATTCCAGAAACAATGAATTCTTAACCCAGTTTCGGCCAAAGGTGAGTAAACGCATCGTTTCAATAAATATTTTTTTATAACACTGTAACATATAATTTTCACTAATTCTATTTTCTGCTATTATCAAGATTTTTTGAAAATATCTATAAAATACTAGCAATATATTAAATCAGAGTAAACACTTTCTGTTGAGAAATTTTTAAACTATTCTAATTTTTTAACATGACACAGTTATTGACAAATTTCACATTTTGAAAATGTATACTTGTTCCATTAAAAATTAATCATATATTGCAAGTTCTGCAAATAAAATAAAATAATAATATTTCATTAAAAATCTAGTGTTCAACTAAATGGTTTTTTCATTGACTTGGCCAATGGCATATACGCATAGTTTTATTTATTAAATAAAATATTATTTTTGACGCAAGAAACTATTTTTTGTGTCTTAATGAGTGTAATTTAAGCATATTTCAATGAAAATAATATCACATTTTATAAAGTGTTATGCTTGTTCTAAAATGGACTAATTCATTCCACTTTTTTAAATGATGAATAGATAAATAACTAATTCTCGTTATATTTAATATTCTATAAAAATTAACAACAGTACAAAAAAATAATACCCTAAGCATCACAAAACTGATTGCCGATATTAACTTTACCTGATTGAAAAATGCAGTGTCATAATTTAACATAGAAGAACGTGTTACTCATTCTTAGCTCTCGTTACCTATTAATTCCCTAAGAAAAACAAACTTAAATCGTGAGTCAGAAAATGAGTGGTTTATGCTCATTAATAGCTTGAATCGGCTTCATTGTACCTGAAAACACTCACGAAGTCGATGCGACAACTTAAAAATAACTTAAGTATTATTTTCGAATCCTGAATCACGTGTCGACATACGCGACAATTGCTATTAATCCAAGAAGATACCTAGAGCGAAATTCCAAAGCTTCTGAAAAAGTCAAAATTACGATATCATAGAATTCACCTTCCTTATTTGATTCAACGTTCATTTAATTTTGTTTTAACAAATGGTAATTCTAGAATGTAATTGTAATTCATTAATTTCTTTTCTGTTCAAAAACGAACATTTGTTCATAAGAATCGTAAGTCTCTGTTTAAAATCAGAAGAGTAAATGAACAAATTATCACTTATACACTTTAAGAGAGTAGAACTGATATGCGATACATTGAAACAGATGTTAAGTAAGATTAACTTAATCACTTCATCAACTCGAGTCAAAACTCAGAGTTATTTGAACTTTAATTTTAAAATAATATAAATTGAAAAATTAAATCTTCGGAAAAAGTTATTTTTTCTTGTAAATAAGCGAATAACGCTAAAATGGATCCATTTAAAATATTACGACGTGTTAATATAATTTAAACATTTTACTATATTTCGACAAATTAGTATATTTTTCACACATTAGTAAATTTTGATACATTTATTACATGTTTGACATATTTTAATTTGTGCTTACAGTATTGAATGAATTATGTTTTCGTTCAAGTTTCACCGTATTATCTTGTAATAAAGTGTGACAAGTGCGATAATAAGGTTCAAATTTGTATCAAACTAGAAAGAAATAATGGTTTAATTCTCTTCAACTTTTAAGAGTATAAAATAAAATTTAAATAAAAAGAAATTCATTTATATTCAATCCTCTTTTTTAAATGACGAATTATTAAAAATAAATAACAAATTTTTGTTAATTTGAACATTCTATAATTATAACGCCGATTCAAAGAAAAAATAATGTCTTATCCAGCTAGGCATCTGAAAAACTGATTACCGATATTAACATTATGTACCTGTTTGAACAATACAGTTCTGTATTTCAACTTACAGCAACGTGCTACTCATTCTAAAACCCCGTTGCCCAAAGATACAAGAAACTCAAATCAAACGATCAACTCTCAAATCGCGAGATCGTCGAGTGAGAGAATGAGACCAGAATTGACTTCAATGTAGCCGAAACACTCACAAAATCGATGCAACAACTCAAAAGACAACAAGAGTGTTGTTTTCGAATCCCGAAATCGCGTGTCGACAGGCGCTAGAATTGCCATTGTTCCAAGAAGATACGAAGAGCGGATCAAAGCGCCGACAAGGATCACTAACAGAGTACAATGTTGCCTAGATACTACCTCCCCCAATATTACTTCCCCTATTCTCTTATCTATTTGTGATAAGGTGAACACTTATTTAATATTTTCCGGTTACAATCGTGCTTGGAAAAAGAAATCTTAGTGAAACCCATCCAAGCGTTGCTGAAAATTTCTACTAATAAATAAGCACTGCATCGTAATTGATTTGAGCTTTTTTTTCTTTATCTACATAAAAAAAATTCTATTTTTCCTTCGAAAAAATTCATCTTAAATGATAATTTAAATACCTCGATTTTTCATTGATATTTATCAAAATTGACTTAGCGCTGAATTTTTCAAATATTTATGATTATGTTTTTCAATTTTTTATTTACTTGTTTGTTTATTCATATACTTTTTCAATTCTATTTACACAATATACCCACGTCAAATATTCTATCAGCAATAATTGTATTCTAAAGAATATTTCTACTTGTAATTAAGCACAGTATGGGAATGGTACTTAATTTGAATATATTTTTTAAATCAGGGAAGATTTTAAAAAAGACAAATTTGTCATATATTCATTATTTATTGATTACATTTCATAATTTATACTTAAACTTAACTTTTTTATTATCATAGTTTATTTATTTATTTCCTTTCTCCTTAATATTTTCACAGTTTAAACGCACTAAATATTATTTCTTAAAAATAATAAAATATAACTATTATGAATTTAAAAAATATTTATAAAATAAGATTCTTTTCAATAAGATTACTTTTCATTTTGATTCAAACAATAAATACGCTAAATACTACTCATTTCCCATAATAAAATTAAACTGCTTCAATTTTGTAAAACTATTATCGATTTCTCTCTCTCAATAAAGAAATTTAGCTCAGACTTTTTTTTATCATTTCAGTGTGCACTTAACAAAAGTTTAGCTCTGCAAATTTTTAAAGAAAATATATTGTGAATAATATTTATTGTGAATATATTGTGAAAGAAAATATATGTGTAAAAAATCATTTAAAGTTTAAAAAATTATTTAAAGGTAAAAAAATCATTTTAAATTAAATTTTTGTTAAGAAATAAACATTATTTATTCGTGAACTAACTACAAATAATTGTTTTCAAATTTGCAAATAAAAAATTATAATTACTAACTTAAGGGAAAGTCAAGATAAGCTGTTCACATGTTATGTACCTCTAAAAAATTACGACTTCTAGAAAATAAACAATTTTTTAACATTATATATGCACTTATTATGAACAATTAAATAACTATACATTAAAAAATCAAGATTATCTATTAATATGTACCGCTGAAAATTATGAGCTTGTATCACATCAAAGTAATTATGCTTATGAAGAATAAAGCATTATTGTAAAGAATATTACACATATTTTTTACATAGATATCAAACAATTTAAGTAAAATAATTATAAGCTGTTTACAAGTATCCGTAAAAGTTTGAGAAACTTTCTGATCAAGTTCGTAAAACATTAAACTTGAAAGCTGGCAAAAAAATACCTTAAAAAACAATAGGAGGCCTTCTTGTTACAGATTACTTTATAGATACTAAAGTTTTAAAAAAATCCCCCAAATTGCTGTATGTTTGAGTAACATTTTCTACAATAAATTTACTTTTATTTACAATGTCACTATTAAAATTTTTAAAAAAATAACTGCATAACTTTCGTTAACTTATCCAACTTATTGTAAGATAACTGTTGATTTAACATTCTTTGGAAAAATATGCGTTGGCTTGACCTGCTTTAGAGTCACTATTTCACCCCTCGTTTATATAGACGTTTATATAGACACGCTTTTATAGACCCATTTTACCACTCTTTTTAGTAATGCGAATCAAATGGACACAATAAATATTGTCAAGAACACCCTGTTATTTTTAACTTTCAGCCGATATTTTCAAATACAGATGGTGTTTTAATAATGCAGAGCACGCTAGAGCTTAATATCTAAGAAAAAATAGAGATTATGCAGGAAAAACATAAGGGGTGTGAAATCCCTCTGAAATTGACATGGACAACAGTGGTATTTCCCCCTTTATCCTAAAAGAAAGGAGCATAAATGCCATATATCAATTTTCCTGCTACGTCTTATAATATTTTTGATTATATTAATTAAACGGAACAAACAAGATAAAATTTTCAAAACATCGCATTTTTATTTTAACAAAATACTCAAAATTCACATTTGAGGTCATCATCCTAAAAAGTACAAGCTGAAACTGATACAAATAAGAAAGATGCTTTGTATACTATATTTACCACAGATATGGAATAGGACTTATATGTGTAAATAAAAATTTAAAAAAACGATTTCTTATCATTGAAAAAATTTCTAATTCAACTATCTAAGAATATAATTATATAGATATGCAATGAAACCTGTCAAATTGACCACCCATATAAGTTGGACACCTTTTCAGTTGACCTTTATTATCAATAACCGATTTTACCTTACATAATAAAAAGGTTCAAAACCTATGTAACCTAATCATTATGTCGAAATAAGCCAATTTAGTCCACAAACGAATTTTGAAATCCTCCATGAGTTCACCGGAAGAAAAAAAAAACTATTAAGTGAAATTTTATATCATGTATTAAAATTTCATTGAATTTGTTAAATAAAGTTTTTTGAATACTGATTAAGTACTTGTGTACTAATATTTTAAGAAATTTAATAATTTTTAGCAACTGACTTGTACAGTGCAGTAATCGAATTTTAAAGATGCGATTTTATTAAAATTTTATTTCTCAGGAACTATTCAACTGATTTCGTTCAAATTTTTTATTTTGCCATATGAAGCTAGATGCTTTAAAATTATGTAAAAAAAATTGTGTGCCTTATAATTCAAAATTTTTTCGGCTTTTATTAAATAAAAATAAATAAAAAAAAAGTAAAAAAAGAAATAATAATTAATAATTTATTTTTGCATATAATTATCTTTGGATAAACGAATTTTATAATTGCATGCAAAAAACATTTCAATTCGTTAAAAATATTTTCGTAATATGGCAAATCATGCAAAAAATAAAATTAACATTAAAGGGTTCAAACTCTAAATGTATCTCCAAACCAAACTTTTGGGACCCTATTTCCCAGATTGCGGCTACCCCTATATTTTGGGAGTCAGAAATCATAATCCTTCGAAAAGAAGGTATGTTTATTCAGAGAAAGTACGCTTTTATGTCTGATTTTGTAACGTAAAATATCGCCTGCACAAATTAATTAGCATATTTGAGGTCACTCCCTCGAACTATTGAGATTGAATCCTAGAACGTGAAGATTCGACCATTAGATCAAAAGTTATTCAGGGTGATCCGTTTGAAAAGTTTTTGACGCATTACACATCGAAATAAGCATATTTGTTCCTTCTAACTAAGCAATTTATAATTAAATTTATGTAACTAATAATTCATTATTCTAGTCTCATTTAATTTAAATTCTTAAGATATATGAGGAATTCGCTAAAATATTTTTTTAAATTATGTTAACAAACATTTAATTACATTTATCTTTATTTTAAATAGCAATATATCATAAATGGGTTAAAACAATATAATCTAAGAAATTATAAAAGAAAAAGTACTGACTCATCTTCCCTCTATAAAATGACCACTAATACAACACAAGTGGCCAACTTATAAAGAAAAATGTCCAAAATTTTAAATTTTTAAGAAAAATGTGAAATTTCTATCAATAGATATTATTTGTACTAAAAATATGAAAGCTTTTAAAATTAATGTAAAGAGTTATTAGAAAAAAGATGGAAAAAAAACAAATAGAAAAAAAAAATATTTAATCTGTTCATTTTAAGTATTTTAATTTTAACCGAAACATGAAATGTCACACTTTTAGTTACCCCTTACAGTTTAGTTATCCTTTCCTCTCCCTTGTCTTAAATTGTCATAATATTACATTTATTCTTTGTCCACATATATAGTGATTAGTGTCATTGTCCCTCCACTCTATTTCCTAAATGTCCAGCCTTTTACAGTTAGTAAATTATCTCAATAGATAACATTTTTGATTAAGAAAGCATTTAAAACACTCTATTTGAGACAACAACAAAAAAAAAAGAAGTGTTAGAAATTCAGATTGAGATATTGTTATCCTTGGAAGTAACTACGTGATTTCATAGCAATTTATTTAAATTTTTTTCGGCAACGTTAAACAAACGACATTTTCTTGTTAATTCAATTTATAAAAGATAAGGTAAATTTTAGTGAAGCATCATTCTCATTAGCTAATCTAAAAAAATACAAGTTTTTAAAAATATTCATTTAAAGTTAAAACAAATCAAGGTTATCCAAACACACTTCATTTCTTAGAACACAAAAAAGAATGATTATTTATAGCAATAAATCAGGCGCAGAAGTTTTAGTTGCTACGGGTATAAGTATTATTCAGACGCTCATAAAACTGAGTCTAATGTAAAAAGTATCATTACTTCGAACAATCCATAAATAAGGGTTGTTTTTACCATGAAAAAAATAAATATATGTTAAGGGAAATTAGACATAGTTTAACGTCAAAATAGGATGTAGTATTTTGCAAGAAAAATGAATCAACTTAAATGGATAAACAGTAATAAATAACTCACGAGAGTTATTAAAATAATGGGTAAGTTTCTAAAAGCTATATATTAAAATGTTTTGTTATTTGAGAAAATGACTTAAAATTTTTTAATTAAAAGCTTAAGTGAAATTAGCTTAACGTTTTTGTTGTAAAATACAATGTATATAAAAAGTAGTTAGCTTTATTGTTTTTAACATGAAATAGTAAATGAATAAATAGTGGAATCAGACATAGTTTAACTAAAGTAAAATGCGAAAGTACACAAACAAGTGGATACATCTTAACCAATCAAATAAAAGTGGATAAAACTATGTGAATAAAACTTAATCAAACTTTAAAAATACAACTTTTTTAAAATTAGATTTCTCAGGAACTATTCGACTGATTTTTGCTCAAATTTTGTATTTTGCTATGTAAAATTACATTCTTTAAGATGATGTGAAATTTGTATACATTAGAATTCAAAATATTTTCGTCTATTATTAAATAAAGTTAATTAATTAAAAATAGTAGATATTGTAGAGTTTTACAAAAGCTCGTTACTGAATAAAGTAAAAACTTTCATTTCTTCGAACTGCTGAATACTGAAAACTTAAATCACATTTTATATTTACTAAGATAGGGGAAGTAACGACACCAATTAAAATTTGTCAAATGAAAATAAAAGATAGGAAGAAACTTGTACGCGAACAAACTTTTAAGATGAGTAAAGTACCTTACCAAAAGATAGGTTGCTCATTTGGTAATTAGGCAGTATTTGTAGCTCTAAATATTGGATAGGTGAACTTCTTGTTGACAATAAACATTATAAGCAGGTGGGATATTTAACTTCCCAGTTAGATAAGTCGGTGGAACGGTGATTGCCTCTTTCCCCTTATTTAGAAGGGGGTAACAACAAATGACAACCCACTTTAAAGATATTTAATTAGTCGGATGATTATTAGTTTTTGCTAGAACTTTGAAGGATTTACATTCATAAATAAAATTATAATGATAAACTGTTTCATATCTTAATAATGAAAGATTAATTTGAAAAAAAAAGAGCCATTATAAAGCAAAATCTACATTTATTTCTTTATAAGTCCATTTAGACTGATGGGTTCTTATTCATACACGGAAAAAAATTCTGGTAAAATTACCGAACTGTATGATAATAACATACCTGATAAATATATATATATATATATATGTATATATAATTCTGGTAACAAAACCCAAAATATACGGTATGTAAACCTTTCCTTTAGTAATTTTTCCATTCATACGGTAACAGTTTACCGGAAGCTCTGGTGTTTAAAATTACAGTTCTTATTACCACACATTTAGATATGCATTGTATACAAAATATATATATTGCATCACCTACAAAAAAGTAATATATATATATAAGGTTTTAAGACATGCTCTAAGGTATCATGACAAATTTACCTAATCTTCAATTCAATATATTTACCTAATTTTATCCCATATTATAAAGCTATATTTTATTGCTAATTTTATCAAAATAATTACCAAAGCCCATTAGTAAAAATTATTGAGCTTTTTGGTGTTCTAATAGAACCAGAAACACGGTACTTTTTTCTCAGTTTTGCTGTATTGATAAACTGTTTCAGATTTTATTACAAAATCATCAACTTGAACAAATTTTGACGACAATCAAAATTTGTTCATATGCATTATAGAAAACTATAAAATCAAATTTAGTCCTGATTTTTATGAAATGAATATGCATTTTTTTTTTATTAAACATTGACGCATAATACGAGGCAAATATTCTGTAACCTAATCAAGTTATTAAATTGAACCTTATTTTGTTCTAGCTGAATCGTGAAATAAATCTTTAGTAACATATCAAGGTACCAGCAAGTTTATAGATACTATGGTCAAGATACTATGGTTCAACTTCAACAAGCTATAAAATTTCTAACAGTGTAAAATCTCTTTGGGTTTACAGCAGTGGTTTACCATGTAAATTTGATTTTTTTTCCCAAAATAAATGTGTTTCAATAAATTAAGGCGCTTGAAACACTATAATAATAAAGCCACACTTTCAATTTTGTTCAGAAAAGTATTTTTGGTGAAAAACGAAATGATTCCCACATAGATGATCAGATGCTTTTTAGCATTGTGTTGTGTTATCTAGTAAAAATTACGGAAACTTGTAAAGTACCTATCTTGAAAGAATGCGGGTAAATAGTTCGATGTAAAAATATCACTTTTGGACAATATTTTGCTCCAAACCTTTTAATTATATACATTCGCGTGTACATAAAAATACCCTTCAGTCATAAAAATACCCTTACAATTTGATAGACTGTAACTAAAAAACCTGTTAAAATTTAACTAAACTAGATTATTTCGAACACATTTCATGAAATTATTGAAAAAGTTTCTAACTAATAATTTTTGTAACGTCGTTTCCAGCGTGTTTTTATAAATTCTTTATAATTTACTTTGTCTAAATTAGTCGTATTAGAAATTGCTTGTCTTTCGTGCTTGTTTATTTTTGCTTACGTTTTTTTTTTTTTTTTTTTTTTGTGTTTTTTATTATTTACTAATTAATATTTCTTTAAACAATTCTTATTTCTTCTGTACAATTTAAATGTTTGGCAGATTCCTTATGTTATCTATACATAAAAAAATTTAAAAAAAAAACAAGCACTAAACTAAAATTTTAACTCTCTTAGTACATCTTTTGTTGTTAGATTTTCATTATTAGTTATAGACTAAAAAAACCTATACTAAAATTCTTGAACCTTTTGTACACTGTCAGAAAGATTTTTTTGTTATCCATATATGTAAAAAAAAAAATCGGAAAAAAACACAACATTAAACTTGTAACTATCTCTGTACACTTCAATTGATAGATAAATTTGCATTGCCAGTTATAAATAAAAACACTATTAATAAAATTGTTACTCTCTTTGTACGTTTTTAGCTGTTTATATTTCCAATGTTTGCTATAGATAAAAAAAAAACTATGTTGTTGCTTATCAAAGTCCAGAAGATCATCATCCCCCTCATTTAACAGTTGCACCCACAGAAGCACCAATACGAAAAAAAAAAAAAAAAAAAACATGGATGGATGGGGAAAAAAACTATGATGTATAGAATTCATGTACGATGAGTACATTTGATTATAACATAGAATTAAGTAATATAGAAATCGTTTAAGATTGATATTGACATCACGCATTTCGCCAGGAAAAGAAGTTTGGATACGATCCCTTTCTTCTTCAAACAACCAATTTATATATCTTCAAAAAGTGTCACTTTTCACTTTGATTTTTTCGTTTTTAGAAACTTAACAATTTTGGATTTTGAGTGTAACTAATCAATTAATATATTTCTAAAATAGACTAACTTGCGTTAGGTGATCTCTGAATTGATATCTGAAACTAACTATGTTACGAAGACAGGCTACGTAAAGTAACGAAAATACTTCCTTTTTAGAGGAATCGTCTGGCTGACCTACTAATAATAAAGACTTGCCTCAAATTCCATTCCTAAGGGATATTTTAGATGTCAACCATTATTATAATAAAATAAGCAAAAATGAGAAAAGAATTAAAAAAAATTTTGATTAAATTTGCCAGGTCAAATAATAATAATAATAAATAACAATGAATTAAACAAAATAATAAAATGTAATGAATTAATTAAAAAAAATATGTTATAAATTGAAGGTATTTTAAAAGATATGTAACATAATATAGATATGTAACATGACATATGTAACATTAACATGCAACGTAACATATGTAACTTCAGAACATGTAAACTAATAGCATGATTTATATTTTAATGTGTGAGAAGAAAAATTTTTAATCAGAAAGACATATTTGTTTTGATATTAATGGTCTAATTTAAATTTTAGTGGCTAAGAAGTCACAATGCAAAAAAATGCATAACTGTATCTCTTTCAAGTAAATAAACAATCCAAACAAGGTGATAATTTCATAACCCAGTTAGTGAGTAAAAAAACTTATTTAACATGTACTTTAAATAAAAATGCTTTTAAAACAATTTCTGTAAAAAAAAAAAATTCAGTATTTATAATATTTAATTATTAATTTTTGGTAAAAAATAGTTTCCTAAGATTAGCTAGGTTGCAGACTGTGTACAAGGTATTTCTTATTGACCGCCATTTAGTACCCCAGACAAAAATAAGATAACATATAATTGTTCGCAACTTAATGTTTAAGCATGGAAAAAACAAAAGCACTTAAGATATCTAACGAATCTTAACAAAAGTTGAACTAACAAAATCTGTTAGATTATTTTTCTATTTTCAGTCCTAATTTTCTCAGAGGTGTTTAATTAAGTTTTGATAGCATTTGTTCGTTTTTCTTCACTTACATATTAATTTGTGATCCCTAATGTGGCAATTTTTTTTATTTCACATATGATAAGTATTCTATAAATATATATTGAAGATAGTCATTACGGAACAGCCGGTTGAAGCTGATAAAGCTGTTTTCAAATCTTATAATGAACTCCAAGAATTGCTGCGATGAGAAAAAAAAAAGTATGGTCACAACTACCAGAATATGGTAAATGTACCGTGTTTTTGGCTCTATGTTAACACCAAAAAGCACGGTAATTTTTATCGAAGCACAATGGTAATTACTAAGGCCCGGATTTTGATGACATTTGCATTTTTTTGCATTTTTGGACATTTTTTGTCCTGTAGAGCATTTTTTTAGATTTATAGGGCATTTTTCTTTAAATTATGGGGCATATTTTGCATTTTAAAGCATTTTTTAAATTTTTTCCAATTTTTATTATTTTTTATCATTTTTCATTATTACACTGGCTTCCAAACAATGAAGAAAATCTCTAGGATTTTAACAGGTGAAGCAACATCTTTTCAAATTGAAGAAGAATTGTCAGTAAGTGAGACCGTCTTTTTCAAGTACGCACCAATAACATCAGTAGACGTTGAAAGAAGCTTCTTCAGGTATAAAAATTAATTTTCAGACAAGAAACGCTCGTTTACATTTCAAAATATTAAAAAAAAATTAATAATCCAATGTAATTCTGATATTTAGTAATATTATGAGATGGAAGTTGTTATATTCATTAAAGTTTCTATACAAAATGAAAATGTTTTGGAGTCAATATATTTTCCTTTTTTTTTGTTATTTTAGGATATAAAACATATTTTTCAAACTTTAATGAACGTAGAACAAGTATTGCATTGCTTTATATTTTTTGAAATGACTCATAATAATTTTAAAGAGTAAAAAATTGTTTTAGTTCAATATTTTAACTTTATTTAAGTCATGTCATAGGGCGTTTTTAGCGCAATTTTCGCATTTTAAGGGCATTTTTTGCATTTTTAAGGGCATTTTTTGCACTTTTAAAGGGCATTTTTTGCACTTTTTAAGGGCATTAATTGAGATTTTTTAGGTCATCAAAATCCGGGCTTTAGTAATTACTGTTTAGTAAACAATAAAATATGGTTTTTATGACAATGCTGTTTGGTAGTAAATGTCGTAAAATTTGGTAATTTTTACCAAAAGTCGGTAATTTTAACAGTACTCGTATAGCTTGAGATGACGGAAAATTGTTTAGCTTGATAACCTCTATTTTATTTTATTTTATTTGGTTTCTAATTGAGAAATTTTATCAAAATAAAAAATTAACAATCAAATAACTCTTATAAACTATTTGAATAAACCGCCATTTTAAATAAACCATAAAAGTGTAAAGAGATTATTACCATTCTATTTGGTAAAAGGCATAGACATCAAAAGGTTAAAATTACCAAATAAATGGCAAATTAAGAGATAGTTTTGAAAAACATTTTGGTAATTTTATCGTATCTCAATACTCCATCTATTTATCATATCTCCATGCTCTAAATTATCTATTTAGAGCATGGCATAAAAATCATTTATTTGGTTAAATTTACTTTTCAATTTAAAATTTGTTACTAAATGTATGGCAATAAGTTTTATAATTTTGAAAAGCAGAATTTTCTGTTAACCGTTAACATAGTGAACGGTAAAATTAGAAAATGAATGGTTTACTTACTGTATATTTTAAATTACAAGAATTATGGTTTCTTTTACCAGAAATGTCTGTCCCATACAAGTATAAGTTTTTTTGCCAGAAGTTTTAAAATTTAGGTCCATTAACACAAATTCAAAAAAAGTAAACCCTTTTATTTGAATTTGTGTTAATGGACCTAAATTTGATGAAAGGTGCGTTTTAAGGATAAACCACGTTAAAATGCACCTTTCATGAAATGTTTTAGCGTTAAAATTAACTAATCACGAAATATTTTATCGCAAAAAGGGATCCTTCTCAATATTTTCATTTAAAAATCAACATTTCACGAAACTTTTTTTTGAAAAACGGAGTCGACGGCATCTTTAATTCATATTTTAAACCAGGTCTTTTTCTTTTTTTTTTTTTTTTTTTTTTTCAGAAAACAAAATACTTATTTTAACTTATTAACAGCTAAAGGAATCTGATGGAAAAAACACCAATTTACAACAATTATTAACTCAGAAAACTTAGAATAGAGTTTTCACAAGTTTACAAAAACAGGACCCTTCAAAAAAAGTTTTAACAGACAACTAGTTTTTTAGATTTTACACAAAATTACAAAAATAAAAACCTATTTTCACAAATTCATTAAGTTAAGGGTAGTTTTTTCACATTTCACGAGAACGGGACCTTTCAAAAAAAGTGTAGTATAACCCCCGAGAAATAATTATTTTTCAAATTTATAAAATAAAAAAATTTACGATGACACAGTTAATTTATTGCGAGTAAAGGAAATGTTTAAAAATAATTATCCATTGTAAGACTCTCCTACAAAGAGAAATTATTCCCCATCTTAAAGTGTTAGTGTGGTTACTATAGTATGAAACATAGTTTCAGATGATCGGAGCATCATCTTTCTCAAATTCTCGTGACACTAATAACCGTAAGAGTTTCTAAACCAATAAATCAAAGCAATCACTGCAGTTCTAAAGCTCGAATTCAATCCATCTTCTAGGAATTAAAGGCATAACTATTCGTTCTGATTAACTGAATTTATACAGGAGTTAAAAATCGATATCGTCGGATCGAAGCATTCGTAGCTCAAGTAATCGATACCGAATCTAGGAACTAATTGTAACTAACTTGATTCGTAAAGTCTTCAACAATACTTTAGGTCAAGAGTTTATCGAAAGAAAGACAAGTGTAGAATCATAAAATTATCTTCAACGCATTTTGATATATTTGAATTTGCTTGCAAAAACGCATATTTGTAAAATTCAATTTAAATTTTAAACACGATAAACTATAAAATAATATGCCTTTTTAATTTATCAGTAGTTATTTATAATTAGAAAAATGTTTTACTGTCATTTTTATCAAAGAAATAAAAAATAAGAAATAGACGCAATTTGAGAGCTTTAAATTAGGAGTCCAATTAAGAAATTTGAGTTCCTTAACAGACCCTTCACAAATAGTTTTACTGTAAAAACAGAATCTTTACAAATAATTTTACTGTGAAACGGACTTTTTACAAAATATTTTATCTTATCATAGAACCCTTTACAATATTTTTCATTTTAAAATTGGACTATTCACAGAATTATTTTGAAGAATAGAGATGGTGACGTCAATAATTCATAATTTTAAAACTACACCT
The DNA here is from genome assembly GCA_949128135.1 of Parasteatoda lunata. Lineage (NCBI taxonomy): Eukaryota > Metazoa > Arthropoda > Arachnida > Araneae > Theridiidae > Parasteatoda > Parasteatoda lunata. The sequence continues at coordinate 25,682,494 of OX421980.1, forward strand.
TCTTGAGAGACTTTGGAAAGAATCTGATTCCACTATAACTTTAGATTCAGAAAACTATTAAGACATTTTTCCTGAAACAACAAAACACTAAGAAAAGGATCTTTTAAAATAAGTGTTATCAAAATCTCAAAAGCAGGATTCTATTTTCACAAATTCATTATATTAAGAGAGCATTTTTAACGATGTCACAAAATCAGAATCTTTCACAATTGCCCCCTGGTTAAATTTAAAGTAAGGAATTTTATACAATATATACATACTATCTTGCGTATAAGTAGTTGATTTAAAAACAGTATATTTTAAAAATTTAAAAAAATCGGCAAATTGAAGAGTTTTTTTTCTTTAATATCAACTCTCAATTTTTGCATACTTTTATAACCAAAATAATGTAACCAGGATTTATCGTTGAATAGCTGTTGCGCGTCAAATACCCGTTTCAATTTTTTTTTTGGTGTAAATAAAACAAATGTGCCAAGCTAATAATTTGAGCTTTCTATATTCTAACTTAAATTTATTTAAAACAGGTTTTTTTTTAATATGATGCTTATTTTAAAATATTTAGATAATTTTTGAATTCTTTAGAACTCCGTTTTTTCTTTCTTTTTTTTCTTCTTTTTTTTTTTTTTTTTTTAATTAGCCAGCTTTGCACTTACGTCTAGATCCTTAGGACCAGGGTTTAATAATATTCATTTAAAACCCTGCAACCTTTCTAAATATTATAGACCTAACCAAACAGTTATGGATGATTGTTACAAACAACGATAGTTATAAAAATAGTATCTTATTTTCTAAAAGAAGTTATTTCTTATGACGAAAGAATCTAATCATGTGAAGCTAAATAGACTAATATTATATTCTTGTAACTAAAAGTTTAAAAATTTTATGATCTATAAATAAGCAAAATTCACCTGTATTATGGATTCATATTAAGAAAAATCAGAATAATGACAAAAAAAAAATTACTGTTAAGAGATGAAATTTTCTTTTTCGCCGCTAGAAATTAATTCAATTATTTGATTGCAAATTTTTCTGAAATGTCATTTATTGGTTGAAGTCAAATGGTGAAATGTCATTTATCATAACTGAAAATAAAAATAACGTTAATGTTACCAATAACTTCTAAGAAATTGTCAATGTCCTAGGGTACAACGCTTTCCCTTAGGGCAAAACCCATGCGGGGGCCGCAGCACGGAGTAAGAATGTATGCTATATATAAGCCCATGCGGGAGCCGTAGCGCGGAGTAGTAATATATGCTATATGAATCAAAATCACAATATTCATTTAAAAACTTGTGCTTTCTACCTTATTAGTATTACCTTAAATTATTAAAGTATAAACATAAATTAAATTTTTAAATAAATGAAAATAAAAATAGCGTTAAGTAAACAGAAATTTTCCCACTCAATACATAATTCTAAATTATTACAAAAAAAAACGAGAATAATACCAAATTCCATTGAATTCCACGAGAATAATACCAAATTTTATTTCCAAATCACATGTTAAACAAATGTTTTAAATGTAAGTTGCTTTTTAAATGAATATTGGACATTCGCGAAAATATTAAATATATTATAGGTAAAATTCAACCTCCCATTTTGTTAATATCAGTAACATTTACGATCTGACAAAAATTTCATAAAATACATGTTTAATAGTCAAGATACAAACTCATACATAAGCATAAAATAGATATTTCGACTATTTGTCGAAAAAAAAATATTTTTGCGTTTCTCGTTTTTTTCATTCTCAGAGAAATAAATGTTTTTCCTAAAGATTACACTAAGTTACACAGACCTTCTATGACAAAATGCTTGTACATTATATTCGACATTTTTCATGGTATAGTCATTTGTACTGACTGTATTTTGTAAAAAGAAATTGTATAGAAATGTATATATTCTATATAAAATCTCTCTCTCTCTCTCTCTAGATGTGAATGTAAAGTTTATCAAAGCAAAATGATATATATCTGAATATGTTCTAACAAAAAGCTTCAAGTTTTTAAAATATACACTGAAGGGATAACATCGATTTTAAGAGGCCAAAAAAAAGGCTTAGGTTTATTAGTCATTTACGTTAGATTCGAAATGTAAGATAATAAAATACTTCAACCATAAAGCTGTCAATTTATTATCTTCTTGCAAAAAAATTAGATAACGTTTATAATATTTAAAATATATAATATTCGATTTTATAGCTTTTCAATGTAGACATATTGTTGTTCCACATGAAACAATAAAACCTTAGGTAAAATAAAACTAGGAGAGTTAAAAATTACAAATATTAATTTTTGTCACACAAACCATTAATAATTTTGGCTAAATTTTTTCATGAATTTTATTATTATTTGGTTGTTATGTCTTAAATTTAAACAACAGTTGTGTGTGTAATAAAACCAAAACTATTTCATGTTATGTGACGCAGTCGAGGTAGGAAAGATCCCACTCATGGGTAGGAGAGATTATTCTTAATAATAATTACTAAATCGTTAACAATAATGATTGCACTTAAGTAAAATTGAAAAGGTTTTGTATACAAATATTAAAATAGTGAATATTTCAGCTTATTGGTTAAAGAATCAGAAAAAGTGAAAGAATTTTATTTTTAACAAAAAAATAAAAGAATCAGAGAAATTATAACTTCTGCTGAAATGAATTTTACACCCCTGAAAAGTTGCCATACTTTGGCATCCTCTTTTTTGGCTACTCTGAACACTTGCCTCTTAGCATAGGATCATTGCTTAATTTTTCCTAAATAGAAAACGCACAAAATCTCCCGTACTGATTAGAGAGATTGCTCGGTTTTTAATTTAAACATGACCGCTTTTAGAAAAAAACCACTGGCATACGCACTATTAACTTAAGTCCGTAGCTTATGAGAAATCTTTTAATTTTTAAATCTTTCATACTACTGGGAATCTGTAAAAAAATCAAATGGAAAAGCTATAAAAATTCAGACACTTCGCTTTGGGGAAGGAAAAAAATAGATCTTTTCCTACCTTTCGTAGCATAAAACTTGTTCATTCAAATACACAATAGAGTTTTGTTTTTTTAAAAACACCAGGAATTGCAGTGAACATACTTTTTTGTACTTTTTTCTCTGATCCTCCTTGTATGCAATCATTTCTAGCTATTCCTTATTTATTATTTATTTAAAGCTATATAATATTATAGCTATTTATAGTTATTTCATTATTTATTTAAAAGAAATCAATGAAGATTTTTATTTATGCTTACGACAATTATTTTTAAATTCGTTTTTTTTTTTCCTAATTTTCTCATTAAAACAATAAATTTTATGCTTTTAAGTCGTTTTTATTAAAACTGTTATTAAAGAAATTTTCATAACAGAAATGTTAATAATCTTAGCAAAAAAATTTACTAACAAAGCTAAATAATATTTATAATTTCATATTTTTTAACTATACGTTTAGAAGCAAATTTGCATTTCAGTTTCAAATTTTAAATTTCAAAATATTATTAATAAGCATTAATTTATCTGATAACTTGCAATCAAAATACACATAACGATTTACCTATAAAATTTTCATTGTATTCCTTTAAAAAAATTTAAGTGACTAAACATTTTTGTAAGATTTTGTAACGATATTTGTTTTATTACGTTAGTTTATTAAAGTATAAATGTAAGTTAAATTTTTAAATAAATGAAAATAAAAGTGGCGTAAAATAAGCATAAATTATCCCACTCAATACATCATTCTAGATTATTAAAAAAAATGATAATAATAAATTTTATTTCCAAATCACTTGTTAAACAAATGTTTTAAATGTAGATAAGCAGTTTAGTCACAAATTTTAATAGCACTATAAGTTACTATACTAGCAATGAGAAAGCTCTTTTGATAAATTCTATTTAAAATGCGCAAAATATTTTCTTTTACTAGCTTAACAACTCCCTTGTTAAAAGAAAAATAACATTGAAATAATTTTTTGCCAGGTATTGCTACGATAGCCCACGAATCACTTCATATTATGAAAACTAAAGTATTAATAAAAAATTAAAGCTTTAAACAATTGAAAATGAAGACAGTCCATGATTAGCATACGGAATTCGTGAAAATGTCATCGTTATTTTGATTATAGCTCACTCATAATAATTATTTTTAATACTCATGGCCTACTTTAGATCCAATTATTTTTCCAGCAGTAATAAATCAAAAGCGCATTTTCATTAAAATAAAGATAATGACTAAAATTGAAGTTTTTGAAGACCAAGGCAGGCGTTATCTGAGGATTAGCGGTGTGTTGTTTTCAGCGCACAGCGAAATATTGTTTTTTTTTTTTTTTTTTTTTTTTTTTTTTGTCATTAGCAAAACTTATAATCCTTTTAATTTTGCTATTTCCGTATTTGGCTGAACTTTGACCTGCGTGCTATTTAATTAGAGTTATTCAATGTGAATATGTTCTTGTTAAAAAAGAGAAAACTAATAATATTAACAAAATACTATGTGCTCTTTTAGTATTTATAAAAGAACTTAATTTGATTTAAAAATATATCAAGGCTGTAATTTCTCTTTAAAAGAAAAACGAAAACAAGTATTCGATTTCTAGCTGGCAATCGCTACAATTTACTTTTTTTAGACATGTAACGAATATTCGGCCACTATTCGGTATTCGGCCCTTTTGCATAATATTCGGTTGGCCGAATGTTTAGCCAAATATTCGGTAACGTATATTTTAGAAAAGTATTTATCGACAAAGTTTTCTTTTTCTAAAATTTGAATAGATGTAATAAAAAGTAATCTGAAATTGTATTTTTTACTATACTTTATTAGAAAAAGTTTTTACACATATTTTAGTTCTAAGATTAACAAATTTAGTTCTGAGAGACAAATGGAAAATTGAAATTTGAGGAATTGAAACTAGATTACTATATACTGAACCACGAGTTTTATACTGCTGATTTTTTTAATTATATTCACACAAGACAATTTCATCGTTTTTTCAACACTGTTTTAAGAATTGAGAATGGTTTTTATTTCTTTTGTTTTGTGTTTTGTTTTAGCTGTTTTCTGTTTTTATTATAGCGCAGCAATTTAACGCACCGTTTCTAATAGACTAATTCTTTCATGAATTTTTTTCATGTACGATAAGACAGGTAACCGGTAACGCAGAAAAATGTAATTTTCAACGATTAAGTTATATTTTAAGAACTAAGAAAAAAAAATTTCAATTTAACTTTTACTTTTTCAGCTTTTTTATTCTGATACAGCAGTTTTTAAAGAGCGTTTTTAATAAACTTTATTCTTTTATTATCATTCTTTTTTCTAAAAATACGGCAATGTGAAAATTTGAATTGAGATTTTTAGCGTTGAATTTTTTGTTTAAAAATTAAGAACACATTTTTTTTTGGTTTCTATCTAGCTTTTTCTTTTATAATAAACTTTTGTTTTTATCCACATTTTTATTGTGAACAGGGCAATTAAGAGGGATTCTATTAGACTTCCCCCCCCCTATTCTTGAAAATACGGTAATTGGAAAATTGAGATGTTCAGATTTAAAATTTTCTTCAAAAATTAAGATCGATTTTTTCTTTTTTGCTTTGGTACATCTTTTTTAATGGACTTTTTTACGCTAGCGCGGCTTTTTTAATCTGATAGGCTATATCTCGGCTAAACTTTTTCATGGAAGCTTATTTTTCCAGAAAATATTATTTTTAGCATTAAAGTTTTGTTTTAAGAATAAAGAGGATTTTTTTTTCTATTTGTCTTTTTTTTTTCAGCGTTACAACTTTTTTTTTATATTGTTGTTAGTCAGTTTTTTATTTATCTTAAATATTTCTAATGGATAACCCATACAAATAAAATAACTAAGTTTTGATTATTTTTCAATAAAAAGACTAAACTTATTTATAAATAAAAAATAATGTTTATAAATGTTTTTTTTTTAATATATTGCTATTCAGTCTATTTCTTAGGCCGAATATTCGGCTATTTGGCTATTCGGCCAAATCACTATTTGTTACATACCTACTTTTTTCATGATTACGACACATTCAAGACTGTGATTAAGAGATGGTTAGATGGGAGATTGCTCAGAGTCGCTGAAATTTAGAGCGGAAAAAAACAAATTAATTAAATTTAAAAATTGGAACAATTTGTGAAGATTAGTATTTTTTAAAGTTTTATGTGATCACAACTGTAGTTGTATTTTAAAAATATTCTTCATTGTTACATGTTTATAAATTTGTAATAATTTATCTTTAGAATTTTTTTTTGTATAACCTTCTCCTTTCAATCGCTTGATTCATTTCAAGAAATTTTAAAATGTAACTAATAGGTTCTGGTTCGCCTAGGGCTGCTAAAACCATAAGCACAGTACTGTACATAGTCAGGTAAATATGTTATAACTGTTAATAAATTGTAGTAATCACGGATATTTTACACCTCCCAAATAGAACCAGTCTTTTCTCCTTTTTAGGATATTTATAGTCCTGATAATGTATCAAAAACTGTTATATACAGTAGAACGGAGTTAATTTGACCCAAAAGTACAGTGAGAAAAAAACAATTCTGGTAAAATTATCATACTGTATGGTAATCACATTTCTGGTAAAAAAAAAATTTAAAAACACTATAACACTGATAATAAATTCGAAATATATGGTATTTAAACCATTCGTTTGGTATTTTTTTCTGTTCATATGGTAACGGTTTATCGGAAACTCTGATTTTCAAAATTATAATACTCTTTACCACACATTTAGTAAAGAATACAAAATTAAAAAGGTAAGCTTAACCGAATATGCCATGTTCTAAAGTATGTTATGGTATTAGGTCATTCTCTAAGGCATCGTGATAAAAATACCAAATTTCACATTTATTAAATTTTATCACATATTATAAAACGATATTTTTTATTGCCAAATTCATGAGCAAACAGCTTCGGTAAAAACTACCTAGCTTTCTGGTATTTCCATAGAACTAGAACCACGGTAAATTTCACTAGATTCTGATAGTTTTCTTCACACTTTTCTCAGTTTTCTCAGTTTAAAGAAAAGATTTTTTTTCCCCATTACGACAGGCGTCATAGTGGGCCAAATAAAAATCAGGCCAACATTTTTAAAAAAAATATATATATTTTTTGGAGCAGTATATTATAATACTTTAAAAAATTATAAAAAAAAAAAGAAAATAGCAAACTAAAAAAATTATAAATTGCCCTACTTTACATGAGTATAATAAAAGTATTTTATTGAAAAATATCATTCATTATATTTATTGAAAAATATCACAATATAAAGGCATTTTATAAATGGGTATAATAAAGGCATTTTATTGCAAATTTTATTGAAAAATATACTATTTTTAATTTCAGAATTACTTCGTCTAAAACAGAAAATTTTAACAGTATCCTGTATAATTTTATTAACAGAACTCAAAAAATCTCAAAATAGTTTGAGATCAATATAGCGAAAATGCTTATTATACTCTAGCATTTAAAAAAACAGTATCAGTGAGCATTCCCATATACCAATAATTAATTAAAATTTGCACCATTTAAATTTCACGAAAGTAGCATTTCTGAACTCCCATTAAATAAAATTCATTATTTTTATTGTAAAATATAAATAATTTTATAAAGATGTTTTAAATAAAAATTTCAAAAATAAGGCAATTTCTACTTTTTATGCGGCTTTGGGGTGAATTGTATAGCTTCGCCTCTATATAGAACCTTTTCTGTCTAAAGTCTTGTCCAGTTAAGTTTTTTTCGGAAGAGTCAATGTGCCCTCAAGGCTAAGAAGTTTGTAAACCATCTGCATTTTGCACATATACACGTGTGAGTAAAATTAAATTTCAGCACACTTTAATTGACGTTTCTTTCAACAGTCTTTTTCATACTGACATTGTGAACAGGATAAGTTTCTCCATTTTCAAAATATTTTATTCAAACACTTACAGCATATTTACAACTACTGTCCTTTTTGTTGATTTTTTTTATTCCGTTTGTAGATTTTGATTTAAGTAAATGTTCGCAGTTAAGAAAATGACTTGAAATGAGAGTTCATAATTTAATTAACCAAAATTATAAACACATGAGCAAAATAGAAACTACGAATATAGTTTTTAAACTTTCAGTAAAGTAATTCAATAAAATAGAAATCGCAAATAAAATTTATGTGGAAATGTGGAGTGTGAGCTCAACAACACACTAAAGAAATTCATAAATCGCATTTTAAAGTTGTGCGAAAACATAGACATAGCACAATATTATTGAAATTTATTAAAACAGAAACCGCAAATAAAGGTTATTTAGGAAGATGATTCAATTGTTATGGTGATTACAAATCTTTCTCTATAAAATTTTGCACAAGTCAGCGAGATTCTAAGAAAAAAAGAGTATTATTACAATCGAATATATTAATATTTTAGTTGAATGTCTGCTAGTTAATTAAAAATTAACTAAACAAAACTAGCATTTAGCCTCTTGCAAAACAAATAAAAATATCAACCAAACTACTGATAAAATCAAACAATGTTACCATTTAAAACATTTTTCTGCACTTTTAATTTTTAACTTTATAAATAAAAGTAACGTCTGTACTCAACAAAAACAAAATTTAATTGAAAAATAGAAATTTAAAAATAGTAAAATGATCAATAGGTTAAGTCACTCTAGGATATTTGATTAGGAAAATTTTTATTAATTTTTTTCTCTTAAAAGGTGCCTTAACACCTTAAAATTATGCACAGTGTGCCAAAAAACAGACCATCCTAAATAACTTTTGATCTAATGATCGGATCTTCACGTTCTAGGACACATTCTTATGGTTCGAGGGGGTGACCTCAAATATGCTAAAAACTAAGAGCAGAAGGTATTTTAAGTTACGAAATCAGACACAAAACGTATTTTTTCTGACTACTATTGATATATCCTGAATAGAATTGTTATTATCTACCTAAGAAAATCCGCACAAAATATTATTTTGGTTCTGCTTGTTAAAATAGTGTAAATTTACAAATATTCAACTTAAAACTCATTAACAACATTTCAATGCACAGAATTTCTTGCAATTATCTAACTTTTAAAATTATTCAAGGGATAGTCGATAACGAAAATTGATTTTAAAGTTAACATTCAATGGGTAATTTTTGTTTATGTTAACTCAATTTGAGAATTAATAAACAGATAATCTTATGCATGTTTTAGATTGAGTCGTCCAGAGTAAAGATTTACTAAATTCGTTATTGGAAGAAGAAAAAAAATTTAAATTTATGGCGGTAACATGTTTTTCTTTAGCTTCAATAAAAACAGACGATTGTTTCAATTTTCATTAGCGGAATATTTTATAATTTTAAAACCGTCGTTGAACAGCCCACCCAATTGCTTAATTTACGACTACTAATGTTCAACTACGTAGCCTTTTAATTTAAACCCAATCCAGAAGACAAGAGAATTCCTGAATCAAGTATTGGGAGAAATTTGCCTTTGTGGAGGACTCTTTGATGGAACTAACCCGCATTCGCATTACTTGGAGAGGAAGACGAAGAGAACCTCCCACGGTTAGCCTGGCGGCAAGGGAACTCTAATCCATGAGCCGTCTACCACTGAAGATGTTTCACTTCAGCACTGTGGTCGGTGCAAGCCGGATGCGGAATTCGTATCGAACCCGGTTCTCCTCATTGGAAGGCGAACGCTCTATCCCCTGAGCCATCACAGCTCTTAGCGGAATATTGAAATTTTTAAAAAATAAAATATTATGGAAAACACGATTTGCAATGATATTAGCTAAGACATTTTCCGTGTTAAACTTAAGTCAGGCATGTCATAATCATCTAGAAATATGCAGTTATAAAAAAATAAGGTAACTCATTTTTTTTTTTTTTTTTTTTTTGTAATTTTTTCTTAAAATCTGCAGAGCATCAAATTCTGCGTATGTTTTTACCATTTAGGTAAAAACATTAATTAAATTATTAAATTAAATGAAGTATGAAAAATCAAAATAAGAAAAAAAATCTAAAATTTTAAGTTTATTATTTACTTGATAAAATTAAAATTTGTTGTAGATTACAATTAATTCTCTTCTGATTCTAATAATAACTATTGTAATGTAAAATGCATTTATAGCTGGGTAAATGAAAGAGAGGAATATTTTAAGGGCTTCCAAAATGTTTAGCCCAGAACCCCACGGCGACTGAGAATATAATTTTATCATATTTCTGATTTAAAAGTTAAATCAAACTTAACCATGTTTAATCATTAAATGCGACAACCTTAAGCTATTTTCTTTAACACGTTGAAAAGACACCTGTGTTTATTTTGGAAAAGGCAATCAAATTGCGCCAGATTTAAGAGATAAAATGGGCACTGCCCGTCACAAGTTAGGTTGAAATCATTTTCGGGTTCAGGATTACAATGAAATTTTCATATCCACCCACTTTCAAACAAAACTAATATACTTTGAAAAACTCCGTTTCGATCAGTTACTGTGTGTGGAACATGTGCTAACAGCTTTTTTTAGTGGCCACATTTGGCCTCCCCAAACCAACTTTGGCCCGCTAGAAATCTAAAACGAAAAATATTGTTTTAAAAATTCCTTCACGTTTTATTTATTTTTTTTACATGGTTCTACCAAGTAAATTGCAAAAGTGACACTCATAATTGGGATCAGTTAGAAAAATTATATAAAGTGACTTGTATACCGTGTGTCCAGAGGTGTTTACGAATTTTGCATACTCTTATACCACAAGGAAGTTTTGAATCATATAGATTAATAATTCCTTTAAAAACTATTTTAATTACCTTTTTTTCGTTAATCAACAATAATAGAGTAGCAATCATCATTTTTGTCACTTGTCAAAAAAGAAAAGACTTCATTTGCCCTATAGAACTGAAGATAGAAAAAAAGTCGACGTGTTTCGGCCGCTCAAAACAAGGACCCTATTCATGTCAAGGCTCATTCTCATGCAGTGAGATCTTGAGAAAGATCGCTTTTTTAAGAAATATATTAACTTTTTCAACATTATGTACATTTGAAGCAAATTAAGTTATTCATTGACAAGTATATCCTATCAAGTATATCCTACCAAGTATATCCTTCCTGAGAAGCATTACTCATCTCATTAATTTGTCCTCGATAAATATATTTATACTCAAAACATTTATGTTGGTCTAAGAGTCAAGTTGTAATTTTTCGTGCCTAGTCCCCTATAGAAAAGCCTTAACTCTTCACTTTCCACTCTCTTATGGTCAAATTCGCATTTTGGTTGCCTTACTGCTAGTCATAATTACCGCACCGGCCAACTTGATTTGGGTGCTCCAAATATCATTAAATATTTTAAAATTTAAAGAACTGAAATTTTGGAATTAAAATTATTAAAAATTTATAAATTATCAATCAAAATGAAGAACAATCAAACCGTAAAAAAATTAATAAAACATAAAATAAAATATTTTTCACGATAATTATCACGACAATTATAATGATCATAGTATTGTTTCGTATTACATTATTACGAAATTTTAAATAAATTGAAATTCTTTTTGTAACTTTTTTTTTACAAAAGGAATACAACTAGAACTTACAGCTACAGCTGGGTGCTTCAAACATCATTAAATATTTTGAAAATTAAAGAATTGAAATTTTAGGATTAAAATTATTAAAAAAAAATTATAAATTATCAGCCAGAAGAAAGAACAATCAAACCATAAAACAATCAATCAAACCTAAAATAAAACATTTTTCACGATAATTACTACGATAACTATCATGATATAATTACGATATATAACACGATAATTATAATGGTCATAGAATTGTTTCGCTTTACATTATTAGTAAAATTTTTAAATTAATTGAAATTCCTTTTGTAATTTTTTTCTCTTTTGATTAATGAAAATCATTGTAACAAAAATTATCAATTGTTTTATAGTAATTATTATATAAAAATTAAATAAATATAAATTAATTAATGTGTTATATTTAAGCGAATACAAATTAACTTTCACAATCAAATTTGCTTTAAAAATGAAATAAAAAAAAAGAGAGAATTAGAATTGAAATAAATTAAAATCAAGTATGGATAGGGTCCAAAAATTATAGTTGAAGTGGACCCTCATCTTTTGAGTTAGTCTCTACCTGTATGATCTAATGCACATTTGTCAATTGCTACTATGTATGTGTTATAATGAACTTCATTACTTTTTAAATTTTTTCCTTTTTTAAATTGTTCCTCTCTTAAAGATGATTTTTCTAAAACTTCTTTACATTCATTTGGTTGTTTAACTTTATGATGTTTTTTTTTCCGAACTTATTTCTACATTTATCGATTGCTTAACTTTATGAATTTCATTCTTAACTTTATGAATTTCATTATTTTTAAATTCATTGTGACATTTTTTATTTGTTTTGCTTTATAAGTTGTTTAATTTTTTAAGCTTAATTTGACATTTTTTAATTGTTTACTTTAAGATGAATTGCAATATTTTAACTTATTTATTGTTTCGCTTCATAATCATTTATTTTATTATTTAAACTTATTATAATTTTTTCAATTGTGTCGCTTAATGACTTTTAAAAATTTAAACTCCTTTCCATATTTTTTAATTACTTTGCTTTGTGATGAATTTATTACTTTAAAAACTTGTTTTTGTTTTTCTCGCTTTTTGATGAATTTTTTAAAACTTATTTTCACATTTTTTTTTTCGAAGAAAAAAAATTATGCTAAATTAATATTATTTACGTGTCCAACACAAAGTTTGATCTAGGAGGCCAAGTTTCGAAACTTAGCTTAACACTTAGCGTTTAGAAGGAAAATTAAACGCAAATAAGAAAACTCAATTTCTTACACCCAATCCAATACTATGAATAAATAAATCCTTAAAATATCATAATTTAAGAAAGTTGTAAACAAAAAGGAGCGCAAAAAAACTTTTAAAAGTAGGAAGAAAAGGCGGGAATGCGCACCAGTCGAAACAAAAGTAAGAGAGAAAAAAAAAAGAGAAGAGCACATGGAGAACTTACCGTTGTGGCAGAGTTAGGAGATGAAGAGCAAACTTGGTCAACGTCAACCATCTCTATGCGGCTCCCACTTTCCAAGACAAGCTCTTCTTTCTTTTTCCCCATCTAACTCATCTGCGCAGCTATCACAGGAGGTGGTTTTCTACGCTTCTCTTCCGCCTATCCGCGATCACTTCACCTGTGTCACGTGATGTTTTGGTCGCGTGCCAACTTTCAGCTAACTTCTCTAAATCTCTTTTTATCTTCAACCTCTCTTTGGATCATCTCGCGGCGGGACAATCCTGAGAAGATGCGCGCGGAGTAAACAACTGTGGGGAGACTTTTATGAGATTAATTTCTGGAGGAGATTTGGTGCAACTTTTGAGCATCGATCATAATTAATACTGCGGATTGTTAACTCGATGACTTTGAAACAAGAAATTAATCCTTCGCGCTTTTCTGAAAGTGAGTGCTAAATTGAAGAGGTCGTATACAGCACGCGAAATAAAATTAAAAACAAAGCAATTCGATTTCTTTTTATCGAATAATTAAATTTTCGAGTATTGAAAAGCTTAATAAGCGGATTTATAAATAAATTTGGCGTTGAAAGTAGGCTTAAAAGAAATACACCAAAATATGTAAATTATCTGACACATAACCGCTCCTAGTAATATACAAAATACGAGTGCCAACGAATTAAGTACATAGTTTTGCAAAAAAGTATCGTTATGACTAAAAAGTTCCAAAAAGAAAGTTTCGATACTATCGAAACAAAGTATGAACAAAATTAAAAATCATCATTTTCAAACAAAATATATATCCTAAACTTCGAAAAAATTTCAAAAGGAAACTATTGATACAATTGATACTTTCAAAACGAAGTAATGGTACTATCTTAAGAAAATACTGATACTATCGAATCAAATTATGAATACTTTATAAAGTACAGTATCATTACTTATCTTTGAAAATGTTTCAAAGAAAAGTATTCATACTTATCGTTGAAGATTTTTAAACTTATATAATACTTATCTTCGATCTCAAAACATTTTCAACAAAAAAAAGACTATATACTTATATAATGTATGGTTACTTATTTTTGAAGAATTTTTTAAAGAAAAGTACTGATAGTAATCATCGAAATAGTTTCAAAAGTGTGTCTATACGAAAATCTTCGAAAGAAAAGTATCTTCAGAAAAAATATATTTTTTTAAGAAAATTATTGATACCACCGATACTATCAAAACGACTCATCAATACAATCGAAACAAAGTATCATTAATCGTAACAGAGTATCTATACTATTCGATACTTTTTATTACCATTACTAAATTTTGATTTATATTGTTGCTTATAGTACGGATGGTAATATATCATTACAGATATTGATTGTGTTTACTATACTATTTGCCAGTTCAAATAATTATATAAGTAACTGACGTTGACAAAAGCAACAATTCAATAAAATTATCACCTAAAGAAGTTGAATTTAGCTATTATGAAACAATTAAACCATAATTCAAGTATTTAATTATAACAAGAAACTATGTTGAAACTATATTTAACTTAGCGATGGGATAAATGCGAAATAAAAACATAAGTTTTAAGAAAATTACGTACCAATAGTAATTCGGTACGTACGCAATTCGTACGTATTAATTTAGTTCGGCTATTAAAACAATAAAAATTTTAATAGGCGAATTAAAATTTCTATTATTTTTTTTCTTTCCTATTATCGCTGTTATTAACCCTATGCCACTTGTTAAAACGTAAAATTAAGGATGCTCGTTTTTTTTCGACATGCTCATGTCAAAAAGAAACTAGAAAATTACGTACTATTATAGCCGAAGCAAAATTTCTATTGCTCATTTTTCCCTAACTTCGTTATGATTCAAGGTTAGTTATGATTAAACCTGTGCCACTTGTTAAAACGTAAAATTAAGGATGCTCGTTTTTTTTCGACATGCTCATGTCAAAAAGAAACTAGAAAATTACGTACTATTATAGCCGAAGCAAAATTTCTATTGCTCATTTTTCCCTAACTTCGTTATGATTCAAGGTTAGTTATGATTAAACCTGTGCCACTTCTTAAAACGTAGAATTAAGAATGATCGTGTGAACTTCTGAAATTGTAGTCATTTAATTACTTGCCGTTAAACTTGCATTAAAATCGGCTTTTAACAAAAAGGAGCTGTAAATAACCGAATTAAAATTTGAAATAGTGTCTTTCCTAATCTTTAGTCACTTATAAAAACGCTGAATTACGGATGGTCCTGTAGAATTTCTATTAATATTTAATTGCGCGTAAAAATAGATTTCAGCTTTTAACGGTAGCATGTATATCATTACAATTAAAAATAAAAATAAATTAAAAAATTGGACACAGTTTTGTAGAACGGAAATTCATTTTGCAATGCTTCAATAAATAAAGATGGACTTTCGTAATGTCAGTTTATTAAGAGTTCCTTCCTCTCCCGACCGAACTCAACTGTCGAAGGGGCGGAGACGGGGAGTGAAAATTCTAAATATGCTTTTAATCCTCTTTATTTAATTTTTACAAATAAACTGATGATAGATATTTACCCTATTTGGCAGTATTTTTCGATAAATGTAAAATACAAGTCCACCACCAAATCACAATTTAAAATATAAAACGTGCGGTACATTGGATTCTCTATTAATTTTTTGTTTTGACGAAATTTTGCCAATACAATTCTGCAATCAGCAGTTTTTGATAGGGGATTGAATATTATACAGTTGCTTGTTTTTAGATTTTTGATAAATATCTTTTTTTTAATGCAAGTCAAAAGAATATTTTAGTGTCATTCAAATTGGTTTACCTCAATTTAAACTGTAATAAAATTAGATTATAGAAAACTTAAAAAACAGAAAACCGTATAGTTTTAATAATAAATTTAGTAAAAATCATTTTATTGTTTTAAAATTTTGAGGAAAAATTCATAGAAGTTCTAAAAATCTAAGTGCTATTTCGCCGAATCAAATAAAGCGAACCCTTTATTTTGTGTCTTTTATTTAAAGGTGTTGCGCTGTCTAATAATACTATATCATCTCAAATGTTTGTTTAGTATAATATAAAAAAATATCAAGAAAACATAAATTAAAAATTTAACTTAAACTCCATTAACCTCTTATTAACTTAAACCTCTTATTAGAAAAAATGTTTCTGAAAATGGTTTTTCATTGTTCCATAAAAAGTAAGCTAAAACATAGTTTTATCCAAACCAGGTCAAATAAAACTGAGTATGTACAGAAAATATTTTTCAACTGGAACACTTATTTAAAGCCCTGATGATGATGGAACTTGATTAATTGTATATTTTCAGTATGCATACTCTTTTTACTTCTACCTTTGTCTACCTTTTTTCTTGCATTTAAACATTTTCAGATAATCAGAAACTAATAAAGATGGAATTAAGTGTATGTGGGTGATTCTCACGAAATATGACAATTTACAGTCCCTTGCTTCAAGATCTAATACTATACGACTAAAAGAATTTTTTTTAAATTTTAATAAATAGCATTGCTGTTAGTATTTTAAAATGACCTTGTACAAACATTGGCTGTTTGCATATTTAAAAAATTTAATTGAATTTCAAAATATCATTTTCCTGGTATGTCACAAACAATATTTCCAATAATAACTAGCTTCAAAACATCCCACAAATTTTTCAATATCTAATTTTTTTATCTCGACCGTTGTAAGCATTTCTAGAATACATGCGGAGGACATTATTTATAAAAACTTTGTTGAAAATTATTTTTTCTGTCAATAACTTGTTTGTAAATAATTTGTTTATCATTTGTTGTCATCATCAAATAGCATGGCGACTCTCTGCAACTAGTTTCATGGATTTTCTGACAAATAACAGCTTCTTAATAATTGCTTGCTCAACAGTCTTTTTACAAATTATTTATTTCCACAGGGATAAACTATGACTAAATAGAAACACTTCTTCAATCTTGTTAACATCACAACCAACGTCCCTGATTATTTACAAAGCACTCAAAATTCGATAATTTGACTTCGTCGTCTAAATGCTTTTAGAGGATGAATGATTAAAATTTCCCCTGTTTGCAAAGTTCCCCTTGAAAAATTTTCTAAAAGTGCATACTATAAAATTGTGTAAGGAAAAAAATACTTTTTTTTACATTTCACAGAAGAATTTCACTCCCTTAAATGTTCAATACAACTTTATTAACACAATAAAGTTGTATTAATACACACTAAAAATAATATCTCTTAAATTTAATTTAGTAATTTGGTCACGAAATTAGTAACTAGAATTATGTCACAAAAAATACATGGACTAAACTCATCAAAAACACTTAATGGCATTAAACTCTCTTTTGTTATCGTTAATCCTATTACTGTGGTAAATTTAAAAAAGACAATTAAAATTAATAATAGTTTTTATATTTTTAAACAGAACAATTTACTTATTTATTTTAGCTTTTCTTTTACAAACAATGGATGTATCGAAGGTAATTAATATGCTGGTAATTATTTAAACCTTCAAGGAGAAAACATGTTAATTAAAGATGTTCGTGACATATGATTTAAATAAAGGGAAAGTCTATTAGCTGCAGTAAGACTTAGTTTTAAGGAGGATTCGATTCTGACTAAATTATGTTACTATTATTTAATAATCTACGTTATTATAATAATAATTATGTTATGATACCACCCTAAGTTTTTCCACTTATTGAATATTTTAATTTTTCCATTTTCTAAAAGCTTATAAAAAATACAAAATACGATACTAAAAAGATTATTTGAAATTCGAAATATTGAAGAAGTTACTTATCCAAAGATGAGGAGTTGGTAGCTGATATGTTCCACTCCGACTCTGGACTTTTCTTAGATCCCCGACTCCGACTCATATTTTTTTTTTTTATATATATAACTGGTGTTGAGCAGCCAATTCCATTTTAAGTTTACGATTGCAAATTTTCAACTCCTTAGCCTTGTAAATTTAATCTTAATTGAACCCTTCTAGCTGAATATTATATTTCATAGAATTTTGAATCAAATCTTTATGTCTCCTGCAAATTTGTCTACCAGGCACTACAGAGTTACGTAACATTCATTTGCATTTTTCTCAACTATATTTCTGTTTCTTTGTTTTTGATTTAAATTTTATTTCTTGAGAATATAGGTAATTGCATTCTCTACATTGAAAGTTTTTTTCTACTTTTATTCATAAAATTTTTATAAGTTCCGAAAAAAATATTCCTTTTTCTTAAAAAAAATAAATTGTGAGCTAATAAAAATTCAGCCAATAAAAATTTAATATCTAAGAAATATATCCCAGGCTTTTTAAAGAGCAAGGATGTGGTACATGGGAAGACTTAAAAATCGATATATTCTGTTAATTCACCCAAAATTTTCCTTTATCCTTAAGTGACCTACTTTATGCTAAGAAACCAGATAATTTTTCTCACCGAGTTAAATTAGACTCAAATTTTGCCAACAGATGGCACTACAAACTTAAGAATACAGAAAAACAATAGTTTCAATATACCATCATTTACAGCAACAAAGTGGCGCATTATGAGGGCAGAATTTACATGAGTCCATGTAATGAGTTTTAGTTGGGATGATCTGACATACAACAGAAAACATTGTTATATAATTTCTTCCAGTCAGCAGTGCCATCTGTTGATGAATTTTGTAAATAGGATATTTTCAATTAAATTGGATATTAATAGGAATTTTGTAAATAGGATTTTGAAATTTGGATACAATCATCTAGTTTCTCTAGAAGAGCGAAGCTATTCGAATATTTCTCTTTTTCTTTCTTTAATTCGTCGATCATATTTGCAACATTTAATATGTGTTATATATTGCACTATCCTGTATTCGTCGTTAATTCTAGAAAAATCTTTTTCACGCTTATTTTTAAGCTGCTTTTCTAAGATGCAGGCAGACAAGAAAATTGATTTTTTAAAAACATTCATGGTGCTGCCCGTTAGAATAGTAACCTAGATATTTCAAAAAAGCTTCATTCTGCCGATAAATTTATTTATCAAATGACAAATAAAAACAAAACCAAAACAAAAAATTTCTTGCATTCTCTTTTCATATTTTGAACTATATATAATAACAAATAATGGGAATTAAAAGTCTATATAACTATATGATTTATGAAATAAGCGCTTTTAAGCTAGTTTTCCTTTCACTTTTTTTAGGTAGATAGGTATTTTATTTACGTCGGACTAGAGCTACTCAATGGGCTATTGGCGACGGTCTGAGAAACATCCCTGAGGATAATACGAAGACATACCATCTCAATTTTGGTCCTCTGAATCGGGGGTGGCTCCTTTACTTTGGCAGTCCGATGACCTGCGTCGAGCACTTTAGTCGAGCACTTAGTGCGAAGTCGAGCACTTTACGGTAATAATATTCAACGAGGACTGATACAGATCACCCTCAGTCCTTACGCAGGCTGATCAACCCACCCGCTTACTGACCGCAGCTAGTGATGCTTGAGTTCGGTGTTCTACTGGGATTCGTGTCTAGTGCAGGTCGATCAGTCCACAGTGACGATCAGTCCACTGCAGGATACTTTTTTTTCTCTTTTTTTAGAAAAATATTCTTAAAATACTTAAAAAATAATTTTTAAAAAATTATAATTACGTGGTAATCATTCTCTTTAAAAGAACGCTTCAGAGAAAATTAAAATATCCATGGTTTTCTGTCGATTTTCATTATTATTTATTTATTTAGTCATTTATTTGTGTTCTTTTTGATTTTTATTTCAAAAATTATGGATTAACTATGATCTAATAAGAAAACTTCATTTGCTTCAAAAGTATTTAATGTGGAAAAAGTCATGTTACGAACGCTTAAAACAAGACGCTTTGCATTTTCTTTTCTTAAATCTGTTCTTATTTTTCATCATTCCCGTCTAATGGGAAATGAGAATAAGCGCTTTGAAGATATAAATACTCTTGAAGCAAATGAAGTTCTGCATTTAAAAATAAATCTTACCACTTCAATTTCTTGGGATTATTCATTTCATATCATATTAAAAATCGATTTTTAATATTTATTTCGGTCAATAAAAGTTATTTCAGAAATTAATAGGAGTTTAACTTTTATTAACCCTTTGACACAGAAGGAATACTGGTGTCCCTTTTATATATTTTTTTTTCTGAGGCTGTAATTAAATTTTTTTTTACATCATTCTCGTCTGATGGGAAATGAGAATAAGCGCTTTGAAGGTATAAATACTCTTGAAGCAAATGAAGTTCTGCATTTAAAAATAAATCTTACCACTTCAATTTCTTGGGATTATTCATTTCATATCATATTAAAAATCGATTTTTAATATTTATTTCGGTCAATAAAAGTTATTTCAGAAATTAATAGGACTTTAACTTTTATTAACCCTTTGACACAGAAGGAATACTGGTGTCCCTTTTATATCTTTTTTTCTGAGGCTGTAATTAGAATTTTTTTTTTTTTTTCATCATTCTCGTCTGATGGGAAATGAGAGTAAGCGCTTTGAAGGTATAAATACTCTTGAAGCAAATGAAATTCTGCATTTAAAAATAAATCTTACCACTTCAATTTCTTGGGATTATTCATTTCATATCGTATTAAAAATCGATTTT
Organism: Parasteatoda lunata; assembly: GCA_949128135.1. Taxonomy (NCBI): domain Eukaryota; kingdom Metazoa; phylum Arthropoda; class Arachnida; order Araneae; family Theridiidae; genus Parasteatoda; species Parasteatoda lunata. Next base: position 25,703,096 of record OX421980.1, read on the forward strand.
TAATATTTATTTCGGTCAATAAAAGTTATTTAAGAAATTAATAGGAGTTCAACTTTTATTAACCCTTTGACACAGAAGGAATACTGATGTCCCTTTTATATATTTTTTTTTCTGAGGCTGTAATTAGAATTTTTTTTTTCATCATTCTCGTCTGATGGGAAATGAGAATAAGCGCTTTGAAGGTATAAATACTCTTGAAGCAAATGAAGTTCTGCATTTAAAAATAAATCTTACCACTTCAATTTCTTGGGATTATTCATTTCATATCATATTAAAAATCGATTTTTAATATTTATTTCGGTCAATAAAAGTTCTTTAGGAAATTAATAGGAGTTTAACTTTTATTAACCCTTTGACACAGAAGGAATACTGGTGTCCCTTTTATATATTTTTTTCTGAGGCTGTAATTAGAATTTTTTTTTTTTTTCATCATTCTCGTCTGATGGGAAATGAGAATAAGCGCTTTGAAGGTATAAATACTCTTGAAGCAAATGAAGTTCTGCATTTAAAAATAAATCTTACCACTTCAATTTCTTGGGATTATTCATTTCATATCATATTAAAAATCGATTTTTAATATTTATTTCGGTCAATAAAAGTTATTTAAGAAATTAATAGGAGTTTAACTTTTATTAACCCTTTGGCACAGAAGGAATACTGGTGTCCCTTTTATATATTTTTTTCTGGGGCTGTAATTAGAAGCAAAAATATATTTTATATATTTTTAATTACAAAAACCAGTCTAATAGTTGCTAAACACTTCTGTTAGATCATCGGAATAATCTTTGTAATAAAATATAAAATACAAAAAAAAGTACTTTGAAATTTCTTTTTCTATTCATATTCAAAAATTTATCCCTGATTGATTTTGTAAAATAAAGAAATTTCAGTGATGAATAACTGTTTCTCGTTGATCTAAATAGCTACAAATAAGTGCAAATTTGAAAATTTTTTTTTTGGAAAGCCGAATGTGGAAGATTTTACTTTTAACACTGAAAAAGACACCGGTGTTTTATACTGTAAATAATTAAAATGCTATATACATATATTTTTCACTTATTTTGACCAAAATTAATACAAAATATTGAAAAGAGTACATAAAATATCCTTAGTAAAAACATTGCGGAAAAAGGATAAGCAGTTCGATAAATCAGTGTACAATTTCAACTTAGAGAGTAATCATATCAATCCTGCAAACAAATCATTAAAAATTCTTCGAAAAGACACATTGAAGTAAAAGCAATAAAATGTAATAGATAATAAATATTAAAAAGAAATGTTTAGAAGTTGGCGGACAACACACTTGATATTTTTTATAGAGGAAAAGTAAATTGCTAATTTGCACTTAAGACTATTTATATTCATAGCTTTTTGTATATTAATAGTTTTTAATATAATGTTATGTTATAAATGAATAACATTATTACACATTTAGTAATCATATTTAATTTGCTTTCTTTAATTAACTGGTAATGAGCTTAAACGAAAAAATTACATGCCAATACTTACGAACATGTCAATATTAATTTTCCTGTAATAAATTAATAGTACATCCTGTAATAAATGAATAGTACATCCTGTAATAAATGAATAGTTTATTAATAGTACATCTCTTATTTGAGTATTCATCAAATTATTTCTACTATTTTACATGAGTAAAGTATTTTATTCATGAATAGTTTTTTCCATATTCTACCAGAATTAGATTTTCTTTATAGAATTCGATTTTTTTTTCTTTTACAGTGTGAACTTTAAGGAAAAACCTAAAATGTTTTAAGTCATTCTATTTTTAATTCAAAATATAAATTGCTTTTTTTTAATATTAATTATTAATTTTATTACCTATAATATTAAATATTATTTTATACACTTGTAGTTACATTAATTTTATAGTAGTTGCATTTCTATTAATGCCTCTGCATCTCAGTTGAAATTTAATACTGATTTGACAAACAAATCAAATATGACTTAATTAACAAAACGTTCTTTTTGCTAAAAAGAACTATTTAAAATAAACATCTAATGTAGTAATTTGTCTACGAAACAGTTTTTTCTTACATATTTTATTTTGAATACACTTGCTATTTATAAATTAATAGTCTTTAAAATTACTTACAATATGCATTGTTAGCATTACTTTCTAACTATTGTATTTTTAATTGAAATTAACTCTATTTTGGTTTTGCTTGCTTTTTTATAAGTAACAAAAGTAAATTTATTAACTTCGTTATTATAACAATAAATTTGTTAACTTTGTGACTTGTCCATACTAACCCCTTATCTATTTTTAATGGGGTAAAACATCTCTTTCAGATGTTTGAATTTTTGAACCAGAAGTATCTTGGATTCTTAAATAAATATTCCCAAGAAACTGAATTAGTAAGATATTACTTGATTCAAAACTTCATCAGCTTCAAAAATATTCAAATTGAATATAACAGTCGACATGTTTCAAGCTCTCAAAGTTTCAAGCGTTTTATATTTCAAATCACTTTTGCTTCGTCTCATTCATTTGTTTCTTCTCAGTCTTGAAAATGGGCGCTTGCTTTTTAAACCTGCGCTTCTTCTCTGAGCTTGACTCATGGGTTAGAGTCCCTTTGCCGTCAGGCTAACCTTGGGAGGTTCATCGTAGTCTTTCCCTCCATGCAAAGCAAATGTGGGTAAGTTCCATCAAAAAGTCCTCCACAAAGGCAAAATTGCTCCCAATACTTGATCCAGGAGTTCCCTTGTCTTCTTTATTGGGTTCTTGATTACAAGGCTAGGGAGTTGAACATTAGTAGTCGTAAACCGATAAATTAGGTTCGCTGCTCAACGACGGTTATAAAATAAAATAAAGAAATACCGTGGATTATATTAAATAATTTGTAAACATTGTTTTTATGCTCATATTGTGGGAGATTGTTTTGGAAATAATACAAATATAAATTTAGGAGTAAGGCTTTCAATCGCTTTTTCTTCCTCATATGAAATTTTGCTATTATCGCTTAATTAATTCCTTTTTGCTATTATTAAGTCCTCAGTTGATATCAAAGAAAGCTTAATAATTATATGCTAAACTAGCCCTTGAAGTAATTTGTTCATTTATGCTTATTATTGGTTAGTTAAAAGAAGTAAATTAAAAGTGATCAATAAATTTTGAAATAACCCTACTTGCATTATTTTACATCATAATTTGTCTTATTATTAAGAGCAATGAATAAAGACATCCAATTCTAACAACAAACAACTTTTCTGTCATAAAATTTTGTATGTAACCTACATATGTATAATGATGTGTATAACAGTTGTTCGACAGTTTTACATGTGTATAACAGCTTTGCCACTCTACAAAAATTTACAAAGGAAATTTATGTAATAAATAACGGAATAATAATAGCTTTATCACAACTCTTCTCCATACTATGCCTTTCAATAGGACCCTTCTAAAGTGATGAAGTACATTTTTTTTTTTTTTCCTTTTTTTTTTTTTTTTTCTTTCATGTTTCTAGTTTTTCAGCATTCTTTACTGTTATTTCCCCTAAAAGAGGACGAATTATCGTGAAAAATCGACATTTTAAGTATTCCGATAATTATGTATTTACAAAAATTATTCTCATTATGTATCATGAATACCATATTGTATTATAAAAATAAAATATATAATAGTTATTAACAACGTATAATTAACGTAACGACAAAATAATATAGAAAGAATCAGCGATAATTATTGGATACTATAATATTGCTATCACAGTTGACAACAATAAATATAAATTACATTAATAATTTCAATACTCAGATTGAATGACAATGAAATAATATGAAAAAATACGTGTTAAAAAGCTTAAGGGCTTATGAATGGAAGAAAGACTTCCAGTACCGAAAGAATCTGTAGAAACCATAAGAAGCTTGCGAAGTATCATCATTAGCACAATTTACTTAAAGATACTAAAATAATACTGAGTTCCAATAGAATTTTGATTATATGAACCACAACAAGAGCAACTATACTTTAAGTTTTTGGTTTTTTAAACAAATAGTTCGTGAAGCTGGTTTTCTATGAAATCTAACTTCAAAGTCTGCATAAATCAGTACGCCCTCCTCCTGCTTGAAACTTTTTTTTTTTTCACTCAACCAACTTCCCGCACTGATGATAACTTTCCATATTATATGATTAAACTTGCTACAGAGGGGTAATTTTGGGATTATATTTATTTATAAGTATAGAATAAGTTGAAAAATCATTTTAATTCAAGTTGGTTGTTTCCAAATAATACTAAAACCTGCCCGAGTACGTGACCGTAACATTCCTAGTTATGTTACGGTTCAAACATATCTCTAGCTTAACCTTTTATAAAAGGGCAGATTTGGGACTGAATTCATTTTCTTCAGATATTCTATGAACTTCTTGTTAACATCTCGAAAACCACTGTACATAAATCATTCAAACTAAAAGTTTTCAGTATTTCCTGGTATATATAATTTTTACTTTTGGGGTGCTTGTTCGCGATGTGGCCGGTCAGATCACGAATTGGCCGGTCCTCTTGACCAAAGTTCGAAATTTTCTTGATTTCGGAAATTGGCCAGCCAGATCTCGAAATGGCCGAGGATGGCTGGCCAAAGTCCGAAATAATTGAAACGATCAGTGAATATTTTACTTAATTTTACCGTCTATAATTATATAAATAATTCTTATAAATCTTCTAATTTAAAAATATAAAAAATTGAAGTTTTTAAATTGTCTATTAAATAATCATTAATTTAATAATCATTATTAAGTTGTCTATTTAATTGTCTAGTCATACTAGTCATACATACACCAAAGGTCTAGTCATACTAGATCTAGTTAAGTGCCACTGCCCGGTATATATTTACCCGTTATATCCTACACTGATGTTTTTTTAAGGTCAAGTGTCACTGCCCGGTATATCCTACACTGATGTTTTTTAAGGTCAAGTGCCCCTGCCCGGTATACATTTGCCCGGTTTGCCCGGTATAATGATTTTTTCTTCCAACTTTGACTGGTCTTCCCATGCCAATTCGCGATTTGGGTGGCCAATTCCCGAAATCAAAAACAATTTCGGACTTTGGCCAGCCATCCTCAGCCAATTCGCGATCTGGCCGGCCAATTCCCGGAATCAAGAAAAATTTCGGACTTAGGCCGTAACATATATATATACATATGCATAATTATATGCATATATATATATATATATATATATATATATATATATATATATATATATATATATATATATATATATATATATATATATATATATTAATTCTGCATATACATTTGGAACTATTTAAATAAATCAAGTAGTTTTGTAGTTTTTTTCACAGTTATAAAACTCGTTTATCCAACAAAAATATCCCATGCAAAAAAATAATTTTTTTATGACCTCATTTTTTTTAATTTAGCAATGACTTCAAATATCAAATCCTTTCGCCATACAATTTAAATTTTGTTGCGAATAAATTAAATAATAAGAAAAATTAAATAATAAGAAAAATCTTAATCTTTATAAATATTTATTTTTGTGTGCAGTATTATAGTTGCCAATCAAATATTTTTGAAATTACTTCAAAAGTTCCAGAAATATTACGAAGTACCCAAAAAGTAAAATTAATATTAAGGAGGGCAGTTTTCATCCGATATTCTGATTAAGAATTGGCACCATATTTTTCAGGTTAATTGTGGTTAACATTAATGTGATTAACACTAATTTTTGAGCATCAAATAACTTAAAGAATTTTAAAAAAAAGGTATTTTTTTATTCAAAGAAGAAATATTTTTTGTGTCGGATTTTGCAATTAAAATATCGCTAGCAGCACTAATTAAATAGCACAATTACGTTTTGTCTCTTTCACTAATATTACATATATGTAAAGTGTGCAAAAAAATTGACCACCCTGAATAACTTGACGTTCTCGGACGCCATCTTAATGGTTGGAGGGTGTGACCGAGGGGTAAATATACTCTTTTCAAAATTCGATTTCTCAGGAACTATTCAACCAATTTCGCTCAAATTTTGTATTTTGCCATGTAAAAGTAGATACTTTACAATGATGTAAAAAATTGTATACCTTTACAATTCAAAAATTTTCGAATATTATTAAATAAAATAATAAATATTTACTAAAACTTATTTTTTGCATGGAATTATCTTTGGATAAACGAATTTTATAAATGTGTCCAAAGAAATTTCCATTCACTTAAAACATTCTCGTGAGATGGTGAAATAAGCAAAAAATAAAATTAACTTTAGGAGGTCCAAACTATATGCCCCTCTCCTGACCAAACTATTAGGATCATACTGTGTGGGAGGCAGAAATCTGAATCCGATGAAAAAAGGTATGTTTATTCAGAAAAAGTACGTTTTTGTGTCTGATTTTGTAACAAAATATTGTCTGTACTAAATAATTAGCATCTTTGAAGTAACCTCTTCGAATCATTAAGATTGAGTCCTAGAATGTGGGGATCCGATTATTAGATCAAAAGTTATTCAGTGTTTCTTTTTTTTTATTATTTTTTTTATGTTAGTTTTTACCTTATTACCAAAATGTTGATGTCGGACAGAGGAAGGGATTTGTGAATTAATACTAATTCATACATTTTGATTATGCTTGATTTGATTATGCGCATTCATAAACAGTTTGGATTAAGGTTTGATGGAGCCTGAGGCTAATGAGCAACTTTGGACTCTACTAATACCAAATTAACCAAAACTCATCTATATTTACAAATATTGAAACTTTTTATAAAATTCAGTTCCAGTTAAGCTTGTTTTACAAAAGTACAAAGAGAAAAAGTTTTTCGAAAAGAAAAAGAAACGGTTTACAGAATAATTACGTTAAACTTTTAAATACGATTCGAAGTGTCTACATCAGCAAAAACATCTTGCATGAAATTGTATATGTGTTAAGTAGAAGTAAAAACTAAAAAACTTAAAAATTTTAAAAATCGAAAAGGAAATCCCTTTTTGCTAAGATTTTGTTATATTTTTGCCAACCAAACACCTCCAGGAAAATTTCGAGTGTTTTGTGGATGGTAGCAGAAAATTAATTAGAAAAACAAGCATTTGTGGTTGTGGCTTGGCAATAAAAATAGTGAAGAATTTTTTTTTTTTTTTTTTTTTTTTAATGAGAATAATATAACCATTATACTATTACATTTATAATACTCAATGAAAGAAATGACAGCATTTCAAAACATATTTACAAATTCAAATGAAAAACATATAATCTAAATGTATATTTATTGAACTTTTCGTAAAAAAAAAAACTATTCCTTACTGCAAAGTTCATTAAAAAAAAACTACTAAAGATGTCTTATAACTTAAATGAAGGTAACAACTGAAACTGTAGTCAATATTTGAACACAATTATTTACACTGAAACCAAACTGCATAAAATTCCAAAGCATGCGAACCGCTTCAATGAAATATGTAGAAAAAAATATATAAATAAATAAAGAGAGTTATTTCAGTTCATATTCGGAAAAAAAATTGAGATTTTAAAGTAATTATAACGCCAATTTTGCTTATATTAAACACTAAACATACGTTTATCATATCTACTGGAGAGAAATGACAGCATTTATAAAACAGATTTACAAGATTATAAAAGCATTTAATCTAAATGTATATTTATTGAACTTTTAGAGTAAAATTTTTTTTACTGCAAAGTTCGTTAAAAAAGACAATTAAAAATGTCTTATAACTTAAATGAAAGTAACAACTGAAACTGTAGTCAATATGTAAACGCAATTATTTTACACTGAAACCAAAATGCATAAAATTGTATTTATGTAATTACTAAATTGTACAGAGAATTTACCGCCACGAGATCATTTCGCAAACTTATAATATCTTGGCAAAAAAGCATAACTGCTATAAGTTACCTTAAAATAGAAAAGAATATATTTTTCTGGAAAAAAATTAGCCTTTTTTAAGACGGTTTTCCAATGTTATTATTTCGTTGTTTTAAAAATAGAAATTAAGTGAAATATAATACTAGCAGAAACATGATATGAAACGAAAAATAGATTTAAAAAAATCAGTAGATGGCATATTATATGGAAATTATGGACTTATATAGTTTCGAAACGAAGGAAACTTTATTCTTGATATTTAATCATTTTTAAGGATAACAAAGGACTTAAAACTTTATTTTAAAATTAGATAGCAATTTATATAACATTTACAAGGACTCTAGGGATTGAATGAATTAAAATAAGTAACATTATGTGTCATACAATTCAAATATAGAACATTCTAAATCAAGACGAAAGGCATTTAAAACGAAGGTATATATTTAGAAATAACTATTAAAACGAAGACAATTACTTGCTTTCATTTTTAGACATTTATGATATTATGCGCATAAGCACCAAATTATTCAAAAAATTGTCAAATACATTAACACAAGGCACCAAATGTTTGCTTTTAAATTGCGTAACTGAAATTTTTTTTTAAAAATAAAAATAAATATTAATAGAGAAATAAAAAATTTGAAATTTTATTTAATAAATTCTTATTTCGAAAATTAAATTCAATATTATTTAAGTCTTATGAAATATAATCGATTTTATTTTTAATTTCAGTCAGTGCCATTGATTCGCAGCTTCCAAGCATTTCTTCAAAATTTGAGGAGAGATTAATCGGTTTTTTACGATATCGCTGAATAATTTACATGCTTAACCGGGTATATAAAGGTAAAAAATGCATCTCACAGGCACGTCGGGCAATTTTATTTTCGAGCTGTGCTCAAAACAGTATTTCCCTAACACAATTTAAATTTTACGCTTTTGCGAGGAGTTGTATGAACACTAAGACATTTTTCTCTTCATTCTTAATTTTAATTCAAACATTTGACTTGATTAGTGACAGTTTAGATTGAATTATGACCATTCATAGTTTATTATACCTTTTCATTTCTCCCTTAAGTATCAATGATTGTATGGTAATGAGTTTCGTTCATAAAAGCTTTAACTTTTAAAGATTTTAATATAAATAACTTTTTTATGACGATATTTATTATATTGAAAGGGAAGGGTTTTATTTCATCCCTAACACTGGTAGAGTTATTCCTTCTGCAATTATTATAATTATTTATACTAGTAAAAATTACTATTTAAAAATAGTTACTATAAATTTTTAAAATAAAATTATGTTTTATTACTAGACATTAATGTGATTAATACAATTTAAATAAATAATTTTTCTGTAATCTTAAAATAAAAAAATATTTCCTTGACCTTAAAAAAACGCAATTTTTTTTTAAAAAAATTTGGAAATATGGAAAACGAGCATATTTAGGGAACTTTTTTTTCTTACGATTGCTAATATTCAAATTTTAAATGAAACAAACTATCTTGTTTTTAAAAACCAAACTTGTGAAGGAGTACAGTCCAAAAAATGGATGCATTACAAAGTCTTAAATAGTAATAAACGATCCCTTTTACCCTTTAAAAAAAAATAGACCGATATTCACTGCACTGGCTTTTTTAACAGCTGTTTTTACGAACACTCACATACATAGTACATAGAACAAAAATAACCGAAAAGTTTTGAAGCAAACAATTAATAGTTTAAAATCTCTTTCTCTTTTTAAAAGTGACCTTATATTTTCGATAAATGCCAAACTTAGTATTGAAGCCAAACTAAGTAAAGAGAATAAGAATTAGCGGGAGAAAATTTGAATAGAAAAAATGAGATAATTGATGTAATAATCGTAATTTTATTTCTGCTGTTAAGAAAATATTATTATGCAATCAATTGAGGAAAAAATTGTATTTTTGTAAAATAATCAGGAGGCACATGCCCCTCCGTGCCACCCCCCACCCGACGTTAATGTATCAAATTTTCCTGATTGTTTGGTACTCATTTTAACAATGATGGTGTGTAATTATAATTCGAAAATTCTTATTGCTAATATTACTAATAAATATCTGTACTAAATGTTGTGAAAAGTACAATTTTAAATCATTCTAAATTTTATAATTTAGCTAAGAACATTTTTTTTTTTTTTATTAAACTGTGACTTTTGCCATCCAGAAAATAGCAATTAAATAAGTTTTTCTCTCTATTTACTTATATATGCTTAAAATTAGAGTAAAATACTTAATTTATTTCTAAGTGCATAATAGTTTTATCTTCTTCCATAGGGGGGGGGGATGCATAACAAACATGATAGTGAAAAACTTTTGAGATAATAACAGGTGCCGCCATCTACGGTTGTACTTTTCAAATTCTCTTGTATTTCGACAAACCTAGACAATTAGTAGCACTGCCATCTAGTATCACTTTGAAAAATGTAAAATTCGTTCGCTATACTTAGAAAGAAAATTATAATTTATAAATTTAATTTTGATTCAATTGAAAGACTATTGCATAACCGATCTGAAAACTAAATTTTCTTGGAAACTAACTGCTATAATAACTAAAGAAATATTTAAATATGGTGATGTTTAAAATTGCGGGGTAAATAAACTCCTAATGGAAACTCCTAATAAAGAAAAAGCACTTTTTTAAAAGTTAAACATAAATTATTTAAGAATACAGCTGTAATAATTACTGACTTTATTTAGAATTCTTTACACTTTTTATAACGAATAATAATTTTCCATTTAACAACGAAAAAAGGTACAATGAAAATTGGGAAAGAAAAAAAATACACTTTATTTGAAAAAATTTAAAAAAAAAAAGAAAAGAAAGAAGATTATGTTTTAAAGAAGAATTTTTAAAATTTCATCTACTCATTTAATCACATTTTCGAAAACTCGATTTTTTTTCTTTTATTTTTACGTTTACAGCATTAAAAATAAATGCATTTATTTTTTAAAAAAAAAAAAAAAAAAAAGCTTTTCGTCTTGCTTAACTTTCTCCTAGATATTATATAATTTAGATATTATTACATTCAAAATTTTGCGTATCAGTATTCATTAAAAATTGAATAGCAGAAATTATTCTTCTTTGTACCAACATTTACACTCAAGTTTAACACTGCCTTAGATGTATCGAGTCGAACGACTGCAAGGCCAAGATTCGGTCTCTTTTTGCTATGTTTCCGGCTTACTTCGAAGATACAGAAATTTTCCTTCTTCTAAATACTTTTTCTGTTTATATATTTAAAAATGCAATAAAAATAAGATATGTAGAGGTGGGAGAACAAGAATTGATAATTTCTATAAGTTTGCACAGAAAGTTAACTAATTATTATTTTGAACATTTTATAATGTTTTTATTATCCGTATTATCCAAGAGCTCTACCATTGTACTACCATTGTACTATCCATTGTACTACCCAAGACAGTCCTCCCCCCCCCCCCGCGAAAGAAAACACCTGTTATTAATGATGGTCAGTTGTAATGGGGAGAACTCCCAGGAAGCATAGGGTTACACCAGTGTTTCCCAAACTTATGACTTTCATGTACCCTTTCTAAGTTTTTCATAACGCTGTGTACCACTAATAAAAAAATGAATGTATTTTTTACTATAAAAAAATTTCACGAAAGTTAAAAATCACAACTGACTGTTGACACCACTAATTATTAACCGTTAACTCTGCAAAAAATAGGCAATAGAAAAATACGTAATCGTAAATTTTCATGGCTAGCTTTGTTTTTAAATAACATTTTTTGAAATTTTCGTTTGTTGCCAGATATTTCGCATAAGAACGCGTAACCCCGCTAAACTGTTCCAGTACCCCTGGGGGTACGCGTACCACACTTTGGAAAACACTGGGTTACACAATCAAAGTGGCGTTGTTGCATTTTCGTGTATCTTCGATTCTTGATCAAACTCTAGTAAGTGTATTTTAACACTGTTCTTTGAAGCACTGTCTCCAAGGAAAATTAAAAAAAAGCTATAGTTTAATTGCCTTAAACTTGAAGCAATGCGATGATTCTAAAGTACATATATCCGTCGTCGAACTGCCGACTCAATTTTGGGTTTACGACTACTAATGTTCAACTCCGTAGCCTTGTAATTTTGAACCAATCCAGTACACAAGGAAACTCCTGAATCAGTACCCCCAGAGGTTTTGATTTGTTATGGGAACATGGGGGACTAAAGTACTTATATAATCTTGCCGAGAAAAATTATCTTGGATTTAGAACAGACAAATAACTTAAATATTTAAAAAGTAATTAAACTTTTTTTTAAAAAATCTCCAATTTGGAGACATTTTTCTACCCAGATAAAAAATTATCAAAATCACTGCCTTATTCTCAGTTTTTGCAAATTTTTATGAGACCAGGTAATTCAATATTGGAGTAAGTTTTCGAATATTAAAAAAATTAAACCACAAACGCTTTTCATTTTTCACAAAACTGGCTTTTCTATATATTGACGTTTTGAGCGTGGCTTTAGATAAGTTAAACTTGACCTAACAGCAAAACTCACAGCAGTTATAAATATAGCAAATTATTCGCGCAAAAAAGCATCGATTCATATTACGACGGAGTCTTCGAAAAACTCCAATGGATATTTTTAATTTTTTTTCAAAAATTAACCTTTTATAGACTTACTTTTAAAGGAATATATTTCAATAATTTTACTTTAAATATTTTTGGGTGTTAAAACAGTATTTATACACAACGAAAAAGTAAATAAAATTGAATTGAAATAAAAAAAAATATGCAAGAAGTTAAGAATACTTTTTTCAGGGGGGGGGGGCAACACATGTATGTATAAATTTTTGTGAGAATTAAACTTTTATTATTTGAAACGCGCTAATTCGAAATAAAATAATAATCAAAAATTAAAATAAAAACCAAAAAAATTCCTTATTTAAAAAGTATATATTATTCTAAAACTATTATTTTCAATTGTCATTTTCAATACTTTTTTAGGAAAAAAATAAATAAACGAAGAATGAAAAAATATTGTATGAAAAAATTGAGTAATAGTTTAAAAAAAGGGAATCTAAAAAAGAGATTTTACGAAAAAAGCTTTTAATAATTTGGCATTTCTAAACTTTCCACGTATTTTGATAAGAATAACAGAAAAAAAATTTTAAAAAAAGGAAAAAAATATTTTTAAAATGTATATGGATTTTTATTGATATTTAAATATTTTTCAATTCAATTTATCAAAAGAATAAATAAATAAATAAATGAAAAAGAATGATAAGTTTAAAATAGTAGCGAAATTAAAACAAGTATGAAACTAATTTAGAAAAGAGAAAAACACTTGCTGAACACTTGCCTGCTTATAGACAGGGTTAGTCCTACGTCATCAACGACGTCACTAGCTCTCCTCGTTCCAAACTTTGTTCTGAACGGAGAAACACTATGGCGTTTCTCATGTAGTTAAAAGTGGGTCAACTATATCTTTGAATATATTAATATAGAGTCGAATTTAACCACTGAAATGGCAAGAAAAAGTGTAATTAAGCTCTTCCATATCGTAAAGTTTTTGTCTGATGAACCTAAATTGATTGAAAGAGGAGAGAATGCTGTAGAAGCTAACTTTTTGTTTATATGATTGGGAGAATTTGTATTTAATATTTATCATACAAATTCTATTTATAATCTGGAAATCGGAAATTTGTGAATTTTATTATTTGGAAAATGTTATTTCTAATTTATGTTTAATTTTTCTTAAAATATGTATATTATATTAAATCAATTTTTTTATAACATTGAGACAACTTATTAATTGTAAATAATTATGAAAATTTTAAAACAAATAAAAAAGTTATGTAAGGAGCATGATTAAAGTTAGATAAATTAGTAAAAATTTTAAAACATTTAAGATACACGTTTTTAAAATAGCTCAAATTTATTGGTAAATTTACTAAAATGATAGGAAGTAAAAAAAATTATATAAAACTTAAACAAAAGTTTGAGAGTTGACAGGTCTTAAAATATATTTACAACCAATTAAACTGTAGTTATTATGAAATTAAAAATAAATTTAGATAATGGTGACTTGAATGTTACGTTCAACATAAGCACTGTAACAAATAAAATATTACTATGAAGGTAATTTAAAAAATTTTGATTTAGACTGTCAAATGCAAATTTTATTCTATAAAAAGTGATAACAGTAACATTTGCGAAATATAAGAGCTGTATAACTAAATATGTATACATACATTAATTAAAAAAGAGTTAAGTTTCTAAATAAAAAAAATTCTTAAAAATATGAATTATATTTATTTGAAATTAATATTATTAAATAAGTAAAATTTAAACACCTATCTGAATACATAGATTAATAAATATGAATGTTAAATAAAAGTTTATGTATGGGATAAGTATGTTTTAAATAATTCTAAAATAATTCATGTTTCACTTTCTTATCGAATAAAATAGGAATCTGAGATTTTAAGACAAATTGATGATAAATGAGCTTATTGATGGCTCCCTATCTTGTCGTCTAAACAAAATATAGAACTTGAAATTAAAACAAAAATATAGGAAATTTAAAGCTTTCTAATGCTTTTCTTTAATTAAAAATTTTAATTAAATAAAATAAATTCTCATAAATTCTTAAATTTGCTTTAATTTAGCTATTCTATATATTAAAATTCTGGAAACTAAACATAGTATTGACCCTGCACTATCATAACACTACACATTAACATAGCACTACACTAGTTACGTTAAGAAATAATCTAATATTAATTATCTAATAATAAGGTATCTGAATTTTCTCAAAAAATTAATGCATAAAACTACTGTTAAAAACTAATTAATGATGATGTTGGCAAATATAAACAAGAAAAAATGTCAAGTCAAAATAAATCTGAGTTTAAACTAAAACTCTGTGCAGATTTAACCATATGTATGCGTATTAAATAAGTTAGTTACGTAATTTATTCCTATTTAGTAGTTAAAAACTAAAGCCTATGAAAATTAGCAGCAATAATCAAAAAATCTTAAGCAAACAAAGTTTACAATAACTACAAATTTAATCATCAGACATAATTAAATAGGCAGACATTAGTATTGATAAATATAATCTAATTATAGATTAAAAATTAATTTTAGAACGTTGTAAAACAATGCATGCCTTTCCAAACCTAAAGAAAAAAATTAGATGTAGGTATAGAATAAGTAACAAATTCTAAATAAAATAAGACATTATTATAAACATGAAACAAGAGTTAAAAATATTGACACTTAAAGCAAATATTGACGCTAATAGCATTTAATGCACTTAACTCGTAAAATCTACTGATACCCCGTATAAAGAAAACTACTTAAATTAGGAATAAGTTCCTTAGGCGCTATATAAATTTATTTATTTCATTAATAAATTAAAAATCTTGCCGTCTTAAATTCACATAGGAAATGCCATATAAATGGTTCGTTCGAAAAATTGTTTGGAACGAGTTTAAAAGGAGGCGGGGTTTGACGTCATGAAAAACGTCATCACTGTCCCTGTCTATACGCTTCATGCGGTCAATGATAAGAAAATTTTATGCTTTATTATTTGATTCTAGATTTAATGGCATTTTGCATCTATATTTAAATTTATTTATCAAAAAATTAATGAAAAGAAATATAACAAATAAATGGGAATGAAAAATTTAAAACAGGAATAAAGTTAAAATAAGAGTGGAGCTAATTTACGAGTTTAAATAACTAACTTTTAAGTAATACGTTTCTGGTGGTCAATCGTTTATGCCTTTTTACTTGATTCTTAAATTTATATGTAATTGAATTTAAATTAATTTATATATCTGAATTCTTGAATTTATAAATAAAAGTCTTGATTTAATAGCATTTTATGTTTTTGTTTCAGATTTATTCATGAAAATAGTAAATAAATGAAACAAGAGTGAAAAATTAAAGGTAAGAATAAAGTAAAAATAAGAATGAAGCTATTTTGCATAGGGTAGAAAAACACTTATTAAAATATTTAAGGTCATAGTAATTTTTTTAAGTTATGCTATTAGTTTCTGTACGTTTTTTACGGTCAATGATAACCAATGTTATGCTTAATTATTTGATTCTTGGTTTTAATGAATATGATATAAACTTATTTTCTCATTCATGAGACATAAATAGTTTAAAAAGACACTTGATAATCATGTAGTTAGACTTTTTAGGCAATATAGAAATAAGACAGATTTTTGAAAAATAAATTTGGTAATGATGCAAACTTATTTTGGGATAAATATCTAAAAAGGAGCAATTTCAGCATTAATAAAAAAATCTGCTTGACCGAACATTGAAAGAAAAGTTTTCTTTCAAGTAAACTATTTAACAATATTTATATTAAGTATTTTTCCATGTATTTCGGGGGAAAAAAACATCTTTTATATTATGAAATAATAATTTTTTTGTATCATTTTTTAATTCTGAATATAGTCATTGAAAAATTAGGGAAAGGAAACTATTCAAAGGAATGAATTTTTCGTAAATTTGAAAAAAAAAAGAGAATGTTTATTTTAACTCGAGAATTTTTAGAATAATTTTTAATTTATTAATTTATTTTTTACAAAACAAAAATCCGAAGACACCTGGTAAATTTTTTCATAATATATTTAAAAAATCTTTTGTTTTGTAAACTGTATGTAAATTATTTGAAATAAATAAATTCAGTCACCATCAGCTTTAAAAACTACTTGATAAACAGAGTTATAAAACTATTGCTTAAAAAAAGATCAAAAGGAAGGGGAAAAAAAGCGTGCATTTTGACGGGCATTTTAAAAGGAATATATTCTTTTCATTGCTGCTGCTTTATCCTACCTGTAGTTTGATATTTACAAAATGAGCTGTTCTCATCCAGGTTACTTTCAGAAATGAAATAAAAAACTTTTTTGGAAAGATATTCATATTATGAAGAGCATTGCGAGCCTGAAAATTTAGAGGGGGCCATGGGTTTAGTGTGAACAAGTCATAAAATTAGTTATTTAGTCTACTTTTACTCTAAAAAAGCGAATAAAATAAAAATGGAACTTATTTTAATCTAAAAATACAGTCGTTCAGTCTTGAGAAGGTAATCTTAAGAATTATTAATTTAAATAATGTTAAAGCTTAATTAACTATAATTTATAAACAACAATTGAACCTTATTCCAATTATGCAAAAAAAAAAAAAAAAAAAAAAAAATTCAAAGATAAATCTTTATATTAGAAGCATATTTTTACTAGATATTTTGAAGAAAAAAATTTATTCATTTTTTAAATTCTTATATAAAATAGTTTGGCAAATCGATATTAAATAATAGCAGAGAGGCATTAATGGAGTTTGGAAATACACATTTCACAACTGCTATAAAAAATAATAAAATTTAGATGAACAAAATTTTGGAAAAAATCAAGCTTTAAAAGTGTTTAACCATTAGTTTTTCTTAAATTTTTGACTGTACAAGAATTAATCGAATTTGATAAATAAAAGGTGGAAAAAATTTTAATAAATTAACTACTTTACAAAGTTAATCTAATTTAAAAGCTAATAAGAAATGTGTTTACAGTTAAACTACATTACACCGACTTATAGTAAAAAACAATATCCATTATAATTTTATTTATTTATTTATTGTTATTTATTTTTTATTTTTTACAAATATGTAAGATGTAACCTTATCATTTATGATTCGACGTCTAGCATTTTAAGCATACACACACATTTTAAAAAAGATTACCGATGAATTCCCTGCCATTCAAAAGTTAATATAATTCTAAAGAAGAAAACAAAGCTTAATTATAAAAAATAAAAAAATTTTATCATTTCGTAATTTATTTAATATTTCTAGTAACTGTTTCAAACTATCTGCGATTTGGAATTTCTACTCTTGCCATCTTTGCATAAAGCAAAGTCAGAGGTTTTCTAGGATGCTCCGCAACTGTTTATTGACTCTTACACTTGAAACATTCTTTTACACTAAAAACATCCAGGAACTGTCACTTGGATACTTCAACCACTGAGATCTTTGGAGTAAAAAGATTTAACATAATTAATTTATGTTTTATAGAATTCAAATAAAAACTTTCCAGAATAAATCTCTTTTTTTTCTTTTTTTTTTCCCCCCTTCAAAAAAATTACTCATACGCTTCATTTACTCGAACCTTCAATTTGTAACTTCGGCAACAAAAATAAACCATTTAGTAATTTATTTTTTTTAAAAAATGTAAAAAGCAATATTAAAATTAAATAATATATCTGAAAAATCGGAAACCCCTTACATGGAGCATGCGGTTCGCCTTCCAATGAGGCAAACCGGGTTCGAATCCCAGTCGATACGAATTCCGCATCCGGCTTGCACCGACCACAGTGCTGACGCGAAATATCCTCAGTGGTAGACGGATCATGGGTTAGAGTCCCCTTGCCGTCCGGCTAACTATGGGAGGTTCTCATGCTCTTCCTCTCCTTCTAACGCAAACGCGGGTTAGTTCCATCAAAAAGTCCTCAACGTCGGCTTATTACTCTAATACTCGATCCAAGAGTTCCCTTGTCTTCTGGATTGGGTTCAAAATTACAGGGCTACGGAGTTGAACATTAGAAGTCGTAAACAAAACAAAAAAAACAAAAAAAAAATGGGCCGGCTGTCCAGCGATGGTTATAAAATATAAAATCACTAACATAAATAAGCAGATTGTTATGACTAATAGGAATTTTAAGCAGAATTAAATAGAACCCGATTTCAAGTTTATATGACAATTTGTTTCAAGGTTATGAGCATTTTTATGCAGTTGTTTATGGTTCACTACTTCAAAAATTAGCGAATTTCGGAAATCTTAAATTTGTTAGAAATAAGTCAGTATTGTTTCTTATGTACTTTTAATGCTGAATTGAATAAAAATCTGTTGCAAATAAAAACATTTACTGTTTGAAAGTTATATGAATTTTTTTTTTTTAAATTTCATCCTATGGGATATGTTTTTTATATTTAAACAAATGCTTGTAGAAACTAACAATTAGTTTTATTCTGCCCGGTATTATAAGTTATAGAGGAGATATTCTACTCAACTTCTTTTAAAAATATTATTTCAAATCGCTCTCTCTTAGACATTTTCCTCACATAAAATTGCTCACAACTTTAAAACAAATGCTCCTTATCTGCTTGTGATTAGTTTTATTCGATTGAGTGTAAAAAATGCTTAAAAATTGGTACATAACTTTAAAATTTTAATTTATTAAACGATTGTTGTTTCTTGATAACATTGATTAAAAAAATATTAATATTGCTATTTTTTAAGAAACTCTGATGTGATTGACAATAACGGAAGTCCTTTTTAGAATCAGCGTCAAAAATTTATAAAAAAATAGCTATTGGTTTCATGATGTCTGACAAAAAGTTTAAAAATATAGACTAGGTTTATTGAGTTTAAAGATTTGTAAGAAAAAAAGAAAGAAAATATTATTATCAAACTTACAAGTACCATAATGATACCAGATGTATAGGAAAATAAAAAGTGTTAAAATTTCATAAGATTGGAATTATATACACCGAAATGCCATTACATTATGACCACCCTGCTAATAGCATGTAGGGCCACCTTTAACCCTCAAAACTGCTAGCACCCGCCGTGACATTGATTCCACAAGGTGCTGATAGGTAGTCTGAGGTATCTGGTAACAAGCGCTCACCAACTGGTCCTGCAATTCCCTCACATTGCGAGGGGGTATCATGGCAGCACGAATTTGGTTTTCCGAGTAGGATCACAAATGCTCTATTGGATTAAGGTCAGGTGAATTAGGGGGCCAAGACATGACTTGAAAGTCACTGGAATGTTCCTCGAACCAATCCATGACGATTCAACCCTTATGACATGGTGCATTATCCTGTTGGTAAACACCATCCTCCGCAGGAAAAACTGTTGCCATGAATGGGTGAACCTGGTCTGCAACTATGTTCAAGTAGCTTACAGACGTCTGGGATTGTTCTATGAGGATTATGGGTCCTAATGTGCCCCATGAAAACATTGCCCACACCATACTACCATACATTGTTATATATGGAGGGTGGTCATAATAATGTAATGGCTCTTCGGTGTATTTAAATTTCTATAAAGGTTGTTAATGGTAGTACTTTCTTCAGTGTATTTTATTTTGCGGCCGTGGTACCTGGCATGCTTTTTATCCACGAGAATTGAATGGAAATGACCGAAGTGGAATGTCATTTATCTGAAAAAGAAAACTAATTCTATCCAGTTAATTTAAATTATGCAAAAAACAATTTCTAATATTTTAAAACATGCCACTATGATTGTAAACATGACTTTCTTACTAATTCATATTTTTTCTTTTAGGTTCCAACACTTCTTCCAAGTTTCAACAGGTAGACGGAATCAATGTTTAAAATAGTTTTGTTGGTTTGTAAAAAAATTAAATAAAAGTAATTTGAATTTCAGCTGACTAATTATATGAATTTACAGTTTTATAGCTTTAAAAATTCAAGCAACTTAGACATTTATCTTCTAAAAATATTAGTTCCCATAAATAATTTTTTTAACTGTAGAATTCGGATAAGTGTCATTTCGAGATGATTGAATTCAATCTATTAAAATTACAGAAGAATTATGTATTTGAAACTTTCTTTTATAGCTTAACAAAAGAAGCAATTACTGCCGATGGCTAAATATTAAGAACTTCAGGTCAATAAATGAAGATCTCTTCTTACAATATAAATAATATATTTATATAATAGTGAGGTTAAAAATTAATAAATAAGGTGGACCGTATAACACCTCACGTTTGGGAATTATTACTTTCGTAAGTATTAGAAAAACAGCTTTAGGTTGAGCTATATAAACCTGAAGTGTAAACTGTCACATCTTAGGTTCATAAATTAATGCTTCTAAAAATACAAAAATATATACTTCAAGTTACGAAATAATAACCTAAGGTAGAAAATGGAACACCCCACGTTAATAAAAAATAGCATTTCAAAGTGCCGAAAAATACACTTGAGGTTGATTTATAATAACCAGAAGTGTGAAATGGCACACCTTAGGTAGATAAATAAATACCTCAACAACTATATAAATCTATACCTGAGATTGAAAAATAATTACCTTAATTAGAACGTCAAACACCTCACATTCATAAAAATCATGCTATCCAACGGTCGAAAAATACACCTGAGGTAGATTTATAATAACCTGAAGTGTAAAACGACACTCCATAGGTTGATAAATAAATACCTCTACAAGTATAAAATTATGCACTTGAGGTTAAAAAATAATTACCTGAGGTCGAACATAATACATCTCACGTTAGTAAAAAATTACCATACCAACTGTCAAAAAATACACCTGAGGTAGATTTATAATAACCTGAAGAGTTAAATGAAATACCTTTGGTTGTTGAATAAATACTTCCGCAAGTGTTAAAAAATAATTTTCATGTTGATAAGTAATAACTAAAAGTTGAAAATTAAACACCTTAAAGTAGTAAATATCAACCTCTCCACAGATGTAAAATTAAACACCTCAGGTTGATACATATATATCTCTAGAGGTATATTTAACGTACATCTGAGGTTAATTTTGAGGTATTCATTTGCACCCTTTTCAACCTAACGAAGTGTTTAAATAGCAACCTCTTTTATACCTTTAAAACTATCTCATTTATACCTCGTTTTTTTTCGTAAGGGTTTTCATTCAGAACTTTCTTTAAAAAAATACAATCACTAATATCCTACTGTGCAGCGCTAGTGCGATGCACATAAAGTACTACTACATTAAAAAACATGTACAAAACTACTTGGTACTTGTACTTTTATATACGTCACACTAGAGCTGCACTATGGGCTGTTGGAGATGTCTGGAAAACAGCTCTGAGAATGATCCAGAAACAACATACGTTACATCCCGTTTTACAGGAGGGACACATTCACACACTGTCCATCCATCCGCAGATCGTAATTTTGAGCTGAACCAGAGCATGGTAAATTTCTGATCTAGTGTTCCAAGAGATATTGATATGTTATAGGAACTTGGAGGCCTCGACAAATAAAGCGCGCAACAGTCACCATTTTGTACACGGGGAGTCTTCGGCCAGTTGGGATTGAACTCATGATCTCTCGAACATGGGCCCAACTCCCTACCAGCTAGGCTATCCCAGCCTCAAAAACTACTTAAACAATTCCTAAACACTTTTTAAATTGCCACGATATTCAAATCAGAAAGCGATGACAAGTACCGATTCAGAAATATTGTTCACCCACCCGCACACTGACCGCAGCCAATGATGCTTGACTTCGGTGATCTGCTGGGAACCGTGTCTTAACGATCAGTCCACTGCGGGGCGCTTTTCTCGACAAAAACACTAGCTACCGCAGTAGCGAAATTCGTATCCACCAATTCAGTCCTGAGTTTTTTAGAACAGATATAAGGAAACGGAAACTCTCTAGTTTTGTGTGTAAACAAATCGTAAGTTGCTAACCAGAATGTTGAGATCAAGAGAAGTTGAAATGTAGTATACTGAGAAACCTGATCGACATTGCTAGATATTAATGCAAATAATTTTTCACTAAGCAATGAAAAAAGTTGTTTTATCTCCCTCTTTAAATAAGCGATTAATTTCTAGACTAATGTCTTCTCGTCCAACTACCGAGACTGCAAAAAATTTTAATCTAAAGGGTTCCAATGAATTCCTTTCAAGATCAAATGATATTTTTGGTGAATTAAAGTCCTTAGAAGTTGCTCATGAATCTTGGATTTCTAATAACAATACTCATGAATGCTTTCCCGAAAACAGAGTTACTGAAACATCCCAGTTCGTAAAACCTTTGAATTCTGTCGATGTCAGTGAAAAGAGGAAGGATGATTCCTTTGTTTCGTTTAAGAAACCAATGATACCCAGGAAAAAATGTCGTAAAAATCATGCCACTCTTAAAAGTCGTAAAAAATGGATTAAATATTCCTTGGAAGATGTCCCTCTATCATCAAATGCTGATAACACTTCCACTGCATTGGCATTTATTACTGAATTGCGAAAACGCAAAGAACCTGTGGATAATATTTCTGATATAAATGAAAAATTGTTATTTTCAAAACCTAAAGAAAAAGTTTTTCGCTCTAAGCTCTCCTCATCTAATAACCCTTCTTCTGTAAGTTCAGCTGCTAATAAAAATTTAAAAAGTATAATAAAACTTGATCATCTTGAACATGAGGATGTATAAGTCACAGAGGATATTGTGGAAGTGTAAAGTGAACAATTGCAAAAACACAAAGAGCCTGTGCTTGAGATTTCTGATATAAATGAAAATCTATTTTCAAAACCTAAAAAAAAAAAATTCTTCTGAATTTTATTTCATTCAATTACTTTTCTTCTGTAAGTTCCACTACTAATAAAAATGTAATAATTATAATAAAGCTTAAACATGATGATGATTAATTCACAAGGGATATACCCTCACGTTCTAAGTTGCTTGCACAATCGTTTCAGTGCCACTGCTAAATTCTGACAATAAATTTTACAAAATATGTCTGGTTGATAGCCTGAAGGTTCGTTATGAACTATACCTTTCAATTTAGTATCCACCTGTGATGTTTTTCTTTTAATTTCTCATTAGCCATTACTATTTGTGGAGTTGGCAACCATTTTGAAGCTGGTTTCCATTGATTATTGAGAAAGTGTTTGAGATTAATTGACTCACTTGATGCAGAAAGAAAAAAAAGAGACAAAAGTGTTTAGTGATTTCTCATGCTTTAATGTCCCTTCTATATTAAATGAACATGATTGATTTATAAACAATTATTTACATTTTTATTTGACTGTTTCTCAAAAACATTTATTCATAGTCAACTACTATAACTGTTTAAGCAAGTAATTTGTAATCAATGATAATAAATAATGTGCTGTTGATTTAGACTTGTTTATGATCAGCTTATTTTTTTCTCTTCTAACTATCTGGTCTAATTTGTATTGAATTATTTACTTTAACTAGTTTTTGCAATAAATGTTTCTGATAATTTTTTTAAAAAAAAACATATTATTTTTTCAATCTAGATAAATTTGTTTAACTAATATATTTTTTCATTTAAATCTGTAATTCAATTTTCAGATAAGTTGTGATTTCGAGTTCAAGGAGCTTTGTTTACCATGAACTAAACCAAACAATGTTAGAAGAATGTTGTCATGTCTATTTATAATTATATTTTGAATAGTTTATTTTTGAAATTTCATTAAACTTTTTTTTAACTGAAATACATCAGTTAATTGATCCACTTGTCAGGATTCCTGGGCCTGTGCTAAGAACTTCAAATTATTACTGAAATATTAAAAGTATTCGCCAAAGGCAAATTTTAGCAGTTTTTTATGATTAATTTTTTCCCCAATTGAAAACTTCAAATCAGAATAGAAATTGACTATAAAGTGAATGATTTTATAAAATGTAAATTCAAATCAAGAGTCATTTTATAGTTGGGGAGGAGTAAATGAGCAATGAATGGGAGATAGGTGAAAAAATGTAGATGTTTTTTAGTCTTTGAGAAAATCAATAACACATAGGTTAGGGTTAATTTTTATAACTTTTTAGACTAGAGAAGTAATATAAGAATAAACCTAAAGCAACATATGGTGTTTTTTTAGATTCAGACTATCTTTTAAATATATATGTTTCATTTCAAAGAAAATGTTTCATTCAAGTCTCATTTTTTAATAAAAGAATGTTCACTGTTTTGATTATTTTTTATCATCTTGATATAATTATTCAGAAAAAAGGAATCACTATGGAAGAGAACTTATTTGAATAATTTAATTTCGATTTATGGGTTTTTGTATTACTCACAGAAATTTATTTTATCGAAATTCAGGTGTGGATTTAGCATGTTCATTGCCAGCCGAGTGCAGATGGTTATACTATATTTATCATTGAAAAGTGGTAATCTATAAATATATAATCAAAGTTAAATTTTCTTCTACCAACCATTTTAATTTTGCAATAAGTTTATTTTAATAATCAATAGGCTAGTGTCATGAGAAAACATATTTTCTGCAAAAATAGTAGGATGATAATATGCAGCTAGCTAACACTTATTCTGCTTTATCGACACAAACCTTTTTAAAGAGTTTCGTCACACAATCTTGGGTGATCTGGCAACAAATCTGTATTTTTTATGTTCACAAAATATCTCTTGTTGGTTACATTATCTGAGCTTCATATAATTCTAATTAGTTATGTGATGTATTTAACGGAAACTACTGTAATCGAACAAGAAATGCAAGATTTGTTAAGAAAAAATTCATACTTAAACAATTTTCAAAATCGAGGGAAACCTATATTTTCTTATTGGTGGAAAAAATCATTTGCCAAAAATGTAATTTGTTTCATCGAATTTGTGATTTTATCACATTTGGCTAGATCGTGATTGCTTTGCGCAGGCCCTGGAATTGGCAACTGTCTAGTATCTTAGATCTGAAGTAGGAGAGTTAAAAAATGTTCTGAAACAAATAGATAAAACAATGAACTAGCATTAAATAGACACAATTTTTATAAAAGTGTTTGCTCATATAGTGTGCAAAAAGGTTATTTTCTCAATTTGTTAAACTTTTGCGTCTTATAATAAAATATAGGTAAAATGTACTATACTGTTTATACTATAGTTTCTGTCCCATATACCTAGCACACATTTCTGAACTTTTTAAGTAATTTACTATATTATGAAAGTGTTACAGAGATAAATCTATTTATATTCTGATTTTGTTATAGTATGATGGTGTACTTGAATATGTATTATAAAGTTCTTAGAATAATTTGTATACTTCATTCTACACGCCATTTTATATAAGGGCAATTCCATGCTTTCAGGTGTAACATTTATAGATTTTGAATACCTATAACTAAGTTAAAAATCAGCAAGCACTTTTAATATTTTTCACAGGGATGACTCCTGGAGTCCTCTGTACTTGTTTGGAGTCTTTTTAACTTTTATGAATTGGAAAATTTTTTTGAAAAATAAAAACTGACTGCTACTTACGCAACAGACACAAATGTCAAAATTCTAAAGCGAGCAACTAATTAAACATATTTCTATGAATTACACCAAAATTTTTTTTTGTAAAAGCAGACAAGGAGAGAATAACACTTTAGTAAACATACAAGAATTTAATAACAAATTGAATTATTTTTATTTATTTACTATGTATATTAATAAATATTTGGTTATTTTCTATTTTATTGACATATAAGTAAATGAATGAAGAAAAAAGAAACTATTAGTTTGCTAAACAATGAGATCATGCTGACATAAGCATCATAGAACAGTCAGAACCCAACATATTAAGAAAAAAACTAGGTCTTTTATTTTCCATAAAAAATTTCTTTTTTTTTTTGCATAAAAAAATAAAATGTTTTTTTTACATAAAAAATAAAATTTTTCTTTTACAAAAAAATTTTATATAAAAAAAGCAAAAATATTTATTAAAAGTAAATGCACTTTGAAAAAAAAAAAAAAAAAACGAGCTGCATCAAAAAACAACATAAGCATTTGCATAAAAAAAGATAAATGTCGCTGCCACTCGAAACTTTCTCTTAAACGAGTAATAAAATGTTCTCTTCACCGAAGAAAATTAAGCACCTCCTTAAAGTGTTAAGTAAGTAATGTAAAATCCTTTTACATTACTTACTTTACACTATGGGAAAATGTCCTTTGCTTCTTTAAACTGCCTCTATTTAATTGCCTGGGGCTCTTTTGTTCGTTTATTAAATTTTTTGAAACATCGGATATCATCAGTAAAAAATTTTCGGCCAATTTCTAGCATAACTTGTCACTAACATATTTATCTACAATTCCACAGAACAGATTTATCAAGCTTTCATTAGGGATGCAAAAAAGGGAGAGATTCCAGTTGGTGCATTTTGGTATAGGGGTTTTGTATTGAGGTCTAGAGACTTTCTCTTAGTCACGGGTTACTCACACTAATGAGACATTAAATTTTCTTGGTTTATTTTTTAATGTTTTGCCTCTCTCAAAAATGTGCCTTTCAGTCAAGCTTATAGGTAGAAGAATGTCCAGTCATAGAGCTTTTGCACTAGAATATGTGACTGGAGTACAAGAGTTGACCAGTAATAATTTTTCTTTGTGTGTTCAGCATAATTTGCATCAACTTCCATCACCATACTTAGAGTAGTATTTATAACTATTGTCTTACATAATTTATTTTTATATTTAGTTTGTATCTGCTTTATCGAGTTACAAATGTAATGTTTAATAATTTTTAAAATATGTCTTAAAAGCAGTAATTACATGACAAGATATTTAAATTTTTTGTAACTATGCATTAAATATTAGATAGGAAATAATTTTGATTTAGAAGCATATATATTTATTGATTATGTCATACATTAGAAAAAGACATTCTTATCAACATGCATGTCTTTTGGCATTTATACATTTAAATGGCTCCGCATCATGCTCACCAACTCCATAATTGTTTGTGCAGTTCTTTTTAGATCATTTTGCAAATCTCAGTGGTGTATAGATTATTATAAATGTGGCAAAAAATCAAGATATTGGAGTTCTGATTTCTTGCCGAAAAATTTAAAACTTTTTAATTGGAAATTGTCAATTGAAAATCCTTAAAAAAATTAGCTGCTAATATTAACAAACAAGGGTTGAATTTTAAATTGATTAAGATTTAAATTGGAAGTTTTTAATTAATTTAGGTGTTAGCTATTATATTAGGAAACGTAGTTTGAATTTTATATTTTAACTGCTTCTATAGTATGAGGAGTTTTCAAAAAATTTATACATATATTTGCTGGCTTGTATGCTCAATTAAGGCTTATAAAGCTTTGTTAAATAGAAGGACAGATAGCACAATTCAGAAAAGGACAGCAAGAAGATAAATCTAGGGTAACAGTGGGATTCAAACCCGCTACCTCCACGCCTTACATAGTATTTGACAGGCGATATTGCCCGGCCAGGGGGCCCCCTTTTCGAAAAAAAGATCAAATGCTGCATACTTACTTGAAAAATTTTTTATTGAATAAATGTACTACACAAATTACTTACTGTTACATACCTTATTTTTCGACATTGTTAAAGCTGGGTGCAAGTTTTTGTATTCCAAAGTCATAGAACTTTGATGCCTGTTGTCATAACCACATTTCAACTTCAGTTTTGATCTCATCATCACTGTTAAACTTTTGCCCTGCCATGTTTTCGTAGGTAAAAAAAAAAGTGAAAGTCACTGGATGCAAGGTATGAGCTGCATGGCGGATGATCTAAAATTTTCCATTTGCAACTTTTGAATAGTACTTTGGCTCGAAGTGCTGTATGAGGTCAAGTGTTACCATGCAACAAGCAAACTCCACTAATCAGCAAGCTCCTGTGTTTGTTTTGAATTGTATATCTTTTGCAAACGTAACCTTTCACACGAAGACAAGGTTTTACGGAAAGCACTTTATATCTGGCAAGATTTTGAATTTAACACAAACATTATAAAGACATGCTGTTCAAACAAGGCTCAGAATAAAAATAATGAAGACACTCGAGAGAAAAGCGGAAGGTCCAAGGTTTCAGTCCATGTTGCCAATGGACTCGCAGCAGCTTTTCCTTTGCTTTTATCTTTGAATTATCTTTAATTTACAAAAATGTCTCGTATATCATACAAATAGCTACTAATTTAGTTTTTAATATGTGAAATGTACTAAAACGAAAGAATTTATTTCAGCTGGTTCTACAGATTATTTTAAGAATTTATTTTAATGGTTCTCTCTTTCAAACAAAACACTAGGTTGATTAGACCGAGTGAATAACCTGTGAATAAAATTTAAAAAGTCTGAGCCTATTAATTCAGGTAAATATTACTATGGTTTTCCTAAGTTAACAATCCAATAAATTCTTTTGTATTAAAGTACACCATATAGCCATGTTAATATCCAAGAAAAATGGAAAAAATATGATTTTGTTAACTTTCCAGGAATATATGAAACTTTAAATTAATTTAAATTTTTTTAAAAAAGATTAGGCCAGGATCTTTTGTACTTCCTGATAAAAGTGTATTTGGCTATAAAAAACTATTTCGCAGAAAACCGTAATGTATGGGTATATATAATATATATATTAGTGATCCCCCCTCAATAAATTTAATCTAACGATGCCAGTGCTTTGCTGTGTTCACATGTAGAACTAAAACATTGAATTTTGTTGAATGAAAAAAAAAATTAAAAAGACAATGAAAGCTATCTATGAACTTACACTAAGAATGAATTATTCTTAAAACAATTGGAGTATTCAAATCAGGACAGTCAGACTGTAGACATTGCAACTAAATCTTTATCATCATCTTCCAATAATGAATTAGATTTTGAGAAATATTTGCATAATATTGAAAAAGCAAAGCAAATGAAAATAAAGTAATCAAAACCTTTAGATATTAAAATGAAAAAAATACAAACAAGATTTCTACACAGCACTTGAAGAAATAAAAAAATATGACCACTCTTGCAATATACCTCTTTTAGAACCTACTACAAATCTATCCTAAAGAGTTATAAGATGTAGCCCTAACACCTAAGTGTGGAAAGACTACTCTTGGTTCAAGTTTATCAGATCAGAATTACAGTTCTTTATCAAAGATTATAGTGCCGAAGCTATGTTTCTTAGAAATTACTAATGACAATATTTCCATTTCATAATAAATGCTAATTAATATAAATAATCTGCTATGCCATCAATTTTCTTTGGAGCATCTATTATTTCTTTCATATTTTTTTAAAAAAAAGCTCTATCACATGTGCATATGTTTACACACATATGAGGGAGTCCGTCTTTAAGTTTAAAATTCTAGGGGTCTCGTTTTTCCTACTGATATTTCACAACCCTGCTTTTAATAATTATGCAGAAACACAATTTCTTACGGACATAAGATTTGGTGTTACAGATGTAACAGTCTGTTATTTAAATTAGTGATTAGCTTTTACAAGATAAAAACCGTAATTAAATAAGAAATTACGAAAAGATAATGACATAAATTTATAAATAGTCTTAAAGATTTTATGAATATATTTGATAATGAAGAAAGAATTAACATATTTAAGTAAAACTAATCTGTTATATACCTATACATCTTTTATGCAAATAATATTAGCATATGAATTAACCATTGTAAGTCTAAAATAAAGGGGTCAATTCAATAAGCAAAAAAAAAAATTTATAATTTTAAGAACTGAACTGAAAAATGTAAATAAAGAATAGAAATGGACATACAACAGTTTTGATTCTCTAAAGAAGAATCTTCCTCAGTGTTTAAACAACAAATAACATTAGAGAAGTAAAGAGATAAACATGTTCCAAGTGGTTTGACCATTCAGGACAGAGGAACAAGATAATAAAAAGAAGGGTGATAAGAAACAGTGGTGAGAGAGTTTGCTCACAAGGGCAAAGAATTAAATTACAATAGATTTCCTAACATTAGGAAAGAAAGAGATGCTAGAAAGATCATTAGCTAAATTATTAGAATTTTCAAAATATGGGGAGATTCTCAGAAATCAAGTTGGTAGATGAACACTCAAAGCTATGATTAGAACTCCAACTGTGTTGGGCAGTGGAAGATTGTTTAATATCCAGATTTTGGACATATCTTCCATGTTCTTGTAAGTCGAAGTTTAAGGGACATTTAATTTGCCCATTATACAAAAGATTACTCTGTCGAAAAATCTGATAAATGTGCCAGCTATTAATATCAGCTATAGAATCTTTAAGGTTGGTGAAATTTAGTTTGTTCACAGGGAAGAAAACTACTTTAAACTCAAACTTAGTCAAAATTTCAGCAATTTGGAGACTGATTTTCAGATAATAGGGTAAAACAATCAAATTGCTAAATTTGTAATTATAGGGTTTGTTAGATTGTATGATATGATTCTATAAATGGAATGAATAATATTAGAAGGAAGCCCAAGGTCAACAGCAATAGCTTTAAAGTAAATGAGCTCTTCATTGAGAAAGTAACTATTTAAACAAAGTTTAGAGCAAATTTTAAAGAATTCGAACTTTAAAATTTAATTTCCTTCTTTTTATTGACTTGTTTTTCTGTCCTCATTGTTTAAATCACTTATCATGTGTTTATCTCTTTTCTTTCTGTACTTCATTCACATTGTTTTCCAGTTTAGTGAACAGAGCATTAAGT
Organism: Parasteatoda lunata; assembly: GCA_949128135.1. Lineage (NCBI taxonomy): Eukaryota > Metazoa > Arthropoda > Arachnida > Araneae > Theridiidae > Parasteatoda > Parasteatoda lunata. The sequence continues at coordinate 25,734,123 of OX421980.1, forward strand.
ATAGCTTATCCTTTTGGGCAGAAATAGAACATTTTAAAAGCTGAAAATAAAAGTGCTAAGGGCTTTTAAAAATAGTTTGATGAATTAAAAACTTATAAGCAATTTTTAGAACTGTATGAACCTAGCAAAAGTCATAAATTACTGCTGAAGAAATCATTGAAGGAAGTACAAAGCTACCAGCACGGAAGTTTCAACTCTACATACAATTCAAAGTCACAGAAGAAAAGAAATAATGTAAGCAAAATATTTTTTTAAATTCCACTAGCATTTAAAAACATTACAATATCTGTAGCCTATTAAAATGCGGTGATGATCAAAATAATTTTAAATCGAATGGTAATGGTTGACAAGTCTGAAAGTAATACACATAAGAACCTAAATTAAGAGAAAAATCTTGATATAAATGAATGAAGTATATATATGTGTATATATAATATATAAGTAGTAAAAGTTTTATTTTCTACTTGCTTGCTGCCATATGAAATTATTGAATATCAATCACAATTAAAAAAATTTACCCATAAGCTGTTTAAGTCCAGCTATCTGAAATATGACTAACCAGAAAGCTGGGAATTTTCAGAAAATTACATTGTTTTCTTCTAATGATTAATTGGAATAATTGAAAATGCATCGCATTTTCAATCACAATGAATTTATATTTTCTACCTAAACACCTCTGCGTGTGGCTGTAGATGGTTTTTCAGTGACAGTTTTTAATAATTCCCTTATCTTGTTAAAATTGCAATTCCAACCCTGCATTGCACCTATGTGATTTCAAGCCTCAAAGTCTACCAAACTTTTTTAGGAGTTTGTTCCTCCAGTTTTAAATCATCCGGCATATTGACTTGATTAAGAGAGTGAAGAAAACTCTTGAATATGCTGTCTGAAAATTCAATAGTTACTATATAATTTAATTAGATATTTTTAAGTCTTCATAATAATGCTTATTATGAACAAAAAACAATAAATCTATCTGTCAATCGAGACATGACTAAGAGTTAGATGGAAGAATATGCAAATGTGATCATTTACTTTATCGTGGGTTTGATTTTCAAAGACAGACTATTCCAGATTATTTTAAACAATAAGTTAATTGATCAAATAAGTATATAGTTTAATTAAAAAAGGAAATCAAATAACTATTAACCCACTGACGGTTCTGCACGTAAAAAGTCGTAATTTAACCTGCAGTCTTCTCCGCATATCAAAACCGGTTTTCCCATGTTATTAGATAGGGAAATAATGCATAGGGGAGAAACATTCTCCCAATTTCGCCCATTTGCTAAACCGTCAGTGGGTTAAAAGACCAGTTTGACTAATATATACTCAAATTTATGAAAAAATTTGGTGTTCTGGTATATAAAATCTTCACAGGGAGACAGCACTTTCATTTATGGAAGATCCATTTGTCAATAAGATAAGGGTTGCTTCCTTCCATATATATTAAACATCTCCATTTTGAATTATTTCAGAGAATACATGGTATGCTGTTTCCTGCAATAAAAACTTCATTTACAAAAATATTCGTTTAAATCGAGAAAATTTGTAATTTTTTTTGCTTCAAGTTCATAGGCTAACTGAACTGCTTAGAATTATAAATAATTAACAGTTTAAAACGCACGAAAATATTTATATATGAATGTAGAGAACTTAGAACACTACAGAAGAAAATCTATAATTATCACAATATACCTGCATCACTAAAATATCATCGAGCCTTGTTAACTTGAACATGTTAAAGTTAATTTCTTATAGTGTGAACTCATTTTTGATTTCCTGTGATATATATAGATAAACTTGGTTTTAGTGTTGATAATTTAACAATTAATGTAGTCTAAGAGAAGAGCTGAACCAGTCTGTGAAAAAATTGAAGGCACGACTAAGCTACCAGTCTTATTTATAAAGTAGGAAACAGGACAGATTCTTTCTTACTTAATGAGTAAAAAGTGTTACCAGTGTTAAGTGAGATAATTTTGTATAAATGTAAAGAAGCATGGCTTTCAAAAAATTTCTATATCTTTTGTTTAAAATAAGAGGTTAATTTTCCTTTTCACTCACAGATTTTCCACATTTATACAGGTAAATACTGAAAAACGTGGTGACTAAACTTTTACTTCTTTTTAAAACGAATATTGTAGTTAGCGATCAACTTTTTTTGGTACCAAATGAATAGCACTTTTTTTTAAATTCATCAAAACTAATATTTCTTTTGTTTTCTTTATAATTAAATAATCTTTATGAATTTGTAAGTAATTAATTGTATTCATTATCAAACTATAACATTCTTATTGAATTTAAATAAATGTAATCCTACATTTTCAAAGAGGAATTTATGTTTCATACAGTCAAAATAAAACCTTTCTGTATTGAACCATTTATATTATATACTATTTTTCATTCAGAATATGTGCCTAAAATGGTTTTTTGTTTTTCATTGGCAGCTGAATTCCTTTGTGACCACATCTATTTTGAGTACTGACACAATCATAGAATATTCAAAGTTCCTGTCCAATATTCTAGAAATTGTAAAAACCAAAAGTATTCAATAACTTTGATTCAAGTAGTATTAAGTAGTTGGTTCAAGTAGTTATTAAGAAAACTCTTTAACATGTTTCAAACATTAACTAATATCCTTTTTTTTTTTTTTCCCCAAGAGATTTTTTTAGACATTTAATTCTTCCAGATACTTAATTTCTAATGTAGTTTGAGCTTAATATGTTGGAATGAATAATATTGAGAAATAAGAGTCAACCAATATCATAAACTTTTTATGTCATAGTAAACAAAGAATTGTGTTCTCCAAAAAGGTAAGAGTATTAAAATACATATTGAAACAGTTATAGAGAAATTAAAATCAATCTTTGAACAAATTAGTAAATTCATAGTCAATTTACAATTTCACCATTCTTTTAGTTAACATTAATCAGTTCACTACAAAATTGTCAAAAATTAAAAACTTTTTCAGACTGTAAATAACTTTTATATTCAAGAGAAAAAATATTCGCAAAAAAATTCCATTTTGAATTTAAACTCGTTAAGTACAATAGTATATTCTGCTAAAACAATATTGTTTTACAAAAATTGTAATGATATAATAAAGATCCAAGGCAAAGTAATCTTTCAGTTTCCACAGAGAGCAACAGAAGAGAAATTCAGCTGCACGTTGTCAAAAGAATTCTATTTCACTATTAAATTTTTAGAAATTATTAACAAAATCTTATACTAACCTTTGCAGTAAAAATTAAAAAAAATATATATAAATATTTAGAGGCAGTTTAAAGACATAGTTATAGAAAATGTAGTTCACAACAGTTTTAATGCAATATGTATTTTATACATATTAATATATAATTACTATATTTTAAGTAATTTATAGAGATTTTTTCAAACCAGATATTTGCAGTGGAATTTTATTGAAAAAAAAAAAAAAAAAAAAACATTAAATGTCTCATAACCTAAATTTGAGGAATTGTTTTATTCTTGAAACAAATCTCATAAAAAAATTCTCTTAACTATGCCATTGGACAATATTATTTTTAAGTGATGATAAAAATTAACAAATGAAAAAGTAACAAATGATTTTTGTTTTATGTCATAATTCTCTACAGAATTAAATCATTTTAATGATTGGGCAAGTAAGCATTTTAGTCAGAACTTTACACAACTAAATGTACAATTAGTTAAAGGTATCAGTATCAAAATATTAAACAGTTGTTGGTGTTCAAGTATGCATATATATATATATATATATATATATATATTTAAAAAACTAACAGGGTTTATTAAACATTAATATGCTTCAGAATACTTAGAACATAAAAAAAAAAAAAAAAAAAAAAATAATAAAAAAAAAAAATACCCGGTGGTTTGTTAACATTGCATCAATGCCCAGTTTATAAAGTATTAACATTACTTTGCAGCAGGATTTTTTTTTCAGCTAAGTTTTATTCAAATAACAAATTTTAAAAAAATCCTTTTACCTTGAGAAGGATAGGCGGCCAACAAAAAATTGCACATGATCAAGCAAAATGTTTTTATTGTTTTAGTAAAACTAAGGAATTATTGAATATAATAGATATTGGTTTAAAATTGTTTTTGGAATTTGTACAAGTTAAATTTGAGTTTTCACTGAAATCAAAGTCTAAAAAGAAATACCATACATATGGTAATCCTGCATGATAAATTTTTAATTATACTTTCAAAAACTAATACCAGCATTATTTCAAATCAATGTTAAAGACTTTAAAGTAGATCAGCACCTGTAATAAATATTGTTATAGTCAAAAAATTTATAATTTTCTATACATCATATGTCTAAAACAAATGAGTCATAAGCTTTTTAAGACACAGATTATTCATAGAAAAGTTCAATAAATAAAATTTGAAGTTAAAAATAATGTCTTAATAAATTTACTATTTCACCTAGTAAAGTTAGTAAAAAGTTAAAGAAACAAATGTATAATTACTAAAGAAACAGTTTGGTTGTAATTTTTTTAAAATCAAGATATGATTGAAGCTTTTAACAATATTAATAAAAACAACAAAAACCAAAACTTAATAAAAGTAAAATAAGATTGAGTATTTTTCTCAGTATAGTATCATTTCTAAAATATACATGCATTCTTTCCTATACAGGAAAGAAAAGTAGATTTTTTAAAAATAAAAGATGTAAAAAATCTAAAAACATACTATCAATAAATTCAGCATATCAGTATAAAAATTTGAGTATTAAGTAAAAAACAAGTTATTGAAAATAAAATGATTATGAATTCAACAGTTATATTCTATATTTTTAACAATAATGACAACAAAAATTATTAGATGACTATAAAACTATGAGTTGAGTACCTTTTTAAGTTTTATTTAAAATATGCAAATTAAAAGTTCGAAGAATTTTTATGAAATTAAGTAAATTATTTAAGAATAAAGCATTCATGAGTTCATAAATATTTAATATTTAGTGTCCACCCTTAAATGTTATCGCATTAGTTTTTTCAAGAAAGTTCATATTTTTTCAATGCTTATATACTATATTATATATATATATATATATACACAGTGATCCCTCATTTTTTGCGGTTAATGGGGACCAGAACCTTCAGCTTTCCTAGGAATTTTCATGTATGCGGGTACACAAATGTTTTAAATATGTAAACAGTATTTATACTTTACACATTTAAGACAAAAATTACAACAATATACGTATTTACTTAAACGTGTCAGTGCTAATTTATAAGGTTAATTACAAAACCTTATACAGTAATAAACATTAATCAGCCAATCACACGCCTTTATGAGAGCCCATAGTATATGTACTCTGAGTCAACTCTTCTCTTTGTTTGACATGCAGGGATCCTTCTCTCTTGCACATCAACATGAAACAACGCTCCTTTCCGCAATGTGGCTGTCGACATGGTTGCATTTTTTAATTTATATTTTTTGATGAATATTTTGGAAAAACCCGCAAAGCACTGAAGCTGCAAAACATGAAGCGTGAAGTGGCGAGGGAACACTGTATATATGAACAGTCAAACCTCAATAATAAAGGGAAACACTAAAAATTTTGTTACATTGGGAATTCAGGATATAAAAAATCGTATACATTAAATATTTTTTTTAACAATTCAGACAAAATAATAACTGTCAATTTACTGGCATTTTGAATGTTGAATAACATGTATTTACTTTAAACAATGACAAAATATTTAGGTCTTTATTTGATTATACACTTTACTAAAATTCATCAAGTTTCATCATCTTTTTCTCCTAATACATCTCATAAAGCTATAACCTCTTTTAATATTTCTGATTTTTCCCAATCACCAAACACTGCAAAACATGTCTACAGTAAACTCCATCCTTCTAATTATCAATTTTCTTTAGATTCATTAAATTAGAAAGTTCTTTCATATTTTAAGAAGGGATATTCATATCTATGAACACATCATGCGTGTCTACTACTTTAGAAATGAATGATTCTGACAACTTCAGGTCAAACATGACAAAATCTTTTTCATTAGAGTTTCAAGAAACGATTTATATAATAATACATGAAAATTTCAAAAAATTGGAATTCCAGAAAAGATTTTAAATTATTCCAAAATCAGGAATGTATATATATATTTTTTTTTGGGGGGGGGGGATCAAACAAATTTTGTGAATCAAAGATCACCAAAAACTAAAACTAGATAAAAGAGGTTTTTTTCTATAGTGTATGCACAGGGAATTCAGACTTTTCGAAACATCAAAAATCTGTGTCATCGAGGTTGGACTGTATATAAATACATGAGTTACATAGAATATGTTAATTATAATTAAAAATAATTCATTTTTTTAAATATATTTTTTAATCATACGAAACAGCTACACAAATGAAAATGCATCTTTTTGAAAATATAATAAGATATTTAAATATACAAGTGTTCATATCATATGTATTTTTCTACTTTTTTTATTAGAAGAAAGTCATATTTCATTTTAATCTTTTTAATACAAAATGCTCACACTTTGAAATGATGCATACTTTTGTTTCCTAACAAGGAAAAGTGAAAGAGAATTTAAAGGCAGCAATTTTCAGAGTCCTACTAAATCTGACTAAAATTTATATGATTCGTATATAAAGAAAGAGAAATTAATTAGGCCATTTAGCCTTCAGTATGAATACTTCTTTTAATTGCAGATACTAATTCTTCTGCAAAATGCCAAAAGTACTTTTAAGGTTTTAAAAACAGTTTTATAAACTAAAAATTAAAAAACAAACAAACATGATCCCTGATTTAGTAAAGTTGAATTAACAACTACATTGTTTTGATCTTGCTATTAATGTGAAACAACACACATTTTTAACAATATTGTATCATATAATTTGGTTCTTAAAATTATATGAAAATTAGTGCCCGTTTTCTCATCATCAGAGAGTTCACAAAACAGTGGACATTATCAGTAAAAAAAAATTCATTGCAATAAAATATGAGACACATAAATAAGTCAAAATTTCAAAGTTCCAATTTTTTTAAAAAAGATTAAAACACAGTTAAAAAGTTTAAAATTATGACTTGCAAACCATTTACCAGTTTCATTTAAAATATACAAACATTAACCTCATATTAAACAAAATTAATGATTTAACATTAATTTACAAAATAGTGACTAGCATTCTATAGAAAATTTGCATGTTCTCCAATATATACCTATTTCACTAATCATGTTGACTAAATGATTAGAATGATTAATTAAATGTAGAAAAACACTTAATGATAAATATGTTTAAAATTTTGAAATCAAATGTAGAAATTAGGGAGACCATGCAAATTAAAAGGTATAAACATGACTATTTTGACTTACTTATTATTAAAAACTGAAGTTTCCTTTTTTAAATTATTCTTGTTTTACAAATAATGTGACTGAATTTAATTTATTGTACCAATAGATCCAGAAGAAAAATTCACACAATACAAAAAATACAGGGTATTTTAGTTTTTTTAAAAAAATCAACAATAATGTACACAAACATTTTGAGTTGAAACTGCCATCAGTAAAAGATTTGCTTTCACTGCAAATTGCTTTATGTGATAGCAAAAACAATGTGTACACTACAGTTACTACATATATAGAGACAATAGTTAAACATACATCTTAGAAAATTGATTATGAAATTGAGAATTATTTGTCATCATTTACATCACATAACATTTATATATCTTTTTTTCATTCACAGTTTACAAACAAAACAACAATGTAGCAGAAGTAAATCCATGAAGCGAAACTACATAATCATGCCTGTTTCCACAATGAAATTTTTACAGAGATGTATCTGTTCTCAGATGGTGCTCTAAATGATAGCTACATGACTGTATGATCAAGTTCATATACATGTATAAGAAACAGCAAATGATGAAAAAAAATGAGAAATGAACAATAGTAACATTCTTAAAACCTTATCAAATTACATCATCTCAAAAAAGCCCAACAACATACAATGTTTATAGCTACCCACTGGGAGTAAAAGAGCAGCACCAGATTTAAGACTAAAGATGCAACTTAGGACATAGAGCTGCAAGGTATTCGAGGTGTGCCCATTTGAGTCAGTACTCTATCTAACCATTGTAAAGGGCCATTTAAGTGTAGCTCTATCCAACATGGTGTTGATGTGACAGTTTGTCGTCGATATTCAGCACCCCATCCTTTAACAAAGCTCATTCGAATTGTGCACATTCTGGTTAACTGATAAACTGCTTCAAAGCCTTGGCTAACAGATTGAGCTAATAATGCAGCAAATTCCTGATTATTAAATATTTTTAAGTTACAACCTGTAAATTACAAAAAAAAAAAAAAAAAAAAGATTTTAGAACATGAAAACTACATGAAATGCTATTTTTACAGAACATCAATAGTTAAAAAGTAGTTGTCCAGAGATTATAATTATCTTTTTCTATCATAGCTAAAATTTAAATATTGGTTAGGAGATGATACGACTTGATAAATTGATAGTCCAGTATATAAAAACTAAACTGAAACTATAAAACTTTTTTCTTATTAGTGAAAAAAAAAGTAACATTTTCCGAAAATTGAAAGAAAACTTCCTGAAAACTGTTTATATTCTACTTAGTTAAAAAGCATTAAATTGCTTCCTTAATTAACTAATACATTAAAAAAAAGTAACAATGTAAGTTTTTGTAACGAATTTTTTTTTTTGAAACACTTTTTTGCTACACTATATCACAATGTGTATTTAAAATATCATAAGCTTCGAGGATTTTTTGATTACATTTAAACACATTTTGCTTTTAACCCCTGTAATCACCAACACGAGTAGGCAAAGCAGCAAGAAAGTTTTGGTGATGCGTATGAAACGGTAATAACCGCCCCAAAATCCAAGGCTGGCCTCCTAAATTCGAAGCCAAATCTAGAACTTTGGTTTCTCCAAAAATTTTGGTGATTATCACAGTTATAGTCTCTATAAATCAACCCTTAAATAATTCCGTTGGTTTCATTTTTAAAATAAGAGCGTAATAATTTTTAATATTAACCATATAACCAGTTTTTAAGATCCCCTTACTTTCAAAATTATGGAAAGAAAATTGCAATTTTAATTATTTTTTTTGTAGTTTTCTTTCACAACTGAAATGTTTTGTGTCCCCCCCCAAAAAAAATCAATTACTGCATTGAGTTTAATACAGAATTGTTGATTACTACTGCTAGTGTTCGTGGTGTATCGATCTATTGGACTGTATACACATAATAAAATTATTTATTTTCAAAAATTATTAATATAAATTCACAGGATCACAGGGTGGCCACTCTCCAGACCAAAAAAAAATCCCTGAGTTTTCCAGACTTTCCAGAGTAAATTTCTAAAATTCCAGATACCACAACGCAACATTAACGAGACTTCATAAATTTATTAGTTATACAACAATATACAGTAAATAAAAAATTATATATACAGCTGTGTTGCATTTAAAATGTGTTGTATGAATTTCTTTTACAAATGTGGATACACATTTACAAGATCTGATGAATTTTAGAAACTTTATTTTGTATAAAATAAAAAGTTGTTATATAAATAGCTTATTACACAAATTGATCAACTCCATCAAACTAAAAGTTTAGAATTGAGATCGAAATTACTTGTGAAATAAATTATCAATAAATGAAAAGCCAAAAATATTTAGTCATATAATGATGTTCATTTATATTATCTGGGAAACTTATTTTAAATATAAATATAAAAAATATACCTATATATATATTAATATATTCTTTGACACTTAAGTTTGAGATGTTTTAAAAAGTGGAGTTAATCAAATTGTACAGCATAAATAGCTCAACAAGTGAATAACTGAAAGCTTTTAACATTTAATTTCTGATAGCTTTTAACTGTTCATCAATTAAAGAAGTTTCTAAATAAAAATCAGCCGTTAATTTTTGTTTTTTAACATGCAATTCTTTTTTTAATTTTTCATTTTGCCTCTTTTCTAACATAACTTTCTTTTTTTCTTCTGTTGCCTCCTTCCTTTTTTCTAATACTTCGATATAACGTGTGTGAGCCTGTTTTCCGTAGTTTATCATGGATTTCGTCACAGTTATATTTTCAACACCACCAGCATCCATAACACCATCATGAATTTGCCTAAGAGCAACTAAACTATCTTCATGTTGATTTTCTATTAAACAATCTGAATTAATAGAAAAGCCCCTTTCTATAAAAGCACTTTCGTGTGACAATATGAGGAGAAACTTAACAAAGGAACGTAAATTTTCTGGTGCATTGCAAACTTCAAATAGAGAGAAGAAAACATTATCCAGTCGTTTTTCCCTCTTCTCAAATTGCTCCATTTCTTTCTTAACTAGAGGATTCCGAATGAATGTTTTGTAACTATCTTTCACACTGTCAGCCTTGATACCTGATATCCAATTGCTAGATACCAACATTGAAAGGCAAGATGAAAGCCGTTTTTCAGCAATTGCTGTATTTAAAATTACACCAGGATCAAGACAAGATAGTCCCCTTGTTAACTGGAATTTTAAAGGTGATCTTTCTAAAATCTTTTCACAGAATTTTTTATAAGCAATTGCACATTCTTTCCTAAATGAAAATTCTTCAGAAGGTGAAGAATCTTTTATTTTCCTTATTTCATCCTTAACTGCAAAACTGAGAGCAACTTTGTTGATTGGAAGCAGATTATCTGCCAATGACAAATCTATTTTTCCTAATTTTGAAGAGTTCTCCACTAAAATATCGGGTTTTACAAATTTATCAAGAAGGGATCTTAAAATTGATGTTAAATTAGAGAAAAGTAAAGGAGCTAATGGAGCATCAGTCTGAAATTCTGTGAGAAATGGTTCAATAAAAGCAGCTAATGACTGGAAAAATGCCAATTTTGCAGCAAAGAAACTGTCTTTGATACACTCCGAGAGTACACCGAAATTTTTTGAGCCAACATAGATTTTTTTCTCCTTCTTTGCTGCTTTTACAAATTCGAAAATATGAGGCAACATTTCTAATGCCCTCTCAGCAACTTCTACATTTTGAATCCATCGGATTGCACAAAATTTCTTTGGAAATTTTTCACATCCTGTGAAATATATGAAATCAGCTCTATGTGACGGTACATCTTTAAAAATGTAGTATAGCGCCCGTAAAAAGTCCACTACATTCCACCCTGTAGACTTTATTGCATGTTTAAACCCACAATGGATTGTATGCAGTCCACAGCTACCTATATCTAACATCACAGGATCTTGCGGCATTTCCTCAAGTTCTTTTTTAAGGTCATTGAGAAATTTATGGTTGACATTAGGTCCATCCATAGATATTTGAATTATTTTATTTTTATTGATGGAAAATTGGGTAATGGCTTCTTTGAAGTTATCCAACAAATCCTTTGCTGTCGAATGACCAAGAAATACTGATGTCAAATATCGTGTCTGGACTTTATTTGTATCTTTATTCCAAAGTCGAACACTTACGTCCATTTGTTGTTTCTGAGCGATTTTATTTAGACTTTCATCAAAGCCCATAACTAAATAATGACAGCTAGCTATGGTTTTTTGTAATTGCTCCTTATAATATGGAGCAATACCATGAACACAGGTGTATGTTATTTTGGTTCTTTGTAGAGATATTTTTTTCACTATTTCACTATCAGTAAACATTTTTTTCATTAAAAGTACTGCCCGACCCGCAGAACGAAAAGAAGAGTGTTCCATCACTGCATACAAACACCACAAGATTTCTGCTTCTGATACACTTTCTGATCTCAAAAAAGAAACTAATGATGCATCCTTTTTAGCTGGCTCATTTAGAGAATTTAATACAAGATTTTTGGTAGTAGAATCTTGTTCGCTAAATGCACTCCTCAAATCATCAGACATATTTCTGCTAATAACGGCTTTTTTGTGTTTCCTGGATTTCTGATGACTAGTTAGTGCTTGTTTTCCCATATTGCTCAGGGAAAATACAGAATTACATAATTTACACACTGCAGAAAATTTGTCAGTCAGGCACTCACGTAACCATGGGGCATAATGAGGATTTTCCATCCATTCTGTCTTAAATGATGTTTTAAAACCAGGCGCCATCGTTTCAAGCCACCTAAAAATAAAATCTTAATGAACACTTTGTTTTCGTTTGTATTTTGAAAATAAATTTAACTACTGATAAAAGGTTGCAGAAAAATAGACTACAAATCTGCTAAAAACAATAGAATTTAGCTAATCACATTCCAAAATAGAATTTAGTTAGTCACATTCTGAATAAAAATCTTGTCATAAATGTATTAAAACTTCTAATAAGCTTTTTCTATCAATAAAGGGGCTAGTGACCTACCAAAAAATCAGCATTGTTAAATATTCCCGCTCATTTTTTGAGAAAAAGTCTAGATACTTAATGCACTCCACTAGCTAACTATTATCATAGCAGATGATAACTGCACTAAGAAAAATAAATGAATGTTTTCATTTTAATCTTAAAAAATGAATAAGTGAAAAAAGGCGTTGTTCTGAGGAAAATAAAAAACAATCTAAAAATTTTTTTGTCAATTAAAAACATTAACGATTAATGACCACCTTGGTTACAAAGCATCTACCTTAATTTCTGGCCTATAATATGCACCCCTTATTTTTAGAACCTCCGGAAAATCCGCTCGGAGTAGTTAACGTCCATTGTAAAAATGCAACATTTCGGCGATAATATATAAATAAAATAAATTAGTGAATAAAATTAAATAAAATTATAATTAATTTGCATTATAAAATAAAAGAAAATAATTATTTCCCCAATCGCAACTAAAAATTTCATCACAGTAATATTAAAAAAAGCATTTAATAATTATAGTAGAAATAGAAAAAAATTAAAAGCAAAATAAAATCTAAAATCCTTTAAAATCGGAATCAGATTAAACTCTTAAAAGATTTGCAATCATAAACAGCTGTAATTATTTTTTTTAAAATCATGTTTAAGAGTTACAGCAAATATATATAAGAAAAATTTAAAAAGAACTGGCAAACGATAATGAAGAAATAAAATCAGCTCAATCGCCGACACTTCCAAAAAAAAAAAACTAATGATAAAATTTATGAATAAAAAGAAATAATTTATTGAGTGCGAAATTTATAGTGAAAAGGAAAAAAAATCAAACGTAGTGGAATCAGAAAAACAAAACTGCAATCTGCTTCATAAAATAATCGTATGTTTAAATTAATAAACAATTCTCCTTTTATTTTTTTTATAAAAACAAGACTCTTAACGAAAGCAGATGTGATTTAACATCAAGAAAAACTTGCAAATGACACCGCACTCTTAAAGAATCAGAATTTATTCAAAAGAAAAATATTTTATTTTTATTAATCGATGTCAAATAGATAAATATATTTTTCTCTTCCATCTTCGGTTCAATGATATGCAGGTGCAACGCATTTCCCCCACCCCCTCATAAATCAAAGAGAAAAATAAAACAGCAAGCCTCTCTTTTGAGTTTGAAAATAAAACATTCGTCCCCTCCCTGCCCCCTCTAGATTTAAAGATCTTTAAGGTCACCGAAGAAATGACGTTTCTCTGGGTAAACGGGGAAAAACATTCTCCCCTTTCTCACATTTTCCTCTACTCAACTTCAAGGATGAGTCCAATTTCCACTTTTTTTTATAATCGTTCTAGTTTTAAATGGCGGGAAAACCGAGCAAAAGTTTTGCCGGTTTTCTGGGTATCGGATAAATGGTTCTCTGCTGTAAAACAAAAACGTCCCTAGACAACGATTTTTAAATTAAAATTGGAATTCTGGGGGAAAAAATAATAAAAATCAAATAATGTAAAGTTACTGGAAAATAGAAAAACAAAGTTTCCTAATCGATGTACTTGTCTCTTAAATTATACTTAATTTCCGATATTAATTCGAAATTTTACGATAAAATTTTTGTTTCAAATGAAATGATAAACAAATAATTAGATTAAATTATTAATCAAAGAAAAAATCCATTACTTTTTTTTCTACTTTAAATTGTATACATCGATGATTTTTTAATTTATTATTATTTATTTTTTTTTTTAAATTCAATTTCTTGGCGTAAAAGTACAAAGTTACTGAAAAATAATAAAACTTTTCTATAAGGAAATTTGTTTTAAAATCGGGATATTCGATGAAGAATAATAAAATTTACACAAAAAAGTTAAAAATTAATAAAGCAAAAAATATTCGAAATTCTACAATAGACTTTTGTTTAAAATGAAAAATAGTTTAATTAATTTAATAATAAAAAAACACATCAGTTTCTTATTAGAGATTTTTAAATCAGAATATTATTTTAATTCGAATTCTCGATATAATTTGTAATGGTCAAATATGGAATCGAAATTTTAGATAAATTAAAGCATAATTATAGCTTATTTACATAAATTAAAGCAATTTTAAATATTTTTATTTCAACTCTCAAAAAATTGCGATCCTGTAAAATTAATAGAATACAAAAATCAAAACTTACCAATATCATTCCAGAACGAACTTCCTTTGAACACTGCTCCGATTTTCTTACTGATTCTTGTTCTTCAGTTACAACATCCACAAAGAGGCACAAGGACATGAAGCGTTCATTGGAGGATAATCACGTGATGCTTGATCGCGATGAAGCAGACGCGTTTCGCTCCGAAAAAGTAAACATAACGGAATGGGAAGAAAAGAGCGGCGACGCGCGACAAAATTATTTTCCAGAATCGACGTGAAATTCCCTGAGAATTCCCGGTTTTCCAGTGGTATTTCAAAATTCCCTGAGAATTCCCGGTTTTCCCGGTTTCCAGAGTGAGTGGCCACCCTGGATCATTGCCAGGTGACAGGGAGATGCGCCCTGCTCCAGAGTTGAATGGCAACTGAATTGTATTGACATGAGCGCCGCCTCGTGGCATAATTTCACAATTCTTAACACTCCCCGCCGATTGGATGCTTAAATCCAATCATTATTAATTACAATTCTTAATATATTGCAAAATAAAATGAAAATTGACAATATTTATACAAAACATCAAATATACATACACGCAATTTCAACTTAACAATTATAATGAAAATTTTAATACAAGAATTAATACACAGGTAAGATACAAATGTTGCGTACTGATCTTTTAAGTATATTGCCTTGTGGCAAACGTATATTTACAACTCTTACCTTCCCATCACTTCCCTTAAATATTTCCTCAATTCTTCCTGTTAACCATTTAGTGCCTGGCAAGTTTTCTTTCTTAACCAACACTAAAGTCCCAACCTTAACGTTATTTTTACTGAACTGCCATTTGTGGCGTTCTTGGAGATTATTTAAATAATCTCTCTTCCAAAGTCTCCAAATTTTTTGAGAAATTTTAGAAATCTTTTCCCACTTACTGAGTCTATTTTCATTGATATCTGCAAGTTGGGGTTCTGCTACGGAAGTGATGGGTCTCCCAATCAGAAAATGCCCTGGTGTTAGGGTTTCATAGTTCTCGAAATCAGCTGACAATGGAGTTAATGGCCTGGAGTTTAATACTCCTTCAATCTCTGCTAAAACTGTAATAAACTCTTCCAAAGTAAAATTAGAGTTTCCTGCAATCCGTTTCAGGTGGAATTTAAAAGACTCAACACCGGCTTCATATAATCCTCCAAAATTCTGTGATCTTGGGGGGTTATAATGCCAATCAATTTTTTCCTCGGCAAATTATTGAGCCAAAGGTTCATCTGGTGAATTAATAATTTTGAAAAGCCGTTTCAGTTCAGCGTCTGCACCAACGAAATTTCGTCCATTGTCAGTGAAAATTTTAGAGGAAAAAATAGAAAAAAATCTTTTTAAGCTAGCTATAAACCCTGTTAACGTTAAGTCACTCACGAAATCTAAATGTATTGATTTAGTACAGAAACATACATAGATTGCAACATATATCTTATTTAATACACCTTTCCTTTGTCCTTTAAATTTTATATAAAATGGTCCACAAAAATCAATACCTGTTATGGTAAATGGAGGAGAAGGTTCTATTCGTTCTTTAGGCAACTGACCCATTAATTGTTGCTCTAAAACTGGTTTGTTTTTTGTGCACATAACACAATTGTGTATTACCAACCTGCACAAATTTCTGCCGTTCACAGGCCAATACTTTTGACGTATTAAGTACAACAAAGCTTGTGCTCCCACATGTAAATATTTCAAATGAAAATAATATACAATCATATAAGTTAAGGGATGTTTAGATGGAAGGACAATTGGATGTTTAGTATAATCATTAACACTTGAGTTTACAATTCGACCTCCAACACGTATAAGACCTTTTTTATCAATAAAACAATTAAGAGAAGATAATTTACTTTTACCTTTCACATTCTCACCTTTCATTAAAGCATTCAATTCTTCTAAATACTCACTTTGGGCAAATTTTAAAAGAAAGGTTTCTGAATTACTCAATTCTTTAGAATCTAAATACCTACCTGCCTTGTTCTTTGGATTTTTACAGTTATGGATAAATCTAAAAATATATGAAACTATACGAACAAGTTTGGAAAAATTATTGGTAAGTTTAAGTAGGTAATTATAAAACATAATATTTTGATTAGTTAAAGCAAAACACATATCCTCTTCAACAGAGAAACCCTTTTTTAACTCTGAAAGGTAAGAGTTTTCAGCAATAGAATTAGTGCACTCAAACACTGAAATCTCATCTTTTCTTAAAAACTTGGTACCTGACCACCAAGCCTCGTTTTTTAGAAGAACATCTGCACTAACTCCTCTTGTAAGAATATCAGCAATGTTAAGTTTACCGGGAACATGTGACCATGCTTCAGGATTGCTAAGCGCTTGAATCTCTTTCACTCGATTAGAAACAAATTGTTTCCATTTATGATGAGGTCCTTTGATCCAGAACAATGCTATCTGGGAATCTGTCCAACAAACAATGAACTGTGGGGGATCCCTTTCGCTTTACAATCTGTTCTATTTCCTTTGCGAATCTGGTTGCAAGTAATGCACCCATTAATTCTAGTTATGGAAGAGTCAATTTCTTTAATGGAGCAACACGACTCTTTGATGCGATAAGATTAACTGTGATTTTGTCACTGTACTTCACTCTTAGGTACACCGCTGTTCCGTACGCTCTTTGGCTCGCATCCGAAAATACATGAATTTGAAGTACCTTGGCATCATCTAGACTGGAGTCGAGAATCATTCTAGGAACTTGTAATTTCGAAATGTCAGCCAATTCAGACCTCCACTGAATAAATTGTTGGCGAATGTCTAGTGGAAGTTCCGTATCCCACGGACACTTTTTAAGCCACAAGTCTTGGAGTAAACACTTGAGTCTTATTGTGTACGGACTAAGAAACCCCAACAGTTTTCCGATAGTTCTTAAAACAATTCTTTTAGTAACGCTTTCTTTTCCATCGAATTTAAGCAAGTCTTTCAGATCTACAGAGAGATAGTCTTTATGCACATGCCATGGCAGTCCTAGAACTTTGTGTAAATTGGCAGAAGGATTGGCTTCCGAATGAATGGGATGGGTTTCGAACCCGCAATCCTTCCATAATTGTACCAGTTTTTTTTTGCTGTTTGAACTCCATTTGCACAGATTCATGCTTGCTTCTGCCATAATTTTCTTGGGTTCGTCCGACATCTGAAAGGCAGATGTCACATCGTCGAGAGCTCCTAAGAAGTCATCGACGTATAGACATTCATTGAGCATTTTCGCCGTAGCGGGATGCAACTCTTGATATTTTTTTATATGTTCCTTAATAGTGGCTGAAAGTAAGAAAGGACTGGCGTTGACACCAAAAAGAACTCTGCAAAATCTAAAAATATTTATGTCATACTGTTCACCTATGGCTGGGTTCGAACTTGGAAAAAGAAATCGCACTGCATTCCGATCTGTCACATTCAACGATATTTGAAGGAACGCGTTTCTGATATCTGCCAAGATCACCACAGCATTCAAACGAAAAAATATAAGCATGTTAAATATCAGGGGATTTAGGCTAAGTCTTGCGTATAAACAGTCATTTAAGGAAAGTTCACCTTCTTCATGTGAGCTGGCATCAAAAACTATTTGTTTACTAGAACTGACTGATTCTCTGTAAACCATAGAAAATGGTAGATAATATAGCGGTTTATCTGTTTGGACTTTGTCCTTTGGGACTTTCTCTATGATGCCTTGACCTTCGTAGTCTTTCAGAATGTCACGATAATCTTCATACAGTTCTGAGTGTCTCTCAAATTTTCTAATCAAATGATCTAGCCGTCCTCTGGCTACAATAAAGTTATCGTTTAATTCCCTAAAATCACGTTTCCATGGTAGCCTAACTTGATACCTCCCTTCATTGTAATCTACAGAATTTTTAAAGAGAGCTAAAGCAGTACTTTCCTCATCTGAATTATCATTTGGAACTATCCCAATTGATTCTAACTCCCAAAATTTATTTAACCCTTCATCAACATTGTCCTGTATGAAATAGCAATTGGAATCATGTGGGTGTTTTGAAGGGATCGAACCTGTAACCATCCATCCGAAAACTGCTTCAATTAAAATAATAGAATTACCCCTTAATCGAATTTGATTCCCTTTTAACAATTCATAAAATATGTCACCTCCTAAAAGAATCGATATTTTTTGCGGTAGATAAAATTTAGGATTAGCGTACTTAACGTTCTCAGGTAAATTCAAATTAGAAATGTTTATTTCTTCCGAAGTAACATTTCCGGCTATATCTGGCAAAATTAACAATTCCAGTTCCTTACTAAATGATTCCTCATCATTACTTATATGCGAATGAATCTTTCAGTTATCGGAAATACTGTATTTTTTAATCCAATTAAATTTGACCTACAACGCGATCTTTATAAATCCAATAAATTAGCTGCCTCTTTAGTAATAAGAGATTTCATACTTCCAGAATCGCATAGCCCTATCAAATGCAAATATTTTCCGTTCGATTGCAATATTTTAACTTTCACTGTAGAAAGAAGAACATTTTTATTTACATTAAAAGAATATAAACATGGTGAGTCTTGCGGTTTGTTATTAATTCCATCTAGCATTTGTGATTGCGCAACTTCTTAATCCGAAACTGAATTATTTCTTTCTTCCCTGCTCGTTGGCGCCACACCCGCATTTTTTGTTTTGATTTTGTCGATCAAAGTAAAAGTTCGC
This sequence comes from Parasteatoda lunata, assembly GCA_949128135.1. Taxonomy (NCBI): domain Eukaryota; kingdom Metazoa; phylum Arthropoda; class Arachnida; order Araneae; family Theridiidae; genus Parasteatoda; species Parasteatoda lunata. Next base: position 25,753,273 of record OX421980.1, read on the forward strand.
TCCGTGTAACATTGTACTATGATTCTTGTTACAAGATTTGCATTTTAAATGAATTTTCTTACATTTAGACATTGCGTGAAATCCGAGAAAATTAAAACATAATTTATTCCTTATAACACATTTTAATCTATCATCTACATTAGAATCGATAAACTTTTTACATCTGAAAATAGGGTGTGATTCCATACATCCTAATAAACAATTATTTTTGTTTTCGTTTTTCACCATTAGAGTTTTGAATTTCGGGGTTGGTTCCCGTTTAAATTCGCCTGAACTTCTATTTACATTTTCTAGTGCTTGACATCTTTTAGTTAAGAATTCCGTAAATTTTCCACAACTCGGTAATTCGCTACCCAATTCCATTTTTTATAATTTACGTGAATCAATATAAATTCTTTGAATAATTATATAAATTAATATTGCTTCGCAAAGAGGGTTCGTTTCTAATTCTAGTTGTTTTAATGATCGCAAATTACTTTGAATTTTATCGAGCATCTGTCTTAAACTAGACGCAGATTCACATTTAATTTTAGTAAAATTAAATATTTCACCAATATGACTCATAATTAGCAACCGTGTATTTTCAAACCGTTTTTTCAATGCTTCGAATAAACTGTTGTACGCATCATTTACCGTAATTAATTGTTTAGCGTTACCCTTAAGTGCCGACTGAAGGTAAAACAATTTTTGTTGTTCTGACAACTGTTTGTTATCGTCAATTAAAGACAGAAATTGTGCTTTGACTGACAACCATTCAACATATAAACCTGAAAATTCGGGAAGATTATTTGACGGTAATTTTAGCTTACAGTTACCAGAGGACAAACTTTTTTCATTTGAATTAGAATTTGGATTTAGAAGTTTTTGAAGGCTTACCTCGCATGTTTCGAGGTCAATTTGTAGCTCATCTAAACTTGTTTCAAAATCAGGCAAATCCTCATCCGACAAAGTAGAATAGCATTCGCTGCGTAGATCCTCTAACTTAGTTCGAAGTTTATCCAATGTTGATAGTTTTTGAGTAATGTCCGTATTGTCTGCAGGTAAATCAGTATTTTGCTGAAGTGCATTTTCAATCCTTGTCAATTGTCCTTGTATATAACCCCGCTTTCAGTTAAATACTGTTATTTGCTCCAAAGCCATTGTTTCGATTTCGTAATCAATTTCTACAAGCGTTCGGTTTGTCTTCGAGCTCGGCGATGACCACTTTGCTAGTGTTCGTGGTGCATCGATCTATTGGACTGTATACACATAATAAAATTATTTATTTACAAAAATTATTAATATAAATTCACAGGATCATTGCGAGGTGACAGGGAGATGCGCCCTGCTCCAGAGTTGAATGGCAACTGAATTGTATTGACATGAGCGCCGCCTCGTGGCATAATTTCACAATTCTTAACAACTACTATCCTTGAACATCAAACAAACAATACGAACTTCTTCAGATGTTCAACATGCCAAGAACAAAAATTGGAACATATTCAAATAATCTAAATAATTATGCTCCATTGAATTCATTCGTTACTTTGTGTCAAGACACTTATTTTGTAATTGCGATAAGTGTAAGATTTAGTATGATTATTTTTGAGAAATTCATCAAAAATATTTTTAATTTATATAAATTTGCAAAAAGAAATCATATTTGTTTTTAAATGCTAGAGAGTGCTATTGATTGCAGACGAGAAGAGTAAAAAAGAAACTAAACTTTACTGTAAGCATATGTTGCCATCTGAAAATTATAAAAGCACATAAAAAATAGTATGTGACTTAAGTAAACCAATCACAGCATTTTTTACAAAAATTAGCATTGCAAACAGAGATGCGGAAAAAAAAGTTTAAGGCAAGGTGGTGATTACTGATAGCAAATCAAGTGCATGATAAGATTTTTTCTTTCTATAGCTCAAGTTAGTGATTACTGGGAAAAGATGATTTCTTTGATAACATTTAGATGGCATTTCATAGAAAATGAAAAATAAATATATTGAAAACAATAAAACTACATGAGAACAAAGAGTCTTAGATAGGAAGATATGAATTATTTTGCTTACAATTTTGGTTTTTTATTCTCTTCAAATTGAAATTTCAAAAAATAAGAAATAGCAAATTTAAATGATAATTATTTAAATGTTTTGTGGTTTACAAGCTTTATATTTTAATCTTTTTAATTGATACATGTATATGTCTAAAACATTCGGAAAAATAGCTTTAAGGAAGGAAGAAAAAATTTGTAACTTTTTTCACTTCTTCTATTCAAGTTATTAATTACCAAATTATTCAAAAATACATCACAAGAATTTTGCATCAATTTATGTCATATCTTTCATTTGAGTCTACTAATCATGAACAAAATAGTTGCTTAATGAAACGCTACATTTATTAAAAAATTTTTTAACTAATTTTTGCACCATCAGAATTATGAATCAAATATTAATGACAAAGTTGTGAAATCTCTCAGGTGAAAAAACTTCTGATAGTTTAACTCTTTGCGGTGGTATGTCTACTCTCAGCCACCACCGCTTTTTTTTTTTACAGTTCTAGCCGTATGTCAGCTTTCAGCCACCACAGCAAAGATGTTACCCTCAGCTTAATGGCAAACTGCATGTATTGCGGCACTGTGAAGAGTAAAGAGTGTGTTCTGTATGCTCAAACAGAAAAATTAAAGGCGGAAGACGCCAAACTAATTTTTTTTGGGACACATGTTCTCAAAAACCAGGGTTTTATATTGGAGACTGCTTTGAAAAATACCAACTCGATGGAGAACTATAAGATATAATTTTTACATAAAATTAAAACATATTATTGCGTTACTTATATCTAAAGTTTAAAAAAGAATTAATAAATTTTACTTTTCCTTCCTTATCTTGCATATTATGTATTACTGTTTGTTCAATGAAAATTAATTTCGCCCAGCATGACACCCATGTATAAACTTAATACGACCGCAAAGGGTTAACATTCGAAAAATATCGTGAATTCATGCTAAATTTTGAGAAGGACGTAAATATGAAATCAGGAAAAGTTATATTGTATATATTGGATTGGATTTTGTGTCGTATGTTTCTTTTGTTATTTTCATAAATATATTAAAGAAATTAAGTCTTTTACATTTACAACCAAAGGATGTCAACAATGAGTAAAAAACATTTAATACTTATTCCCTGAATTTGACATAAAATTGTAGAACGCAGAAGAACACATACTCATAGAATAGAAGAATATACACAAAGTGAGATAATCAGCAATTCATAGACTCTTTAGACTAGATTCAAGAAAACTAAATCTGGAGTATTAGATAATTTCACAGCAGCTCAAAGTAATAGAATTCCAATACATGACTCACAAGCTTGGGACAATGAAATCAACATAAGCTATTTAAAGCTTGAAAGCATTGCATTACAAATTTAAAAAAGAGTCTCAGCAATCAAATGATGTAAAACAAGAAAATTGGTTTTGCGATAAAATAGAAAATTCAGAAACCAGTTTAACTTAAGTAATGGAATTCTAAAGAAATGCTAAATTATAAACCTAGTCACATTTAAAATTTAATATGAATAACTGTAGATAAAACAAACAGCAGAATGCAATGAAAACAAAATTTTTTTTTTTTTTAACTCAAAATCAAATAGCCACCAAAAATGTATTTTATATTAATTAATTAAAATACTGAAATTTAGAATAAACATTATGTTGGGATAACTTAGTTAATAAATTATAAAGAATGTATATAAACATAGATTGATTAAAAAGAACTTTTATGGGTTCAAATAAGGATAATTCAAACTGATATTGATTCCCCAAAGAGTTTCAATTGATATTAATATCACAATTTTGTCTTTAATTTAAAATCTTTCGAATTTTTTGATTAAATAGAAATACAATCCAGAGAAAAATCTTCCTTTTACACATCTACATTTATTAAAATATCTTGTTATCAACTTCTTTAAAAGTAATTTTAGTAATCAACATTGCAGTAGAGGTACACTATTGGGTAATCGGCAACGGGTAGAGATTCATCCTTAATCCATACAACATTCTGAAGGGAGTGTATATACCATATATTTGGTCACATTATCTAATCCAAAAGCATCATAATCAAACATATCTCTACACTCCCAATTAGATCCAATGTGTTACAAAGGGAATATGTCCAGTTATAGTCTATAAAAAATAATAACTTGTGATAAAAAAGTTATTTTCTTATGAAAATGGAGCACTTTAGTTCTTTTTTTTATAAAGAGGATACAATGCTGAATCGGTCAATGATGATCAAAATAATATTGACACGTATGAACACAGCACTACCACAATTTATATCAGAGGGCAAATGGTAACAATCACATGGTCTCTGAATTATCTGGTGCTAAAACTATCTGGAATAGTAGATAAAAATAGATTTCGGACTACTAAGACACAGTCAGAGAAAGTGCAGTCTGATTAGACACCCAATCTTTAGCAAGGGAATCAAACTAGGGCTTAGGTAAGACTTAACTTACCACACCAACTGTGTGACAATATGAAGAATTAATAACGAGATGCTTACAAAAGAATAAAAAAGTCAATAAAGAGATTGGTATTCATTAAGAGTAATTTATAGCAATTATGACATTCATTGCTAAGTGCATGGATTGATCACATACATATTTTTCCTACTTTTTAGAAGTTTGTTATTATTTCTTGATGAAAAGAGGAACAAGAATATCACATCTATTTAGCAAAAATAACAGCGCTAGAATTACGGGACATTCTGTGAGCTAAACAAAACACATTTCCAAGGATATAGCATAATCAAGATCAACATATTTATTTTGTTAATTTTATTATATAAAATGAGCAAGTTTCTTTGATAGAACTTAAAATTTTTAGAAGGCATTTTGTCTCCAACTTCTTCTCTAATAAATCTAACTTATAATTCTTACAAGTCAGTTTTTAAAAAAAAAACTTTTATAAGAGTATGTATAATCACCTGGCGGTATTTTACACACAGTTGCTGGATGCCATCCATATCTTTGGTTACAGTTAGGACTTTGCACAAAAATACTACTGTCACTAAGGCATTCTGCAAATACCTCACCACCTATGTAATATAGTCTTACACCTCGTCCTGAAACAAAACATAAAATTTCTAGTTTAGAGAAACACTTATGCTATTATACAAAATAGAATTGTAACTATAAACCATCAAAAATATTGTTTTAGATTTCGATACAAAAGAAGTTTTACATTTGAAACAAATAATTTCAAATCAAATGTAACCATCAATTAGAAAACAAATTGTTAGCTCTCATCTAGTTTGAAATGCATTTAAAACCACCCAGTTATGATTCAAAATAATTACTGATTTCAAGAGATATAAGCTAGAATTATTGAAAATGGCAGTATAATTTAATCATTTCTAGTAATTTACATTTAATACTGTATAAAGAATTAGTCTATATAAACAAATTAGCGTATATATCTTTTTTATCTATCAAAAGTATGAAATTTATTTACTATCTCTTATTTAATACATGATTAACATCAGAAATTTTGTGTTATTTATGGAACTTACTCTTTTTAATTCCAAATTTGAAATTTAATATCGTGTGGACAACAGTTTTTTTTATTTATTATTTTTTTTTTAAAGTTCTGACAGCTTCTTCTATTTATGTTAATTTCTTAAAAATAAGAATTAAGACAAAAGAAATATAAACAATAATATTTACCAAAAGTATATGACCATTTAAATATCGATTTTAGAGAGGTTGGCAGTTGTTTTACTTATGCTGAATTTCATAAAATCATTTTTCCATCTGCAAACACTATTTACAGTTATATTAAAAATGTTTCTTTTTATTTCTATTGATAAAAAAATTTCCAAAACAGAATTAACTTAGACCTGGCTTTTTACTTTAGAAAATAAAGCAGGTAGTATTGTAGTCACACCATGAATAAGAATCAATAACACTTAAAAGTTATAGTGATGATATATGCTATTTTGTAAAAACACATACATCCAAAAAAAAATATTACTTTATGTCATGCCTGCACAAAACATACAAGGAAAAAAAAAATTTACTTTAATGAAGCATTGATTTTAAACTATTCAATTTAGGCCTTTAGAATTTCATTTTATACATCAAAAATTATTTTTATATATGAAAAAACATTCAGCGCTATTTGAAGAATTTTTTTTTACTAAGTAATCACCATTTTTTTAAAACTAAAAACATGACTAAAAAAATCAAATGAGATTGTGTATGATAGAACCATCAGCCTTAGAGTAAAAATATAATGAAAATATTGAAAAATATGTAATTATAAAATGAGCAATTTTAAAAAATAGATAACGACAAAGTAAATTACACTTTACATCATGCTCACACAGTACAACAAAATTGTTCACCATGATCCTTCTCCAAAAGTGTGAATATTTATCAAATATAGCCTATTTGCCTTCATCTTTCAAATTATGACATCTTCCAAAAAAGATTTGCTACCATATAAAATATTAATTTTTCCAAAGTAAATATTTTCTTATGGAATACTCACTTTTCAAAAATTCAGAAGTAAGTTTTTAGATAAAGAGCATAAAAACAGATTCAGAAATTAAAAAAAAAAAAAAAAATGTCATTAACACCTTATTTGAAAAAAAAAAAAAAAACAACAAAGACAAAGCAAATGGGACGTCATGTCATGCTCGCACAATACAACGTATAAGAGACAGAGCAAGACAAAATTTTTCACCTCAATGGTGCAATGATATCTCTGAGGTATTTTCACTGAACCCATTTACCTTTGGAATCTGGAATAAAAATTAGAAAAAAAATATTACGAAATCTAAAATTGTAACCTTGCTACCATAGAACTATGAGTAAAATTTTATTTATTTGATGTAGTCCTATCTCTAGTAAGCTGAATATACATTTTTTAAAAAAGTTACGCTCATTCAGAAAATTTGTGTTTTTTAAGTAATGTTATAGATAAATATTAATGAAGTGACAAACTTCACTTCTAACAATCACACATTGTTATAAAGTCGTTAAAAACTGATTACTTAAAAAAAAATTTAAACTTTTTTATTTTATTAAGAAATGAAAATATTTAACATTATCTGTCATTAAGGTCAACATCCAATCCAATTTTATCCTTTCTTTCCATGCATCTCTACACATATGCATTGAATTCTTTAATATTTTTCAAAACTGCAGTTTTTGACTCTTTTACTGCTCATAAATTCACATTTTGATGGTTTTACAGTACATGCTGCATGATAAAATTGCTTCACTTTAAGAAATTTTTAAATAAAACATGCACTTTTTTTTGCCATGTTTAGAATATTTTTAGCAATGAATACTTGCTTCAATCGTAGCATGCTTTATTTTATGCTTGCTTTGATCATGGCATGCATTATTTTGCTTGCATTTTCTCTTCTTACTGTCTGTGGATTGACTGTTTCCAATTATGTCAATGATAGTGGATTCATTGCTTCAAATTATGTCAATCCTCTGCTACCTCAAAATTATACTTCAACTGCATCTTGGCTTACATTTTTGTGGTACTTCTCAACGTGTGCAAGGAAAAGACACAATCTTCTGCCACTTTTATTCTCATTTGTTAGCATTTATTTAAATTTATAAGAACACTGCATAAGTTTTATTTTACAATTAAGAATGAGTGCATCGATAGCGTTGGTTCTTTGATATTTATATATATTTAACTAAAACTGCTCATCTTTCATAGTACATTACTCTCTTACTATTCCACTTCATGAAGGAAGAGTGTTTCATTTATATTATGCCATGTTTTGTTTATGAGTTGGCTTGTTTGTGAAGTAATAATAAGTAGTAATTGTTTGATTGTTTAAGTAATTGTTTGATGAAGTAATTGTTTGGTAAAATGTCAAAAGGGAAGAGCCAATTTACAATGTCTTGTAGAGTGTTTTTGGTTCCAAGTTATTGTGCTTGCTCCATTGTGTACTACCTTATTTTAATTTAATTGAACCTTTCAAAATTCTTTAGATAATTTAACTAATCAGTGTTATTATATTACAGCAATTAATTCACACTTAGCTCATTTTTTTTCTTTTTTGATAACAGATAGAAGTTCGAGTAGCATAGCACCTGCAGTTGCCAGAATTATTACAAAAGTTTACAAAATAAATAATAAAAAAGAAAAGAAAAACTAATTTTCTTTTCAGCAAACTTAATTTAATATAGAAGCTTCATAATAACCAAATAGTTTATCAAAAGTATTTCTTTTTAAAAAGCATCAATAAAATTATTTAGAAGCAAATTTCTATAAAAACAAGTTAAGAGTAAAACAAATTACCAATGTGTCTTCTAGTTTGTTCAACAACACTATTTCTATTGACATTTGATAAAAGACCCAGGCAAAACCGTTCAGAACTTGAAGGATCTGTGAATCCATCAACAGTTAAAGATGGTTGAGAGGCATGGAAAGTTTCACCAACTCGAGTGTTTAGCTCATAGTAGGAGATAGAGCACCAAAATGCAGGTTCTGTATAAGTAACAGGTTGTACATCTGTAAAAATATAATAAAAAACATAGTCAACCAAAGCTTGTTAACTATATACACATTCAAATCACAGTTATATGAGCCCTAACTATACAAGATAGCAAATAAAAAAATAATAAAAAGCAAAATGAAGTATGTTAAAAGAATCTTCAGTTGTCAACAATGTGAATTTGTATAATAATTTATTAGACTTTACTTTTAATTTATTTAATATTCTATGACCCAAAGAGAAGCACTGCATAGTAGAGATTAGATCAAACACACGTATAGAGGCAGTGTTACCAAAATGGGCTACTTTTAAAAGTCCCTGCAACTGAAAATCGAAATTGGGCTACCCGCTACTTCTTGGGCTACTCATTATTTTTCGAATGCTACAAATCTTAAAAATGTGCTACTTTTTTTTTTCTTAAAGAAAAATTTTTTCCCTTCCCATTACAAAATGATTCTAAAAAGTCTAAGTTTCTTTACCTTTTTTCAAAAAGGACTTTAGTTTCAAAAGTTTAATTTAAAAAGGACTAAAAGGACTTTAGTTTCAAAAGTTTAATTTAAAAAGGACCTTAATTTTTAAAGGTTAATTAAAAAGTTTAGTTTAAAAACGACTTTAGTTTTGGATTCTTGATTTACTTTGCTGTGTGGAGTCTTGAATCTTTCCATATCTATGTTTCAAATCGTAGATTTGTGAAATCGCAAACGCATGATGGGAAAAAAACTCTAACTCCAACCATTATTAATCATTTATCTTCTGGAAAAATAAATCCCGTGTCCTTCAATTTGAGTTAAAATGAAGTATTAAATTTGATGAAATTTTTAACTCAATGCATTAAAATTTAACTTATTTTTTTAATTTAGCAGAAAGACACTCACACATAAATATATATCATTTTTTTGGGCCATAAAATGTTCGAATTCGCTACTTTTTAATATTAAATTCTGGCAACAATGTATAGAGGCCTTATCCTGAAGACTAGAAATTAAAACTTGCCTGAGCTCAATAAAAAGTTTTTACCCGTCAGAAACCGAGATTTAACTCTTTCATTGCGACAGACAAGATCACTAGTTTTACATGAATACTCACTGTGAATTATTGTTGTATTAGTGAATATGATTATTGATTGCAATTGATTATTACTGCGGGGGGAAGACTTAAATGCAGAGGGTGGGACAAAGGCGTGTTACTACCATGATGAAAGTGTTAAAATGTTGCATAAAGGTTGCCAAAATATAAAATAAATATTGTTCGATTATTTATATTTGGAGGAAGAGATTTAATTATCCTCATTGAGATAACAGCCCATAGTATGCCTTGGCTATTTCCAGAAAATTTCTCAACACAATTCTTTTTAACCAGGTCTTGCCAGTTAAACAACCTAACGGATTTGAAACTCCTACTGAAGCAATTGAGCTGTGGTTTATGCTTTAAAATCAGAAGTGTTGGACTAGTTGTATCTTACTGGCAAATATGTCTTGCATATTTCATTCAGTATAACTTAATAATTTTATTAAATTAAATATCACTTTTTTAAATTTCTGTTTTAATAATTTTCCTTCTGCAGATATGGTCCACTTCAATTCTGGCAAAAATGGTTCGTAAAATCTTTCTTATGTAGATAACAATGCTAGCTTCTTTTTTCTGTGACAGAGTCCCAAGTTTTTGATCCGTAGGTTAGGACTGGGTGTATAATAACAATAGTACAGCAATAGTTTTGTATCTTTATTTATGTATGTTGATCTAAGGTCACTTATACATCTGTATATTTATAGTATTAATTTTTTTAAACTTTTATTTCCATATTGTTATCAAAGAAGAGATTGATAACTTGGTAATTCGATAAGTTACATAAAAAATAGTATATTTAATTTTTTCATTGTTTACTTGAAATGTTTAATTTTTTTTATTATATTTAATTACTCTATAAATTTTTTTGTTAAATGAACTTAGAAGGAAATAATAAAAACTTTAATTATGAGTCACTAGCTTAAAGACTTCTTGCAGCTCATGAGTCCAGCCTTCATTGTGTCACCTCCCAAACAAATTAACTATTACTTAGTAAACTACATTTTCAAAATAAAGAATAAATGCAAAATCTATTGAAAATCAAAGAAATCTGTGCAAAATAAATATATACATTACCCAAGGGTGGACTTGGAGAGGAAATTAAGGACGCATCTGCAAAAATCAAAATATTTATTTTAATAATTATCTTATAACGATAAATATATAAAAATTGACACCAACTTAACTGCTAAACACTGGTAGTGGTGTAGTTAAATAAATGGAATGATAGTGAGTAACGACTTATTGATTGATTATTTCATTGAAAGATCATTAAGAAAAATATTAATTTAACCATGTCAACTCAGATATTCTCATGACATTATACTAATCTTATTTTTAAATATTTTAACATCAAATCAATAATATATTAATATTTTAAACCTCATAACACCAGCCCTAGGAATGTTATTTAAAATGTTTTTTTAATCTAATTAGGCATGCAATATGACTAATTATCATTCAATGTTGCTTCAGTAAAAACTATTTATTTTTTAATGAATATGTATTAGATCCTGAAATTTTTTTTAAAGAATTGCTAAAATATTTTGATAATTTTTTTTTTTTCGAAATTCAGGAAAAATTTACAACAAAAATTGCAAGCAGCATAAAAACTTTACAAATAATATAAGCTAATTTTAAACATTAATAAACATATTATATAAATTTTAAAGTTAACTACATTAAAATCTACCAATTACTTAAAATTTAAAATAAATACTTAAGGCTAAAACATTAAGGAACATTTTCTTAAAAAGTTTTAGGAAAAAAAAATTTCTTTTTGTTCCTTTTACTTATTTATTTAATATTTTGAAAAATAGCCGTGGTGCACATCGCATTCATGATATAAAAACAGATTTTTATGTAGGGACCTTTCCGTTGAAATTACACTAAATTGAAGAAGTCACCTTTGCTAATAAGTTTAACTCAAAGTATTTTTTTAATAGTATTATTATTATTGTTGTTATTTCACAATATATGATATATCTAAAATACACAACAATGATATATCTAAAATACACAAAAAATATCTATTTTTAAATTGCTAAAAAATTGTATAAACAAAATTTTACATTATTTTTTTAAATAGTTTCCTACATTATTTACTATAACTGTTGGTCTGCTATATATAAGATATCAAAATTAAATCATAATACAAAAATTTCATTAACACTAAATATATTAGAAAACATTATTATTTCTTAAAAGAAAAAAAAATTAACATTTTTTCCCTTAAAAAAAAAACATTTAATTAAAGCAGTTATTCTCTATTAAAAATGAATTTTCAAAAAACCTTCTACAGCTTGTCAAATTTAATATAAAAATTAAATATAAAAAAAGGTTGAAAACCAATCATACATAATTATAAAGCATACATAACTTACACCACAATTAAGAATTTATTAAACAGCATATTTTAAGTGTTATCAAATTTATAGAGTAATTAATATAAATATATATATATATACAGGGTAGAGTAAAAAGTCTTGTTTGTTTCCATATTTTTCACATCCAAATAAAAAAGTTAGAGGAGTTATAAAAGGTTAAAGGTATAATAATCAATGATATGTGTATACGTTTTCTCTTTTGTTCAGTGACCTTTTGCCAGCATTCAGTGAGTTTCACAATTCCTGGTTTGTAGAAAGACCTGTCTTTATTTGCGAAAAACTGAACAAAGTGCTGATTTACAGCTCCATCTGAATTCAATGTTATTCTACACAAGTTTAAGAGGTTAAAACAATTTGACCCCTGACAACACAATGTCAAATGGATATGTTGGGTGGAGCAATACAAGCCACTCAAAATCCTATAATCTTTGACAATTTGCCAAAGATATGTGTGATCTCATGTGGTCATAAATGAACACTCCTTCTTTACGATCGATGAGTTCCAGACGTTTCTGGATGATAGTTTCATTCAAACTGCAATATTGCCTTCAGTACATATCTGAATTGATTCTATCATTCCTTCGTTGGATCTTCTTAAATAAATAAATAAAATCACTTTCAATCCACACTGAGAGCATTACTATCCTTTAATGAAGTTCTGCTTTTGAAGTCATTGACGGGGATTCATCACCTCTGGACCAAAACCTTTTGCGTACCACAATTGTTGTAAAAAACAATTCATTTCTCATCCCCAGTTATCATTCAATTCAAAAAAAGATACTTTTCATTGCATTTCACGAGCATATAGCCAATGTTTATTCGTGGCACCAATTGAACTTCTTTGAGTTCCCTAAGGAACCCAAATATCGAGTTTGCCTACATTTCCCAGTTTCTTTAGATTTATGTGAACACTTTTTTGACCGATTTTCAATGTATCTGTAAGGAATTGTCTGAATCAACTTTTTTTTTTGTTGCCATCATCAATCTGGGTAAGCTTCCAGATCGAAGAGCATCTTTCAAATCAAAATCACCAGCATCGAATTTGTTGAACCAGTTTTTGCAATGATAATCTTTTAGAGCATCATCAATGTGAACTTCATGCATTTTTTCACAAGCTTGAAGCACTTTTTTCCCTTTATGGAAGCAAAACAATAAAATGTGGCAAAAATGAACAGTTTGGTCCTCCATGTTCAATGTTCTGTAAAATCTCCACAACTTAACAAAAAAGCTCAATTTGTTTTGCAAATGCTTTAAGTATTTCAGAAACTGAACTACTGTAATCTGTTGCAATAAAAAAATAAACAAAATGCAATGACTTTTTACTCAAACCAATGTACATACATATATATATGTATATTTTTGCTGATTATACAGAGCATAATAGAACAGTCACCCATATTTTCCGTGCCATTTTGTTCTTGACTATCCCCGTCCTCACTCATGTAGCCAGGTGGGGGTGTCTCTAAAAATAAACATTAAGACATTAAATTTCAAGTACATATAAATTTTATATAAAGAGGAAATTTTATATTAGGATATTTAGCTATAAGAAAAAATATGATAAAGCTGTTTTTAAGAAGCGAAAATGTTCTTTGATGTGCTTCAGAGAAGTTAATTTAACATTGGAGAGAGAAGGAATGTGTTGTCTAAATATGAAAGGAAAAATAAATAAATAAATTTAAAGAAATACGCTGATCTAAATCTTAGTATTAATTTAACACTTAACTAATATAAATCTATTTTTTAATAACTTACTTAAATGCTGCCTACCTAATCACACAGTTAATAATTACTACTGGGTAATTTTATTGTAATAGACTAAGAAATATGGATGAACAACTGGCAATAATTCATTAACAACACATAAAAAAATTTGTGAGAGCCTAGATACATTTAATATGAGACCTTACAAACAACATATATGCATCAATAACGTATAAAAGAAATTCTTTAAATAATTATAATTGAAAAGATGCTGTTGTAACAGACAAACAGAAATTATATTTGTAGACACTTTTATATTTTAGCATATTACTTACGTAACTAACCAGCTAAAAACTAAGCCTGAATTATCAGTAGTGACCCTAGTAATCAACAAGAGAAAACTTTCGAATGACAGTTCCAGTTTCAGGACTTCAGAGTAAAGATGACTTTTCTCCTTGTCCTCCCAAAAGTAAAATTTTCTTTATTTCATTCTTTATATTTTTTCTTTTTGTTTTATATAATGTTCGTGTCTTGTTTTAATTAAATTCATTTTAAAAATAGTGTTATTTGAAATTAAGTTACTAGCCAGTTACACATCACAACACATTTTTTAATTCCCATTTAATAAAGGATATTAATGGGAATGAAATAATTTATTCCATTTACGAGAATTAAAAAACATATTACTTTCATAAAATTAAACTGCTGCTACAATTTAAGTATAAAAAAAGGAAAAAATTCTTAAAAGGAAGAGATTAAAATTCAGAAAAATAAAGGTTTGCATTTTTTAGTAAGTACTACAACTATTATTCTTCTAATAGAATCTACAGCTTGAGATAAATTTCATCAGTTATTTTAATAAAATGTGATATATCAAAAAAAGCCAACATTGGTATTGCTCTATTGTATTTTTGGTACTTTGTCAATTAATTTTCACTTGAAGCTCAGAGAAAGAGTAGATTCATTAAAGGTTTAAAGCATAGGTTGCTAAAGAGGGCGCTAATGCCTCCAGAAGGTGGTGAAGACTTTAAGTGGGCACTTACAAAATTATGGGTATTTGAGGTGTGTTGGAGATTTCTAAACAGTAGTTAACAAACTATAGAGAAAATTAAAGTTGAGTAGATTTTATTTCATAATTTTTCATTTTGGTTTTGAATAATTATTAAGACTACAAACTCAGCATATAATATTGATTATTAAATCAGTTTTATTACAAAATTGTTTATCTTTTAGAAGAAACACTTTATGTTGATAACAAAAAATACAGGTGTTGGACAAAAATATAGAAACCCTTTTATACTAACTTTATGTCAACAGTATCTTTTAGCAGCAACTGTATTGAAAGATATTACATGGCAAAACTACGGCATCATTGTCGCAGAATGTTACTGAGTTCTTGCAGAAAGATTTTTCCTTTGGGAAGTAAAAAATTTTGGTTTTCTTTCCCGCAGAAATTTTTGAAAGATTCAATCTTTCCTTCAGAATTATAATATTCAAACGATGCCATTCTTGCAAATCGGAGTGGAAAAAAATACTTGTAATATTTCTATTTTTATTTGAGAATAATGAAAAGAATAATTTTCTACAGAAATATTTGTTCTATTATTTTTTGGCAGTTATTGCTATTGATTTCCACATAGTTTTCAAAATCCAATATTTTTATTCTGATATTATTTATTACAACAGCTGAATCTTAAAATGAAAACAAGCATTTATAACCCCCTTTTTAATGAGTTTGATTTGCGTGATTTCTCCATTGATCTTTTTCTTTCGATAGTTACTACTATGGATTTCACTATTTTCAACCTGTTTTTAAATTTGATGATGACTTACAAAGAAAGAAAAAGGAAATAATTAGTGTGTCCCCTGATGAAGTGCTGTCTTGCTAACACACATATTTTTATGGTTTTTGTTTTCCACTGGAGTTGTTTTTCTGACTTTTTAAATTTAAAAAAAAAAATAAAAAATAAAAGTATTTTAATATAAATATTGCAATACTATAAAATGTATTTTGAAAATTGCTGATATTAAAACTAGAAAGAAGCTATTAACTTCCTCCCCTTATGATTGATCTGAATTTTGCATGGGTAAAAATGGCATAATTTCTAAAAGCCTCAAGAAAGATCTTTCTAATTGCACCTGCAGATTTTTGACATGAAAAACTTTCAAAACATTTGCTGACAAAAAAAAAAAAAAAAAAAAAAAATTATACATAGAACATTGAATTAGTAAAAAGGTTTTTCCATATTTTTATTCAAACCCTGTACTATAATATACAATTTTAACTGCGAACAGCACCATTATCATATAAATTGCCCTTGCGGTTTCCCTATTTTTTGAGTAAAAGGTTAATTTATTATTTAATTTAATCCAACTTCATTACTCACACCTTTAAAAAAAATCACAATTTTAATGTTCAAAGACTTTGCAGTAAATTTTAGCTTACTTTTGCCTAACTTTTAACTTGTTCCATACAAGTGTTTTAGGTATGTTTTTTAATTAAATTATTTGAAAAATTTATGTCTTTTTTGAAGAAAAATAATAGTTAATTATTTAGTTCAAACAACAAAGTGATATGTCACATTAATTTTTGTGCAATAAATTTTGCATATGAGTTATATCTTATAAATATTAAGAATTAAAATGTCTCCTTCATAAACTTATTGATTAATTGGCATATTTCAAATAATTAAGGGGATAAGTTGCTGAAGTTAGTTGAAACTAAAATTTTAAAACACTTAAAATGTGACAAAAAATTTAGTTTATATAGGACAGTGATTCTCAACCACTGTGCCGCGGCACTTTCGTGTGCCACCAAAATATTAAAATGTGCCGCCAAATATTAGAAATGAAACAATAAAAATTATAATGCTTTTTTCTATTACGAGTAAAGTTTAAATTAAAGAAAAGTGTATATATAATATTATATATATATACTTTTTAAAATTTTTTCCACACTTTAACCGCGTAAACATCTTGGCGGTGATTGTCTTGCCTCTGACAATCTTAAAATAAGAAAGAAGAGTTTAAATTGTCTCTGACAAAAAATGAAATTGTCTCTGACAAAAAATGTTGAAATAAGTAGAAAACTTAATGACTATTAAAATTATTAACTAACAAAAGAAAGCAAGCTAAATATTAATTTTCAAACAGAAATAAAAGCTAATCATCAAAGGAAGCTATGCAATTTATAAATTCTAAAAACAAATTAAGAAAGGATAACTAACAAAAAATAAGCTAACAATTAATAATTAGTAATAAAACTAATTAACAAGAAATCACGAAAAAATTATTAATGTAAAAAACTAACAGTTAATAACAATAGAAAACAAGCTAACAATTAACTAGCAAAAAAAATAACTGTTACTAACTAATAAAAAATTAGTCGAAAGAGATAATTAATCTCTTAATAAACGTGCTTTTGTTGTACATATTACTTTATTTCACATTCAAAATTATTATCACAAACAATTTAACACAGTGTATTACAGGAGAGTAAAAAACTTTTAAAATAATTTTTTCATTGTGTGCGGTCAAATTTCGAAATTGTTAAAAGTGTGCCACCGCAAAAAAAGGTTGAGAATCACTGATATAGGAGAAAGCAGGGCAAGACAGGGTAGCTAAAGAATGCCTATAGGAGGTACACTGTTTGACCTAGAAATTGTCAGATTTATTCCAGATATTCATGGTTTAGTTGTGTACACAATATCATTCTAGAAAAAGTCATAGATGCACTACATTTGTTTTGTATAAATGATTTTTTTCAAGAGAAAGTTAAATCACTTGATCTTGCCTCACTAGTGGAGTAAGACCAGGTGGATACATAAACTCTGTACGGAATTTAGAAATACTAGAACTTTGGTGAAAACTTGCAAAAATTTTTATTTTATAAAACAATTTAAGAATATTGCATAAGAAATTCATGTGTCACCCAATTTTCTTCCCCCGTTCCACTTCTGCTCTCGTGGACCCAGCAAAAACACTTTCTACATTGGATCCACCTTCTCCCTCTTTTTAAAGTTAGAAAATGCATTATTATAATGTAAACAATCAACACCTGATGTGTTTTTATCACCTTCATTGGCAGAAACATCAATCAAGGATTTAGGTGGTTTTGATTCGGTCATTTTGTTTAGAGGTTTTTCTTTTTTTCCTTTTTTCTAAGAGTCACAGCAGAAAAATTTTTTATTCCCTTGATAGCACATTTTTATAACTGTTCCCCCCCCCCATCCTTATATTTTAAATCTGCTTTATATGGTGATGGCAGTACCTGGTTTTACCCCAAATGCAGAGATTATTGAAATGAAACAGAACCATACTTTAACGGGAATCCTTATTTTTTGTAAGAGTATGAATCTTTGGTAAAAGCATAACTGTGTTAGAGAAATTTTTATATGTGTAATGACTAATAAATAAGAATAGCTTAAAAATAGAAGAACATTAAAGAGTTGACACAGTAAAACAAACTTATCTACAGACATCATGAACTCAACAACAAGACGCCAATATGGCATCTCCAGCTCCTTCTCACCCAGTAGAATGTAATTCAAAGTCTGTTTGCTAAAAAACAACTAATTTCACCAGAATCAAGGAACCCGGTTTTATCCCACTCCCTTATTCATAATTATTAAAAAAATTTTTAGTTATGATGCATTGACAATTTTTTGACTTGCAGAGTGGGTAGTAATTCAATAAAGGTTGAGAACCTATGGTTTAAAGACATTGAAATTACTATAGATGAATGTGGTAAAGCGTAACAAATAAGCAATATACTTCATACCCGTCAAAGGGAAAGTTCGATTTTCCAGCCCTGCTGAGAATTCCGTGTTCTCTGGTACAGAATTAATAAAATCGTCGAGAGGAGGAAGGGAGGTTGGTACTTCCCCTGTGTTCCTTGGAACAAAAATTGTGGGCAACACTGCAAATAAAAAATAATAAATAATTGTTTGCATTTAGGAGCACAACTTTTAAGTAACTTAGCAGAATTACTTCTTAATGCAGTATAAATTATCATGATCATACAGAATATCTGAACAAGATAAGAAAATTTAAACTCTCAATAAAATTTATTTAATATCAAAATTTTCTATTAACCATAATAAGATACATAGAAATTATATGTGTATCAGCATTAGTGATTAATTTGTTACTTTTTGCAACAAATTTTGGGTAAGTAATATCAGTGGACCAATTTTTTAGTGTTAAAACTTACCAACCAGTTTATGCGATTCAGTCAATGAACATATCCTTAAAAGAAAATAGGTCTTATTTTTAATATTTCCTCAGAAAATTCTTCCTGGTGCATATGTACATAGCAAATTATAAAAATTTGTTGACCCATAAAGATAATATATAGGATGTTCCATAACAAGCACCCGTAATTTGAATTTTTAGAATCAATTGAAAACGAAAAACTCATCACATAGGGGGAAAACAAACTGATATTAAACTGAGGAAGAAACAAAAATCCTTTCAAAATCTGGCAAATCACAGTACAGGAAAGCAAATTTAAATAAACAACACAGGTTTGATTGTGTTTTTAAATGGAGAGGAGTTAAAAGACGATTTTTAGAAACACCTTCAGGATTAAGTATCTAATTAAACCTATTTTGGTATTTATTAAATTTACCTTCTACTATAATTTGCCAATTTTTTTTCTTGCTAAAACATTAATTTGTGGTCCTGAATGAGAAAACTATTGTTTTTATTTTTAATAAGAATTCTAGAAATACATATGAAGGGCAATCATTACAGAACACCCTGTATATTTTACATTGAAAAAAAAAATATGTCATTGCTGAGGTAGACATTAAAGTACTTAGCAATTGCATTAGAAATAAAATGATTTAAATAGAAATGAATAAAAATTTTATTCCATGATTCTAACATTTTGAAAAGTTTACTTGTTCCACAATTTCACAAACATCACTTAATCTACTAACATTGTATTTAAAAGTTAAGGACTTTAAAAAGCACATTGAAATCTGTAGTAAACAATGCCACTAAAGCAACTGGCAAAACCACATGGATTTATGATGAAATTGCATAAATCGAAAGTATTAAAAATTACTACTCAAATGCGCAATTCAAAATTCGCAGGTCCAAATGGAAATACAACACAATTGTAGAAGAGTGATAGGAAAACAAGGCGAGCATACAATGAAATCATGCAAATTGAAATTTGTAAGCCCTAATAATAATACCCTCAAAAATTGAAAATGAATGCTTAATTCGATTTTTGAGAAACCAAAGTTAATGAATAGAATAAGGGGAAACTAATATATTGCATTGGTAAAACTTTTGTTACATATTGAAATTTGTCACCTTGCCACGGATGGCATTATACTGTCTTTTGTTATCATAAATGAATCTGATCACAACATTTTTAAATTAATATACAATAGTTAAATTGGGGGGAAAAAATATTAGTGGTTTTAGAACAAACAATTTTTTCAGAGGTTTGTGATTTCTGAATAATTTCTTTTGTATTTTCAATTTTAAACAATTTTTTCCACAGCAATCTCAATATATAAAATTCCTTTTTTGTGTTTGGCCATATCTCAGGAATTTTTTAAGTGAGTCGAAAGCTTTTTGCATTCAGGTATAAAATGCATTTTTAAGAAAACAATTCCATGAAAAAATATTTTTTTAATAATTATTAATTATTTTCGAAAATTACAAACAAATTAATGATCAACATATTTTTTAATTGTGAGACATGCAAATTTGTGCATCTTATATTAGATTATGTAATTAAATAAAAAAAACAACATTTTAACGTAATTGGTGGAATAGTGACAGAACGGAAAAAGTTGTATTTTCAAAATTTCATTTCTCTAGAATTAGATTTCTTATCTTCCAATTTTTTAGCATAATCATAAAACTTCTATCCATGTCAATGATAATAGTATATCCTCCTGCAACCTGAGCTTTAAATTATTGCCGTAAATACAATTTGGACCTAAAAATATGTAGCTTAGAAGAAAGTAAACTCATAAATGCACTCATTTAAAAAAAACATTTGAATTAAACTTAATTTTTCTAATTATCGCTAAAAAATTATAATATTTTAAATTACAACATTTTTTTTACATATTATAGGACAGTATTTATTGAGAATTTCATAACATTTCGGTCATGAAACAAAATTCACCTGGCTCAAAAGATATTTGTATGCTGTGTCTGCCTACAAAATTGTCTGAAAGGTTGCTTCAATTGAATTTACCTTTCTTATAAGTTTTCACTGTAAATAAAAACTTCAAAAATGTTCATATCAGCAAAACAATTTTATTCTTACATAGACAATAGCTTTGTAAAAGTATACAAACAGAAAAATAAATCATAAAATATGATTTTTTTTAAGTGATAATATTAAACCACATGTTGTCCAAAATATTGGAAGCTATTCTCAGATGGTTAATTTGATTCTGGTAAAGTTGTATATTATTTAACAATATAGAAACAGCGGCTTAAGTTTTTATTTAGATATTGTTTAAGATACTACTTAGTGTTCTTATAAGATATTTCTTAGTATTCTTATTAGATGCTGCTTACATAATTACAATGATAAATTAAATCCCTTAAATTTAAAACAACATAGTGTTAAGTAAAAACAGATACAAACAGTACTTATGTGTTTTTGAATATTTTGAAGAGATAGTTATAAGCTGTTGTGAGATCAGAGGAATATCATAGCTGATTAAAAGTGATTTTAAACTCAGCTCTTATAATTTCAACGTCATCTATACACATGTATGGTCCACCAAACAGAAAATATATAATCTCGAAGACTACCACCTCATTTTTCTTTATTAGGGAACTTTCCTAATTGATTACAGTGTGTTTTTAAATGTCTCCCTCTAAAACAAAATTCACAGGTTTAAGCTATTTTTAACTACCAATTAAAAATTTATTTAAGGTGGAAAGTTTTCAAAGGAACAATAACATATATTTTCAAATGATGATAATGATTAAAAGTTAACATAATAGTCATAATAAAAGTAATAATATTCAATTAATGTGACTTACTTCACGTCAGAGGTAAAGCAGGAAATTAGACTAACTATCGAACCAAAAATCCTCGCTTGTTATGATTGTTTTGCAGAAGTAAACAATTTACCGACCACCCTTTAGTAGGGTAGGACATAACCTACAATTGACCGCTATAGTAGAGCATTGCCCTCAAAGGAGATCTTAATTTACTAATGTCGTTAAAAGTACACTTTTTTTTGTGGAAAATTCTGATTAACCCTGTTCTTGCTTTGTGCCCCTCAACTATAAATTATATGAATTGGAGAGCCAGAAGCAAGAACCAAGATAGTTAATTTTTTTTAAAAATTAATACATATTTGATTGCAGACATTAATAGCTGTTTTAATAAAAATCAACAATTCAGTCCAAACGTAACATCAGTCCTTTTCTGTCTGAAACATGGTGTGTGAAATGTAATTAGAGTACACTGCAAAGATTTAATTCGGAAATTATCACACTTAAGTCTATGGTGGTTAATGATGGCTTTTCAGTGCAAACATTGTTGCTGATCTCTTTACAGTCTTTAAAACATTACTTATGACACTGGTATATTTAACTTTCTAATTAAACAAGCATCATTAAAAGCCACCTTGAAAAAAATTTCCACTATAAACTTGCAGAGTTCAACAAAAAACTTTTTGACAATCCACCCTGCACAAAACAAAATGTCTGTTCTTATTCCTTAGATGATCAGAGACTACTGAGCGACCAGTACATTCTCTTAACTGATTACAACCAATCTGAGCATGCTTGGAACATGTTTAGATTTCATAATAAAATTGGTATCATTACTTCATAAACACTCCATGTAAAATCAAAGGTAAGTCCAAAATCTGATGATAGTTAAAAAGAAAAACTCTTCAAAGTGTTTAGAAATATGAAGCATCTAACTTTTTAGTGGGTGAAACAATGATTTACCTCCAAAAATTAACAACATTTCACACTTAACAATATAATGATTTACCGCTACAAATTAAGTTGCTTATCACTTAGTAATATTTATACATACAAATGTTTAGTTAACTTCATTCTTGAATGTTCTATGCATTATGCATATAAAGAGTCAAAATAAAATAAACCACACACATATGCATATAAATCAAGCACATCAATTGAATGAAAGTTAATAATGAAAAAGAAAGAAAAGTCTACACACTTTATTGTATAAGCTATGGTCTAAATAAAAGTATATATTTTCCCCGGTGAAATATTGATAAAATGGCTGAAATTTGGAAAGCGTTTACCTGGTGTTTCAACACGAAGGTAGTGATATGGGTTTACACAAACTTCTCCCCTTTTAAGATTAAACGCGTATTCACAGGAATCGATTGCTCTTAATTCGTGATGACTTTGTAAATCAGGCCACCTCCAAAGGCGACAATAAATTACATGAGGAAGTCCTTTCTTAGTAGATACTTGTAATCTCCCGTCTAAAGACCTAAAATATAAACAATAGTCTAATAAAACAACTGATCATTTTTAGAAAATTTGCATAAAAATTTCAAAATGCAAGCAAAAAAGAAAAAGAAAAAAAAAAAAAAAGTTTTTCAAATTAATTATATATAATGTAGTTTGATAAAAGTTTCACATGAGAAGACTTTCATTTTCACAGATCGTAGTCAGACCGTCGTACAAGGTTCCCATATTTTTCAACAAAAAAATATATATATACTGATAGTGTTAATTTTTATTAAATAACATTTGTAACCCCAATTTGTTATTTTGTAAAGAAAAAAAATCTGAATGAGAATTGTGCTTTACCAGATCTATTAAAGTACGGCATACCTCTAATGGTATCTTAAGAAAGGCAATTCAAGTTAGCAATAATGCAAATTTACTCCCACTATTAAATACATTGATATACTGATAACTGATTTAAATTAATGATCAAAATTTATCAGAACTGTTAAAGAGATATGATGAGATCCCTGGGTAAAACGCAAAACAGATTATTACAAAATTCAAATTTAATACAAATTCTAGCTGCATGCTTATCATAGTGCATTAATTAAATAGCAGGAACATTTTAAAAGTTATACTTAAAAAAACAATCTCTTGAAATAAACATAATAATACCTATATACAAGTTCGTGTAATATCAATAGGAATCAAAGCAGGTTTTAATTCAAACAGGCAATTCTATTACCTATGAAACTTCCTTTACAGCATTCAATATAGTGATTGGATTTTCAAGTACTAATTCCTGATCTTCCAAGTTTGAGGAATTCAACAAATTTCAATGAATTTTAAACTTAATTTTTCCACAGAAAACGTTGAAAATTAGCTATATTTTAATTTCATTAAATAAGACAAAGAGTGCAAAAATTCAAATGTTTTTTAAAACTTTAAGAACATGTATAATATTTTTAATCAAAATAAATTGATATTGCTCTTACTACATTTAAGAATAATTAAGTAGTTAACAATTTATATAAAAACTAATTTTCACGTGGCCCAATAGAAAAAAAAATTTCCTCTTCCAAAAATGCTCTGTTTTACTAGGTAAAAGGTTCTAAGTGACATTTTTGTGAAATTAAGAGCATCATCTTTAGAAAATATTGCCAATGCAGAAAATTTCAGAAAATATAGAAAAAGCAACTGACTTATTTTACTTAATACATAAAAACTTAATTATTAGAACAAAATTAACGTAGAAAAAATAGGCAATTGGATAAAAAGTCCCCTCACAAAATTGTCAACATGAAAAGGAAAAGAAAAAAAAAACAGTAGATTTTACAAAATATAAATTTTGCATAATATACTAAATATTTTAGACACAGATAACTTAAAGTATTTTATAATATACACCGGGGGTAGCTAAAATTCGGCCTGTTGGAGCTAAACTGTTCAATTTAAAAACTGTCAGATTTAATCAAGATATTCAATGTTTAGTTGAGTACAATATATCAGTCCTGAAAAGTCATTAACATACTACTTTATTTATAAATGATTTGTCTTTTATTAATAGAAAAAGTCAAATCACGCCCTTATGAGGTAAAACCGGATACACTTGTTAACAGTATGGAAATACTATAATCAGTGTAAAAGAAGGAGATATTTCTATTTTATAAGACATTTTAAAAAAATTATGTATATAATTTACATGTGACGCAGTCAAGCCCGTACTCAAGGAAGGGAGAGAGGGTGAGAACTTGCGCCCGAAACTATTGAGAACCCGACCTAAATTCCTTACAAAAAATATAGTGCTTATTGATTAGTTTTTTTTTAAAGAAAACTACAGCGTATTTCATTATATCTATATAAAAGTTATAATTTTATATAGAAGGTCTTCCAAAATTCTACAAATTATAAAAATGAGACTTTCTGTGCTTTGAAGATGCACATAGCAATAAATTTTGTCCCAGGGCCCATAAAACTTTTGTTCAGCCTCGGATGTAGTAGTCTTCTCCCTCTGCTGCACTGCAGATTTCATGGGCCCAGCATAAATACACATTAAGGGATAATCAGTCTTACCCCAAGAGCAGAGATCGAAATGAATTTTGAATATTTTACAATATTTTTGAAATATACTCTTTTATATAAGCATTGCATTTTGAAAATATTAGAATCAATAAAAACATACTGCATACATACAATAATTTGTTTACCCTGATGAAATAAATAAATTTTAAAACTTAACTGAAAGATAAAATATAAAATGCAGAAAAGCACCTCAATAAAATTTATGCTAGCTACAATCAAAAGTATAATGAATAAGATTAAAAAAAAAGAAAAACTTTTGATCTTAGCTTGTTCTAAAATTGCATTTTTTGAATAATTTTAAAAACTATCTAAACATGGAAATGATGATGGTCTGTATTATTCAAAAGAATTTCTAGGAGACATTTTAACTAGACTTTAAATTTTCTCACATTAATTAATTTTAATTATCTTTTACGAGAAGAGCAATAATATATTGAGTTTTAAAAATTACATATATTCATTTAAAGTAACACAGACTCATATTAGCAATTAAACAAGATTAAAAAGAATTTTATGGAAAAATGTACTATTTTTCACCTGGTTTATTTAACTATTAAGATTTGATGTAAATTATAGAAAAAAATCCAAGTTTAAGTTTTTTCTCTTAAAAAAAAAAAAAAAAAAAAAAAACCAAGCTTGCATTATAAAAAATCATGATTTAAACCAGACAAGTCTGCTTCAAATTATTTATTATAAATGAGGCTAACTTTCGTATTTAGTTGTAATATTTATTTAAATAATCAAGCAAGCAATAAACTGAATAAAAATCTATAAATTTTAATAGAGATTTCTCTTTTTTCTTTTTAGAATATTCTCAATTTCAGAGAATTTTCTAAAATATGCAGACACCAAGAAGATGTTTAATTAAACCAGTAGATCAGGAGAAACTCCTAAAATCCAGTAGAGTTTACAGCTATGCCTCTAATTCTTTGTTCTGGTGTCATTTTTAATTAATCATTATTCTGGTCTAGGCACTCAAGATAAGGTTGGGTAATAAAAATAGAAAAGCAATTTACTTCAGATAATTATATGCAGTAATGTTTGACCTAAAACTGTCAGCTATGGTTTATAGACTTTGTATTTTAAGTAAAAAATAACTAATTGGAACAATGATTTTAGTGAGTGGTACTTAATCCTTACTAATCTGATCCATCTAATATAAGCATTCATAAATCTAAATTTATATACCATGATAAAAAAAAAACGGTTAAATTATGCTGAATATAATGCCATCTTCTTAAAAACTTCAGGTGCAATTTCATGGCATTTATTTAGTATTTTACGCTTGAATTAAATCTTTTGATAAATTAGTAATCTCTTACAAATTGTTATGCAATTTTACTATCAGTAATAAGGGGACATATGGACATATACCACTCTCATTCTTAGGAAGATTAGGCCAGTTTGCAATTTTGGATTATTATTTTTTTTTTTTTGCTTGCTAAGTGCTTTGATATCTAAAAATTACGTATTTGAAGGTTTACAATTAAGAAATATATAAAAAGGACTCAAGTTTTAAATTTTAATGCAGCCTCACAGTCCGTAGCGCTGAGAGTGCGCCTAAAAGACTTCAAAAGTGTTTTTGTAAAAGCTACACTTTTCAAGTCAGCTTAACTTATTACTTGAACAAATCATCTCAGATTGATTTCAAATTTAAACTGTAATTATAATATGATTTTTTTAAATTTTTTTTTACAAAAATAAGTAAAATTATTATTTTTTTCACTTTTAAAATTTTTTAAATTTAAATATTTTGGAGTTTTTTAATAGCGCATATTCAATAAATCCAACTGTCAGTTTTTGCATGTTAAATTGAAAAAGTAATTGAAGCTGTCAATATTAATATATACAAATCTACATTTTCGAGAAAAACCAAAAAAATGTGTCAATTGTGGAAAGATTGTTTTAATTGCTTCCAAATTGTTGGGTTTTCTTCTTTAAGCAGTCTAGAAAATTACACGGTATTTTTTAGACTAGGTATTTTTCGGTAAACAAGAAATAAAAATACTTATTTTTGTAAAAATGTTGCATAACTCCTTTTAACATTGACTGCTTCAATTCTTATTTATCCCATCTTAATAATTGCAAAAGCTGCTGTTTTGACTACACATCTTTCAACAGGAAAGACTTTGACAAAGAAAAAGTTATACAGTCGAATTTTTCTTTAGTCACTTAATTTTATTTTATTTGCACTTAATTTCACAAAAAACGTCATTTTTCAAAATATGCTAATTTTTTCCAAAATTATTAAAAATAGCCGATTTTATGATTGGTATTTTTTTTAGAAAGAATTACGGAATTCACTAAAATCTCGGAACTTATAAACTACTAATATCGGAAATGGATTTAAAAATATAAGAATATGTATATATTTATGCTGTAATTTGCATTGCACAATAGATACTTTTTGAAAAAATTAAATAGTAAAAAATAAGCGTCGTAAATGGTAAAATCGCTTTAGGTCAGATTTTATCATTTGATTAATAAGAAACTACAACTGCAACTATATAATTAAATGCTATGTGCAATAAAAAGTGGGTGAGTTTACCGTAAACTAATTGTAAAATCCGGCTGCTTGTAAATACCGCCGGAATGTGCAAAACCTATTGGGAAAGGCTTCAGTATTTTTTAATCATTCAGATATTTTAAGGGCTTATAATAGTCTGCCCATATGCAGATGCTTAGTAAATGAGCAAAAAATCACTTGCGCTTAGGCTGAATTTGCTTAAACTTATTGCAAACTGTCCAAAAAATATCAGACTAATTGGACAATGAATGATGTTGTAGTTGTCGTAAGCCATTAAGGCAAGATTGGTGCACTTCTTGTTTTCTTGTCTTGTTCTGCCACACACATACGTCACAGCCAGCTTTACATGGAGGACACATTCATCCATCCGCAAATCGTAATTTTTCACCTGAACCAGAGCACGATCAATCTCCGATCCAGCACCTCCAGAGGTATTGATTTGTTATGGGAACTTGGATGACTTTGTAACCCCGGAAGATTTAGCGTACACCAGTCACCATTTTGGACAAGGGGGCCGGCGGCGACCGAATTCACGATCTGGCCCAACGCCCTACCAACCAGGCTATCCCGGCCTTAATGAATTATAGATTATATATACATAGCTTGAAGGTATGAGGGCATACTGCAATAAGCTTAAAAAATGTCAGGCTGATTAGAAAATAGACTTTCCCAAATACCCTGGTGTATAGAAAAATTTCCGCGGCTGCCTGTAAAGAGCTGAGTAATTCAATCTATCGGACTCACTAGGTGCATGACATATGCACCTAGTGAGTCCGCGTGTATGAAAGACATTGTTAAAAGCGACAATATCTGGCGGTTTTATCAGAAAATTTAAAGCTACTTTTTCTAAAAAAAAATTTAAGAAGAAATGTAAATTATCTAAATTCAATAAATTTGTTTTTAATTTTGAACAACTAAAAAAAATCTTGATTAAATTTAATTAATTTATAGAATTAAAACAAAAAATTTAAATTGAAAAAAAAAAAAAAAATCTGTTATAACAGCAATAATTTAAAATAATTAGATCATCGGGAGCATCATTCATTTAATTGGTTTATTTAAAACCTTTACACTCTCACAATAACAAGATTAAAAGTACAATGATTCTTCGTAAAACATTTTTTTAAACGTAGTTAAGAAAATGTTAAAATAAATAAATAAAAGTCCACAAAAACATAAACAATATGGCGAATGTGGATTATCTAAAAATAAAATTTTCTTCTCTCGCTCTACCGAAAATTTTCATTAAATAAGCGTGAGAGCAAAGTTAATTGTTTAGTGTCATTTATCGGAATGTTTGAAAGAAAAAAAATTTAAATTACTTGGCAAGTTTATCAAAAAAAGGCCATATTCTTTAAATCTTGATACTCGAATAAAAAATAGTAAATAAAAATTAATATAGTTTTATTTTTATCCAAATCAGATTTTTTTAAAATTTAAGTCGAAGTGTGAATTTGATTAATATAACAAGTTTATTTTTATATTTTAATAAACTAGTACATATCCCAAAGAAGTTTGATTATTTTATAGAATTAAACGGAAGAAAAATAAGTTTATTTGCATAAAAACAACAAAACAATTTTTATTTTTATTTAATATAATTAGATTGGCTCCCAAGTATTATTAATGATGAAATTAGTTGATTTCAAATAACTAACAATAAGTAAATACATTTAATTCTAAACGAAACGAAAATTAAAATAAAATATATATATATAGCTAAGAAAACGGTATAAAAATAAAATCTCTCAAAAACACGAAACAATATGGTGAACGTGTCATTATCTAAAAATAAAATTTTCCTCTCTGAGAAACGTAAATTTTCATTAAAAGAGCGTGAGAGCAAAGTTAATTGTTTTGTGTCATTTATCCAAATTTATGTGGACTGAATGCGACAAAGTAACTCATCAAACACATAACAGGTAAGAGAGAAAAAAGGGGGGAAATGTAAACACGTGAAGAGCAACGTTGCCGTCGGAGAAATCCTTTGCTTACCCCTATTGGTAGGAGTGGAATCGACTGTCTGATTTTTCAGACGAGAACGGGGTGGGTAGAACGGCCAAGTAGACATATTCATTAACAGCGAAAAGGAATGCAAATGATAGACTTGAAAAATCCTGATGCTTTCAAGCAAATCCCTTCAAGGGAAAATCACTTTTTGATAAAGCACGATTCTCGATGATTAAAATCAACATGAAATATATTCCTCAAAAAACAGCTGGCAACTCGTATCAATCACTAACGTCATAAGGTAAAGATCTTGAAAGGTCAATAAAATTGGATTTTTTTTAAGCATACGCTTGACGTAAAAGCGATTTTTCTTACATCGAAATAAATATGAAAGACATTCCCGAGGGAGGCATAAATGTTCTAATTTATTACAAGAAATAAATAAAAACGATAACTTAAACAGTACAAAATAATTTAATTCATTAATTTATAGATATTTTCTTAGACACAAAATTCATTTTAGGATTAAGTTTGAAAGATATCCGAGTAATTTTTCACCGTTTAATTCTGCTGATCTTATTAATCATTAGTCTGATCCTGTCAAACATAGTCATCGCTGTTAGATTTATTTGATTGACGGAAATTTATTTATTTTTCCCAGAAGAACTTAGTCAAACTTTCAAAAATAAATCATAGTTAAATCCTAACAAATAATTTTATAGAACTATACCGCACATTCGTACACATAACTAAAAACAGCTAGGTAACTGAAATGTCATTTTTTTTTTTTAATGAAATAAGTTTTTTTCTTCTTATATTGAAATTGAGTATTGATCAAATTCGGTGCTCTGATAGTATTTTTACAATTTTCACTCTAAGCGAAATGACTTTTCTTTTCGTGAAAATATGTATCAAATATGAAAAAAGTATGTATTTTATTTAAATAACGAGGTGAGTTTTGATCAAACAAAGCAGTGCGCCTTTACCTTTTTATCGCCATGGACTGGTCAACATTTTATAATTTTAACGAATCCCGCTGGTGGGGGAAGGGGACGTTAATTGTTTATAATTTAAATCGTTTTGATTTAATAATTTTTATTTAAACATGCTTTCAAAAGAAGAAAAATAAATAGTTACATACGCGGTATTGGTGAAAAAGCCACAGGCTATTAAAAATATCATAACATGCTTCAAAGAATACTACAGGGGGAGTTGACTTTTCCTATCAGATTTGGTTTGAAATCATTTGTTTTAATCAACAATATATCAAAAATTAATGAAAATTCCACGAAATTATTAAATTCATTGAAAAAAAAAATTATGATAGTAATATATATAATTAATGAAAATTATTCATACTAAATAATAACTAATTAAAATGCCGACAAAATTGGGAACACTGTTGCCAACCATTGCTATATGGATAACGATATCGTTTGTTATCGAAGGGAAATAATAGGATTGTATGTAGAGTTTATAGAGATGTTTAAATGTTTACCTAAAAAGTAATAACGTTATACGGTCTTAATAACCTTTAATCCTATCGTCAGATTTTAACGCCTTAAAAAGTTATAATGTTTAGAGAACCTAATCTTCAAATGGCTAACTAATTAGTCCAAACGATACTTTAAAGTTAAAAATCAGATACAAAACGCACTTCTTAGGTATAAACAAACCTTTTTTTTCCCCCTGCGGAATAGAATTCTCAACCCTCAAAACATTCAGCAAAATATGATTATGAGCGAAATAGTTAAGTTGGAACAGAGGTTGAAAGTTTAAATGCTTTAATATTAATTTCACTTTTTGCGAATTTTTCAATCTCAAAGAAGGGGTATTTTTTGTTGTGATTTTTCAAGAACTATTCAGACGATTCCTTTTAAATTTTGAATTTTGTCATCAACTCTTCCAAGACTGCAATTTCTAATATTTTTTTTTTTTTTTTTATTTTAATAAAATAAGTTTTTCTTTTTGAAAGCACATAGTTTTATTATTGATAATATTACAAATTAAATGATTTATTACTGTTTTTTTTTTTTTTTAAATCTGGACACACTTTTTGTAGTATGGCCCTGGGACTTAGATTTCCCATTAGTTTTTTTGGGTTTCATATATGATGTTCCACCAGTAACAGATAAAAAAAAAATAATATACCACTTTCAAAATCATACAAATTATGAATGAAATGCATGCAAAAACTAAGTAATTAGTAAGCAAATACGAGATTATTAATAATTATAATTATAAGAAAAAAGTGAAGAGCCTGAAGCAATATAATTATAAGATATATTTTTGTTCAGGAAAGCGTTTTTGGAGAAAAACAAAACAATACGATTTCCATGTAGGTAATAAGATGTTTTTATGCATTATGCTGTTATCTTGTAAAATTTCCGGAAATTTTCTAAGAAGCTACTTGGAAAAAATATTAAGAAAGAGTTAGAAGTAAACATATTACCTCGAGCAATTCTTTTATATTATTTTTGAAGAAGGATGAGAGAAATAAGCAAAATTTACTTACACTAAATTAATTATTTTCTTTAAAAAAAAAATTTAAAAAATCGATGCAATTATTTTGAACTTTAATTGAATATTCCGGTCCATGAATATAAATATTTTAAATATAAAAGAAGTAGGGGGAAAAATAGAGCAAATATGCCACTGTAAACAACCCCAGTGGATAAAATCATAGGATTTCTTTGCCGCCAGAGAAACAACGTGAAACTTTCCGCATAATGCAAAAAACCAGTTCTAATCAAAATGTTTTTCACGAAGCAAACTTGATGTAGGAATTCCCTTGTCTTCTGAGTTAAGTCTAATTACAAGGTTAAGGAGGTATGAAGAAGTATATCGGTAGAGCAACGCAATATTAATATCAGTGTGTCGCTCTAACCAGGAAAAGCGTACTTTATTAATACGAAAGATTTTTTAAATTTTTTACACAGTATGCTTTAATTTATGAGAGACGTAAATATTAAGAATTATTCTTTTTTGTTACTAAATTATAGACAATTTAACAGTTGATAATCTATAAATAGATACATAGCAAAAGGTCTCCACTCTATTTCAAAAATGAAATTCCCCGAGTAATCCAGGAAAATGAACAAAATTTCAGACCACATTTTCGTTATATCCATCAATATTTTATCAGTAGTAAAATACTTTTAACTCATTTATCAATGGTTGAATAAAATAATAGAAAATATGTCAAATATTAGGTTTCGTAGGTAACAAAATTTCACTAGACCAAGGCTTAAAGCATAATTTTATATTACATATTACTGCTTGAAAATCTCAAAATTTTCAGATGCCTGCAACCATGTTATCCCACAAAATACATGCCCGATTAAATATTTAACATGACAAAACTTTTTTTTTTTCGAATGCATATCAACGAAAACATATAAATGTAACTATTCATCCTCATTCACCAGGAAGACGAAACAAAACAGTAAAAGTAAATATGAATAAAGCTGAAACAAAACAAAAACTTAACATTAAAAATAAAATAAAAAAATCCCCTGCTCTGATTCTTCTTGCACTGATTGAATTTCTTTAAAAATTTGAAGAAGAATGAAGGAATTTGAGCTTCTTTAAAAATTTAAAGCAGTTGAAGTTAAAATTTAAATATTTAATTATTTCATTTTATTATTATATGTCATTTCATATTACATATCTGGCACTACAATGTTTGAATCATGATAGACGTACATGTATATAAATTGAACATGCATATAAATTTTCACAAGAATCCGAAATATTTGAAAACTAAATGTAATACAGTTTATAAATAGTCATATCAATTACCATTTGAAATTTGCTGATGCGACATGATCTTCTGGACTTGGTCTAGGGCTTTAGACCAAGGGGATAAGCAACAAGAACAACAAAACCATTTAAAATAAGAGTTGACACAAAGTGCTTTGTACAAATTATTCTAATTACAATAAATTCAACCATATTGCACTAGAAAATTTTTACAAAAAATAATTATGATAATTGTAGTTTTACTTCTATTTTTAGAAAGCAAACAAACAAATGAGAAAAAATTGATGAGCAGACATTTCTGATTTCTTTTTTAATAGCACCTCTAAGCTTTTTCCCATAAAAATTAAAAAGCTAAATTCAGAGAACACCGTACAGAACAATAAGTAAAGATTTTTTCTCTGTCACTTGATTACAGGTTTAACTATATAAGGATTAATTCCATTTATCTAGTATCACTGTATAAATTTATTTTTTATTTAAATAACATGAAAGAACCTTTTATTTATAAATTTCGCTTAAATGTATGTTAGATTATACTGAACTTATAAAATATAAATCACTGTCTGACTGCATAGAGGTATCAACTTTATTTCCCTAAAATTAAATTCCATCCAAATTCCAGGTTTCTCTAACTTCGTGGACACCCTGAAGCAGTTTTCGGGCCATTACCGGTAAAAATAGAAATTGAGCCTATCTTCTTTTTTTTAAAAATTTTTTTTAGTTATAATAATGAACGTAATTAGAGCGTCATATGAAAAATTCCATAACGTTAGAAGCCACAACTTTTTTTTTTTTCTTTCTTCATCACTCTTATTTTATATTTTGAAGTAATTTTAGAGTTAAGAGTATCGAAGCGAAACAGATGTTGTTATGCTACGTACTAACTACTAAAGAATCAAGGTTGGGTTTTCCCAACACTCGGTAACCGAATCGGTAAATGCAGAATTTGTCTCGATTCACCGGGAATGTACGAATTTAACTAATAAAAAAGAAAGAAAAAGAGAGGTAAAAAACTAAATTAAGGAAGGAAATGTAGTGATTTACACAGTTCACGCCAGAAAGTCTTATAAATGGATGTTGTTGAATAGGTCATTTTCAGTCTTTCCCAAGTATAACCGAATATAGTTAGCATAGCTTTACATCTCCTATGCTAAACATTTTTCATGCACTGAAAAAAAAAAAGTATTCAGAATAGAGAGGAGTCTCTTTATATTGGTTCCAGTTGAAAAATTCGCTATTCAATATATAAAATTAAAATATATAAAATTTCGTTATGCGTCAATTTTGTAGTAGCCTAATTAATTATTCGATATGCTAGGTTATAAAGTATGACTTTTAATTAAAAATTTATGAAAGAACGTTTAAAACAAAATCTTTCACATAAGTAAAGCATGTTATGTGTTGTCGCTGGAATGAATAATGCTAATGTTACCAGAAACAGACATGTGTAAAAACAAATAAATTGAAAAACTTTTATTTATTTTTTTTTCCAAAAAAAGTGAAAAGATTTAACGCCTGAAAATTTTCAAAAATGATGAAAATCGAAAAGATAAATCTTTAAAAAAATCCGTTACATTTAGAAAACCACTTTCGCAAAATGGAGAATATTTTGAATGTTATTTACAGTTTTGATTAAACATTTTGTTTTAACAAAATGTTTAATCAAAACAAAAAACAAAAATTCACAGTAGGTATACAAATTCACAGTAGGTATACTTAGTTGTAGGAAAACTCTAAAACACTAATTCCAAAACGTTAACTGCATATTTCCTGGATAATAAAAATTTTCGTTAGTGTCAGAGAGGAAAATTTTACTTTTTTGATAACTACGTTTACCACATATTCAATGTTTTTCTACCATCGCCATCTTGAATTTTAGGTTAAATTTTTAATCTGAGTTTTCTTGATATTTTTTGAACTTAACAAATTATTGATTATATTGTACAATAAACACAATACCTTTCAAAAAAGAGGTAGAAAATAAAAGAGTCGTTTTATTAAGATTAGGAGAAATGACGCTAGATAACTTTTAAAACTTTAAAGCAATAATATGATATGATTTGTGGTTTCGAGTAAGTAATTAAAGACTACACCTTTCTCAATTTTCAGATATTCTAAAATCTAATTTTATTATACTTTTAACTGATGAAAACCAATTTGGATGACGCTGGCAAATTCTTTTAACGTTAATTGCATAAAAACAAAGGCACTTATCAAAAATCTAAAAACAGGCAATTATATACGATTTAACAACTGATTAAAAACTATTGATTGCAGAATTATATTGGTATAAGTTTGTCGAAAAAATTAATAGAGAATCTAAAATACTTCACGCTTTATATTTCAAATTGTGATTGAGTAACGGCCTTGGTATTTTACGTGTTTCAAAAGATACTGTCAAATAGAGTAAATATCCATCATCAATTTAGTAGTAAAAATTAAATAAAGAGGATTAAAAGCATATTTAGAATTTTTCTCCCTGTCTCCACCCCTTCGACAGTTCGAGTTCGGTCGGAAGAGGAAGGGACTCTTAATAATCTGACATATCGAAAGTCGATCTTCATTATTGAATCATTGCAAAATGAATATCCGCTTTACAAAACTGTGCTCAATTTTTCATTTTTATTGTGATGATATACATGCTACCGTAAAAAGCTGAAATCTGTTTTACGCATAATTAAATATTAATATAAATTATACCTTAATTCAGTGTTTTTATAAGTGACTAAAAATTAATCAATACTGAAAGACACTATTTGAAATTCTGATTTGGCTATTTATAACACCTTTTTGTTAGAAGCCGATTTTAATACAAGTTTAACGGTGTAATCAAACATTGCAATTTCAGAAGTTGACACGATCATCCTTAATTCGACGTTTTAACAAGTGGCACAGGATTAATAATTATTAACCTTGAATCATAACGAAGTTAGGGAAAAATGAACAATAGAAATTTAATTCGGCTATAATAGTATGTCATTCTCTTGTTTCTTTTGGACCCGAGCATGTAAAAAAAACTAGCATCTTTAGTTCTACGTTACAAGTGGCATATGGTTAATCACAGAGATAATAAGAAAGAAAATAATAGAAATTTAATTCGCATATTAAAATTTTTATAGCCGAACTAAATTAATACGTACGAATTACGTACGTACCGAAATACTATTGGTACGTATTTTTTCCAATTGTCTAGTTTCTTTTCGACATCAGCACATCGAGGAAAAAAAACGAGCATCCTTACGTTTTAACAAGTGGCATAGAATGTTGAGAAAAAAAAACTAGAAAAATTTACTAACTGGTATAACGAAATTCTAATAATTTGTGCTACACCGTCTGAAACGAATGCTGTGGATTTTCTTTTTCTCAGCGCTGTGATAAACGTTTGACGGGGCATTTCAGTTCGACCTTTGTCGTTATTCAAAAATGGTCAAGACATTCTTTGCATTGCTTTCTCTTAAAAATTATACCCTTTTCTTTTTGTTGACAGGGTTTAGATATTTTATCATGAAAATATGAGTGGGGGGTGCTATATAATTTGGAAGATATAGCTCCGAAGAGTCCAGCAAATAGATGGAAAACGACAGGAAGTTTAGATTATTAGAGCTAATGTTGTTTTTTGCGTATTTGGCAATAAAACTAATAATAGAAAAAATTCCAAAGAAAATTCTATGTTAACAAATAATTTTAAAAATTATTTATTACTATTTCATTTAATAACGACGGAAATTCTATTAAAAAAAAATAATGTATAGTTTTTAAATCCGAACTTTGAATTAAATCGATTGAATAGCTCCGGAGCAATAAAATTTCGGAACATTTATGGTTTTTAACTTTCATTTTCACGAGAACTATCCCATCAATATCGTTTATCATTATTATTCGTGGATCACTATTAAATTTATTTATAATAAAATAATTAATTCAACCAATTAGTTTCATCTTTAATGGTTTTATGGTTCATAATATTTAAATTACAAATATAATTTAAATTCATAAGTATTTTAGCAACGGTTGACAAAAAAAAAGTTCTGAATTTAATTTAGGACATTTGCATATACAAAATTAAAAAAAAATTATAAAACACCTCTAAAAAGTATTAAAATATTATTTGATTACAAAATTAAAATTTTAAGTTAATTTTATTTCAAATTTTTCTAGTAAATTTAAAAGTTACGACTAAACAATATTTATACAGATTCTATTAATGGGGATCAAAATCGAAAATTAAATTTAGGGGGTTCTATGAATAGTTTCGAAATTCCTGCGTCTTCTTTAGCAGCAACATTAAAATTTAGTTTTTTTGTTTAGATTTTTTTTTTAAATTTTATTTTTGTAATATAAAAAAGAGAGCGAGAGAGAACAATAGTGGTTTTAACTTTCAAGTAATCATTTCATCATAAAACAGAATGAAGACAAGTTTCACAATTCTATTTTTCCGTGTTTAGCAATCATTAAATTTGCTTAGTCGACAGATTGTGAAAGTTATTCGAACCAATAAATTAATTTAACGAACTTAATTTTAAACTTTTGGAAAAACTGCTGAATGGATAATGAATATTTAATTGGTAAGTTCTATTTTATTGTCGCAATAATTACACTGGGAAACATTTTTTTTTCTTTTTTTTTTTCTGTTGAATGAAATCTTTTAACATATTTTAGATACTTTCGTATCTCTGATTTCAAATCTGCAATCAGTTTCTCTCTCCGAGCTATATTTTTAATAGATATTTTGTCGAAATGTTGCATGAAATCTTTCAACATATTTTAGATAATTTCGTATCTCTGATTTCAAATCTGCAATCAGTTTCTCTCTCCAAGCTACATTTTTAATAGATATTTTGTCGAAATGTCGCATGAAATATTTCAACATATTTTAGATACTTTCGTATCTCTGATTTCAAATCTGCGATCGGTTTCTCTCTCCAAGCTACATTTTTAATCGATATTTTGTCGAAATGTTCAAATTTAAAAACGTTATATACAACAGGAGGTCGCATAAATTGTATACAAACTTCTAGGAGTTAGGACACAGTATAAGGATTAAAATTGCATATGAGACTATACCTGGAAATGCCATGTGTCGCCAGGGGGGGCTTCCCTATAACGAACTGTTTCTTCGTGTGCTTCTAAACAGGTAATATTAGTAAAGCGCCTCTAGCCACGTACAACGACATTTGCGGACATGGGTTCTTATGCAATTTTAATTCTTACGATGTGCTCTAACTCCCCTATAAGTTTGTCGCTACATTTAAGCGACCCCCTGTTATATATACCGTTTTTAAATTTGCAAATTTTTATAGGTTTTTAAATTTATACATATGGACAAATGATAGAATAAAATTTAAAAAAAAAAAATCAACAACTGTAGGAACAAAACTAATTTCAGATGTGAAATCCTCACACCTAAATAAGGCAAGGTTAAGTATTTGTATATATGCAACAAAAATTTTGTTCCCCAGTGTTATCTATTGTTGTTACCAAGAATAGGAAATACGTTTTCGGGAAAAAATGTTGCATAATAGGGTTAATGAATTAACTTTAGTTTAAATTCAGTACATATCAAAGATACATCTCATGGATTTAATATTTATTTGCAATTCAAATTGCCAGAATATGATATTATGTGCATTATTTGACATACTAATGTAACATGCACAGAGCACAAAAAAAAAATATATATATATAATACTAATAATAAAATAAAATTTTAAAAAAATGAAGAAAAAAAACGTTAGTAACGTTTGTTCTAATTACCAGATTTCCACGAACTTAAAGACTCAATCTTTCGGTTCGAAAGTTTTACTAAAATATCCTAATAATTAGTACAAATGATAGTTGAAGTTAAAAATCTGACACAAAAATGAACTAAACTTATGTTTGGATTTAGAGAAGGACCGGATTTAAAACCAGCATTTTTTTTTTTTTTTTTTTTTTTCTTTTTTCCCCTAGTCCCTTGTTATGAACGGGTCGTACAAAAGTGTTCAGAATAGTTGAATTGGCTAGAAATTCTGTTTCCACCGAGATAACATAGCAGTTATCTGAATAGCTCATTTTTATTTATTTTAGTTCCATTTTTCAATAAATGAGCTTTGAAATAAATATAATGTACTACAATAAAAAGTTCTGTAAGTAACCGATGAATGATTAGGATTAAGCCCATGTGTGATT
This sequence comes from Parasteatoda lunata, assembly GCA_949128135.1. Lineage (NCBI taxonomy): Eukaryota > Metazoa > Arthropoda > Arachnida > Araneae > Theridiidae > Parasteatoda > Parasteatoda lunata. Next base: position 25,792,853 of record OX421980.1, read on the forward strand.
TTGGAAGATATGTCTTTTCCTTTAGGAGGGATCTTATTACCTAAAAATGCTCACAACAAAGTTTTAAAAAAAGATATCTAGATACTCGAATTTTTGTTAACTTCCTCTAGTCCACTGCGTGTGTTCAGAAAGTTTCAAAAAGGTTTTTCCCAATACTGCATTTTTCAAATTGGCCAAACTCATAACTTAACAACTTCATCGATTGATTTCAAATTTAAACTGTTTATTTCAAATTACATTCTTCACAGAAGTGCCTAGTTCTTTCGCTAAAAATAATTTCCTGGCAATTTTATTGAGGCATTTTTATTAAAATATAAAATGGCCTTTTTTTAAAAAATTGATGCATCAAAAAACTCTTAATCCCATCTGTAGCTATAAATACACATAACTGAAAAAAAAGAAAGAAAAAAATCTGTTTTCATGCTAATTGTATTGCAACTGATTCGGGCGATAACACCTTTCAAAAGAAAAAATTGGAACAGTCGCCTTTTTGTTTTGTATTGCTTTGGAAAATACCATTTTAAGAGTTTATAATTGTATAATACATAAAATAAATTTTCTTCAGAATTCTGATTTATTCTATCACATTGCTGAAAAGAGTCCCCAGTACATGTTTGTTTCTATCTGTCACTAGAACAGCCAAACCCCTTAAGATAATTTCTAGGGGAGAAGTCTAAAATCCAATCAAGTAACAGAAAACACTTTGATAACAACAATAAATAAATTTGTCTTACTTCACTATTTACTATGCTGAGAATTTTTTGCTGAAATGGCCTTTTGGAACTCCATCTTATCGGATGCAGGACAAAAAGAGGATTAAATTATATTGATAATTTTAATCAGTGTTGGAAAACATCATAGATGATTAAAATTACAAACAACAAACCCCATAGAAGGGGAAAAAAGAAAAAAAAGGTAAATGCTACAGTAATTATTCGCATCACTTGAACCGAATCGCAATATACCACGTGAACTTATTTAGTTTGTTTATATCAATCACACTGGAATGAAGTGTAATCAGAATGTGTTAATGAAAAGGAGAAGCATAATGATAATATTTGGTCATAAAATCTTGTTAAAACATTGCGTAATTTAGATAAGCATTATTTAGTCCTCACACATGACTTCAATTTAGTTCTCATGAATGCCGGACCTTGCTCTTCGAAACTTTAGCCCAGGAAAATAAAAAAAACCACAGTTTGTAAGCAGTAATCGGTAGAAGTTAGATTGTAAGAGCTAGTTTTTAAGCAAGGCAGGGTTGGATATTTGATATTTTTTATGAAATTATCAGATTTTTTTCTTTAAGTAAAATTTAGATCATTTTTTATACCAAACATTTCTTTATTAAAGTATTATAGGTCAAAATCGATGGGTCATTCGGTATTTTAAGAAAAATAAAAAAAAAAAAAAAAAATAAATCAAAAAACACCTCAATTTATAACGCCTCTACGGTCACAAGTGAACCAAAAATCAATTCACGGATGTATACTAACTTATTCAACTTTTATATAACTCAGCCCTGAGCTTGAAGAACGTTCTTGATTAGTTGAATATAGAAATAATTATAAAAATATCGTCTGCTCAGATTAGTTAACATATTTAAGGCCGATTCTTGGAGCAATTAAGATCGTATTTTTACCCGTGGTAATCCGATAATTAGAAAAAAGTTAATGTATTTAATTTTTTTTCTTGGATTTACTTCAGTGCATACATGTCGCAAATAATAAGCAAAAAACGGCGGGAAATACAGATCGATAGCAAAACTTTTTTACAGCATGGAATATATTTTTATATATTTTTTTTTTTTCAGATTCCCTAAACATTTTCGGGATTAAATTTTTTAAAAAAAGAATGTGAGTGGTCATATTATCTCAACATTCCTCATTTTACAAAACATTTATTAATTTAAAGAACAATTCGTCCAATATCACTTCGAAAATCTTATAGTGTGACAGAAATCACTTATGGCATATCTTTCATACTAAAAATATGAACTTGTTCTCGTATCTTACGTTTAACGGTAAGTTAATATTTTTTATCTCCAATACCCACCTGGAGAATGACTTATGTCATAAAGATTCCGTCCTTTAATTCCTTACTAATTCTATTAAAATTTATTAACTTAAATATTTAATTTATGGCCGATCGTTTTCGTCTGTATTACCATTTTTAAAAAGTCCTAATGTGTACTAGTTACGTGTTTAGTTACAAACTGCTAATGAATCGATTATAAGGTCACTTTTGCGATGTCTCTTAGGGTGACCTTATATCGAGGTCTGACTGTATTATATATATATATATATATATATATATATATATATATATATATATATATATATATATATATATATATATATATATATATATATATATAATATATATATATATATATATATATATATATATATATATATATATATATATATATATATATATATATATATATATATATATAACAAAAAAAAAGCTTCTATTAATATTTTTATGTTATTTTCTCTGCTATAAAACTTCATCCTAATTAATTATTCAAATCGAAACACTTTTTCATACTTTTAAAAAGCCACATCCTGTTCTTAAATCTATTTTTGGCACAAGTATGCATAATTAAAAGCCAAGAAATTTTCCCCTTTAATCTTCGTGGGAATCACTCGACCTATTTCATAAACCAATAGTAATTTCTAAGATTTCCTTTTTTCCCTAAAATATAACAAAATAGAGGGAAATTCATTTACTACTTTCCCTAGGATAAAAACTTAAGCACACAGTTTTGGAGTCCGATTTTGAGCTCCGCCTTTGATAGAAAATATTTTGAATATACTATGTGAAGCTAATAAAATATTTTTTGCCTTCCAACTGCTATCTGCGTGGCCTAACAACACTCACCATGACTGCTACTCTTACAAGCCGAGCAGGATTATAAGAGCTGATGAAACGGGAGCAGGATACATTTGCAGTTGGTATAGCACTTTTTTTTCACTGGTTCCATTTTAAAAATGTCTCTATTTAGGGAAAAGAGGGAAATTTTAGAAATTACTATTGGTTTATGAAATAGGTCGAATGATTCCCACGAAGATTAAAAGGTAAAATGTCTTTACTTTGAATTATGCATACTTGTGCCAAAAATAGATTTAAGAACAGGATGTGGCTTTTTAAAAGTATGAGAAAGTGTTTCGATTTGAATAAATAATTAGGATGAAGTTTTATAGCAGAGAAAATAACAAAAAGATTAATAGAAGCTTTTTATGTTACACACACATATTATATATATATATATATATATATATATATATATATATATATATATATATATATATATATATATGTGTGTGTGTGTGTGTGTGTGTGTGTGTTACGCTTTAAAATCATTAACATTGTAAATTCGTAGTGTGGCCGGTGATTATTGAAAAATATACGGGAACATGGAGAAATAATAGAATTTTATTAAAGCCGGCCCAAAAATGAGAACATTACATGCTGGTGGATAGATAGAGAAGAGCAAATTGACCATGGAAAGAGAGTTTTAATCATCTTTCTAGACAATATATTTAAATATTAATAGGTCTTAGTAATGTGGGACTGATCAATTTCCTAAGCTACTAAAATCACATCATCACATTTTCTGAGATAATTAGATTAATATTTTTTTTTCTTCGTGGGAAAGATTTTAAATGATTGCGCGTTAGATACAAGCTCTATTTATAGATTATATTTTGATTATATAATTGTTTTAACGTTACGTAATATTCCAAAGCTTGTATCATTTAAATAATTCAAAAGAGCCGCGATGGCTCAGGGGATAGAGCGTTCGCCTTCCAATGAGGCGAACCGGGTTCGAATCCCAGTCGATACGAATTCCGCATCCGGCTTGCACTGACCACAGTGCTGACGTGAAATATCCTCAGTGGTAGACGGATCATGGGTTAAAGTCCCCTTGCCGTCAGGCTAACCGTGGGAGGTTCTCGTGGTCTTCCTCTCCATGTAACGCAAATGCGGGTTAGCTCCATCAAAAAAGTCCTCCACGAAGGCAAATTTCTCCCAATACTCGATCCAGGAGTTCCCTTGTCTTCTGGATTGGGTTCAAAATTACAAGGCTACGGAGTTGAACATTAGTAGCCGTAAACCCATTAAGTTGGGTCGGCTGTTCAACGACGGTTATAAAATAAAATAATTCAAAAGGCCGGGATAGCCTGGTCGGTAGGGCGCTGGGCCCATATCCAAGAGGTCGTGGGTTCGATACTCGCCGGCCGAAGACTCCCCGTGTAGTAAATGGTGACTGATGCACGTTAAATCTGTCGAGTCTCAAAGTCCTCCATGTTCCCATAACAAATCAATACCTCTGGGGGTACTGATCCAGGAGTTTCCTTGTCTTCTGGATTGGTTCAAAATTACAAGGCTACGGAGTTGAACATTAGTAGTCGTAAACCCATGAAATTGGGTCGGCTGTTCAACGACGGTTATAAAATAAAATAAAATAATTCAAAATATTCATTTTAATCATTTAAAAATTTTTCCACAAAAGAAATTAATATTTATCTAATTATCTCAGAAAATGTGACGATGTGTCATTAGTAGCTTGGGAAATTGATCAGTCCCACGTTACTAAGACACATCGTCACATTTTCTGAGATAATTAGATCAATATTATTACTTTCTTTGTCGGAAAGATTTTAAATGATTGCGCGTTAGATACAAGCTCTATTTATAGATTATATATTTAATATATATACATTTTTTTTACATTACACACACACACATATATATATATAAATTTGAGGTGGTAAAAATTTATAATCCTCAATACTTAAAATTTATATAATTTCAAAACCATGGAAGCTATTTAAAATAATTAAATATATAAAAGGTATAAATAGGAAAATATAAAATTTTAATAAATTTTTTTTAACGAATTTCGCGAACTTTTACCGTTTTTTCAGCATTGGTGAAGCAGCTTTAAAGACCTTAACTAAGTTCTCAGTTTTTAATTCTTCACGACAATACAGGAAATTAAGTAAAATTATATATTCGAAATACTATTCTACTACAATCCAAATCTTTCCATTGCTTACTCCAAAAATAAAAAGCAATGCAAGATAATATCATAAAATACACTATCTAATATTATATAGCATCAAAACCAATGCAAAATACTGTTATGGCGAAGGCTGTCAAACCTCGTTAATTCGACACTCTCGGGACCTCTGAAAAACTGACGAATTAAGCGGAGTGACGAATAAACCGGAGTTGCATTGTTTTTCGAAAAATTGGGAAATACCAATAAATTAACAATTATTACATACAGCAGCGAAATTTCAATTTCTTAAAATAAAAAAATAAAAACGTTAAAGAATTTGCATTAAAACAATTCAATTAAAACATAGCATCAGTAGAAAGACAAACAGTATGGTTTACAAACTTACTTTTATTTATTTAGGAATGAAAAAACCATCAATACGGGTTTGTTTGGTATGGGGATTACTTAGCATAATTATTTTTTCGAGTTTGTACACAGAGTTCAAATCTTCCTCGGTGCCAGATATTGAAGAAAAATATTTTCTTAGATCTTCAATGCACTGCGGAGCTTCATTTTTGGAAGGAGGAACTTTCACTTCATCCACGCTTTCAGTCTCTTCAGATGCTGGAACATGTCTTTCGCGGATTTCGTTCGCGATTTCCGAGACGGTTAGTTCTGGAGATGTCACGAGATTTTGGTCCATTCCAAGGTATGTTTCGTCATCCATTACATCTTTGTTGCGTTCTTTAAGTTGCCTGAGCAATTCAGATAAAGGGACGTCATCATCTTCTTCATCATTAACATCTTCTGACGAGCTTCGACTTTCAACAAATCCAGCATGCCTGAAGCAGTTTTTGATGGTTTTATCGGTCACATCAGCCCAACTCCTGTGAATGTAATTTATGCCATCTAAGATATTTAGTTTCCATTCTCTGCCTTCATCAATGGCTTTAATCCAGTCTCTTACAAGATGTTTCCGATAGTGTCTCTTGAAGCTGGAAATGATTCCTCCGAAACACCCAGTTCGTTTGCAAATTGCAAAGTTTCTCCTTCAAGATAAGTCCTGAAATTGGAATGTTTTGGGCTCGGGCCATTCTAAACCATTTAATAAGGGCATTTTCAACGTCTTCGAAGGTCGAAACACGAATTATCTTTCTCTTCTCGCCATCCTGAACATGCAAAGAGCTTTCAATTTTACTGGAGAAAAGCAATTTCCCAGTGAAAACATTCTTTAAAGTGTCATTTTATCCGGACTTCGTAATTTCTCCATGACGTATTAAACGGAGTTTGTTAACACTGAATCCAATGCAAATCAATCGGGATTTGAAAAAAAGCGTCGAAATAACCGGAGTGACGAATTAAGCGAGTGTCAAATTATCGAGGTCCGACTGTAGTTTGTATAGAACCTAATGCGGAGAATAATATCAGAAAGTTGTGCAAGATAACGTTAGATTTTGCTGGTTTTCTGATGCTATCTAATATTAGGTGCTACTTAAGAATATACTTAAAATCATGAGACATGAAATAATATTTTTTCGCTTTAATGCTTATCTAATTTGTCGGTATTGCACTTACTTAATATAATTAATGTAATATTACACATTCATTTGAATAGATTTATTTCACAGAACTCATTTTTTTTTAAATTTATAAGGCAACGAATTTCTATTTTTTCTTCTTTTTAAAATGCTATTTTTTGAAAGTAGGATTCTCAAACACTATCTGAGTGCTTGGGTCCCCAGGCACTGCACGGTTATGGCCATGCGTAAAGACGGCACTGACAGCAATAAAAAATAAATTTTAAAAATAGTAATATGTAAAAACGGTTTTTAAGTGCACTTTGAAAAAATTGAAAAGTATGATAAGCTTGTACCATTTAAGTATGAGAACTTGAGAATAAAAATATTTAATAGGTAAAAATAATTTGCTAAACACTCTTTTTTTTATTTTGCAAACACTTGCTGAGTGAACCTTTCGGAACATGTTTGCGAAGCTAAATAAAAACTTTACAGAAATGCAAGAAGGTTAAGTAGTATTTATTATATTTAAATAAGTTTATCATTGGAGAACATTGGTCTGCAAAGAAAGAGGTCATGAGAAAAACCGACTTAGGTTTCCAGCCAATAGGGAACTTTCAATGGGCGAAATCGAATATCATTTTTATGTTGTTGTTTCTTATGCCACTTACCACACGGGCAAACCTGCTTGGTGAAACCAAGCAGATTTACGGCAGAGTGTGCGTTTCTTATTATTTCAGTGGCGCCATTCTTTGGCCAAGAATCCGACTTCAGCCACACACACGCCACACCCGTTTATAGGGCGGACCCATTCATTCATCCACAGATCGTAATTTTGACCTGAATCAGAGAACGATCGATCTCCAATCCAGTACCCCCAGAGGTATTGATTTGTTATGGGAACATATCATTTTTATTATTTTATGAAGAAAATAATGAGATTTTCAAACAAACTAATTAAGAAGTTTTAGGACGTTGCTGGGTTCGTTAGACGTTGGAAAGCACCGATAATATTTGAATATTCTCTACATTGTAAGAAATAAAACCAAGACTATATTCAGAATATGGAATTTTTTTATTATAGAATAATTTCATTTAATATTTACAAAAACAAATAAATAAATAAACAAAGATTATAAAATTAAATTTTTTTAAATATATATTTACCATTTTTTTAAACAAGATTTTTTTCACCCTTTCTAGTAATGTCACTTCTCTTTTCAGGGGTTTTTAGGAGTTTGCCCTTGGCATCTACTCACCTTAGCATGCCACTGTTAAATAGCAAAAATGATATGCTTTCAGTTAAACAAAAATCTAAAGTGACAATTAAAAAGCATATTTAGAATTTATTTTACCCGCTATAACAAAAATAAAGCTTGCTTTTTTCACAATGAAGTGTGTCAGAACAAGAAAATGTAACGCAGTTTTGTCTGAGAAGTCTCAGATAATATTTTATTTGATTCTTCTGAGAATTCATCCTAAAAACGATTGTTAAGGTTTCGAAAATGATTCACGCCTAATCTTTTGAGTTTTTTTATTTTTTACGTAGATATGTTTCAGAATTATTCATTAAGTACTTCTGATTTCGATATAATACAGATTCTTCCCTATATTTTTATTCTTTTTTGAAAAAAGATTAATATTTTGAATAAAATTTATGGATAAATATAATATTCTTAGAATTCTTGTTTTAATATGTATTGTAATAAATGGAATTTTTAAGCGATAAATATCTCATGTTTTGCAATAATATATATATATAAAAAAAAATAATTTAAAAAAAAAAAAAAAAAAAAAAAAAAAAAAAAAAACGCTTTATTCATTACATTTTAAAATACATAAAGCTTAACTGTCTGAATTTTTTTTTAATACTTTTTCTTTATCTATATAGTCCCATCGCATTCTTTTTTCTTTTTCAAATGATTTATGATATACATTTTTGATACTATTAAAAAAGTTATGATACTACTAAAAATTAATAAACATGAGATTCTAAATTTTAGTAATGAATTTGCGCCTAAAAGAGCAATCTGATTTATTTTTTTTAACGCATTCTTAAACATAAAGCTACCAGTTAGTAGTATTTTAATGTGATAAATATTATGTATTTTTATGTGTTAATTTTTTAATTATTTTTAATTAATTAGTTAATTTTTTTAAAGCAAAAATTATTTTATTCAACTAAAAGAAAAACCTATAAATTTTTGTGGTTGATTTAAGTTAATTATTATTTCTTTGAAATCAGTTGATATAAATCACTACAACCAGGAATGTAAAAATAAAACAAGATTTCAGGTGCTATAATTGACTAAATTTACGACACTGCACTTCATACATTTAGGTATTTTATTAGTTTTAGGAAAGAAGAAATAATAAGCTGAGTCAAGACAAAAGTGTCCAAACAAAAGAGCACGCGAAATAACTCTTAAGTAGCTGTATACATGCAGTGTAAAAGCTATAAAAGCAGTTTCACATTCATCGCTTTAAATAGAAATTTAAAAGCATGCCTGATTTTTTAACAAAACTTAAACGAATGTTAGGATACTATTGATTCATAAACTGATTATCATAAAACTTTATATAGTGCTTCAATGGAAACATAACACCAGAAATCATATTCTTATTAGTTCGCAATAAATAAATAAATAATCACTCAATTTAAAATAAATAATATTAAATTTCCAAACTCTTTCTTGATCTGGATATTAGGACCATATTTCCCAAAATTGCGGCTACTCCCCATATTTTGATGGTCAGAAAACCACTATCTGTCGAAAAGTATGTTTTTATTCCGAGAAAGTACGTTTTTGTCTAATTTCGTTATTTTAAATAGCGTAAGCACTAATCAATTAGCACATTTATGGTTAATCCCTCAAACCATAACAATGAGTCCTAGTACGTATTCAATTTTTTATTTAGCGAACTTAACATGCAAATCAAATGAATGAATATTGATACAACGTATTTCTAGGTAGGTAGGTAACTTTATATGCGTCGCACTAGATCTGCACAATAGGCTATTGGCGACGGACTGGGAAACATCCCTCTGAATGATCCGAAGACACGCACTTTTGATCCTCTGCAGAGGGGATGGCTCCCCTGCTTTGGTAGCCCGACGACTTGCGCGCGAAGACGAGCACTTTACTGTAAAACAATTTAACGAGGACCCATACCGAGCACCCTCCTTCCCTACGCAGGCTGATCAAAGTGGTCACTCACCCGCCTACTGACCGCAGCCAGTGATGCTTGCCGCCAGTGTTCTACTGACCGTGTCGTTAGAATCAGTCCACAGCAGGACATTATGTATGCATGTATATATATATATATATATCGGGTTGAGTAAACAGTTTTCCGCAAATAAAAAAAAAAAAAAAAACAATCCTTTAAAATGATAAATACATGCAAAACCAGCAAAGCTAATGAGGATAGTATTCTCCATTCAAATCAACAATAGTCTGCCAACGTTTTGGCAACTTTTCAATCTCTTCTGCGAAGAACTGGGGGGTGCGCGAGTCCAGAAAGAGATCGACCTCATTTATAACCTCCTCATTTGAACGAAAGATTGTGCTATCAAGATGCAGCTGCACATGTGAAAACAGATAGTAATCCGAAGGCGCAATGTCTGGGCTGTTTGGTGGATGTTGCATCAAATCCCACTCCAGCGTATAGAGCGTCCAGCCGGTCATTGCACTAACATGTGGCCCAGCGTTATCTTGATGAAAGAGAACCACCTTCCTTCTGAACTCGATTTTTCGCGAATGGCATCGCTAATTTTGATTAGTATATTGCTGTATATTGGACTGTTGATAGCCTGCCCGCTTCTCAGGTACTCCTTGTAGATAATTCCACGACAATCCCACCAGATACAGAGAAGGACCTTCTTGTTAGTGGGCGTTCGTCTTGCAACCGAACCTGCTGATTCCCAGGGTGCTGACCACCCTCCTTTGCGGCTAGTATTGTTGTAGTATACCCATTTTTCATCTCAGGTCACAACTCCGTATAGAATGTTATCTTTTCTTTGATCTCTGAGCAGAACCAAACAGGCTGCTTTTCTCTTGCTCTTGTCTTCAGCAGTCAATTCGTGAGGCACCCAGCGGTTAAACTTAAATGTTAGATTTATGCGTTTGAGAGCATTTGCTATTGTTTTTTTGACAAACGTCAAGCTCTAACGCAATGGTTCGTGTTGAAACATTGCTATCTTGATCAATAATTTGCTTTAATTGGTCACAATCAACCTCTATAGGGCGGCCAGAACGTAGTTCATCTTCAATGTTGAAATTCCCAGTATTAAACTTTCGAAACCAAACTTTTACTGTATCATACGAAACAGTATCGAAACCAAACTTTTACTGTATCATACGAAACAGTATCGAAACCAAACTTTTACTGTATCATACGAAACAGTATCGAAACCTAAACTTTCACACATTTTCTTGTGGCATTCAGTCGCACTGAGTTTATTTCGGAACTCATAATACATACTGTTTGTCTAAATTAGGTACTCTGCCCGCCACAAAGTCTGCGGCAATCTGGTGCTATGGAAACAAGAAGAGGGCATTTTAGGGAGGGTAGGGACAATAGACCGAAGAAGGTATCCTTTTCTCTGGCCGAAACCAGTCCTAAAGAGGGACCCCGCACCCCTACTTGAAATAATCATACCTCGTTACCATAGTCACCGCCACAGCTCCAGACGAATGTCTGGCAGAGTACCTATCTTAGACAAACAGTAATCGTTCTGATCTGTTTACGTGATAGCTCCATTTTAAACACTTTTTTGATGCACAAGAAAAAGTTTTGACAAACAAATTACACAGTTGTGTAGTTCCAACTTTCAGTTTTAAAATGCAAAAGCCCGTTTCAAAAAAGGTTAACTACCACGGGAATGGCTTTTATATATATATATATATATATATATATATATATATATATATATATATATATATATATATATATATATATATATATATATATATATATATATATATATATATATATATAATATTAATCTTTTTTTTTTTTTTCTTTTTTTTTTTTTTGTTTCTTCGTAGTTCCATATTTCTCTATTTTTCATGTGATGATTCATAATTTTCTTCCTTGCCTTTCATGTATTATTTTGGGTATCTTCCTGCAAAAGCAAAACTGCAATGGTTGCTGTTTTGTTAATTCATTTAACCAGCAATCTCGTCCCTACATTTGAGTAACTACTAAACATGAATTGGAATTAATAACTACTAAACCTTAATTTACTAATCAAAATTTATTATAAATTAATTAAGTAGGTAATTGCAGCTCAAAAACCTGCAATTAAAAAAAAAAACTAATTCCTAAATAACTTTTAATACAATGATAAGATTTTCATGTATTAAATAGCAATTTTTACGGATCAATAATTACGATATTCTATTAAGCGGCACTTTACTCATCAAGTTAAATAACAAAAACATTCATTCTACAAGTATTAAAAAATCGGTAACAACATACGCATTTAAAATAAATAATAAAATTAATTTAAAAAAATAAGTAAATAAATTAAGGGGTGCAAACACTACTAAAACTTGAGTGTAATTTTTTACTCTTGCCTGAAATAGCTTCTAATTTATTTGTTTAAAAAAAATATTTTTGAATAAGCTTCCAGTCTATTTGGCCAGATGTTTAATTCACAATATACTAATTATGCGATAGAAAGCTGAGACGGCAAAAAATGCAAAATTAAATTATAATATTTACAACTTGATTGCGCACAACTGTATAAAAAATTGTGAATGCAATCAGGTACAAAAATTTTTTTATATCAATACCAGTTCAAATGAGTATTAATCATAAAAGAGAGGTTAAATTTATCTAAAATAGAATATTTAAACTATAACAGTTTATCAAGCAATACGAAAATGAGCGATTATAAACAAAATAGTATTTATATATTGTCAAACGATATTAAGATATCATTAAGATATCAAGCACATTTGACAAAATGTTTTATATATTTTTTTATTATTAATTTTGTGCTGGACAAAATGATGAAATCGCCCAAAATAACGAAAAATATTTTTAACACGTCTGTCTTCATACGTCAAAGGCACAATGAATGCATCTTAAAAAATAACTAAATAAGAATTTTTTGAGACTGTCTGAAACCCAACTGTGAGTAAGATGGCAAAAAAAAAAAAAAAAAAAAAAAAAAAAATTATAAATAAATAAAAAGAAGTCTTTAGTACAATATTATATTCTTTGGTAGAAAAACACCATTTAGTTACCGAACGAAAGCATCGAAAGGGAGGGCAGAATAAAAATTACAAGTTAGTATTCAAAGAATTTTTACGATAAATTCTACCTATAAAATACACATACACGAAAGCATGTCTAGACAACATCCCCCTAAAGAACTTTTCTAAAAATCACACATACATAAATAGTTTCTATAGACATAAAATGAAAGTAAGGATTGAATTCGGCTACAGACACTCTTAAGATGCTCTAAAAACACGATTTAACCAGAAAAATCTTTTTATTTTTTTTCCTTAGTTGTTAACAAAACTTTTTGATCATTTTTCATGGTAGCGAGAAATATTTAAAACAATATCATCGAATATTTTCAAAAATTTCATTTAAACCCAATTTAATGTAATATACATATTCTTTTTATGAAGATATTTCAAGCACCTAAATAATTAAAAATTAAAAAAAAAAAAAAATTCTGTTTCAGAAAAGAGGCAGCACGTTGTAAATCTTTTTACCCCGCAATACATGAAAATACCATAGTGAAAATGCGAATTTTTGTAAAAAATGTAAATGCCCCATTATAAAATAGATATTTCATCACTAATCTTCCAATTCAATGATTCACTGTTTATTATTTTAGCCACTGGATGGCGCTGTTTAATTATGTAAGGTATAACTTTTAGTAGGTTTCACTTCACTACTCATCTATCCTCCATCTTGTTAAAAGCACTAGCTCACCCACTTACATTTACTAATTATGTTTATTTAATAATAAACTCGTATTTTAACAGACAATCTGAACTTTTTACAGTTAATTAATAATGTCTCTGTTTATTGAGTAAGTCACTCTAGGCACTCCTGCACTATTGAAAAATATAAAGTGAAGACAAGTGAACATGCACAAGACAAAGGTAAGCAATATTTATCTCTGCTACCTTTTATTCACAAAAGTCCGTAATTACCAACAGATTTAGAGACTGGAATGTCTCACTTAACTTAATAGTGCATGAACAAAAATTGTTTCCTGAACTGTCGACAACTTTCTTTAGAACTATATATAATATAAACATGGCAACCTTTCATGATAATTCTTAATGAAACAAATTATTCTTTATAGAAATTTAGAATGGAAACGCCATCGAAACAGTGAAGCCAGAAAACAATTAGCCAAAAATGATTTTGCCGATGGTATTAAAATAGATTGTAGTCATCATGTAGAAAATTGTGTTCATTGCATTAAAAATAAAATTTCAGAACTTCCTTACTCAAAAGAAGCCAAATATAGAGCTAAAGAACCCCTTGATTTGGTTTATAGTGACAATAGAGATCTAATGCAAATATCCAGTATTAGTAGTAAACGATATTTTTTAATAGTTGTAGATGACTATGCCAGATATACCGCAATTATTTTTTTTTTCTAAAATTAAATAATCTATCGCCGTAACTTAAAATAAATTTGGAAAAGAGCTAAAAGTTTATAGAAACGATAACGGAGGGGAATACATTGGAAATGATGTGAAAAATCTCTTAGCTAACTATGGTATTGAACACCAGCTAACTATTCCATTTTCAAGTCCTCAAAACGGAGTATCAGAGAGAAAAATAGAAGCTTGGTTGAAATGACAAGATGTTTTTTATCCGAATCTAACCTACCACGAAGATTTTGGGCAGAAGCGGTGATGACGGCTAACTACCTCCAAAATAAAATTCCAACCAAAGCAACATCAAAAACTGCTTATGGGCTTTGGACAGGATTCAAACCTGATCTTTCAAATATCAAAACATTTGGGGCGAAAGCTTTTGTCTATATTCATAAAAGTAAAAGGAGCAAATTGGTTGAAAAAGCAGTTAAAGGAATATTCGTAGGCTATGATCAAAGAAGTAAAGGCTATCGTGCATATATTTCTTATACAAATGTGATTATAAGCAGAACTATTCGATTTATAGAAGATTCTAATAAATCCAGACGAAAGTCCAATCATATTCTTTAAACAGGACAGCATATCCGATGACGAAAAAAAAATAATTGCCGAAGAAGTTAATCCAAGGGCTGCAAATTCTCTACAGTTAAGAAGATCAAACAGAATGAACATAGGAAAACCATCTGAACGATTGGTAGGGGAGAGTCGGATAGCCCCGCCCACTTAACACTAGATTGCCTAAGGAAGTCATTTTGACTGCTTTCAATTTCAATTAGAAGAACAATGATGTATATAATGACACAATTTCTTAGAATTTTGTGACTTTTTGTACAACATATAAAATTTTTTTATTGTTAATATTTACTAATAACTTGTTATATAACTGTAAATAATATAAAAAATGTTAAAAATTAATTTTAAACAAATTTATTTACGCATTCACAATCCAGTCATTTTGACTGCTTTTAGGCAATATAGGTATATACTAATTTTCCGTCTTTCTAGTGTTAAGGAGTAAAGCTTATATTTCTGTATAATATTGAGTAATTGTTGTTGTTGTTGTTGTAGTTCATTTACGTCGCACTAGAGCTGCACAATGGGCTATTGGCGACGGTCTGGGAAACATCCCTGAGGATGATCCGAAGACATGCCATCACAGTTTTGATCCTTTGCAGAGGGGATGGCACCCCCGCTTCGGTAGCCCGACGACTTGCACGCGAAGTCGAGCACTTTACGGTAGAACAGTTTAACGAGGACCAATACCGCACACCCTCGGTCCCTACACAGGCTGATCCAAGTGGTCACCCACCCGCACACTGACCGCAGCCAGTGATGCTTGACTTCGGTGATCTGCTGGGAACCGTGTCTTAACGATCAGTACACTATGAGACAATATTGAGTAATAATCAATATTTTTGTATGTTTCAATTGTTTTATCATCTAATTAAATAATGCAAAAAGAATAAACCAAAAAAAGAATAGTTTAACTTCAAAAAATAGAAATTTAAAAAATTTGACTACTGTATACAACATATTTTCAAAACTATTGCTTACCATGTTACCAGCTGCATAAATACTTGAAACTTTGAAAATAATCTTATTTTAATATAACAATTAATGTCCGATGGCCCATTGACTTGAAAAAATATTCTATACATATGAAATTGACAGTGGGCGGGGGTACCCGACACTCCCCTATATCTCGCAAATGATTCGAAGATGGTACCCTGCTGTTTCAAGGAACTTCAGAATTTCGATATTGAAGTAAAGGAAAAATGGACGATTAGTTGATCTTTCAGAAGGAAAGAAACCTTTTCGCAACAAATGGAGATTTAAAAACAAAATTGAGTGAAGATGGTCAAATAGAAGGATACAAAGCTAGACTAGTCGCTAAGGGATACAGTCAAAAATACGAATATGACTATGATCAGACATTAACTCTGAAATTCATTCAGACATTCACTCACATTGCAGTCAAACACACCGCAATAAAACTCTTTCTAGCAGTGGCAGCTTATAAAAACATGCAAGTAAAACATGTTGACATAAAACAACTTTTTTGCATGAAGATATTAAAGATATATACATGCATCAACCAGAAGGATTTATTAAACCTGAACTTGAAGACTAAGTTAGTAAATTGAATAAATTATTGTATGGTTTGAAGCAAGCAGCTAAAGCCTGGAATACCAAAATAACAGATGTATTCATGAAAAACGAATTTTCGCAAAGCTAAGCCGATTTTTGTTTGTTTACGAAAAGCAGCAATAGAAAACAAATCGTGATGTTTCTCTACGTGGATGGTATCCTTATTTCTTGCGAAGAAGATGAAGAAATCAACAAAATCATAAAAATTCTTCAAGATAATTTTGAAATCAAAAATTTCGGTGAAGTAATAAATTATCTTGGAATAAACATCAATCGAAACAGAAAATGGAGATTTTAAGCTCAATCAAATAGCTAAACTCGAAGAACTGAATAAAATATTTGGTATGAAAACTGCCAAACCAACTTCCACTCCAATGGATACGTCATACCTAAAGAAATATGATACAGCTGTATTTCTAAGTGATAACACCAATTACAGAAAAGCTATAGGCTCCTTACTATATCTAGCAACCGTCACAATACCTGACATCGCCATGGCTGTAAACAAACTAAGTAGAAAAAAGGAAGCACCAACAGAAAAACACTGCAGTTCTGAAAATAATAGCATACCTTTATTCAGCCAAGGATTTGTACCTCACCATCAGGGCATCTAGTCCACCAATCTTGATATGCTATTCGGACGCAGCAACCAGTGGAAACATGTTCTTCCTTTGAGAAAATGCCATCACTTGGTTTTCTAAGAGACAGAACTCGATAGCACTCTCTTCTTGCAGCAGCCAGAGAAATTCAGTGGTTATTACATTTACTTGCAGATTTTGGAAGCAAACATTACTCATAAAACTTAATGAGAACAATAAATCTTGAATTCTTCTCCCACGTGCAGGAAAAACTGATACCCGTATAAAAAAAAAAAAACGATGTAAAGCATCATTACTTGAGAAATTTACAAAATTATAATGTAATTAAGCTTGAATATTGTAAATCTAAAGATATGATTGCAGATTTTCTCAACAAAGCCACTTTCTAAAACAAATATTTTTAAATTTTAGAAATGAATTAAAATTATTACCTTAACTTCAATTAAATTGTAAGACTAAAGAAGGGTGCTATAAAATAGATGTTTCTTCACTATCTTCCAATTCAATGATTCACTGATTTATTATTTTAGCCACTAGATGGCACTGTTTAATTATGTAATGCATAACTTTTAGTAAGTTTCACTTCACTACTCATCTATCCTCCATCTTATTAAGCACTAGCTCAACCACTTATATTTACTAATTATGTTTATTTAATAATAAACTAGTATTTTAAAAGGCAATCTGAACTTTTTACTGTATTAATAGTTATTGAGTTAGTTACACTAGGTATTCTTGCCCTATTGAAGAGTATAAAGTAAAAAAATATAAACAAGTGAACATGCACGAGACAAAGGTAAGCAATATTTATCTCTGCTCTCTTTTATTCACTAAAGTGCGTAATTACCTACACCCCTTAGCGCATGAATTTTTTGCGGTAAATGCTTTTTCGTTATGGTGTTTAAAAATTGTTCTCTGATTCTGGCGGTCGAGTTAAGTAGTATTTAAATTAGCGGAGTTCGTATCACGAACTTAATACAGCTCTCCCGGCTTCGCACAAAAAACAGCAATGAATCAACAAGTGGCATCCATTCATCGAATTCTATCACGGATATAATTCTGGTGGGGGAAGTACTGTAGCGTATCTACCACTACATAATTACAACTACAATTCACTAGCATATAAGACATGTTAAACTCGATTCTAAGATGGGGTACATATATGACTTTTCATAGATGACGGTTGACATGGTCGAAAACAGTACTCCTTACAAGATAAAGTACTTTTTTGTGCTTGATTTCGTAACTTTAAATATCTTCTGCACTAATTAACATATTTAAGGTTAGGCTCACAAATTATTAAGTCTGAGTCGTAATACGTAAAAACCTGATCATTGAATCTTAAGTTATCCAATGTGTTCGTTTTTCTTTTCACGCAACTAATCTTATAGAGAAAAAAAAAATGCAAAATTGCGGATTTAAAAAAAAAAAAAAAAAAAAAAAAAAAAATTAAAAACGAAGGAGGAATCTAATTTTTTAAGTACATGCGCAAATAAATAAATACTCCGTATAGAATCCGCAGCAGACAATATCTTTCCTGGAACGATAGATTTCATCATAACAAATTTCGCCTTCTTCAGTGTACTCAGTATTTCAAAAATGAAATTTATAAACGAGTCTAGTAATACGACAGGAAACGCGAATCCAATTCAATAGCATAACCGAAAAATAACAAAGATCGGAAACTCACGGATCGGTGGAATTGTCACACCTATGAAAAATTGTAATTTTTTTATTTATTATTTTTTACATGCACCGTAAAATAATTGTCTCAATTAATAACGAACATTTTGGTAATAGAAGAATCGAGACTTAGTTAGCTCACTTAGAGTTTAAGAAATTTATCGCGGTCGTTTAAAAAAAAAAAAACATTGTTTTTTTTTTTTTTGCCATTTTTTTTAAGGATAAAGTAGAAACATATAATCATTTCTTTATTGTTTCGCAATAAAAGAATTCATAAGTATAATAAGTTTTATTATTTAAACTATTTTTGAGCAATGATTGCTTTAATCCCAGCGTTATAAAGTTCTTTATTTCAAAAACCCAATGCCGTAACTTAGATAAAAATAGCAGATGAGCAAATATTTTTCTAAAAATTAATTATTGGATACTGTTGAATTGAATTCCACAAAAAAAATAATAAGTTAATCGGTGATTTGAGGTACATGTAGAAAATCGTCCACCCATTCACTTCGTAGAATTTTCTATATATTTTAATTAAAAAGCTAATTTCTATATATTTTAATTAATTAAATTTCAGATAGATAAAAGTTCTCTTGATAAAATGTCACAAAATTGCCTGGTTTTATGAATATTATAAAACATATTTTTTTTTGAAGGAATGTGTTGTATGAAAAGTGCAGAAAAATTACTTCCTACTCGTTTAGCAATAAAAGCATTTGCAAGTATAATAAATTCATTTATTTAAAATATATTTTTAAGCGATGATAGATTTATTAACCCTGTTTATAAAATTCCTTATTTCGTAACCAGACATCGTAAATAATAACAGATGAACGTATATTATGTTTCCAAAAAATGAGAACCAAAAAATCTTAAATCGTAGATATGAAGATTCCTGTTTAAAAAAAAAAAAAAATCAATATAAAGTAACTTTAAAATGTTTTTCCTCCAAGCTGTACTAATTTATTATTCGGAGGACTATATGAGTAGTTATTTTGTTCATTTAACTATACCTGAAATTACTTTAGCTCCAAAAAATCAATTTGCTAAAATGGTGTTTTAATTATAGTTTTAGAATGGAATACAATTTAAGAGTTTTTTTCTTTTTTTTTTTTTTTTTTCTTCTGCTTTCTAAGAACAGCTTTTCATTTTGTTACGGGTGCAATTATCGCAATGTTTTAAACAGCTACATATCTTGAACTTTTATATAATGTACAAATTAATTTTAAGAGCTAAATTCATAAAGTTTATATTATATACATAAAATAATGTAAAGAGTTAAATCTACTCTAATAATATATAAATGGAGCAAACGCTCAATCACTTAAACGCTTTTCCGCTGAGAATAGGAAAACATTGATTTTTAGTTAGATTAGAAAATGGTCATGTGGATTTCAGTACCTTGGGAAAGTCATCAGAATGAAATAAAAAAGTTTTCCAAGATCGTATGTGCTGTTTCTCAATGTAACATCCATGATGTTTACGAACTTTCCTCTGGGGGTACTGGATTGAAGATCGATCGTTCTCTGATTCAGGTCAAAATTACGATCTGTGGATGGATGTGTGAATGAGTCCACCCTATAAAACAGGCTGTGACGTGTGTGTGGCTGAAGACGAATTCTTGGCCATAAGATGGCGGCACTGAAAAACAAGAAACGCACACTCTGCCTTAAATTTGCTCGGTTTCACCAAGCAGGCTTGCCCATGTGGCAAGTGACATTAGAAACAACAACAAACTTCCAGAACCACTTCGGTCCTTGCCTAAATAACTTCCTATTTTAAAAAGTTATAATCCAGTAACTTTCTTTAACCATCGGCTGCCCTTTAAACTTAAACTGTTAATGTTTACGAAGTATAAATTAAAAATACTTCATTTTGGTTATACATGGTGACAAGAGATAGCTCAGACTTACAAATTCTAATGCTCATTAAAATATCGCAACCGAACTTTCAAATAAACATGAAAACATTGTTTATAACAAAGTGACACCCTTTAGCTTATAGGGTTAGAGAAATTTTTTATGGCAAATTCATTTTTGTTGGTATTTTAAAATTTTTTAAACCTAGAATAAACCATGAAGCTTCAAATGCTGTTTTTTTTCCCCTTCAAAATATAAAAATTTTAACAAATTATATCATGATTACTTGCCCAAACTATGAAATCCAGAGTAATCCTGCAATAATTTGTTTGCATTTTGATATTTTAACATACTTTTTTCAGCATTTTAAGCAATAGTTTTAATTACTAATGTTGGTAAAATGAAGTTTCCTACCGCCGCATTTAACCCTTTGACGCAGAATTTTTATTCAATGTATTTTCCATATTTTTTTTTTCTTCCTTATTTTGTATTAATTTAGGTCAAAATAAGTGAAAAATATTATGTTTACCATTTTAATTTATGGTTATGAAATACAACATGAAACACCGGTGTCTTTTTCTGCGTTAAATGTAAAATCTTCCAAACACGGCTCACTTCTAAACATTTTTTTTAAATTTGCACTTATTTGTAATTATTTAGATCCAAGAGAAACGTTCATCAATGAGATTTTTTTTTAATTTATAAAATAAATTATTAATAAATTTCTAAAAATAAAGGAAAAAAATTTTTCAAACTACTTTTTGGGGGTTCTATATTTTAGTACAAATGGTTTGGACTAGGATAGTCTGGTCGATAGGACGCTGGCCCAATGTCCGAGAGTTCGAACCCTGCCTACCGAAGACTCCCCGTGTAGTAAATGGTGACTAGTGCACGTTAAACTTGTTGAGTCGCAAAGTCCTCCAAGTTCCCATAACAAATCAATACCTCTGGGGGTACTGGATTAGAGATCGATCGTTCTCCGATTCAGGTCAAAATTACGATAAATGGATGTGTAAATGGATTCGCCCTATAAAACGGGCTGTGACGTGTGTGTGGCTGAAGACGAATTCTTGGCCATAGGATGGCGCCATTGAATAACAAGAAGCGCACACTCTGCCTTAAATTTGCTCGCTTTCACCAAGCAGGCTTGCCCGTGTGGCAAGTCGCATTAGAAACAACAACAACAGTACAAATGTAATTCCGATAATCTAACAGATTTTTTTTCAGTAAATATAAGGCTGTTTTTTATAATTACCAAAATATACTTTTGCTTGTAAGTAGAGCGTTCGAAAAAATTTATATAAAAGGGATATCGGTGTCTCATCTCAGTCAAAGGGATAAAGCAAAGCTGTGAATGAGTCACAAAATTTTCTGCTATGTGTTACAGCTCCTAGCAGAAAACTTACCAGACTTTACAGTTCTTTAAAAAGGAACCAAGGAGGCATAACAAAGTGCAAAATGAGTTTTCGTTTGCAATAAAAAACTTTTTTGGTATTACACTTAGTCCAAATAATGTCTTGTCACCTCGTATTTATGTTATAATACAAACTCGACAAATATGCAACATCGTGTAACTATTTATTCTGCTATGTTAGTGCAAAAGTGCTTTATCAACAAAATGCCTCACAACGCAATGTTATTTTTTTTTTTTTTTTTTTTGTTGAAAATAAAGTGTACAGTGCGTAAAAAATAACGGAGCCCCCTAGATAACTTTTGCTTTAATGATCGGATTTGCACGTACTCAAATTTAATGGTTTACGGAGTGGCCTCAAATAGGCTAATCAATTAATGCAGACGATATTTTTAGAATGCTTTTTTTTTATGGATAAAGATGTCTTTTTTTTTTTTTTTTTTTTTTTTTTTTTCAAAAGATTTGGGATTCCTTACCGTCAAAATATGGAGAGAAACTAATCTATAGAGTATGGTCTGAGTAGTTTTGTTCAGGAGAGCGAACCCCTTTATGTTAATTATACTTGGTGCGTATTTTGCTAAATCTCAAAACATTTTTGCACACAATTATAAAATTCGCATATCCAAAGATAATTCCATGCAAAAAATAATAATTTCATATTTTATTTAATAATAGTCGGAAACATTTTGAAATGTAAGGAATGCAAATTATTTGATCATTTAAAGAATGCAATTTTATATGACAAAATTTGAACGAAATCGGTCGAATAGATCCCAAGAAATCGATTTTTTTAAAAAAAAAAGTCGTCAAATTAAAATTTGATTTCTAGGAATTATTTATTCAATTTTGTTCATTTTTGTTTTATATTCGTTCATATAAAATTTCATTCCTTAAAATTATGTAAAAATATGTATACTTGAAAATTCAAAATTTTTTCGATTATTATTAAAATAATAAATATTTTTTTTTTTCTCTTTTGCATGGAGTTATCATCGAATAAACAAATTTCAAAATTGTTCACATTTTTCTTAATTCGCTTAAAAAATCGCGAGTTATGGCAAAACATGCAAAGAGTATATAATTAACAATAAGAGGTCCAAACTTCGACCGCTTTTCTGACCAAACTATTGGGGGGGGGGGGGGGCATATTTTCCAGATGGAGGTTCAGGCATCCAAAAACTGCATAAAAAAAGGGCATGTTTATTCAGAGAGAGTACGTTTTTGTGCTTTATTTCGTTACTTAAAATATCGTCTGCGCAAATTAATTAGCAAACTTGAGGTCAACACCGTAAACCATTAAAATTGAATCATTCTACTTGAAAATCCAATCATTAGATCAAAAGTTATTTAGGGCGTTTCGTTTTTCTTTTTTTTAATTGCGGACTGTACATTGCAGCTATGATAGAAGAAACAATGCAAAATATTCCAAAAAGGCATCGTAATAAATTAATGCGGGAATAATCAGAATAACTTTCTCTTTTACTCATGCAATTACACTAAACGGAAAAGAAAAAATATTTAATAGTAATCAACTAATAAATTCATATGAGGTATATCATGAAACATTTACACCCACGTCATCATAATACAATTGCCCTACATTAATTTATAAATATTTTTTCAATAATAAAGGATTTTATTTGGCTCATTAAATGTGAAATGGACCAATGGCCGTTGCCAGAGCCAGATTTTTATGAATAATTTTGATAAAAAGTACACACTCAAAAATGATAAAATATTATTATTCTTATTTATTATATTTATGCTCAAAAAGGATTAAATATTATTCTTACTTATTTTTGCACTAGAACTACGATAAGGGGGCATTGTGAAATCTAACTCTATTTAACAAAATGACGTAACTAGAAAAAGTGACTCATACGCTTTTAACTTCTTTTTATTGACGCGCCGATTTTTTTTAATTTGTTTGTCATCAGAAAGGAAAAATAAATATGTAATAAAACAATTAAAAATCTGGAAATACATAGAAACCATTTTAAAAATTTATATTAAAATTATTTTCGGGTGAAATATTTTTTATTTCTGCACAAGTTTTATTACTTCAAATTTTTTTCACTTTATGGTAAACATCTGACAACATGAAAAAAAAAAAAAAAAAAAATCAAGAGTGTTATTTTGTTTTTGGTAAAATAAAATAAAAAGTAGTTTTAAGCTAAAAAGATTTTTTTAAATAGAATAATAAAGTTTCTGAATCTCCATTTTTTTGCACATATACTTTTAAATATACTTTTCAATATGAAAAAAAAATATTAAAAGTGGTCATACTATAGTTAAAACTATTCTTGAATCAGGGTTCCCACACAATTTCAGAAAAAAATCAACAAAAAAAATCTGATTTTTCCAGGTAAATTTCAATGGAAATTGAGACCATATATTCATCAGAAAACTTAAGATTCTTTTATTTGAAAAGTGAAAGATTAGATTTTTTGTGTAAAAAATTATTATTAAATGAGGAAAGGAACGTTTCCGTTTCCAAATATACTTCAATTTGGAGCATGTAGGCGCAGGTTTCCACAATTGGCGCAGATCGGCGCAGCACTTGCACCACTGAAAGCATCAAGAAACACCAACATATGCGTATACATCTATCATCAAAATGTGAAATTTATTGTACGCTTGTTGAAAACATAAAAGAATCATAACGTGAACTGTTGAAAAAGCTAATTAGTAACACACGCTACATTATAGTTTCCAGTGTTCTGGAAATAATGAAGTAACAACTGAATTAACGGGAACTAAAATGCTCATAAGATACTATCAGACATAGGTTTTAAGCCCACGTCTTTTTTTTAAATTTCTTTTTTCTATTACTCATCATTCTATTTAAGTCTCGAAGTCATCCTTTAAAAACATGCAAGTTGTAAAAATTATATAGCCCTGTTCTGAAAGTACGAAAAAAAATCAATCTAAGAAACTGTATTCTGACGGCTTGGTAGTTATACGGAGAAATTAACTGTTAAAATTCGCTAAAAAAACTATCAAAATTTTTTTAAGTTTTCAACAACAACAAAATTTACCGATTTATAAGAAAGAGAACACATTTTTTTTTTTACGACTAGACATGGATGTATATTTTTCTAGAAATACCCCATATAGAACTTAAGCTCTTAAAAGTATGTAAAATTTTAAAAGAAAATCACCACGAGTAAATGATAGGCCATAGAATATAATTTAAATATTCTTTATTCATGTGAAATTATATAAAACAATAACAATATCTAAAAAAATGGTATGACGAGTACTGAAAAATATATCGTTGAATATAAAAATAACACAAATAATATTCTTTACATGGTCTGCACCTTACAAGCAAATCTGGTGGTTTAAGAACAGAGGATTGAACAGTTAATTCCCTATGAACAAAACACAGCATTAATTAGAGGTCAAAATTTTCGAATTCAATAAAAGAAGTTTCTAAAGGGAGTCCAAATTGATTTTTTTAAATTCATCATAAAATACGTATTTCTGGCACTTCAGAATATGGAGAAGTAGTGAATACTAAATTTAAATAATTTATTTCTTTTTAGAATAGACAACGAATACCGTATTGTTAGGCTTTGCTTTCCTTTCCCACTTGTTTTGCATCAACCAGTGTATTATTGAAATTAACTTTCTGTTAGGTTTTTTCTTTCTAAAGAGTGACGCACTGCAAAATTTTCAGACACAAAAAAAAAAAAAAAAATAAATAAATAAATAAAATCATTTTGACATAAGAAAATTTAAAGCATTGTCTTAAAGTTAAAATTACGGAGCTTCTTGTACGAAGCGATTTATTTAGTACTTACTTATAAATGAAATAAGTTAGTTTTCGTAAACTTGTATAGTATTTTCTCGAAACTCAATACTTGCAAGCTAATTTCACTAAAAATTTTAACACTACGTTTGTTACTTTTTCATCGTATGAATGTTTTTTGTTTATTAAGCAGTTTTCGATTAATTAAATAAAATTAGAATTTCGAGAAAATTTAATTCATCAAAAATTGAAAGTGTAAAAAATTCCTTATGTACACCAAAAACTACACAACAGCTGTAAGCGATAAACCAAATCGGTTGAAAATTGTAGAAACTATCATCTCGGAGAGATAGAAAACAGTTGTTTTGTGAAAACGTCTTTTAAAGTTTGCGAACGCTTATTTTATTTGCACACGTGTCAATGCGAATAATAATAAATAAATAAATAAATAAATAAATACTGTACGAGTTTGAACTTTTTCTTAGTTTGAAAAAATGCTTATATTAAAAATATGAATAGTTTGTTTATATTTTAGAACTCACTTTTAGAAACTCTAAGATTAAAGAGTTCAAGCGCAAAAGACTTTAAATATACGACATTCGCTATTCCGTTTCACTCTCTTTAACTTAAACAACCATCCGTAAAAAATAGGTACCTGATAAAAACAGAGTTCATCAAAGAGTTTAGTTTCAAAAAGATTGATGAATTTAACTGCCAATAGTTAATGACATAAACAAGCTAGTTACAGAAATTGATAGCAGATCAAAATGTCCAATATTTTATTTTATTTCATAAACGGCGTTGAACAGCAGACTCATTTTTTGAGTTTGCCGCTATCAATGTTCAAACTTTATAACCTTATAATTTCGAACCCAATCCAGAAGACAAAGGAACTCCTGGATCAAACATTGGGGCAAACTACTTTTTGATCGAACTCGCCGATTAGTTAGGATTAAAGGAAGAGGAAAACCAAGAAAAATCCAAGAAATTAAAACGACGGCAAGGAATTTCTATCCCATGTACCGTTACAAACTAAGAATTTTTTTTATGTCAGCACTGTGGTAGGTGAAAGCCGGGAGCAGAATTCTTATCGCTGAGATTTCTATATATCTTCTTTTAATTTAGTTTGATACTGTTATTATAAATTTCTATCTACACAAGTTTAAACATCTCATTTTCTCGAAATGCACCAATTTTAAATTTAAGGCATTAATACAAAATGTGATATCTGATACGCTGATGTTTATTCAAATGAACATAGGATTTTTAAATTGCTTTCTTGAAAAGTGATAAATTTATAATTATATTTTAATTATTAATATGATAAATTCTAAACATATCTAAACAAAACTAAAGAAGTTTAAAAAAAAAAAAAAAACTACGAACTATGTGCACATTTTTATACATTTAGTTTGAAAATTTTGAATAAGACAGCATAAAAATATAATATTTTACGATATTTTAATTTGAATAAAAGCGTGAATGAAACATGAAATAACTATGCTCAATACTACAAATGAAAACCAAATTTTGAAAGATGCTTCACAAGATTTTAAAAACTAAAATTTGTTTGCTGAATTTTTCTTTATTAATCACATTTAAAAGAGAAATAAAATGATTTTATTTATTCGTAATCTTTATTGATAATGATCAAGACTTAAAATGTAAAATTGGCATATTTCCAAAGACTAAGTGAAAGCTAGAATGGCATCATCATGAGTCAAGTCTAGTATTTTACTTTCAATGATTTTTTTAAGCAATAGCAGCTTTTTTATTAACCCTTGAAACTATTTTCTGATACGCTGATGCTTATTCAAATAAACATAGGATTTTTAAATTGCTTTCTTGAAAAGTGACAAATTTATAATTATATTTTAATTATTAATATGATAAATTCTAAACATATCTAAACAAAACTAAAGAAGTTTAAAAAAAAAAAAAAAAAACTACGAACGATGTGCACATTTTTATACATTTAGTTTGAAAATTTTGAATAAGACAGCATAAAAATATAACATTTTACGATATCTTAATTTGAATAAAAGCGTGAATGAAACATGAAATAGCTATGCTTAATACTACAAATGAAAACCAAATTTTGAAGGATGCTTCACAAGATTTTAAAAACTAAAATTTGTTTGCTGAATTTTTCTTTATTAATCACATTTAAAAGAGAAAAAAAAAATGATTTTATTTATTCGTAATCCTTATTGATAATGAGCAAGACTTAAAATTTAAAATTGGCATATTTCCAAAGACTAAGTGAAAGCTAGAATGGCATCATCGTGAGTACACGTCTAGTATTTTACTTTCAATGATTTTTTTAAGCAATGGCAGCTTTTTTATTAATCCTTGAAACTATTTAACATATTTCCAAACAATTGAATATTATACAATTGTATTTTTTTTTATATACAAAGAAAGCTTATAGTTGCCAACGTTTGCACTCTCACGGAAGATATTTTTCTGCGGTATTTGCGTAACTTAATTCCGTTAATATGGCAGAAATTAAATTATTTTTGCTATCATTAAAAAAAATAAATACATAAGTATCAGATTATTTATGTATTTTATTTATGTGTATTATGTGTTATATATCCTGAAGGTTAAGGTTAAAAGCCTTTCAAATAATATTCATAATCAAAAAAATTAAATTTTCTTTCATTAGAAAACTTTTTTTTTTTTTTTTGTTTGTTTTTGTAAAAGAAGTGACAGTTAGTAGCTACATAGAGGGAAAAAAAGAAGAGCTTTGCCTTGTTAAAACTTGAAATTTATACACAGCTTCCAATATTATATTAGCATTTAATTCAAAACATTAAAACCGCTGATTACGAATTAGCTAGAGGCCCGGATAGCATGGTGTGTAGGGCGATGGACTCACGTTCCTGAGAACGGGAATTCGAATCCAGCCGGACGAAGACAGCCCGTGAAGTACATTGTCACTGGTGCCTGTTTCTTCGGTCGGGTCACAAAGTCCTCCATGTTCTGATAACAAATCATATCTCTGGGGGCTACTGGATAGGAGATTGATCGGTTCTCCAGTTCAGGTCAAAATTACGATCTGTGCATGGATGTTTGAATGGGTACGCCCTATCAACGGGTGTGACGGAAGTAGAATACTTGGCCATAGATGGCGCCACTGGAAAACAAGATTAACACACCAGAGTGCCTTAATAGTAAAAATTCCGCCTTTTTACAGTTCTACCATATCTATCTAGGTTCGCAAAATGGAATCCTGTAAAATTTAAAAGCAGTAGCACTATTGTCTGAAATTTTTTTTAATGAATCTGTTACTTGATAAGCAGAGAAGACAGTTGGAAGAATATTTTAAAGCTAAAATACATAATTTAAGGAAAACGAAATGTCAAATAAAATAAAGATGACTACCAATTTTTTTGTTTGAAAATTCTCTAAAACAAGGGTGTTTTTAAAATTAACAAAGAAATGATTAACTCTCTTATTAATAGACTGATTCGAATGATGTAGAGCAGGGGTTCTCAAATGGAATTTCATTTCATTTTCAGTTAATGCACACACTAAAATTAAATTATGAATCAGACGCCGCTCCAGGCTTGTAAATTCAACTTACTGACATAAAACCAAATTTTAAGACTAGTATTGACAAAACAATGCGATGAAAAAGTCCATACTTCAGACATTCATTATATACTTTAAAAACAATGAGTAAAATGTCAATCATTAAATATTTTAAAAATAATTAATAGTCTTATGATTAAATTATTTACAATTGCTAATGAAATTTATTCATTAAGTTTCCAGGTTCTGCCAAAAGAAGATTGATCATTTAGGGTTCAATTGGAAACCACTGACGTAGAGTTTGAAGTAGTAAATTGGCGATATAATCACAAAATGGAGTACCATTTCATAACCATTCAATTATTAGTTTTTCAAATTAATTTTTAAACACTTTTTTTAAATCAAATGAATGAAAAATTAGATGTAGGTTAAAAAATAAATCTGTAATTTCAGAATATATAAAAATTTGTATACCTCACAATTCAAAAATTTTTTCATCAATAACAAATAAAAATTGTTTTATTTAAATTTTTCAAGAGAATACATTTTTGTCACCGGGCCAAAGATTTATGATTTTTTGTAGAAGGACTATTAAAATTTAACGAATCAATGGAAGAGATATGAAGATAAATACGATAAATTAAAATAGCATTAAAAAACTTTTAACCGCTAGAGCGGTTTAACTTTAAAAGCTAGCTTTTCCAAACTTCGCCTACCTAATTTTGGTAGTGATAACTCCAACTTTGTTAAAGAAAGATATGTTTCTTTAGGAAAAAAAAAGTATTTCGGTCAAAAGCTTATTACGTCATGGTTACAGTTAACCGTTATACATAATTTGAAAGAACTTAGACTCCCTCAAAAAAAAGGCAAAAAATAGCCACTTTGACACTGACCAGTTTTGGTAGCCAATTATTTAAATCTGCAAGCACGCAAACCATATATAATGAAGTAAATTCCACGATCTGTCTTAGTGAAGAAAAACAAACATTCTAGTGAAGTGCAAGGTCAACATCAATCGCACACTAGGTGAAGGCCAAATCAGGTCAACGATCGTATGGAAACGAATACCTCCCCAGACGTTCACTTTCCGTTATTCTCACCAAAGCAATTATTAGGAAAGAAACTTTAAACTAAAAATGTAACCAAATTCTTGCGGAAACTGTCTTAGATCCGCTTCGAGCATATTTAATTATTTTTTCAAACCTTAGCATAAGGGACGGTACATATAAATATCACTTTAAAGAGTACATTTTTAGAGATTTACCCTCCAAAACAATATAATTTAAATAACCATTTCTCTAACAATATTCATCCTAAGTCTTTCAGAATTTATATTTATTTAAATCAGGGTTGGGCAAAAACCCTCATATCGGCAAAACCGGAGGAGGTGGCAGAATGTGTTTTTTCAAAAAGGATAAAGGGTCTGCCCCCTGTTTTTATCCTTCCACTCTGCAACGACGTTACAAGTCGTCAGGATAAAACGGTAGGGAAAGGGGTACATCGAAGATATGGAATATCTGATTGAAATGGACAACTGAAAGTATATCAATCAGTATGCTCTTAAACTTATGGCTAATATATCAACATCTTCAACAAATAGTAACTTTCTTCAAGCACAAATAGTTTTCTTAACAAAAAGGACGCCTGATATAAAAGGGAACAAAAACTGTTTACAACGCAAGTGTTAAAACTCATTCGCTGGTCTCCGATTCATAATTTTTTTTTCTCCACGGTTACTTCAAATTAGAGGAGAATGGTGTGATTTTGAAATGCCGTGAATGTTTATTGGAAATGCATGGACCTTGACCCTGGAATGGTTTACGATGCTTTCTTTGCTTAAATGTTCGCCTTTCCCCTCCTACTCACAGTTAAAGAATAAATAATCTGCTTCAATTTCTCCTTAAACTTTCGGCGATAATTTATGATTTTTTATATCAACTTTCATCTAGATTAAGTGGTTTTTAAATTGTCTTCATGTACTAGTTCGAACTTTCTTCACTTGCGTATCCTATTGTAATTTATTTTTTTTTCACAATTCTTTTTGTTAGTTTCATAAAACATTTCTTAAAATTTCATTGATTAAAAAAAAGAAAAAAAACTTATAAATAAACAAAAGAAATTATTTAGGTAGCTAAAAATAAATAATAAATCTATCATCAAAACAAAATAAAAAATTTTCACATAAAAATTCTAATTTCATTTTATTAAGTTTTTTAAATTTTTTTTCTCCCTGTTTTGAATAAGTTCTTGAAACAAAAGTTAGAATTGCTATATTTTTGAGAAGGTGGTGTTTCAGCAAAAAAAAAATAATAAAAGATGTTCAATTGAAGTGTTAATCAGATTTTCCTGCATTTTATTCTAAACGTTTCACAAGAGCTTTATTCGATGAAATTGGATTACTAGTTTTTGAAACAACTTTTGATTTCTACAAACAACAACAATTATAATTATCTACAGATTAGTATTGTTTTTTTTTTGTTTGTTTTTTTTTGTTAGTATTTATGTTAATTATCACATGGTGTTTAAATAACAAAAATAATAGATTTTGATTATAAAATTTGAATCTTTGTTTCATTCTTGATGTTTCTATTGAAATAATTATTTCTTACTCATACATCTTATTTTAATTGTTTAATACATATGTTTACCTTTACATTTTTAAAACTTATTTACTATCGTTGGAAAAAAATTTCGTCGAGAAATTTTCAGTAAATTTATTATTTTGTTCGGCATGAAAAAGTTAGGGGAAATTATTTTCAATTTTATTGTTTTATGTGTTACAGTTTCTAAGATTTACTGATTAGTAGAATTTAGTAGAGTTAAAATTTTTGTTTAACTACAGAGTTTAATTTGCTAAACTTAAGAACAATAATGGAAAATTAAATCACTATATATATATATATACTATTTTTAATTTCAGAATAAAAAGTTATAACAGTTTACAGTATAATTTTTGCAACACTGAACAATTCATAAGGGTTTGATATCAATAAATACACTTTTTATAATACTATTGCATTTGAAAAAAACAACCAATATGAATTAATTAATAGTTCTTCATAGCAATATTTGATTAAAATTAGTAATCCAGTTTAAGATTTCCTTAACCAAATAATTTAAAGTAGAGTTTCATTAATTTCGAAACGGAAACAGTAAATTTACCGGTTAACATTTGCATGTTAAAGTAATTCAGAGGATGATTCTTTAATTCCCCATTTAAAAATTCTATGATAAAGATATTGTATTGTTGAGTGAAATCAAACATTTTTAAAATTAGATCAAAGAGACGAATCTATAGTTGTGAAATTACAAAACTCCTCCCGAAAAGATTTGTTACTAGCTTTGCTGAAAATAATAAGTATCCCTGTTTTTATTAATATCAACATTTGATAATGTCAATATCAAAATTTGATAATGTCAATATCAAAATTTGATAATGTCAATATCAAAATTTGATAATGTCAATATCAAAATTTGATAATATTAAATTGTTAATTGAGTTTGTTTTTATAAAATATCTATTTTTCAAAAGTATAAAATATAATGGTATGAATCTCACGAGTTATTATAGTAATGGTTCAGCCATATAGCCTAAGTCGACGGTTTCTAAGTTTGAACTATCAAAACTTGCAATACTTAGCATTGTTAGTTTTTTTTTTTTTTTTACATGCTAGATCAAAAAATTAAATCTTTGTATCGATTATTTTAAAATCCATATTTGTGCTCGTTGAAAATGGTACGTACGTTCTAACAAACACAAAAATCAGAGCAAAAAGCTAAAAACAAGGACAAAATATTGTTTATCCGGAAATTTAAGGCAACTACGAAACATGCTATAGTGGTCTTTTCAAACTTTTTGTGTAAGAACTTGAGGGGGAAAAAAAGGTCTTGCTTTTGAGAAGGGGAAAAAAGCATTTCATGGAATTTTAACTTCAAACACCATAAATCAAAGAAGTCATTGACTATGTGCTTTATAAATAACATATTTTGTAAAGCGTCCGTTTTAAGGATAAAAATGTTGAATCGACCGTTAAAGGACTCCTATTTCTCCTAAAATGACCCATGGTTAGTCTGAGGGCCTTGTCGTTTTAAGTCAACTGTACTTATAGTTATGATGATTCTATGTAATTATAATTAAAAGAAAAAAACTTATTTTTTTTCTTTTTTCATTTTTTTCATCAAACATTTCATTTTTCATTTTCTCAATTTATTTTTTCATCAAACATTTTTTCATTTGAAAAGTGTCTGGATTCCAAGTAGCAAAGGCATGGATTTTTTTTTTTTTTTTTTTTTTTTGAGGCATCATTTTGGTTTTTAATTAATTAAAACTAAATAAAAATTGAAATAGAGAATCGATATTCAGTTTCATATTAATACAGTCATTCTTCTGTATCAAAAGAACTTCATCCCGATATCAATAGTAAAAAAGACGTAACAAATTACGTTACACCGATAAGTAATCATAATTTTTCCAAGTTAGGTAATTTCAAGTTTTTTGCAGTTTTAATAAAATTGTGGTTCTACTTTGAAAAGGCAAGACTTTTTTTTCACCTTCTACTTATTTCTAAAAATTAACCCAAACTCACACAAATATCCAACATATCAACCCCCGCTCCATTTTTTGCATCTCAAAAGACACAATTTTATTGTGATATTTAGGTAGACAAATTCAAATGCGTCATAAAATATTTATTAATCAAATTACTGTTTAGAATCAAAATTTTTAACATTAGCAGTATTAAATAAAAACTTTTTAGCTAGCTTTGATAAATCAAGTTTATTGAATAAGAACCAGACACGAAAAGAAATTTCAGCTTTGAGGCAACTCAAAAAAATAAATAAATAAATAAAGCATATGTCAGTGGCTTAATTTAAACAGCAATGTCAAAATTTAAAAAAATTGGGAACTAAGTTTTTAAAAATCGTGAAAAATTCAGCAAATGAGCAATTTTGTGTTTATAGCATGACGAAGAAAAGGATTGAATTCATTTATTTTTTGCCACATTTCTTTTAAAATTTGTTTCAGTTGCTCTTGCTAAAAGAATAGTAGGGACTTTTTTCTTTTGCTAGGTGCATAACATTTCTCTAAGCATGCATCCACTTTTAACTTCTTAGCTATGGACATTTTCTTAAGAAACTGTCTTTTATTTTATTTCCCACAACATTGAAATATGCATCTGTTTCATATTGTGCTCATATAAATTGTATTTAAAAATAAACAAAAGCAGTGTATTGGCGTTACATGAACTGCATCACATATTGTTCTTAAGTTGCTTTATCTTCAACTACAATGTTAATGAAGTAAAAAATAAAAAAATAAAAAATTCCAGAAAATAAAGAAATTTTTCATAAGCTTGTATCAAACCAAAAATTTGGGATGGAAATCGTAAAAAATGACAATTAAGAGAGTTCTCAGAAACTCTTTGGCCAAGAAAAATTTGTTTGAGTGCCTTAAACTAGAAATTTAATAAAATTGAAACTAGATATAGTATCTTGGCAAATAATTTTTGTTTGGATATTAAAATGGCCAAATAGTTTAAATACTTGAAAAATTATTCAACTTTTTAAAAACAAGCCAATTTGGTGATATTTTTTCCATAAAAATAAAATAGATAAAATCAAAGAATAATTTTCAATTTTTGCAAATTTGTTATGAATCCAAATAATTCAGAGTGAAAAAAATATTTCAAATATTCAAAAAATAAATCACAATATATTCACTAAACTGAGGCTTTTCTTCCTATTGACATTTTGTGCCATTTCTATAATCATCATACAGGACACTGACTTTACAGTCATGAATATCTGATATAAACTCACAACAGTTAAAGATGGTTTAATTTTCGGTAAATTGTGTTTTTTTTCTTATGACAACATAGTCATTGAAGAACAGCGTTAAACTTTGATACTAGGCATATTCTGGCAACCGTATTAAGCCAGCAAACAAAATGACTGAGGAAAAGGACGATAAAACATTTCAGACGTACGCCAATTTGCAGTTTATACACGAACACACTTAGTGTGTTTTTAAATTTTCTTGATTTACATTTACTTTCCTACAAATTAAGAAACATTTATGCTCTTCGAGTTAACATATTTAAGCTGTTTTACGTGTATTATAATTTTCGTCGTAGATTTATAAATAAAGAACATATTTTACACACAATTATAAAGACATGAGAAATTTGTAGGTAAAGCCATCACGTAACTAAATCTATAACAAGTGTTTAAAAAAAAAAACTCATTCAAGTACGCCAAGCAGTAAGTTTAATTAAGAAACATTTAATTTAAAAAACTAACTAAAATAGTTAAATCAGGTATTAGATCCCATGTAAAATAATCAATATTGTTTGCAAAAATGAGGCAAAATGTTAATTCCATTGAATGAATTTATAAGTGTGAAAGTAATTAATTTGTAAAGTGTTCGTTGCGCAAGCAATTTGAATACCTTAGTATCTTTAAACCGTGAAGCCTATTGTAATAGCTGGTATATTAAATTCATATTCTTTTTGTGTTGTATATAAGAATCATTGAAAGGATGAGAAGTGGAACTTTTTATACCTTAATTTTCATGCTATTGTTTTGTTTGACAATGTCACGCAATGAACCATAGGAAAATTGGGGTTACTTTGCCCACTTCAATTTAACTATCCAAGTGTCAAAATGACTAGTAAAAAAAATCTGGCAGTACATTGCCTTTGAATAAGATCTGCATGCAAAACAATGTTTAACCGATGCAGCGTTAAGAACGGATCTTGACTAATCGATACTTCAGTGATTGTTGTGTCAGTTAAACAAAAGCGAACTAAAAATGCAAGGATTCGAAAAAAAAATTTCAAATCATAACGAAAAAAAGAAAGGGGATCTGTTTTTTTTTTTTTTTTTTAAATAATTATATTGATGTGTGCCTTTAAAACTTCGATTGCTAATTGCTGAAAGTTAAAGCGATCGCTGCAGACAGAATACTTTCTCTCGCAATATTGATTTTATCAGCGGCGTACTAAGACATTACAACATAGTACACAATCCAAATGCTATTACTACTCTAAACTGATCCGAACATTTTGTATTTTCAATAAATAATGTTTGCTCCTTAATGGTTAATATTAAAATGGTTACACATTTACGCCCATAGTCTACAAAACCGACGGTTTGCAAGGGATGCATACATGCGCCCATGGGCCACACAGGTGGTTTTCGTTG
The DNA here is from genome assembly GCA_949128135.1 of Parasteatoda lunata. Taxonomy (NCBI): domain Eukaryota; kingdom Metazoa; phylum Arthropoda; class Arachnida; order Araneae; family Theridiidae; genus Parasteatoda; species Parasteatoda lunata. The sequence continues at coordinate 25,829,215 of OX421980.1, forward strand.
GACGCATATATGCAAACATAACAATCAAAGGGTTAAAATCAAAAATAACTTAGTTTCGTATCTCATTCATGATATCGAACATCTTAACAGTCGAACATTCTAACAAAGACATTTGAATACTTTCAAAATATCCTAAAATGTTCTCAATTTTTTTAATAAGATTTTGTTGATAAGCTATGATTACCATGAATATTAATGATGGCAATGTACCAATTTACAAAATTGTCATCATCATTAACTGACCAAACGATTATTCAATTATCGAGATTAATCAATAAATCTTATCACCTAGTCTTTACGCTTTAAAAACTGTTTTGATATTTTAGTTTGACGAGTTAATTATCAAAATCATCCAAAAAACATAAGCAAAAAACATTCATCCAAAAAACATAAAACGCCTTATAGCCTGAAATTTATTGATTTTGGATAAGTTCATATAAAATTGAAATTTGAATTTAACTACAATTAAGGTAACACAGAGTCACAAATTACATATTTTACCATTTTTGAAAGTAAAATAAATGAAATTATCTAATGTAAGTTTATGATTTAATGATATCGATTTTTGTCGTTTTCTCAGCTTTAATCATTTTGTTATAAAATATACTTAAATGAGAAAAATAAATATAGTTAAATCTAGTTATAGTTCCAAGGCCGAAATATTTCTATAAAAGTATTTTATTTATTAACACTATATGATACAATAACTAAATTCATATAAAATTGCTAGATCTTTAGAAAAACTAGATCTTTTTCATATATATACATCAAACTGTTAGCAATAATATTTAAAGGAAATCAGTTTACGGGAATCAGTATTATTTTAAAGGCAATTAAGAGATAGATGCTTTAAGATTGTAACAGTAAAAATATTTTTAAACATATACGCTATATATATATATATATATATATATATATATATATATATATATATATATATATATATATATATATATATATATATATATTCATTTTTAGAAAATAAGATAAATACAAGACGTCCAACTACAAAGCTTTTTGAAAAATATTTTTATAGAGCGGTAGTAAAATAAAAACTAAAGCTTTCATAATTTTTGCTGATTTTACCAACATTTTAAAAGTTTCACCACGAGAAAACAGGAGCAAACTGAGTTTCATAATTACGAATTTCATATTTACAAACTGAGTTTCATATTTACGAAACGAAGAATAACAATAAAACATTAACTTAGCTACCACTAGAAGAAATTTTCTCAGAAAGCGTAGAAAGTTGGCGGTAAATATAACGCTCGTTGATTGTCTTGATGAGTTTGATGTACAATTAAGAAATGCCCATCCATATTAGTTTACGCCGGATTTTCTAAATACGTAAATTTAATGATAATTAATAGTTATCAAGATCAGCATTACAGCGCATTAAAAATGTAATTACATCAACGTTTATACAATGAGCTATAAAGGAACAAAAACAAATCAACGTTTTCCTTGATTTACATTTAGTTCAGTAATTAGGAAACAAAAACAAACCCAATTCGGCAAATGTTTTATGTTATAATCGCTTTGGTAATGTCTCAATACAATTACCTAAGTTTTCTGCCAACGGGGAGGTGAACGTCGGCTCCTAGGTCAAAAAATGTGACCTAAAGTAGTTTTTTTTTTTTTTTTTAAAGTATTTCACAGACAAGGCTTTATTAAAAAAATGTAAGTATAAAAGTTGTAGATAGGTTAATTTCGCATAAAACGAGTACCAATATGATATACACATTTTGTTTCAAATATCTTGCTTGACCTACATTGTCAACTTTTTAAAGAAATTTCCATTTTCTTCCAAAATTATGCTGAAACAAAGTAATAACATGTTGGTAACACTATTGTTTGAATAACTACTACTTCCTTCATGTTTTGACGCCCCCCCCCCTTCCTTACCCCCAGGTGAGCGTAGGTCAAAAAACGTAGTTTTTTTTTTTTTTTTTTTTTTTTTAAAGAGAAAGTTTGTTGTAAAAGTTTTTAATTATTTAAAATACTGTTCTTAATGAGGTAGAAACTATTTTCGGCCCTATTTATCTGTCTATAGAAACTACTGAATGACTTTAACGACAATTTTTATTACCAATGTATTATTTTATTTCATTAAATAGCGTTAGTTGGAACGAAAAATAAGATGAAGTTAGATTAATAATAAAAGGAAATGATTTTTTATAATAAAACTAATGGTCGAGTTGCGTAACATCAATATAGCGAAAGTTCGATATAACGACCACTATCATCCTAACGGATGTTATAACGATGTGTGTACATAAGTATGGCGAATATTTTTATATAACTAATAAGTACTAAACTCATTTTGAAAAACCATGAAATACTTAAAAAAGAAATAGGATATTGCAAGAAATTTAATTAATTAAAAAAAAAAAACATTTTTTTAATTAATTGAAAAGGTAATATTTAAATAAAAATGCAATTTTAAATTATATATTACAAGAGAAAAAGAAGAGGACACATTAAAAGCAGCCAACAAAATCAAGTAAATGCCACGGGTTTTAACTTGATAATAAACCACCCAAGATAAGGATTTCACAACAAGTGAGGATAGAATTTTCAAATATATAAACAAATATGATTGAAAATTTTATCGCCTTCCATGAAAAAAAAATTTCTGATAGTGAATACATCTTTTCAATGTGTCATCTTTCATCATCTTTTCAATAGTAAATATGATATTTAGAAACAATCTTTAGTGAGAAAGAGAATACAATTAAGGATGATGAAATACTGTAATTAGAAGCAAATAAAAGTTTTTGTCAAAATGTGGAAAACTAATGAAACGATTGATATAGAAAAAAATTTATTATTCTCTGAAATACTACCTATTTTCCTAAAATCTAACTTTATTTTAAATTAAACAACTACAACTAACCTACTTTTTCGTCTTTAATCATAATTTTTTCTCAACTATTGAACACTTCACGATCAAAGATATCTCTCTGGCACCATATAATATCTACCATTCAGAATGTTAAAATTCTTACTTATTGTTTAGTAACCACTTTATTTAATGTCCTCAAGGTGTTAAAGGGTAATTGTGCAAATAGAGGGTTTAACCACGTAAGCTCTAAGTGGTTGCGTCCATTCTTTTTAATAGTAAAAAAGCATCAAGTGCAAAGGTGTAAAATGGCAAATTTTGTGATTTCACATTCGAATTAAAGTGATATTGACTACCACGATATTTAAATAATTTAGTGATCGGTATAAAAGAACTCATAAGTATCTGGTGACGCTTTTAAGTGCTGAAGAAATTTTAACTAGATTTAGTATATTTAGTTATTTACATTTCACGACCGATTTAATCATTAATTTGTGTAGAGCGTTGTAGCAATGCAATTAGGACAACTTTCACAGTATCTAATGCCATAGAATTTTCCAATTTTCAACTTCAATGTTTAATGTGCGATTTTTTTAATACAGCTTTATCAGTGAGATATTTGGAGGAAAAAAAAAACTCAAAATACACCCTATTTTCAGGTCATGATTTTTTGACCTAGGAGCCGACACTCACCTCACCGAAAGAGAAAACTTCAGATTGTCTTATTGAGAAATCACCAAAGAACTTAAAACAAAAAAAACCTTAGCAGGCTATTTTTTTTTTTTTTCCCCGGATTGAAACCCCTAACTGGAGGTAACTAGTATGTTTTAAGAAATATTGGCATGGTTGTAATTTCAGCATTGGAACAGCAGCATAATCCTACTGCAGCAGATCAGATGAGTTAGAGTAAAAAAAATAAATGGTTTTTGGAGCAGACTGGAGCAACTAGTCCTTATATTCAGAGAAGCATAGTGCTTGTAAAATTAGGATTTTAGAGCATATTTGAGCTTATAAATTAACGTTTTATATCATTGTTAACAGACCATGGGGGAAAATGCTTTATTAAGTAAATAAGATGTAATAGAAACGCATTAAAGAATTACTTTATATAACCAAAAAAATTTACTTAATGGGTTTCCTTCGGAAAAATCCTTTTAGAATTTATTTCAATATTTTAATAACGACATTATTACAATACGTGTACGTCGAATTTCAAGGTATTATTTTTGGACTTATACACTACACTATTTGCATCGATTCTATACTAAATCTTGGTCATTTATAGATTTTTTGTAGATCCTTTCCACATGGTGTTTCATATTCCAATAATTTTATTACAATGTTATATATTATGACAACAGTGATTCAGCTATACTTTGCAAACAACGGGTTTTTTTTCTTAATATTTTCATATTTCTGGGTCCTATATTACTGAAAGCTCTGGTCCCAATTTAAAATATTAATTCTCTTCCTCTTTCTTTATCGATAAATATGCACATTCATAATTCTTCTATCGATTGGTAGGAAAAAAAAATTCAAAACGGACTATTGGAGCTTTTAATCAGGGTTTTTGACCCACCCACAAACCCAAAAAAATCAGGGTGGGATTTCTTAAAAAAAAAAAATAAAATAAAAAAAAACACACTTAAATGGGTTTTTTATTAACATAATCAAAATATATTAATAAAGAATAAGATAAGAGAAATAGATTTAAGGGATTTTATATTTATTTAAAATATATTGTTTCTGGAATTTTCAAATCAAAACTAACTATAAATACATAGCTTAAAAAGTAGTCCCTAAAATTACTAACAAAATTATTAAATAAACAGTAGTTCTGCAGTCAGTTGGCCAGCAAGAGGCTCACTTTATACCTAAAAAATTAAGCTATAACTCATGAATGTTAAAAATAAATAAAACAGAAAACAGCATATTTCACTGATCCCAATATTATGATTTAATTTTTACTCAAGGAAAGAATTAATTTAAGAGTCTTTTATTAATACCAGCATGAAAAGATGGTACTACATTTAAACTAAAAGTTTTTATTTTAATTCATAACTTAATTATTTTCGAATAAAAGTTTCCTTCAATAATGAAGAAAATGATTTTCGTTCATATTTATAAGTTAGGTTATAGTTTTGCACGCATACATCTGCTGGCGCGATACTTTTTTCTTTTTTTTTTTCAGTGTTGGAAAATTACGTGTCCCAAGAGATGAGTCATAACTAATTTCTCTCTACAATTTTTGGCATATTTAACGCGTTTTAATACGTAAGCTGAATTACTGGACAAGTGAATTTTGTTATTTTAGTTCTAATAGATGCGGTGGGGGCTTAACTTAACACGTTAAACGATATGTAGGTGGAAAAAAAAATTGCTTGCGATTTTTGCGCATACTTGATGTCGAATTAGCCCAAATTCAAACTTTTTGCTCAATGAATATTATTATAGTTTTGGTGTAGCTTAGTGCAATAATTTTGATAAAAATAAATAAATAAATAAATAAAAAAAAATTTTTTTAAAAAAACGGTATTTGAGAGCAGGTTGGAGTAGAAATTTCATTTTGGAGCCATTTGAGCACCTGTTACAACCATGTAATTTAATTTTGAACAAAGCTGCATCGCTTATACGCATAATAAATTATTATTAGACAAACATCAAAATCATATATTAGGGCTCAATGTATCAAAACACAGTCATTTATAAATAAGAAATTGTTGAAATTTTTTTCTCATTTTCAGAAACAGTAAAAATAAAACTAATTTTTGTTTAATTAAAAAAGAAAAGAAAAGAAAAAACTGCAATTTTAAGATTAGGTTAATTTTAACCTAATTTTTTGCAAAATAGCACTTTTTTAAAAGGTAGAAATTATAAAAGATGCGCATTCTTTCAATTTAAAATATTGACGAACATTTCCTTAAAACATTTTTTAATAAACAGACTTTCTTTAACCCATATTTTACCACATTTAAGAAAAAATATTTTTTGAAAAAAAAAAAAAAAAAAAAAAACATTACATACTAATGAAACATCAAGAAAAACATAAAATTAAAAAAACTCACCAAACCTTTAATGGTGTAATATTTGCAAGCTTTCCTACATATATGACGATGGTCCAATCCACTACTAAATGTTTTGGGATCAAACATCTTGGTTTACATGAAATGGCAGAAAATATTCCAAGCAAAGTCTTAAATTACATTTTTGGCACACAATTTTAAGTTTTTTGTACAGTTTTTAAGGTGACAACGGTGTTATTTTCCATTAGGATTTCTTATTAATATGTGATTAGTTTGTAATTTCAAGTAGTCTGGGTTTCTTTGTTGAACGCCTAGGCCTTACCCTGCAATGCTGCTAGGCCTACCGAGGTACGCTCAATTCTAGGTCAGCTATTGTAATGGGTCGACGAAATTAGAGTTCTAGAGTTTTTTCAGGCACAAAAAGTTTGGAAAATTTCCATGTTGCCACCAATGATGTTTCAAATGCATTTATGAATAACGGCCTATATCACTTTTTTCCTTGTAGAGAAGAACTATATGTTTCCATGAGATTGTCAAACAAGTCTACTCCATTCTTATACTTCTTATAAGAAACAACACATGAAGGTATGTCTACTTTTTGCTCGTGTCTTTAAAATTGGTACTAATCAAATGCTACTCGATTATCAATCCGACGAGCAGCTGCAATTTCATTTCTTGAGACAAACTTTCGATTGGATGTTGCACGATCTATCTTCTAACATTTTAGATGATTTTGAAAGGAATTTTTTTTCTCATTCTATTTTCTCTAACAGTTCATGTAGCGAAGAAGATTTTGCTTTTGAGGCTAACGAAAAGATCATAAGATGTGAAAAAGTTATCCATATAAATTTTGTGCTTTGCTGGAGTTTCAACTATTAATAGCAAATTTTCAACATCCATTTGAGAAAATGACTTTTCTTCTTTATGTCAGACTCAATATCTTTTTTTTTGCTCCTTGATATGGTATTGTATAAAAAGGATATCCAGAGCTTGTATCACGGGTATAAATTTCACGGGTTTCCCTTTCATATACATTTTGTAACCGTGTTTTCCGAAATAACGAACCAGTCTTACATCAATATTTAAATGTTCTAAAAACACACCAAATTGTTGCATTGCTTCATTCAATAGTTCATTAATTGGTCGAACTTTGTAATAGTGATCTGATAAATTGATAGCAGTGCTGTCGTTGAAGTGTAAATACTTCTTAATATCAGAGTACCTTTTTCTCGGCATGCATGCTTGACTGAGAGGAGCGTTGTTCCAACATGAAGGGCATTTTCCCAGCACATTTTTCTCCTAGGCAAAATGTGATAACCGCTATAGAACATAATTTCCAAAAAATGCTTAAACTATTAAGTTTTTAGATGAAATTCCTGATTTTTTTTTTATAACATATTTGTTACTTTTGGATACTATTTCTGCAATAATATTTTTAGCCATCCTTTCCTGTAATCGTGTCTACATTTCTTGACGATGTTCACTATGAAGTAACTCAGAAGCTGACGAAAATTTCAATTAATCCATTTTGGTGATGAAATATTTATTTCTTCAGTAGCTTTTTCCCTTATAACTTCAATAGTTCCTGTAATTTCTTCTCGCGGTTTTTCATCAAATATAGCATGTCCATGTTCATTGCTAGTGCAGACATAATCAATGTCTTTATCATCAGTGACTACGTCTATATCAGGTGGCAATATTGCCATTTGAGGGTCACTATCATCAAATTCAATGCTCAAGGGTATTAAATAGTCATAAGCCTCTTCAATTGTTAGAAATCTCAGACTCATTTTTGACACTTTTTTGCCACAAGTGGACACGCATTAATTGCAAAGCTTACATCTAAGTTCATACTTCTCCCTCTAAAAGATAGCGCCACCAAATAACTAAACCATATGACCAATGAGGAGCAATTCGAAAAGCAAGCTCTGGGCTTATGTTCAGAAACCCAGATGTAATCGAGTTTCTCAGATGGGCGCCTATAGTAGGGGATTTTGCCATTGTCCTCTATATAAGGCAGCATCTAAATCACTTGTAAAACCAGTTTAAATATAAATTTTTCGATTCAGTTTTTACTCAAATGTAATATTGAAAGCTTTGGGTTAATAAATTTCAAAACAAATTTACTGTTTTCTTCTTACAATTATTGAAAATGAAACTTTAATTCGCGTTAAATAAAATAGTAAAAAATAGCTATTTTCAAAAAGAAAAACTTAATAACTTTCAATAAGAAAAACTTAAAATTAATCATAAAATGAGTTTAATTAATGATAACCCATCTAAAAACTTATTTTAGAAGTGAAAAATAATTAAATATAACAATATCCACAGTAAAAATTCAACAAATTATAGCTGTCCTCTATATAGGTCGATGGTAAAATACGGGTTAAAAAATTTTAATTTTTGACCCTTAAAATAAAGGTGGGGTAACCGCAATCTGAAAAATATGGTCCCAACAATCGGGGATACAGACGACAACGCTTAAATGTTAATTCTACTCTTTTGGCCATTTCACCTTATTTCTTGAACTATAAATAAATAAAAAAAAATTTATAGAATTGAAAAACTAGTTTATCCAAAGATAAGTTTATAAAGATATAAGATAAAGTTTATCCAAAGATCGTGTATAGTAAAATATTTCATTAAATTTCATTCATTCATTCATTAATTTTTATTAGTTATTTTAAGAATGATCTAAAAACTTTTGAATTAACCAGTAATTTTTTTACTGCATTTGAAACAATGTAACTGCATTGAAACAATGCAATGCAATTTGTTTACTGCATTGAAACAATGTTATGTCACAAAACACTAAAATTAAGCTGAATAGTATCTGAGTAATAAAATTTAAAAAAATTCGTATTCATAAATTTTTATTTCGCCAGATTCCATTCAAATTTAGACATTTAAAATTGCTCAGTTTAAAATGTAAAAATTTGGGTATATTACAATTAAAAAAATTTTAATTAAATTATTGAATAAAGAAAACTTTTTTAAAAACTATTCTAACATAGAATTTTTAAATCTTTGAACAAACTTCATTTATAATTACGTTCAATTTTTCTTCAGTCGCTTAAACAGTTCAAGATTTTAGGCGAAGTACATAAAAAATTGAAAATAATTAAGGTAAACTTTTGACCGATCTTCTGACTAAAGTATTGGGACCATATTTACTTCGTTACGGTTACCCCCCGCATATTTTGAGGGTCAATAATCGAAATTCGAAACAAAAGGATGTTATTTCAGAGAGAATACCTTTTTGTGTATAATTTCGTAAATTTAACTTTTTTTTTTGTAAATTTCACTGTTTTTAACGCTGCACAATTTAATTAGCATAGCAAAGGTTAGTCCCCCGAACCATTAAGATTGCAATTTAACCAAAAAAATTAAAAATGCTTCTCTTCATTTTTGTGCACTACAGCAAATGCGTCGCCTTGGAATAATAATAGTCCTATCGACCATATTCTATGTTCAACTTTAAATACAGTATACTTTAAATGACAGTAAAATGACTTACTTATTTTTTTAGCTGCATGCTATTCTTACTACTTATTACTGACTACTACAAGCACTACTCTAACGCCTAATGTAATTTACATCAGAAAACATTACCTTCAAGTTTTATGGACATGTGGACAGTGATCTTTCCCAAAAAAAGAAACTATTTTGAATAGTTATTGGGAAACTATAGCTATTGGGAAAAAGGAAAAAATGCACTAATAAGAGTAAAAAATAAACCATCATACAAGAGCAGATTAATTTTCTGAAAAACACTAAAACTTACTGTATTATATTTTCTGCACTTAAAATTTCATCAACATGAGAAAAAAATCTCTTCTTTTTTTTTTTAAACACATTCTGTTAAGACCACCTTGAAAAACTTACATTTTGTTTTTAAAAAAAAAAAAACGTGGAATGCATTGCTAAATTAAAGAATGAGAAGGAAAGGTTTAATTTTTTGATTTGGTTAATATTGATAGATCAGAATTCAATCACTCTATCACTTTACTCAAAAATTCTGTTTAAATCGCAACCCAACCTTTTATTCATATTTAATTCTGGAATTTGACAATAAAATATAGGGTAATCCGTTAAGACCAACTGCAACGTCAATTTCAAATTCGCTATACAGAAAAGAGTCTCTCGAAATTTGTAATTTTTTTTAAAAAATTTTTTTATGATCTGAGAAAGATTTAGAAAAATATGTAGAAAGGCAAGCAAGATCTCCATTATCGATTATTTTGGGGGAGGGAGCAGCAACAGAAAAATTTGTATGTGCAAAACTATAAACTACTGTAGAAGATTTAAGTACCATGATGCAGTATATGGGGTCAATACTGCCTTATTTTAAAATGTTTAACGACTCATCATTTAAAAGCGAGCGTTCATAAACACAGTGATTTTCATATTTATATCCTATTTAGAGACATTTATTTGTACTCAATTTCATAGCAAATATCACAGATTAACTACATTGGTGTCCTCATTATTCTTCAAAACCGGTATTGAAATTTTTTCTGGGGCTATAAATCTTTGTCCATGGTTAAAGTTGGTAATTTCTCTTAACAATCAAGAATTTGTTAAAAATCGCTAGAATTTTTACTTCATAATAAGAAAAAAAAAAAAAAAAAAAAAGAATTTTTTTTCCCGCTTTAATTATGTGGTTCTGTCAGACGAGCCAAACTTGAGCCTTTTAATCCTATTTTTACATATTTCGCCGATATTCTACTTCAACTAATTGTGCCAATCAATGCATTTTTATACAAATTATGCACTCGTTCATCGACAAATAATTCAATAATAAAACTATTATTTTTCATGATTGTTTTTTTCCACCAGAGAAGATGTTAAACTTTAAACCAAACATCACAGAATAAATGTGATTCGAGAATATAGTAATGCCCACATTTTTAATTTATTTGAACTATACTCCGCTGAAAGTTAAGAAAAGACCATTGCGGTATACGATTTAAGTAATCATCCGCGACTGTATCGTTCCGTTTTATTTAGCTATCAAATTATATAATTATGCTTTCAAAACAATATAAAAGCTTTAAAAAATTAAACTCGTCAAACAGAAATTTAATCTGTGCTATTTTTAATAAGCAAAAAGAAGGCCGTGTTACGTCGTTTCACGAGTTGGCGATGTTGATATTCTTTCGTGCTTGGAGCTGGGCATCCATTTAGCGGACTCTTAAATGCAAACATGCTCTCTCCATAGGAATAATGGTTTTTTTCTTAACTTGCAACAGAGTATAACTAAAAGCCCGAATTTCCAGGTGAAATATTTCAGTGATGTTTCAGAAAAAGAATTTAACATGCCTTTTTAGATTCCTTTCAATTTACTCTAAGTCGATAACACCTACCTTTAATCCAGTAATCTAGGTTTCTTTTTTTTTTTTTTTTTGAAAATTACTATCTTCTGATCAAGAAAACTACATAATTTTTTTTGTCTAATTTATAATTTTTAGGTTTATATAGTATCTAGAAATTCTAAAAATACACATTTAGGCTGATCTTATCTGAGAACACCCCGTACAAAGTTTAAATGAAATTCAAACACACTGTACCCTGAATATTAAAATAAACACTCAGTTTAATTAATAATTTATGAAGTACTTATTCGAATTGAAAACTAAACTAAATTTGCTTAAAGAAATCAGTATATTATGCCCAATTGACTTTTAGGTTAGTTGATTTTTTATTTTATTTATTTACTTATTTTTTGTTATGGGGAAAGGAGAGTTCAAAAGCAGATTACTGGGCCACAAGGATCTTAAACTTTACTCAGAACTAATCACTCGCCAACTCACCAATATCACTCGCCTTACATAAGTCTTTATACTATTGCATCGATGAATTTTATTTTCCTTTGAAATTTTTTTTTTTAAATTTTGTAATATAATCTTTAAAGAACAACACAATAGCTAATAAAAATATTTGAAATTATTAATAATGGAATTTACAATTGAGAGTAAACAAAGTTAATTCAAGGTCAAACAGAATATTGGAATATTTATTGGAAAGGGACACAAAAATTCCTGACATGAGATTCCTACAATTTATTTTGTGCAAAAGCTTGAATATATGCATTGAAATAAAATTCACGTTTATCCTTCAACCTAAGATAAATTATGCTCAAATGATCATTTCATGAACTGTTTTAATGTAGATCAGGTGTTTAAAAAATATATAACATCAAATCACTGAACATGTAAATGAAAATGAGAAAAGGTAACCACTGCAACAGACAGCAAATATTGTAAATAAATAAAAAATAATAATCATGGCAGTAGAAACAATGTCAATGTGATAAAAGAAAACTAGCCAAATTAATAATGAGGAGAAATCATTTATTATGAATTCATAAACAAGGTCATACAACCAATATATCAATATTTGGATGCTATAAGGAACTTCAGAAAAAGAGGACTATAGAGAAAAAGTTTAGAACAACTATGTTGGAATTCTTGAATTTTTTAATACAACTCCACATCTATCATTATTTATGGATATTTGACCAAGCAAAATGTAGCTTTTACTGCAGCCTTCTTATTCTATGTCATTTTCACCTTTAATGGTTAATGGTTTATAAACAACTAAAGTGAAGAAATTTTATGACAAACATATGACACAGAATAGCACAAAGAATAAAGTTGGTTCATTCAATCAATAGAATACTCATTGAGAGTGACAAAATCAAAAGAAAACTCATTGAGAAAACTACAAAACTATTCTTACCAACGATGGAAACCAACTAAAAGATTGATTTTCTTTTCAGACAGACACTGTATTAAGCTTTTGCAGCCAATCTAGTCAAAACAAACACGAGATATAATTATTAATTAACAACTGACTCAATGAGAACTAAGCACGTTAAATGTCTTGAAGTACATAAATTATTCATAAAAAAAAAACCGTTTAGAAATTTAATCAGGTGTGCTAATGAGAAATTATAAATGGCATGTATTTAGTAACTAACATGAAAAAAAAACACTTTTCAAAATTAAATACTAATTTGTATTACATTATAGTTCACTTTTGGAATTTTATAATTAACGGAACATGGATAATCATAACAGTATTTCCAAGCTGAGAGACTGGACAGATTCAATAAAAAGTTAACTAACAAGACATAGAAGTGAATTAAAAGTACTGTAATAAACAAAAGAGCTTTATTAAATTTATTATTGAAAACGACACTCAGAAAAAGCAGTTAACCTAGTGCAAGTACTGTTTGCTGCAATAACATTTTTGATCCCAAATCTAAAATACAGTGGAACCCGTTTAAGAAGTTTTCGTTTAAAAAGTTTTCCCACTTAAGCAGTAAATTTTTTAAAAAACCAAATAACATAATGTTAAATTTAACTTTATAAGAAGCTTTTTTCCCGTTTAATAAGTTCTCAGAAGCTTCCAATTTTCTTCATTTTTAAAACTTTATATTTAAAATGTCTCATCTAGTTTTACCTTCCTGTGACAAAAACAGATACCTGGACTAAGCAAAATTAACAATGAACACAAGCATTCTTTGCTCCTCCATTACACAAAGGAAGGTGATTCCTAGGGAACAGGTGTGAGCAAAGGAATGTGAAACTTTCAATAATCAAATGATAATGAAATGAACAATGAAACTGATAAGCATGAGGGGAATCACTTGGACATTGTGTCCACTGTAAATGAAAATCAGAAAGCCTGATGAGGCATGCACTGCTCTGCTGTACCCAACCCTTCAGTGACTGATGCGAAAGATACATCAAAACATTTAGCAGCATCTCGTTGGAAATTTTTTTAGTGTGAAGGTTCATTTTGATTATCTTAAATAGCAAAGAAAAAAAAATTGTTTTTTGTCAAAAACGTCCTGTAAAGGCATTAAACGTAAACATTATCTATTTAGGACAAAGTAAAAAATTTTAAAAGCTGTTCACAGCTATTCTCAATTAACAAGGGTTAAAATAGTGACAAATTTCATCTCCCCGTTTCTACGTTAAATTGCATTATTACTAAGAAATACATTTTAAACTCTTCTAGTTCCAGTACATCTCAAAAAATAAAAATAGTGAAAAGAGCAAAATACAAAGATGCTGAAGGAAAACTGATAATATGGTTCAAACAAGATGCTCGAACATTCTTGTCAACAGAACTCTGAGGGAAAAGCTTACAGATTGTGGAGAAATTGAAAATTGATTTCACGCCTTCCAATGGCTGGATAGATCAGATGAAAAAACAAGCTGGATTAGTTTATAAAGCAATTAAAGAAGATTGTAGCGCTGATTTACAAGAAGCTGAAGAATGGAAAGCTAAATTACCACAATTTATTTCAGGTTATCAACCAAGGGATATTTTTAACATGGAGGAGATTGGACAGTTTTTCAATCTTTTACCCGATAAAACTTATTCATTTAAAGGTAAACGTTGTCATGGAGGAAAACACAGTAAAAAACATTTGACACTTTTAGTTGGGGCTAGTATGAATGGTACAGAAAAATTACCATTTTTTGTCATTGGTAAAGTTAAAAATTTGTGTATTTTTAACCTTCAAATGTTTAGGAAGTTTTTCCATTTAACAAGTCATTTTTGTCCACTCCCTTGAAAAACTTCTTAAGCAGGTTCCACTGTAATTGTAGACTATTCAATACCTTGTTCTCCCAATCAGAAAAAATGTTCTCTGTCCTTTTTCAAGAGTGCTTCTAAAACTACATTGTAACAACCTTTGCTTTCTCAACATAAAGTTTAATGAAATGATTTTACAAAATAAAAACTAATATATTAATTTAAAAGCTTATCAAGTTAAAGTACATAAAATTTTGATTCTTTAAATATAAATAAAGATTTTGAGTACAAGCTTTAAAATGACAGAAATTTTAGGAATGTTACTGTCTGATAAGTGGACAGAACTTCACAGGTTTCCACTCAGTTTCAGAAATAACTTTCCCTGACTTCTCCAAGAAAATTTCAACTATAGACCATATTTTCCACAATCAGAAATAGAAAAAAAAATTTCAATAAACAATTAAATTTTACTTTGAAAGCAAAATTTTACAATTTAAAAACAAGAATAGACAGAATTTAGAATAAAAACTTGTAATTTATTTTTGACTAAATTTAGTCTAACTTATTCAACACTTTTCAAAGTCAGTAATTTAGTCAGACTAATTTCAAATCAATGCTGTTCATCATATCTGCTGTAAAAGGAAATAATTTAAAGTTTTATTGAGAAACTGTGAGTCATCAAAAGAAAATTGAAGAGTGGTAGCAAGTTTATATTAAGTTTGTAGATAGTCTGCAATTATAAATCTAACATCCCAGGGCAGGTTTGTTACATTATAGGATTTTAGTTGAACTAATCATAAAAAAATTTTGTGGTCTTTATCGCAAAACTGATTAAAAACAAATAAATTTTGTTACTTATTATAATTTTCTTTTTTGCATTCATGTATAGCAAGATACTACAACAATATATGTCACAGGTGTGAATGTATAGTTTAAAAGCAAAATGCCTGGAAATGGCTTTACTGCACTAAACCTCAAGGATATGACACACTTAAGGTAAGCTTGTCAAATGGTGCTGTTAACTAAATCTGAAGCAAAAAAGAAAAATTAAAAAATGAGGAAAACTCAACAGATTACCGTAGTGTAATAACGATCATATTTACCTAAAAAAAAAAAAAAAGCTAATCTCTTAGCGAAAACTAGCTTAAAATTTTATTTGAATGTATACTGACATTTTTGTCCAAAATTACAACAGCACATACATTCAAAGCAAAACAACTGTTCGACATTAATCTTGCACTAGACTTGATAAGATAAAAAAAATAAAAAACACGTCTTTTGTTTGTTCACTGTTGATAACTAGACATGCCACAGCAGTTTTGGAAAAAAGGCTGAACTTAGCGAAATAATGTAAAACATAAGTATCATGTTCTCCCACATTACAAGTTGAACTATAATAAAAATTACTTTTAGAAATTATTAAAAATTAAATTTAAAAAAATTTAAATTAATTTATAAATTTTATAATCATATTCAGTAATTTTTTTAAGTTTATATGACTTTCTGACAGTTGTTTTAAAACTTCATTACTTATTGAACTCTTAAATGGTATTTCTAACTAAGAGCCAATGTGGATATTTAATTTTCTGTTTAAAAATTGTCATATAGTTCAATATTAATTTTTTTAAACAGAATCTCATATTTTTAATTAAAGTATTTTACTAATTTCAAATATAACTAAACATTTCATAAAATAAATTGCAAATGACTCCTCAAATAAATAATTTAAAAAAATTATGTTAATTATATTGTTAATCGGATTAAAATAATTTTAAATTAACTTTCCAAAGAAATATTTAAATTTTTATAACAGCTACCTTCTATCAAATAAAATTTGCTTTTATCTCCTAAAAATTTTAAAGAAGTATAAGGATCCCTAAATTTAGGTTAAAATATTTAATTTTATAAAATTTAATATAAATTTTTTCCTTAGTTTCATTAAAGAAAAAAAAATTAGCAACACAAATATAGGGAGAGGAGACAGAAGTGGCCTATCCATACCTCTAATCACTTGAAAACCATTTAGAAAAACATGTATGCATAGAAAAATTTATTTTATGGAATGCTGTTGTAAAAAATAAATAAAAAAAAGAAAAGAAAACCTGCATAGAATAATCTTTTTTCTAATATGGCAGAGACTTGATTGTGTTTTCCATAAATCAGAGTAGGCAAAAATATCATTTAAATTCCAAAGAATGTCAAATACATAAACACAGGAAAAAATTACTACATCCATCTTGCAAACCCATAGACAACACAGGTTCACATCCAGAAGAGGAACTAAATTATAATGGGATCTTTGCAATGCTTTTATATGTTTATGTATCTCGAGAGGTGGCAAGTTTAATTCAGCCCATGGGTTAAAGTGCTATAATGTTTTAATAAAGAATCGCCACATATTTCTACAAACCACAGGCAGGTAAAAAAACCATAGTAAAAACTTTGAAAGATTACTAAGAAGGTCTACAAATCTCAGACACCAAGATGCCTAACCCCAAATATTAACAGTAAGATTTAGCATACAAGCTAAAATCCTTCTTCACAATACTTAACATGCTGGTTCTGATTCCCAGAAATGTTCTATTTCGGTAGACCACAGAGAGAGAGAGATTAGATACTGGGTTTCTGGCTGAAACACTTACTATACTAAATTGAAATTTATAAATTGTTTCATTTCCATGAGTATTTTTTATTAAATTTTATGATTGCATTTGTCCGTAAAAACCTACTTCATCCAGGACACTGGAAGAAAAAACAGAAGAAACTAGACAAAATGCAAGAAAAAGTAAAAAGTAAGAAAAAACTAAGTTTTTACAAAAATTCTTTTAAAAAAATTAACAATTTTTAAATTTTTCATTTTCATTTTAAACAAAGTTTTAAAATCCATATATATGTTATTTAAGAATCTGTTTAAAAGTGCTTGTTACTTGTATGGATATGTAGTATGTTACTTGTAATGAAAACTGAGCATGTGATTTGTAGTGCTATACATGCTTAATGTGTGATTTGTTAATTTAGTAGCACTAATAAAATTTGATTTTGCCGTTTCAACGGTTCTCATACAAATATAAAGTTTTCCTACACTCATTTTCATAAAATATTGGAGAACATTAGTTAATTCAATTTCTTAAGAAATTTGTTACAAATATTTTTATTTACAATCACTGCTTTTCAGTTTTCCCATACTTAAAAATTATATATTAAATAGCTTGAAAAACAATACAATTTTTCAAAATAGATTGTAATTATAAACAGTTTTTAAAATTATTTCAATGTTTAATATTTCTTTTTTATTGAGACTGAACTGAAGTAAAAAAGAACAAATACCAATATTTTTACTAAGTGCAAAATTTATAGTATTTTTAAATCTAAAGACCAATGGGTAGGATATCCTTTTTACCCACCATATTTTCCATATATAGAAGACAAATTAAAGTTTCAGTAGTTCACTTATTTTACTAGTTAAAATAATTATATTTATTTAGGGAATGAATATTTAAATAATTATTTAAGGAATTCATTTTATTTTATTATGTAACCAAAAGCTTAAGTAACATTTCTACCTAAAAATTTTCACATTCATTATTTTTTACTATAAACTATAGATGAAAATTTGGTTAATAAAAAGAAATACTTTAAAAATGAATGCATTTTCTGCTAGTAGATTAATATTGTAGAAAAAATAATTTTAGATAAACCCATATTTTATTTAAATTCATTAAAATATAATTTGTTTGCTCACTTAGCCCCATTTTAACTCCACAATTAGCCTATAAAAATATTAATTGAAGTCACCCCTGAATGGATCAGGTAATCCACTTTTATTTAATTTTTTCTCCCAACAATATTAATATTTATGTCCTAAAAGACAACTGTAGCAAGAAAGTACAATATATATATATATATATATATATATATATGCTATTTTATTGCTTATAACAAGTGAACTACCATGCTTAAGTCAAATTATGCTATTTGTTGTCCCACATATTTGTATTTCTACAAAAAATTTTTAATAAAATCTTATTTTTATTTAATGCAAACTGACCATTATATAACAAAAGAATTTTTTCACCAAATTTATAACTAGGAAAATATGTAAAAACAAAAATTAGAAATCTTAAGCGATAGCTGCCAAACTAAGCACAAAATTCTGAGTCTTAATAATTTTGGATTAACAGTTCAATAACTAGATGGATCTTGGATAGAACCCTTGACTTACATTTCTTTTTATTTCAGCATAAAAAAATTTATAATGGTGAAACAAATATATTTCACTGATCATCTCAAAATTAGCCAAAACCCATCATCATATAACAAAAAAGTTATAAGACAGAAAAAGTAAAACACTTTAAAGCAAACAATTGTAAATGTTAGGCAACATTTGTAAATAACTTGACGACAATTGACGCCAAGTTATTAACAAACGTTGCCAAGTATTAACAAATGAATTTCACATCTTTATGCGCGATCTTCAAAATATTTCTATTTCAGTGGTTTACTCTTTTAAAATAAAATATCAAGATATAAAAATGAGTACAAAAAGCAATACAAATACTGCTAAAAAAGCGATTGATAAAACCACACAGGTTTTAATACAATTATTAGGAATTATATTAAAAAATTATTGCTGTGATTCAAGTTCACTTCAGAATTAACATGCAAATATATTGTATAAAAAATTTGGCATTTTAAAATCGGAAGGCAATAAATTCAGAAAAGCAATCAACAAGATCACATGAAATTACAATTGAATCTCTGTGAATCAAGTGTGAAAAATATTGAGTAAAAAATATAAGGGTTCCAAAACTCATGCAAAATTATGCGACAATAACTAATGGAAAATTAATAATAAATTAAGTAATTCATTGTAAATTGAGTTCATCAAAATATTATATTAAAAATATTAAGATTTGAATAAACATGAGGAAATCCAAAGCAAAAACTGCTGCCAAATGATTGAAAAATAGTATAGGTTTATGATGGAATTGTTGCAAATCAAGCACATACAAAAATTTGATTACTCAAAAGCCCTCTTTCAGAATGGTATCTCACAAAATAATAAAGATTTTGAAAATCCACTGACACTACGAATATTTCATTTCAGACAATAGATACGGGAATACGATAAATGGGCATAAAGAGTAATAAAGAAGTAATAGATTTGAAACTTAATAACTTAACAATATATGTACTGAATTTTAATTGTTAAATTTAGTACTTAATGCATAAATAAGTATGATACAAAACATAATTATTTATTTAGAAATTTTCATTCAAACGCTCTTTTCATTGCAAACAATAAATTTTTGAAATTACTAAACAGATTAATGTTCAAGTCCCTCATTGTTTCTAAGACTTTGAAACTTTATGCAAATGTTGGTTTAGCCATCTTTACCGGTATCACTTTGCACTTCTTCAGCTTTTGCAACCATTTCTTGAACCAAAAACTTCACCATTTCCACCAAATGATATATAAACATTAAACTGACAGTTGTATGTATTTTTCAAGACTGTAATATGTTCTAATTTTTTTCCATCTTAAGCAGTTACTATTTTTTTTCAAAACAAAATAACTTCAATACTTTTTTTTAAATGTCAGTAGAATTTCTAACCGATAGACGAGGAAATCTGCATGAAATACGATCTAAACGGGTATTAACACGAAAAGAATAGAATTTGTGATAGGACCGTTAAAACAAGATGTTACATATGGCATGTAGTTTTAACTGTATCTAGCTATTCTTTGAATACACATAAACAATAAATTATATAGGAAATCTGCAGGAAATACGATCTAAACGGGTATTATTAACATGAAAAGAATAGAATTTGTGATAGGACCGTTAAAACAAGATGTTACATATGGCATCTAGGTTTAATTGTATCTAGCTATTCTTTGAATACAAATTAACAATAAATTATATGTACCTAATAATTTGTAATATAACTTCTGCATTTGTATAGATTAAACCATTTTACATTTGGCTACCATGTTACATTTCTAGAACACTACATAAAACCCTTTTGGTTCAATCTAACCTCAAAATTGTCATTGTTGCTCATATCAGACAAATTAGTCAGCTCATATTTACTCCTACATTATTTTGCATTGGTTTCTTACTTTTTTATTTTAAGAAATAAATTACTTTATTTTAATTAAAATTGTTACATATACATCTCGGAAAATATAAATATAATGTTATTGTACAAGTTGGGGATTGATACTGTCTATACCCTCACTAATGACATTGTGACATCTGTTCCATAAATTAGAGAAATACTTATAGTTCTGAATATTTTTCTATCCAGTTTTATGATAAATCAGTTTACAAATCATATACTTGAAAAAGATAAATTTCATGCTTTTATATGTCAAACATTAGAAAATTTAGTTAAATTAAAAGCAGAAGAAAAAATAAATAATTAAATGTAGCTAATAAAGGAAAAAAGTTAAGTTTCATTTATCATTATTTTGCATACCCATGAATCCTTAATCCTAAGATTATTCTGATTATTTGACGTTTATGAAACTAATTTGAACCTACCTTGGAATTGTTATGCACCTGGTGTTAGGATCCTGAGTTGTAATTGAGTTTTCTAGTTCTTCTAAACCACCGGTTCTCCGGAGTTTTTTGACTAAACTTTTGACAGCTTTTTCACTCCAATTTTCTTCACCTTCTCCCCGCTTCCATCCAAGAAGGCGTCGCACAACTGGTAGCATGAAGGGGAAAACCGCTGACATACTTCACAATGCCAAATCGAAATTTACGCTGGCCTTTCATCCAGTATTAACATAGCTAACTTTTCAACATAATAAATCACTACCTCCTTTCAGAGACTAAATAAAAAAATGAAAGGAAAAAAGATAAAAATCTTACCAAGTATCAACTGGAAAATTTAAAGTATTGTCCAGCTTTATTTAACTGAAGAATCTTGATGACAGGCAAAAAACAATTTTATAAATTTATGTAAACAGAAACCTTTGATACTCACCGATCGCAAAAAAACGGCTGCCGCCTGGTGGAACAGATTTACAGTTTTAACGGTAGTATTACATGCATTTCGGTATTTTTTAAACAATCAGCGTATCAATTAATCACCGACAAATCAGTGACGATCTTGCTATTTCTAACTAGTTACAATTAGAAACAGCACCCAACTACGTAAAGCTACACTATGCGCGTTACTTTCTGGAAACAGAAAGAAAAATATTAAAGAAAAATAATATTACACTGTTACCAGTGGAGTTGAGTTGAAGAAAACTGACACAATTTGTAACATTGTCGCAGTGGAAAATAGACAAATAGGTGGGGCTTCTGGCCATGTGATTTATATTTCCACCAATCATGGAGCGAAATTTTAGTGACATCCGTTGGAGCCTCCGTGGCCAAGGTGTATTGTTCTTTCGTCAAGCATCCAGTAAGTCAGTAGTAAAGGGTTCAAACCTCATAGAAATTCTAGATATATCTTTGTGATGTCGTTCTATAATTTGTGCAATTAACAAAATTATAAGACTTTATTGATATTCAAAACCCAAAGCCGAATGAAAATGTCTGGATGAATAAATAAATAAAGCGTTTTCTGCTACTTCAAATTTCCTGCATGTTCTAATTTTTTAATTACGATGATCGTATGTTGGCTACGGATCATTCTCAGGGATGTTTCCCAGACCATCGCGAATAGCCCACTGTGCAGTTCTGGAGTGACGTAAATAAAAGTACAGTACAGTAAACATTTATCCTAAAAGCTAGGGGTCATTTTTATTGCAAGCAATTCACATACACGCTTGTATGATTGCTAAGAAAATATGAAATGCTTACGCATGAATGAATAAAATTCAATAGTCAACCCAAGTGCGAACCTACCAAATCGCAATCCTACCAAACGTTCTATAACGTGGAGATAACAGGTTTTATCCCCACAACAACCATGAATGTATTTTCATGACGACCTTCTTTAACTTATGCTATCTATTCTTCTAATTAAAACCCTGAAAACATGTAGCCTTACGACAACCTTGTGTCTGAATTTTCTTTTCATTGCCACGAAAAGGTTTGCAGTAAAAACCTTTTTTCAATAAAGCAAAAATATTGCAATTTCCAACCTTTTATCGCTAAAGGAAAACTAAGTGATTTTCAAAGCTTTTTTTTAAAAAACCTTACTTTTTGTATTTTTGTTTGTTGTCATGATAAAGTCAGCAGAAATATAAAGTGAAATCCTTTTTCCAAGAAAACGAAAAAAGGCAAATACTAACGTTTCAAGCGAAAATACTAATAAATAATAAAAAAAAATATTTTGCAAAAAAACCTATTTTAAGGGAAAGCAAATAAACGGGCATAAGACAATGTTTTTGGTTTGTTTTCTAAGGTCTGCGAAAGTACAAAAATATACATGTACACAAAAAATCACCCATTAGTCAATTGTGAATTAGAGGGTCATCGATATAAATACTACACGATTTATGACAAACGGCGTGGTGGTGACAGTAAAATCAGCATTGCACACCTATCACCTTTATTTCCATGCCAAGCTAGTACACGCTTTAGAGGTGGGTGGATTCAAAGCCTAGACCCACAACTTTTTTTCATCTTATCTTTGGAGTGAATTTAAAAACATTGTGTACAGTCGGCAAAAGAAAAAGATATCACACTGAATTACTTTCGTTCTATTGATCCGATTTTTACTTACTAAATGTCAATCTTAACGATTCCTGGGAGTGACCTCAAATATGCAAATTATTTAGCGCTAACTATTAATTAAGTTACGAAAATGGACACAAAAATGTACTTGCTCTGAATAAACATAGAATTTTTTTTTTAACGTATTTGGATTCTTAACTTTCAAAATATCGGGGGTAACCGCCATCTGGGAAAAATGGTCCCCATAGTTTGGTCAGGAGAGCAATTTATTTAAATTTCGAATCCCTTAATGTTAATTTCACTTTTTGCGTTTTAAGTGATATTTTTAAAACTAATTAGGCAATTCCAAAAAAAATTGCACCCACTTATAAAACCCATTTATGCAAAGATAATTTCATTCAAAAAATAATTTTTAATAATTATTTATTATTTAATTTAATTGTGATTGAAAAAAATTTGAATTATGAGGTATAATTTTTTGTAAACCATATTAATCTACGCATTTTTCTATTGCAAAATTTAAAGTTTCGACAGTTTTTATTTGGTAGAAACCGAGAAGAATTGAAATTAATTATTTTTTAAAAAATAATTTAGCAACAAGGAAAAAATATTAAATGGGGCGATTTATATTTAAATGTGGATAACTTATGCGGATGTTGACTTACGCGCGCGTAGAGTTAAATTTCGTTTATATTTTTTTCGCTAATAACCGATAGCTAATCCTTTTTTTTTTTTTTTTTTTTTTAAATTATAAAATATGATCTTTCTTTTTTAGTCATCTAAAAATTTAGTCGTAATTTAATAAAGGAATTGAATAAAACATTTTATTGAATAAAAACATTTTATTCAATTAATGTTGAGTTTTATAAATGCATGTTTCTGATAGAATGCGATTTTACATCAGCTCTTTTTAATTTTAGTTTTCAGTTTTTTCTTTCAGTAACAACGTATGCATAGATTTGGAATAATAGGTTTTTCAATTTCTACATTATATATCTTATAATTATTGATACGAATACGTAGTCAACATTTTTAAGCATCTTAAAATTTCTCAACATCTTATATATCGTCTTAATATTAAAATAAATTTGCTAATTACCTGTCTACGCGTGTTTCGAAGAATTATTTTACCAGCTATTTCATTAAATGTTAAAATTACTCAAAACCATATTCTTTACGCTACCACGTATATTATTTTCCCATTAATATACTAATCAATTGTTTCAGTACTTTAATTTATGTTTTCCGTTAAAGTAAAATTCCTTTTTAAATTATTGTCAAGTTTTTATTGAAAGAGAACTTAGAATAATTATCAGGTAGCAGAGTATTAAATTTTGTTAAGAAATTAAAAATATTCTGCTGATAACAAAATTATTCAATTCAGAACAGTTGAATATTTACTTGCGTACTATTTTTTTTCGAAAAATGAAGATCGTCTTTTTTTATTGTTTCTTATTTATTTGAGTAATGAAAAGTAAATGCGCATGTGTGAACAGCAAATAAATACAACATTTTGCTTTGTTTTTTAAATGAACAAAAAATCACGGACATGTAATTTTACGAGTATTTTGACGTTCAAAGTTATTCTTGCCCTCTAACCTTAAGAAAGTTGCCCTTTTTAAAAGGATAATGTTGAAAAAATTTGCTTAAAAAGTTGTTAATTTTATTTCTCCACTTTAGCACAATTCAAAAAAATATTGCATATCAAGAAGACGCTCGATTATGCCTTATTTTGCCATCGATTAAAAAAACGCGCTATTTTTAGAATCATCATTTCAATTTTTTTTTTTTTTTTTTTTTAACATTAGGTTTTTTTCTACTTAAATAAGCTATAAAATAATAGTTTTAGCGCATGTTTTGAAGAAATTATGAATAAAAATTGTGATCTAATATTTCGTAATAAGGAAAAAAGAATATTAATGATTCATTGATAATTATTTCATTGAACCAGAGTAGTTAATTGTTTTTCGAAATAATCGGCCTTGTAACTATTTAACTTTAATTATTTGAACTAGGGGTCTTTCATGCATGTCATTCGACTTTGAAATTTCAAATATAGAATGCAAAAATTACAAGAATGCATAAGCTGGCTTTAACTAATAAAAAAAAAGCCAAAAAAAGTTATCTCATGCGAAGAATGTCAGAGTCAAAAAAGTATTGTAAAAACTGCAACAATTGTTACACTTGTTTAATTAGGGTTAATATAAACCTGGATTTTCCTTTCTTTTAATTTTATAAATTATACTTTTTAATAACCCAATGAAATGAGGGTGTAAATCACATACATTATTTTTACTGCAAAACAAGTTTACTTAGAATCATTCGCAAATCTTATGAAGTGCAAATTCTTGGGCCCCCCGTGTAGGGTAGTAAGGATATTTAATGTATGATTAATAGTTTCAAGAGTAGACTGTTCTATTAGTAGGTAGCTATCTTCTTAAAAAATTCTAAATTGGAAAATTACTTGCTATTTCAAAAATGTTACAAAGCATCTGTATTTTTTTAAAATGGTTATTCATATAATTTTTACATTGGCCATCAGTTTTCTCTTGATAATGCAAAAACCTTGATCCTTTTAATCAGCCAAAAATTAAATCATTATGAATTATTATCTTTTAACTTTTTTTAAAACTCTATAACCTTGCAAAATTTTTTTTGAATAATTTTCTTTTCCCCTTTTTTCCTTATTCTGTAATTTTTTCCATGTTTTTTCTACTTTTTCAACTATATATATATATGACCACCTCAAATCATCATTTTTCCTTCGAAAAAGAGGAACCATGCATTAAGAGAGTAGAGGAGATTTCGGGCAATTTATAATAAATTTTATAATGATGTTTTCTGTCCAAAAATATCTTGGTTAGAAATGTTTTCCGAATTCCTATTTGATTATAACTCTTCCAGATAAAACATCCGTTTAAAACAAGATTTAAAGTACTTTTTAAATTATGTTTTTAAACGCTTCTCAATGATTGCCTTTAAAATATATAAATAAAAAAAACTTTCTTGTTTTTTATTTTATTTATTTACTTTATAAGAAAACTATCTAACGCTCCAAATTAAATTTGCGTGTTTATTTGTTAATATTTGAACAGCAGTTAAAAGCTTATTTTTAGATCTGCCGTTGAAATGAGCATTCTCAGTAATGAAATTCAACCGACATTTTCAGAAAACATGACAAATTTGACAAAATGGCTGAAAAGAAAATTCGAGCATGCGAAACCTAAAACAGATATCTATTCTCATTCTATGAGTTGTTTGCACTGATGAAATTTATTTGATACAAATGTTGTCTAAACATAAAATAATAAGTACGAAGGCAATCAGATTTTTTAAACCGTCATTTAAGAAAGACGCCTTAATTAAAATTCTATACGTACTCGAATCTTTATTTATTTATTTATTTCTGCATAAATTCGTTTTTGTTTTAAATTTGTTCAAGCTTTAAATATTTTAACATTTCAGAGAATTTTGAGAGAATTTAGGAGGTACACAAATCAATGCTTCAAATAATTAAAAATCAAAGGGTCGCGATTTTAAGAATGGGAAGAAAGATTGATCGAATTCTTCTGCAGTCTGATGGGAACAACAAAGAGAATGCTAGCAGTTCATTGCTGGGTTTGATGCCTTTCTTTAGACAAACAAGACATTAAGGCAACAAATTGTAATTACTATTTTATGTTTGCTTTGTTTTAATTTTGATTTGAAAAATTTCGTTTCTTCTACAATTGAACATTTGTTTTATCAAAAAAAGCAGATTTGTAGGAGTTAAATATCAGTTTAAAAATTCTAAAGAAAGTTGGGGAAATTTCTATATGTTTTAGTAATTGGTAGATATGTTTTTAAAATTACTGTGTTAACATAAAATAGAACTGGAATCTGAAGTGTTAAATTTATTACTTCTATACAATTATTTCGTACTGAAATTTCTACTCAATAAACAACTTTTTCATTGAATAAGAAATAAATAAATTGGATTCCCATATGAAAAGGAAAGAATCAAAAATGTTTTATATTTCTCAGAAAGATTTCTTGTTAAGCTGTCATGGTAAAGACTGCAAGGTCTTAGTGGCAAATCTTCTTAGAAGGTTAAAAACAAATGAGATGGCCATCTGCTGCAGTTTAACTGGGAAAAGTAAAAATAGCTAATCCAAGAACTCTTTTGAAAAGACTGACATTTACAATATGATTATATATATATATATATATATATATATATATATATATATATATATATATATATATATATATATATATATATATATATATATATATATATATACATATATATATATATATACATATATATATATATATATATATATATATATACATATATATATATATATATATATATATATATATACATATATATATATATATACATATATATATATATATATATATACATATATATATATATATATATATATATATATATACATATATATATATATATATATATATATATATACATATATATATATATATATATATATATATATGTGTGTGTGTGTCTATTATTCATTAATTAGATGTGAGATGACATTTAAATTTAATAAAATCAGATATGCAGTTAAAAAAAATTGTACTGCGTGCATTAGTAATTTTAAAGTTTCGTTGGTCGATATTGAACAGGCATTGAACATCGAATCCATATTGCATTCGCAGCTACATACTAACGTTCAACGTTTATGAATCCAACCCAGAAAAAATGGCACAACTGGATTAAGACAAATGGAACTCATATTCTTGGAGACTTCTTATAGATGTTTTATTGTTATTCACACTGTAAGCAATAGACAATCCCTGAATAATAAAGGGCTATTGAGATAATGGTAGTTTATGGAAAATATATGACATTTAAGGGGTAAATTTATACACAAAAAAAACTAAAAATAAACTTAGAGACTTTGGAGGTCAGCTTCCTGCCATTCAAAAGTAGCTGATACTGTTTTATGCAGCATATTTTCTGAGTGTTTCGAACCCGTATGGCGAAAATCTATCAAATGTACTTGCCAATGGAGAAATGGGGAGGAGATCTTAAGTTCCCTTAATCAGTCATTTCATAAATAAAACCATTGTACAAAATTCTTTGACCATAATTTAGCATTTATAAATGCTTTTTGCGGACACTTTTAAACAAGTAAAAAAATAACTGATTTAAAAACACTCGACTCACTAGTTTTTTTTATACTATTATTTTAAAAGATATTCTTATAAAAATATTTGAAAATCTAAAAATTACTCTAAAATGGAATCAGATCAAAATTTTAAAAATTGCTCTATGAAGTTAACAAGTTCGTGCGGAAATTTAAAATCAAACAAAATTCTGTAATTTTGAAATGATCACAAATTGTCACGCAAGCAAAGTCTTAAGTAGATTTATTTTTTTTTTTTTTTCTTCTTTCAAATAGGACAGGATATGTGAATACTTTTATTTATTTTTATTGATTAGTCTCATGTTTAAATTATTAACGGAGTAACAGTAAAATTTCATACACAAATTCTGATGCAATTGTTTTTTTTTTCTCCCGTAGTTCATTAAAAAAATTCTTTAAAAGAGATTTTTTAATTTTCCATCAGACATTCTTACAGAAAGTTAACCTTTCTTGAAACTACAAAAAATTTACTGTAAAATGTTTCGATCTGAATTATTATGCATATTTTATTTGTTTAGTTCAGAGTTTTTACTCTTCGACGACTAAAAACTTCAATATCAAAATAACAACAAACAGGATATTTTGATAATCCTTTCTTCCACATCAAGATTTTATGTAAGGAAATATTTCGTTTAAGTAATATTTTTTTTAAATTTTTAGACTACTGGACCTGCTTCATACAAATGAATAGTAGCGACGAGTCTGTGGCTGTAACAAAATAACTCACCTTGGTTGGGTGTACACCCTTTTTTTTTTTTTTTTTTTTTACAACACGAAGCTTTCTCGTATCTCACCAGATGACAAGATTATCACGACTCGATTTTCTATGGTAAACACCATCTCTTACTCCACAATCAAAATAAAATAAACTGTACAGCCTTTTACCGAACTCTGCATAATCTGATATGCAGGAAGGAAAAATCTTATGCCCGAAGATTTTTTGATAGTTTTGCTGCAAAAAATTCTGTTACTGTTTTTTCTTTTTTTTCTTTTTTCATGTCTCTTTCAGAAGCCCGAAGAAATTTTCTTGTCATCAGTGATCTATAATAATACGGTATTTTCTTACATTTTTTACAGTATAGCTTCAATTCTACTGGTGTAAATTTTTTTAAGAGTTCCATTTTATTTTATAGGGAAATGAGAGCTGGAATAACTTCAGTTGATGAATCTACTGAATATAACCTGAATGTTTAAAATCTTTATTATTATTTTTTTATTTTGACACGTGATTTTTTGATTTTATATTTATGCATATTTTTTATTTGATACAACAATTATTTGTGGAAAAATTATTTGTTTAAAAAAATCTATTTATTGCTATTGTATTTTCTACATTTAAAATCTAATTACATGTTTTTGACAAATTTTTTAACCTAAATGAGTAAAAAAAAAAATAAAAAAGGATTTTTATTTTCAATAAAAAATTATTTTAAAACATTTAGAAATGTCCCATTTATCTAGAAAAGAAATTGCTCTTCCATAATATCAAGGAAAACTATGTTGATGCAGTTGTTAGCACTATGAATTAAAAATTAAGGTAAGGTTAATTAAGGCTTAAAAATTAAGGTAATTTTTCTGTGTGGCCAATTTATTGATTTAAAATATAAGCTTTGCGGAGAAAAATTTTCAAATATTTTCAACATTATATTTTTGCTGAGCAAAAATTTGAACTATTTTAGTATATAAATTTTAATTTTTAGCATTTTTAATGACTTCCCGGTGATTATCAATTTTAATAGGAAATGAAAAATAAATTCAGTAAAAAAGGAGTTTAAATTTAAATACAAAAATTTTATTTATAAATTTCACGAACAAAAAATTTTTTGTTTCACAAAGAAATAAATTTTTTTTTTTTTTTACTTTTTAATTTTTTTTTTCATTTTTTTTTTTCTTTTTCTTTTTTTGTTTGGTAAAGAAATATTTGAAATTTGCACTTTTTCTTATTGGTTAACTTCTTGATGTAACATGAAAAAATCAAATAGTATTGACACTCCGCTGTATTTCAAGCAATAAGTCACTTAAATTCTTTCTTTTTTACATTAAAAAAAAAATAATAAAGTGGATGGCAAGTTATTGCATAAATATGTGTAAAAGAGAATGTAAACTACTTTCTGCTATACCCAGAGGCAGATCTATGGATTGGATGCGCCTATACCAAATCTCGTCCTGGCCCCTTTCCTAAAATATTTATATTCTCTTTGTTTTGTTATACAATTCGAAATAAAAACATTGTTTGACCCTTTTTGCAATATTGCAAAAAGATTGCGTTGTATTTAAATAAAGATAGATTAATAAATAAATAAAAATTAACTATAAAAATAAAATTATCTCTTTTTAATTGTAATGCATTCAAGTATATTCATAATCATCATTGATTTGAATCAAAAAGTCTGTTTTTTCATATTTATAGAAGATTCTATTGCGTTTTTTCAGTAGTCAATAAAAATTCTGACCATTTGTTTAATTAAGTGATTACCCAATATTTTTAAAATCAAAACTGAAGGAAATTGATTGTTTACAAATAATCATGCTTTGCTAACATCAAAACAATAAAATCATCGCGATATCATAAATTCTTTAAAGATCATAGTGTAAATAATTACGATTAGTTATGGCAATTACAAATAAAATAGCTACAATCAAATAATATATTTTAGTTAGTTTATGTATTGCTCAATAAAAAAAAACAGAAGCTCTTAATATAATTAAGTTTTACAAACATTATATAATAACATTAAATACATTACATTACGTACATTACAAGCATTACATAAGAAAAATATACACAAAATTACATACGAAACTCTATACTAAATAGTGAGAAAAATACATTCTATAATGAGAAATAAATTAGTGAAAGTTGACGTCTTATTTTAAGAATATCTAGGAATAATTAATTTGCTAACAGTGAAAAAAAGGCCAAGAGTAAAGAAATAGATTAGAATACATTCTGGTCTATTTAATAAAATCAAATTATGAAAAATCCTCTTCGTATCATAATTGAATAAATAAGAGATAAAGCAAAAAAAAAAAAAAAAAAAAAGAAAAAAAAAAGAAGAAAAAAAACTTACTCAGACTTGAATTACAAATTTTTAAACGTTCAGTGCTCAAAAATAAATAAACGGATCTTCCTGAAATCTTTTGATTTAATGATCAGCTCTTCACGTTCTAGGACTTATGGTTCAAAAGGGTGACTTCAAATATGCTAATTAATAAGAGTGGTGGCGATATTTTAAGTTACCGAATCGGACACTAAAACGTACTTTCTCTGAATAAACATGCCATTTTTTCGACGGAATCGGATTTCTTAACTCCAAAATGTAGGGCTGCAATTTGAGAAATAAATGGAGAGCTTTTCAAGCGGATTGAAAAAATTTTGCGCACAATTATAAAGGTCGTTTATAATTTTATAAATTGTCTGAAAATAACTTTTTAGTAACTATTTATTATTTCATTTAATAATAGTTGGGAAAAAATTGAATTGTATGGCATACATTTTTATGTCGTTTTGAAAGAAGGTAATTTAACATAAAATACAAAATTAGTAATTGATCGAGTAGTTCCTGAGAAATCAAATTTTAAATATACGACGTTTTCAAAATTCGAATTTTCAGGAATCTGAGCCCCATATTCGAACTACATGAATTTAGACCAACCTGCGTAACAAGTGCTACGAATTTCTGCTTGACTAAAAGAGGGCGTTGTAATCACTCACAATAATTCTGTAATCATTAAGGGGCAGGCAATGGATCGAATATGATTGAACTGGATGGCTTATTGGAAAGCCCTATTTCGTACCATCATATTGTTTCACTATCATTAAATTTGTTTGTTATTAAATATGGTTTCTTTATTTATACACTGAATCATTCAGCAGCAACAAAAACTAATCAAATTTTAAAACTAATTAAATTTACTAATTAAATTACTTTTTAAAAGTAATTAAATTTAATTAGTTTTAAAAGTTATTTTTAAAAAAAAGGATAAATATAAATCATTGGAATATTTAGGAAAAAGAGGGCTTTTTGTATCTTTAAGAAAATATATTATAAGAATGCGTATACTTCATAATTAATGCTTCATTACGAGTTCTAATTTTTCTATACATGAGATGCACATTGTTTTTTTTTTATATTCTTAAGATAAAAATAATTATTTAAATAAAAAAAAAATTACTGTTATTTTCACTTTAATGATATTATTTTTTTTAAGAAACTAAACTGTCGTAATGGTTGGTTATAAACTACATATCATAGGCTTAATATTATTTTGTTACCATTTTACTTTGATTTTAAGAAACAAATATAACATAAGTATAATGTAAGTGATATATATTGTAAAAGACTAATAAAATTTAAAAAATAGTAATTAATAATTTTTTTTTTTTGAAAAAGGAAGAAAATGACAATTTGAAATAAAAGAGAAAGATTAAAAATTTTGTGCCCGAGACAATGGAATGGAAACGTGTTCCATTAATCGAAGAAAGCTTTATAAATATTAATTAAAAGTAATTTAAAAATACAAAGCAAACATGTCTTTATAAATTAGAAAAATCGTTTTTTCCAATTTGTAAGTATAAGGATTATTGAAATCTATACTTAAAGCATAAAAATATAATAAAAATTGTGAGTGAATAATACTTCTGTGGCTTAGAGTACAAAAAAATAATGTCAGCAACAGATGATATGATCCATAATCCAACCATTCAAAGAAAAAAGAAGAAAAAGAAAACGAACTTTTGCAAGTGGTTTAACTCAAAATCTATCTATTAATAAAATCGAAAGGAAAACATTTCTCAGTAGTTGGCGCTATTTGCTGAACTTAATGAATGCTACGTAATGTACACAAAATTATTTACTTATCGCAATTATTTTTCTGGAAAGTTAAAAAAATTTGTTCCCAATAACATTTGAAATTTTAATATTCGTTATTTTTTTATTACATATTAATTTTAATAATAATGCATTAATGAGTATGCAATATTCACTTCTTTTGTTTCCAAAAAATCACTGTGCATATTGAATGTTTTGTCATAAAAGAGTGATAATACAAACAACAAAATATTATAAATTCTAACTTATAACCTTATAAGGAGGGAGAGCAAATGTCCCTCTCGATCTATATATACAGAAATGCCAACTTGCTCTGCTTAATGAGAAATTTTTTTCTAATGGTAGCAAAATGCATGTTTTAATGTTTGATTCTGAGTTCATATAAAATTTATAAAAAATTACTTTTTCCGCCACTACTCTTATATAATTTGAAATTTCGTGTGAAAAACTATTTCATTCCAATTATCTCGTGGTAAGCATTTTAAATTTTAACAAAATTATCGAAAATTGGTCGTGGTTTTTAATTCTCTAACACTTAATAAAATATTTCGGAGAAATCTCAGCTGCTAAAACGGGCTTTACTTAAGAACTTTTTCAAGCTTGAAAACCTTAAGACAACCTCGAATTATTGTTGCTAGATAAAAGATTGTTCCCAAGGTTTTAGATTAGGGTAATGTGCGTAGAATAGAGCAGATGGTCACAGACCTCGTTTTAAGGTTAGAAGGTTTACGCGTAAGCCGCATAAAAACCTTTTTAGGTTTACATGAAAAGGTTTATGTAGACTTAAAATAAACCTTAATACATATATATATATATATATATATATATATATATATATATATATATATATATATATATATATATATATATATATACAAGGGCGCCGGTAGAATAATATAAAGGGGGGTGCAATCCTCTAACAAAATAACCCCCCCCCCTAAAAAAAAATATTCTGTTATAAATTTTTTTTTGCTATTACATATACTTTGATCTGTTAATTTTTTTCAAGATTCATTTCTTCATTGTTAACAAGATATTTAAAAAAAAGTATGAATTTCTTGCACTCGAGAAACAGTATTGATGGCGCTGGTATAGCTACTAACTTTGAAACACAAATAACTACAAACAGTAGTTTCGTATACTAACGTGTTTGTGCACGCTTAACATTGGTATTTATTGTGTTGATGAAGTTTTACAGTTGTGAGAAGTCAGTTTGTGTTAAACACCTTTGTTAAACTAAATAACTAATGGAAAATATAATATTATTTATATTTTATTAAATGAAATTTAAAAATATAGCTTAGATATCTGCCCAAGAAAAAAATCTTTTTTCGACAGTTTAGATAAAAAATTACTTTCGAGTGTTTGAACTTCCTTTTCGGGGCAAAAATGACGAAGGATCTGTTCTCAAAAATCTGCTGCACTTTCGTGTTGAATCTGGAAACGAAGTTTTGAAGGCACATTTGGAATCAGGAGCAAGAAATGTACTGTACATTTCACATCAGATACAGTTACAGAATGAGGTGACGTGCTTAGAGATGAAATAATCAAAGATGTGAAAAAGGCATCTGCTTTCTCGGTATTGGCCGACGAGACAGCAAATATTAGTGGAACAAAGCAGTTATTCATCGGTGTCTGGTATGTACATTTTGATGAGAGTAACAAAAAGGCGACAATGTGTGAAGAATTCCTCGGTTTTACCCCACTAAAAGAATTGAACCCTCAGTTTATTTCAAAAACAATCATTCAATTTCTGAATGATTGCAATTTGGATATGACACGATTTGTGGTCAAGGATATGACTGTTGTGCGGCAATGGCTGGCCAAGAAGGTAGCATTCGAGACAAACATCCTAAAGCTGTGTTTTTTCATTGTGCCAATCATGTATTGAATTTCATGATCAACAACTTAAACCGCGTGAAGGAATACTATAGGGACAACGAAAGAAATTAGCTTTTTTAGAGAAAGTACCTTGTGACGAAAAGAAACTACTAACATCCCTTTATTCTGTGAAACACGCTGGTCAGAAAAGTACAAGAGTACCAGACGATTTTCTGAAAAAGTTTGTTAGAATTATAAAAGCTTTAGAGGGCCTTACAGAAAAAGCGGCTAACAAAAACATCGAAGTGAAAGCTGATATATTTTTTAACAGCTACTACAACGCCAACATACATTATATCACTTTTTGTTATTGCTACTTATTCTGCAAAACTTGAACCTGTGTGCAATCAGCTGCAAAAAGTAAACACAGATCTAAAAGAAGTAACTGATTATGTAGTCAAATTGATACATGTGCTGCAAATTCAACGAAACAATGCTTCTGAAGAGTTTACTGCAATTTTCACGAAAGCAGAACACATCTGCAAAGAATACGTCATTGAAAGGAATCGACTTCGAGTGGCATCTAGACCAAGTTCATAGATCGAATGTGTCTTCTGAAAACGCAGAAGAATTTTTCAGGAGGTCAATCTTTATTCCTTGTTTGGACTCCATTATATCTTCGTTGAAAGACCTTTTTTCTTCTACACAAAGAAAAGCATTTTCACTCTTACAGCTTCACCCGAATGTGATAAACTAACTGGACAAAGCGTCATATTTTGAAGTTTTAGAAGATATATATACTATGTATAAAGATCTGCTCTCACCGAATTTCATCACTGAAGCCACAACGTGGTACGAAATGTGGAGGAATAGAGAAAATTCTTATGAATCCCTCGATTTAGTTATTGAGACCACGCCGTTTTATCCAGCTGTAGCGGAGGCAATCAAAATTGGTCTAACTCTTGCAGCTACTACGTGCACTATTGAATACACATTTTTAGTACAATGCGACACATCAAAACATAGAATCGGTCTACAATGTCTCACGAGAGATTAAGTAGTTTGTGCATGCTCAGTGTGCATAAGAAAAGAATCAAAGATGACTCAGAATTCATTGAAAAAGGTATAAACAGATTTGGACAGCAAACAAGACGATTACAATTCTTGCTTGATTAGACAATTTTTAATTGCTATGTATCAATAATTACTTAATTATTTATTTTTAAATAAAAATATTTCTGATAAAATTTTTTTATAAAAAAATTGTTTTTCTATATCTTTTTAATTGTTTTAAAAAAAGCCAGGGGGGTGCAAGTGCACCCCCCTGCCGGCGCCCTTGTGTATATATATATAAGTAGTATCCTGTCCTGATATTTCTGAGATGACCTAGGCTGTATATAGCACATGTGCAGCAACGAGAAAGAAATGGCTAGTAAGCTACTGCTCAACCTTCCCCTGGGAAATAGTAATCTCACATAATAAACTACTGAATTTATGTCATTGTTGATAACAATAGTTTGCCTGATATTTGATAATTGAAAATTAATAACTGTGCTAGCTCACTTTTTCAGGTTTGATCACATAACTGTTATATTTAACTACATGTTATTTTTGCGTAATTTACCCATGTTAGTTATTTACTAAGCAGATTGTTATTACTTATTAGAATATTAAGTAGAATTAAATAAAACCCGATTTAGAGTTTATATGATAATTTGTTTCAAGGTTATGAACATTTTTATGCTGCTGCTTGTGACTCACTACTTAAAAAATTAGCTTATTTCGGATATCTACATTTTTTTAGAAATAAGTCAGTATTGTTTCTTACATAATTTTAATGCTGAATCGAATAAAATCAATTGCAAATAAAAGCATTTATTGTTTGAAAGTTATATGCATTTTTTTGAATTTCACCTTGTGAGGTATGCTTTTATATTTAAAAAAAGGATTGCAGCAACTACAATTAGTTTTATTCTGCTCGGTATTTATAAGTTACAAAGGAAATATTTTACTCAACCTCTTTTAAAAGCATTATTTCAAATCATTCTATCTTAGAAATTTTCTCCTCATAGAATTGCTCACAACTTTAAAACAAATGCTCCTATCAGCTTATGGTTAGTTTTATTCGATTGGGTGTAAAAAATTCATAAAAAATGGTACCTAACTTAAAAATTTTATGTTATTAAACGATTGTTGATACTTGATTACATTGATTAAAATAACTATTTTTTGCGAAACTCTGTGCTGAGATTGACAGTAACGAAAGATCCTTTTCAGAATCAGCATCAAAAATTAATAAAAAAAAAATATTAGTTTTATGAAATCTGACAAAAAGTTTAAAAATATAGACTAGACTTATTGACTTTATGTAAAGATTTGTAAGAAAAAGAAAGAAAATCAAATTATCAAACTTGCAAGTACCATAATGAAGCATATATGGAAAATAAAGCGTGTTAAAATTTCCTAATAAGATGGGAATTATATATTTTGAATTTCTATAAAGGTTGTTAATGGTAATACTTTATTCAGTGAATTTCATTTTGCGGTTGTTGTACCTGTCACACTTTTAAACGCTTTTAGCTACAAGGAAGAAAATGACAGAAGTGGAATGCCATTTATCCGAAAAAGAAAATTAATTTCATCCAGTTAATTTAAGTCATAAAAAAAAAAAAAAAAAACAATTTCTAGTTTTTAATATTTTAAAACCTGCCGCTATTATTGTAAATAAGACTTTCTTACTAACTCATATATTTTTTTTTCTTTTATGTTCCAATACTTCCAAGTTTAACCGGGAGACAAAATCAATACTATTTAAAATAATTTTGTCGATATGCAAAAAAAAAAAAAAAAAAAAAAAAAAAAAAGTTTAATTCTAGTTTTAAATAAAAGTATTTTGAATGTCAGCTGACTAATTATTTACATTTGCAGTTTTATAGCTTTAAAAATTCAAGCACCTTAGACATCTATCTTATAAAAATGTGAGTACACATAAATAATTTTTTTTCTGACTATGGAATTTCGGGTAAGTGTAAAACGACACACCATAGGTTGATAAATAAATACCTCTACAAGCATGAAAATATATACTAGAGGTGGAAATATAATAACCTGAAATGTTAAATGAAACACCTTAGGTTGTTGAATAAATACTTCCACAGGTGTAAAAAATATTCTTCTGGTTGGTACGTAATAATCTAAGGTTGAAAACGAAACACCTTAATGTAGTAAATATCTACCTCTCCACAGATATAAGACGAAACACCTAAGGTTGATACATATACCTCTGGAGGTATATTTGAGACAAATTTTGAGGCATTCATTTGTACTCTTTTCAACTTAACGACGTTGTGAAGGCGGTGATCATTTTAATCCAGTTTTTTTAGACGCAATAAAGTGATACTATCCCAGGGAAATGAATAAAATCATTTTAGGAGAAATTGATTTATTAAGTAAAATTATGGCCCCATTCAAAAATATAAAAATAAAGGGAAGAAGTCCCTTAAAAGGATAAAAAAAATCATTCTCTTCATATCGAGAATTTCAGTTAAGATTTTTTTGTAACTGCCAATCCCCCCTAATCAATATTAAATTTGAAAATAATTTGGTGAAAGCGAATCGCCAAAAAGAATGTGAGAATTAGTATAACCATGTAACTGGAACATTTTTGTGATAAGAAATAAAGAGTTAAAATAGATTTTTTTTTTTCGATTTTGTGGCGACAGTGTATAAATGAATCTTACATTAGTATTGAAATAAAAGGTTGGGAGTTACATTGATTGTGTATTTGATATTAGCTTTTTATAAAATGTAATAAAAATTAGATAATTGGTTTAATTTAATTAAAATTCAGTTAAGAATGATTAAAAAAAAATAAGTTTAAGAAATTTTAAAAGAACAGACGTATTTAAATAATAACCTCATTTATATATAAAAATTGAGGTATAATACCTCAATTTTTTTGTAAGGGTTATTCCTTTAAAGAATAAAATTTACAAAACTCGCTTTTTGTGCTATTCATGAATCCTTAAAATAGTTTTTAACTTTATTCATGAAAGAAGGGAGGTAAGAGAGCCTACTTTATATAAAAATAGAGAATTTTATAGTAAAGTAGATCGAAAAATTTGATTTCAATAAGTTAAAAAATTTAGAGAACTATTAATTATATAAACTGATGCCGCCATCTGATGAGGCTTATAGAAAGTAAATGTTCATGTTTTACTTTTATTAAAAAAAATGAAACTTATTTTGGCGCTTTTAGAAAATGCACACTTTTAAAAATATACATCTAAGAGTATTGAGCGGAAATATTATTAACTTATATTTTAAATGAAGGAGTTAAGTAGTTCGAGTTTTTAACTATTATGATGAGAATGGAAAAATGTCGCAAAAATTGTCATGGCGCTAGTTGTGGGGGGAGGCGAAAAGGCCCAGATGTGTAACCATACCGCATCGCGTTTTTTCTTTTTTTAAATTTGGAGTGGTTTATCTTGTATAATAGTTCTCTGGTCTTCACTGCCTGTCTAAATTCATCTTTGAAAAAATATAATGAAATAAATTCATTTGTGAAGTAGTGTAGTGCTGCCATCTGTTAAAGAATGAGATAGTTGTGCGCTTATTGGCCGCAGCTACCTTTAAAGTAACTGCAGCAACTACATGCATAATGTCAAATATGCAAATTAAAAATTTTAGAAAAAGAGTTATTAGGTACATTAGTATTAGACATTGACAATATTTAGAACTAGATAATTGTCTTTTGGAAAGTAATGGAGTGAGTGAATTTTTTATGAGCGTTGCAAACAAAATTTTAGAAGAAATATTTTTAAGTGTTACAATGCAAATTTATAAAATTGTAAACAATTTACAATATTTTTTTTATGTCTCTTAGCGTATTGTAGTAGTTGGTACCTTGTTGAGATAAGTATCATCATAAATTATATTTTATACAGTTAATATACATAAAAGAAATTGTAATAATTTGAATAATTTAAGTAAAAAATTATGGTTCTTTTAATGTTTTGTGGAAATTATATTGTTTTTATATTCTGAAAAAGTAAGAAAAATTAATTTTGATATAATGTAGATTTATTTGTTTCTACACACATACAACATCTTGAAAATAGGAACAATTTTACCTGTCACTGTTGCTAATGTAGAATGCAGGTTTTTTTTTTTTTTTTTTCACTTGAAAAAGAATAAAATCATATTTATGAAATTTGACAAAAAGAAAAAAAAAAAAAAAAACTCCATTATAACACTTTTGCAGAAACTAAAATTCATATCAGCTTTTTGTTACACTAAATTCTTTTTTTTTTGCAGATATATGTATTAAATACTTGTACTTTATTATGTAAATTTTTTTAATGATTTATTTTGTCAGTATATCATTTGTAGAAACAGACTATTCTACAATTAAAGTTAAGTAGGATGTGAATACAAAGTTTTCATTGTTCATTTTATGTAATTAAACATTATTTATATATTAAGGTTATTTCTTATTACTATATATATATATGTCAGATGGAGATAACCCCCAACTTATAACTACGCCACTGCCTGTGGGGTAAATAAACTTAGGTGTGCCCCTGCAAGATTTATAAGTAGCCCGTATCTTAGATTTACCACGAAAAATTAAAATCTGGTTTGCCACTCATATCTATAAAAAATATTCTGTTTTTCCTGTATATGTTATACACAATATATTAAGAGGAAACACACATTCACTGTGCTTTTGTGTGATCTATATTAAACTAACTATACTAGTTTTAATTACTGGAAAATAATAAGGAAGAGCTGCAAATAATGTTATAGTAAATGAAATAGTAAAGTATAGCTGAACTATTATTTTCAAATATCCCATAGAGAGCGTTTTGAGAGGTCAGAATTTTTTAAGACAAAAATAAGAAATAAAATTCCCTGCATTTTCCCAGTTTGTAAGGAAACATTCAAAATTCCCTGCATTTTCCTTGTTATTTTAGATGAGTTTTAAATTCCCTGAATTTTCCAGGTTTTCCCTGAGGATAGCAACACGGATAAATGAAATAAAAACTCAGTAGTGCAGTAGGAAAAATAATCAGTAAATTTATTTTCATTTATGATAATGAAAATCATCATTTTGGAAAAAAGGCGTAATTTAGAAAGGGTACTCAATCTAAGCATTGTAAGCAACTACTAAATTGAAATGAAATTTACCGTAATACGAGAAAATAACTGAACTTTTAAGCTATGGTGGCTCGGGGGAGAGAACGCTTGCCTTCGAATGAGGCGGCCCAGGCTTGAATTCGGTGCTTTGCTTGCACTGACCACAGTGCCCGATTTTTGCAATTAAACTGGAATATTAGCTCACCATCAAATGCACATAAATAAAATCTATTGTTTTAGCCATGTCACATGTTCTAAAATACTTTTTTCACCAATGAAAAAATTCATAGGAATGAAATGAAACCATAATAATGGATAGTGCAAAGTTTTAACTTCAACTTTCCAATTATTGTCTGCTCACAGTATTTTGGTCTAAACTACAAATTTTCATATGCAATCATTCGAAATATTATTTAAATTAAAAATATTAGCTGCATTATTTTTAAGATTGTTTTAAAAAATGAAACCGTGAATATTTATTTTAATTTGGAATAATTATTTTAAATAATTTTGTATGCAACGATGGCATGTTAAGATGTTCTTTATTAAAAAAGTTTAAGCTTTTATGATTATATATATTAAATTTTTATAATATGATAAAAATATTTTTTAACTCTTAGCTTGTAAGATAATAATCCATAATTTCAATCTTTTGATAATTTCAAAACATTATTTATAGAACAAAATGCAAGTATGAATCAAGAGCATTTGTTTGAGAAATACAGTCAATGATGTAGCTAAGGAGAGCTTGGACCCCTACCTAAATGAATAAGAAAATTCATAGAATTAAAAAAAACATATAATTTTTTTTCCTTCTTGAAAACAATTGATATTACATTTTTCAAATTGCTTTAATGATTACAACAATAAAATAGTAGTAAGTTTTGAACTTTAACTCCCTCAAAATTTGAAGCACACAGAGCTGAAAGAATTGGAGATTTTTTATGATCATTTTGTTCATGAACTGATTTGTTATGATGCAATAAGTGGGCCCTAGAGAACACAACTCTGCCGACTATCCCTATAGAAGTGTTTATCATTTAATGCAAATTTCTACCCATAATAAACAGATTATTGGAAATATTAAGCACACTTCCTTTTGCAATATGTTCTGCCAAGAAAAGTTTCTTGTTTTTACTGAGGGTCAGAAGACGTTTGAGGAACAAAATAACTGAAGACAGATTAGCTTTAGTATCTTTGTATTATATGTCACTTATGACGAGGTCTTTAACAAAATGGTTTTGCCTAACAGAAGAATTTTACTGTAAACTTCTTTTAATTTTTAAATTAGTTTCATCAACTAAATTGTTGCTTAGCTTTAAACATCTTCAAAATCATAAATTGGGTAATTTCTGTTGAAAAATTTTCATGTTTAAATTATATTTGACTTATTACTAAATATCTTCAGCTTAGTTGTTTAAATTTTTTTAGAATCCCCAAAATGAAATGCTGAGATATTATACAAAATCATAATTAATAAACTAATGCCAATTTAATCTTAGAAGTAGTAAATGATCAACAATCAATTAAAAGGATGAGGATTGGACCATAATTTTAGATTTTTATCTTAAATCTATTTTAAAAAATTTAATAAATAATTCCGAACATTTACAAATCTTAATTAGAAATTAGTATCACACCGTTCAATTAGCAGATTAGCCATTTGATTAGCTCCGATTTTTCTCCGGCTGACCAGCGAATATAAAAAAAAATATATCATTGGAGATTAATCATACACAAGATCAGACATCTAAATGTATGAAATTAACTTTTGAAAAGTAAGAAACACTTAAAGTTAAAGCAAGTGAAAAGTATAAGCACAAATTAAAAGTATATTTTACAGAAAAATATTAACTTACACTGAAATCTATAAAAAAGAAATTAAATTTGACTTCAATTCAAGAATTTTATTTTAATTTTCCCTACCTTAGCAGCCACACACTAAATTGCCCTAAAAGATTTTTTAATCAACAATTTTTTTATACCTGGGTCATTCTCACAAAAAGGTGATTTTCTTAGTCCCTTAGCAATAAATACAGCAGATTTCTTAATATTTTTCTGCATCATTTTTCGTAAAGGTCTAACTAATCAATCATATTCATTTCTGCTGAATGCATTTAATATTTCATTCTTATTTTTTAATAAACATAACTTCAAAATCCCCTCCGTAGACATCCCTACCTCTGTGACACAAAATAATTTTTAATGACTGTTAAACATTTTAGATGTTATTTTAACGATTTTTGTAGTTTTAACTAACTATATAGTAGCTTTTTATTAAATATTTTTTTAGAAAAGTTTTATTTTTATTAAATAAATGGTTAGTAAACTTTGTCCATCAAAAATGAAGCCTC
Organism: Parasteatoda lunata; assembly: GCA_949128135.1. NCBI lineage: Eukaryota > Metazoa > Arthropoda > Arachnida > Araneae > Theridiidae > Parasteatoda > Parasteatoda lunata. The sequence continues at coordinate 25,872,579 of OX421980.1, forward strand.
CCTCCATGGACAATTAATATAGTTCAGTAAATATAATAGAGAGCAGCATATGTGAAATCCCTATAAGACAGCTGGTGGGGAAGGTAAAGATTCTATTTTCTAGTGTTAACTATCAGTTGCTTTTGTTCTCTTTGGTGTTAGTTTTGGATTGTTGTGTTCAACTGAGGTTTGGTAAAGTTCTTGATGTATACTCTGTGGTCATCATAAAGAAGGTAAGATAAAAGTATTTTATATTTGATATATAAATTTTAGATTGCAAAAATAGTATATTTAATAAAAAGAACTGCACCATTTTTGTAACTTTAAAATTAAAAATCAGAAAAATTCAAGAACTAGTTTTTGTCTCCTCTGTGGACAAAACAGTTCCACGGAGGAGATGACACAGTCAATGGAAGAGACGATGTGTTAGACAACCAATAATACATTTTTATTAATTAAAAAACTATTTTCTTTTAATTTATATTTTTTAAATGGAACAAATTTGTTAATTTCTTTGTATTTGTAAAGAAAATCAATTAAGTTTAACCTTTTTTTATCGGAGAAGTAAGTATTGGCAATTTTTCCAAATAATTTCTGTGATGTTTAAAATTTTTTTTTTTTCAAATTTTAGGAAAAAAATGGCAAAACCAAAATTCAAAAAAAAAAAGAACTCAATCAAGTGTTCAAATCTAACAACGAATTAACAAACAGAAAAAACTTAGCATGAGTCAAGCTAGACAGAAATTACATCTCCACCGTGGACAAGACAGAATTTAAAATATTTTAAATCTTGTAAAAAATTAAATAGAAAACTTGACCATTATTATAAGGACATATAACAAAAATAAATAAAGGCATTTATGTAATTTTTATCACTTTTTTAATTACTTTAATTTAAGAAAATTTTTTAGTCTATTTATACCTTTTCAGTGAGAATGACCCATCTTAGATCATCATGTCACTTTTTGAACTTTTGATTGTAATTTAAATGCAACTTAAATGATAATGAATCAATAAAACAAATAAGAAATAAAATTAATAAACAAAATATTTAATAAAAAACAATGAATAATTCTATTTAAAAAGCTTTGTAGTGGTTATAGTTTGTCTACGGTAAGAGTCACCCCTCTGCCAGAAAGTTTGAGGCCGTCTCCTGCTATGGAAACAAGAATAGCAGAGGGAGGGTAGCTTCTCTCCACTCTAGGGCTAACACAATAGCCCCAAGAAAAAGATCCCCTTTCTCTCCCCAAAACCTGTCCTAAACAGTGACCCCACACCGCTACTTGAAATCCTTATACCTCGTTACCATAGTCACCCCCTCAGGTCCAGGCGAATGGCTAGGGGAGTTCTTACTTTAGACAAACTATAGATATTATTATTGCAAACATTGATAGTGTAGCTGTGTTGCCATCAGTATTAGGAAAAAATTTTGAACATAAGATTCTTATAAAAAAAAAGTTAACTATAAGAATTAATAAAAAAAAAAGGTCTTTCATAACTGGCAACATTACTTTTTTCGCATGAAATCATATATATAAAAAAATTATTAATTTTCAAAATTAGCCAAATACTAACACTAATATATTTAACTTTTTAGTACTTGTAACAGAATAAAAGTTACTACCATGAATGATTAAATGTAATATCATTCAAAGCTTAAAAGATTTATAATACATAGTTATTTGATAAGATATATAGAAGAAGAAGAATATAGAAGATCACTTTATTATATTTATTGCACGATTTTTACTTGTAATTGATTGAATAATATAATATCTATTTCAAAGTTTTTGTCCCAACACATGATTATATGCTATGCAAGATTCTAATATTTGAAATTACACTAATACTTCTTTGCTTTCATTAGAATTTGAAGAGTCTTGCCCAGAAATTCCACTGGAGTAGCTTTCATCGATATAAGTATTACTATCATCTTTTTGTGGAAGAAAATGAAATGGTTTAATTTTTAATAGATCAGCAATATTTTCAGCTAGAAAAGTAACTTGTTTAAGTTTTAATTTTTCATTTTCAAAAGAATATTCACAACATCGCTTTTTAAAGTCTTGCATCATTTCAATAGATTTTTCTTTCTCATCCATTTCATATAACAACAAGGCATAATTTAATGCAATAGCAGGATCAACTGAATCCAATTTTAAAGCTTGTTCATAGGCTTGTGAAGAGTTTTTAAAATCTTGTAAATATTTCAGAGATACAGCTAAGAGCATGAAAAGATGACCACTGTGAGAATTAAGATTCATCGCAGCACTTAGAAAATGAAAAGCAGATGCATATTGTTGCATTGTAAGATGAATCAGTCCTAAATTTTGTAGAATTTGCCAACTAAAAGGGGCAAGATAAGTTGCTCTTTTTAAGCAGCTAATAGCTGCTACATACTTCTTTTTTCCGAAAAAACACATTCCGATATTATTCCAGAGGGCAGGACTTTCTGGAATTTTAGAAACAGCAATGCGATATTTAGATAGGGCTACTTCATAATCATTATGGTTTTGTATAATGCTACCAGCAGCTAATATAGCTGGAACACATGACGGGTCGAAAGCCATGGCTGTACCTAATTTTTCAAATGCTTTTTGATACATACCGCACTGAAGATATAGTAAACCAAGTTTAGAAGCCAATTCAGGATTTTCTGGGGAATTTTCTACTGCTTTACGATAGGTAGATATAGCAGCTTTAATGTCACCTTCGAGAATATGAAGCTGGCCTAGAGCTATAAAAGTGTCATCATGTGGACGGAGTTGCAAAGCTTGTCGGAAATAATCTAAGGCCTGTTTATTGTTTTGAAGCTGCATGTAACAAATTCCAAGATTATGACAAAGTTCCCAGTCTTTACAATTCATTCGTGCTGCTTCTTCATAGACATCAATTGCATTTTTATGCCTTCCAAGAAGAAATAATGAACGTGCAACTTGCTTCAAGTTTTCAGCTGATGTGTTAAGTATAGAGCACGTCTGAAATAATTCTAAAGACTCTTGAATTCTGCCTTCATGACGTAGTATTAAGGCTTGGACGTAAAGGGCATATTCACACATTCCTTGCGTTTCATCTAATTGTTCTTTGATAATAAGTTTGCAAGTTTCGTATTCTTTTCGAGTAAAATGTAAATGGATCAACCAATTCCGTCTTTCTAGAGTAGGCAAATCAGGAGGTTTTCGTACCAAGCCTTTTTTACTACCATGTAAAGGTTTATCAGTTTCAACAACAACAAGTTTTGTTTGTTCCGCAGAAATATGATCCGATTTATTTACAGCGTTTTCGGAGCTCCGATTTTGAGAAACAGATTCATCCATTTTCGCTAAAAATTCAAATTGTAACAATTTAAAAATAGATAAAAGATTTAAACTATGCACACAAGGAAAAATTTAGTAGTAAGCTAGATAAACAGTCAACAACTAGGTTACCATGGTTACCATCTAATAACAAAAGTTCAAGTTCTGATGTGAACAAAGTTTTAAGGAGCAATCTCACTGTATGTGATAGACGCACCTACAATCGTCATCGAAAAAAAAAACCTATAATAAAGACCATTCTCACTGGATGTGTTTTTTCCTGTGCAATTTTTTTTTGATCGCGAAAAAATCGCATCCAGGGTAAAATGCCCTTAATAATTTTTCCTCCCTTTGATGAATTTTAACAAATTTCACTAAAACCTAAAATAACAAAGCAAAGATAGATTCAGACTAATGCTTTCCGCACGTTAAAAGGAATTGAGTCTTCAGTGCTGAAACGCATATGAAGCGTCGGTTTTGTATATGCGCTGAAAATTCCTATAGAGATTTTGGGACCACTTTCACTATATACGATTCCCACAATGGCATGGCAATTCGCGCACCACTTATCGAGAAAGTATTAGAACCTGATATCTGATAAATATTCTCCCGTGAAAAACTCAATAATTTCTTTTGACGGTGATCGAATTAATCGCATTCAGTGTGAACGGTTTCTTTGCACGGTGACAGGATGTAAACAATAACAAGCTTTCTAAAACCGGAAGAAATTAAAAAAACTACTGACGTATTCCTCCGGTTTTGTTATGCAAGCTTACGCAGCGATGAGTGCGTAATTAATTAATATTCTAGAAAGTTTTATTATTGAGATTTTTGCTCAAATGTAGGCAAAATTTTACCATTCATAAGAGTTTTCTATAATTCATAAATTCTAACAGGTTGTGAGCCTAAAAAAATTTAAGAAAATTGATATCATAATTTAAATAAAGAGTAAGGCTTGCTACGTTTTGAGTGCTATCCCTTATTTGGCTATAATCGTGTACGAGTAAAATATCGCTGATTGTTGTTTTTGGGTCGCATTATAGCATGCTAGTAAAATGCTTGTCTTCCAAATTCATTTGTTATTTGTTTTATTGAAAGTTAAATTGAAAGAACGAGTAATATTTTAAGCACTACAAGAATAATAATACCGAATGACGTGCTTTTCCAAGATTACGCTTAAAAATCAATCTGGTAACCCGGAAGTCTTACGACAAATTTGAGACGCTAGCGGCATCTGTGCTCAGCTTTATATTGTCTGCCATCCATAGCCATAGGCTATCGCAAAGCTCGAACACGCCATCTGGGGAGAAGACCTGTTCCATGCCTACGACCCTTCTCCCTTCCCTCTCCTCCTCCTTTTATTTGTATAGGAATGTATTCGATATTTTTCCTTTCCATAATGTTTTTCATTAATACAAAATTTTTTTTTTCAAATTTTCCATGATGCTTTCTTTTAGAACTATGATTGATGTAGTTTTCAGTTCCATATAGTTTCCCAACTTTTAAGATTTTGATCTACGTGAAAATCAAGTCAAAAACTAACGTACTTCCTGCTTCTATGACTCTCCACAAAATGGCAAAAATATGTGAAGTGTTACCATAGGTAGAGAGTTCTACTCTACTACACCTGTAGCCCATTTCGATCGCCAATTGAGAGGAAAAGAGAACCTGATTGATGAGTTTTTTGCCGTTAATATATTTCACTAATCAGGTTCTCATTCTCCTTCGATGAAGATCGGAGGTGAGTAAATCGAATGCAGTAAGAATGGCTCTTTCGTATTTCTGAAGTTCAGCAAAGATGAGTCACAAAGGTAATGAAATTTTAGAAAACTAAAATTAGCAGCTGATTTCTAAATTTGTATTTTTTTATTTTCCTATTCACACTTTATACAAATCTTCTTATACAAAATTTTGATTTTTTTTTGATTTTCCCCCTAATTTTTTTATAAATAAGTTTAATAATTGCTTGTTCATGCACATTTTTGAACAAATTAAAAGATTATATTCGTACCAATGTCACTCATAAAAATTGTTATGCTGCCTTAATAGGTTATACGCGAAAGCTTCTTTTCAGGCAATGTATTTTTTTCTTTCATTCCCGCAGTCTCTGGACCCTTTTCCAGACAATTCATCTCCAAATAATAAATAAGAATTATTTATCTTAAACTTTTAACACTTAAAACTGATATGAATTTTTTTTAGTTGTTAGGATTCTAATTAGACTTAATTTTATTCGTTATACTTGTATGATTTTATTTAGATTATTTCAATTTATATGAAATGTAGATGATAATGCCACGTTTTTTTTAAAAAAATTTTTATTTGGGAAATCCATTATGGTAGATTTTTTAGTAAGGCTACCTTGGTAATAGTTCAAAGGGGTTCATGGAAATTTATTTTTCACCAAAAAAAGTTAAAAAACTCACCACCAAAGGGAAAAGGAACTGAATGCAATATAGTTAAATTAAATAAGTCTTGAAGACATCGGTTTAAAATGTGTAGTTTAATCGTTTTAGAAACATGTTTGATTTTGTATGTGTAGAACTGCAGAGTTTTGCGCTCTTTTTGCACACCGCACTCCATGGTTCGAAACGTGACAGCACGCATTCTCCATGTACCGTGTGTGTTTCTCATTGTTGCTTTCTCTACTGATTATGCAATAACTTTCCCGGTTTCCACACAAGCAGGTTTTTTCCCCTCTCAGGTGCGGTTAGGTTAGATTCTGACCCTTATTTCGTTTAACAATATTGCATACTGCACCATTTAATCCCTAGTGGTGAGTTTTTGATCATTTTTGACGGAAAATAAATTTTCTTGTCCTTCTTAATACTACTATCAAGTTCGATAACATTTGGTCCAGTACTTTTCCTCTTATGGTCATTTTAAAATACATATTAAAGTTAATTTGAAATTGTTTTCTTCACTTCTGTGTTATATAAATTAGCTTCCTTCTCTTTTATGCAAAACATAATCGATTCATAATATATATTGCTGGATATATTTATCATTATCTATAGTGCACATTTTTTGAAAACATTTTTAAGGTGATAAGTTGAGCCATATTAGCAATGAAGTAACGTTGAGGTATACTTGATGGCATGAAATGGAGTATTCGCATTTCTCTTCGTTCGATTTCCCATGTCCATTCATTTGGCTACATAGGCATTTCTTAAGTTCTCTCTGGTATCGAATGGTAAATAATGATTAAACGCATATGTTTTATTTGATTCAGTTAAGTTAAAATCCAACTTGAACGAAAACATGATTCAATTTTACCTCTAATTAATGTTCCATCAAACTCGCACAATAATATGGTTCATATTATTAATATTATTGTGTTAATGTAAGAAGATTTTTCCCCCCACAAAATTTAAGTGTTATTTTCAGGTATTACACAGTTTTTTTTTTAAGACAGTTGATTAAAATTAATAGTATTTAGAGTGTTCTGTAATGACTACGTTTAATTTGCATTTTTAGAATCCTTACCATTGCACTGCAGTTGCATTTTTAGAATCCTTGTTTTCAATTAAAAACAAAATGTTTACTTACTAGGGGTTACTTAGTGACATTTAAACAAGGAAGAAGCAAAATGGTAAACGGCAGATATCGAAATCTGTCAATATCTGTTCAGTAAAAAAGGTGGGATAATAAAACCAGTTAAGTAAAACGAGTTTGGTGGCCAGATGAAGCTTGGAGATGTTTCTAATAATCAGTTTTCAACTTCTCCTTGTTTCCTCTGGCAATAGATTTTTGTGTTTTCGACACAGCCTCTCGCACTATTGATTCTTTAGATTTACATAATGTATTTTTCTGAGATAAATTTTCAATCTTTAATGTACTAAATTTTATTTTAAATTTTATTTTAAATTTTTGACAAGAATTCCGAATATCCATATTAAAGAGACGGAATTTTACGGAACAACTTGCATAATATATTTCGTCATTTATTTTATATATTGTGTGTAATATTATTCTTTAGAAAAGCGTACAAGTAACCTTTTATTTAAATTTGGAATCAATCACAATGTTTTAAATACCTACTGGGTTTGTCTGAAAAGTAATGTTATTAACGTATTTGTGAAGCAAAAATGCGTCTTAGCGCGAGCGTACTACTTGATGTATTTTTAATAAGGACAGTCAGTTTCAACTTGCGTGCACACTGAAGGGATGCGAAAAAAAATCGCATATGCAATTTCGGAGGTGTGAACGAGAATATTATTAGAGTGTTTTTTACGGCTAAATGTTATTCAGCAATTAGGTTTTCACTCGCATCTCAGAATCTGCATAAGCGATTTTTTGCATGCAGTGTGAATCACACCTGTGATTGCCGTCGAGAGAGAATGAAAATCTGATTGGCGAAATATATTCTTCTGCTGAAAACTCACAAATTATGTTCTTCTTCTCTCCTAAAGGCGATAGAAGGTGCGTTAATCGCATGTAGTGAGAACGTTCACGCATTTTCATGATACCCACTTTTGTCTCCCTTTTAAGCCAAGCAGTGCTTAATGGATTGCCGTCAGTTTTTGAGTGAAAATAAGTTCACTGTCGAAGATTTTCCTTTGATAAAAACGACTTTCGTTGATGATTGTTTAACGAAAATCAAGGACTAATGGTGGTTCAGGGCATTGTTTTTCCCTTTGTGAATCAGAAATTTTTTACTATAAAGTTAAGTCAAGAAAAGCCATAAGCAATTTGGTCATCGTACTCTCTCCTTGTCCACTCTCTTCTTATCCATCAAGTGTAATAACTTGAAATTTTCATTTTTAAAAATTTGAAGTGGTAGATTAAAAATTGCATTGTATAAGAGGTAAAAACTATTACATTTTTAGTGGTTTATATTATTATCGAAATTTAGTGGGACGGAATTTATCCCACTGTCCCTAAAAGTTTTAAAATCCGGGAGCTGGTCATTGTTGAAGCTCGTGCTAGAAGGCTATCGACGACCGAAACCAACAAAACTGTGACAAGTGTGACTAATCCCTTGAACTCAGTCTTTCCTTTGAGTTTGAGTTAAATACACGGTACAGATAAACATTTAAAATCGGTTCTACACCGCAAACGGTTGTGAACTACACTATGACTATGATCATTGCCGTTCCGGTTTCTAGTCCGATTCTTATGTGAGAGCGGTTCTATGCAGACCTGACATGGTTCTCAGAGGTTTCTTCTTGTTTCTGAGCTTGAAAACTCTCACGAAAAGGACATCGTTCCGGGATAGTTGAAAATTCAAAGAGACTTGTATCAAGTCTCTAAAGAACATTCCGTAAAAGGCTTATTGTAATGTTTGTCTTTGACACCTGTAAATCTCGCTGGAAGTGATTTATCGCACCATTGAGAGCCTATTTCGAAACTTTTTAATGTGTTTTATTGTTCTAAACAATATATGTATTTTTTATCGATTCAGTGATATTGTTTTGTATACATTTAGAATTTATACTCTGTATTTTTTTTTATATATTTAGAAAGGTTCTTGGGTGATGTTAAGTATCAAACCAAATCATAAGTTTAAGAAATAGACGATGCGCATAAAAACATAACAAACAACATATACAACAGATAATTTTTATTTTATAACTTTTTTTCACGCGTGCGCAATATAAAGTCAAAAAAGATCCAAATTGTAAAATACATTATTTTTCGTTTCTATGCAGAAATATATTTAACTAAATATATAAGTTTCATATTGAGTCTAAATTTAGTTGTTCTTAGGAACAGAAGACATAAATGATATGTGGGAGCAGAATAGGTTTCTAAAGCCAACCTTTGCTTTCAAATAAAGGAGCTACTGGATGCTTGCTCTTATTTGGTTCGATAACGTTTGACTGATTATCAAGTGTAGTTTGAATAAAATTCTGATTAGCCTGCGTAGTGGAAGCAACAGGATTCTGATTCGTCTGCGTGACTGTTGTAATAGGATTCTGATTAGTCTGCGAGACTGACCGAATAGGACTCTGATTATGTATGGTAGAAGCAATAAGATTCTGATTAGTCTGTGGGGCTGACCGAATAGGACTCTGATTAGATTGCTTGGATGAAGCAATAAGATTCTGATTAGTCTGCGCGACTGATATCAGAGGATTCTGATTAGATTGCATGGGAGATGCAATAGAACTTATGTTTTCTAACAGATTGTCTTTTCGTTCTGAGCTCTGAATTTTCTGTTTTACGTCACTGAATGTACTGATATTTCCTGGAGTAACATTCAAAACACGTTCAGCGTCTTTTTTTTCATTAAAATCAATTAACTCTCCAATTTCCTTAGCACTTTGATTCATATTTACTGACATCATAGGATCAGCTTTCGATTGTTTTTTCTCTGGTGACGTTGATACTGTAATTGAAGTATCTTTACAAGTTGCTCGTTCGCTGCTTGTTTTCATTTTAATAGAAGGATTATCATTCGTTTTATTTTGCATAAGCTCTGATTTTTCACGTGGAATAATTGGTGGTGGTCGGAATTTTGGTGATTTGTTGACACTGGCACAAACTTGATCTTGAGATACTTTTTCAACTGGCTGTGGAGCTTGTTTTTTCATATCTTTTGTTTTCTGTGGAGAGTGTCTTAAAAGAGCTTCAGGAGAAAGTTTCACTCCTTGACTCAAAGAACTCTTAATTGGTTGAATTGGTTGGTTGATAGTTGGTTTGCTTTCAGTTATATTTCTCGCTTTAAATGTGGGACTGCCTGTTGAAATCGGCTGTGTTGTCACAGTCTTGGTAAATTGCATTGAGGAAGTCAAGTCTTCTTCTGGAATTTTAGGATACAAATTGCTTCCAGATGATTGATAATTTTCGGATTCAGGTTTATCTTTTGGAGAAAGCTTTGGATATAAGTTACTTTCAGAAGTTTGATAATTTTCTGATTCAACTCTATCTTTTGGTGGGTTCACCATATCTTCTTTCTTTATTTCTTGGTCTTGTTCTTGTTCATTTTTCTTTTTTATGCTCCCAAATCGTCCACTGTCTGAATCTCTATTACCAATTATCTTAGATTTTTTTGCTGCTTGAATGAGATCTCTCCATCTCTGTGAGCTTCTATTTTCATTTCCACTAAGACCAACCAATCTTGCAAGCATGCTTTTATTACTCGCAACTTCAGGAGCAGCTTCATCTGTGCATACTTCCATCAATCCAATTTGAAAATCTTTTATTAAACGTCTCTTTTGTATCTGAAGTCGCTTTCCTGAAACTTAAATGTCATGAAATGTTAGTAAAAAACATTAGAAAACAATACTCTTTTCATTTTTTAAAATTATTAAATTTATAATAAGATAAAGAATTTAAAAAGATCTAAGAAACAAGAGGAACGATGAAAATTCGTTACATATATTTAATATGTATTTTAAACCGACATAATTGTAAGTAAGGGAGAGGGAAGCAAGTGTAGACACATACACACACATAGAATTAATGAGGAATATTTCTGATATTTATCACTCAAAAGTTCCTTGCTTTGAAAGATTGGCTACACTATGTTACTCGTTCATATGCAGTTGCTAGACTGCACACTTGTTCATTAGTATCGAATTAAGAAATGATATTAAGATAGTAAATTTTTAACTTGCTTTTTAATAATCACTTATATAAAGCTATTATATAAAGAACTTTTGCTTTCAACATTTTACCAATTGAAGCTGTCTGTGCTAGCTATTTCCACCAATTTATATTTTTTAGAACAAAAGTAGAGAAAGTAAAAAGGTCAACAGAACTTTGTTAAAAAAGGAAGAGCAAAAATAACTTTAAAAAAAGTAGACAAGAAAATGGATGTATATTGTTTATATTCGTCATGAATCGGCAAGTTTAAATTCTATCCGGGGGCAGGATAAAACCTTCCGGCGGGCCACAGTTGGCCCGCGGGCCGTAGTTTGCCCATCCTTGGCTTAAAATAACAATGATTTAGCAGGTCTGGTGTAGAAACCTCAACTGCGTTCCACACAAATAAAGCTACCTTGACTTCATGCTGCAATTAGACAAAAAGTAAACCAATAATAATGAAGCATCTATTTAGAAAGTATGTATACAAATACATATTTACAGGGAGTAATTTACTTCTTGTTTTCCCTGGAATGAAAAAAAAAAAAAAAAACACACACACACACACAAATATTTATAAAAAAGAGGGAAAAATATCTCTCTGAAAATGCCGCTTTTGTTAACAGCCAATATACCTGCTTTGTTTGTCTGCGTCTGCCTCTCAGCTGGCATGTAATATTGATTTGCCAAACTGAATTACATAGTAAAAGCCGAATTCGACGTGGTTATCGAACTTTAAGAAGGTTGTATTTGATTTCTCAGGAACTATTTGACCGATTTTGACCGTTATTTAGGGTGGTCCATTTTTTTTTATTTTGCGCTCTGTACAGTAGGAAGTAAATTTTTCTTCTGCAATTTAACACAAGCATTTAGTTTTTTGACGATCATAATGTCGTACTTCATTTTAGGGACGTTTTAATATTTTTAAATGAAATTAATAAGAAGCAAAAACTCTTTTAGGAATTCTGGCTTTTATGATATTTCATATTAGTATAGAAAATTGTTGGTATGAATAGTTAAGAAAAAGTAAAACTTAAATAATAACCTACCATCAAATTTTTCTTTTTCTATGTCTTTTGTATTCATGCCATTACCTTTAAGTACCCGCATAAGATCATGACGGAATGAATATATATCTTGTCGTAACTCATTCACATTATCTTCTGTTACGGGATGAGTCTCTGTCTCTTTTTGTTGAGCAGTTACATATCGCCAAACAAGGTTACACATCACACTCTGCAATCAAAAATAAATAATATTAGTCATTTTAAAAGCTCACCGAGAAAGTATGGACAGTTTGGGTATTTTATTTTATTACACAGAGTTGAACAATTAAGATCAATGCTCAACTTGATAGACTCGCTACTTTTAGTCCATCTTTGAAGATTAAGGAGTTCATGGATCAAATATGTTGGCTAACTCGCCTACGTGGAAGACTTTTTGATGAAACAAACCTGCCATTGAGCTACATTTCTAGGAAAACCACAAAAATTTCTATGAATGGCCCTGAGACTCTGACACACTTTTTGTTTAGTACTGGGTAATAGTTTCAATTAGATCTGTGGTTGGTGAAAACCGAGAGCAGTATACGAATCCCAGATCCCAGCCATCACCCGGATTAGAACTTGAATCATCTGATTGGGAGAAGAGTGCATTATCCCTTGTGCAATCTTAGCTCAAATAGGTATTAAAAACTGGTAATTTGATTCAATTTGTAATAGTTTAAACCACTTTTTGATTTATTCATCATGGGAATGTCCTTGGAACTGATTGCAACATATCTGCTTTGCAGAATTCAGCCATTTGTGATCTAAGTTTATTTATATCGATTTTACCATCACTTTCTAAGTTCTGATTGTTAAGAAATTACGTGAGAGGAGAGAATAATTATAAGTCAGACGGAGCTGTGCTTTTTATAAATAAAAGAGATCTCTGAAAGTAACACGGTTTTCCCATTCTCCACTTGTTTACTCTCTTTGTTAATATGGCTCCGACAAATCATAATTCCTCCCCCTGTTAGTATATTCCAACTTCTAATTGTACTGCAGATGTACTGCAGTGGAGAAAAGAAAGCAAGGTTTCTCGAATCCATGGTAATGGAGAGGAGAAAAGTACGTATAGAACTCCGATCTATTCACAAACAGTGTATGTCCGGACTATGAGAAGGATGAGAGAATTGTTTATAGCCAAATGTATTTTACAAGATCGAACACTTCTCGCACTCAAAATCTTGACAGCAACTGTTATATATCTGCTGGCAGGTCAATCTATTGTTTTAAATATAATTATCGGCAAACAATGTGATCAAACGAGAACGTAATCAGATAAAATGTATCTGTTAAATCATTTTAGAGTTAAAGGAAATAACTGCGCAGGTGTGCTCTTCGTTCAGTCAGACGCACGGGACATAAGCGCAAATGGCACTTACTTTCTAGTTTAGCTTCGCAATATTATCTTTAATTTTTCAAATAATTACAAATAAATATTCTATATTCTGTCAAAAGTAATTATTACTATTTCACGAGATCAGAATTAAGTAAGCTCAAATTTTGATTTGCTTCTTTATAACTCTAAAAAGCGTTAAGCGTTTTTATTGACTATTTTCAAAAATCATGGAGTTTTAATTTTATTCATGATTTTTAATGATCAGTTTAACATAAAATTTTTCTCATCTCGTATATATTACTTGTAAATTTACCTGATAAATGGTATCTCTTTCTTTCATCTTCGTTTCTTTTTTCTAAAAGGAAAACAAGAGCTTAAAATTATTATACTATCGTTTTTTTTTTTTAAAAATTAATATTCAATGATTATGTATGTAAATAAAGAAATGAAGAAAGTAACTTTTACAACATTTACAGTTGTGTGTAATCTAAATATACAGGTCGTTAAGCAATCTCTGCTCTTAATAAATACTTTAAGAATCCCTGATAAAAAGTGATACAAAAAATTGTGCATATTAAAGGTAGAAAACTAATATTTATAGAAGAAAAACATAAACATTGCTAAAAATTGACGAATTATTATCGAGTAAAAATAGAAAAAGATAAAATTTTTTCAAATATATCTACAATTGTGGAAGTTTGAATTCCTTGTTTCGAGGTAAAATATAAATTTGTTTCTGAATTTTAAAATATGAAATTATTTTTAAAAGGTTTATTTTCTACAGAGAAAATTCGACTTTTTTAAATTTTTACATAATACTGCAGTGTGCACGCCTGGAAAACCAAAATAAATACTACATTTTTTACAGAGGACTTTTTCTATATTCACATGATTTGAAATAATGCTAAGAATCTTGTACTGGGTGTTTCACATTAACCATTCCTAATATATATTTCTAGTATCCATGTCACAATTTAAGATAAAAATCATACACATTAGTTGTCACAAATTAATATTTACGCGAGGAAGAAACTGCATTACTTTCTAAGTTTGTCAAATCACAAGTTGAAAGGCTTGATGAAAAACATCCAAACCAGTTTTATTGTCTTAAGAAATTAAAACAAAAATTGCCATTTTACTTATCTTAGCATACTCCATCTATTCAAAAGACATGGATGTTTTCAGACTCGCCTTTCTTACTAGTGATTAGATTTCAGTTAAGTCTTTGCCTCGTTTGAATTTTAATTAGCGGCCCTTTTATGAGTATAATTTTGGACTTAACTTTAAACATAGATTTTAACAATACATGTAAAGGGTAGTAATTACGAATAACTTTTTAAATAACTGTTGAAGTTGCCATTTCTTAAATTTTTTTATTACGTTTGTAGCATAGATTAGTTATATAACTCAGTCCTTCAAGACATTTTAGAAAAATCTGTGCTTAACACAAAATTAAATAATTAAATACCTCAGTTAAGAAGTTGTTGACAGAAGTTTTCTTTTTTTTTTTTTTTTTTGCTTCTGCGTGTTTAAAAATTTTGACCCTTGAAAACTCTTGTAGAGATTTTTATAACTCCCTCCCCCAAAATTTAACTCTTATTTCAAATGTAAAATTTTTCCAATTTTTTTTTACTAAAATTTTAAAATAAGGGGATTTTAGTGCCTCTTCGTACGTTAGTAATACAGCACTACTTTAGCAGTGCTGTTTAATGCATACTCTGTTATTTAACTTACTCTTAAGGAGTGTATTTTACACGTGCATAATCTAACTAAAGAAAATAATAATAATAATAATAATAATAATAATAATAATAATAATAATAATTTATAGTCGATTTCCTTCTTAAGGACAATCTACACAAGGCTAAATTAATTTCGTTAATTTATATGTAATCAATTTTTCAATTCTCACCTTAAATGACATGTCTCTGAAAGAAGTCTTTTTCCCAAATAAGCGTAAAAAGTGTTTGAAAGTGGGAAATATATTAAAGGGTGGGGGTACTGTACATCCTTCTTCAAAATAGTTCATGAAAAGAGTAGTTCGCGCAAATTTCCATTCAACATCAGCTCTTTCCTAAAAAATATATACATTAATGTTCTCAAATGTGGAAATTATAAATAAATTTGATAAAAATATTCGCAGTCATTAAATATTTATATACAATTTTTAATTAATATGATCAACTCACATAAAAATGTATAATAAATTTTTATTTAACATCGATTGATCCCCACAAAATATATGAATAGTTCTATTTGCGAATAATGTTTCAGTTAAAATTATACGTTTGAAATTCGAACAAAAGTATTCGAAAATATTGGTTATTTACATAAATATAGTTAAATATTGCTTAAAAAAGGCATTTTACTAAACTACGAAAATATAAAATAATTAAATACAATTTGCGTAATGAATATCCGTATAATATCTATTCTTTTTCAGAAAACATATTTCTAATTTTGTAAGTAATTTTCTGGCAATATTTACAAAATACAGATGTCAAAATTATAATACCTGTACTTTTTCCTATCATGTACACTGCGTAAAAATATAGGTCCTAAACATGTATAATGCACAAAAAAAGCACCTACTATGACATTTGATTTAATGATGAGGTTGCAACGTACTAGGTCTCAATCTTAATAGTTCGTGGGTACATCCTTAAATATGCTAATTAACTTAACTGACGATATTTCAAGTTATGAAATCAAGCAGAAAAATTGAAAATGGTTTTTTTCCTTGAATAAACATGTATTTTTTGACTGAGCTTCAAAATTAAGGAGGTGGCAGTCTCAATCTGGAAAATATGGTCTCAATAGATTTGGCAAGAGAAATTTCGAACGTTTAGACCTCTTAATACTAATTTCTCTCTTTGCTCATTTTGCACTCTCAGAGAAGTCGTATTTTTAAATTTTTGTGTTTTAAAAACTGATCGACCCTTAAAATTTTGAATTTTGTCATTTGAAACTACGCATACTCTTTTTAATGCTTTCTCTATTACATTTATTTAAATATTTGTATACTTTTTCAGCTCATTAATAAAAAAATAGCAAGCAAATATATATAAAAAAATTTTTTGTCTGGATTTTCTAAAGATAAGCGTGTTTTATAATCGAGTGCAAGCATATTTTGCTTCACTTTATTTGTATCGGAGATACGTCGACAGCTTAAAAAGTAACACTTACGTTGAGGAGTCCAGACGTTTGACCCTGACTGTGACCTAATTATTGGGACAATATTTTCCAGACTGCGGCTAACCCTCCCCTGATATATTAAGGGACATGAATCCGTCAAAAAAAAAAAAAAAGAGTTAATTTAGGTCTGTATACGTAAAAAGTTCTTTTCGAACCCGATTGTGAGTTATCAGCGGAAAAAACTTAACCAAATTAATAAACCAAAATTACATTCTTAAAAATTTTGGAGCGAGTTGAATTATGTATTATATCGTTTAAATATCCCGCAACCTTAAGCGAACGCTATACCGTGTAAAAATCTTTCATAACGAATAAATGAGTAATTTAACATTTAAAGTATAGAAGAAGTGCAGGCAATAAGACATTAAGTTTCAAACATTGAAAAAAAAAAATTTATGCTGCAAAATGCAAACAAATTATGGCAGGAATATTCAGGATTACGCAACGGTTAAGTAATCTTGGAATAATTTGTTCGCATTTTGATATTTTGAAATTTTTTTTTCAGCGTTCGAAACTTTACTCTAGGTTTATTTGAACTCACGTTTCTTTAAACTTTAAAATAGCAATGTAGGTGAAGTAGAATTTCCCATGAAAAGTTTCTTCCACGGTATAGCGTTCTCTTAATTTGGCACTAAGTGGAACTAGATTATCGCATCTCTTAAACTTGGTTGCACCATATTATGGTTCAACTTGCACAGAAAAAGGAGATAAATTTCAAACCTTATTATAAGACAGCGAATTTGCACTGCATTACGGTTCAAACTCTTCAACGGTTAACAGGATCTTCTGAAAGTGAGCTTGCCTATAATACCATTTTAAACATTTTTCTGTAAAAGTATCAGTTTATAGGGAGAAAGATGATGAAAAAAAGGGTTGCGTAAAAATTTAATTTATTATTTGAAGTTTTTAATTAAACTAGCATTTTTAAACTAGATTTGTAACATTCATGCATGAAACACACACATGTCACATTATGCTCAATACATCATAAATAGTAAACAATTAGAATGCTTGAAAGAAAATTTATAAGTAACTTTGTTAAAAAAAATGAACCTACTGAGATAATATTGTAAGAATTGCTCATCATAGCTATGAGGAGGTTCAGCAATACGACCACATTGATTACAGAATAGGATCCAAACATTAAAAGACCCCAGAATCGAGTATAACTTTTTATTCCCGTTAATTCAAAGTTACTGATATCAACAAGTCCAAAGCTTGCCCAGAAGAGAGTTTGAGATGATTCAAAAAGGCTGTAAAAGATTATATATTTATTCATGAGTTCCATAAAGACAATGAATTAAAATATGTTGTGCCAAATCGATAGAAACTTTCACCAACTTGGAAAATCTTCGCCAAGCTAAACATGAATCCCTTTGCTGAGTCCAATTTTCGGTTCCACCAGGTCCACTGAAACATTGTTTCTTTTCCATATCAGCATAGTACCAAAGTAATTGGTTCAAACCACAAGCAAATGCAAATAATACTAGAGCATAGATGAAGAAGAATTTAATAATATCTATGACCATTCTTCCCAAGGAAATTTGTAAGGGTCCTAGATAAGGATTGATCGAAAATATATGAACTAATTTAAGAGCCCTGAAAAAGAATTAAAGCACATAAGTATATCATTACAAAATATTACTCATAAAACTATCAAACGCAAAAAAATTGTGTATTTTCACTAGATTTACTATTCGTTGTTTAAAGAAATTTTGACGCTATTTTCGTAGAAATGATAAGGAATTCTATAGAAGAAGTTAAGTAAAGAATTCGAAGTTTAAAAATAAGTTGAGTTGAAGTTCAATAATGAATTTTGTCAATATTGAATATCTAATTCGCTTGAAATGTATCATTATTGGAAGTAAAATTTTGGATTAAAAATTATTGGATTTAAAATTTTTCTTTGAATATTTTTAATTTTGGAGCGTCTCGATTACTAATAAGGGGAATTTGAGTAAAACATGAAAAACTGTCTGATTGCCTGAATAGATAAAATAAGATGAAGCGAAAGGTGGTAATTAGATGCGCCCTAAAGTTTTCCATGACAGGCAAATTGTTTTGATTTTTTAATACCATTTTTCCAGCATTGATTCATTAGATTTTGAATACTTTTTTATATTTTTTTCCTTCGTTAATTTGATACCTTTCATGATTATTTTTTTAAAATTTAATTTTTTACAAAAATTGCAAATATAAATACTATTATTTGGTGTGATAGCTGAATATCTGATTTATAGTGTTATGTGTCATTGCTTGCCGAAGCTAAATCAGTTTGAAATTTTACGCCAAATTGTCAAATTCTTGCATCAGACTATAGCTTTCATCTTTGAAAAGCGAGCGAAAATACCGCCAGTCCAATTAAAAAACGTTCACGTGACTGGCACACTCAATACGCTCTTTCCATTTTCAAAATTTTATCGTCTTCTGCAAGAATTGAACTGTAAGTAAAAGGATTTAAAATGTAGAGAAAACTTACGCAAAAACATTTCCAGCCGCGAATAAGCCATCAGCTATTAGCATCGGATCATATGCATTCCAAGCTTCTCTAGGTATAAACACTGCCATAGGATTGTCAGAAATTTCTGCTTGAGCCTATGAAATTGCATTTAATTTTAAAGAGGTTTAAAAAGTAGTCATACTTAAACTAGAGGTTTTTAGAGCCCGACAGCAAAACAATTGTAGAAATACGCATAAGAACTTTATTTTTAAAAAGAAAAAAAAGTTCAATTTTTTACCACCAGGGTTTAAAATATTTTTAAGGTAATTTTTGAGATCAGTTAGAGGTGAGTGGTCAGTTTTCTGCACGTGAAGGGCAGAAAACTAACCGCTTACACGTAGCTTGATATTGGCATCGCATTTATATTTATGTTTGCATCTTAATTTTAAAAAAAGATATAATCAATCATATAATATTTTAACAGTAGCGTGTTGTATGCAGATATTGACGCCAAGTAAGCACTTGATTAAAGTAGATTAAGCTTCAAATAACCTCGTTTCTATGTGATAATCTGCACACAACACGTTGCTACTAGAGTGCCTTTAGTGAACAAGAGTGGCGCCAACCTCCCGACAAAATCTGATTGGTGGAAACTAAGTTTTTACCGCCGCAGGCTAAATGGAAAATTTCTCCATTCGTTTAACACAGGAAGCATGCTTAGTGATGTGAAAACTGAATATTTTAATACCTATCTTCTGGTAACCCGATCCTATTATGCGCTTGCGCACTTTTGCTTTTCACCTCGATTGACGCCACTCTTGTTCACTGAAGGCACTCTAGTTGCAACTGTTAAGAGAAGGCATGGTTGCTAATGTCTTTTGCAATTATGAATGTAAATGAGATCCCAATATTAAAATGCATGCAAAATGTTAATTGTTTGAACTTAATGTGCTTATTTTTGCCTCGCAAAAAAGGACTTTCAACGTTTTAACAAAAAAACGAACTATTTTTTCCTTTTAAAATTTTGTTTTACTATCTAAATACAGAGTGGCTAAAATAAAAGCGGCCCATAAAACATTTATGACATCAATGATAAATTATAAATAACTTACAGATGTCAGTGATAACTTATATTTTCAGGCTTGGTTTTATTTTTGCTATCCTGTAGTACTTACAGCAAATTTAATTAAGTTTAGTTTAGCATTTTTCTTGTTATCAGGCTTTAACCTTTCATGACCGATCTTTAAAAAATGACAGTAAAATTGATTTTTACTCAGAAATAGGTCCTTAGTAAACAAAAAACTCAAATTGTCATAAAATATTTCTCTAAAAATAAACTAATTAAACTTAACTAACTTTTTTGTTATTTTTAATTATTGCTTAAAAATAATAAATATTAAATTTTAGAATTTCCTGCATAAAATGGAGTATTTTTAGGATTTATTTCCTCCCATTTTATTCATGAAATAAAATCTTCTAGACTCAAATAATAAAATATTTATATGCCATAAGAATATCCAAAAAGTTACTTTAATTAAATTTCTTACCCTCCTAATAATTTTTCATTGTAATTAAAAACTCCAACCAACGAGGATAAATCCTATTATATATTGCCATATAGAAAATCGTTTTTTTAAAGCATAAAAACTTAAAATCTTACTTTTTAAGTGACATAACTGCATAAAATGTTGCCCAATACATTGTGTCTCAAAAAGGTTAAACACCTCTATCTTAATACTAATGTAAGCATTATATTAGTTGTAGAATTTGCTTTTCTTACTTGAAAGTAAGCTAAAATGCGCATTCCAGCAGTTCCAACATATAAGCTATTTCTTGTAAAATCAATAATATTCCATAAATTATGAAAATATAGAACTATTCCTTTTGTCCAAAGCTCTCTGGTCTCCTGCCATATATGTGCTGAAATAATATTATAAAAAATTTAGTAGATCATTATATAAAAGAACAGAACAATATTTTTAATTATAATTGTATTTTTATAACAATATTTTTAATTATAACTGTATTTTTATAACAATATTTTAAATTATGACTGTATTTTTATAACAATATTTTTAATTATAACTGTATTTTTATAACAATATTTTTAATTATAACTGTATTTTTATAACAATATTTTTAATTATAACTGTATTTTTATAACAATACTTTTAATTATAACTATTTAATAAAATGTATTTAAAAATATTATAGAGTTACAGTTCTAGAACCATAATACTTGTTTGATACAATCGAAAATATTATGTTTTAGCAAGCTGTTTTATTTGTTTTTATTATTTGAAAAATATTAATCAAAAAGATGTTTTATAATAAATTATTTTTATTAAAATACTCTATAATGCTTTATAAATTATACTTGATTTAAAAGATATGATAAAAAATACTTATTTATAAATTTTTTTTATAAAAATACTTTTCATGAAAAATAAATATTACAAAATACTTTTCATCAACTAATTTTCAAAAATAAGGAAATTTAATTACATAAATAAATTTGAATAAAAATTTTAAAAATATATAACAAGGCTGGTATTTAGAGATTACCGAAACTGGGAAAAGTGAATAGATTTGAGTTTTTACCTATGATATAAAGTAGTATAGTAGTTTCAAGAATCGTGGGGGGTTGACCTCTTTGCTTTTTTAGAGCTTCATGCGAACTTAATTGCATTTCTTCATTTCCAAACCATTCTGCCACAATTGTTTCCACTCTTTGTGATGCCAGTATCAGTAAAACTTTGAAGAGAATAATACAATGTAAAATAAAGAGCTATAAGGATATTTTTACAATATTTTTCAAATAACAAATATAAACTAAGAAATTTAAGATAATTATTTGCAAAGCCAAACGCTTTGGTGCAAATTTAGTTTTATATAAAATGAGTTCCTTAATGAAATAAAAAATATACTGAAAGAAAACAATGACGTGAAAATAACAATGGCATCTATAATTTAGGCTTAAATGACGACAGAGGAATTTTACAAATTTTTTTAAACGAAAAACAATTTTATTGGGAACAAAAGCAAATACATAAATACAAAAAATATATATTCGTCGCCAAGAGGAAAATCCTGTCCAGGCGACAACGAAAGGTGATACAATAAATTTAAAATAGAAATTAAGAGAAAAAGATAAATAAAAATACATGAAACTATATATATATATATATATATATATATATATATATATATATATATATATATATATATATATATATATATATATATATATATATATATATATATATATATATATATATATATATATATATATATATATATATATATATATATATATATATATATATATATATATATACATATATATATAAATAACAAAGGTAACAAAAGAAAATTATTTGAATTGGCACAAGACTGGTATAAAAAATCAAATGCTTCCTTTAAAGTGAAAAATAAAGATCTAAATCGTCGATGTTTATCAAAAATTGAAATAAAGCACGCTTAAAAGAAGAATGAATTTGGATGTTTTGCAACTGAAATGGTAATTTATTATATAATTTAGGTGCTAAGTAAAAAAACTGTTTTCGCGAAATTTCTTTTGTTAAGTGGGGAATCTCATATATTTCTGCTGGTCTCCTTTCAGACACATTGGTTTTTAATTTGCATATTAATTTATTGTTGTGTAAGTAAAGTAAAATACGAAAAAATACATTATGGCGAAATGGTAATAGATTAATACTTGTATATGTATTGGTAGTAGTTATACTTGAATTATTTATATTTAGAAATTTAATAACCTTGAAGCATTTATTCTGAACTGAGATTAAAGGAAGTATATTAGTTTTATATTCACGACCATATATTATTACACCATAATTAATTAAAGAATAAAACCAGGAGTAATAGAGTACTTTCATAAAATTAAATTGAATTTTATTTTTAAGGTGATAAAATTTGACTAAAACAAAACGTAATTTTTTAACTAAATTGGTAATATGTGTCTTCCATTTCAAATTAGAATCGATATATAGTCCTAAATATTTGATATTATTTACAGATTGTAGAATGTAGCATTGACAATTGTAGATAGAATAAATTTGTAGATAGAATAAATAAAATTTAATCACATTATTAAAAATAAAAATATTTAAGAAATTTATTTTGCCCAGAAGTTATGTCTAAAGTTTTGATAGAGTGAGAAAAATTTATGACTTATTGTGATTCATGAAAAAAAAAAGAAGCTTGAATTTATGGCTATTTTATTTTTTTTTTCAAGTAATCAGATAGAAGTGCTTCGAGTGGTAAGTTTACTACATATCAATATTAAAACTTTCAAATTATTATTAAAAACGTACACTGTAACATAATACGCATATGCTGTTATTATTCAAAAAGAAGAAATTAGTTTTCTTGCAACAATATAACATTCTTTAAATTGTGAATACTAATTTTATTCTAAATTAAACTAATTATGATCATATTTATTGAAGTTTGAATTATTCATAACTTTCAAATAATAAGTAATTCAGAATATTTTAATTATTTTTATTACAATTTTAATATTTATTTTGAAAGATTGGATAATAATGTAGCATGAGAGAACATTTATTTGTTGATCATCTAAGACTTCAAGTCGATATAATATAATAGTTTCTTCCAATTATTCTAAGTATTTTCTTAGTAATCAAAGTAAGGAGTTATTATTCCGAGGCTTATTTCAAAAACAACTAGGTGCTTTCCAATCATTATAAACATTCTGTTAATTAATTATTTCGATGCTTAATGCAAAAACAACAAGGTTTTTTTCTAATCATTCCAAGCATTTTGTTTATTAGTTATTCTATGGCTTGGTGCAACAATACTGCGTTTTAGGTGCATGGTTTCCACTGCACACTCGAGTAGGTTTTTTTTCCTTCTTTTTTGAGAGAAGGGTCATTGGATTGGTTCGTGAAGGTCAGCAGTCTTAAAGAAAAAAAAGTTGGAAAAATGTTGTACTAGACGTCAATCAGAATTTCCCAGATGGGTCAAAATTCACGTGTTCACATTATGGTTTAAAAAGACAGAAGATTTAAAAAGTCATAAAGAAATGAGCAATATCAATGTTTGAGGAAAAGTTCAGTCATTCATTAAAAATTGTGCTTATTTTAATCAGCGAAAACAATCAAAGTCTTACTTTAAATGAATCGATAGAAAATACTGAGTGCAATAATTTTTCAAAATATTTTAATATTTTTTCCTCAATATAAAGTTTTGTAATTGGTAATTCTTGCAATTAAGCTCAGATAAAGATAAAAGATCTTGCAATTAAGTTCAGATTGCATTTGATGATACAGAATCATCAAACGCAATTTAATTGGGTATAATATAAAAAAAAAACTCAACTACTTCCACTTCGAAAATTTTAGTAGGAATAACATATACTATCGCGCAATGCTAAATGAATGGAAGATAGTGGTTGTTGTTTAATATTTTACATGCGCTAATTTAATTTGATTTGAAAACATTTATCTTTTTTAAAATATGGTTTCTACAGAATGATGTCCGTTAAGTTTAATTGGTTTGATGTCTCACGTTGTCAGAAGAGAAAAAAAACTTTTAATTTAAATAATAAACTGATTTTTAAGTATGTTTACTAAAAACATTAAATTACTTAGATGAAACAACAAAATCAATTATTACAAAACGAACTTCTCTTTATAATACAATATAATCTGGCGAGCAGCTATTCAAAAGATCGAACATTCCGTTTGTTTATTTGTGGCTTGAAGTCAGGCTCGCAGAAAATGCCGTTCACTGGTTAAATTTAGTAGGAATAACACAACCTGTGACGTAGGCGATAGTATACCCAATTATTAGCAATTACGGAATTACTGTAATAAGAGCTTAATAAAAGTGTAAGAACTTACATAGAAAAAATAAATAGGAGAAAGAATGGATAATAAACTTAAAAAATGGCTTTCGGACCAGTTGACTCTTCTCTGTATTAGGACACACCATATACATAACAGAATAAAATGGAAATAGAGCTCCGATTTTGATGATATCCCACAGCTGATAAAGAGGATTTTGTCTTCGAAAGCCAGGCAATCCATCGTACCATAATGTACTTAACAGTTGTTGCACATTTGGGTGAGCAATAAACTGAAAAAAAAGATTTAAACAAAGTTATTTGATAGTTATGTATTGTAAAGTATATAAGGTGTTTCAACAAAAGCAGCTAGTTCACATAAAATACATATAGAAAAGACATACGGAAGAGAATTACATATATGCATTGAAAACATTTTAAATCTTGGCTTGGTATAAATATGCTTGGGTCTCAATGATATGGCGTCTAATATTCTTAACCTAAGGCTTGGATGCTTGGTGGAAGTTTTGGACAAAACCACGAACTGGTCAAAACTGCGGAAGTCGAAATTGTGCTTGTCCCGCAGTGGACTGATCGTTAAGACACTGTTCCCAGCAGATCACCGAAGTCAAGCATCACTGGCTGCGGTCAGTGTGCGGGTGGTTGACCACTTGGATCAGCCTGCGTATGGACAGAGAGTGTGCGGTATTGGTCCTCGTTAAATTGTTCTACCGTAAAGTGCTTGACTTCGAATGCAGGTCGTCGGACTACCGAAGCGGGTGTGACATCCCCTCTGCAGAGGATCAAAATTGTGATGGCATGTCTTCGGATCATCCTCAGGGATGTTTCTCAGACCGTCGTCAATTGCCCATTGTGCCCATTGGTTAATTAACTAGAGAGGGATGAGCAATTATCGATTGAGACCTATTCACGCTAATGTACATTGGTGTTTTTGCCTCAACGTTTTGCCCGGACACCGTTAGGTGCAACCTTTGACAGAAAAAGAAGTTCAAAGTTATTTAATGGCATGATTCGGACATAAATTCTGGTTAAATGACGTATGAAATATTGAAGACTAAATAAAATATTGCAGTGCTTCAATGATGTCTCTATCAATGATGTCCCTATCAAAAGGTTGCACCTTAATTAATTTTGTTGTATCATATTTGATTGTGAATTTGCGACTCTATAATCATATAAAACAGACTCATACTTGGTTACTAAATAAAAGAAGTATTTTATTTGGAGTGTAACTTCTCTGCTCTTTTTGGGATACCCTTTCTCAGTTAATGTTGCTTTCGAAAAGTAAAATCTATAGAAAAAATACTTTATTTCTCAATTAACTTTTGGTTTGAATGGAATTTTATTATTTTATGTTTAAACTCTAACGAAACCATTAACAACATTTTTTTGAAAATTTTCATTTAACAGACTTGCTGGTTTTGTATATCAAGAAAGTATATTTTTTGTTTCGTATTTTTGAATTTTATGGCTTTGTAAACTTTAAAAATTTATGGTTTTGTTTATTTAGGGAATATTAGTAAAAAAAACGCTCATAGAGAAATGGAAATTCATTTATTTATGATTAAATGGAATATGATAGAAATTAAAAAATTTCAATAAATATTTTTTTCATGTTATGTTTAACCAAAAAAATTGTAAAAACTTCTTGCGACAAAATGTTAATGTAATCTATCTCCTGACCTAAAGGATTTCATTAAAGGATTTTATTTAAAAATTTTTTTTAACTTATGCCATAAAAGTGGATTAAATTTAATTATAATAAGCTAAAATATTTTGTTGACTCAATATTAAAATAGGGCAAAATTTGATTTTAAATAAAAGTATTTAATTTAGAAGCTATTTAGTATTAGTAAAAGTACTTATTTTTTTTAAACTATTGTTTATATTACTTGTAAATATGTAAAAAGTACTTCTGTGTATGATTAGGAATAATATTAAATAAGAGAATGATACAACTTAGATTTCAGACACAACTGCATAAAATGTGACAAAAGAAAAAATATATAAATCAGTAAAAAATATAAATAAAGAATATGAAAATTGAAAATAACATCGCTTTTTTAAGTACATTTTAGTTACTTTCTCAATAAGAAACACATTAAAAAAAAAAATACCTACCTTCTTCTGTTTATATTTAATTGCCATTTCTAATCGAGCTAGGTGCATATGTTCTCCATGTTGATAAAGTGGTCGAGCTGGATCATAATTCAAAACCATTTCTAATTCTCGGGAGCTTCGAGCATGATCTAATAAAGCTGTGGCAAAATCCTGACAGCGAGAACGAAGTTTCTACATGGTCCCAAAATAAATGATCATAAAAATGAGCAGTTTTTACAGCAAGGAAAAAACAAAATACAATAATGTAATAAAAGTTTTTTTTATTATGTCAAGTTTAAATTGTGCAATAAGAAATTTTACTTGCATATGTTTTGATTATTTTATTATATCATGTTTTATATTAATTAACAAGCTTATTTTTTGATAAAGATGAATAAAGATGCTTGAAGATGAATTTGAAAATAATAAAGTAGTAAAGTTTTAATAACTAGAGGAAAATTTGAAAATATTCAGTTGAATAAACTACCAAAAGAACACATTTATTTCTTTGACAAAAGCAATTTTTTAGCGGGTTTTGGACTTTTTTAAAAATAAAAATTCAAAATTATAAGGGGTTTTCTACAAATATTGTCTTGTATTATAAAGCAAAATTAAATAACAATTGATAATACCATACAATAAACTTTCATACACCGAAATATGATTGTAAAAGGAAAGAAAATACGTAAAAGAAAATATACTTTTATAGGGGATGATTCCTAACAATGCCGGGGCATTTTTAATAAATCTTGTTAATAGTACAAAATGAAATTTGTGGTAACCCCTTATTATATTGAGCTTTCTTTTAAAAGTACGAAATCTACTTTGCTTGAAACTTTGTAAATTTTTAAGATATTCAATTTGGACTTTTTCTATTATTTGCCAAATACGATTCACTACAAAATTAAGAAAAAATAATTAAATTTAAATTTTTACCTGCGCGCGCATGCTCTGTATGAAAGAACTACTTCAGCTACTCATATCAGTTTCAAACAGAATTTTCTCAAATTTTAAAGCAAAATTTTCTAATTCATTTTAAATGCTCCAAAATTTTTTCGTAATTTTATCGAATATTTTTAAACTTATAGCAAAAAAGCGTAAGACAAAAAATTTGTTTTTATAGGAATGACCATATCTCCATAAATGTTTAAGGCTAGGTTTACGAAATTTTGTGCATTTTTTTTGTGTGCATATAATAACCAAAATAAGTGTTACAAATTAAAAAATTATTGCTACAATTTTTGGCATAGGGTGACTAAAATTAATTTTTCCGTTTGCAATTTAGAGTCTGTCCCTCAAACCTCTAAAAGCTTTAAACTTTATTGATAAGTATGAGAAATCGCATAAACTAAACATTTTTAAATTTATAAGATAAACCTCTAAGTATTTTTTGAGAAAGAAAAACAAAATGTGCTAATATAGAAGTGCTTCCAATATTTTGTCCAACCCCTGTAAGTTTATTATTAGATTCAGGTAATTTCAATAATTTGTTTTATTTGACTCGAAATTCTTTTGTTTGTGGAGCATTTATTAAGCTCTTAAAAGCAAACATTTCCTCCTAACTTTTGTGTGATGAAGCTTGACACGTAAGGTGTCTCATAGCATGTTTATAATTGGCACTAACGAAATAGGACCAGCAGCAATAAAAAAATTTTCGAACTTCATGAAAACATAAAATTAGTTACTGGTTATGTTTCGTTCATATTCTATTGCCATTTAATTTATCTCTTTTAAAATCTTTTCATACAGAAAGTACTTATAATAAAAATTAAAGCTTTACTTAGATTTAAAAAGGAATTCAAACTGTAATTTATTTTATAATTTCAATTTTTACTTTCCTTGACAAAAAACATTTGACAAACAAATTTAAATGTTCTACTCCACTAAGCTCTTTCAGTAGAGTCTTCGTAAACAGTAAAAGTAACATTAGTAACAGCATTAGTATTAGTAATAGTAATTATAATAATATAAATAATGTCATTAATAATAATAATGTAACAGTATTTAAACTACTTACAACATAATCTTCTTTGAATTCATTCTCTGCCATGCTTAATCTACGAAGTTCCCATGATAATTCAAATGCTGTCAATATAGGATCAATAGAGGATAAGCAAATTAAAGATGGGGAAGAGAGTGCTCGATAAGCATTGATTCTGGATCTTGAGTGGCATAAGCAATCATCTTCCATAGCTTGTACACAATCACGACATCGACATCGAACATCGTGTGGCATAGGCAAGGTAGCACCTCGATCCAATAAAATTTTCAAAATTTCATAATTATCTTTATGGGCCGCTAATATCAATGGTGTGATTTCTGGTGTAAAAGTAGAGATATCACGATCCACTTTCTCCCAACTCTGAAAACACGGACAGAATTTTTAGAAATAAGTATAAAGAAAAAAAGGAAACTTTTTTTTTTGTTTTTAAAAAAGGAATTTTACAACTCAATAAAAACTATACTTAAGCGTTTTATACTAGTATGAAACTGTAAAATGTATCGAGATATATAATTTTAAATAATAAAGAAACACGTGTCCAGTTAATTCAATAGAGCAGTATCGGTTAAGACAAAAGAGAAAAATGAATTTTTGAGTTTCATGATTTTTTAGGGAAATAAATCTGATTGAGTAAATTTTTAACTCTCTCCGTTTCACACACATATTCAAGGAAAAAACAAATATTTTTTTTGGTTTGATCGTAAGACACGGTTTCCAGTAGATCACAGAAGTCACGCATCACTTGCAGCTGTCATAAAGCAGGTGGGTGACCACTGACCACTTTGATCAGCCTTCAAAGGGACAGAGGGTGTGCGGTATCGGTCCTCGTTAAACTGTTCTAGTTAAAAATGCTTGACTTCGTGAGCAGTTCGTCAAGATACTAAAGCAGGGTTGCCATTCCTCAGCCGAGGATAAAAATTGTGATGGCATGTCTTCGGATCATCTTCAGGGGTGTTTCCCAGATCGTCGCCTATAGCCACAGCTCTAGAGTGACGTAAATAAAGTTCTAAACTTTTTTATTGATAATAAATATAATCGGAAACATTTTTTTAATAAAGGAAAAAAATGCTTCCATCTACTAGTTTTATTGGAACTGCATCCAAAGAATAAAAGTGCCACTAAACTTTTGAAAAAAGGTTAAATATAAAAAAGTGCATCTCTGAAATTTCTCTTAACTAGATGTCGAATTGATTGCATATGCGGTATTAATAAATCGTGTTACTAGTATTTTTTTCTTAATTTCCTTAAATAGGTTATAAAAAAAAATTGAATTTTAAGTCTGTTTATTAATATTATACAAATATAAAGTACTTTAACGTTACCTTTTATTTAAATTATTTGCAAAGCATAAGTGTTAGATTTAATATTTAAATTCATCACTTCAATGTGTTAATCTTGAATTTTTGAACAACCCAATGAAAAATTTTACCAACATTCTTGTCTTATAGATTGTATAAGTAAAAAGGGAAAGGAACCTCTAATGCTAATCCAATTTTTTTTATCCTGGAAAATTCTGTAATAGTCTATAATAAAGTAAATTTTTTAAATATCTATACTAAAGTAAATTTTTTAAATATCTATACTAAAGTAAATTTTTTAAATATCTATACTAAAGTAAATTTTATTATAATAAAAAAAGTAAATTTCATAATAATCTATAATGATGATAATACTATTATTCATATTGAAGAGAATTCTGTAATAAAGTAAATTCTGTAATAAGGTAAATTCCATACATGCATTGTAGATTTATGCAACTTACATGTGGTTCATTTTCTTTGTGAACTATTTCTTCATGTTCCAGAAGAAGATCAACAGCTTCGACGTATTCAGCATTTATGGCATGTAATAATGCATCTCTACTCTCAACTCCATGTTCCAGTAATAATTCAAGTATATCTAAATTTTCATTATCAATTGCCATTAAAGTAGCAGAGCGACCCACAGGATCCTTACAATTCACGTCTAGTAGCATTGCTGAATTTTTGTTTTTCATTTCAAGCATTCTGGAAGAAAGAATTATTTTTTTATATCTATGAACCCTTTCTTAAACGTTGTTTGCACGCATCGCAATTTTGTTCTTCTAAATTTCTTTATTTTTTCTAAAGGTATTTTTCTTGGTATTTAGTTAATATAGCAATGTTGCTTTTAGTTTAATACCTTATCAAACCGTGTTTTGAGCCCTTTGACGCAGATGGGGCACTGGTGTCCATTATATATATTTTATTTCTGACGCTTTAATTACAACCAAAATATACTTTGGTCTATAAAAAGCAGTCTAATAGTTACTGTTAGATTATTGGAATTATATTTATACTGAAATATAAAATCTGGAAAAAGTAATTTGAATTTTTTTTTCCATTCATATTGAAAAATTTATCAATAATTGATTTTGTAAATTAAATAAATTTCAATGATGAATAACTGCTTCTCCTAGATCAAAACAACTTCTAATAAGTGCAAATTTCAAATTTTTTTTTTAGTTTTAAATTAGCCGTGTTAGGAAGGTTTTATCTTCAACTCAGAGAAAGACACCGGACTTTCACAATCATCAATTATAAAAATGCTAAATATAATATTTTTCACTTATTTGCACCTAAAATAATACAAAATAATGAAAAAAAGTATGAAAAATATGTTTAATAAAAATTCTGCATCAAGGGTTTGATCAAGAAATCTATTGAAGAAACTATAGTTTAGAGTTACAGGTAAGAGATAAATCTTTATTATTTGGAACTTGGCAAGAGAATTTATTCATTACGGAAAAAAATATGACTTTCACAGTTATATTTGTAGCATAAACAAACTGGTAGAGCGTGAGTTTTATTAGAAAGGCCCGTATTTTTATGAAATTTTAAATTTTTATGTATTTTTTTAGGGCATTTATTTTGTGTTTTAGTACCTCTTTAAAGTTTTGGGGGTATGCTTTATTCCATTTTTTTAGTATTTTTCGGTTTCGAGTCATTTTTCTTGCATTAAGAGCAAGGTTCAATATATATATATATATATATATATATATATATATATATATATATATATATATATATATATATATATATATATATATATATATATATATATATATAGTTCAGAAATCAATATATTTTTCTTTTTTTGTTATTTTATTATATAACATTTATTTCTCACTTAAACGAACGTGGAGCATACATTGTATTGCTTTATACATTTTGACACGAATGTAAATTATTTTAAAGAGGAAAACATTGATTTAGTTTAATATTTTTGCTTAATTAATAGGGCATATTTTACATTTTTAAGGACAATTGTTTTCCTTTCTAATCGCATTTTTTTGCATTTTTAAAGGCATTTCTAAGGTCATGAAAATCTGGGTTCTAATTATTAGTAGCAGTTTAAAAATATATATACGTAAAGACAAGAAAGTTATTGAATAAACAGTAGGGAGAAAAAATTTAATGTTACATATAGGATAGTATGTTCAGTAAAGTAATAAGTAAAATTTTTTTACCTTGTAACTCGAACAACATCTCCTCTTTCCACAGCTATTAAATATTGTTTTTCGAAGGGTTCCAGTTTTCTTAAGGATGGATGTTGACTGTACATGGTGTTAGATGGCCAGCTATGGTCATCTCCACCTAATTTCTCCATGTTGGCAATTAAAGCTGAAAATATATAAATATAATTTTTTAAATTGTTAACTGCAAGAGAAACTTAAAAAGAAAGAAATAATGGGAATATTTTTTTTCAAAAGGGGTACAAAGGAAAATCAAAGATTTAAATAGTTCTGAGTATTTCAATCAGATGGTATAAAAATTGAAAAAAAAAAAAATGCTAAAAAACTGAAATTACTACTTTAGAGTCCTAAAGGTGATTTAAGGCATAAAATGTTAATCTGATTTAAAGAAGTAACAGGATTGTTTGGGAAGGATTTTCTATTTTAGCAGAGTTGAATGCCATAATAACAGTATTTACCACATTGCAAAAGAACATGAATGCATTCAAATTTATACGCTACACTAATTTCCAGCTAATTGCCTACCTATCCTCAAATGAGTTATTAAATCCTTTATTGGTTTGATAAGAGATTCATAATATTTCACACAAATGGGTCTTAAAAGTATTTAAAGTTTTTTTACTCATAACATTTAGTTTGAATTGTGGCATATGGCATTACTGACATATAGTATTGTTGACATATAGCACTACTTAAATACTGTACCGTTTTATTCCCGTTTGCTACGCAATTGCTAATAGCAGTTGGTTTTCAAGTCATTTTTAGGCCTGTTAAAAATTTTAAGTCACTTAATGATCCTATCAGTATTACCAAATACCTTGCCTGTGCAATCTTGGCTAAATATGACAAACTAGAAGCATTTTAAAATTTGCACTAAAAGAATACATTAGATATGTCTATTATCATGAATGCGATAAATAATCAATTACCGCACATTATTGGAATCTTGGGCATAAATTCAATTTCGATAATGCCATAATTCTTTCCACAACTACCACGTCAGCTCATCTAGATGCCCTGGAATATTGTTTCATTCCTATGAATGCCGATTTGTTTGTTAATGACATTAGTTCTTCAACACCTCCTCATAGCGCTTGGACTGTGAATTGCAGTATTGCTAGTTTTATTTCAATTCTTTTTTTTTTATTTATTTTTAATTTTCTGTTTCACTCTCGACTTCCACGGTTCTTCAAGTTTTGGTTTTTATTAAATTTTCCATTTTTTTTGTTGGCAACTATACGTTACTTGCTTCACTTTACTTTCGTTTTCCTTATTCACTCCATGCGAGTCTTGAGAACGGACGTATATTTTTAAGAGCTCGAAACAGTTTTGTTGCTCGTTTTATATCATTAAGTACTTATTGTGTTTCATTAAGTTGAAATTATTTTTAGATCGCTAGTAAACTTTGAATTTCTGTCTGAAACATGTAGGTAAATACAACTTAACGAGGAAGGGTTCTCACACTTTTGAATTCGGCAAATAGGGTGATGAAATATTGAAATTCTTACTTTAGTCAGTATTTATTGATAGGAGGATATTAATTGATAGTTTAGTTAGGAGAGCGGTCGAAAGTTTGATCAAAATTTGAATGAAATTGCTCGAATAGTAGGGGAGAGTGGGGTCAATTGTAACATTTTTTACTTAACTATTTTTAACTAACAAAAAATCCAATATATTATTAGTATTAATTGACAGACGAGTAAAGTAGACTATCCTCTACTAGAAAAAAAATAAATACCTTATTTTAAATGTTATTATATTAGTTATTAACAATTTTTGACAGTCGTGCACTTGTTACAATTGTCCCCACTTACGGGGTCAATTGTAGCAGTTCATAAATTCAACTAAAACATAGTTAATTATACATATTATCATAGTTGTGATACATTTTTTTATTGATCAAAATAGTAGTGATATTTTAGGAGTAAAAATAATAATGAGCAGAGACCTAAAGGGTTAATCTTTAAACTTTAAGGGGTTAAATATTTTAATTTATGCTCTGAAAGGTGACAAATAAAATAATGCACATGCAACATAATATAAATGATATAGGAAACTATTGGTGGTTATTTAAGAGCTAAGTAATGGTTTGTAAACATAAGATTATTTATTTTCAGCTGTTACATTCGTCCCTTTACTTATTGTTACAATCGTCCCCAAGACGTCATTTCAGCTTCATTTGTTAAAAACAATGCTAGTTAATTAACAAAACTAATCTTCTTTTTTTTTGAAATGTTAATTAAGGTGTCCACTTACATATTCTGTTAATAATTTTTATTTGTTTGAACAAAACTACTTTGTTACAATATAATATTCTAATACCAAAAAATGTACTTACGTAGCGTGAAAATATCTTTTGTGATGTAACTCTTTCAAAAGTACCTAAAAATGGTTGCCAGCAGGGGTGTACATGTAGATTTATTAAATACACCTTGTACGCCACCTAGGAACCAAATCTAGAACCCGACACTCGAAATTTTTGCTCTGTTACAATCGTACCCTGTTACAATTGACCCCACTTTCCCCTACTGAAGGAATAGAATTAAGTATATTATTTTCTCATTAACTATTCGACTGATTCCGTTCAAATTTTGTATTTTGATATTTAAAATTACTTTCTTTAAAATTATATTAAACTTTATGCACCTTAGAATTAAAATTTTGTTTTACTATTCTTAAATAAAATAAAAATAATAAATAATTATAAAAATTATTTATGCATGGAATTCTTTAAAAAAAATGAATTTTATAATTGTGCGTAAAAAGTTTTCAGTTCGCTTTAAAAAGTTCTCGAAATATGGTAAAATACGCAAAAAGTAAATTTAACCTTAAGGGGTTCCAACATTCGACGGCTCTCCTGACTAACTATTGAAACTATATATCTCAGATTGCTGCAATCTCCCATATTTTGAGAATCAAGAAATTGAATCCGTCGAAAAAAAAAAAGAAGATATGTTTATTATGAAAAAGTGCATTTTCGTTCTTAATTTCGTAACTTTAAAATATCGTTCTCACTAGTTATCGTACTGCAGGTCGAATAATTGAGTCATAGTGCATAAAAATCCAATCATTTGATCAAAATGTTTCGTTCTTTGTGTGCACAGTACATATAACTGCAAATATGTTTATTAATTAGCAATATTTCATAATGTGTATGTGCGTTTCTTTATTTTTTGTTCATTCAAATACGTTATGGAGAGGTATCGTTAGAGATAGTGACCCCTAGTGCAATGTCATCAATGGTCAAGGTTTCAATGGGGTCAAAGTCTCATAGACTTCAATTTTTTAACATTGAATTTCATTTTTTCTGCTCTTCATTTAGGAAGAAAAAGTTTCAGAAGCAGGAAGGAAAAGTCATAATTTTTAAAGGATTTTAAATACGAGAACAAAAACGGATGGTCAATTGCCAAATTTTCCTGTAAACAAATTTTCATAGTAAATAGTACGCACAGTAATTTCACGGTTTCGTAAATACAGCAATCAGCTAGTTAAAATCTAAAGTCAATTCCTGTGGAAAAAACTCAAAATCAGTTTCGTTATAAATAAGTTATTAACCATTGTCAGCTCGTGTGGCAATAGCTCATTATTATCAAATTTATATTCAATTACACTAAACCAATAATAGCAATAGTGAATATAATAATGGTTGATATAAACAACCAATAATAGTTGAGCAATAAACAAGCTAAAATTCACCGATTATTTCATAGTTACAGTGTGTTTTTGAGCCACTGTTAACAGATATTTTCCTACGTCTTCATACAATCATTGGTCCTGCAGTGGACTGATCGTAAAAACACGGTTCCCAGTAGAAAACTGAAAACAACATCACTGGCTGCGGTCAGTAAGCAGGTGGGTGATCACTTTGATCAGTCTGCGTAGGGACCGAGGCATAACCACCTAGAGTAGAAGGCCTAGGAGCTTGTTTGTGACGTCACGATCAGAAGGTAGAAAAGAGCGTTGCTGTTTTCTCCCTTCAGAGCGATCAGAGGTGGTTGTGAAGATATGAGGATAGTAGATTCCTTATTAGTTTTATTCGATTTATTGTTTTTTCTTTCCTTTTTAAAAGCTAAAAATAAGAATCGGAATTTTTTATGATCTGAATAATTGTGTATACATAATCTTTGCCTTAAAATAATAAATTTAAAATGAACCAAAAGAAGAAAAAAATCATGATAAAGAATAAGTAAATTAACGCAGTAAGAAATTTCAGATTAGTATTTAAAGATTTTTTTTTTTTGGTTATTTTCATAAGATTTATCCAAACCTTTTTTTACGGATAAATTTCCATTTTAAACTATTTTAAGAGTAATCAATCATATTTAATAAATATCAATTGATTAAAAATAAAAATAATTTCCTCAGAATTGAAAATTAGTACTTAACATTACATTCATGGAAACAAAATGTAATTGGAAAGAACACTTAACATAAAATTCTATAAAAAAAGCATAAAAAGATTTATCCTTTATAAACCTTTGAAACATTTAAAGTAAATGTATATAATTATTCTGAAATTTTTTTATTTACTGCAGTAAACTGACAAATTAACACCTGTCCGTCTAATTTCTTTCTATGTTCTTTTGTTTTGCATGCATGTAATAAAAATGATTTAATGTGACATATTAAATAAGCTGAATCATTACTTATATATAGACTCGATGATATAGACTAGAACTTTATGAATGAGGTAATTAAGTATATGAAGATTAATTTTATCTTAAAGTATAAGTATGCTTTAATAATGACACAAACATATATATATAGAACAAAATCTTTATTTAAATCAGTAAGAAGAGAATATATATAAAAAAGAAAAAAACATTTTTAAAAATTTTATTTTAAAACATATATCATTAATTATATCATTACTTGCAATTTCAAGATCACTATGCTTCTGAAGAAAACATTGTAATTGTAATATATTTTTAAATGACCAAATTTCCAAACATTTTATTTTATCAATATAATTTCATTATAATCATGGGTGCAAGCTGGGAAAAAGGCAGAGATTGAAATTTTTTTCTGAATAAACTTCCCAACATACCACTTCAACATACAAGACATATGCAAAATATCAAGAAAGCTCCACCATAATATATCAAATTTATATACTGAACAAAAAATATCTGTTCATCTCTTCCTTTAATGAAATAACAGGAACATAACCAGTATAAATAATGAATGCAATTTTTGCTGATTAAATTATATCATCACTTGCGATTTCACGATTACTACACTTTTGAAGAAAACATACCGTAATTGTCATATATTTTTAAATGACCAAATTTCCAAACATTTTATTTTATCAATATAATTTCATCATAATCATTGGTGCAAATTGGGAAAAAGGCAAAGATTGAAAAATTTTTCTGAATAAACTTCCCAACATACCACTTCAACATACAAGACATATGCAAAATATCAAGAAAGCTCCACCATAATATATCAAATTTATATACTGAACAAAAGAAATCTGTTCATCTCTTCCTTTTATAAAATAACAAGATATGTACTTTCCCGTACTTTCATCAAAGTGGGAGGCCTCTCTTCTTATATCCTCCGGCCGAAAATGTTTTTCACATACCTATAATTAATAAAACATAATGAATATTCACAATATAATATAATTGAATTTCTGTTTTTTTTTTCTTCTAAATTTTAATTGTTTTGTATTTTGATTATTATTATTATTATAATTTTTTTTTTTTTTTTTGGTATTTATAACCAGAAGATTTCTTGAGTTTGAGCAACCGCGGATGCGCACAAGGCGGTTTTTTATTTATTTATCTTTTCAAAAATAAAACTTTTGATGTTTGGTTGCTTTTTCATGTTTAATGATGTCTATTTGTTTACTAGATGTAACTATAATTAATTTATATGAAATAAGTGCCTAGTAATGAAAGGAAAGTTAAATAACACTTTGTTCCATTGCTTTTTTTTATGTTTAATGAGATCAATTCTTTTATTACATGCAAGTAGAATTAATTTATATCAAATAAATGCTTATTAATAAAATGAAAATTAAATTTCACTGAATTAATACAAGATATTATATACATTTCTCAAATTATTATTAGCAGTCGTTGCAGCACTTAAATAATTTATCGCTCGAAAAAAAACAAAGGAAAAAAATTTTTTTAATTCAAAATGGAAATAAGGATGAGAATGATGCCATAATCCCCATCATCATTGAATAAAATAAAAGTATTAAATAATAAGAATTTATATGAAAATTGACATTTAAATTTAAAAATTATCAAAGACTTACCCTTGAGTGAGTAGTTATTTTGTAGTTTTCTCTAGGGATTTTCCGCAACCACAATTGCTGCAGTTCTGCGTCTTGAGGGAACCGGAACACTGAAACTTTATGGTTTTTATCATAGTTTCCTCGACACATGGGGACGCAACAGACATAAACCAGGCTTGATTCCTGAAAAATAAATCGACATTAAGACTCATGGCTGTAACTAAAGTATTTATCAATACCTTAATTTGCAATTAGAATAATGAAAATCAAGAAAAAAAAAAAATTATTTCCCAAAAAATATGTTACAAAATATATTTCCTAGTTAACTAATTCTTAAATAAATTTTCTAAAGTTTTGGTTAATAAAAACAAAGTTCTGGTAAATGTAGTCAACAATCTCTAAAATAAGTGTTCAATTAAATAATTTATTGTCAAAAATTGTCTTTATTCAAAATACTTTTCTAAAAGTATTTTAACAACACACTAGAAGAACTATAAGTTAACATTGACACCAAACCTTGTAATAGCATTAGAAACTAATATTTTTATCCCCAAATGCTGGTACATTTAGAAATACTTCAATATTAAAATTATTCTCAAGCATATTAAATTTAAAATTCTAATAGCTAAATATAAATAAATGTAAATTGTATCAACATTCTTCAGATAAACACATCTGGTATTTTTGTACTAAAATGTACTTAAATTTAATTCCATTAGAGTTAAAAATAACTACTTTTCGACACTAAAACAGTTAAAAATTTCTTTGTAATGCTTGTTTATAATAATTAGTGAAAGGTAGTTTACAAATATTGCCAACATTAAACCAACTGGTAATTCAACATTTCAAATAATATATTTAAAAATATTTTTCTTAGTTTACAGATTCTTAAATAAATTTTCTAAAGTTTTGTTTCATAAAAACAAAGTTCTGCTAAATGTAGTCATCAATCTCTAAAATAAGTGTTCAATTAAGTAATTTATTCACTAAAATTTTCTTTATTCAAAATACTTTTTTTAAAGTATTTTAACAGCACATTAGAAGAATTATAAGTTAACAATGAAACCAAACCTTGATAAAGAATTAGAAACTAATATTTTTATCCCCGAACATTGGTACATTTAGAAATTCTTCAATATTAAAATTCTTCTCAGACATATTAAATTCTAATAGCTAAATATAAACAAATGTAACTTCTATCAGCATTCTTCAGATAAACACATATGGTACTTTTTAACTAAAATTCGTTTAAATTTAATTTCATTAGAGTTAAAAATAACTACTTTTTAATACCAAAACAATATAAATTTCTTTGTAATTCTTGTTTATAATAATTAGTGAAAAGTAGTTATAAAATAGTAGTAAAATTATACCAACTGCTAATTCTACATTTCAAATTATTTGGTATTTTTTACCGAGAAAGATATATACAAATCTCTAATCTAACAATGTACAAAACATTAGAAACATCATATTAGTATTTCAAGAAATTGCATATTTTATTCTTACAAACACTAAAAAGTTTAACAGTAAAACATATTGTATTGTAACTAATATATTTTAATATGCCTTATATAAATGTATAATTCAAACATATTTTAACCGATTTATTGAAATGTATATTTTATAAACAATTCTAGGGCTATTTAAAAATCTTGAGCAGTCCATTTAAATCGCTTAGATTATTTAAAATGCTTTATCTCATGAAGTATGAATATAAAATACAATCGAATGCTTTTGTAATTTTATATTTGAATACTAACTAAATTAAGTTATTTTATAATTCAAATGAAAATAGATCAGATAACACGTATAAATACATTGGATACTCAAATAACGTATCACAACATAACACCAATGCAAGTTAAATTATATACGTGCTTTCAATCCGATTTCAAACTTAATTTACAACATATTAGAGAAAAATATATTGAAATCAAACATAACACATTCATAAAAAAAAATAGTAAATTTTACTTACTTCTATATCTCTTTAAATCTTCGATAGAAAATCAAATTTTGTCGCAACATTCACTTGTAAACACTGGGTTTAAATGGCGTTCCTATGTTATAGCTACAGACGCTATTACCTTCTCCTCGTGACGTCACGGAGTTGAAATCGTTCAGCCAGCAGGCCTTCTTTTCTAGGGGGTTATGACCGAGGGTGCACGTTATCGGTCCTCAACAAATTGTTCTACCGTTAAGTGCTCGACTTCGCAAGCAGGTAGTCGGGCGACCAAATCAGGGGAGTCATCCCCTCTGCAGAAGGTCAAAATTACGATGACATGTCTTCGGATCATCCTCAGGGATGCTTCCCAGATTCAGGGATGATCCACTAGCAAATTGTGCAGCTGTAGTGTGACGTTAATAAAGTACCTACCTACCTTAACAATACATTCCTTATTCTTTATTTCTCATACAGTATAAGTATTTTTAGAGAAATTCGTCTTTAACTTATGACGCAGAATTTTTATTAAGCATATTTTTAGTAATTTTTTCATTATTTTGCTTTAATTTAGATCAAAATAAGGGGAAAATATTATATTTATCACTTTAATAATTTATGATTATGAAATATCGCATTCAACATTGGTGTCTTTTTCTTTGTAAAAGGAAAAATCTTCCGGCTTACCTCCAATCAGCTATTATTTTTAACTTGCACCTATTTGCAGTTATTTAAATCTAAGAAAAATAATTATTTCTCATTGAAGTTTCTTTAATTTACAACATCAATTATTGATAAATGTTTGAATATAAATGAAACTTTTTTCAAAATACTTTTTTTTGGATTTTATATTTTAGTACAAATAATGTACAAATAAATTCCGATAATGTAACACATTTTTTTTATAGCTATTACTGTTTTTAGAATTAAAAGATACCGAAGTATATTTTTATTTGTATATACATATATAATTAGAGCGTCATGAAAAAATATATAAAAGGGTCCCATCTGTGTCAAAGGGTTAAAGGCTTAGACTGTTTTCCTCACATTTTGAATATTTTTATTATTCAAAAAAAAAGTTCAAAATAGGTTGAATATTTTAAAAATAATTTTTTATACCAGACCTCTGTATAAATAATTTCAAAACATTTTTTTAATTCTATCTGTATTATTTGTTAAGTATTTTTTCCAAAACATTTGCTGCTTTTCATTGTTTTTTTTAGATTTTCTAAAGTTAGCTAATGGTATTTTTTTTTAACTGAAACAAAACTAAGAGTTGTATAATTTTTTTTTTAAAACTTGATATTTCAAGTCATTGATACAGGATATGGTTTCTGAAAAAATTGAATTCGATTTCATTAACAATGAAAACGAATTCACTTTTTCAGTTACTGTTTTTGAATATTATTTCAACTGCATATTTTAGAAAATTTTGAGTACAGTGCAGAAGTTTATTTTTATAACTTATTTTAATCTTTGGTTGCTGACTCATATAACATTAAAAAGATATATAAATCTGGTAAAAGATGCTGACGAAAAACTGTACTGTAATAAATATTAAATAACAAATAAATAATTTTCCTTTACCTTTCTTTTTTTATCAAATTAAAGTAACAATATACTGGGCGAAGATTTTCTGCAATCTATCATCATAAGAATATAAATTTTTATATTCCTCTATGTATAATTTCTTAAAAATAGTTCCAGTCATTTCTTAAAAATATGACACATATCCTTATAATTCTAAGCTAATTTGTAAGTTTTCAAAAATAAGTGATACTATAGTTTCAACTTAACTGTAGTTGAAAAATTAGCATAGATACTAATAAATAAAATGCTTTAAAAATGAATTTCACTTTATAAAATCAACGAAGGAGTATTAAAAATGCTTTAAACATCTAGGTACAATGTTACTTTAAATTAGATAAACTTTACCTTTTAATAATTTGAGTTAATAACTATGTCAAGGTAAGCTTATAATATTTTCTGTATGTTATTTTATACACTAAACTTTTTAATTTAGTTATGCTATTTACGAACTTGTTTAAGAAAATGTAAAAACTATTTCCTAAAACCTAACTTATTTATTAGCGAATGGACGCTTAAATCAATCATATTGAAGTTTGAAACTAATAAAATATTTTAATACTTTGTATTTCAAATCGGCAAAAAAAAAAAAAAATAACAGTATATCGTAATTATTAGTAGAAAGTACTGTTTTTTTTTATTTTTCATAAAAAAAAGTTGTAAATAAAGAAAATTTTCTAACAAAGTGTTTCTGAAATGGCTTTGTTTTGGAATTTTTTAGGGGAGCAATCTTCGGAATATTTTACTTAAAACTTTTTCAGAAATAAGAAACTCATAATAGTTTTTAATAAAGCTTTTTTTGTTATATGATACAAATTTAAGTATTCCGAATTTAATTTTAATAATATC
Source organism: Parasteatoda lunata (assembly GCA_949128135.1). NCBI lineage: Eukaryota > Metazoa > Arthropoda > Arachnida > Araneae > Theridiidae > Parasteatoda > Parasteatoda lunata. Next base: position 25,915,475 of record OX421980.1, read on the forward strand.
TGTGATGCCATAATAGGCATTACATATTTCCTAGTCGTTAAAATTTCTTTAAATTTATGAATTTCTTTTTAACATTCTTAATCTAATTTTTATTTAATTGATCCAATTATATTATTTTATTAAAATTTATAAAAAAGCAAATATAAATATTTTATTCTCTTCTTAACAACCAATGCAACGGCTAACTTTTTTTTTTCATGCGCTAATGCAAAATTCATTAATTCACTGTCACGAGTCAAACATCAAAATCTATTTTTAACTATTATTCTTTATTTCTCTTACCACTTAAATGTTTCAGTTACAGGGTTATACTAACTCTCACGATCCTTTTTGGCGATTTATTTTAAATTTAATATTGATAACGGGTTGGCTTTCTTTTTGGCTATTTTATCTTTCGATAAATCGCCAAACATGGATAGCTTTCCAAGGTCCTAACTGTCTTTTAGGAAATATTCAATATCTTTTTAGTTTGGCTTTTGATTACGCTGGTCTTTGGGGGATTTACCTCCCATGGCCTGTTCTTATTGACATTATTATACAAAATTTATTTCATTTCACTTAGAAAGTCGTATGGAAAAATATACTTTTAATTTTGTAACTCGAGCTCTACAAATACAACTGAATAAAAGTTTTATTACAATTATGATCCAGTTTTCATCTTCAAAGGTCATTTTCATTATCCGGATTTAATCAGAATCTTCAATTATCCAACCGCACCAAATTTTGTCATTATTTCGTCATTATAATATCAATATGGTAATGTACTTTTAAGCAACAATATTATTAGAAATGAATCAAATTTTAATTCAAATCACCTCATTTCACACTTAGGATCATAAATAACAAAAAAGTTGTGTTTTTTTAAAGAATAGTTTAAAGAGTATTTTAAGTTTTAGAATTTTATTATATTTTAGAATTATTTCATATTTCACAATTGTAATAATTACTGACGAGTTTTATAAAATTTTATCCCCTGCTTCATACATCCCAGCTACTAAATTTTTTTGAAGTGGCTAATCACTAAAAAACGTAGTACTGTTATCATATACTAAGCTGAAATAATTTATTTGTATTTACCAATATGTATTTTGTATTGTATGCAACGATGTAAGCATTTTGTAAATTTCTATGCATAACAAAAGAAAATCATATGTATTTGTATCAATTATCTACAGATCTAATCTTCATATAATACATATCTATCCGATCTACAAAGCAAAAAGTAAACAAATAAAAAGTTAGCTTCATTGATATAAATAATTAAAACAGCGTTGTAGATAAATCTTACAAATGGAATATAAATAATATTCTATGGCCATTTTCATATTGAAATAATGATATTGTACTTACCTTTTGAATCAGTATTTAAGACAAGAATTTCTTAAGGTTTTAAAAAAATGACATTGTTTGTGAGACGTTCAAGTGTTGGTGTTGAAGAAGAAAAGATGAATCATAGTGAAGTGCGGAGAAATATAATCCGATCTATTTATGAAGGGTTTCTGTAAATGAAGTGCTTCATTTTTTCTTTACTGATACCACACAAGAATTTCTTTTTTCTTAAATATACCTTAGATGTAGTTTAGTGTAACATTTCTATTAGATTTTCAATTTAGATTGTGTTCTTAACGTAATGCATAATTAAAACGAGAAATACAAGGAAATAATATATGATAGATTGCTATTTTAAAGAATAAAATTTACAGATCTCAAACAAGGGCACAAAACTTAAATTTTACTCACAAATTCTTTTATTTTATCGAACTAAAATTTTTTAAAGGATATTAATGCCGTGCAATTTTCTTAAATCATTTATAAATGTAACTCAAATTATTGTAAATATTGGTGTTTAAGTAAACTTTTCAAACCACCAAAATTTTACAAAAATCGAGGGGTTTGACATCCGTAGTTAAGTCGTTGATCGTGAAATATCGAGGATCGTGGAATCGATGATTCGTTGATCAAGGAATATCGATGCAATACGAACAATACGTAGCTAAGAATAATTATCAATTTACCCCTTTCAAAAGCTATTTTTAATATATTAAAATGTTACATACAATTACTTTTGTATTTTCTTTCCAAAGGTATTTTTAAAAACACATTAAAAAATTTAGAATAAGAAAAATGTAATTTATTAATAAAAATATTTCAAAAGATACTATACAATGAAAACTTTTAAAACATACCAAAAAGCTATAAATTTAAGCATTACAGAATATTAATGTCGGATTTAATAACGTTATGTATTTTTATTTGAGAACAAATACATCCGGAGAGAACAATGGGAAATATTAACTTTAAAAAATTGTGTAGGCTCATTAAATTTTTCATTTTTTTTTCCTTGTATTTTTTTTCAGCGTTCGACATATACATTTGGCACACCAGAAATTGTTATCTCGAGTCAAAAATAAGGGGTCAACTTTTCCAACGGGTCGACTTACACACCGAGATATACGGTACGCTATTTAAAAAAATATTAAGAGCGGTTATGTGGTATGATACTTAATGCTATGTTTAATAACTATCAATCTAAAACATTCACTATAACTAAGTACGTGACAGTAGGAATTATACTGTTTAAACTGTTGCATTGATTAATCCTGGGTACATTTGGTAATCCAGGATATTATTTATAAAGAAACTGTTCCCGTGATGTTAACATCTTTTTAGTATTTCAATATGAAAAAAAATATAATTAATAAAAGATAAAAAGGAACAGACGCTACCTGTTATAACTATTTGAAGCATCAGTTTTAATCATCCAATGCACCAGGTATGGTGCCCCGCATAGGGCATTCAGGGCTATACTTTAATGATTTCTTTCTTATGTATTATTATTCATTTTAAGATACTTTATGTTTAAGCGCATCATTGTTGCAATACTAATAAATATGAAATACATAAAGAAAATTGAATTTTAATGCAAGGATATACAATATTTCTTATTTATGTACAAAATTTCTGAAATATTTACACACATTTGTACTTTTTACATCAATTAAATATTTAAAAAAACACACACACTTAAATATTTACAATTTTTACATAAAAGGAAATACAGGGTTCTGGCTTTTAAAAGATGCAAATTTTCTTAAAACAATTCTTTTTTCATGGTCGAATATTGTAGATTTATTTTGTAAAGAGCTATGTGAAAACAGCTGTAAAACAACGACCGGTAAAAAAACCACGCAAAAAGTATTGAAATTGTGTTTTAAACATCTGAGAAAGTGTATATTTAATGTTTTTTTATTGTAGAACTTTTGAAAAGCCCTTGTTAGTTTTGCATATGAAATCTATAGAAAAAGCATTATAAAAATCTGAATCTATTTAAAGTTTTCCAAAAATGTTAACATTTAGCTATTAATTGATATTAAAAATATTACTAGTTACATTATTTCTAATAAAACAAACTGTAAAACTGTACAAAAAAAAGACTTGTCATTATTTCATAGTAAACGTTATATATTAGTGTTTCATAGTAAAATTACGTGATTGAATAGTAAAGTTAAATAGTGAAATTACGTAGAAAAAATATAACAGTAAATCAAAATAAGGTAAATAAGGATGTAAGTGAATAAAAAACTGTTTGATACCTATGCATAAAGTAAAACTTTGCACTTGCAATTGTTGCTTTTTATCAGAAAGTTAAGAAAATTCAAAAAATGTTTTTCGTAATGTTTCGGAGAGTTTTTGTTTAAAAAATGCAATGAACGTTGATTGCTAAGATTCAGAAAGCCGTTTGATACTATATTTACCATTGTTCAACAATGGTTCTAATAGAATTGTCAGAGCTCCAATTTTCAGAAGTATGACCTCATTTCTGAATTTTTTAAAAAAAACTATTTTAAATGTAAATAAAAAAAAAACCTAATTCCAATCTTTTGTCTCATTTTAAATTATACTTGAGATTGTAAAAGCATTTGAGCAGGGTTTAAATTGAATTATGGTTCAAAACTGAAATAGTTGAAGAGTTAAAATGTTTAATAAATCACATCTGCTTGTTAAGACAATAATAAGTTTTTAACTATCAACATGATTAAAATCAGTTCATAGTCTTCCTCTTACTAGTAACAGCCCGTATAACATTTTAATGAGGAAAATATTTACAAATATAAATGTTTACGTACGGGCATATATTAATAAATTACATTGAGTTTTCCGAAAAGTAATTAAAAACTTAAATTCAACTAAACATTATTTAAGTATCGTAACCACCATCATGTTTTTAAAGTTCTTTTTCATAAGCAGATTTCCACATATCTGCAAGACAAACTGATGAGTGAAAACGATAGAACAACATGAGTGGAAGTGAAGTATGACCAATGAAAAGCCATACTAGTTCACCAAAATATTCTCCTTGTCCATGGTATTGCTCAACACTTTTTAATTCAAATGTATTGACAATCCAAACAGTGAGATTTAGAATAATCATGAATGTTATAACCTCTCTTCCTGGCTTCTTATATCTAAGTACCTGAGAATTGCTACATCTTCTTAAGCCATCAATAATGAAGGGAGTTTGTACCACCACTTGAATTGTAACCAAAATATGCAAGGCAAGCCTGGAGTAGTTTTCATTATCTATTTCTGACATGATAGACATTATTCCATGTACAAAGAAAAATGGAAGAGGTACAAATAAAAGGACATCATCTAGAAAAGTGATTGGATGTTCACTGCGGTCTAATTTTCGGATCTGATAGAACGATACAATCACTGTTATGAGTCCTATTATTGTTAGTCCACCTTCTTGACATGTATGGATTATGACGGCTTTCGACTGGTAACCTTTTGTTGACATAGCAACAAAGAAAACTATTACTGTCACGACAACAGTTAGCATCAGGAAGAGCCCAGAGAACAAACCTTTGTTCGATGCATGGCAATCTGCATTAATTACAAGATTACTTTGATAAGCGATTGCTTCACTGCCTTCTTCATCTTGTGAAATGGTATGTCTCAAATGGTGAGGATTGGCATGCGTGTGTTCTTTTCCAATATTTTGCCATACAATAAACCATACACCAGCTAGTAGAAGATTGTATTCTATAGCGAATGGGTAAAGGTAAGGTATAGCACTCATGGAACGTGTAGAAAGAATTGAGTTAGAAGTGCAGTTGACAGGATGGCCCAATTCTTTGCTTCTTTCAACTGTTATATGAAAGCTTGCAATATCTGCAATAAATGAAAAATGTTTATTACAATAACTGCATTCAAGTTAGAGGATAAATATAATTGAATAGATATAAAATTAGTCGCTCAGCTGTATCTTCCTTATCGATTTCCAGAATTTTTTTTTTACTTTATATAATGGAAGTAATTTTAGTTAAAACATTATACAAAACTATTATAAACAGACGATAATTAAGGAGTTACCTTTGAAAAAGAGTTAAGGGATAAAAACAAAATTCTAAAAGAGAAAAAAAAAATTATAAAGCTAGTGAGTTTCTAGAAACTCCAACTTGGGAGGAAATCTGACACTAAATCAGGGTTCATACTGTTCTTAAACGTAAAAAGTGGTAGAATACGTAAGAAAAGAATAGGTATTTTTACAAATTTGTATTCACCACTATGCTTAATATTTCCAAATAATTATGTTTAGTTGCAAAATCTGAAGTTTTAACTGATCGGATTAAGCTTTATAGTGAAAGCTAATAGAACAAAATTTTTATCACAATATTAACACCACTTTTATACTTTTTAAGGTCTGAAATTGAACAAGCCATGCATTCAAACTCATTTATAGCTCTATCGGTTACTTTAATTAAAATTATTTTCATTTTGGTATGAACATTTTTATTATTGCATGAAAATAATTTTAGTTTTAATATTTTTAGTAACTTTATTCCTTTTTAACTCAATTCTTTAATTTATGCACTATTCTGCGTTTTTAGAGAAAGTGGAAACAGCTTCTGCAGCAGAAGTAATTTTAAAGTAAAAAAAGAAATTTGAATTACATTCACCTAGTTTTGCAACTGGACACAAAACCTATTAAAATAGCAAAGGTATTTTATCTAATATTCTATCACATTCCTCCAAGTTTATAAAGTCTTCCTCGTATCTTTCTAAAGTAAAAATATTTGATAAGATGCTATCTGAGTATTTTTGACAAAATTGATGACCATCTATAATAGTATGAGATATAGGTTTGTTTAGAGGTAAACAAAAGTACAATATTTATATACTTCAAATCAAATATTTTCAGGAGTGTGATTTTTAAATTTGATCGTCTTTTATTACATTTAAAGTCTTATATTTACCCTTCCTTTAAAAGCTATCCTTCGTTACATTGTTCCTTGTGGGCGTTAAAATAATTTTGTCATATTTAGAGTGCCGAGTGTTCAGCTTAGTTTTTTTAATGCCTTTTTGCGAGAAGTTAAAATAAGACTTCATGTAAGAGTCGCAAATTGTTAATTAAATAATAATATGTGTTACAAATTATTCCCCAATTACGGTGATTGAACAGCAGCGTTACATTGCTTTTAAAATTATATGTGTTTAGAAGCGTAAGTTTTATGTAGGCTGGATGGTAGACAAAATAGAGAGCACTAATACAGATTTGCCTAACAGGTCTAAAACATTTTTTTTCTTCGTGAAAGTATCTAATTGTTGAAATTGAAAATAGATATGGTGAGGCAAAGTAATAATATAGATGAGATGATATACCCAAACACATTATTTGCGATAGTGTCTAATTGGGTAAATTGGATGCAAAGACAGTTAGCAAAGTAGTAGCACAGTACGTGATGTTAATTATATATGAAGACTTACTATAGAGATAGACTTAAAATTGGAAGGCAATGCAGGATGAATTACATATTCTATATATTAGTATTGGTACCCGGCATATCATCAGGAAATATAAATATTTCACAGTATATCGAGTTGGCCAAATACCTTCCGAATTTATTTTCTTTTGATGACTTCAGAAATTAACCCATATTAATTCACAAAAATTTAAAGTATTCACACAACAACTGGGTGTGGAGACAATGGTATCAATGAGATCGTAGGTAAACATTTTAAAAGAAAAGTCTATATAATATACCGATATTTTGAAGAAAGTAAAATCTTCAAAATATTCTAAGATTCTGAAAGTAATTTGAAGAAAATTGCTTTAAAAGATATAATTTTGAGTAGGGGTACGTAAAATTTTTATAGAAACATAGCTCATCTTACCGAATTCTGATAGTGAGACATTATTAGTCATATGAGTATAATCTTCAACAGCTTCATCAACTATTGTATTAAACCAGTTGCACATGCATGTAGCAATCAGGTGCATAAGACCGAACCTTGCTAAAGCTTTCATTCTATTTATCACAATCTAAAAAAAAGTTCAAACTGTTTATTAACGTTTTATTAACACATAGGCTGCACCAGCATGACTTTCGAAAGGCTGCAGCTATAGTCATAAAAATGGTGTCTAGGCATATTAGAGTGGCTATGCTCAAAACGATGAGACAGCTGGCAGTTTCACCTTGTATAAAACGGTAAAGATAGCATTTCTTTCTCAAAAATTATGAAAGATATGGATTCCTAACAAAGGTTTTACAGATCTCAAACAAGTACCTATTCACATTAAATGGATGAGACTCAACAATTAAATAATCCACTCTCCCCCCTATCTCGTACAGTTTTCGAGATATAAAAACTAATTCAATAGTTTTCTGCTAGAGATACTGCAAGCGATCTCACCTTGTAGGTAGGTAGGTTCTTTATTTATGTCACACTAGAGCTGCACAATGGGCTATTAGCTACGGTCTGGGAAACATCCCTGAGGATAGTCCGAAGACCTGTCATCGCAATTTTGATCATGTGCTTTGGTAACCCAACGACAAGCGATCTCGAGCACTTGACGGTAGAACAGTTGAACGAGGACCGATAATGCGCACCCTAGGTCTCTACGCAAGCTGATCAAAGTGGTCACCCACCTTCTACTGACCGCAGCTAGTGATGCTCGACTTGGGTATTCTACTGGGAGCCAGTGTCTTACGAGCAGTCCGCTGCGGCGGGACCGATTTCATCTTATAGCACATATCTACTTTATTACATCTAGACACCATTTTTATAGCCAGTTAAAAATTAAGAGGTGCACACATAAGGAACTTCAGTGGGCACCCTTTATAACAAATGTAATTTCTATAAAATATTTAAATAAAGCACATATATTTAAAAGCATATATATTTAAAAAGAAAGTAATCGTTAAAGTGTTAATTATTAAGGATATAAAAATTTCAGAGCTCGCATACACAAGAAACAATATCGGATTTTTTTCTACGGGTAATACAGGAGGTTTTAAAGATCAACACTAATACATATTTTTGAATCTTTTTCAAAAATGAATACACGTTGTGGGTCACAAATTAGTATTTTACCGAGGAAAGAATAAAAACGCTGTTAAAATCTGACCAATTACAGTAGAGGAAGTAAATGTAATGAATACCAAAACAGGTTTATTGGGAGGCTGAAAGTTAATAGCATTTCTAATAATCACCTTTCAACTCTTCTCTATTTCCTTCTTCAATCTGTTTTGTTGTTTATTATTCCCGCTTTTATGTATTGTGGTTCCTCATGTTTCGATAGTTTACTTTTTGTTTGAATTTTCAATAAGGATACTAAAAAAACATATTCAGGGTGATCTGTTAAGATCACCTTCTATATTATTACAGATAATAAAAAGATGTAAAAGATCGCCAATGCGGTTGCTTATTAATTTCATTTAACTGTTAAATGAACCAACAAGGTGCGCATAGTATTTATTGTATGCAAATAATTATCCTTTATCACTGGCGTTAAACAGCCGATTCATATCTGGTTTGCGTCTGTATCATTGTTAAACGTCCTAACCTTGCACTTTTGAATTTAACTCGAAATACAAGGGAACTTTTGAATGGAGACGGACTTATTAAGTAAAAATAAACGATTTTTCATTTAGTTTGCGCTACTTGATAAAAAAATCAGAAAACCTTCCATGGTTAGCCTGACAGAAATAAAATAAACCAAGATTCCTACCACTAGGGATATTTTTTTATTAGCACTGCGCCTGCTGTGTCTAGCTGTTGCCAGGATTCAAACTTAGCTTGTCTTTCAATCCTACTAATAATCACAATCCCTGAATGAGGAGTTTGGAAAAGAAAAGCTCTTCTACTTCATGAAACAGAGAAAGTTTATAAGAAAAGAGCTTTGAATAGCCTCCAGAATTAGAGTATTAAAACTGGGAATTGTCCATCTTTTAACGGGAATTTGAAGATAAAAGACACGGCAGAGTGAAATAATGCCACTAAAATAATACGAAAATCAATATTTAAAGAACATTTTTCAAGAACTATAAAGAATCAGATATGAACGAAAATCGCATATCTAATTAGTACTTACAGACAATGATTACAATATATATTACTCGTAATTATATGATTTTTATTTACGATTAAAATAAAACTTTTAATCATATAAAAAATCACTTTTACAAGTAACTTTGATTTTATGCATTCTTGAATGATTAGGATTATTAATTATCATTGATTTTTATTTGTAATCATGGCTACAATTGCAATCATCAATTCCTTTAGGTCAGTGTTTGAAGACAACGAGAACAGAACAAAGACCTGAGCGATCATTCTTTTACAATTTGATAAATATTTATAATTCTATGATTAGCTTGAATTAATTATGGAATTTAGAATTAATTTTGCATTATCTATTTCCTAACATTACCTATGCTCGATATTTTCAATAAAATATATGGTTCCTAACGAGGGCGCTATCACCCCAGTGGGCGGTTAAAACTTAAAGGAGGTGCTAGCAAAATTATTTTTATTTGAAAGGAGTTTAGACTTCAAGAAAGTCGTTTACAAATTGTCGAACAATGAAATTAGTCGAGAGTGGAAGAATAAAATATTTAAAAATAAAAATAGCTGTATTTACCATAAAATTATAACCATTTGCCATAAATGTTTCTTACAGCGCAATAAAATGCATAGATATATTTTTATATTACCCGATATCTTTTTTTTTTTGTTTTTTTTTTGCAAGGTTATGTCAATGCAAGAATTGTATTGGTGAGATCCCATGCATATGCAGAGTGTTTACCAAGTTCACAACCACTCTCAACTTTCGAACGACTGCAGCTAAAATTATAAGTGGTTTCCAGTTGTAGTAAAGTGGATTTGTGCTACACGATAAGACCTTGGAGTGTGTCATTTGGAGGAAAATTGTGAAACCATCACGTCTATCTCGAATTCTATATGGAAAAAAGATGAATGGCAAAGTTGTATAACATCATCAACTCAGTGCGAATGGTAGCATTGTGGACAAAGTTGTCAAAAAAGAACACATAAATCATGCATTTGTGTGTTCGGAATTTCCTACAATTTAATTGCGACGAAACAAAGAAAGAAACTAGCTATTCCAAGATTAGATACCTTTATTTTCGATTTTTAAACTTTTCCTAAGCTTTGTATATCGAAAATAAAGGTATACTGTGGTAACTAGTTGTTTTCCCCCTCCTAAGATCATTTCGTTACACGTAGAAAACTTTAAACAAATAAATGCGTACTGGAAGCTTTCGGTTCTTAGCACTACCTTCCCGCTCCTCACGTATATTCGTGCTGCATAGATGAGGATCTAAAATTTTGTATTTTTCGAGATAGAAACGCAAACTCTAGTTTTTGACTATAGGCACTATAAGCCGTATCATTTCGTAGCCTTCTTACTACATCGCAGTAAATATGGTTGCAGCCATGCGAATGTAAAGTGGGTCGTTATGGATTGTATATGAGCACCCTTTAAATGATACATCTTTGATGTCCAATTTCGGTTAAACAAAGTCTTGTGCATGCGAAATTTTATTTATGTAATATAAAACGTGTCAAAATTCTCCTCCTAACTAAAGCTTGTTGTAAGAGAAAGGTCTTAGAACAAATAAAAATAAGTGGATTTAAAAAAGAGTTAAACTGCTTACATTTGAATATTTGAAAGTGATGAAAAGTTGATAGAAAGCAAAAATTGGTGCAATGACATGCAAGACAACAGATGAATGACGAGAGCAATTCAGAAGCTTCATTTCATCATCTAGAAAATTCAGTATATGCTGTCCTAGCTGAAGTCCCTGATATATTAGGTATCCAAAGCAAAAACCTAAAGCAAAGATATAATCTTTCAATAAATCAAGTTATTTTACTTACTATAAATGACTCAAAATAAGCAATAGAGAATTTAAGTCCAATTAGGTTAAAATAACTGGAGAAGTGGGTCAACTATTGCTATGAATTTGAACAGAAAGGTTACTCTGTTTTAAGTTCGAAATGTTTTTAAGAGGATACTTACACGCAGATCCAATTTTCAGATAAAAACTTCCACTGTGTCGCCCTAGAAGAAACCTATAGGGTGGTGGTTCCAATTTTTTCCCTTCTGTCACGTTTTCTTTCAATGGAAAGTTAAAACCAGAATTGATGATATATTCAGTTGCAACGCTAAATTTTTCGCTCGCTTCTTGCATCGCATCTTCTCTTTCTTTTAATTGTTTTAATACTGTATTCTTATAACGGCATAGATCAACATGGAATATAATCAACCATAGCAATCCCATTAAAGAAATGACAGAATTGAAAACCTAAAAGCAACAAAAAAGTTTCTTTGAAATTTAGTTATTTTCTATATGAAGGGTTTGGGGTAATATAATGAGAGAGCAATGCATTTTCAAAAGAGGGCATTTTTAGGTGAAACTATTTTTTTTTTGTATTGTTTTCAGATAGGTGTTTTACAAGTTTCGAAAACATCTTACTAACTATGTGAAAATGTCTTTTACTAAAAAAGCTTTAAAAATAAACGCCTGTAACTATTTTGAAAATGTGGCTTATTATATTGCCTCAAGTCCTTCATATATTGGATGATTACAATAATTTGAATACAATTTCAAATAAAGAATTGAATTACAAATTGATGTACTCTTTGCAAAAACTTATAAGTAGAAGACTAAGGGACTATTTAGGTCATGTATTTTTAAGCATCAGAGATTCTTTTTAAAAAAAGTTAAATTCTGTTACTAAAAGTGTTTGATTATTTTCTAAGATATGACAAGGGACATTTTAAATTTGGATTCCATTATTCTTTTTAGTTTGGAATTCATTATTTGAAAATCCATTATTCAACCATTTAAAATGAATTGGGAATTTCGATTTCATTTTCCATAAAAAATATTAGTTTTATGGAAAATAAAAGCAAAATTGATGTTCCATTAAAAAGAAAGTTCGTGCTTGTTTTGAAAACAGGGTTGATTAACTGAGGAGGATTGAGATTTTAAAGCTCTGAGTACAGTATAAGTACAAAATATGTTAAAGGAATTTAATTAAAAAAAATTAAGTGGAATGTTGACTTTATTCTTTAAAGAGTGCAATAATTTTTAAAATAACAGTTAATTGTATATTGGAAACCTCTTCAAGGTTGGGTCATATGCGCTAAATACTATTCCAGAAATCAATCTTTCTTGGTAACGAAATTAATTATAATTTGTTAATTAACTCTTCACAAATTTTTACAACTGTACTCCAAAGTTTTAAAAATTGATTGAAGTTCGCTTTCTAAGAAAAGACGTTATTTCGTTTTAAAATAAAGTTGTAAAGAAGTTTCTTCTATAGAATAAAATTATTTCCATGCGTATTATTTTATATCTGAAAACAATATGCATCCCAATCTGTATGCAAAAATACACACATCTTTTAGATAGATATTGAAAGAATTATTTAAATATTGGCTGAGTTAACTGCAAGTACGATATTTAGAAGAGCATATATTGCTTTCGTGCTTGGATGAAAAGAAATAAATTCCAAAACAATTCTATCCAGATGAATTTCAATATGATCAGAGCATGAGGAATCGTGACCCCAGACTTGAAAAATAGACTAACTATTTTCATTTCCTGTTGATCAGGAGATTACAAGAGATTAACTGAGATTGATTAAAAAAAATGAAAATGTTATTCACATGTTGGACAAGAAAATATTTTTTGTTTATAACCATATAACTAATTTTATTATTGGTTTTGAACAGCAAACTAACAGGTTTGCGGTTATAGCAATGTTTGACTTCGTAGCCTTATAATTTTTAGCACAAGACAGAAGACATGGGTATTTTCGGTTCCTGTATCAAGTATTCAGACAAACTTGTCTTCATGGAGGATTTTTGGTGTGAAAATAACCCACACCTGCGTTACATTGGGAAGAAAACCGCAACTTTTCCTCACGGTCAGATCCACGTTTCATTTACACCAGGGAATATCTTTTGTTATCACTTTGGTTTGTGAGATTCGAATTTAAAAGCCATCGTTGGGATTCGAACCTGGGTTGCAGAAAGCATACTTTGCTATTATTGTTTGGGAGTTGACTATTGCGTTGCTTTGAAATGAATTGTACGCATGAATGTTGGTAAATGAATTTAAAATAATACATTTAGATAGAAAATATATTTAGATAAAGTTTGAAATACAGTGCAGTTTAGATAAATTTTTTTAAATTACCTCTGAAAAAAATTTCTGTGCTCTGTGTTGATCATTCATGTAGATTATAGCTCCAAACATTAATAAGAATACAGCGTAGATTCCACTCATTACCACTGATAAGGATCGGCTGAAAATATACTTTATAAATTATTAATAAAACTAATCTATATAGCTATCTAATACTAAGTTTAAATTTTATTGAGAAATCAGAGAAAAAGCTGTGCTTTCTCTGAATAAAGACATTTAATTTAATATATATTATTCGGAATTATAACTCCAACAGGAAAGGAGCCCAGGAGGAAAGTAACACCAATCTGGAAAATGTGACACTACAGTAGAATGGTTGTTTGTTCAAGTCTCATAACACTAGACTTACTTTTTGCGTCGTTGTTATATCTCTAGAATTTATTGCACAAATGAAAAAATTTTAAAGAATTATAAACTTATTAACGTTAAGGCATTTTTATGCAAAATTAATTATTAATTCTTCGTATTTAATCCTAAAAAATGTTTCCAGTTATTAAGCGCAGAATTTTTACATGCAAATATTAATTTATGTTAAAAAAACTTAAAAGTTGAAATAAATTGATTGAATAGTTCCCGGAAAATGAGTTCAATTCATTTTTGAAGAAGTTTTTAAATTTTAAAAACTTTTCTAATTCATTTTGAAGTTTTTAAATTATTTATTTTTGAGAACTAGTCAAACATTTTATTTAAAATGATTCAAATAAAAAAAAATTATGAAAAATAACATTTGAGTGGAGGGAGTGAAATTTGTAAAAACTAGCGACGTTCTATTATTTTTGTTTAGAAAAATTTATAAGTTTTATATTTTAAGATGTTATAAACATATTATTTTTAATGACTTATTTTATTTTTCAAAATTCTTTTCTAAACTATAGGTTTTATGTTAAAACTTAGGAACATGCATAAAAGTAGTTCATTATTACAATTTAAAACAGAAATTTAAAATAAAATAGGACATTCCTTAAATCTGTGATAAAGAAAAAAAAATTACAATGCTTCAAAGAAATGTTTCTTTAATTCAATAAAATCTCAAAAAGGTTAAAATTAAATGGAAATAAAATCAAAAACCACTCCAACTTAAAAAAAAAGATAAGATTTAAAGTAAGATAGAAATTCAAAAGAATTCAATGATATATCGTAAAAAACTAAATTATCTACAATTTCCTAATACTAAAATGGAAACAGGAATCGTTAAACAAAAGGTTTACAATTAGTTTTAAATTACAAAATTTAAATAAGTTCTTTTAGAGATAAATAAAATTTAATTTGCCCTTTGACACAGATGGGACAACAGTGTCACTATTATATATATTTTTCCTGACGCTCTAATTACGAGCAAAAAAAATTCTTGTATTTTTTAATTATAAAAAACAGTCTAATAGTTGAATTCTGTTAGATTATCGGAATTATATTTATACAAAAATATGAAAATAATAAAAAAAAAAAGAGTTAGAAATATTTTTTTCTATTCATATTCAAAAATTTATAAACAATTGATTTCGTAAATGAAAGAAATTTTATTAATAAGTTACTGTGTGTTTCGCTTAGGTGTAAATAGCTGTAAATAAACGTATGCAAAATTATTTGAAAATATGCCGTTTTTGGAAAATTTTACCTTTAAGGCAGAAAAAGACACCGATATTTCATGCTGTATTTCATAATCGTAAATTATTTAAATGCAAAATATAATATTTTTCAATTATTTTGACCTAAATTAATATAAAATAATGAAAAATATGCCGAACGACAATTTTGCGTCAAAGAGTAAATCCCCAAGAATACAATTTTTTTTTGTAAATGTTATGGAAATATCAAACAATGTCATTTAATAATGTTTAGAAAAAATTACTATATTGACTCTACAAAAGTACAGGTTTAAAGTCCCGGACCCATTTTGATGTTTAATAACTCATAAAATAATAAAGATAGATTAAAATTAATAACATAAATGGTTAGATAGACTCAAAAAGTTTCATGACCCTTGTCAATGAACTTTCACGTGTTCCCCCTTCGTCGCACGGAGAATATCAAGTCGATAGTCAATTTCACGCCAGGTAGCGGCAAGCATGTCGGCATCCGCAGAGGCTATTGTGGTGGTAATTCTGGCTTTCGACAATGTTCGACACGATCCTCCTGTAAACATTGTCCTTTATAAATCCCCAAAGAAAAAAGTCCAGCAGCGTTATATCAGGTGATCAGGTGACCGAGTCATTGGGCCTTGCTTTACAGAAAATACGGTCTCATCAGTCGTATACTTAGACATGTTGGAAAACTTCGTATTTCCACAACTAGAAGAGCTTCAGTCGCATGACTTTTTGCAACAAGATGGTGCGCCACCTCATTGGGGTATCATCGTTCGTAGTTCTTCGAATGACCATTTTCCAGGAAGATGGATTGGGCGAGGGGGTCCAATTCCTTGGCCACCCAGATCACCTGATATAACGCCGCTGGACTTTTTTGTTTTGGGGATTTATAAAGGACAATGTTTACAGGAGGATCGGGTCGAACATTGATGACCTAAAAGCCAAAATTACAACCGCAATAGCCTCTGTGATGCAGACATGCTTACCGCTACCTGGCATGAAATTGACTATCGACTTGATATTCTCCGTGCGACGAAGGAGGAATATGTGGAAGTTCATTGACAAGGGTCATGAAACTTTTTGAGTCTATCTAACCATTTATTTTATTAATTTTAATCTATCTTTATTAGTTTATGAGTTATTAAACATAAAAATGGGTCCGGGACTTTATAAACACCCTGTATATTAACTCAACCAAAAAAACACAACTTTAAACGTAACAATTTCTTTAAAGAAATTAAATTATAAAACATTAAAAAGACATTTCAAGGTAACAAAATAGGAATCATAACTGTTTTACTTTTTAAAAGGGAACAGAAAAAAAGAAGAATGAAATTGGTTTTGAGGAACTGTCTAATTTTATAAAGGGACCCTTAAGTTTTGGTCGATCTCTAGAAAAAACTTGTGCAACGGAAATGAAACATTTCTGCTCTGTTTATCAGTATTTCCGAGAAAAACATTATTTACAAATCCAGATAAAGTATGCGTGATAAATGGTCATTTATTCTATTAAAATTTTTTTTTTTCTTCTTTTCAAATCAAAATTTTCATAACATAAAATCAAAATGATACTGACGAATGTTAGGTATTCAAAGCAATAATTCACAACATACATTAGATGCTCGTTTAAAAAATTGTTGTAATCTTGAAAATGGGTATAGTAGATTTTGTTCTAGTCTCTTTCATAAAAGGATCAAATTCTAAAAATTGTATAAAAAGATAACATCTGTTTTAGATCCCTTTATAAAATGATCTAAAACAAGTGTCCGGAATGCGACCGGTTACTTGAATAATCAACTAAAGAAAAATGGAGAGATATAGCCTGCACAGTTTGCTAAATTCTGCTTTGATTATCAGTTTTTATTCTCACCAAGTTTCAAAATTAGTTATAAAGTTGAAAAGTGGTGGCACTGTTAACCAGAAAAGCTTTAGTTTTCACAGCAGTGCCAGAGTTTTTCAAATTACCTCTACTTGATGAAACAACTTTGCGCAGTTGGAGGATCGAACAAACAGACGTCCGCGTGATTATTTCGGTTGGAATGGTTTGACTTACAGCAGAAAATAGTTTTTAATAACTTTTTAATTAGTAGCGCCATCTGTTGCCAATTTTGTAGTTTATTTGGAAACTTTCTGAGAATAAAAGAACTAGTTCACTGAATAGAGCTCAGCAAACCATACTTGATTACTCCTTCGGTTTTTTTCTTAGATCATCGATTATCAGGTACTTTTGTTAAACTTGATATATGTGTATATTTGTAATATAAAATGTTGAATATGTTTGAGCGAAACTTGAGCGGAAAATTGAAAAAAGTCATCCCAATTCTATAAATATGTATAATGTGTAAATAATGTAAAATGTTTTGAACTGTTTAATCGTACTACTGGAATTTTAAGCAGTCATCCTAATTTCATATTAAAGTATGATGTGTTTATTATTCATGTAAAATGCTTGATCTGTTAGAGCGAAGTTACAAAAACATGATCAAAGCTGAAAAACAAGGTCAAATTTTTAAATACATTACAACCTAAAAAACTAAAGTATTTTTCTTGTTATGGGTGAAGTAAACAAATTAAATGATTATAACAATGAAACTTGTAAACTAAATATTTACTTTTCTTCAGATATTTCTCGGTAAGGATTTGATTGCCCTGCTGGAACATTTATGACTGAAACGCTATCTCCATAGAATTCATTCCCCACACAAAGGGAGGTTGGTCGAATGATTCTTCTGATTCTTGGACTTGATGATCCATGTGAAAAGTCATTGTCAAGTCTAGCTGAATAAGTTCTTCGGAGAGGTTTAGGTGTAAGCGATAAAAATGGACCAGATGGAGGTATACCAAGTAAGTTGTTTCTTTCATTCAGTTTATGATCTAAAAATATTTAAAATATTGAGGGAGTTTTATAATTATCATCCTTAACACTAGAAAGACGATAGAGTCTCTGTGGTCACTCTCTTTTTTTTGGTGCTCTGTAATTCAAGATATAACTTACTGAAAGTATAATGTATTTGTGAGTTTTCATAATTTGATCTTATTTTAAGCATTTTTTTAGCTCGTAGGAGTGTATCGATAAAACCCTAATCATAGAATGATGGGAGGGGCCAGATAGATCGCTCTGGTATTCCGGTATGCATCCCAGTCCCAGGTAAGTTTGGGTATAAGGCACACATGCGTAGGTATTCGCTATCCCAGTTTCATTAAAAAAACACAAAAGTATTTCAACATATATGTAATTAGAGAGAAAAGGAAATTAAATTACTTAAAAACCTAACATATAAGCAAAATTGAAAAGTCATCGTTCCATTTGATCAAAAATTTTCGTTAACCAAATCAAATAAAATAACAGTTTGATGATAAATGTTTTATTTTAGGTTTTTTATTTCGATGATTTTATTTTAAGAATTTAGATGTCTAACTGAGCCTTTAGACAATTTTGGCCTTTTAAGACTTTCCAAGTAAACTGCGATGTCTTTCTAGTGTTTTCTTTCTAGTGTTAATACAACAGGCGCCCAAAATGCATTCAAACTCAAATATCACATCGGATCAGAAATTTTAAAATATAAGTTTTAAATATATTCTTTAAAAAGAAAATTAATGACTCTCTAATCTCACCCTCTGGGGTTGAAAGTCAGGAGGTACGTCACCTGTGACCCAGTTGTTGAACAATTCTACGTGTGTGGTTGCGTACGCTGTCTACTGTAAACCACCATTTTATTCTTTTTACCTCAAAATATGTTAACAGATTTAATCAACATGGATGATATAAATTTATTAAAGAAATATTTTTAGCAATATCAACGAAATGACCATTTATAAATAGTGCAAAAAGGACAAACCAACAATAAATAAAAAGAGGAAACTTTTCATCTCTTTCCCAACCCCAGTTGCGGTTTGTAGGAGAGGATGGAGTTTGAATCAGTTTGAAAACCCTCTGCTGCTGCACCCCTAAGTGTTGCTTTTTCTTTATGCAAGGAAACCGCACCAAACTTTGGGAGATCAGTTTACATTATGTCTATCAAAGCTACCTTTCTTCTCCTATGTACTCGTATATTCTTTGATGGAGTAAGTTGCGTAACTTGCAAATCTTAAACAGTAAGCCTTATTTTTTATTGTAGATTTGGATTTTCCAGAAAAAAGTGACCCTGTTTGATACTCAGGTTGCTGAATTTTGATTCATAATTGCAAAATGAAGATTACGGGAAACAGATATCTAAAAAATAAAAATAGATGTTTTGAAAAACATATCTAATGACACAAGACTCAATCACTCTTCTAATTTAGATCCCCGAGAGACAAGAGGTGAGAAAAAGGCATTTTTAGATAGTTTAAATAAAAATAATAATAATAAATAAATAAAAATGGAAGGGTGGGATATTTTGAAAATACCTGTCTAAGGAAACCAAACCCTTAATCCTGATACCAAGTCCTAGGACGACAAATTTGCTGTAAAGTTCTTTACCTTATTTTTATTCATATAAAAAGTAATTAAAATGGGGGTAAAAGGTTAGGGCAAAAAGTTTAAACCGAAGTTCATAATTTAAAAATCAAATCAATGCATTTTCTATAGAGAATTAAAATTTGTAATAAAATAGGGATGTTGCTATTTAAGATTTTGAAGTTGTATAAATTTCAATGCATACAGATATCTTTTTTTTTTTTTTTTTTTTTGGAAAGAGTATTAAAGACTACTTACATAGCTTTCCGGGTGATGATGGTGCAGATGACGACTTCAAATTTTTGTCAAAACCATTAATTTGTAAATTTGTTTTTGGCACAGTTTTATAAATATCTATTCCACTATCTTCACTTACAGGCACCTTGGAATCCATTCTTATGTTATGTAACTGAAGTTCATTGTATTCCATACCAACTGGTTCACTGTCTGAACGGCGAGTCTAGAAAACGAAAAATAAATTATAAAGCATTAATGTTTATTTGCATGAAAAATAAATAAAAATTAATATGCATTTTTTTAAAGCAAAAATGAGTTGTCTAATCTTGAATTTTCGTTGTTCAAGGAAACAAAGCATTTGTTCAGCTTTTCTATACAGAATGTCAGAAATGTATGGAAATTGACAAATATTTTGAGAAAGGCGTATAGCATCAAAAATCCAAAAACTGGAGTATTTTTAAAAGTTGCATTTAATAAGACCAAAATTTGTTCATCAACATCAAACTTTGGGGCTTGGGCTGGGGCAACTTTAAAATCTTAGAGGGAAAATCCCCCATTTTTATTGCAGATCTGGATTTTCCAGAAAAAGTACTTCAGTTTTATTTGCGGCTCTTTGCATTTGCTCAAGAGATAATGCTGCTATTTCAAAATGAAAATTGGGTATAAATTGTTTAAAAATGGAGGAAACTTGAGAAATACATGTCAGACCGACAAAATAAAACAAACATCAAACTCAACCTTGACAACCTAACTCTGCCTTAGCTCCAGTTAGTCACTCCTGGGGCTTACATCGTCATCTATAAACTAAAATACAAAATACTTGTAAGATAAATTGATAAACATTTTTCTGCAAAATTCAAAATTGTTATAAATTGTGGTTTTCTTTTTAAATTTTTAAATTTCTTTAAAAATTATTCTTCATTATTTTTATTTCGTTTGTTGTTTTTATAATAAAAGGAGCTTTATTTTGATTTTTCTATCACTTATTATAAGCATTATAAATCAACTATGATTTAAAAAAAAAAAAAAAAAAAACATACACATCTTCAGCATATAATATCTTGCAAATGTCTTCATAACAAATTTCTAATAAATATCACTATATTTATATGCAAAAATTTCCTCCATCTTTAAAATTACATACGCAATTTTTGTAATACTTTGAATTTTAAACTACAAAAGTAACAGTTCTCCAAGAAAAAAAAGAAGTTTTTCTGCACTATTTGTTTGAGCAAGACAAATCGATCATTCTTTTAACAGAGTTTGGAAGAAAATTTTCAATATTGCCTTTTTTTTAAATCAATCAATATCTTTTAAGCAATTACAAATGTATTAACTTAAAAATAGTGCTACTGATCAATTTTTAAAGTAATAAAATATCATAAAAATTTATCAAAATGGAGCTGGTTACAGATTAAAAAAAC
Organism: Parasteatoda lunata; assembly: GCA_949128135.1. Classification (NCBI taxonomy): domain Eukaryota; kingdom Metazoa; phylum Arthropoda; class Arachnida; order Araneae; family Theridiidae; genus Parasteatoda; species Parasteatoda lunata. The sequence goes on from OX421980.1 coordinate 25,936,683, forward strand.
TATCTGTATCACTTGCAATATACTGATCGCTTTTTCCTGTATTACGAGGCAGTCTTAATGGTTCAAATGTCAAGTTTTTTCTAAACAAACAAAACATTTATTTTATGGATTCTTGATACTAGGGAGGTGGTGAATAATTATTTAAAAAATTGGTTCACGACAGACAGCCGTCGAAAGTTTGGATCAAACATATTATTTTTAGTATTAGAGCTTGTCGTTATATCTTTGGTAATAATTCCAGGAATCAAAACTAATTTTTTCACAATATTATAAAAATTGACTTCCTAGAAGTTAATCATGCAAAAATTGTTTTTATTATTTTTTATTGTTTTATACTGCTTAATTTATTAATGGTTAAATAACTTAGAATTATAATCATCTACTCTAATATCAGAAGTAACTTTTCAAAGACATTCGTATAATTGAAGAGCGATGAAATATTTTTAAGTTTAGCAATAATAAATAATACTTTTTCATTCCTTAAAATTTAAAAATTTTTAAATCAGGGACAACCAATTTCATGGCACCAATTTCATGTCTCCAGTTACATTAACAAATATTTGATATAATTCACTTTTAACTAGATTATACAACGTTTATCTTGAATTTCATGCTTAATGCTAAGCCATTGGGAAAACAAATAAGATGTCGCATTAATACAATGAACTATGAATTTATTTTATTTTCGCATTCAACGAAGAGAAATAAGATCTTATAATGTGTATAACAAAGAATAATAAAATCTTGTAATTTGTATAACAACGAATAATTAAGTCTTCTAATGTGTATAACAAAGAATAATAAAGTCTTGTAATGTGTATAACAACGAATAATTAAGTCTTGTAATGTGTATAACAAAGAATAATAAAGTCTTGTAATGTGTATAACAAAGAATAATAAAGTCTTGTAATGTGTATAACGCAATTGCTCTAAAATACGCCTGCATAGCCACACGTTTAAAAACATCAAACTTTTTAACACCAAGAATCTTGCGATTGAACAGGATAATATTAAACGTAACCTTTGTTTATGATTTCCTGAATTCTAAGAAAGAAGTCGCAACAGAATGTGGGGCTTTGATTATTGAAAAATTGCTTTTTTTTTAGATTCATAATATTTTTTCAATGTAAAGATTGCAAAATGTTTGAGAAAATAAAGTTTTCATCTTAAAATCTTAATCCACACATCACGAGATTTATTATTAATCGAAATAAATTTTTTTTATTAAGTTTAACTTAAAACTTTCTTAAATAGTTAAGCTGGAATTTTTAATTTTTGTCATTCGTGACGAAATTCAAAATGAAAGGTGTGGCATGTCGTTTAAATTTATTTTCACATGATGTTTTAATGTCTAAACAAAGAATTAAAAGCAATAAAGAATCAAATACGATACAAAGCAGCAAAACATACACAGTAAGAAGTTTATTCAATTTAAATTGATTTTTAATTGTACTTCAAGCTTTGAGAATCAAATTAAAATCTATTTCTAATACACAGTAATTGCACATCCAAGAAATAACCACATGACAATATATTTTACGTCAAAATTTGTTTTAATCCTGAAACCCGAATGCAAGGGGAAAATAAATTAAAAAAATTTTTTTAAAAATTATTTTACTACAATGGTCTTATTTTTTCAAGTTAGAGCATAAAAGTATGTCAGCCTACCAAACAGAACTCTAAAATCAATATATTGCGACTTTTTATCTTTAGTTTCTTGGTTTTTAGAAGAGCTCTAATCAAAAATATTAATGACTGATGTATGAACTTTTTAGTCAACATAAACCAATATTTAAGATGGATATGAATATCAAGGAAATGAAGTGCATTCAAAAATCTCCTATTTTGTGGTATTAGGGTAAAGGTGAAAAAACTAAGATAATTAAAGATAAACGAAAGATATAATAAAACATTTATTTACTTTGATTTTCTTGATTGACATATCTAGATTATACGACTGAAGGATTCATTTGTTGTTAGAAATGCTGTGAGAAAAGGAGAACTTGTGACGGTGAGGGAGACGATCTGTGCTACTCGCTTTCAGGGACTCGCTTCAGGGCTTGAATTCAGGGACTAGCTGAGTTGATGATGATGAAGAGAGTGAAATTAGAAGAGGATCATAAAGAAGGAAATCATAACAATTTCGATGCTTAGTTTGTGGTTATCAAAGAATTCGAAATCAAAATCTGGTGGTTCCAACACTTTTGGAGAGACATACATCCGTTAGAAGAAAATTCTTAACGGAGCGCTATTTTCCTCAAGCTATCAGGGAGGCTAACACCAGAAAAATTTAAAATTTGTTGTATTTACGAGCATGTAAGATTAGTAGGTTGGGGACTAAAACCATTTGGTTAAACCCAAAAAGAACACTAAATTTTTTAAATGGTTTTCGTGCTTGCTGGTCATCGCTGAGGAGACTGCGAGCGGAGATTGGGAACACTCCGATTGAGGCCCGCAATTCCTGTCTATAAGGATCGAGTTTTTTTTTTTTTTCACTCAAAGAGCAGGTGGCTTACAGAGTCTGGAGATTGACAATCATCACACAAAGAGGAGTCCAGAAGTCTGATCTTGCTTCAAATTTCCATTTAATTGTGTTATTTCGGAGACGCGAGATTAAAATATCGTATTTTCGGTTAGGAAGTTGGTTGAGAGAAATTCTATTAACTGGGTGAGAAAAGGGGAATCGTTTGTGATATTTCGAGTTCATCCAGGAGTTATTGAGTTCGTGGTTAGAGTCTCAATGTGATGAATATGAAAAGTCCTCGAGAGAGATAAAAGAAACGGCTCGAGGTGCAATGTTGACTTGTTCAGTCAGTTTATCTATGGATTTATTGGGAGGGATGCCGACGTGAGCTGGTATCCAGGCAATCGTTAAAGATTTCACGGGAGCACTTGCTGAATCAATACTTTTTTTTGTGCCGACCAGATGGCAGAGTGGTTAGCGTGCCTGACTGCGGAGCCGATGGTTGCGGGTTCGAATCCCGCCCAGGGCATGGATGTTTCTTTCTCTCTCTCTGTGTTCTATGCCATTTCTTTTGTGTGATTGTGTGAATGTAACCCACCCTATAAACGGGTTTGTGGTTGTATGACGTGGACGACGCTACTGGTAATGATAAGAGAGTAGCAGTTCTGGCATTCTGAGGCCAATGGGAAATAGACCCAAGTGCCCGCCATTAACCAAAAAAAAAAATTTTTTTTTTGTAAGATGAGGATGCTATGAGGGGATTTCAAGGTAGCCGAGATGAGAGCAGTGATTGTGGATTTACTTTCCAATAAAATTAAGTAATCGAGATACTGGGTAGTGAATTTTGTAATTGCTAACCGAATAGCTAAAAGATCACCGGTGAAAACTGAATTAATGGGATGGATGTGAGAAACATAACACCATATTGTTCCTTGAATTTATAGCTGCAATTCCAATGTTATTAATTTGTAGCCAGAATGGTAAAATCTTTTCAAATGGTGTGAACGGTTTCCTGGTAAAGGGGAAGGATTTCATTGGGATTTTTCGTACTTTGATATGGGAGGTCCTGTACTTAGAGGCAGAGGTTCGGGAGATCTGTGAGAAAAACTGGAATGTGGAAAGGGATTATGTTGTATTTACTTATACCAAATGAATTGGTGAGAAAAAGGTGTTTTTTTAAAAAAAAAAAATTAGTAACACGGTATTTATATAAAAGGTGATTCATTGGGGAGTGAAAGCCAAGGGAACTGTGGCGGAGGTAAATTTTTTTGCTGCTAAAAAGAGTCTGAGCGATATTGAAGTAGTGCCAACTTCTTTGTAGAGAATAGGGATTGGAGTCCAACGGGGGAGGCACGTTGCTGCTCGAAGGGTTATAAGATCGAAGGGTTATAAGTTAGTATATAGAGTTATAATAGATTGTCTCAATTACTCGGAGATGTGATTTTGGAGCCGAGAAGAGGACTGAGTTGACATACTCTATCGTACTTCTGATTGTAGAGCTTACAATCTGAATGAAGTGATAAGTTTGGGACCCCAATTGCGTGCTAGAGATCCAACATACCTAGTTAATTTTTTTAAACATATTTTTTTTAAGTATTGAAAATGGCAGAGGACAGAAATATTTGATGTGTAGTAAATGCCGAGAATTTTTAGGGAATTAATTTTTGAAATTTGTTGTGTTTTGAAATAGTTAACTGAGTTAAAGCCATGAGACATTAGTCGGAGAAATCAATAGTTGCACTTTTTGTGGGTGAAATAGACCATTTTTAAGTCAGTGCACCAAGTTTGGATGGTGGTGAGAGCATTTTAGAGTTCAGTAATGACCCCGTCAAAAGATTTTTCAGCGTAAAAAGAGGAGGTATAGTCGGAAGTTTAAAACACTGTTAATTTCTAACTTTGAAATCTAAGGTGATGAAAATATCAATGAAATTTTTCTGATGACTTAATCTCGATCTGTTGATTTCGTCATAAGTGTTTATTTATTTATTGCTACATATGTCCTTCCTTGCTGAACGGTTTTGCAGTTCCACAGACGTTCTGTTGAGAGGAGGTGGTGGGTTCGAATCCCAACGTAAAACTTGATATATTTTTGTTACGTCCATACCTAACTTGTTCTATTTGTTCTTAAATTGATAAAGGCTTGTAAGCTGTATCTGAATTGACCACACAAGCCTGTACACGGAAATTTTACACTAAATAAATAAATGCTTTTAAACCCTTGACAAATAGAAGAACATATAGTATAAATACAATAAATAGCAAAAGCTATATCCAGGGTTATAGTTGAATTCCAACCCGCGAATGGAGAGATAGGCACTATGAAGGATAGGTAGATAGGTAGGTAATATGAAGAACATGTAGTTACTTTATTTACGCAGCACTAGAGCTGCACAATGGGCTATTGGCGTCAGTCTGGGAAACAACATCTCTGAGAATGATCCGAAGACATGCCATAACGATTTTGATCCTCTGTTGAGGGGATGGTTCCATCGCTTTGGTAGCTAGACAACTTGCCCGCGAAGTCGAGCACTGTTCGGTGGAACAGGCTGGAATGGTTCGGTGGAACGATGACCAATACCGCGCAACTTTGGTCCCTATGCAGGCTGATCAAAGTGGTCACCCACCCACTTACTGACAGTATTGTTTAACTTCGGTGTTCTACTGGTAGCCGTGTTCTACGATGAGTTCACTTCGGGACGAGTGTATGAAGGAAGAGTATACTCTTTGGTCAATGGGGTCTCAATGTTTGTCCAGGTTACAAAGCGTTTGATCATATTAGATTAGATTGGAAGTGCTACGAACTTCATGCTATGCAATTACAGTTCTATATTTCCGGTGTAAAGTTTGGTTTGGGTAATGGGTAAAATTTTCCTCACATTCAGATCAGTGTCTAAATTGTGGAAGTGCCCTCCAAATGAATGGTGCTGCCATCAATCCCGGGGGTTTGAGCTAAGTCGCACTTTCACCTAGCTGTGCTCTCTTGTCAAACGAAAGGCACTCCTTTCTGACTTAATTCGCAAGGCCAATGGCTGGAGAGCTTGGCTTGTCAAAATTTCCTTAGAAACGACAAGAAATAACAAAATGAGTTTGTTACTTTTAATATAGAAATATGTGAAAACTACTTTGATTGTTAATATGTAATTGGGGACAATAATTTATCGTTTTTCCGATCAAAGTTCTAAGAATTAAAAACTTGTCTTATACTTTTTTTTCTTTACATATTTTATTAATAACATGTTCTCAAAAGGGAATATTCGGAACTTTTAATGGGTTATTAGTCCATCAAGAAAGAAATTTTTTTTATTTAAGCTTTTGCATAGTTTCAATGATATTAAAGTATATTTATGTTTAAAAAAAATACGTTTAATTATCTGAGAAAACTATTTGATAATTTTACTATTTTAGTTTCCAAAATCCTTAGAAACCCTAGCATTAATTTATTTTAGCTTTTTAGTCCATTTCATTTTAAATTCTAAAATGTCTTTGTAAGGCATGAAAATTAGAAAACAAAGAATAAACACGTGCTACTCGCATAACATATCAGTTTATCGAACTAAAGTTTGACTTGTGATGACATAAGTAAATAAAAATGAAGGTTAAAACGCAGAATAGTTAATGAATTTGTTCACGCTCACTTTATGATTCATTCCTTTAGAATTATGAATAGCTCAATATGGCAACAGATTGTTCTTGATTTTTCACAGTGATGCAAAAACCGTTAGAAGTAGAAAACAACGACGTGGGGTAAGAAGGGACATCTGTCCCCGGGCACAGCCTTAGGGAGCGCCAAATTTATGAAACATAATTAAAAATGAATTCTAGAGTTAAATGCTTTTTTCTTTGAAATATTCTCAGTTTCATTTCCTTATTGTGAGCCCCATGATTTCCTTAAATATTTATTCGATTTTCCTAAAAATTAAAACAGAACCTGCACCAAATTAAAGGGGGTGCAAAAACTGAGTTTGTCCCCTGAAGCTGCAAACCCTAGCTATGCCTCTGATAGAAAACTCGGTTTCAAAAAATTATTTATTCATTAAATAAAACATGACATAACTTGTATGTTTGTCAAGCAAACATTTAAAAATAAATATATTTTAAAAGTTTTTTTTTTTAACATTTTTTTAAAATTTTTATAATAATTTTTTGAACATTATTTAGATTTATTTCAGGCGAACATTTTTGCCTGTAAAAAAATTCTGTTCAAATTTGATTCGCTATTCAATAAGAAGTACGAAAAGTTATCAGTGAATATCTGAATTTTATATCGCTAAATATAATCAGGAAATACCGATACCTCATGATATATCACGATATTTAATTAATTTATTACAGTTTTATTTGGCTCCATGTTTTCGTAACCCAAATAAAATTTATTAATACTCGAGATATTATTATAATCGATAATAATTACCGTGAATACACATTATATTTTTGTATTCGATATATATTGCTGTCGATAATGATTGCGATATTATTGCATTCGAGGTATAATAAAGTAAATGTGCTAACACACTGAATACTGGTGACATGTTTTTTTAATCGTGTTTGATTACGATCATGATATATCCGTTGTCGATAATTGGCAAGTCATGGTATTTACGATATATATCGTGAGAATTCATATTAAAAATCATCGTGATATTTAAAAAATATCGATATTTTACTACATATCAGTATATAGTTCAATTTAATTTATCATTCTATCTATTACAGATTTTTTTTACGGGTTTTGAGAAATTTTATTAGTAGTAGTAAATCACCGATAATGCTAATAAAAATAAATTTTTCTAATATAGAGTGATTTAATTTTTAGCTGTCTGTTTCGGAGGAATTGTCAAATATTAAATATTTCTAGAAAATATAATTTGTAATGGTGGTTACAAATATATTGAAGTATCTATACCGTCACTACTTTTTTTTTTTTTAATTTTTAAGGTACGTCGGAACCTTATAATACATCGGTATAGAACATCGGTTCTTATGTTCCGCGGAACTCTAAGGTTCCGTGAAAGGATCACTGGGATTCCAAGAGTAAGAACTTTTTTCCTTATCTTATTTAATATTTCGGTTATTTATATAAATCTTTTTTAAGTAAAATGATAATGAAAAAAGAAATAGCTGAATTAAAAAAAAGATATTTTTTTCATTAACAAGCTATGAGATAAGTATTGAAAAGAATATGCAATTATAAAAATTTCCAACAATATTTCTCCTCGAACTTTCCAATTGAAAATAAAATAACAAAATTCAAAAATAAAGAATTAGGTTTCTCTGATAACTATAAAATGTTCAACTTTTATAAGTTTTTCTTTTCTTTCTTTCTTTAAAAAAAAAAAAAAAAACTTAGATCGACTTATTTTATTTATTTTCAGCATAAGTATACGCTAAAAATGAATTCAGATATCATATAGTTTGCTGTTAGTTTAACTATCTGACATATATCATAATAAGAATATTATTGATAAAAGGACGAAATAATTTTGTTCTTCAGATTTTCGTTCTTCATGTTTCAAAATAATTAGTGTTTTTTTTTTTTTTTTTTTTTTTTTTTTTTTTTTTTTGTAAGTTTATTTAACGACCTTTATTAATAAATTCGGGGTTCCCCCACAAGAAGCTCGGTTATTTAGGGTGTTCCATATGATCTAAAAATATTGGAGCATAGTTGGCATCATTTTCGGTGTTGAAATAAACTAAATGCCTTTTTGAATACAGAACGGTAGTTATCGTGTGCAAAATATTATATAAAATTGACAAAATAACAATTGCTTAAAAGAATTAGTGCGAATATATTACTAAAAATATTACTAAACATATGTTACTAAAATTTTACAAAATGTACTTTTTTTTACTAAAAATGTGCTATTGTGCTATACTACGAAATGTTTGTGGAATGAAGCTATAAATTAATTCTGAAAATATGTGTTGTCACTCAATAAAAAATCAGAAATTAATAAATAAATAATTAAAACTATGACAGTGAAAAATATGACTACATTCACAGTAAAACGTGTTAGTTTACCTCAAAATCAAAAATAGTTGCAACTATACAAAAAATTTTTTAACAGTATAGCTGAAAAAAATTCGGACCTAGCGGTATAGAGGATGTAGGTAATAGCGATTTTTATTAACTTACTTGGTAGAGTTTAAGTCTTGCACCTGGGGTGAGCTTTCGATTCATTCCAGTTCTAGCTGTCTCATTCTTTTGTTTGATTTATAATTAAAATAATTTTAATTTTCATTATTAATTTTACATATTTCGTCAGATGAAATGAAATGTCACAGATCGCGAACGAAAGAAACACAATTTATGAACTTATCTCAAATCATTATCGTACGAGAATGTATTAATAACTATAAACAAACCGTAATCAAAAAGAAATAATACAATTTCCATTATTTTTCAGGAAATGCATTCTAAAACATTCTGAATTAAGTCATCAATTGTTTTCCTTATCTTAGAACAATGCATTATTATTGCACAAACGAAATGTTGTTTAAGTAAATGACAAGTTTTTTTGAACAAAACCAAAATTATTTGAAGTAAATCGATAGATCAAAAGTTTTATTTAAAGGGATACCTTAGCAAAAAATAATGAAACATGCAAAAGATGAGGAAATAAATATTGTGTTAAATTTTCCTCTTTCATACAATGTATTTTTTTTTATTATCAAAATTGATTTTAAATACAATTAATTGAATACAACACATTCTCGTAAAATTAAAAAGATTAATTAATTATTTAGAATTAATTTTTTTCAATTTTATGTTTTTTGCATTTTACTTTTTTAAAATACTTCCACAATCAAAGTATTTATTTAGTTTGTAACTTTTTATATAATTCTATTTCGACGGTTATAAAGAAAAACAATTCTGTTATATAATTTATTATTCTCTTGAACAATTCTTTAGCCCAAATTGACACAAAAACTTTTTTAATCAAATGATTACGCCTGCAAACATGAGAATAAATTTGTGCAGTTGTTTTAAATAAAGTACAAACGCGACGAATAAGAGCATAAACTATACTTTCCAAAAAAGAGACTTTATTTAAAATACTTAATTCCATGAATTTCAAATGATTAGAATTATATAAAAATGAATAATATGACAGAATATATACAGGGTGTTCCTTAATGACCACCCTTTGAATATATATTTCTAGAATTCTTAGAAGGTAAAAGCAGAAAAAAAATACGCACATTAACACGTTGAATGCCATGGAGGTCACAGGTGACCGGCGAAGCCAAGATTATTAGAAACACATAATTAGAGTAAATTTTTATTGCTTTTAATTTTTATTATCGTTACTAAAATGGTTTGAAGAAATTAATGCAATACATACTGAGAAAATAATTTTGGCCAGACGGGCAAGTCATGTAAAATTAGCGTGGCATTCAACGTGTTAATATCTAAGCGATTAAGAAATGAAAACACTGCCGAAATCTGACTGGTCAGGGGAGGGACTATGGTGGGATAGATAATTTCAAAACCAGTTTGATTGTCTGATGAAACTTTGAAGTGCATTGAATAATCACCTGTTTTCTTCAGCAATCAAACATGTTTTAAGTTTCACCTCCCTTAATAGTGACTTGTCAGATTACGATAGTTTTTTTCATTTTCTCATGTCTTAAAAACTAACTTGAGACCCCCAATGAGTATAATTTTTGACAAGGATTCAAAAAGTAAATAGTACGCCAGGTAATTATGGAACATCCAGCATGTAAACCATAGGACATACATTGTTCTCAAGATATGTTGTGCAAAATTTAAAGCAACGGAACACCTTTATTACGTTTGGCCAAAAGTTTGGATTTTCGCATATTAACATGCGGGACCGTGATGGCTCAGGGGATAGAGCTTTCCCTTTCCATTGAAGTGCACCGGGTTCGAATCCCAAGGATGGCCGGTCGATACGAATTCCGCATCCAACTTGCCCCGACCACATTGTTGACGCAAAATATCCTCAATGGTAGGCGGATAGTGAGTTAGAGTCCCCTTTCCGTCAAGCTAACCGTGGGAGGTTTTCGTGGTTTTCCTCTCCATGTAACGCAAGTGCGCGTTAGTTCTGTCAAGAGTTCTCCACGAAGGCAATTTTCACCCAATTCTTGATCCAGGAGTTCTCTTGTCTTCTGGATTGGGTTCAAAATTACAAAGCTACGGCGTTGATCATTAGTAGTCGTAAACCCAAAAATCGGGTCGGCTGTTCAATGACGGTTATAGGAATATAAAATAAAATATTAACATGCAATCTTAATGATTCTAGAAAGAAACCTTAAATATGCTAATTAACAGGCGCAAACGCTATTTTAAGATACAAAATTAGACACACAATTCAAAAAAAAAAATTTTTTTTTGGAAAGACTCGGCTTAAATATTGGATTTCCTAAAAACAAAGGCCTTAGTCTGGAAAATATTGTCCTAAAAGATTAGTCAGGAGAATGAATGCCCTTTAATTTGAATTATTGAGAATTTTGCTCTATCTGCAAAATTATCTGCAGCCGTTTTATCTGTAAAATTATAATAAAGCTAATATTTTATAAAAAAAATTTATATGTTTGTATTTTTTTTCGTAGAAAAAGTCAATTTAGTTTCGGATACTTAGTTGCATATAAAGTTTCCAGATCCTATTATCTCATAAACCGAGAGTTGATTCATTCTTTGAATAGTTGGTAATAGTTGCAAATACAAGATTAAACTTTCTCAGCATCTGATGAAACAATGCAGTATGCACACCTGTTTCACCAATTTAAAGCAAACGGGATGTTACTACGGAAACAATTAACTCTTCCTCTGAATCATAAAGTTGCCTCGAAATTCTGTTTTGATTAAGGAAGAACAATAGTTAGATTGTAAAAGCAATATTCAAGCATTTTCTTCGAATCATTAAAAAGTAGTCTAGTGATTGCGTTAGATATTTTTTAATAAGCAAATACTGTGTTATGCACTATTTATGAATACATTTAGAAAGGCAATTTCTTTATTTGTGAGTTAGTTCAACAACACTCTAAGTCTAAAACTTGATAAAGGCTAACTTTTATTTGCAAAGGTGACCCGAGTCAAACTTCAAAATAATTAATAGGAACGAACCGCGGCGTAAAATAGCTAGAAATTATAATTTGATACAGGCTTCTTGACAATAACGAATAATTTTATTATTTTTTTTTATTTATCTACATTTGGTACCAAGATATAGATACATCTTTACCATAGTGGAAGAGACACAGTTTCTCACACTTTTTTAAAATTTCTCAAGATATACTTAGAGGGTAATTTTAAAAATTAAGAGTAGTTTTGATCATGCGATTTCTTATACTTATCTCATTAGTTATAAAGCTTTCAGAGATTTGAAAGCCAGATAATAGATTACGAACGGAAACAAATATTTTTGAACACCCTATGCCAGAAGTAGTCTAAAGTATCACGATAAAATTACCAAAATGTTTTTCTGAACTGTCATTTATTTTCTAATTTTAATCGTTTCATGTCAGTGCCATTTACCAAATAGAATCATCATAATCTGTTTACACTTCTATGGCTTATTTAAAATAGTGATTTATTTAAATTGTTGACAGCTTAATACTTTTTCTCAATGTACTTTTTTTAATGATAACAAGACTGATCGTAAGAACACGGTTCCCAGTAGAACACCCGAAGTCAAGCATCACTGGCTGCGTTTAGTAAGCTGGTTGGTGACCACTTTGATCAGTCTGCGTGGGGAACGAGGATGCACGGTATCACTTCTTGTTAAATTGTTGTACCGTAAAGTGCTCGACTTCGCGCGCAGGTCGTCGGGCTACCAAAGCAGGCGAGCAATCCTCTCTGAAGAGGATAGAAATTACGATGCAAGTCTTCGAATTATCCTCAGCGATATTTCGCAGGCCGTCGCCAATAGCCCATTGTGCAACTCTGGTGCAACGTAAATAAACTACCTACCTAATTATAACAGGGGGGCTGGGACTTGGATGATGGCTTTAAATGATTAATTTAAATGTTTTAAAGGTACTAAACACAAATACATCAAACTATGGAGTATGTTTTATCCATTATTTAAGGGGGTAGTGGGATTTATTTACTTATTTACATACATGTGTGGGTAAATACCAAGAATGGCTTAAAAGCTCTTTTCAGTTTGAAAAAGAGATCACACAATTTTGAAAAAGCCAACAAGAATATACATTCAGTGTTATATTGGGATTCAAATCCACAACAATTACGCTTCAGAGCGGTTACGGAATAGGAATGCCTCACGATGAGGAAGTTCCCTTGACTTGACTTGATAGGGATTTTGTTGAAGTACCACCCGACTTCTTCATCTGTATTGTGCTGACTGTCAACTGAGACTTTTGGCATAGATGGGGAGGAAGTTCCCAAAGGGAGTCTACACTTTTACGCGATTACCTTAAATGGTTGTGTACGAATGTAACTCGCGTGTGAGGGAATTGCATTGACGTGTAATCGCATATGTAAATTGTATGCAGTGAGAATGATTTACAAGATTTAATGCAAGTAATAATACTTAATTTACGCCAAACTAGAGATGCACAATGGACTATTTGAGGCGGTACAAGAAACATCCCTCAGGATGATCCGAAGACACGCCATTACTAATAATCATGAAGGGGACCTTCACAAAAAAAACCCAACCTTTTATAAAAACCACCTCTGCATAGGGGATGGCTCCCCGCCTTGGTAGCCTGATGACCTGAAGTCAAGCACTTTACAATAGAGAAGTTTAACGAAGACCGATAAAGCACACTCTCGATCCCTACGCAGGATGATCAAAGTGGTCCCCCATTCGCTTACTGACCGCAGCTAGTGATGCTTGACTTCGGTGTTCTACTGGGAACCGTGTCTTTACGATCAGTCCACTGCGGGACGTGCTTACTAAGTTAAATAGAGCTCAATTAAACAGAACGTTTCTGTGTTATCTAAAAGTCTAATAATACTGTTAAAATTACTAATTTTTTTCCTTTTTTAGTGCCAAACAGAATAATAATAAAACCATATCTTATTGCTAATTTTACCAAAGGCCATTTTCAAAGCGCAGCAATAGGGTAAAAATTGTTGTACTCTTTGGTGTTTCTATAGGGTCAGAAATACAATACATTTTACCATATTCTGGAAGACCATATTGTTTTGACCATATTGTATGAATGAACAACTTTCGATGAACTTTTGACTTAATTTATATTGGTCAAACTACACAACCTCTGCACAAAAGAATGAATTTATATAGATCTTTAACACACACACGCAAATAAATATAACTCTACTAACAATAATAATAGCTTTGAAATTAAACAAACATTTTTCAAAACACGGGTTTGGTATCATTTCAATAGAAATTTTGGATTTAAAAAAAAAAAAAAAACCTAAAAAACTTCGCGTAGCTGAAAATAAATATTTGATTATTAATGAATCTTTAATATTTTTAAGCTTCTTAAAAATAAAAAAAACAGGGAATTGCCAAAAATAAAATTAAATATGACGTAAAGGATTTTACACATGTATGCATCAATAGTTATGATCAACTTGCCGACCAGGTGGCCGAGTGGTTAGCGTGTCTGACTGCGGAGCCGATGGTTGCGGATTCGAATCCCACTCAGGGCATGGATGTTTCTTTCTCTGTGTGTTCTATGTCCTATCTCCTTTGTGTGATTGTGTGAATGTGATCCGCCCTATAAACGGGTTTGTGGTTGTGTGACGTGGGCGACGCCGCTGCACCACCGTGGCTTCGCCACAGGTGCCCACTGAGTAACGAGAAGAGAGTAGCAGTTCTGGCATTCCGAGGCCAGTGGGACAATACATCCCAAGTGCCCGCCATTAAAAAAAAAAAATCAACTTAATGCAATTAAATCTATTAAAACTTAGATTTTGGGTATTAAACTTAGTTTCTATATCAAACTTTTAAATTTTTTGAAATCAGATAAAATAAAACGTAATTTTAAATAAGTTATCTCAAACTTTTTAAACGTAGTTGAAGACCTTGCTAAATATCGGTATAAAAATAATTATAAATGCAAGGATTTACCTAAACCACTGACTATTTAATTTTAGATTTTACGAATAAGATTTTTAATAAACATAATTTAAACACGATTCTTAATACAAGATAAATACCCTCTCCCTATTCCGCTAAATTGCAAATCTACTTTTAGATATGCAAAAAATTTAAAAATTTAATTTGTAATTATATGGATTTAGCTACAGATAATTTAAATTATTTCTGTAACTTTGATGAATATAAAAGCACTACTTCTTTTAATACTTCTATAATCATGTTGTTACCGGAGATTTAGATATTATTGAAAATGATAAACTTAAAAAAATTATTTCCTTAGGATATAAATGTAAATAAGGTTATTTCTATTTTTATTAAAAACCTTGATGAGTTTATTTTAAAATTATTACACAAACATAATTTTCCCATTGAAGGTTTTTATGAATGGAGAGAAAACATCATTAAGGATTTTGAAACTAATATGAAAAGGAACAAACGAATTTTTCATATCATAACATTTGAATTTTTAACTCGGAACTGAAACAAGAAATTAAAATAATTCTAAACAATTTCCGTGTTAGCACTGTTGATAAAGCTAGTATTGCTATTACTTAAGAACTTCTTAAAAACAACTTCTTTTTAATGAACTTAACAGCAATATTACATATAAAAAATCCAATCAGTGATATTATTATTGATAAAATAAATGTTATCCATAAGAGACAAAATTAAACCAACTAACGTTAATAATTCTTTTTTCCATTTAGAATTCTATAAAACCCCAATTAAATTCAGATTTATTGTTAGAGGCATAAATAGTAACATGAAAAAAAAATCGGCATTGACCTCAAAAATAATCTTAAAAAAGTATACTAGAAAATTAGCAAGCATACTAAAAATAGCAGTCATTGAACAGCATGCCCAATTTTTGGGTTTATGACTATAATGTTCGACTCCGTAACTTTGAACCCAATCCAGAAGACAAGGGAACTCCTGGATCAAGTATTGGGAGAAATTTGCCCTCGTGAAGGACTTTTTGATGAAACTAAACCGCATTTGCGTTACATAGAGGAAGACCACGAGAACATACAACGGTTAGCCTGACGGCAAAGAGACTCTAACCTATGATCCATTTTTAGTAAAAATTTATTATTTTATTTAATAGTAGTCAAAAAATTTTGAATTAGAAGGTAAGCAATTTTTTACATCATTTTAAAGAATGTTTTTTTATATTCCAAAATACAAAATTTGAGCGAAATCGGTAGTATCGTTCCTAAGAAATCGAACTTCAAGAAGGTCGTATACGATTTCCCAGGAACTATCAGACCGATTTCGCCCAAGTTTTGCATTTTCCATGTAAAATTACATTTTTTAAAATTATGTAAAAAATGACATTGCTTATAATTAAAGTTTTTTTTCGACTATTGTTAAATAAAATAATAAATATTTACTTAAAATTATTTTTTGCATAGAATTATCTTTGGATAAACGAATTTTATAATTGTATGCAAGAATTTTCAATTCGTTTAAAAAATTCTCGAGAAACAGTAAAATATTAAAAAAGTGAAATTAACATTAAAAGGTCCAAATTTTGAATCACTCTCCTGAATAAACTATTGGGACCATACTTCCCAGATTGCGGCTACCCTATATTTTGGGGGACAGAAATCCGAATTCGTCGAAAAAAAATTTATGTTTATTTAGAGAAAGTACTTTTTTGAGTCTGATTTCGCATTTTAAAACATCGTTTACACTAATTAATTAGCATATTTGAAGCCTCCCCTTCGAACAATCAAGATTGAGTTCTAGAAAGGGGAAGATCCGATCATTAGATCAAAAGTTATTAAGGGTGGTCAGTTTTATTTTACGCTCTATCCACAATGTTTTATTTTAGCGCACTATGTGCAGGCCACATTGCAAAATATGCCATTGGTTATGAAATTGTAGAGCCCTGACATCCATATCTTTCTTGGCCAACAACTGGTTGTTACGGAAAAGCTTTTTTTTTTTATTGTGATTCAAAATTGATTCAATAACTTTACTTCGATGTACTATTTTCTTATCTTAATTTTTTGTTGTTGTTGCATAAAAACTTAAAACAGAATATTTTCGGGACATAAATAAATAACTGATAGCATATTTTATTAACTAATATCTGTTGATAAACTCTTTTTGACATTATAATATTAAATATTTAATTCTACTTAGTTAAATATGTTTGTTTTTGCACTTAAGCAATGAACATAAATTTAAATTTTTATATGCTAAAAAAAATATTATATACAATACTATATTAGTAATAGCGGAACTTATATTTTAAACAAGTTCACAAATTGCATTAACTATTATGTTGCATAATATTAAAATATTAAGAATGACCATTAAAGTATTCTATTCTGATACATGCCAGTGGATCAGTTGGACAAGAACGCCCTAGAATATATTTCTCTATAAAAATATTTGCTGAAAACGACCTGAATTTATAAGAAAAATGCTAAATCAGAATGTAGGTTGCGGTAAATAGTGATGATAAGGTCTTACAACTATTACATCTGAATTAATAAGGTTTTATTCCATTAAATTTTTGTCGACAACGTGTGCGAGTTCATATAAGATCTGTTAAACAAACAAAAAAAGTTTTTGTACATATTTGTTGACAACTAGTACAAGTTCATGTAAAATCTACCAAACTATTAATATAAGTTCCGGTAAATGTTTGACGATAACTAGTTCGAGTTCGCATAGGAATTGCTTAACCAATAAATTAAGTTCCGGCAAATATTTGTTGACTATTCCGGCAAATATTGTTGTTGACTATTCCGGCAAATATTTGTACAAATTCATACAGGAAATGTTATAGTAATAAATAAAGTTCCGGCAAATATTTGTTGACTACTAGTACAAGTTCATATAGGAAATATTATACTAATAAAGTAAGATCCGGTTAATATTTGTTGATAACTAGTACGAATTTAGATACTGCTAATTAAAACAAGTTCCGGTTTCATAAGAAATCACTGTAATTAACTCTTACTTGTTGTTTTTTAAAGCCTGCTTCATCTCCCTGATTTTTTTGCAAGATACCAAATATTTCTTCTTCCGTAGTAAAAAGAAATTTCGGAACTTCGACCTCATCTCCTATGGACATCATACTACTTGTGATGGAATCCGAATCGGATCCTCTTTTTTCAGATATCCAGCGTATGGCCGCCATCATCAATTTTAACCATTAGACTCAGAAACGACTCATGAGTTTTCCACTTTTGACTTGTTGACTCAGTAGAGCAGGTGTCATTTTCATGGAGGTCAAATACTAGAACACGATTTCATATTAAATTTCAGAGAAAAACTATATTTATTCCCGAGGAATAATTTGCATTCGATAATATGCGTGAAATAGCTTTTCGATCACGAAACTACATTTCCGTTTTTGTCAAAGTAACCAAAACATATAATCCAATTGAATTAACTTATATTTCATGTAAATGTATTGTTGTTTGGTTCTAAAAACGTTTTAGCAATCAGAAAATAAAATTAAAAATAGATTATTAGGGAAACACATTTATTTTAAAATAAATTTGTTGTTTATATTTTGAACCAATAACAATTGAGAATTAGGTATTTCGCATTAATATTTCGTAATGAGCATTAATTATTGCGGCTTTAGGTATTTCGCATTATGAGCATTAACTGTAATGAGCTTTAATTCGCATTAATGTTTTGTATTAATAAATGTTAGGTAATGAGCTAAAGCAATTTTTAGTCCAATTTTTTGTTTCAATTATGTGAAGCAAAATAATTAATTTGCATTCTCGTAATATGCTTTAATTGTTGAATATTTATATAAAAGGATTTTGTCGATTCTAGAGTATCTTTAGGCTTTACTGTTTTGTTACCTGTTTGAAGAATGTTAACTTTCGTAAATAAAGGCGAAATTTTAAAAATAAAAATTAGCAAGAATTTTTTTTTTTATTGAATACAGTTTTGTATTTGAATAGTGTTAAATGAATGAAACACCTGGTTTAAGAAATAATTAAGCAAATTTTAGTTTACTAAATAAACACTAAATAAGATTAAAACAACGCTCATTAAAGAAGAGTTTTTGTTTGAATATTTAATCGAAACAATTCTATTAATGTAATAGTGATATTTTCTCGGCGTTTTCTTTCAGAAATCCTTACACGTTACTAATCAAATATTTTTTCAAAATATATTTTAATCAAAAATTAAAAAAAGCCCATGTTAAATGAATGAATAAATATATTTATTGCTAGAAAAAAATTTATGCTAGATTGCATTGTAAATTTTTTAAAAGTGTTCCTTACAAATTATATTCTTTAACATTATTATTTATAGGTTTAATGCTGCGTCATATGACCCTCCGAATCAAATACTTAATTTTAAATAACTACGCACATGATTAAGAAACAAATTACAGAACTTGATGATTTTTATGAAAGTTAACTAAAGCGCAATGCATAATTTACTTAATTTATTATGCATGAATTGTTGTATATTTGATCGTTATAAACATTTTTTAGCATTTACAATAGTAAATTTTTATTGTGTGTCAACGTACATAAAATACAGTTTTTTTCCCATTTCACAAAGGGAACTTAGCATGTCTGTACAAGGCACAAAAGAAAAAAAAAATGGGACACACTTAATTACTTTCTATCAAGTGATCGAATAATCCCAAAATAAGATGTAATTTTAAGATTTCTGAGCGATAACCATAAATACAATAATTAATTAGTTCTTATGGTATTTTAAGCTATAAAATCAGATCACAAAAACGTACTTTCACTGAATAGGCATCATTTTTAATAGTCAGATTTAAAATTTCGACCGATAAAATAGGAGGGGGTGGGGCAGCCGCAATTTGAAATATATGGTTCCAATAATTTTTGATAAGCACGTTTATCCAAAGATAGTTATGAGTGAAAAAATAAAACTTAATGAATATTTATTTAATTTTTATGTTTTATTTTAAAAATGGCCAAAAAAGTTTTAAATTATAAGACATAGACATTTTTACAAAATTTTTAACAATGTAATTTGAAATGGCAAAATCTAACATTTGAGGAGATTAGTCAAACAGTTTTTGTGAAATTAAAAAATTTAAAAACGCCAACATTATTGATACTGTTCAGAATGAGAAAATGAAAAAAGTTTCCAAAATACAAAGTTTCGACATCACTCCGGTTTATAGTATTGGGACCATATTTTCCAAATTGCTCGTACCCCGTATTCCAACGGCCAAAAATTCAAACCGTCAATAAAATAAATAAATAAATAAATAAATGAATAAATAAATAAATAAATAAATAAAGAAAGAAAGAAAGAAAGAAAGAAAGAAAGAAAATGGGTTTCTATTCAGAGAAAGTACGTTTTTGTGTTTGATTTCGTTATTTAAAATGTCGTTTGTACAAATTAATTAGAATATTTAAGTTTAGCCCATTAAACGATTAAAATCGCATATTATTACCGTGATAATACGATCATTAGATCAAAGTTATTAAGGTGTTCTATTTTTTATTCTTGCGCACTGCACATAAAATTCAGTTATGAGTGAATAAGCCATTTAAGTGATTTAAAACATAGCATTTAGCTATTATTACCTCGTTAACGCCCTATTATGTACCTAGAGTCAATACAACGAGTATATGGAACAGGAAAGCTCGTATTTATTACTCGTAATATTCCTGAAATGGTGAAAAACATTAACCTTTTTTATTACAGGAAAACACATAAAACATTTTATACCACAGTAAAAAGACTCCCTTATCGCCAAATAAGATTAAGATACAAATGAAATGACAGCGAATAGAATTTTTATTTGATGGTTTATATACAGTAGTTAAGCAGCTATTGATAGAGTAGCATTCTAACACAGAGAATGTTAACAAAGTTTTTCAATATTAGCTCTTACATCTGGATAATATTGATATAACTCAATCCCAAACTTTTATACCTAAAATGGTGCTTATAATAATTTGTCAGGATTCAGTTTTTTATAAATCGTTGGTAAACTTTTTATTTTGAACATAGCTCAAAATGCGAATTTTCAAAATTGACACAGCTTGAAATTTGAGTTCGAAAAATAATGGATGTAGCTCAAAAAGCGTATTTAAGACAAGGGACATTGATATAATGCACACTTGACCAATATATATATATATATATATATATATATATATATATATATATATATATATATATATATATATATATATATATATATATATATATATATATATATATATATATATATATATAGCTTAGATTATGCATTTAGCAAACTGGACACAGCTTAAAATTCAAGTTTGAAAAAAATTGATGCATCTCAAAAGATGTGTTTAACACAATAGACATTGCTCGATATGCACATTTGAAAGAAAAAAATAAAGCATAGCTCAAAATGAGCATTTAAGAAAATGGTAATTTGACATTCACATTTTTCTTACATTACTTACTATTTTCTATTTATTATTTGCACAATTTACTATTTTCTTTACAGTGTTTCACTTTTACATTTTTTGTTTTGTTCACAGAGATAATATTTGATTTTGATTTAGATTGTGAATAAAAATAAATTTGATATTCAGTATATAATTTTTTCATAATAGTGTATTCCTTCCACGATTCATTTGGATTTGACAAAGAAACTGATTGAGTCTTAAAAACAAGGCTTGAACTGAAAAACTTTTGCGAGTATAACATTAATTATTTGCTGCATTTCGGTGACCATATATTTTACGAGGAAAAATTTACAGGTTGACCTGTATTCTTATGGTCATGAAATCTTTAATATTACGGACAGTAACTGCAAAGCTTTTAAACGGTCACTAACTGTAACCTAGCTGTGAAATTTTCTCAGAATGTAAAAAGCTTTTTTCACTTTTCAAATAGGTAATGTTGAATCATTTGAAATTATACAGGGATTAAATTTACATTAACGTTGCTTCTATAGGGGAGTGTCGGGTACCCCCTCCCACTGTCAATTTCATATGTATAGAATATTTTTTCAAGTCAATGGGCCATAGGACATTAATTGTTATATTAAAAAAAGATTATTTTCAAAGTTTCAAGTATTTATGCAGCTGGTAACATGGTAAACAATAGTTTTGAAAATATGTTGAATACAGTAGTCAAATTTATTAAATTTCTTTTTTTTAAGTTAAACTATTCTTTTTTTTTTGGTTTATTCTTTTTGCATTATTTAATTAGATGATAAAACAATAAAAACATACAAAAATACTGATTATTACTCAATATTATACAGAAATATAGGCAATACTCCTTAAGTGGGCGGGGCTACCCGACTTTCCCCTATATCAAACTTTAACTCTTCAAAATTAAAATTATTAAGGAGCAAAAAATAATAGTACTAAATTAATTTCTCTAAAGGATTAAATTTTTTATAACAAAACTTAGTTGATTGGTATTGGTTTTTCATTTATATGTTTCATTTTTCATTCATTTTCATGTAACATTTTAAATTCGAAATTTAAAATGTTTAAGAGCAATGCCATTTTATCTTATCTTTTTTTTTCTTTTTATCTTATCGACATAAAAAAAACTAAAACCTAATTTGATAAATCTAGTTACAAACAATGTGTTTACAAAAATTTTTGAGAAAGATTTCGACAAACTAAATATTTTGATATTTATTGGCAATCAGAAAATAAAACATAATAAAACATAAAATATCGTGTTTTTTTTTTTTTTTTTCATTTTTAATGCGCGTGTGTTTTTTATTATTTGTTTCTCTTATCTATTGCAAGAAAAATGTCAGTAAAAGACATGACATTTTAGGTTTGTTACTATTATCTGTAGTATTTAAATGAAAAACTGAATTAAAACCAAATATTTTATGATATAGTAAATAAATAAAATTATCATCTAATATTTAAATTTATTAAAAATATTAAATATTTTTTTAGAAAAGATATGAATTCTTTTAATAACATTTCCGTTGAGTTTTGGAAGTATCAATTATTGTCTAATTATTTATTTAAAAGGAAATTTGGCAGTCAAATTTTGACTAGCTAGCGTGTTCATTAAATTTAATTTGTCTTTGGTTAAATATTAATTAGCGACTCCAATGTGAATATTCTTTAATAAGATTTCTAAAAATACACATTAAGTCTGGTCTTTACGGAATACCCTGCATATGATGAAGGAACTTTATCAAAAATTTTATTTCTTTCAACTTCTTATTGAAAACGAATTCTCTAATTGTGCTTATTTTTTCCATCTCTAGAATAGCATAATCTCAAAGCCCTAAAAAAATCGGGCTTTCAGGTACATGGTACAAGAATGTAAAACGACAAGGGTGGAAGTTCTTCAATTCCAAGCTACCTCCCTATGAGGAGTGGATTCTTGCCCTTCATATTTATGAGTTCAGAAAGGTAGGAAATGCATCTTATACGCATCACTGGTATATTGCTTGGTAAGCACTTGCCCGGTATTCCTTCTACTGATGTTTTTTTTAATTTTTTTAATATAAGTTTCATTGCCAGGAATGGTATTGCCCAGTATTCTCCTCATTGGCATTTTTTTAGATTAAGTGCCATTGCCCGGTATTCCTTTAGTTTTTTCAAGTGTAAGGACCACGGCGCGTTATTTCTTGCACTAACTTTTTTTCCTAATCAAAGTTGTTTGAAATTCATAGCCTCCTTCAGTCAAATAAAAATATCTCAACCACTGAAGAAAAATGAGTAAATATAATAATATGAAATAAAAACTAACACAAAGTGGGGCATGCTCCAAGCATCGAAATGCTTATAAAAATTTTGTTATTAGAAAGGTAAGATTTAATTTCGATTTCCAAATACTTTATTCTATTTGCCGCATGTGTTTTTAAGAAAAATGCCTACATGCATTCACTTCACATGAAAATTAAAGGCAATAATTCCCTCCCCCTAGGGCTGTAGACGCTAAAAGAACCAACGCTGCATTGTTGTTGTTTAGTAAGCTTGCGTCCTGGTGTCAGATTCTGCTTCCCCTATCTTCCATGTAAATCAATGTGAATTAATTGGATTCCAATTACCAACTTATTTAGTTACTAATTAATAATTTGGAAAATTTTTTACTTAATTTGATTCATTAAAAGTATTTTATGCAACTTGCTTAAAAATTACAATTTTGTAGCAAGTAACAAAATTTTAATTTTGTAACAAGTTTTTGCAAAATTTTTGAAGCTAGTATAGCTTCTTTGGTTAAGTTTGACCAGGTTTAAAAAATTGTGAAAACTAAAAAAATTAAAATTTGCTTGTTAGGTTGCATAAAAAAACATTTTATGTAGTAAACTAAGCAAAAATATTTTGAAATATTAATAAGTAATTTGGCCGGGATAGCCTGGTTAGCAGGGCGCTGGACTCATGTTTGTGAGAACAGGAGTTCAAATCCAGCTGTCTGCAGACTCCCCGTGTAGCAAATGGTGGCTGGTGCACGTTGAATCTGTCGGGTCACAAAGTCCTCCATGTCCCCATAACAAATCAATACTTCTGGGGGTACTGAATTGGAGATTGGTCGTTCTCGGGTTCAGGTAAAAATCACGATCTGTGGAAGAATGACTGGATGTATGGGTCAGTCCAATAAACGGGCGTGACGTATGGTCGCGACAGAAGTCGAATTCTTAGCCATAGAGGGTGCCATTGGAAAATAAGAACAATCGCATTCCCTCTGCCTAAATGGCCGACGGCAACAACAAAAACAGCAACAATTAGTGATTTGATAAATAAAAACTTACTATCCGCAAAATTTTCCATAGTGAAATTTTCCACTTGTGAGAATTTGATTTCAAGACACTTTTGAAGTTTTTAAGACAAAAAAAAAAAAAATAATAATAATTAGCAGTATTTTTTTTTTTTTTTTTTTTGTCTTGCATACTTTTTAAATATATTATTTTCTAATGTTCATATATATATAATTATATAATTCATAAAATAAACTATTTTGTTATAATATCTAATTAAAATTATTTTGATGTATTCTCCGCTCTTAAATTTCGCATATGTTCTTTAAAATTGATAACATTTTTTCCGTTTTCTTACATTTAAATTTCTGTCTTGTAAGGGCATTTTGCCAATGGCACATTTTAGGTTTCACGAAGTACTTATCGTCCAGTGGAGAGTCGGTTTATTGTAGTTATAAACATCAAACAGTTAAGGTTAAACAAAATGCTTTTAAGCAGAAAAGGAACGAAAACTTACAGTATTAAAAGCAATGTTGGTACGTAAAACATGGCTTTTTTCTGATTTTTACAAATTATAGGAAATTTGTAATAGTCATACCGAGTAAAAAAGTATGGTAAAAATTACCGAAATATAGTAAAATTCAACGTGTTTCTGACTCGAAAGGAACACCAAAAGCTCGGTAATTTTTATCGAAGCGCTTTGGTAATGATTTTAGTAAAATTAACAATAAAATATTGTTTGATTATGCCTGTTAAAATTTGGAAATTTAGGAATTTTATCGTGATACCTTAAAATATGTCATAAAAGCCATTTATTCGGATAAATGTATTTCTCAGTTTTGTATTTTGTAATTAAATGTTTGGTAATCAGTACTACAATTTTGAAAACCAGAATTTTCAATTGACCGTTACTATATGAATGTGAAAATTACCATATAAATGATTTAAATGCCGTATATTTTGGTTTTATAACTAGAATCATGATTTTGTTTACCAGAAATCTCTTTACCATACAGAACGGTAATTTTACTAGAATTTGTTTTGTCCATGCACATTAAAAGAATAAAATAATCTGTCTACGTACTTAGTAGGATATATCTGTTACAATTTTGTAATATTTATATGGATCTGCATATTTATATTCACATTAAAGATGCATATTTAAATTAAAGATTATTTTCATGTTTACATTATTTATATTTATATGTATTTGCATATTTAGGTTTACATTAACTAACACAAATAAAGAGTTAAAAGCTAAGAAATTTTTGTGGGAATCAATTCTATGGGAATGTATGTTTAATAATCTTATTAAGAAGGCATAAAAATGAAATAAAATTAGTCTCTGCTTACATGTTTGTAATTTTATCCACTGATAATTTTAAAATAATAATTTATACTTGAAAGTTTTCAAAAAATATTATATAATGAGACGTGTTTGATTTTTTTAAAATTATAACTGACATAAATATGAAGAGCTAAAAATTCTGAAACTTTTAAAGGGTTTGTGTTTTTTAAAATTTGTTATGAAAAATTATAAAATTTTTTTAAACACTTTGTTCTTATTAATTTATTTTGAACTATGTTTTTAAATGTCGATATAAACATATGAGAAATATTTGAAAATGTTTTATGTTTGCATAATGTCCTATGTCATAGTCCTTTCCTGTGATAGCTTTGTTTATATTCACCAAATTATCAAATATTTAAAAAAAGCATCATGAAAGGAGGCATGATTAATTTCTCAATTTCAGCTGGTATCAATCAAAATTTAAGAGATTAGAGATAGAAAATTTGAGAGATGTAGAATTTTAAGCTCAATAAAAATATTTGCTTAATAATAATATCAAATATATATGCTTATATTCTTCAAATTTTGAAAAAATATTATGAAATGAGAGATGACTAGTTTCTCAATTTCATCTGACATAAATCAAAAGATAAGAATTATTATTAAACACATGTTTATATTCATCAAAGTTTTGAAAAACATTCTGAAAGGAAGCATGATAAATTTCTCCATTTCAGTTGGCAAAAATAAAAAATTTAGGGGAATTTTTAGAGGAATTTTATCCTTATTCTTAGTAATCTTAACAATCATATGTTTACATTCATTAATGATTTGAGAGATATATTATGAAAAAAGGTATGATTAATTTATTAATTACAGCTGGCACACATCAAAAGCTAGAAGCTACTCTGAGAAAAAAAAGTATGGTAAAAACTACCAGAATATGGAAAAATTTACCATTTTTCTAGCTCTGTAGGATCACTAAAAAGCTCGGTAATTTTTACCGATGCGCTGTGGTAATGATTTTGATAAAATTAACCATAAAATATGGCGTTATAATATGCGATAAAATTTGCTAAATGTGGTGAAATTTGGTAATTTTATCATGATACCTTAGAGAATAGCATAAAAACCATTTATTTGGTTCAATTTTTTTTCCAGTTTTGTATTTTTAACTAAATGTGTGTTAATAAGAATTATAATTTTTGGTAAACCGATACCATACGACCGGAAAAGTTACCAAATGAATGCTTTGAATACCGTATATTTTGGTTTTATGAATTAGAATTATGTTATTTTTTTCCTCACAAACGTTATTACTATTGAGTACGGAAATTTTATCGAAATTCTTTTCTCCGTGTAAGAAATTTTTTGTAGCTTAATGTTTTAGATTACTTATTTAGGAATATATACTTAAAGGGTATATTATCACATGTGGAAAATAGTAGAAAATAACTGGGGTTAACTTTTAGTATTTTTTTAGTGATGATTTTATTCATTTCATCACAAATTACTTAAATAAGAAGTTAAAGAGTCATGAAACTTTTAGAAAGTATTAAATGATTTACAGAAACACATGGCTTAATAATGATATTAATGTTGTTTGCTGCATGTAGTTCCTTAATATCCCTTCTTTTTTTTAATTTTTAAATATGACATGCTAAAATTTTTTGTATTGCGGACGTTAAACTGTTTTAGAAAAGAATCTCGTTTGCCATCACGCTAAGATATATGTGCATTTTACGACGAGAGCAAAATAACTGGATTATCATTATTTATAATTAATACTATTATTTTATTTTTTTGTACAACATATATATTTTTGATAAATCACATAAAATCATATTGAAACTTAAAATAATAATAAAAAAAAAAAACATAAAATAAGATTTATGCATTTTTTCCAAAAATATTTAAACTATTTTAAGAACATAATGCTGTTAGACTCTTCATATTTCTGGAAACCTGTGATGAAATTTAAAATATAGAAATTAAAATAATTCTGGTTTGGAGAAAGGATTTGACTAAAATTTTCTTAACTCTTGTAATTAAAAAACGTGCTAAATTCATTTTTTGGTGACAACAGTTAGTTTAAATGCTTATAGAACTAAACACTCAAAAATTGTTTTTATTTCTCCTTGGAGAGTTGCCAGTCGTGTAAAAGATAAACTTTTTTAATTTCTAAATCAATTTATTCATTTGAAACATTTCCATACATTGAAATATTCAAGCGAAGAATTCATTAATGTGGGAGAACAACAGCAAGCTTACAATCAAATATTTAATTTTTTTTACATGATAATGAAGCTTTTAAAGACACTCCTTAATCACCTTTTTTTTCTACTTATAGATTTTTTAGTATAGAATGGTGACAAGTGAAAAAGTTTGTTTTCATTTTGACCAGTATAGGAAAATTTTCTAAAAATAATTATTTGAATAAAAAAAAACTAATACCGAATTCTTGCCAACTTATGGATAAACTATTTGCTTTCCTGTCAGATTCAGTGTATGTGTAAAATTCGAAACAATTTTCTTAAATGAATGCGCTTTACGATCCATTTTGTACCTGATGAGAAAAATTTGTAGATGTTTCGGAGACAGGGTAATGTTAAAATGCTAACTTTCATTATCTTCAAATCTCTTCTAAATCTAGTTGAAGTTAACAAGAATATCTTTATTATCATCATCATTTTATACCAGAAAGTATTTATAGGCAAAGTAAAGGGATTAAATGAAGCACTCCTAAAAATATTTCACAAACTGTATTTCATAAATGCATTCTAATTGATTCGTTAAAATTACGTTTCTCTCTTAACACTAGATTGCCTAAGGAAGTCATTTTGACTGCTTTTAATTTCAATTAGAAAAACCATGATGTATATAATGACAAAATTTCTTAGAATTTTGTGACTTTTTGTACAACATATAATTTTTTTTATTGCTAGTATTTACTAATAACTTGTTATATAACTGTAAATAATATAAAAAAATGTTAAAAATTAATTTTAAACAAATTTATTTACGCATTCACAATCCAGTCATTTTGACTGCTTTTGGGCAATATAGGCATATACTAATTTTCCGTCTTTCTAGTGTTAAAAATAAATAAATAAACTAAGATACTGCTTAAAAAAATTAACGAATGATTTTTTAATTAATCATTATATAATGCATAGTCAGATTGTTATACCGTTTTCAATTACTTGAATTGAGTTTTAAAAAAAATTTTAGTGTCTAAGCTATTTTCAAAACTATTTTATTAGATTTTTTTTTGGATTTGTAGTATATTCATTACGACCTTTTCTAAGATATATTTTTGGAATTCTTGTCGAAAATAAAGATTAAAAAATCACTGGCTAGGGAGCGCAAATTAATATTTAAGAAAAGAATAAACAAAAACGTAAATTAAATTCACCAAATCACTAAGAAGGTGGTATGAAGACATAATCCAGTTTGATCACTTTGTTAAACTTGGAGTTGTTTCTAATAATTGTCTTTCAGCTTTCCTCTGTTATCTCTTGACAATCAACAGGTTTTGATATGTTCAGTCTCACCTTCTTTAGATTTCGATAGAGTTTTTTCTCCTCTCTTAAATACTAATTTGCGATTAATAGTGTGTATATTTTTGTACTTCATTTTTGATTAGAATTATATATATATATATATATATATATATATATATATATATATATATATATATATATATATATATATATATATATATATATATATATATATATATATATATATATATATATATATATATATAATAATATATATATATATATATATATATATATATATATATATATATATATATATATATATATATATATATATATATATATATATATAACAAGGATGGTTATTACAGGACACCCTGTTTAATTTGAAATACCTCTACTCTCTTAAATACTAATTTACGATCACTAGAAAGTATACTTTTTGTATTTCATTTTCAATTCGAATTCTAAATATGTATTACAAAGATACATTATAGAATATCTTGTATAATTTGAAGTATCTCTGAAGTTGCGATCAATAAAATCATTTATATTAATGTTGCACCCATTACACACATTTGCTATAATATGCTTTCACATTAACACTAGATTGCCAAAGGAAGTCATTTTGACTGCTTTTAATTTCAATTAGAAAAACCATGATGTATATAATGACAAAATTTCTTAGAATTTTGTGACTTTTTGTACAACATATAATTTTTTTATTGTTAATATTTACTAATAACTTGTTATATAACTGTAAATAATTTTAAACAAATTTATTTACGCATTCACAATCCACTCATTTTGACTGCTTTTGGGCAATATAGGTATATACTAATTTTCCATCTTTCTATTGTTAACAAAACCCTCATTTTGAAATATTATTCTTTTAGAGAATTAATAATTGTCTTTAGTTAAGTTTTTATGTTGCATCAAAATTCGGCAAAAATTTATTTGGAGTAAAACAAAACTCCGTATAAGCTTTATTTTTATTTACTTCACATCTTATTTAGTAAAATAAATAATTCGCAATACAGTGATAAATTATTTACTTATTACTTCATTAAATAATAAATTTAAGGATTGTATTAAATTGTATTCTAGTGTTTGTGCACACGTTGAAAACATTTGTTTAATACCCAAAAAGTTTTTTTTTCTCGAGAATTTTGTGATGGAAAGTAGTTAAACTAATTAACTTCATTAAATGAAAGCTTTTTTTGAATTAAAAAAAAATACTACTTGTAAGACTTGCGATTTAATAGTTAGAGCTTGTATCGCCTCAATGTATGTACAATTCGTAAAAAATACCTCATTAACTTTTTACGTACATAAATGAAATCTTAATGGGATGAGAGACTTCTCTTTAGTATGCTACTTAAAAGGCACAAACAATATTTTATGTTACGAAATCAGACATTACAAACATACTTTCTCTGAGTAAATATACTTATTTTTGCGAATAATTTTATTTCTTGATCCTCAAAACATGAAAAGAGGTTGTAATCTGAAAAGTATGATCCCATTAATTTATGTTAGAGAATGTTTCGGAGTTTTTTGAGAATATTGAAAATTTTTTGAGCACGATTGTAAGGGTGGTGAGAAATAAACATCTATATGAACATTTTCTGTGTTATTCACTATGGTTTACAAAAGTTCTGCTATTCTTGCTTCACATAGATAAGGAAAAAGACAAAGCAAAATTGTTCGTCTTCTGAAAGTGTCTGAATAGAAGCTTTCTAACATAGTCAAAAGTTTTCAATACTTTAGCCATGATTGCAAGAGGTCGGGAGGTTGCTAAAGTTGCTAAAGTAAAGCTTGAGTTGCTAAAGAGGAGAAAAGTTGTTAAAGTAATAAGAAACCAACCAAGAAACTGCTGGTTTGATTGAAAAATTATAATTTAAATTTAAAAGATAACAGTCGAAGACAAAATTTCGAGACTTGAACGGTGAAGAAAACTTCTCAGGTGGCAGAAACTTCTTTTCATAAATGAGAAACTGCTCTTTATTGAACAAGTTCACAATAACCGTTATGACAAAATATGGTCAGAAAATGCCTCTTGGACATTTTGTATTATTAACTGGTGTCAGCGACCCCACTGTTTGGGCTGAAATATATATGCCAATGGGAAAACACCTATTGTTTTTATTGATCAAGGGGTAAAACTAGTCAACAAGCAAATCGGAAATTTATTTTGGAAGATGTTTTGCTTCTTTATTCAAAAAATTATTTGAAAATTAAAAATGGACCAGTAGAATGACTCTGGTTCAGATCAAAGAGACAGAAACACTCATGAATGATCTAAGAAACCTTTTCATTTCTTTCTTAAAACACAAAAATGTTCACTTTATTTATTAGACATGAATCCTAAGGAATTTTCGTTTTGTTTATCTTGAAACAAAGTGTTTTGCTAAACCTCATATTATTTTGAAAATTCTCAAAAAAATTCTTTTGCCAAAATGAGACGAAATATCAGAAGGTGAGTTGCGGTGTTATGAAGAAAATTTTGTAACATTTACAGCTTCGCATTAAGACAGTCATTTGGGAAAATGGTTATTATGCTTGAGGTAGTTATATTTTCTTTATTTTTGAAAGTTTGACTGCGTTATTTTTATAGGTGTGAAAACTATAACAGCTAATGTGTATTAGCTGGTAAAACTAGAAAATTCAACGCAAAAATTATTTTTTATATGTTTATTATTTTTTATTATTCAATTGATAATGGCCAGAATATTTGGATTGTGAGATGTTCAGGCATTTACAAAATTTTAAACTACGTACTTTGAACTAATAAAATTCAATATTTGAACGGAAAAATTTGAATAGTTCTTGAGAAATGAAATTTTGAAAGTACTATTGTTTGAAATTGTATTACTCTGAAACTATTCGCCCAATTTCACTTACTACTGAGATATATTTTTATTTTTACTTCTTACTAAAAAGTGAAATGTTTCTTTTTAGATGGCACTCCCAAGAATAAATCAAAAAATAATGATGTAGGTACAATCAAAAATTTTCTGGGGAATAATCAACAAGTTATTGATGAAATAACAGATCTCGAATCAGAACAACGTGAATGTCCTTTATCTGTGTTTGAAAAAAAGTTCCTACTCTGCTCTGAAAGAGGGGATGTGCCAGAAGTTCGAGCGTAAGTGAAATCATTTATTATAAATATTTTTTTCGAAAGAACTATTAATTCTCATTTTTTTTTTATTACTGTGAGATGTTTTTAACAAAATTTCCATAGGAAAGTCCTAGGAATCACTAATGTTTTTTAAAAATTTATATAAAAGAACTATGAATATAGATTTTTTTAAAAATTCCTTGAAAGAATAAGATTGAAAGAATAAGATTTTTTAAGAATTCCTTGAAAGAGAAGATTGAAAGAATAAGGAACGATTTCAAGTACGAATTTTTATGAAACCGTCTTTTGAAAAAAATATGAAAATGTTTCATATGTGAAAGAAATATGAATTTTAAATTTGTATTAAAATTTCTTGTGAAAATTTATTTTAAATTAATTTACATGCATATTTTTATTTCTTAATGACAAGTTCTATACAGCAAAAATGTCCTATTTATATTTAAAGGATATTGGTGAAGAATGTGCTATTTTAGCGATTTAGAAGCATCAGTTCACGATACTCAAATAAATTAAAGCTTTAAGTAATAATTCTGTGTTTTTAATATTAGATTGAGTATTTTTTTTAAACATGCCAGTTATGCAGAATGTTCGTAATCACCCCACTTAAGATCTATAATACAGTTATAATTTTAGAATACTTGTATTATTTTGCAATATTTTCAATAACAAAGTTAAAAATATGCACGTTAATAATAATTAAGCACGGAAAGTTTCAAAAATGCTTTCGAAATATGACAAAATACAAGTAAGGAGGGTGGGATTACAAACATCAAAACCTGTTTGTTTTAAAGAGAAAAAATAGAGGAGATGATTGCCGATTATTAGAAACACTTCCAGGTTTCAACAGGCAATTAAACAGGTTTTTGCGCTTTATGTCCGACATTCTCAATACTGACTTGTCAGATTTTGAGGGTGTTTTAATTTTTTTCTTAGTTAAATATTAACTTGAGATCCCCAATAAGTATATTTTGTTTCCTTTTTGATTTTTGATAAGAATTTTTTCTCTCTCCCTCTACGCACACACACACGCACAAATATATATATATATATATATATATATATATATATATATATATATATATATATATATATATACATATCCGAGAACCGAAAAACCGATCACAAATTATCAATCCTTGTCAATTTCTAAGAGCTATGGAGCTAGAGTCATCGGTACTTTAAAACGTTATCAACGATACTTAAAGCATTATCAAAACTTAAAAAAGCAAAGTCTAAACGTTCTTACTAACTTTCTAGTGGAATCATCCTGTTGCATGATAAAGTACGTACATTAAAAGCAATAAAGGAACTTCTGCAGAAATTCAAAGGAAACGTACCTTTTAGTTCAGATTTTTCCTTATGTGATTTTCACGTCTTTGATAAGCTCAAAACAGGCTTGTAGATACATTGGTTTCAAATGCAGTTAAATTCAAGATGTGCATGTGAAACTACTTGAAATACCATTCAACTGTTTTTATAAGTATGCCATTGTATGATTAGTGTCACAGTGGTACAAATGTTTAAAAAAATTCGATTTTCAAAAAAAAAAATTTTTTTTTAGTCTCTGACTCGTTATTTAATGACTTTACCTAATGTTTCAAAGATGCGTTGCTAAAAAGAAAACGTAAGAATTGTATATATTTATCCTTTTTTTTATGCAGATTATTATCAAAGCACAAAGACAATTCACGTTTTAATATCAATTGCCGTGATGCTATTGGTAGAACAGCTCTGGTGGTGGCTATTGAAAATGAAAACATGGAACTTATTGAACTTTTGCTTGCAAATGGAATCAAAGCAGAAGATGCTTTGTTACATGCAATTAGTGAAGAATACGTTGAAGCAGTCGAAGTTCTTCTCCAGCACGAAGAAAAAATTTACAATCCTGGAAAACCATACGTAAATAAATTGACTTAGTTTTATTTTATAATAGTTTGTGCCTTATTTCCATTTATACTGACCAATTTGCAAATAAGATGACTTACATTTTTTATACTTATTATTTACAAATGACTAGATCAATTTTTATTCCGTAAATTGATTAGTAAGTATCAAGAAAAATGCTTTATTGGGACTACTTATTATTCCTCGAAGAAGTTAAGTTTTTGGTAATAC
Organism: Parasteatoda lunata; assembly: GCA_949128135.1. NCBI lineage: Eukaryota > Metazoa > Arthropoda > Arachnida > Araneae > Theridiidae > Parasteatoda > Parasteatoda lunata. The sequence continues at coordinate 25,970,906 of OX421980.1, forward strand.
CTACTAATCCGCAAATTAGTGATTTAATTCCTTTGATAACTGTTAGTTCTCAAATGGGTAGACTTAATTTTATGTAAGTTTTTCATGCTAAATAATTGACTTATTTTTAATGATATTTTTCGTAAGTCATAATCACAAATGGCATTAGTTAATTCTAGTCTTGCATCAATTAGCTACCATTGTAATAGACGCATCATGATGAAAAAAAAAAAAACATCATCACTATGAGCTCAATATTTTTAATTATAAAATCACATTAAACATTTAACAATAAAGAGTAAAAACATAACATTAACTAACATAAAGAACTATAAAGTTTTTACTCAAAATGAGTAGGAAAAGGGGAACCAGGTAGGTTCGCAGCGCTCGTCCCGCGTCATCTCATATATTAAGTCAGGAAAAAGATTGTTGTTATAGTTTTGGGATAGAGAGGTAGCGCCATCTCGTGCTGCAAATAAACTATCCGCTACACCATATCATTTATTAGATTTCAGATTTTCTTCATCTGTATGTGTTGTAGCTTTTTCTTTGAAAGCATTTAAGAACCTTTCAAATGGCCTCAAAATAATTATTTTATTCAAAATCAAAGTCTTAAAATGTATGAAAAAAATTTGGTTTGATATCAAAATTTTGTATTACACTTGGTGCTGTTTACTTTTGTGAGAAACATTGAAGCATCCATTTATCTTCCACTAACTATTTCCATATTTCATTCTTTTTCAGAGTTGGGAAGCAGTTGAAAACGATATGGCATCTTTTACTAAAGATATTACTCCATTAATACTCGCATCGCATCGAGATAACTACGAAATTATAAAACTTTTACTTGATCGAGGGGCATCTCTTCCAATGCCTCACGATGTTCGATGTGGTTGTGATGATTGTGTTGTTGCCACCAAAGACGATTGTTTAAGACATTCTCGATCACGTATCAATGCATATCGAGCTCTAACGTCTCCATCACTTATTTGTTTGTCATCAACAGATCCTATTCAAACAGCCTTTACACTCAGCTCTGAGCTTGCTAGATTGTCATCTGCTGAACATGAGTTTAAAATTGATTACACGGTAAATATTACAATGATTTGTACAAGTTTTATTACTAGATTTCCGTACTATGTGTAGTTCAGCTTAGACTTAGAGATAGGGCAGCTCCAAAGAGCAGGTCACATAGACCTGAAGTCTATTGTACCTAATCCCTAAATCCTGACAAAAAAAGCTGAAATGAAGTTCAGCAAACACCTGGCAGGAACGTTTTGCAGTTCCTAAGCCTTAATGCAATGTTGCCCTAAATGCTCTTTGAGCAGAATATACCTCATAATCACAAAGTATATGTAGTGAAGTCTCCTCCTCAACAAACCTCGACAAAGAGAATCAGATTCTATACCCATTATGTTTAGGTGTCTCCTGAGGGTGCATTGTCCAGTAAGAAGACCCATGATTTTCCTCAAACTGTTCCTGTTCAGCTCAAAAAGATCTTTTTGACGCACACTAGGGCAGTCACGATTCAGCTCCTTAGCTTGTCACGGACCATTCGAGTTGCGCGGGCGATTTTGCCATAGAGCCAGAATATAGGTGCCCTGAATGATGTGGCAGAGATTTCCATGGATGGTTCAGGGCCCAAAACCAGCCCGTGCTGCTTCGTCAGTCAGCTCATTTCCAAGAATGCCCATATGTCCAGTTACCCAATATAGGTATACTTTGTTATGAGTAGAGAGGTCACAGAGGACTGAGAAGCACCCCCACACTAGTTAAGAGGAGTCCACACGATGTAAGATGGTGCACAATTATGAGTAAACTGAATTAGAAATTTTTTTTCTAGACATTTTCTTAGTTTTAGAAATTCCGCTCCCTAAAAAAACGTATCATAATTTCTGTATGCTCTCAAAAAGACACAGCAAAGAGTAGAGATTTTAAAAACTTTAAATAGGAACATCCCCCCCCCCAATTTAATCCTAGAATTATAGTTATGCATTTAAAAGCAAATATGGTAAATGCAAAATGTCTACCACGTCTTTGATGATACTTTTGTCTTTTGATAAAATTTTCAACCGTGGTTTCATTAAATCGAGGCGGGATTTCAGTTATGCAACATTTAATGTAGCCTTTAAGGTTCTTGAGGGTTTGTTGATAAAAAGAATTTGCTTAAATAATAAATAGAAGAAAAAAAAAAGGTTTCTGTCCCTTCATGGTTTTTTCGTTTTAACTATTTGAACATGGATACCTTTGGACCATGGATACCTTTGAACATGAATTACATGCATACCTAGTTCATTTCATGGCATTTCAGTTTTAATTGTGTTTTTGAAATTAAAGTTGTTATTACATACTATTTAAGGCCACATAGAAAGTATTGCAGAAAGAATTCTTCATTTAAAATTTAAAGTTATTTATTATTATTATTACTTTAAGTTTTAATTTTAATTTTGTTGTGATACAGTGGCATTGGAAAAAAATATAGTTTTTAAATATATATTTTTTTGAGTCTATGTTTGAAAAAGTGCCCTGACATTTTTTTTATTGAGCCGTTAGCCATTAATTAATAATCTGAAACCTCAAAACTCTTTCAAATACATTTTTAATAAATATTTTTGTAAACTTCTTTTAAAGTGCTCACTATCGTAAGTAGATGGGCTATTTTGCTCTGTGAATGGGTTATTCTGCTGTTGATGATGGGATTTAAAAAATCTTAAGGAAATTTTATAAATGACGATTGAAGTTAATATCAGGTTTGAGAAAACTTTTTCCAATTTGAAAATATGCTAAAGTATTACACAAGAATACGCAAATTACTTCGAATCAAATATACATTTTCTTTCTAAAAAGTATTAGAAGGCCTCCTAACTAACAGATAAACATATTTGATTTAATTTAAATACTCAAATGCGAATTTTATTGGTAAAAGGAACAAAATACAAAACATGCACAGAGGCTAATCTTCTTCAATAAAATGGTACAACTAAAATAATGATTGAATAATGTTTTATTAATAAGCTAAGCATAAATTAATAGATACATATAAGCGATACATTTAAACAAATAAGTTTTCGAAATGAGTTTTTAAAATTTTAATTGATTTTTGTAGTTTTTTTTTTATTATTTTTTTTACAAAGAAATGGAAATTTACTTTGGACTTGTGTTTGTTAAGGCCATAATAGTTTAGAAAGTACTTCTTAGAAGAGGTATAAAAGGTATTGGAAGAAACTTTTATCAACGTGCTATTAAAATTTTAGTTATGTGTTTTGCTTTTAATTTTATATTTTGTCATTCTCTACACATAAATATTCATTTGAACAAAAATATAACTTTCTTGTGACAGCTATAGACTTGAAATATATATTTTTACTCCCATTTATTTGTATGCGTTAAAATAAGATATATTTATAATTCCTAATGAATTTTATGATATTTTAACATGTAAAAATATTTTCATATTTTACTATTCTACTTAAAAGGAATTACGTAAAAAATGTGAACAATATGCAACAGCACTCTTGGACCATACTCGTACATCATATGAATTAGAAGTTATGTTGAATTATGACCCACAGGGACCACTTTGTGAAAAAGGAGAAAGAATGAAACTTGAAAGGTTAAAGCTGGCTATCATAAGCAAACAAAAAACGGTAATTTGTATTTTCTAAGTTCCTGTTCTTTTTAGTCCATGCTATTTTGAGTTATATTTTATGAGTACAAATTATTTTAATTCAAAAGCATAAATTAATTTATTTCATATAATCAAATTATTTTTACTTAAAAGGGTTAGTTATTTTGAATTATAAGTTATTTTATGCTTAAAGGATCATACTATTTTCTACTTCGTTGGTAACTAATGCTGTTTGAAACACGTTTGTAATTCTTTCAAACCTCCAAAATATAAACAAAAATAAATGAATTTATCATTAAAAAATCTGTTCAGAAATTTTTTATACCGCATAAATGCCTTAAAGATAGAGGCTTGATTTTCATGGTATTTGAAATATTCTCTTTGATTATAGCTTTGGATATCGTCAAGGAAGTTTTGAAATTTTCTCTTTAAAAAACGTTTTCTCCAATGATATTAAATGATCACGACGAGCCTCGAAGCATTTTAATGGTCTAAAGCTCTTATTTATACTCCAAACCTCTCCGAAACCATATTCTTCAATCATTGAATTCATGTCTAACGACTGTATGGTGGTCAGGGAGCTAACTCCATGTTAGAAAGGTCCCGGGATCAAATCCCGGTTAAAGACGTAGATGTTCTTTCTTTCTTCTCTTCCTGTACTATCTGACAATATTACTAAAGGGGGTAATATATTGGGGTAATGTATTTGGAGTAATGTAATTCTTGAACAACATTGAACAACATTAAACAACATTGGCCTACTTAATATGGTGCCTCTGAATGAAAGGTCAACACATCTGCTCTTTTGTTATACATACAGTTGAGGATTGGGGAAAAAAATCCTTCAATTCACCCATTTTGTAGTGATCTGAAATGAGCTTGAATGTCGTTTTCAAACTTTTCGTTGGTCTTAAAATTTTGCTCTGGAAAAGCATAAACACATAGTTCAAGTCAACGAGAAAGGGACGTTATCTAATCGGCTTAGTGTAGAAGATGAAACTAATTACTTTTTGTATTTATTACAAACAGCTTTTAAGTTGTGAATTGGAACAATATTGGAAATGGAACAATATAGTAATTGAATAGAACATTCAGATTTATTAAAAAGATTTTTAAATGAAGCCAAATATGAGCTTAATATTAGTCGTACATGGACGAAAATGGAATCTAAAATTTTTCTCTTAAGTTAAAAGAAAATTAAATAAATACTATTTTCCAAAGGTGGGAGCTTAAAACAGATCTAAAGCTTAAGCTCTGACTATAGCATATTTATAATTCTGTCTAGTGTAAGGAATTGACATAACTTACTGCAAAAGTTTTGTATAAATAACGTAAAACTTTTGGTTTTACTAACAAGTAAGGACATTCATACTGTTAACGGAGTCAGTGAAATAAAAAAAAATTTTTTTTTAGATAGTTTTCATATGTTTCAAAATAAATATGAGAGAATGAATTTTCAAATTTTAAAGCATTTTCTCATGCTTTTGTGAAATATTTTTTACAATAAATTTTCATTTTTTCAAACATGAATGAGCGATTAGTCAAAATCGCGTAATGATTGCAACACCGAGAGTTTTTTTCTATGAACTTAATGTTTAATTCATTCATTCGCAACATCTAGTGAAAAAAAATATTATTGTGTTAACTTGATAAAGTGATATTTATTTTTCATAAGTACTGACATATAACCCAAGTATCAAGCGAGAATAAAGAAGTAGCTGTAGTTATTTTGTACTGACTGCTTGAGAAATACGCAATAGTCACTAAAGAAACTAGACAAAACTTTAAACATTCATCAGTTTATCCAGCTATTCCTGTTTAAAAAGCATCTTTTAGAAACATAAATCTGACAATATTTTGGCAAAAAATAAAGGGAAAAAGAGTGTTATTCGTAGTTCATTCAAGTTTTGAAATATCTTATGCGTGAAACCAAATTCTGAAATTAATATAAAATATAAATATATATTTCTTTACTTGTAGTGAATCCGAAATAAAATTTGAAGATATACATAATATTTATTTCCCCGTTCGATTTTTTGTAATTAGCTTTTTAATAATTTTGTGACTTTTTTGACCATTTATTTCACAATAAATATTCCATTTACGTTTATAAACCTTCTGCAGTTATTGTATTTATCAGGTTAAGGTGCTGGCCTCAAATTGCGGGATAGAAGATGGTTAATGGTAAATTGTGAGATAAAGGTTAAGAAATTTCCGCGAATAGCAAGTTCATCACATTCCAGTATTAAAAATTCAAAAATGGCTATAACATTGCGTCGAATAGAGGCAGTTTTAAAACAAGTATGGATTTTATTTCTAACTATAACATTCATATATAACAGACATTTTTGTTATACAGTAAAACCTCTTTTTGTGCGGTCCTTTTTTATGCGATTTTGTTTTTGTGCGATTTTTTTATGCGGTATATGAATCTTAGCGGCGTTAGCACCAGTTTATGTTTACTATTAATGTACATATACATGTTGTGGACGAACTCTGATTACGTGGCCTCCTTGACAACGATGTATCTGGACTTCGCGATGCTCTGTTCATTTATTTTAAACAATGTCCGGACAAGGCAGAGTCAGTTACGTACATATTGTCGCTCGACGCGAGAACAGTATACGCTTCGTATTCTGAGTTTTATACACGATTCACGTGATTAAGGATTCATTTTATAGGGAGATTAAAGATAAATAAATTAGTTACCTTTGTTTCTATTTATATGCAGTTTTTATGATTTTTATTTTATTTTTAGACATAAGTACTCCCTTAAAATTAATAATTATGGCCAAAAGAAAGTAAAAAGGCAGACAATTCTATTATTTAATGTATAATTTGAAAACTTCTCCAGGTATATGTGCAATGAAGAATTAAATATTTTTACAATTTCTTTAGGTCCTATTTAATTATTTCATTCAATTGAAAGCATTCTCTCATCTATTTCATAAATCATTGATGTATTTTCTAAGTCCGACTTTTTTTATGCGATCCCTATCAACCGATAAAAAAAGTTTTAGGTAGTATATCGTACAAACTTGTTTATTACATGTAAGAATTTATAAAATTTTCGAATTTTTTTTTGTGCGATTTCTTTTATGCGGTCCCTATCCACCGCACAAAAAAAGGTTTTACTGTATATGTTTTTAAGTGCACTACATAAAAAAAAAATGTCAGATTAGTAAAAGCCTAATTTCTGTTAATATCTTTACAGTTCGTGGCACATCCAAATGTTCAGCAACTCTTAGCTTCTGTATGGTACGAAGGCAGTCCAGGATTTCGTAGAAAAGGTCCAATAGGTCAACTAATAGAAATCTCTAAAATTTTTATGCTTTTTCCTGTGTATTCTGTTGCGTACATGATTTCATCCAACAGCTCATTAGGACTGAAAATGAAGCAGCCATTTACAAAATTCATCGCTCACTCATCTGCTTATTGCTTCTTTTTATGTAAGTAGATTTTTAAACGTTCAATATTTCTTAGACAATAAATGTTAGCTTAGACGAATGCCTAAAACGGTGGGAAGAATCTGAAAACTGTCTTTGTAATATTTACGATATATATAATTTAAAAGAAGAAAAAAAAAACGAATCGTCAAAAATAATGTACAAAAGTTCGTATCAAAAATGAAAGCAAATAAAAACAGATTAATAATTTAGCCAAAACAAGAAATTTAGGAGGAATTTGACGAGGTACTTAAATAAATAATTTCTATAGCTTCCACCCAAAAATGTTTTTGAGCTATGTTCTTGAGAGCAAGTTTAAAAATTTTGGAGCATATAGAACCATATTATCATCCAAGTTTGCAGTAACTTTAATGTAATGCTAAGTTGAGTCACGTTACTGTTACACGTTACTGTGACTCAACTTAAACGGTGTGATTTGACCTATTAACAAGGTCGTAGCAAATTTGCACTACTTTATGGTTCAGAGTATTAAAAATATGGTTCAGCGTGGAACTCATTTCTCGGATAGTAATATCTGAGCTGTGTTTATACAATATTTTTCAATACCTTTCCAGAAGCATCAACCTTGATGCATATAGGTATGAATCCTTAGTATAATTTCTTATAAAATTCTACTTGAAATGCGTCAAGACAAAGATCTTTAGTACTCATTTCAGGAAATATTAACTCTACCTTGATGCATATTGTTTCAAGCACCCATTTCTTAAAACTTCTATAAAATTAAACTTTGAGGTAGATTCAACTTCTTCCTAAAAACTTAGGTTTTTTTTCTTCTAAAAACTTATGCTCATAAATGCGTCTGGTCAAGCCTATTTAGAAGATGTTCCAATAACTTCAGATTTAAAATAATTCTTATGTTTGTTTGCAAATTTTTCTTATTCTAATTGAATTAAAAATTTTTGGTTACAAAATAGTCATCAATAACAAAACTCATGATGTTTTGCACAATAATTGTCAACACTAATGATCTGATTGGAGAAAACTATCAAGATATATATTTAAATATAAATAAAAAATTGAGACTTCGTGTTCTTAAAACGTACTAGGTCTGCTATTATGTATAGGACTTATGTATTTCATGCTTTTATATGAAGTGGTTTGCTGCCAAAGAACGAGTAAAGTAACTGAATGAAAGAATTCATTTAAAAATAAGTGCTTACTATCTCTAATTCTCGAAAATGCTATCGAATCCTACGCTTGGTTTTTTATTTGATGTTGCTTTCTTTTCATTGCTCGATATGTGATATAATTCAGATTTACATGATCATATTTTTTAACGCTTCTTTGTATTATACACGAAATTCAGCACATGTATTGGATTCAACCTTTTGCGAGAAACTATACCGAGAGAGTCCCAATTCATTCAAATCAATAGTTTTCAAAAATTTATAACAAGAAAAAGGTTACAGTTAAGTAAAACAATTCTTTAATTCATGTGACAATGGCGTAAATGTTTCCTCTTAGAGTTCATGGATTTAGTTTAAATTGTTTTTGACAGATACCGTTGCAAATACTAAACCTGTAAAAAAATTAATAAATAAAAAGAAATAATTAAAAATAAAATCACAGCATGTCATATTATTTGTACTTTTGGTTGATGGTTGATATTTTGAATATATTGGAATATGATTTAATTTCTTAAAAAAAATATTGAAAAATTTTGATATGTTTATCAATTTTTTTTCTGATTTACATGTTTAATAGCAGTAACGCCATCGGTCGAAAAAGTTTTGAACTGAATCCAGGAACACATAGAGAAAAGTTTTATATCATATGTCAGAAATTTGCTACAGGAATTTTTATTTTAAAACTTAAATTTTTCCTGTGTTGAAATATCTGAAAGCTATCTGTCTAATTTATGACACCCTGTATGTAGGGCGGTCAATATATAAGGAACCAAAAGCCATAGACAATAAAATTTCATTGATACCGAGAAAAAAATAATTAAGTCAAATGTATTTACCGTCATTATTGAGGTATTTATAATAATGGCTTACGTTGCAGTCAAAAGCATAGTCGCAATAGATTATTTTGAGAACTATTTGGAACCACTTGTTTCAATCTTTGACCCATTAAATACAGCCATATTACACGGGAAAAAGAGCAAGTTGTAATATGAGATTTCCCACTTGAATTTCTTAATAAGAATTTTGGTTGAATTGGCCATTGAGCATTATCGTGCTAATTGCATGTCATTTTTTCGTTGACTTCAACAGACTATATTAGCGCCTTCGCTGTCAAATAATTATTTTCAGGCAAAAAAATTTTACTTCCAATCTTTGCAAGTACTATTTCAGATTTAGATATTCGTACTAGTACACAGCTTGTTGTCTATTGAACCCTCTTAGAAAAAGTTGTTTAACAAAAAAGTTCAAACAAACCATGTTTGCTATAAAATATGTTCCAGAAAAATACTCTTTTAGTATGAAATATCTATAATGGAAATTATTTTGACTTTATTAGTGCTTTTAATCATGGCATCTCAAAGAGTAGAAACATTAGCTATGGAATGGATTGGAACAGAATATTTTAAAGAAATTTTACAATATACTAGAGAACACGAGCGTGGAAAACCTCCTGGAATAGTTGAATCTGCAATAGTTCTTTTTGTGATAGGTAAGTAAACATTCATTGCTCAGTTTTATCTAATAACTTAAGTAAACTTGGAAAAAAGAATAAAGGGAGATTTTATTTTTTTCATTATATTTTATTCATTCTGCTATGCAATGTGTTGTTTTAAAATTGTCATTTTTATAACTAAAAAAAAGCAAAGCACTTTTAGAAAATAGAAGATGGAATTGAGTTTAAAGGCGTTTTTTTTTCTTTCTTGAACTCTTTTAGCATATTCTTAGAAAATTCAAGATTTTTCTTAGAATATTGAAGCTATTTGGTTTTCAATTTAAACAGCAATTAATAACTAATAAGTAAACAAAAAAAAGTTATCCAAGTATCATTACACACCAGTTACCATTTTAAGCAAATACGTCTCAGCAAAAATGAACAGCTGTCTCTTCGTAACATATACAAAAAACATTTTCTCGACATGGAAATAGAGACCTAAATTAAAATGTCATGTTTTTGTACTAAAAACGCATTTAGTAGTTAATAGTAGTAGCGTATTTTCAAAAACTAAAAGATTTCACTTCGTAGCGTTCCAAGTTGGTTACCTAAGAGAGTTTCTTAATTATTCCGTAATGTAGCAACAAGAACTGGAAAAGGTTCATTCAATAACAGACCTCCAAAGAATTCGCTACCGATACAGAAACGAGATTCAACAAAAAGTTCGGGATAATTCATGAAAGTTGAAGCCAGAATAGTTCCTTCAATTCAGAAGTGTCTAACCAGAGAGGAACTTCGGGAATCGATATAAATGTAAATTCCATTATGTAAGTTTAAGAAATTTTTTCTATAACAAACGATTCCTGTCTTGATAGCTGTATTTTGCTAAACAATGTTGCAACTTTACGCATACTCTCACTATAGTTGAAATATGTTTAGGATCAATTAATTCAACAAATTTCAGTTTACTCCCATCTCAAGCCACATTATATTGTCAGAATATCTAAAATCATTATTTTATAGCAGCTAAAAAAAGTTTCGAAAATATTTCTCAATATCTTTAGGAATCCTTTTTTCGTTGATATGCCATGGAGATAGAAAAATAGTTTAATATTTTATTTTAAAATATACCATTTTAACTGTTAAGATTTAGCATTGAATTAACACTTGTTTTTAAAACAAATGTCTTTCATTTCTATGTTCATAATTTTTTTACCCTATTGTGCATTAGTATAATCTACTTAATTTATGCAATGCATTATAATGAAATAAATTTTCAATGAAAAAAGATTAAAAAAAATTAAATATTTTTCAGGTTTTGTATGGGCAGAAATAAAGCAACTTTGGGAAGCTGGATTAAAAGATTATCTATGTGACATGTGGAACGTGGCTGACTTTTTCACAAATATGCTCTACCTCACTTGCATAGGCTTAAGGTTTTCAGCCTGGATAATAGTAAAGATAATTTTTTGTACCTAAAATTTATTCTCTTTCTTAACAACTTGAATAGAATTCATAAAGCTCTCAAATTTATTTTATCTCTCAAACTTATAAACCAATAATTAGAACTTGATAAAAAATCTTATTTCTTTGCACTTAAATCAAAATAGGATATCCCTAAAATGATCGATGATTTAAAAAAGCAAATATGAAGAAACCATGGCAGGTAGAAATGTGAGGTAGTGAATATGAGAAATTGGAATGTGAGGAATGGGAGGTAGAATACGCTTTGCTGCTTCCTGTATGGGAAACCAGATGATTTATTTTCAACAAGTTTCAAAATTATCCAACAAGCTGGACAACAGATGGCACTGCTAAGAAAAGTTATAAGACAATATTTTTGTAATGAACATGCTGTTAGATATTACTCGGAAACGATAATTAATTAACAACTAACAAATCATCCAAATAACTAAAAAAAAAAAAGGTAGTATTCGAACTGGTAACTGTGAGAAAAATTGTTTATTGACCGTTTTCCTTTAATACGGTTAAACGAACAGAATTTTATCCGTACAAACTAGGCCCATAGCCATTGAGAATCGAGCGCATTTTCTTCGAAAGCTCGAAGCTAAGACATGTGATAAAAATACGAACTCATACGAATCTTCAGACACTTAACACGACAACAGGGTATGTTCAATAATCTTATAGAGTTAAGTGTGTGATAAAAACCTTATGAAAGCACTTACTTCCTTGCAGCTGGATACATACTTTTTTTGTCAATCTCATGACCAATTGAGCGGGGGTTTAAATTCCAGTTTCGACGCCACAATATTTTCTTCATTCCTTTAATACATTAGAAGTTTCCAGTGTTCTGCTCTCCTTAATTGATGACCCTATTGGAATACGGAACTCTCAACCACACAGATGACAGCACCATAGAGCTGCTTAGCACAAAAAGTCTAGTATTTCTCTTCTGTCACGATAGATGGCAGCACTGGGTAAACTAATTAAACCACATTCTACGGTTCTCTTAACAAAACCTAACTCAACTACAACCTCTCAGCTTAACTGCAATATAAATTACCTAACGAAAAGCCTACGATAATCTAACTCCAATGTTTAGCTAAAATTTTATTTTTACTGTTCTGAAACTATGCTAGTTGTAAATGGTTACAAAATCGTATAGTTTTGTATTTAAGTTTTCTTACCCCTACCAATTGCAAACAATTTCAAAATCACAAAGGTAAAGAGATATTCCGAACCGTATATTTTACAGTTAATTGGATGAACAAGGTTAATAGCCGGTAGTAGTAACCGTAAAAATTGTACAGTAGTTTTAGAATGACAATTCTATCATTACAACAGACGGTTTGCATCAACAATGTGGTTAGGGTGAAATTTGCAGACACCTCAGTAAATATTTCTGTTGGATCTTTCAACATGTTGCAGAAAATAAAGTTTGTAAGTTTTTCATCATCGCACAGCCATCTGTTAAAGAAATTTGTAACTTTTTTTGAAAGCGGTGAGAATAAAACTCGTTTCTTTCTCAGAACATAGCAAACCATACAGAACATGGCAATCTCAGAACATAACAAACGTTCTTCCATTTTACTTCAATAAATTTTTTTAATCTTTTTCTCGGGGGGTGGGGGGCTTGTAGTATGAAAATCCATAATAAAATAATATTCTTAACTTTCTTAAAATGCAGAAATCCTATTTCATTCAGTTTTCCAAAAAGTATATATTTTATTCAATTTTATAAAACTTCAAGTAAATGTCGCTTTTTAGATTGTAGAAGGAACAAATATTGGAATTAAATTGATTTGAGAATCATTATGATTCTACCAATAATGCTTGAAGCTTATTTTTTTCATGTATGAAATTTAATGGAAGATATTTAGATGTACGAAATGAGACGTAATTTATTTTTAGATTCAGTAAATTCAGTGAAGGGTGGTAAACAAAAGAAAAAAAAAGTAAAATAATAAAATGAATAATTTGTTATAGCAGATTATTAGTATAAGATGTATGGTTTTAGAATAGGAAACAAAATTTTAAAGCTAGTACTAAAGAATAAGTTAAGCAAATAAATCATTATAATAGCTTATGTAAGAAATACTTCTTCGCAAAAATAAGAAAATGAAAAGAAAGCACGTGGAACACTAACAAAAAATCAATACTAAACGTTTTTGTACGGCTTCGTTAAAAGCATTTTTTTTGTCAACCTGAGATAATATTTTTCTTACAAATGCATTTTTTAGCTGTTTCAGAACAAACATGATTATTTTTAATTGAAGCATAATTGATTTATGTATAGAGTATAACGGTTTTGGTTTTCTGAATTAAAAATAATTTAGGGGTTCTTCAAAGAAATATTTTTAGCATAAATGCACTGATTGATCGAATTATAAAAACGCGGGAAAATGTTACATCAATATTACTCTTTAAAAATTTGATTAATTTATTTACAGCGTTACAATAAATTGTTTTGAAAAATTAAGACGAAAAAAAGTTATTTCCTATAAATTAATAACCACATTTACTTTTCTAAAAAATTGTCGTATCTTATCAAAGCATTATCTGATTGGAAAAAAACAATATATTAAAATAGCGTGCAATTTAAAAACTGTTACAAAAAAATGAACTGGTTTAAATACCCCTCCCCCCTTAAAAACATTTTAAAAGAAAATAGCTATAATGAACAATGAAAAAGCAGTTACATGAAATAACGAAAAAACTCTTACAATTGGTATTTATCATTATTTTTTAAAAGACTGATAGAAAAATGGGTTTATCATTATTTTCTTTGAAAGCAGTTATAGAAAAGAATGTTTACCTCCCTTTTCTCTAAAAACAATTAAAGAAAAGCATGTTTTCTTCAAAAACCGCTATAGGAAATTTTGTTTATTATTAGTTTCGGAAAAAGCATCATCTCGTTAAAAAAAAAAAAAAAAAGTGATATAAAATTATATTTTACGTAATCTATTATTATCCTTCATATTACTTGAAACTTTATCCAAATTTAAAACATTGGTGATACCTTATTTATTAAATGTAAATTACACGGATAAAGATTCCAAGATTTATTAATTTAAGATGTATTTTGTTTAACTACATAATTTTTATTATTACAAAATTTTTGTAATATTTATGTTAAAATGAATTTAGGATAGTAATTTAAAAACTGTGCCTTGCAATTAAATTTTAAAAAAATGAATAAATAATTAAATAAAATAAATGAAAAATAAAATTAAGTAAATAAATAAATTAAAAAAAAATATTTTTTCATAAATTGGATACTTGAAGAATAATTGCTTTTTTTAATAGTATTTAAAATTTGAAGTGGACGCTAAGATATCAGGAAAAAAAATGGGAGTTATTGAACAGATTATTGATAACTTTAAACGCTCTCATCACATTTTTTACCTGGTTAATTCGAGTATCTAAGGAAAAACTCAAAGGCTTAGTTTTATTATTTTTTCTACGTTCTTTAAAATCCTCCATAAAAAAATTTATAATTTTTTGAAAATTTGAAAATATTAAATCGTTTAATCGTTTTTTTTGAACAATTGGTCAAAAAAATGTTAAGGTTGGAGAATAAAAGAAATTTCTACATAATACTATAATAAGTATTAGTTTCAACCTTCTATAAAAAAATTAAAGTTATCTGTCAAATATTTTCTCAGTTACATCAGCAAGCTTGTAAAAATTTGCATCTTGTTTTGTGTTAGTCTTTTTATGTTAAGATATCATCAAGACAAATTATATAACTATAGTATAATCGTTTCTCAAGGGAGCATTCATTGCGAACGATAGCTGCAAGGAAATAATGAATGCGGGTCAGCATAAAATACTAAATGATGAATTGAAAATGTATGGACTGTAAAAGTAATGGAATAATAAAAAAATAACTTAAATTACAAATAAAATTTACTTGCAAAAAATATTTTCACGGATAAATATTTATGATGCAAACGAAAGATAAATAACACTTTTATTTCTTTAAATTATTTTGTAAATTTTAGTTTGAACACACTCTCTTTGTCTCGGCGCAAATGAGCAACAATTGTGACCGATTGCTGTTCATATTCTGAAAGTGCTTGTGAATGTAGAAAGTTTCTTATTGTTTCAAAAGCTGAGAGATTTTTTGCAAAAGTTGGCAATGGTTGTAGTTTCATTTCACTTTCTACATCGGCACGTCTTCAAATTCTGTTACCCTTTTTTGGAACAACACCACAAGCGTTAACATCAAATCTGCTGTTTGATGTATTTCCCTAAATTATTACAAATTCTAATTTCTTTCTTCATCGCTAGAGCCAAGAATTACTGTGCTTTTTTTCTTCACGAAAAAAAAACAATCTAATGGAGTATTTTTTAACATTATAAGAATAGAATTTGTGAAGGGCTCGTTAAAACAAGGAAAACATATATACAGGAAGGCGAAACATGCGGGAATGATGGATCGAGGTTCGATTGTATAAGCGTTTTATTTACATTTTGGTAGCTAAATTAATTCAACATTAATAGTTTCAAGTAAATTAAGATACATGATTATGCAAATATATGTTTATTTTTCTAAATGTAAGAGTTTTGAATTCATTCGTATTTCTCAACTTTTCTTTTTAGTTGTACGATTGATATATTTTATATATATTTTCTAAATGTAAGAGTTTTGAATTCATTTATATTTCTCAACTTTTCTTTTTAATTGTACGATTGATATATTTTATATATGCAATATATATTTATATTCTTATAAGGTTCGGCGAGAAGTTTCATGTGGAATTCATGCTTATATACCACGAGAAGATTGGGACCCCTATGACCCAATGCTAATATCAGAGGGTATTTTTGGTGCTGCAAATATATTTAGGTAACATTATATTACTATAAGTATAGATGGGTTGATCAAAATAAAGAAAAACACTTCTACACTAACTTTATGTAAACAATTTTCTACACTAACTTTATGTAATTAATTTTCTACACTAACTTTATGTAAAAAAATTTCTACACTAACTTTATATAAACAATTTTCTACACTAACTTTATGTAAACAATTTTCGACACCAACTTTATGTAAACAATTTTTCTTGTAGCAACAAATGTTTTAGAAGATTTTATATGGCAAAACTGTTGGCGCAATTTGAAAGATCATGCTTGAAACTTTCAGAAATGATGTCATTTTTACAAATGTAAAGTTCGAATTGACCAAAATAAGTAATTACTTCGTCTAATTATAATATCAGCAATTTTAAAATCAATCTATTGGATTGTGAGATTTATACAAAAATGCTTTTTAAATTATAGTGGTATTGGAAAAGGAAATCAGTTTTTTATTTCTTACGCTTATTTTGTTAGATGCATATTTTGTATGGTTGAAAAGGACTATTTCTTAAAACTTCAAGCATGATCTTTGGAATTGTGCAAAAAGTTTTGCAACAAAATCATCCAGAACATTTGCTGCAAGAAGAAGAAATAGATTAAATAGAGCGAGTATAGAAGTGTTTTCATTATTTTGATCAACCTCTGTATATCTCTATAAATATGTTAATGTATGGATATAATTTTTCAGTTTAGACTCTTCTTCTAAATTTTTTATGAGTTAATAGTATTTCACTATGTAATCAATGATAAATATTTATGAGTTGAGAGTATATGTGTTTGAGTTGTTGACATATTTTTAGTATTTATTTGTATTGATAGAATTTTTTAATTAGCTAGAATATATAAATAATTTTTTTTTGTGCATTTTGAGTTTCTAATATATTTACAAACTTTAAGTACAGTTTTATTTTCGGAGGTTCTTATTAGCTTTTTCTAAACAGTTACGGAGTCTTCAAAATCGAAAATTAAACGAATTTATAAAAAAAAAAAAAAAAAAAAAAAAAAATTAGGAGGGGTAAACATAGGGATACTGCTAAAATTTCTCTGCTTACATAAACGCAGCACATTTAAAAAAGTTTGAGCCATACATTTCACATCCTATAATTTTAACATTTGTCACTTTTTTTTACCTTTTAATTATTAGCAAATTCATACAATACTATACTATGATGATCTAAAAATCATTTGAAGGTAAAACGGCAAAGATAATGATTTGATTTAATGTAAAATGTTGAAGTCTCGAAAATTCGTATTTGAATTTGAAGAAAAAATAAGACGGCAAAAACCAGTTATTATCACGACTGTGAAAAAATAAATAATATACATTACTTGTCTTTCTATTTGTTACTTTAATGAATATTAACATATCTGGTGAAATGAGTGTTCCAAAAGGTTACATAGTGAAAAAATAAAATAGATAAAAAATGTTAAAAAAAAGTTACTAAATTTTAGATATTTTTTTAAACATTTTACACAAAATATTTTGTATTAAAACTAAATTTCTAGCTCTACGATTTTTTTTTAAATGAAAAAACCCTATACAAATTGTTTGAGATGCTTTTTTTTATAAAGTAAGTTCTTACAGATATAAATACGTATAGATGGCGCCAGTAAAATAGTTTTGCATTACCTTCTTTTTTGAAAAAATAATATATTTTCCTTTCAAAACATATTTTTCTTTTCAGTTTTCATATAACCAATTTTAAATTTTTTCCTCAATAATGCATATGTTTTTCAATGTAAAATATTAGTATCATTAGTTCGGGGAAAAAATATAGAGAGAGGAAAAAATGTATAGAGAGAGGGAAAAAAAAATATATACTAAACAAATGAATATAATATATCGAATTCACAACATATCGAAAGTATAATAGCTTGCGTTTCCAATGCATCGAAATAAGATATCAGTTTCGTTTTCAAAACAATTTGAAGCAATATTATTAAAGAAATTTTTTTTACGACGATAGAAAATTTTTAAAAATGTATACTAAACTTTCTTATTCGCGAGCAATTTTAAAGAAATTTTAAGAAACAGAATTAACTTTCCTATTTTTGTGAAATAAGAAGCTATAAATAATATAGTTTATTATAAAATAATTCTTTAAAAACCTGCAGGTTGGGATAAAGACTCTATTGAAAAAGTTTAAAACTTGATTCCTTTTTGCATGATTGCAAATTTGAAAATATTTAATTGGTTAAAACTTTAACCATTTAAGAACAATTTTTTAAATATCAATTAAATATAGTAGAAGGTATACCAGCAGACATTAACTTGCTCAGAAATAAAAGTTGAAAAATTTCTTTTCTGAAATATTTGAATCCAATCATGCAAAATAGAACGCAATTATTTTTGATAGTAATAATTGCCAAAAAGAAACGCATCATAAAGGGATAAACTTACTAAATCGTACGTTTGATGGTTAACTATTTTTATAAATTATGTTTTTAGAATTTTTTTAATACATTATATATCTTCGATACTTATTTATTGGAGTAACTCAAATATAAGAGCTCAAATCAGAAATTAACCTTTTAAATTCGGTTAATAATAAATAACCATTAATTTTAAAATGAACAAATATTGATATTTCATTAATTGTCTTTTTAATTAATCTTTAATAAATAAATATTTGTTTCTTTTAGCTTTTTGAAAATGGTTCATATCTTTTCCGTGAACCCACATTTGGGACCACTACAAATATCATTAGGAAGAATGGTTTTTGATATCATCAAATTCTTCTTTATTTACTCATTAGTACTCTTTGCATTTGGATGTGGAATGAATCAATTATTGTGGTATTACTCAGATATAGACAAAGAGCTTTGTTATAGTGGTCCTGATGGATCTATGAATAGTAATTATGAACAATCATGTCTTATATGGAGAAGATTTGCAAAGTAAGCAGTTACTTTATTGTTTAATATACAAAATTAAGAACAGAACTCTGTGCATCAACTTAATCGAAAATACGTGATTTTACTAAAATATGGTCTTGTTGCTATGCTCATTAAACGGTGTGCTTTGCAATGAATGCCCTTAGTATGTATTCTTATCAAAATAAAAACTAAAATGTATACACATTGAGATTTGCAAATAAATATTTAATTGGGAAAGGAAAAAAAACACAATCGAAATATGACAAATCATAGTACAGAAATGCAAATTTAAGAAATAACAAGTCTGGTTAGATTTCGGGAAGAAACAGTGTAGAGTTGAAAGACGATTATTAGAAACACTTTCAAGTTTCACCCTTCAATTGAACCTGGTTTGATTTTATTACATCTGCCTTTCTCTTTTGTAAATTTTCTTTGTAAAATGTTTTTTTTCTGAGAGCTCGATAGCATTTTTGTTTTTTTCCTTGATTGCATTTTATTTTGCGATCCTCCAAGTGTACAATTTTTTGTTTCATTTTTTTATAAAGATATTAGAATATATGCGTAAAGGGTGGTCTTTCCGAAACTCTCAATACATAAAAGTTACGCTAATCGAGAAAGAACTACTTTGTATGCAGGAGTAACGTATAGGAATTGTTTAAAAATCTGTCGACTCTTATATGATTTTTTATTATTAGTATTTTCAATTTTCAATGCTTGAAAAAGCGTTCAGAGTGTACAGAAAAATAATTCATACTAAATGTAACCAATAATAGTGAATGGTGTGCTTCTTTCTTTCCACCAGAAAAGAAAATTTTCTATCGTTCGTTCATGTATTCGAAATGAATTTTGATTTTACAAATTATTTAAATATTTATTGCTATAAATCTTACATTCCTTCTCTAAAAATGTTTAATAGTATTAAAAGCATTTAGTACATTTACTGAAACGACAAAACATGATTAAGAATCAAATGAAGCTTTGCTAGAATCGATCAGAATGTTTCAAGTAGTAAACTCGAAAATAAAAGAACAGAGGCATTATGTTTTCAAATCCTCTTGAATAATTTTTTTCAGCTGTTATTTAATCCCGATACTTAATCTTTTTAAACAAATTGAAACTAAACCTCAACGAAAAAAAAAAAAATAATAATATTCCTTTTTTTTGGAACTGGTTTGAATTGATTTTTGAACCAATCACTTCAATTATAAATTATAAATTTTTGGTAAAGATTTTTTTTGTTTCTTTTCAGTCTATTTGAAACATCTCAGAGCTTATTTTGGGCGAGTTTTGGATTAGTTGAATTAGAAAATTTTGAGCTTACTGGCATCAAAAGTTACACACGTTTCTGGAGTTTATTAATGTTTGGTTCATATTCCGTAATAAATGTTGTTGTTCTTCTTAACTTATTGATTGCCATGATGAGTAGTTCGTATCAAATTATTTCAGTAAGTATAATTTAGTTATATTTTATACATTTATGCTTTTTCTTTGTTTTTGAAATAGTTAATATATCACATTAAAACTGAGTATTTTAGAACATTTGCTTTAAATTCTGTTTAAGATCTATATCTATATCTATATATATATATATATATATATATATATATATATATATATGTAATAACAGAGCTTCAATAATGCAGTCATAAGCCATGTTACACACAAAATATCTTTATTAATGGTAGAAGGCTGGTATCGATAACAGTCCACATCCACACTCCGCAAGGGAGGGGGTGGACAAGACTTTGGACAATTCTGGAACAAATTACCAGGATCACAACATGATGGAAAAGCCATGCGAAAAGCATTGCTCTCGCTTTTATACTAACACAGATTTGAGTAAACAGGCACAGTCGTTGGCATTCTTGTATCCTTACGCATTAAGGAAAATCATTTCATGCTTCCTTATATGGAAGTAAAAGGGGGAGAGATTCTAAAAATAACTCAGTCGTATGTTATTAGCCTTGACTTCCCAAAATAGAATCTCTCTACGCTTATTCTTTAACAAAGACATTTTATTAAAAGGAAAGAGATTTAATTCTTTTATTAATACAAAAGTATTATACTTTTTGTATTACATCCCCCCCAAAAAAGATTTTTGGCAAGCCAAAAAGAAATCATAATAAAATTTAGAATTTTCTGAACTTTTAAATTTATGTTGGTACGACTGTTCCTTTTCACTACTACAAATAACATTTTTTCAATTATCTGTAAAGAAAACAACTATATACAATAATAACACTAAAAACATGATAATACAATTTATCTGTTTGGGCAACTAAACAGAAAGAAAAATGTAACATATTTTTATAACTAATCTACTAAAATTTTCAAAAAAGATTTTTTTTTTTTTTTTTTTTTTTTTCACACAAAAATAAAAATTTTTTTTATGGAAACGAACTGGACAACAAGTGTCTTAAATCAGAATTTAAGATTCTGTATGATTAAAGGGGTTATTTACTTTATGAAACAACTATTCTACTAAAATTTTCAAAAACATTTTTCATATAAAAATATACATAATTTTTATGGATTTTTATCCAAATATCACTTCTTCCCTTGAAGAAGTAAAAAATTTTCTTTTGTTTTGGACACTATTCATGATTTAATTTCAACATTTGTGGGTTGTTATATTTCCCAAGATTTGATACATGAACTATTTCAAAATTTTGTTTACTTCAATTTTTCTTTCTATTTCCTATTTTTTCGTCGATGTTAACCTGATAGTGTATGCACCCATTACCTAGTTCTATCTTCGAATCATTTGAAATGTTTGGCCTTTCTTTCTTTTTCCTGTACTTTTTGTTATTAACTTCTTGGTCATTCTTTCTTTTTCCTATTTTTCCTGTTCTTTTTATTTTTGTTACCCCTCACATTATTTTTTTCAAAATGTTTACTTTTACTGAAACATCTTAAACTTTTTTCAAAATGTTTACTTTTGTTGAAACATCTTAAACTTCTATTTTTTTTTTTCAAAATGTTTACTTTTATTGAAACATCTTAAACTTTCATTTTTTTTTTTTCACAATTTTTGACCTTAACATTATGAGAATTCTGTTGTCTAATGTGCAAGGATAAGTTGTCATTGTTAGAATTAGCAGAGATGATCAGTCTCTTACCAACTTGAGTAACAACTGGCCCGACACAATCAATAAACAAACAAAAATCTTTGCAAGTTTGCAACCCTACTAAAGCATACAGTAACTCAGTATCAAGTATAAAAAACTTAGCTGAGTTAACAATTTCGCCTATCGTAATAAGGGGAAACTCACACAATTTGTTAAGTGTGAAATGTCCTTTTGTTTGGGTAACATTTGATTTTTCACATTTTAATAGGAATATTTTGTTTTGACCAAGTCCGAAAAAGAAAAAGCCTTACAAATTTCTTTTAGTTTTGTTTTTGTTTGAAAAGCTGAAAAATTTTGAATTTTGTTTGCCGTCACAAATTTAATTGACGTTTGAAACACATTTATTTCCCTCAAAAACATTTTAAATGCACTAAAAAGAACAATATTATATTATATTTTTTAAAGAAAATAATATAAACATACGAAATGCAATCAATTCTTAAATATATTTCTCTATTAAATTTCATAATAAGAAATTTAGAGCACTTTCATATCTAATATCAATAAAATATTTAATCATAAGAATGAGAGAGAAAAATAAGAGGATAAAAAAAAATATATGTATCTGAATGAAATCCTTTCCATTTGCTACACTTTTCCTTGACCTTAATGATTGTGAAGAGAAGAAATAAACAAATTTTTCATTGCACTTCATGAATATTCATGATTAAGATTCGCGCACATTCACTTTTGTTTTCCTTTTTCACTCTTTTTTTTTTTCTTCACATAAGTCTTCGGGACTTCACACACGCGCACATATCACTTTTGTTTTCACAATTTGAGCACTACGGAATTGTAGGGTCATCGGTCATTTCCAGATTGGACACTGTAGGGTCATCTCGATCAACACTATGGGTTTCAGAGAGGCATGTGACGAGCTCGAGCCAACGTCAGCATTCTCACTGCGATGAGGTGTACAGGTAGTGAACTCAATCCTTTCTTCCTTCATTCTTTTTTTTTCACTGCAGAATAGGCAACTTTCATTCGTCCTTCGTCCCCCGGGATGAGGTTTTATCAACGTTGCAGTCAGCCGGAAAATAGATAACAAGGTTTCCTCAACAAGTAACATCCTGGCGTCTTGTAATAACAGAGCTTCAATAATGCAGTCATAAGCCATGTTACACACAAAATATCTTTATTAATGGTAGAAGGCTGGTATCGATAACAGTCCACATCCACACTCCGCAAGGGAGGGGGTGGACAAGACTTTGGACAATTCTGGAACAAATTACCAGGATCACAACATGATGGAAAAGCCATGCGAAAAGCATTGCTCTCGCTTTTATACTAACACAGATTTGAGTAAACAGGCACAGTCGTTGGCATTCTTGTATCCTTACGCATTAAGGAAAATCATTTCATGCTTCCTTATATGGAAGTAAAAGGGGGAGAGATTCTAAAAATAACTCAGTCGTATGTTATTAGCCTTGACTTCCCAAAATAGAATCTCTCTACGCTTATTCTTTAACAAAGACATTTTATTAAAAGGAAAGAGATTTAATTCTTTTATTAATACAAAAGTATTATACTTTTTGTATTACATATATATATATATATATATATATATATATATATATATTGCAAATTTTTAAAACAAACATGTTATGATTACATAACTATCCTCAATTACAAAAGTAGAATTCTACTAACACTTTTTAATTATTAATTGTTTTTAATTAATAATTAAAATTTACTAAATAATTAATGAATTATTGCTTAGTAATTAAGTTAATTAAATCAAGTAATAATTAAAATGTAATTTTTTACTAGAGTATGTCATAAAGCATCTCATAAGACATCTCATTCTCAAAAACTGTCTCCTTTTAACAATTAGTTATCATAAAAGGCTTAAAATTTTTTAAATAAAGCTTTCACTTTTTCCATATACTAGATGTAAATATTTTTAATAAAACAAAGCTGAATAATAAATTTTAGAACAACAAATAATTTAATAGTTCGTAATTTTTACGAAATTTAATAGCTTGTTTAAAATTATTTATTGAAAATATGTATACGCTGTGCTTTATCGTACATGACCTTTCCTGCAAATGAAATGTATGACTTTTTAATTATTAATGAAATCATTTCTGATTTTCTTTTTAATTTATTAGCTAAGTTTAAAAAAAATATACTAGCTAAAACACTTTTGCAAGAAAAAACAGCTTTTCTTATTATTTATGTGGCAGTTTCATATTATAACGCGTCTGAAAGATCCTCTTTCATATCTTGTTTAACTAAATCTTTTCACACTTATATGCTAAATATTTTTCTAAGTAGTCAAATGTGGATATATTTATACAATTAATCAAATAATAATAATAGAATATGCGTATCAAGGTTGCGAAATTTCCTTTTCTCCACACTTTTCCTCTCTATGTTGCCACGGTTTCGGCAAATGCAGCTCTTTTTCCACTCCAGTATATTAAAATTTCCTACTGATACGATCTTGAGTGAGCGAAAAGCTAGATTTGCCGAAACCATGGTAATGGAGAGTGGAAAATTGTAGAGGGGGGAAGTCGCCTATCTTTGGGACGCCTATTCTATTTACAAAGAGGGCTGGAAATTGTATTGAAAGTTGCAGATTGGGCCCAATTTTGATATCTGAAGATTTTATCCCTTTCATCTAAGTGAGCTTTAGCCTACTTCTTGAATTAACTGATGGATGGTAATCAAAAGGAAAGGGGTTGAAACTTAAATTTTATTATATAGGTAAGTCGGTGTTGTATCTGATTTATATATTTACGATGAGCCAAATCCAACAAACCAAATGCGATTGAACTAATTGCTCAAATGTCATGAAGAATTTGTATAACTTTGTATTCATTTTGGCTTTTTTATCTTAAATGTCCTTTAGTATATATGTTATCTAATTTATTTATTTGATAAACTCTTTGTTAGGAACGATCAGATGTTGAGTGGAAATTCGCAAGAAGTAAACTTTGGATGAGTTATTTTGAAGATGGATCAACAGTTCCACCTCCTTTCAACATTTTTCCTACTCCTAAATTTTTTAGAAGTTTTTTGTCTTGCAAGAAGAAACCAGCCTCTCATTCAGTTAAAGTAAAAATATGATAATTATTGTGAAGAACATATTTCACAATTTTAATTTAGTCAGTATCATTGCAAATTTAATCAGGGTTCGAAATTAATGTTTGCCTATCTGTCTGACATCATTAAAGTTTGTATCAAACCACCATTAAACAAATTGTCAGTTGTGCCCCTAACCAGTAAAGGAGTGATATGCTGTTTTGGTTTCTTTGAATTTTAATTTTCTGTTTTGGTTTTCACAACATTGCATATTTCTCCATAATTGTGAACGTTGCACATTCTTTGTATTGAAATTTTTCTTTGAACTTTTTTTTTCTTTAAATTAATTTACTTTTAAAAAAAAAGATTTAACGGAAGCATGTAAGGGGACTAGTGAAAATGCATGTGACCAGTAATATTTTTTAATTACCGATCCTTTGAATCAGTGATTAAATTTTCGTAATTTCTAAGCATGATTTTAATATATGGGACATTGTCATAAAAAGTCACTTTCAAACCCCCTACTGTACTATATGCTTATTTAGTAATTTATGTACATTCTTTTAAGCTGGAAAGTATCGCTAAAATATATTTGAATTAAACGATAAAAGTAAAATTTTCATTTTGCAGTTTTTAATTATTTTATGTAGCTAAAATTTATCTACATATAACTTCATCACTTGTCCCTAGTAATAAATTACAATAAAAAAAATTTCTCTGAAAATAGGCAATAAATTTTTAAATTTGTATTTTTCATATCCTAATAATTTTTAAATTTTTATTTTTCATATTTGTATTTTCAATATTCTAAGGAATATTGAAAAATCGTATTCAGAAAAAGAATTTAAAATTTAATTTTGGATAACATAAATATTTCCACAGCATAATTTTAAACCTCCAAAATTATCACAGAATTAAAGCTATTAAAAAAATTTTAATGATTTACAAATAGAAACATAGAAAAACATTGCAGCATGCTTAAAATTTAATCATAGAAACTTTAACCGTGGAATCCATTTTAATACATCAAAGAAATTATTATTTTGTTATATTTATCATTTGCTTATGGCTTAGTTTTAAAGTAAAATAAAATAAAATGATACCTAAAATGAATAATTTTAAGTTGTACATATTTGTATGTAATCGTTTTAATAGAATCATTTAAGCCTTACTAGCATTTTTAAATGTTAGTAAATTTGTCACTCTATTACTAATAAATAAAACGAGAGAATGATTCAAGAAAACTAGCTATTAAAAAATGACTATTGCTTAAAATATTTTTTCTTGTTCTTAGTGTAATTATAAATCAAAACATTATTAGAAATTGCAATTAACGTTCATTTTTTTTAAAAATCTCATGAACTTTAAAGTACAGTTTTTGGAAGAATGACCCTTATATATTTAAACTAAAATAATCAATAATCTGTTCTATCTTATTTTCGCCCACTGTCACGTTAGCTCTGTCTGTAATTCAATACGTTCTTTGTCAACAGGATAAGCTCCTTTCAATTTTGAATATGATCACAAATCTCAAGGTAATTGTGAGGGGAATCATTTTATTAAAAGACTTAACAGCACAAATTAGCTATTCGAAACTTGGTAGATACTGTTAGAAATTTCCAGGAAAAAATGGTTAAATAACAATTTATTTAATTGTTATTTTGCCATATTCAAACAAAACAGCTAAATGACCATAAATAAGAAGGTCATGAAACTCTTAACTGGGAAAAAATCGTTTATAACTGCTTTCACCTAATAGGGTTAAACAACCAGAATTTTATCGCCCCAACTAAGCCCGCCTAATGAAGCCACTTAACTCCTTGCAACTACGTACATATTATAGCCGAGAGGGCTAATCTGTCAGTCTCGTGACCGACAGAGTTGATGTTCCAGTACCAGCGTTGACACTACAATATTTCCTGCATTCCCTTCCACACATAAAGAGTTTCAAGTGTCCTGCACTCTTCAATGTCCATTATCTAACGAAAAGCCTAACTCCTATGTCAAGTTAAAATTCTTTTCTTATGGTTTTGAAACCATGCTAGCTGTAAATGGTTAAAAAAATCCTATAGTTTTTAGGTCATAGTTTTATAGCTATACTATAGTTGTAAACAATTTCAAAAACGTCAAGGTAAAAAAATGTTCTTCGCCTTAAACTTTATGGTTAATCGGGTGGACAAACTGCTGCCGATTATTTTACCATCATTTTAGAATGAAAATTAATTAGAATGAAATATAACAGTGTATTGATCACGCAATTATTTTTATGAAGGAAGATTGGCTTAAGTATTTGTTTGGTAAGTAAGTATTAGTATTGGTAAGAATTAGTTCTATCATACTTAGCATATTCTTTAATTCAAAATTCCTTTGCGTTATAGAAACAATTCTTTTAATGCCTGTTACGGAATTAACATGGAATTTAATACTTAGTTGAAAATGTTATTCATTGATAAATACAAACATTTATACCTCTTTACATTATTGTAAAAAGAAGTTAGTCTAACATCATAAAATATAGTATGTATGTTAAATCATAGAATTTTATGCATAATTCAATATTTTATTATTTTTAGATAGCTGAAATTTCTTCGGAAAGTCATCCCAAAAATAAATTGATCCGATATAAAGATTAAAATAGTGTGAATTTAAAACCAGTTGAACACATAACTTAACTCACAAAAGTATTGATAAAGTATTAAAATAAGAATTATTTTCATTTAATTCACAGGTTAAATATTTTATAGCATTTAGTATCACACACATTCTATTACTTTGCATGATACAAATATAAAACTCTTTTTCTACTTTTAGTTACTAATATAGTTTGTAAATAATAAAGAAAGTTATATAGTAAAATACACTTGCTGTAAATTATGTGTGCAATATTTTCGAAATAATCTTTTCAAAAATTTTGATTAAATTTGTCCTATTTTCGATTTAAGAGTTAAACTTAAGAAAATGATAATCGCGTATGTTCTGCTCAAAAAATTTCAAATACCACAGACAGAAATTAATTAAATGCCTTACAACTGCTTTAAAAATGCATTCTTTTAAACTATAATATTTTTAAAAATCCAATTTACTTTTCTTTTTTTTTTTCAGTTCAAAGAAGGACTTGAAAGAGATGCAGTGTACAGGGTGAGAAAGTTTTTGATGAAATATTTTTATTTTATTTTAACCTTGCCTTCCATAGAAGTGTCAATGGATTTCTCACTCAATACATTGTTTTTAATGGTTGCAAAGTAATTAAGAAATTCGAAATTAATATTAAATGGATCCCTGAAAAATCCCTAATGTTTTGTTTTAAATCATATTCTAAAGTTATTCAAAGATTATGATTATACAGGCTATAACTTACTATAAAAGAGGAGAAAAAACTGGATGTAAAATTAATTCCTTTTCCAGCTTGTTTTGGTGAAAAGCAAAATATCTATGACTACTAAGAGTTATGGATACCCCTGGAGAACAAATTTTTTGCTGCATTTGTACAAATACTTGATCTTGTCTAACTTGAATGTGGGGATTGCAAAGTTCTGAATAGTTTTGCTTCTAAGACAACAGTGCATTTTTTGTCGAAATATTCAGGTTTACAAAGTTAAATAGAACAAGGAGTTGCATAAATGTTCCGATAATTTTCTAGGGGAATTAGGGTACATCATCAGGATTGAAATTGCGTCGGAAATTATGCCCGGAAATGTCGTCGTACGCAATTAGGGGTGCTTCCCTATTATGACCTGTTTTGAAGCACACGAAGATACAGTTTATAATAGAGAAGAGCCCTTGTGGCATATGATGGTATTTCCGGACATGAGTTCTTATGCAATTTTAATCCTGATGCTGTACATTAATTCCTCCAGAAGTTTATGGTAATATTTACGTGACACCTTGTTATATATAACGTTTTAAAACTTGTACATTTAGACAAAAATTGACAAAAAAATGTCATATTAAAAAAAAACTGTAGTTAAGAGATAAAATTTGATGCAGCAAAAAAATTTAAAAATAAATAAATAAAGTTGTTTTTTAGTATAATTATAACACAAACTGAATTTGTATATGAAATATATTATAAATGCGGGTTTTTTAAAAAGTAAAGAGAAAGCAAAAATTATTAATGCTTCACTTTTCTCAACTACAAACTCTTTTTTCACGTAGTATCTCTATATATCTGTTATAACTATTTATAAGTCGTGTTGGTCATGGATTGGTCAATCAGTTTATTCAAGAAGCTCCTTTGTAGAATGCATGGATATATTTCTCTAACACTTTTTGACTAAAAGTGAAACAGAGATTGAATTTGTTTCTTTTTAGATCCGAAACGTTTCCAATTATTTAATATTTTAATCATATGAATTGAAGAAGTATTTTGAAAATGCGTAGAGCTGATAAACTCGCAAAAGAAAAGAAAAAAAACCCAAGTGTAACTTTAAAAGACGTTTGATAAATTTTAAAGTAGTGTTAATTGGGGATAATATTAGATAAAAGTCTATGCTTTTACTGATTTGCTTATATAATAATTTGCTTATATAATTAATCAGTCTAATTTTTGGGCCACACTAAGAATTCTGCAATTTATAATTTTGCTTTGTCTAACTGCAAAGATTGCTTGTCTATATTACAGTCTTAACTATTAATATTATTATTTTTAAATTCACTCTCTTTTTGCTGGGGATGTTTTGGCGACACTTTTAGATTCTTTGGGAAACTTTGGCTACATTTTGCTTTCAGAAACTATCGAAGATGTTAGTTTCTTCATATCTCAAATAAAAATGCCAAAAGCTGTCACTATCATGTCCGTTAACATTATTACCGTGCTTTTAAAACTATTGACAATGTCACATTTAATTTTAAGACTATTTTTTGTTAAATTAAAACAAAATGGAAGTTAGTATAATATTTATTCTTAATATCATCCTAAAGTCTTTAACCAGTAAAATTAAAATGCATTAATTGTCTCCCTAAGACATCATTACCATTCTTTCAAAACACCATGGTAATAATATTTTAATGTTAGTTTTATATAGGACTCAATTATGAAAAAACCTATCTCAATATTTATTTTTGAATATTGTTCTAAAGCTCTTTATAAATCTTTCATAAAATTTAAATTTATTAATTATGTTATGTTACAGATAAAACAAATTTAATACTTATTCTAAATGTAGTCTCTAAGCAGTATTAGTAGTATTTGTCATTCAGCAAACTTGAATTTACTTATTATTTATTTCAGTAACAATGAACTTTGTTACGATACATAATAAATACGTTGAGTATGATTTTGCAACAAAAACAACAAAATAATATAACTTTTATTAACTTTAACTAATGAAAATTGAGTCTGCTTTTCAAAATACGTAGTCTTGTATTTTTATCACTTTGATAATTTTGACAGCGTAGTCTAATAGGGAGATACAGAAGGGGGGGGGGGATGTAGCTATAACAGATATTCGGAGGAAGAAATTTTAACTCAGTATATAGAATTTTTTCTTACTTTCCTAAACTTCAAAAAATAATAAACATAGAAAAATGAAATTTACCTCTATAATTCCTCCATTCTTTCTTCAATAAAGATTCAAATATTGAAGTTTGAAACTTAGGACAACTTTCTACAACTATTAATATTGAAATCTATCTTCAATTTTTAATACTGATATTTGTCATTTTTAACTAGTGAGTTGTACTAGAGAATAGTACTTGAAAAGAATTCTCTTCAAGTCATCAAAACAGTCATGACTGACTTTTATAATTAACATTGTTTGCCCAAGTACACAAAATTTCCTATTATCTGACAATTACCCGCAAGTGTACTGAAATTAAATTTTATTTTTTGTCATTACCAGGATATTAACCAGCATATGATTAGCAAACAATAACATTATACTTGAACAACATCTTTCCAGACTATCACTTCTGTTTACAAACAAACAATATATTCTTATCATAAAGTTATTCAGATAATACCTTTATATACCGTTCCTTCATTATATTAAACATCAGTAAATAAACAATTGAAAATAATTCTAAAGAATTTAAATTATGAAAAGAATAAAGGAAGATTCCCACTGAATAACCTACATTCAAGTAAATATAGTGATAGTCAACAAACAGTTTCTAAAGCTTCTTCAAGAAAAAGGCCATTAGCCTATTTCCTTTTAAGCATTAAATTCCTGAAAGTAAATAATTAAAAGATAAATGTAGTAGTTTTGAATGTCATAGTGGGAGTAGTTTTGTTTAACTTTGAAATATTTACAACGCTATTCATAATGAATATGCGCAACTGCTCTTGCTCCTTCAACTTAACACAAATATGCATTTTTCATGGGAAATGAATAGCTTAGGATAAACAACTCTTTTTAGATTTATATGTCTGGATATCTCATTTAACTTTTTTTTTACAGTTTAAGTGGAAATATTAGTAAGTTAAGTGCCACAAATATGACTTTTTTTTTATTAAATTTTAACATAACAATGGAGTGTGTTGTATCTTGGACCGATTTAAACCTTATATATTTTTTGTTTCGCAAAATTTCTATGTAGAATAATGTAAAAATAATTCGCATGATAACAATTATAATTAAAAAAAAACAAGTTCCTTCAAATAATCGAAATTATTTCTCCGCTTAATAATATAAAACAATAGTTTTCTTATACAAACAAGTTGTTAAAATTAGTTACAGATTAAATCAATATAGGAAATATTTTCTGTTTCAGACTGTGATGAAGTGCTTGATTAGACGTTATGTGACAACTCAACAAAGAAAAGCTGAAGAAACGGGTGTTACTGAAGATGATGTTAATGAAGTAAAACAAGCTGTAACCAGTTTCAGGAGTGAATTATTTTCTATTTTAAAAACTAATGGAATGAAGGGAGTCAATAGTGCTTCTGAAGTCAGTAAGTAAAAATAATACTTTTGAAATGTACTTGTAAATTACTTAAACTAAATTTGTCCAATTTTACTCGAAGAAAATATCCTAGAATTTGTCTTCACGAATACTTTCTTTTTTTTTAAAAAAAAAAAAAAAAAAAAAAAAAGAATTTACACCAAGCAGTTTTTTGCAACAGAATTTGTTTTCTTCTAAAATATATAACTAGTTAATATAAACAGATCATTATTGTTTTTAATTATCAGATTTTGAGTCTCGAAATTATAAAGAAATTATAAAAGTTCTTCATCATGAAGATTTTATAATTATTTCTCGATTCTTTTTATAATTAAATTTATTAAAATTACTATAAAAAACTATTATATTAATTTAATTTTACAATAAAAATAAGTAGTCACTTTACAACTGTCTGAAAGTTTAAAAATGTAAACTCTACATATTTTAAATAACTAATTTGATGCATTACAATTTAACCAGATTAGGTATCCCAGAATTTAAGTTTAAAAATTATTCCGTGTCATTGATTACATTACATTTGCATAATTTTTTTTAACCGTACTAACTTATTTACAATTGGATAAGAGATATTTTTCCACTTTGACAACATGAATGTATTAATATTTTATTTTATAACCGCCGTTGAACAGCCGAACCAATTTTTTGGGTTTACGACTATTAATGTTCACTTCAGTAGCCTTGTAATTTTGAACCCAATCCAGAAGACAAGGGAACTCCTAGATCAAATATTGGGAGAAATTTGCCTTTGTGGAGAAATTTTTGCTGAAACTAACCCGCATTTGCCTTACACGGAGAGGAAGAACGTATTAATATTGTTCTTTCCGGTCATTCATCATTTTGCAGTGCACACGCTCGTAGAATGATATTATCTTGTTGGAATATACAGCTCGCCCTATAACACCCAAACAATATTACCCTGAAAATTTTGTTGGTTGTCGAGGACATATTGGAAAAATGAATATTAGATCATCAGGTTAAGCCCAAAAGAAGTTTAAGCAATCACAGGGCTATCATGCTTGAAGATAATAAAGCATCTTATTTCATTGAATAAATTATGATTATAATAATATTAGTACTAAATAAATTTATTTTCACAAAAAATGTACAAAACTCTATTCTTTTTTCTGCGGCATATTTTACTTTTAGTCCATTTAAAAAGCGTTTTTTAATGCATTGATTTTTGTTATTTTTATGTGCATGGTCGGTTTTAATATGAATCGTGCAATATTTGTAAGTATATAATGATACACAAGTTGATAAATTCGTGATTCTTTATTTTATCAGCTTTATTTGATTTACTTTTTGCTCAACGTGCAATTTATGGTATGAAATAAGAATTATTATGAAGTATTATGGTAGGAAATTATAATGGTATGAAATTATTATGCTATGAAATTATTCTGGTATGAAATAACTTATTTTTTAACATTTTTCATATTTCAGGAATCACATTCTGAATTTTCATTGAAAACTATTTAATTGAAAACCCATTTGATCGCGATAACATTTGATTAAGGTTTTCGATATAACAAGGCTAGTTAGACACAATTCTTGGAGAAAAATTGTTAATGTTTTATCACCATATTGAAGCGTAGAAATGCCTTCAAAGTTTGTGAAACACAAAGCATTTCCATAAATACACAAAAAAAGCATATAAATCATATATTATTTACAGTCCCTGCTAAGATTATTAGACGCACTATAAGATTCTTTGTAAAATCTAAATTATCAGGTGATACTATAGAACTTCATGGTTTTTACGCGGATGTAACCTACTTGCACTTGTTTACGTTCGTGTATCAGTTGGTTAGCATTGTAATGCAATACGTAGAAAAAAAAATACAAATAGGAAGTATATAAAAAATCTCCTGAATAAAAACCCATTACATGTATGTTTAAATATAAAAGTAATGCATATAAACTCGTGCAAAACAGGTAATTATTAAAAAACTACAGTGTATCTAATAATTTTGTCTAATTATTGTAATATACTAATATAATACCTGATATAATAAATATTTTATATTTATATAATATATCGTCGAATGTATCCAATCGTCGAATTTATATTATATATCGTTTAATTTAACCAATTGTTTCACGAACGTAAACTAGTGCAATCCGGTTTAATTGTCGTAAAAACAATAAAGATGTATAGTATCACCTGATGATTAAGATTTTACATAGAATCTTATAGTGCGTCTAATAATTTGGGCAGGGACTGTAAGAGTTTGTGTTTATATGAGTGATTTTTGTCAACAAAATTAATCGTTTTTTATGTCATTTTGTAATAATTTTGTTACTTTTATCAACATTTATATACAGAACTTCATTTCTCTAATTTCAGTGAGCAGAAAAGAACGATTAAGAGAACGTCGCCTTTTAAAAGACTTCAACATCGATTTAGTTGAATCCGTAATGGAAGCATTCATAAAAGACAACAGCCGTAAAACCAAATTCAGTTTGATTCGTCGACTTACAACGGGTAAACGAGAAAAGGCAAAGAAGAACTGGAACGCTATCGTTGATGCTGCTCGTGCAAAACAAAACCACATTGGGAGGACTACAGCGCACAGTGGAAGTTTGAAAGAACTAAGAGAAAAGGTTTTTAAAGAAGAAGAAATGTCAACAGCAAGAGGTGTTCAGAGATTTGCGGCAGCAGCAAGACGAGTTGTCCGTGATAAAGTACGACGAAGAGATTATGATAGTGTTAGTAGCATTGAATCTATTGAAGAAGAAGTTCCCGGAACATTTTCTGCCAGCGTTACACCTCGAAATTCAATGCCTGATGACACCAGTAGCAAATTGTACCATCCACGAAAAGAAACCCTAAGCAGAGGGGATAGTGCATATATTGACATGGATACTGACGTTAGCTCATCGTCTGTCTTTTCTAAGAGTGAAGTTCCAACGAAAGAAAGTTCTAAAGTTCAAACTTTAATATCAGCTTTTGATTCGAACATTAACGATGATGTAAAATCCTCCCCTCGAAGGCATTCGGCACCTGAAGCAAATGAAAGAATGAATTTATCGAAATATTTAACTCAAAGAAGAAATGCGCATGCTTTTACTGAATTAGACGAAAATGTTGGATGGTTATAAAGCTCTTTAGAAATTTGGAAAAAAAAGTGACAACAATTTTTCTGAACTTCTTTGAAAAATTCAAGTAAAAAGATAATAACATCAGTCGTTTTAAAAAAACTGAATTGCAGCATTTTATTGTTTTATTCTCATTGTCAAGAAGTGGTTTAAACTATATATTAGAACGTCTTTAAAAAATTTTTACTCGTCAATTCTTTTCTTGAACTTTTGATATTTTTTTTTCTGTTTTCATATAATTGTTTATATTTTTCTCAATTCACAAAAACAATAGAAACTAGATTAAACTTTAAAGAACAGTACAGTGATTTTAATTTAAAATGGTCCAGACTTGAAATAGGTTCTCGCACAAAAATCTGATAACTAAAATATAATACTGAATTCTCTTAAATCAATGAACAAAAATTACAGAATACCGCCTTATTGTTATCGGTATGATATATAAATGCAATTAGCAATTTTTTTTCATTTTTCAAGTGTCTGCTTGAGTTATTATTTTATGAAACTTCGAAAGTTCAAATAGTTTCGGTCACCTGGACTCATAATAAATTGTGCTAATTATCAATTGACGTGCAGTGGGTCATAAACTAAAAGCTATCACTCTATAGATCAGATCATATAAAGATCACATTGAAAGTATTTTTTTAATATTTCGAATCTAAACTTCTTATTAAGGAAAAAATTAATAAAATTTTAAATAATTGGGTACAAAACATGAAACTTTCAATATTTTTTAAGCCAGTAAAAAAAAAAAAAATTCGTTTTGAACATAACATACAGAGGAAGGAAAGTTTGAGAAATTCAATAAAACTTCCTTTTTAGGCACTTTTAATAGTGTTTTTCAATAAATTTCTGTTGGTTAAATTGAGATGGAACTCCAAATTTTCCTAGTAATATTTTTATTTGTTGTATCTGACCAAAATAAAAAATTCAATAATTGTTTTTTCCGTTTTGTTGTGTCTATCTGTTCATGAATCAAAATAAATCAAGTTCTAAAATTAAAACTATAATAAAATTCAACCGTATTAGCCCGATTCATTTTTTCCCATTAGCTTCAAACTTTAAAAGTCTATATACGAAACGTGTTAATCCTATTAGAATCAGTTACCTGATTACTAGGCTTAGTTGACCATTTATCATGTAACAAAAAAGTTTTTCCACGAAGTAAGGTAATTCAATGTTTCTATTTTTATTTTTTTTTTATTTATTATTTCAGTCTTTTTATAATGGGTATAAATAGCCTAATATATTTCTTACTAAATAATTACAAAATCCAATTTATTACTAACAATATTAACAGTTTTTGAACGTTTATCCCATAGCCCTAATAATATTTTTTCAGGGATGGAAGAAGATTGCTACCATAGGGTGAGCACTTTCGTTAACTATTTATTATTTTGTAGTTATTGACTATATTATTAGTCTATATTATTTTGTAGTTATTGACAGCAAGCGCTTCCTGATGGCTGTTTTGTATACTTAATGGAGTTTTAATATCTCCCCCAACTGCAGCATTTTTATTATTAGGACAAAAGAGATTTGAAGAACATTCTTAAAAATTTTCGCAACATCAGTTCCAGATCTTTCCACACATAAGATCCACAAAAAATTTTTAAAAAGTTTATTTTAAACACTTTAAAGAAAATATTAAAAATAAATAAATAAACAAACTAAAATTGGACCATAATTGTGTTAAATTACGGTGATTACTAAAAAAACTGTATTGATGAATTTAAATTTATAAAGGAGAAATTCTGGAGTTGCTGGAAATAAAAAAATTTTCACGAGTCCTCTTTTTCTGCTTGTATGTTACATTTGAAAATTTCTTTATCTTGCTAATATCGCTTCTTTGATTTTGCTTAAATCATCACGTCTAAAGGCCAACTCAACAACATTTTGTTGTTATTTAATGTTAGAATCTTTTATTTGATTTAGTTTTTCGGACTATCTTTAATAATTTTATTCAAATTCGTCTTGTTAGTTATTTTTATATTGTATTTAAATCATATACTTTATTTCATTTTTACTTGTAGGTCAAAAATATAAAACTAAGAAGAGAATTAACCACATCTTAGTGATTACGAATCAATATTATTAAAATTTTACACACACACTAGACTTTATTTTTATGGTCACTTTTAATTAGCTTAACTAAAGAGTCAATTCAACTTTTTATTAATGATTGTTTCGCTTCAAATTTTTACATGATTTAATTAAAAAAATTTTATTCGTTTTATTAAGTGAAGTTGCTATAAAATTAGTATCCTGTATCTCATATGTTTTATATTGTAAATTCTCCTTTCACCGTAAGTTTATCGTACTGCTTCACATAGTTTATAAAAAATAATATAGATAGCTCTTGTTTATAAATTAATCTAAGTAAATGGAATATAATTAATAGATGTAAATAGATATTTAAGAACAAAAAGTTCATGATAAATTAAAATAGAACATTTTCTTAATGAGTTTTGTATTTGCTATCACATTTAACAAATTAAAAAAAAAAAAAATCTAAAACAATACTGCTGTAACAATACAAGCGAAATTTTAAAACAATATTATTTGATATAATTTTGAATAAAAATTATACAAGGTAAAAATGTTTCCATGTTAGTCAATATTAAAAAAATTGGTTGAATTCTAGGAAAATAATCAATTAAA
This sequence comes from Parasteatoda lunata, assembly GCA_949128135.1. Classification (NCBI taxonomy): domain Eukaryota; kingdom Metazoa; phylum Arthropoda; class Arachnida; order Araneae; family Theridiidae; genus Parasteatoda; species Parasteatoda lunata. The sequence goes on from OX421980.1 coordinate 26,008,564, forward strand.
ATTATTTGTAATTTTTAATAAAAGTTTTAACTTTAAAATTGTTAAATATTGCAAAATAATGAAAAAAAAAATGAAAATGCAAGTAGCAACATGCTTTAAAAGCTAATAAAAAATTAAAGAAGACTAATGACTAATTTAAAAAACTCGTTATATGCATGGGAATGCATTACATTCATTAGTTTCTAAGAAAATGTAAATTTTAATTAATCATTTATCCATTGGGGTAGATTGTATATTTCAAACTTGTACTTATGTTTTTAACAACACACTGAAATAATCTATAACTAAAAAAATATAACTGAAATTATCTCAACATTCAACAAAATAAAATTACAACTACTAAGTGACCTACCTTAGATCAAGATTGCAAAAACTTATTGGGATGGCCTTGGCTTGTCATAGGCTGTAGTACCCAAGAAAAAGAAGAAAAAGAAATGACCTACCTAAATTTTAATTTTAATATGCGATTGAAATTCAAATTACTTATCAAGCAAATAAATATTGATTCCAAATTTATATTAGTGAACTTATAGGTTTAGTTAGTTTTAAAATCTTTACAAACAACTGTCTTTCCATGCGTTTATAGTATATATTACATTCTATAGAAACATCATTCATTTATTTATTGCACGAGTTTTAAATGAGTTTGTAGTTAGAAACTCAATTTATTATAAAAACAGGTTTGTAGAAAATCAAATTTTTCATAAAAAGACGTTTCTATATCTCGTTTTGTTATTTGATTAATAGTTATGATCATCACAAATTAATTTATGTATCAATTATTAATCTGAAATCTTTTCAGATAATATAGTTTCTTTTTTGCGTCAAATAAAATTTTTTTACTCCTAATTCCATATATTTTAAGTAATATCGGATAAACAGGTGTTTGATTATTTTTATCTAAATGTCTAAAATATTTAGTATAATAAATGTTTAGTAATCAAAATATTTTTTAAATTTTTTTAATGTTTCAAACTTTATACTAAAATAATTCTTAAATAGTTCACTAAAATTTTAATTTTATCAAGTAAATAAAATTAATACTTATATCAAATAAACTATATAAATTTAAATTTCATGCACAGTGCCATTAAGTTTATTATGGTTAAAGATATCTACAAATAACTAAGTTAACTTGTTTATAGAAATTACATTTAAAGTTCTTTTTTTTTTTTTTTTGCCTAAATGTATTCAGACAAATGTTTTATTAATAATAAGTAATATCAGGATTTTTTTTAATTTTATTTAGCAATATTTTAAAATTTTAACAACTAGTTTAGGACTATTATTACGTAGAATCTTTGCACTTGTCTGTACATCACAATAGCTAGTCAATTTTTCAACTGTTTTCTACAGAATTAATTTTGAACGAAGCTTTACAGAATATAGTCACCCTTCATTCAAAAGATACAATTCTATATTCTTTATTATATACAACGTATCAATCAATATTTCAGTTTAAATTTAATTTGGAAGAAAGGAATATATCCTATCTGAATTCATATCTTCAATATAATAGGAAGGGTTTTTGTGGTTAATAACATTCATCAGATTTGAAACTTTTAGCACCACCATTTATCTTCATCGATCTTGTTGTAGATGATGCGGATTTATTCAGCGTCGAATCTCTTCTGTTTAATCAAAATCTCGATGTTTCGGTCTTTTAATGTGGGAAAATCCTTCTTCAGTCACGTGACTTCTATTCACCAATGCAGTTAGTCGACCCCTCTGGATCAAGGGATTAACTTTCAACATTTCACCGGAATATCAATTACCATTTCACCCTCTTCGTATTTGAATGACAATAGATACCTTATGAAATAACGGGACTCAGGCATTAGATTTTTATTTCTCAATTTGTAATAAGTAACGAAAAAATTTCTTAGAATATAATATATTTGCAATTGTAGAATTAATTAAGTCCAGTATAGTACAATATTTTGTTACTTTTACAGGAATAAGACAGTTGAACATTTAAAAAATATTTCAAATCAGAGAACGAATAAAAATCATACACGTATTTGGCTTGTGAAAAAATTAGTGTACCTCTGTCTTGTAAGGAAACAAGCATTATTTCTCCAAAACGGTACTTAATCAGGACAAAAGCTTCAAAAGAATATATATATTTTTTAAATGAAACTAATTAAACCTCGATTCCGGACTACTTAAAAAATATTTACATTTCTGCATAATTTGACAATCTACTTTCCTGTGTATTTTCTGATTATAAAAACATTTTCTTCAAAGCATAAGAAGCTCATAGATACGAGGTAGTCATATTTTTTAAATAAAATGGAAGAATTATCAAATCTGCAAGTCTGAAAATTGTTGCTTTGTGTACTCAAAGTATAAGCCAAAACTCAAAGATACGCTAGAAAATAAATTTTAAAAAGTCGCTTAGGAACCAATAAAGAGCTACTTTGAAGAAACACGGTTTAAATTCGAGAAATTTTAAATGGCGTTAGTCTCCAAATCTGATTATGCGTTGCAGTATATTAGGTTGAAATAAAAATAAAAATAATACCGTGGATTGAATTCACCAATTATTAAGACGCAAAAATAATATTTTTAAATAACAGCAAAACAATGTCGATAATATATAAGGTTCATCATAAGTATTGTTCTTGATAAAAAAAAATTCGAAACTTGTGAAATATGAAGTAAATAAACATGCAAAAAAGGGGGCGCTAATTAATATTTAATCAAGGAGAATACAAAAGCTCTATCAATATCTAACGAAAATCACCATTGACAAAGATAAGACTTAAAACTACAAAAACTGTTTGATTGTCGAAGTGTAAAAAGGTGATTATTATAAACGCCTTTAAGTTCTATCCGGCAATCTATTGGTTTAAATTGGTTTAAATGTTTTTCATCTTGATTTTCTTTCAAAGTTGTTCGGAAGATTTTGTCTCCTTATAATTGTCTTTTCCCAATTCAAAATTTTTGATGGTTTTTCATTAATGGACCAACATAATTTTTATGTTAACCAACAATAATTCCATCATGAGCCATTTCCTTTTTTGATGGTAACCAACATAAGCAACCATCACCACAGTGTAGGAATTTGGATTGATTTATGATAGTACAACATAGGAATAGTTACTTGTTGTCATGGTTTGTTCATGTTGAAACATCAGAAATTTTAATCATAGTTTCTTAGAAATCAAATGTTGAAAATATCATGAACAATCGTCACTCCGATGTAAGAATTCGGACTGATAAATGATGGTCCAACATAAAAAAAAAATTGTTTTGATGGTATATTCCTGAGAACCAACAACAATTCCAATAAAACCATCATGGAAATGAACCATCGTTGTCAATCAGTTTTAAGAACCATCATGGACCATCACGTATCATCATGGATTGTTGGTCCATGAGAATCAAACTTCTCTTGATAGCTTACCATCATAGTATCAGAGTAGAGTCATGGATTGAGGGAAGTTTGTAGGCATATCAAAAACCATGAACGCATAATGGAAAATGTTGGATGATGGCGACCATCAAATGATGTTAAACCATCATGAATCGCACTGAAACCAACATAAACCATTAAAATTTTGACTTGGGTTGTGACTTCTCGCATACATTTTATTTTATTCTTTATTTCATTTTCAACATGGATTGTAATATCGATATATATATATATATATATATATATATATATATATATAGGATTAAGGGTGGTCATGTCATCATAAAGGACCCCATATGCTCGGAAATATTTCTGTTATAGAGTGACACTTTTTAAGTGACAAACTTTTTGTAGGGAATGACTTTTTCATCATCTAATTTTATCTCAAACACGTTGCATTTCATTAATACTTCCAATTTCTTGATTATGGCTCCCAACTGCTAACTTTGCCTAAGTTCTATACCATATATATATATATATATATTTAAAAAAAAAATTCAGAATATAGAAGTATAATGGCAGATTTTAAAGAGGAGGAAATTTGATAAGATTAAATATTGAAAAGATAAAAAATAGCCTTATTTACTTTCATTTAAATCAAATGAAGCAGGTGTAGTGAACCATTTTTTTTCCCAATTGTTCCTATACCTTTTTAAACCTTTTCAATGTCCTATTTTAGGACACAATACTTTAACAACTTGTTTGCGAAATATTTCAAAATGTCACGAAATGTCAAACGTGTCATCTTTATCCGATTATATTCTATTAAAAAGTTTACAGAAACACTCAAGACGTGCATAAATTTACTTCCTAATAGATTTATAACGCAGGTGGGATATGAAAAAAATGGATCGAGAACTCTATAGAGACCGTTTACATAAATAAATTCAGTCTTTAATGGAAAATGTAAAAGGCACGGTGTCACCGACTCTATTTAATTCCAGAGATTACAAGTAAACTCATTTGTTATGCCATGGTAAATCCCTTCCCCAGGCAAATCATTCACTGAGCCCTCACCCACAAATCTTGCTATGCACGTGTGAGGGTTTCTTTCTTCAATAATGCGACAATCCATATGCCCCGAACAATACTGGGTCACCCCCTCCATCGAGATTTTAATAACACTTTTGCCCCTGATATACTTCATTGTTATCTTCTTGAAAATGTGTAATCCATCCTTCATCGTGAACTTTTTTGATTACTAAAAACAGAGAAGGATTTAAATTATGCAGTTTTTCCCTTTTTCTAAAGTGGTGTTTTGAAGTCATGCCTTTATTATTTTTGGAACTATACTTTTTTGTAATACCGATTTCAAGATAGATTTATTTGCATGAAAATGAAAGCTGTTTTCAATGTTTTTATACATATTTTTGTATCAAAGTTATAAATGATGTTAATAACACAAGTAGTTATTTGTCCCATTTAGGGGTGAGGAATCATAATGATATTTTTAATATATATGCTAACTCAATATTTTTCATATAAATTTAGATAACTTAAATCTATCATTCTTATATAATCTTGCTGAAATGTGAGTTTAAACTTCTAGGTGCCAAATTGTGAGTTTTAAGCTATTGAAACGGATTGTTATTATACATTACAAGCGTTTTAGAAGATTAAAATGTTTAAAAAATGGCAAAATGCCATTTTAAAGAAAAATTGCAAATTATATGAGAAAAAAAGTATGGTTTAAACTACCAGAATATGGTAAAATTGACCATGCTTCTGTCTCTATAGGGTCACCAAGAACCTCCGTAATTTTTACCGAAGCGCTTTATTAGTGATTTTGGTAAAATTAACAATAAAATATATTTTTATAATATGAGATAAAATTTGGTTAATTTATCATGATGTGTAAAATCGGGGTTAAAAATATTTATTCAGTTAAATTTACTTTTCAGTTTAGTATTTTTACTAAATGTATGGTAATAAGAATTATAATTCTGAGAACCAGAATTCTGATAAACCATTGCCATATGAATAGAAAAATTATTAAATGAATGGGTTAAATACCTTATATTTTGGTTTTATTAACTAGAATTATGTTGCATTTTTTTAATCAGAAATGTCATTACCATACAGTACAGTCATTTTACCAGAATTTGTTTCTCCGTCTGAGTTTTTTAAGGATAACTTTAACCTCATATTCAACCCTCGATGTTTTGTAGTAAATAATATTAAGCTTAAACGTGTTTTTCATTAATATTTCTAAATTCATATTCAAATTCTTTTTTTAGCAAAGATATTTAGTTCTTCAACTAATCTACCTCCCACATAAATAAATAAATAAATATGAAACATACATTTGTATTGTATCAAGCACTTAACATTTATATATAATTTTATATAATACATTCAATACTATTATCAGTATCTGCAACTGATGCAATAGCTTATTTAATATTCCATTTTATGTGCCAACAGGGACTTATTAATTACAAATAACAAGCTTTTCCCACGGTTTCGATTGACGTAAACTAAGCTGCAGAAAACAATTTTTGGAAAAAAAATAGAAGAAAGCTCTGTGTAGGAGAATAAGTGGATTATGTACCCCCTGTTTGAATTGTATTGCAAAAGCGAGACTCGGCACTCTTCAATAAAAGAACACGTGGCTATCCCAACCTAAAGTAATTCTTTGAATTGCCGTTTAGAGCTCTTCAATCATCATTCAACTACTTTTTCGGGTCAATCATTCGTAACGGACGACATTTATCGTCATTCAATTTCCTCATAGATTGAAAAATATGAAAGATTTTTATGGATTTTCAGCCACTTATGATGCCTTTCTCTGGTGGGAAATAAAAAAATAAAAAAATAAATCTAAGACGATAGTGGCTGTTATATTTTGTTCTTTATGTAATGAAGTTATGTAATGAAGGAAGTTATGCAATGTTAAATTAATTTAAAATTTTGAAAAAAGTGAAAGGAAAATTATTAATACTCATGCTATCATTTATGCGCTGCTCAAAAAAATTAAGGATGCACATGGATTTAACGAAATTAGACTAATATTTTTTCTGAAAATTGAGGAAAAACAAAACATCCATGGTATTAAGTATGGCGGAAAATAGAAGTAAATTTCATATGCAAATCAACGTTCTTGACGGCAAATGCCAGAAAAAGGATATAAGTTCAGAAATCTTGATTTTGCAGAAGCTGATGCCTTTCGTTATCTCAGTGGTGAAATTCAACCTTTCGACTTTTGTTCTGAAGGAAGGTTACTTGAAATTGTCACGACAACGTGATCTACCATAATCCATGGTTTGGCGTGTCATAGGTTGACTTGAATCTGGGCAAACACACAGAAGTGTAGGGGATGATGTTGAAGTGGCAAGAAGTGTCATTGCAAGACTCTGGAATGTATTCCATAAAACAGGGCATGTCCGATGTCATCCAGGACAAAATCGTCAACGTGCAACCATACCAAATAATGGCCGATATATCAAAGGAACTTGTGCATATTAAAGCGTAGTACTACTTACAAACCATGGAAAAATTTGACTTTTTTGTCTTAAATAATGGTTTAAACCCTTTAGAACAATAATTAATTATTTTCAAGGTGTTAGAATTCAATAACCATAGAATATTTTTTCTGAAGCAATTCAAAAATTTTACCTAAAATTAATAAATTTAACTTTTGAATTGTCATATGGTAATAAATTTTAAAATAGGACATTTAAGTAGTAAATATTTTGAATTCTAATGTCTGGTAATCAATCAGCTTATTATTTCAACAATTAGTTAATTGGTAAATAGATCAATATGGTAGATTAAAGTGTCAAATTTCTAAATACCTTCATTTAACTGTGATAACAGTCTATTTCTGGTTAGAGGTTTATAAGAAAGGTTTCGTGCTATAAATGTTTATTTATAGTGTGGGTGTAGGTTACCGATAATAACAACTGTCATCTATATAAAGGTACCTCAAGATAGAATCGAGTTAACTTGTCTTATATACTGGTGAATGGTGTCTTATAAACTAGTGAGTAGTTGTAGTGGTATCTGCGCTACAATAGCCTAAAAAGGCATACCACGCATAAAGTTCATTAAAACTGAAGAAACTTTTAAAAACTGTATGGAAAATTCACTCATTTTTAAAACTTGAACTTTAAGAGTTTGTTTACTTAAAATATAAGTTTAATGAGGATTTTATTCAGTATATGAGTTATTTAACAGTTTAAATTTACTTTAACTACACCATTAGTAACTATTAACGTCTTTTTTATTTATATTTTGTGGTTTGATGTGACGTAAAAATATAAAATAAGATAAAATAAATGAAATAGAAACTAAAAATTGGACTTAATAAATAAAAAAGTTAGAAATAAACACAAATTGACTCAAAAGAAAATTTAAAAAGATGATAAAAATTTGCTTTAATGAAACTTTAAAAACAAAATGAAGGGAGAACTTAATAAAAACTTCAAAACAACTAAAAATTGCACTTCATAAAAATTTAAAGAAAAATGAAAAATGTAAGTCAATAAATGTTTGTATAAATTTAGAAATTTTACAATTAATTAAATATAGTTTTATTAATTATAAAATTTTTATATTTATATAAATATTTTTTTATATTTTATTCTAATTAACAAAAATTTACTATAAAATTTATATAAGTTCAGAAAATAATTAATTTTATTGAAAATTGTGAATAATAATAAAATTTAAAGTCAACTGAAAAGTTGTAAATGATATCGAAATATACAAAATAAATAAAAGTTGCACTTTAAAAAGTTTGTATTTTCAAAATTATTACGTACATCTCACATTTTAAGATCAAAATTAAAATTTTAATACAAGATAATTTACTGATACTTTTTGAGCATACAAAGTATCATTTTGTTTTAGTTTACAAATAATTACAAATACAACATCAATTTTCAGTATTTAAAACACTTGATGATGTTTATTAATAAAAAAAAAATTTTTTTGGGTCAATTGTTTGTAAGCAATCAAGCTTCATATATATGGGCGAATCTCAGGAATCATTAACCTATATGTCTTCAAACTTTTCTTATAAATATATAACATACTAAGCAAAAATTAATTCTAATAAAATTACAGGAATAACTATGCATTACTGACTTTAAGATACGTACAGTTTTGATCGCGAGTAACTTGCTTTTGGCTTTCATTTCTTACTACAATCCTACATTTGACAACTTTTCATGAGTGTCGCTTAGAGTGTTTAACATACTTTTTTTTTTTTCATATATATATCTATTCTGTTTAAAAGAAACTGAAAATCACTAAAAACATAATTTAGTAGCTCAGCTGTACTATCATATTTTCTTGAATGATATTTTTCGTGAATATTGACGTTTGCAAACACTTAAAGTTTGTCGCCAAATTTTGGCACGTCAAACCGTAACCATCGAAAATTGAGAAGAAAAAAAAAAAGAAAGAAAAAGATATACAATCCAATTCTGCGAGTTACAAGTTAAACTAATGATACAAGTTTGTTCTACTTTAAATAAGCTTTTGGAATATCACTAACATAAAACTCGCAGAATTGGATTGTATATCTTTTTTTTCTTTTTCAATTTTCGATGGTTACGATTTGACGTTTATAAGAAAAGTTTGAAGACATATAAGTTAATGATTCCTGAGATTCGCCTTTATGTGTGTTAAAAAGTTTCGATTGTAATATAAAGGGAGAAAAAATTTTGACTGCTCATTTGATTACACAAATGTAGTGATCACTTTCTATTGTATTTCTTTCTATCCATATTTTGAAAATCATAAATTAGAATTGACAAAAAAATAGAAGGTATAACGTCTAAGACCATACGTATTTATGTCATATTTTAAAGTTTAGTTTAAAAAGCTCCAGCAATTAATTAGCCTATTTTAAGTTGCTCCTATGAAGCTGTTATACCATTTTTGATATAAACTCAATCATTAGTTCAAAAGTTATTAAAGGTGTTTTTTTATTTCGTGTTTGTTGTTGCTGCTGTTTGAAAATTTGGTCAAAATGTAAATTCGATTACAACGTTTTTTTTTAAAGATTTAAACTGAATTTATTTCATTTTGCATCGACGCGCATATGAATGAAATAAGCCTTCTTAAATTTAAAAGGCGTTTTTATACACTGTAGAAAGTTTTGTTGTATCTCAGCGCCAAATGTGGTGCTCACACCAAAATTGTCAAATGTTCTTCTGCACTACTTGGTGTAAAAAAATCATCATCATTTTTGTTATTCATTAGCACTAAAAGTTTTAATTGCAGTGAGATAAATATACATAAGTGTCAGTAAAATTATTATTTTATTATTTTTTTATGCTTTATAAAACAGAAGTGGATAAAAATTCAATATTATAAAATTATTTAACACAGTTGACAGATTTATGTGAATTTTATGAGGACATAATAATCATTCATGCTCTTTTTTTTTTATAACAGTTTACTTCTGGAGAATGCTAAGCATCGCGCGCGGCGAAATCAAACTTTCAAATTCTCTGTTGGATTACAATTAAGAAATATTAATAGTCTAACTCCAAAAATGGCAAAAATAATTCCTGAATGGAGTAAATGTATCTAATATTGGTGTATCTAATGTATCTAATATGTATCTAACATGGCTTCCCCATTTTTTTGGAGTTAAGCTACACCCGTATAGATGAATGCTCGATTCAGTATTAACTTGAAATAACACGTGAGTTTTTCAACACCCAATTCTGGGAGGTATTACAGAAAAGTTTTTAGAGTGTACTTATGGATTCTGTTTCTTTAATTTTCGACGGATTTTGTTTCAAATCTATCATCAAAAATATTACAAGGATATTTAACGTTGCACGTAGTTTTTTTTAATTTTTTTATTGCATTTAAAATATTTGATTATTAAAAAACAGAACCAGTTTTTAGTGCATTTTTGGACATTGGAAGAGTTCAATAGGTTGTTGGAAAATGCCTTCCGAGAGAATATTACGTCATTCGGTAGTTAAGTGTGTGCTTAATTTTATTTATTTTAAATATACTTCAAAATATTTAGAAAAAAAGTAACAATAATTTTATGATCCGATCAAAAAAATCATAAAATGGTAAATGAAGACAGAGTTGTCTACTTCGAGTAGATTTTGGAAATGTTTATCACGTATAAAGGGAGTAAGGGAACCACTTTTGAATATATTTTTTTTAAAATGTATGAATACTTTGTGATGGTATATCATTTAATAATTGCACAAAAATGTTCACGAATCTTCAATAAAATTTTATAAAATTTTAATGATTCTAATTTTTAATATAATGATTCGAATTTAATATATAGTAGATAATATTGTTCTTTAAAATGAAACATTTGTAATTTATTTTGAATGAAAATATTCATCCTGTAGTTTTTTTCCGAATTTTTTTCCATTATTTTTCTTAAAAACCTTTTAAAAATTTCAAAAATTTCAAAAATTTCAAAAATTGAAATCGCTTACATTATTTTCTGCATCGAATTTTAAAATAAATTTATTCCAAATTAAATGCTAACATTTTTTATAATTTTTGAGATTTAAAGTTTTAAAGTTGAAAGAAACATGATAAAATGATCCTTGATTAAAAAAGCACTCATATTTCAGTAAATCACTTAAACAACAATACTGGACAAAAACGAAATGAAATTTTATTTCGATTTCTAATTGTGACAAAAGTATAGCTTTTTCCATCTTGAAATACCTTGTAGCATTATTTTTTTACATAAATATATAAAAAATCTCAAAATTATTAAGATTGTTGTATACTGGACGCATTTAAAATTTTTGTCAATTACTTTTCGAATTACGTAAAAACCAAAAAAAAAAAAAAAAAAAAAATGTGAGAAGATATACTTGCTAATCTGAAAACTTCATTTGCTTTAAAAATAGTAAAGGTGGAAAAATTCAACATGTTTCGACCCAGCGAAAGAATGGGAGATAAATGAAGATGAAAACAAAACTTGGAAAACCACGGTAGCTAAGAGAGGCGATTGAAGGCAGGTTTCCATCTCTATTAAATAACCACATCTTGATGCTTATTAACCTTGTTTCATTCGTATATTCCTGGTTTAACACATGAGTTTCTCACTACCTCTCCATACCGCTTGGAAAATGCAACTTCCATACTTTGCATCTCTTTGTAACTGTATCATTTTTAGTATTGTTTTTCACCATTATTTATTTGTTATGTTTTCTTTGATAACTTTGTGTATTTTCTGTTTCAAAAATTTTTTGTTCTTCTCCTTCACATCTGGGGAGTCTTGAGAATGTGTACCTAATTTTTAGCTCTCAAAACATGTCCACTTTTTTTTTACTTTTATAATTAATGAAGCAAATAAATAGTTATAACTTAATTGATTATTTTATATAGTTTTACATTTACAATAAGTATGTACAAGTATATTTGTTGGTTTCAAAAGTGTGATAAATATACCAAACTTAATTCGGACACTTATACTCATACTATATAATTAGGTTTCAATCGACTGCAAATATTTTTACGCGAATTTAGAATGTATTTTAAATTGTTTAAAATAAAATCAATATTTTTGAACACATATTTTCCCAAATCGAATCAAATTAAACTAAAAGGCCTATAAATTAATCCAATAAAGTATTTAAATAATAAAGTATATAAATTAATCCAATAAATTAATCCAATAAAGTTATAAAGTAAGATCTCTTTAAGTATTTTTTGAAAGGGACAAAAGCTTCACGAAACATTCTTTGGGAAATTCTTTGAGTAAAAGTAGCTTCACTGTCGATCATGTGATAGTGCCGGAAAAGCTCTCTGTGGGGTGCGTGTCTCTGAATAACTTCCTGGCGAGCTCAAACCGATTTCCTAGCACTTCAATAAAACGAGAAATAAATATCCGTTTACTCATAATTATACAGAATTAAAAGTTCTTCCAAACTGAAGTAAATGGAGGTTTTGCATGACTCATTTTTTTTTTCTTTCGAATTTTAGTTTATGACTAAAAAGCAATTTTTATGTAGATTAGGTAAAAATTAACTTCGTGTAATATTTAAATATCTTGAAAAAAAAATTTTTTTTTCATGACATAATTTCGGAACGCAAATAATATATTCAAATAATATGTAAAAATAAGAATATAGGAGAACCCTCAAACAATCGAAAATGAATATCGCACTTAACAAAACTTACAGAACGAAACTTTTTTTAAAAATCAATATTAAAATTTACCTTTTAAAAAAAAATTTTATCTTTTGGGTATTTTACCTATTTAGACTGTTGATGAAGATTAAATATTTTCTTTAAAATTCATTTTTCTATTATGCAAATAGGAAGCTTTTATTATTCATTTTATAAGTTTAAAATAATTTTAAAATAATTTTAAAATTAAAGCTGTTCAGAGATAGTCATTTCTATATTTAGCGCTTTCGATTTAGTGAAGAGTTACTGATTTTGTTTTCGTTACAAAGTAATTGAGTTTGTTCTAGTTTTGCTGCTTAGTGAAATTAACCAATAGCTTTACTTCCCATAATATAACTTATTTCAATAGTTTTTGATACTGTAGTTGTACATATATTAATGAAGTTTAAGGAATAATACATTTTATATTGAAAATCGTTTATATTTTAACTAAATATGACATGGTTTTGTAAAGTTTTGACTGTATTCCACTTTTGTCGTAATTTACAAGGGCATTGAGGAGAAAATAGAATTTTGATACATTTGTTTGGCTTTTCAAAGGCAAATTGATGTTGATCTCAGAGCAGCAGTAAAGGCGACTGTTGTTGAAAATAAAAGGAAACAACTCAATATAGAGTGGGTGGATAAATCTCAATCGAATTTCATGGTAAACAACTTAAGTGGCTATTCATAGACCTTTCGTTTCCGGAACTTTCAATAGAGTATAGAAGCCCACTTCAGAAAACCACATTTTGTATAAGAATGGAAAGAAATATCCATAACACGTGGTCAGAAAGAATGGACACGCGAATGTGTGATTCAATACAAAGCTTATGACTAAGTATGGCTAATTTCTCTTTCAAATGAATACAGTCGGCAGGAGTAAACATTTATAGACGTTAGGTAATTTTGATGAAAATTTTGGAAACATAAGTGCTTATGAATATTGTCAGATACACGAAGAAAACTTAGAATCTGATCTAAATTGTTCGAACCTTAAAAAAGGTACTTGAAATAAAGCATTTTGCAAAAACAAAAAACAAAGAATAATATACAGAGTGTTCCTTAAAGATCAAATTTAATACGCATGTTTAGAATCCTTGTCAGAAATTAATTAAAAAAAGTTATCCTCATCTGAGTTAGCAAATTAATGTTTTAAGGAGGTAAAAATACAAAAAAGTTATCCAACCGAATAAATCGCTGTTCACAAAAGCTACTCTAATTACATCAAAATCTGTTTGATTGCTGTAGGAAATCGTGAGAAGTTGAAAAGGGTTTTATAAACATTTTCAAGTTTCGTTAAGGTGTCAAACTAGTTTTGATTTTTTTAGTTTCTCTTTATCATTAACGATTTGCTAAATTTCGATAGGATTATTTTACCTCATTTAAATGATAACTCCAATCCTGTTTTTTAATTTCTTTCTGACAAGGATTCTAAAAATATATATTGGGGATGGTCCTTACAGAACACATTGTGTGTTCTTTCTTAAGTTTAAATTTTTTATTAAATAATCACATTTAAAATAATTTAGAAACCCTACATATTATACACAGAATTGTCTTCGTAAATTTAATACAAGGAAAAAGGAAAAATTATTTTAAACTTTTCATCGAGATTTATTCATTCAAATAAACTACATTTTTAAAAAATAGGTCGGAATATTTATTAATATTTATATGGTTGAGTAATGTCTTACACATAAAGAAGATTATTTAGGATTTTGTATTTAAAATAACAATTAAAACCAATTATTCGGATTATGATTTGTTTATTGTTTAGCACTAATAAATAACGAAAAAATTATTCATGCTATTTGAAGATATGAATAATTATAAAGTTATTTATAAAGATATTTTAAATGTATTATATAAAGAGAATAGAATCTTTTGCAAAAAAAAAAGTCTAAATACTCTTTAATGGACGTTTTTTATTGTTCCTCTTTATAATTCCTTCTTTCTTTCAAATAAATAAATAAATAAATAAACTTGATTTACAAAGAGACAAGCACTGAAAAGAGATTCAAGTTTTGGTTTAAATCTGAATTAAGAAAATAAATTTAATAGCTATTATTTTATTCTATTCTACTTATGAGCTATTTTACACATTTAAAAATATCGGTACATGCTGTTTAAATAATAGGAATAATGAACAATGGTACTATAATGCAAATGTTCTAGCTTAGATAAATATGAATTTTACGAGCTTTTGCCACCCTTGTAACCTTTCCTCCTTTCATTTTATCGCTTTTTCGGTAACACCTAGTTAATAACCCTGTTTGATTCAGTTACACTGAATGCTTAATGAAGTTTATGTTTGACGTAGTATAGCCATTGTACCATTGAACACCACATTATCCTTCTATTGTGCTAATTAACTTTTCTGAAATCTCACTAACATAATTCATACGAAAGCTTAGAACAATACAAAGAAGTATAGAAATCTGTTTATTCGATGTTACAAAAAACAAATGTAGATGAGTGACGTGAACAAGGCATAAAACAATAATTTTCGGCGTAATCGAGAGAATTAAGTATTTCAAATTGTAATGAGTGGGTCACATAGCTCGATGAATTGTTCTCGATGAATCGATAGACTTACAATATCTTTGAGCAGGGGCCGGGATAGCCTGGTCGGTAGGGTGCTGAGCCCATGTCCAAGAGGTCGTGGGTTCGATCCTCACTGACCGAAGACTCCCCGTGTAGTAAATGGTGACTGATGCACGTTAAATCTGTCGAGTCTCAAAGTCCTCCATGATCCCATAACAAATCAATACCTCTGGGGGTACTGATCCAGAAGTTTCCTTGTCTTCTGGATTAGTTCAAAATTACAAGGCTACGGAGTTGAACATTAGTAGTCGTAAACCCATGAAATTGGGTCGGCTGTTCAACGACGGTTATAAAATAAAATATCTTTGAGCAGTGGCCGGAATAGCCAGGTCGGTAGGGCACAGGGCCCATGTCCAAGAGGTCGTGGGTTCGATCCTTGCCGGCAGAAGACTCCCCGTGTAGTAAATTGTGACTGATGCACGTTAAACCTGTCGAGTCTCAAAGTCCTCCATGTTCCCATAACAAATCAATACCTCTGGGGGTACTGATCCAGGAGTTTCCTTGTTTTCTGGATTGGTTCAAAATTACAAGGCTACGGAGCTGAACATTAGTAGTCGTAAACCCACGAAAATGGGTCGGCTGTTCAACGACGGTTATAAAATAAAATAAAATATCTTTGAGCCGCGATTGCTCAGGGGATAGAGCATACGCCTTCCAATGCCGTGAACTGGGTTCGAATCCATGCCGATACGAATTCAGTATCCGGCTTACACCAACCACACTGCTGACGTGAAATATCCTCAGTGGTAGACGGATCATGGGTTAGAGTTCCTTAGCCGTCAGGCTAACATTGGGAGGTTCTCGTGGTCTTCCTTTCCGTGTAACGCAAATGCGGGTTAGCTCCATCAAAAAGTCCTCCACGAAGGCAAATTTCTCCCAATACTCGATCCAGGAGTTCCCTTGTCTTCTGGATTGGGTTCAAAATTACAAGGCTACGGAGTTGAACATTAGTAGTCGTAAACCCATAAAATTGGGTCGGCTGTTCAACGACGGTTATAAAATAAAATAAAATATCTTGGTTGTACATAAGCATTTAAAATGGTAAAGAACTGATCATATAACTAAATGAAGTGATAATTTACAGACTTAAAACATCTTGGTATTACATAAGCATTTCACATGGTAATGAACTAATCACATAGCTCGATGAACTGATAATCAACAGACTTGCAACCTCTTAGTTTTACGTAAACATTTTAAATGGTAATGAACTGGTCATGTAGCTCGATGAACTGAACTAATGATATTAGAAAAACAGCAAGTGTGAATTTATGGCAAAAGCTCCAGATCAAAATTTTAGGAAAGGTTTGGTAAAGATTTTCATCTAACAGTGGATTGAAAATGGTAGGTGAGAATGAGATATAAGCTGCTTCTAATAAAATGGATATAAATTTAAATTTAAAATTTATTTTCATTAAACCTTAACACTTGATTTAATGGGATCGCATCGGTACTTGAAGGTGTTTGATACCATTAAGCGGTAGATTCCTCTAACTGAACATCGTTGCATAAAAAAAACAAGATATTATTTTATCAGTTTTTCTCGGCATTACGATCATAAATTTATGATAAAATTCATTAAAGAAAATTCAGAGAAAAACGAATTTTCAATTAGAAATCTTAATCAGAGTAAATGAATTTACTGATACTTAAATTTATTATTTGTGAAGTAAAGTTACATAAATTAATCTTCTCATCATTTATTTCTTCTATATGCTAGTAAAAGTGGAAGAAAACCTGCGCTATGTACCACTTTAGTCAGAAATTCAGACAAAGTAAATACTTCTAATTTAATTTATAATAAAAAAATGCACTCTAATGCAATTTCTAATTTTAAAAAAAAAGTGCACTTGCTCCTACACCTTAACGTAACTCTCCCTCATTTTAACAAATCCTAAACCTCATTTCGATAGATTGATGAAAACTAATTGATAAAGAATTAATTAATGATGAAACTTAATCGATTAAGCGAGGATGATATTGTTATACACAATATCCGTGAGCTGATGATTTCTTGGAAAACAAATGCTAATTATTGCTGGTCATTTTTGACCATCCAACTCAACGTTCATAAATAATAAATTTTTATTAGTGACGACCATGTTATTTTGATTCAAATATCCGGTGGTCGTTAGTCTTATAATTTATGATATTTTAAAATTACCATATTATAAATGATTCCGTTCTTGGATTGTCGATGGCAATAAGTGGCTGATTCTGCTTATAAGAGATTTTACAAAACATCAGGCACTGTAGTTTGCAGCTTCGTTAAATCATGTAAATTTTCCTTTTGCAATGGGGAATTCGAAAAGATTAAAAATATTAAAGTATAATTGGAAAAACGGTTGTCTGTCTAGTTTATTTCTGTAAAAAAAAAAAAAAAAAAAAAAAAAAAAAAAAAAAAAAAAAAACAATTTCCCCATAAGTATTAATGAGGCTTCCAAAGCTTTAACATTAACCGACATTCTACAAGAATTTAAACCAGAATATCTTAACAATACTCATCAATTGAGATAACTCGACTCGAGAAAAGTAATTTTTTTTTTTTTCATTTTAAAAACAACTGCATCCTTCGATTTACGTTATTCTTCATTTAAAGAATCTCTATTGGGATATTTTATTTGAAACTGGTTTTTCACTTTGACAGTCATTGCCAACAAATCACAGCTGGAACACTCCAACTTTCATTCTATTGTTGGAAGGGTCAGAAGGGAAGAGGGGAAGTTGTATATAACTTTCGCAACTTTTACAATCAGCAGTTACCTTCATAAAATAAAACTTGTGAATGGGCTCTCTTTTCAAAACGTCAAACTAATGCTCCAACTTTGTATTTGAAGAGATTTTTTATTATTATTTCAAAATGTTTAAAACATGAATATGAGAATGAAGAGAGTTGTTAAAAATCGTTTGACTTTCCTCTAGTTTGTTTGAAGAACAGTTAATTTTGAAAGCAAAACTACCATTACATTTGTTGTTATTTTGGTGGAGGGCTTGAATTTATTTGTCAGGCTATATTTGCATAGAGAATTAATAATTAAAATGAGCCCATTCTTTGGATAAATTATCTATACTTTCAAACTTTATTTCTAGTTAATATTTTCCTCTCTCTTTTAAGTAAAAGCCATTAAATAAGTATTTTTATTCACAAATAATTCAGCTGACTAACCTCAGTTGACTATCAAAATTTTTTTTATCTATTTTTCTCCCTTATTATATTAACGAATTTAAAAAAAAAAAAAAAAAAAACTTTTTAAACCATTTTTAAATTTTGAAACACAAAAAACTATCAAAATATATAAATTTATGTAAATTACAAATATAAAATAATTATTTTATTTTCATCTATTGTATAAAAAGTTTTTAAGAAATTTGCCTTCAGATCATAAAATAATAAATACTAAAGTCATCTTGTACTATAAGGATACCGGAGTAACATAAACCAAATTTGATGGATAAATTCCGGATGCATAATTTAATATTGCGTGTGTTTTAATGGTATTTTTACAATGGTATGTTTACAAAACTATCCATAATTAAATTGACCTTCACTTATATTTCTGACGATTTCATCATAAATAGTTGCGTTTCATAATTTTAATCAGCAAACTTGTTATTATACGTTGTACTCATAAACATTACCTCAAATGGTCCTTTTATGGTTAGTTAACTTCATCGATTATATTTCTATTTTGATTGTTTTTCGTGCATTTTTAAATTTTTCCAATTTCCCAAAACGGGATAATAAAGGCCAACAAATGTTTCCCGGAAAACTGGCTTTTATCACACCCAGGATGAAATTAGGAGAAACAGACCCAGAGGACCCAGGGAATAAGAGACCCTGACCAAAATAAATTATTTTCAATTTTACGGTAGTTATAATAAACAGTTATTGATTTCGTTATTCTGTGATTTAGGTAATTTATTATAAATCTGAACTATCTAAATATAATATGCTTAATTTTAAAAGCTTTATTTTTTACTTGTCCATGTAAAAGTTATATTAAAGAAAGTTCTTAATTTCTTGTTAAAAATTATGTGGTTATGTTTGTTAGTCCACTTTTAAAAATATTTTATTAATTTTTTAACTTTTAAAGTATAAAACACTGCTAATTATTGCTTAAACTTTACTGCTTTTGTTGACTAACTTTGGTAGACTTTCGGAGACTACTGTTTTTATAGATTTTTGTATGACCGACAGAAAAAGAAAATTGAACTTTTTTTAAACCGTGGTCAAAAATGTAATTTCAGAATGTTGAAAATAGAGAAAGTACCTGCACTCATTACCTCTATAAGATATTTTCTTTATGTCATGGTTTCCTCTAAAGCATTTTTCGCAAAATGTGAAAAGATTCTTCAAAAATGCTAAAGCCAAACATGGAAATATATTTTTAAACAAGAGAAAAAACGATGATTTGCCACAAGAAAATGATATAAATAAGGGTAAAAAATATAAAATTCTGATTCCTAAAAGAAATCTTGTCATTAAGTGAAGCTGCTTTGGCTCCTTATACAAAATGACTGCGAAGTTCTCATAAAAGAATATCGTTACGTAGGTAATACGTGTAAAATTATTTTAAATAAATATTTATTATTTTATTTAGTAAATAAATGCTTTATTTAACTAAAATTTTTAAAAGCAAGGAAAAGCAAATTTTGTAATTGTTATTATGAAAATAATAAGAAATACGATCCCATGATTAAACATATTATTAAAAACATAACGCAAAGACGTTATCAAACACTGATTTCTCTTATTTTATTACTATCTTTAGCCATTGCAAATCAGACTAAAATTATATACATTTACCTAAGTGAACCGATTCAAGAAAAGAAAAATATTTTGATGAACTCCGTGTCCTTCTAGAAAAAATGATCTCTTTTTTCCCTCCTCTCTAGTCTTTACTCTATTATAAATGAAGATCGGTTGTCATAGCAACAAAAAACTGATTATTCCCCAGCCATAATATAAAAGCTGAAAATGTTGCCATTTCTGGCACGCGCCTGCGTTATGGGCATAAGTTCGGATGAATAACTTTGAATTAACTTTTCCCTTCTAGCAATATGCAGTCTATGTTATCTACCATAGCTGAGCCTAATAATACTAATCCAACTTCACCCAGCTAAATCAAGTCTATTGTGGTAGATATTTTTATTGGCAAACAACATGTATTGTGGTTTTATTAAATGATATCGCAAGAAGGAGAATTTGGGTGATGGACCTAAAGGAACATCAATGCTACTGATATTAAAGATATTAAGGCATGTTATTCATTTTTGAATAATGTAACATAGTTTTGCTATGCATGATTAAATATTTATTTATATTTTATTTTTTATTCGTATTCGCATCTTTAATCGAAAAATAATAAAAATAACTAAAACATAAAGAAATATTTTTTTTGAAAAGAAAAAAAAATACTCCATTCAAAGGAAGGAGTTTTCGCTTTTTGCTGTTCTTTTTTCCTCAGCATTAGCATTGGAAGAAAAAATTAAAGTTATAAATTAATTAAAGTTATAAAAATAATTAAGTTTAAAAAATGATTATTAATTTTTAAATATTTAGCACAAATGTTTCCAAGCATTTCTCATTATGCTAAGGTTAAGAGAAAAAGAAAACGATTAAATATTTTTTATAAGTCAACATTTAGTTTCAGAAGGGATAACAAAATTATAGCGTTATTTTTCGTGAACAATGATGCAAAAGAAATTATAATCATTTAATGAATAATGAATACGTTACAGGAGAAGTTTGTAACCCTGCATTATATAGAATACCTAGACATTTTATCGAATTCTGAAAACTGCCCAGCGAAGTATTTCACAAATTTCTTAGATACGTTCTAAAGAATTTCAAAAGAAAAGTATTAGATAATGAATAAATGACCCTGTTTAACATTATATAGGGAATAAAGTTAAATTAAATTCTAAATAAAATTAATTTTTTATTTCTTGCAGTAAGATTTTAAAAAAATAAATAAGTAAAATGGTATGATTTTTATTTTGTACAACTTCACGTGTTTTGAATGAATGTTTTCTAATGGCAGACTTTTATCTATATGTATGCAATATAGAATGTCTCATACTAGTCTTTCTATTTTAATTCATAGCTTAAAATAGATTCTTTCATTAATTTTAAGACGGAGAAATTGTTCTTTCGCAAAAAGCCATAAGAAATGAATATTCTTATTAAAAAAAAAATTTCTGAAGTCATAGATAATGATTCTTGAAAATATGCTCATTAAAAAAAATCTTTGAAATTATCAGTAGTCTTTATGACGCATAGAGTAAACTTAAATAAAACATATAAAAAATTAAAGATTAATGAAAAGAGAAGAAAAAAATATTAAAATAAAATATTTAAAAATATATTTAAAAAATAATATTAAAAAGCCAGAAAACAAAAGAAATGAAAAAATATAATCTCTTCATCAGCTCACACGATTATATCCGCAAAAAAGTGTACTTTCTAATATTGTATCAATATAATCAAAGTAAAATATATGAATAAAATAGTGTGGGGAGCACTAAAAAAATTGAAACAAAAAAGAACACTTTAAGTAAAAAATATATCACGTAAAAAATAGAAAATAAAATGTAAAGAAAAAAAAAAAAGAAAAAAACACAAAACGAAATCTAAAAAACGAGTAGCGAATTCAAATGAACTTACATGTACGGAAAACTTTCAAGAATCATTTAAAATATTTTCGTAATAAGATTGCCAGATAACAAAATATGAAAACAGAAGCGTAAATGTAGCTAAAAGTGTAAATAGAGAGATTTTGTTTTATGGCGCTTTCTACTGCAGTACTGAATCTCATTTGATTTGTTAGTTACCAAGGATTGGCCCGAAAATGGATGTGAGTAAAGTCATAAAATTATACTGAATAATTTGACGAAGTTCATAATCAATAAGGTTGATATTTAATTATACAATTTCGAGGAATAAGAGGGAAAAAAGATGAAAAAACTATCCTTATTCCGCTTTTTGCTTTTTCAGCCTATTCTCTTTATAAAAGAGGTCACTGGAAATTTTTTCTCAAATCTATGCCTTCTCATCCGCACAGTGGTAGCAATTTTTTTTTTTTCTTTCGAGAAGAGAAAAAAAAGGCGTTAGCATTTTTATTTTTATTTTTAAGAAACTATTTTAAAGTAACATTTCATCTTATTTAAACATAACATTATTGAAATCAATATTACATGCAAACCTTAGCTTTTTATAATTTTAAATGCACAAATGAAATGTTTGTTCAAAACGTAAGCAAAGATTTTTGCTTATATTCTCAAAAATAGAGGCAACATGGCTTGAGGCACTGAACTGTCAACATGAAGAACTACGTTCTGAACTACTCTGTGGCAGCTTGAATCCCACTCTGCTTCAAGCCAACGGATACTATCTAGCTTATATAGAAAGTGAAGGCATCTACAAATTTGACCATATTGTTATTATCATGCTGTTGGTCATTAAAATTTCCGAAGTCGCAACCTCAACGTCACCCTTGGTCCAAAGTGGGATATAGCAGGAAACTATTTTTTTCTTTGCTTTATAATCATAAAAAATATTTTATTATTTATCACAGAAATTGTGCTTTCAGAAAAAATTGTGTTTTTAAAAAAATTGTGAATTTAAAAAAATTTGTATTTTATAAAATTTCCTTAATTACTAATAAAATGTATTTTGTAAAAATTTTCTCAAAATTTGTTTAAGTGAAACTATATCTTTTTTTCGAGAATTATTTATTCGATTTATTTCAAAATTTTAATTTTGACATTTAATTTTTGGCATTTTAACAATCTGAAGCTAAATTATTCTTAGATTAAAGTAAAAGAAAAGTAATAATTGTTAATGAACGCGATATATAATATATTGATGATTAGAATGCAAACTTGACCGCTATAATATAAATGCGCGATGACTCTATAGTTGAAACATGAATGCTGACACGAAAATTGTGTTGCATTATTTAGGATTCAAAGAAAATTGACTTTTTGAATGGCGCCAGCATTTTTTAAGAGTGTTACTATAGGTGATATGGTATCTTATTTTATTTAAACTTCCCAAGTAGCACAAACTACTACCAATTACAGCATTTTAAAGGTTACTAAGGTAACGACTAAAAATTTTATTTTGAAATTTTTTTAAAATCTTTTTTTTTTTCTTAAGACTCGTTGGTCGTTTATGCAAACTATTTCATTACTTACGTATAACAGTTCAAATTAATTTGAAGAAAATGAATAAAAGTTAATATCAGTTTTTCGAAAAAAAAACATTAGTTAAGAAGGTAAAGAATAAAGTAGGAGATAAAAAGAAAAGAAAGAAAATTCATTTTAGAAAAAAGAAATACAAAGAAAATAACAAAATAAAAAATGTACTCCTGACAATTTCAATTCTTTTTTTAAACATTTTTTTCAACTTAGCACGGATATATGTTTGTTACATTGTTCGAATCACTTATGTAGGGTAGATTAAAAGTTTAAACCACAAATGAAAAATATATCTGTAATTTTTCTTAAATTCAGAAAGTTCCATCTAGTTTATAAACTTTTATAAGCATTTTAGGTTCAAGCTCGGTATCATTATTTGCATTACCGCAAAATCAGCCCGTTCTCCTATTCAGTTCAACATTGTATGATTACTTTATTAGCCTTATAATACCCAACATTTTTAAGAAATCTTGTATAAAGCATAATAATCCATTGAAAACGCTGAGCAGTACAAGCTTTGAAAAAGCAATGCTACGCTCAATAATAGATTTTACTAAAAGTTGTACCGCATCACCAAAAGAATGCCACACGTGTTCGAAAGCGCCCACAACTAGACTAGCAGGGAAGCACGTTAATATACCGTTCCGAGAGTACCTTAACAAAGCAGAAACATTTTCTTTTTCTTGATATCCCACTGACCCATAGATGCGCTGTAAAAACGCTGTATTGAAATATGTACAGGTTTAGTTATAACGCAAAGAGATGAAAAAATTGGAAAGGGGGAAAAAGAAAACTTTCGAACCAAGGGTGATCCTATTGAAGAGAGCCACATCCCGCTGAGCACGCGACTGCTTCGAACATTCTTTTCCCAAGCGAATTTTTTCGGGGAGGGTGTGAAAACATTGAAAAATAGAGAGAAAAAAATGATTTCTAAATAAAAAAGAAATGTTTTGCGGGGCTTATTTTTCTTTCTTTTTTTTATTTTGCGCTCCTATAACTTCTTACGGTAATAACACCGCAACCACAATTGAGTTTATAACAAATTTCGCGTTGACGGATCATTGCATAACAGTATAACTTGACAAAAAAAAAAAAGAAAAAAAAATATTTAAAATTTTTTTTAAACAAAACAAAAAAGGGTATACTTCTGGATCAATATTGATGATTATTAATCAGTAACTACTACAATTAAATGTATTTTTTGAATAGAACTTACCATATTTTCTTTTCAAAAAATATACTCTAAATACTGAGAATATTGGAGTGAATTTCGATATATTTCTGAAGGAAAAACAGTTACTAAATTGAATAAGGATAAAAGAGTAAATGCAATTTTTTTCTATGTATTTAAAATTGTGTAATTTTGAAAATTACACAATTAGACAGCTTAGATTGACTTGAGACTAAATTCTTCAAACAAATTTAACAATTGTTTTCAGACTAAGAAAAGCAAATTATTTATTACAGTAATAAAAAAATTACTTTATAAATTCACAAAAACGATAAAAGAAAAATGTAATAAAAATGGAATTTAATAGCGGAATAATAAATGGAGAAAAATGTAATTAAAATGGAACATTCCTTGCTTGCTCTGAGAATGTGTGCTGATATTTCAACATGTTTAAATTAAGAAAACAGTACCTGATTTCTCTTTCTTTGTTTTTATTCTTGTTTTTTTTAAAAACTAAAGTTAAATTTTTTGAAGAAAAATATGGATGAGGTGCTAAAACCAAATGATTCTATAATGTTAAATTATTGATTAAGCATGTGGAATTAAAATGCATTGAGCCCATGTACATCCCTGTTTTCCGTTACGTAAGCATTCCTCGTATCATAATATACCATTATAAACTATTATTAATATACTATAATATCATAATATACTATTTTGTGGCACATAGCATGATTGTGACAAACATTCACAAGCTTTTTTGACTTCATAGAGAACCTGGTACCCATAAATCTGAAGCTGACTGGGCGTGAAACCGTTACGGAGGAGCGAACCCTTGTCCTTCAAATGCCTTTAATCTGAGCCATCGCATAAGAATGATACCCTAAATTATCACACAAATAAATTTTCATTAAGAAAAAATATAAAAATATGTACTCAATCAATTCTAAAAGAACGTTAATTGGTTATATTTCTTTATTTGCAAGGAAATTAGTTACGGCTTTTTAAAATCCCTAGCCTACAGCCTCCTTTTCACTAAAATGTTAATATTTTATATTTTAGGCATCCTTTTTAGAAGTTTTGGTAGAATTCAAAGTTTTCAGAAATAACTACGCTTCAGAATTCATAATATAAATTTTTAAAAGTACTGCCAATTCAAATCAGAGAGCGCTAAAAGTATTATTTATTCATTTATTTTTTTTTTTTTTTTAAAAAGTGATTTTTGGAAATTTCATCCATTGAGAAAAATATGATACACGAGTATCAATGCATCAGTATTCATCACGAGCATCAGTATGCATCAATCATAATTTTTAGTAAATGCCATTAAAATTTTTTTTTTTATTTATAGAGAGTGGATCATCAGATAACATGATAATTTATTTTCTTCGAATTCCTCAAAAATACATTTTTTGTAATCTTTGCATTGCGGTTAGAACCACATTAAAAGTCTGGAGGCTGTAGGCACACAACTGTCAGAGGCCCTACTGGTCGTACTTAACCAATTTTTCGTGATGTTTATTAACAAAATGCTGTTAAATTACTCTTAACACAAAAATTTATGATGCATTAATAAAAATTTGAGCTTATATTAATTTCAATTTTCGTTAACTCGTAATTATAGTCGACAATTCTTAAGAGAAAATACCCGAAAAAGATTATTTGTAATATTTATGGCTGTTCCATAATTGTGGAGGCCCTATGACTGGGACCTTCATACCTTATGGTAAATCAAGCTATGGCTGTGGTCATTGAATGTTAAATTTTCGTTTCAAACTTTTCCTTAAGTTTATTTGGTCTTGGAAAAAAAAACCTGTTGTAACCTTTAAACCTTGTAACCTTGTAAAACCTTTTTAGTGTTGTATCATAAGACTAACGAAGATTCCGAAGATGAAACGAACTTCTTGAGTCCGAAATCAATTATTTTCATCTAGATTATGCTTTTTTCTAATTTACTTCTCGCTGTATTTTAGAATTTCTATTTTACTCCTGTATGTAGAAGCATTTAACTAAATCCATTGAAATATAGTGTTAAAATAGCAATTAGTATAGTGTTAAATTAACAATTAAAATAAATGATCATTAGTGCTCAATAAAAATATTCTAACCTCCATTTGAATCAACTTCTTTAAAATGTTTGACAAAATTTTTACTTTCTAAACTCCATTTGGAGTTTAGAAGGCAAATACTCTAAGCTCCACTTTAAACTGGAATTTTTCCATGCATCAAAAATAATATGAAACATATATTTTGCAAAGACAATAGCCTTTTGAACAAGTAAAAATATTCTTCTGTAATATAAAAACTATTTTGTAGCAAAATTTTTTAAAGTATTTACCTGCAGTGCTTTGAGACCACTAAAATTTAACAAAAAAACATCAAGACAATTCCAACGAATGAAATGCTATCCAATTAATTCTTTTAATCAATCATGACAAATTTTTCAAATAATATTTACTTTTAACGAGCTATCACGAAAAATAGAACAATGGAACTTAATTACTAAATAAAAACTTAATTTTTTTTGTCACTATTTTTCTATACTAAACAATTTCGATGCGAAAAAAATAGTCATATTCAGTTATTTTAAAAAATAACTATATCGTCTTGATTGGTTTGTATCTGCACTAACTTTCAAATCAAATCACGCAAATTTGTTTGACGACTTGATGACAATTACTGTCATCCAACAAAAACTCTCTAAATCCAAAGATGCAGGTTTGTTTGGATGAATGCTCTACAGCCCTTACAACATCAATGAAGGTATTGTACTTCACCTTGTTGACATGGAGTAGTTTCTTATGTAGAGAAGCCGCTTTGGTCAACCTGTTTTCTAACGCGCTTTTATAGTTGTTGGAAAAGGTTTATGTATATAGACACCCATGGAGTTTGTCCCTTCTTCTTTCATGAATATTTCAATTCAGACAGACCATTCTCAAACGATGAATAAATTCTAAAGAATATAATTTTCTCCTTAAAAGAAATTTTTGTTGTGATTTGAAGTTTAGAATTTGATCATTCTTTTGTTTGTTGCTCATATGAGTTAGTATCTAATAGTTAGTAATTAATTTTTCCTCTAGATAAAAAGTTGCTGATGCTTCGATTTACTAATAATTTTTTTTGTAATTTTGTTTCAATTAAGCACTTGTGGGATTTTTGCTTGTAAGCGTTGAAGTTCTTCCATGACCTCGAGCCAAGAGCCTGCAATTTTCTGGGTTGCGGACTAAAACCTTTAGTCTCTAGAACTATGGATCATCTTCGCACATGTTTTTTTTTTTTTTTAATCAATTGTATAAAGATAATAAAGTAATACAATAACTGCAAGAAATACATGAAGATTAAAGTTTGGAAAGTTAAAAATATTGCTGAATAATAAATAAGAAATGTTCTTATAAATTTAAAAAAAAAATATCCTAAATCAAACGTTTTATTATTATTTCAGTAACAGTTAAATAATGAAAGTTACGTTAAGTTTTGTCAAATTATACCAAGTTTCAAAAAGCTAATTTTATTTTTGCGTATCGCACCATACATTTAGAACTTATTGCACAAATTAGAACAACCTTTTTACTTATATACAAAAGGAATTTACCCAAATAAAGTTTAACGGAAAAAAAAATATTCTGTAAAATTATTTATTACCATTTATTATTTAATTTAATAACGATGAATTTGTTAAATGGTAAGATATACTGATCGTGAATTGCATCTAAATTTGAAAGAGGTCTTAGTTTTGAAATTTTATTTCTCGAGAACTCTTCCACCAACTTCATTCAAACTTATTTTTTTAAAATTAAAAATTGCATTGTTTAAAATGAATAAATTAGTATTCAGTTTAAAAAAAATTCACAGTCTAAAATTATACGATTATTTTTGCATTAAATGGTAAATGCCTTTATTCTCTTTTACTTACAATTTGTATTGAGGACATTATTTTTAAAATTGATACTGATGCATGTAAACATTAAATTTAGAAGAATAACACGTAAATGCATGAAAATAAAGATAAAAATTGAAAATAAATATCCTTAGGAAATAATAAGGAAGTAATAGCAAAAATACCGTTAAAAGCAAATTTTGATTTTAAACATATTTAATAAAACATACACGCTACTTGGCACTGTATGAAAAAAATGCAATAACCATTTGCTCATATTGAATAATAAATAAAAAATTTTATTATCTAATATCTGGTAAGGATTTTTTAATTTCTCTTCCTTTTTTATCCAATCTTTACGAAAAATGATACACTTCACATAATGCATACAAAAGGAAAAGAATGAAATAAAAATAGGAAAAAGACACCGAAAGAAAAAAAAAAGTCAACTCTGTCATTTCTGTCTGCTCCAGATCACTACAGGGGGTTGACTCGGTGTGTGTCAAAGAAGATGTATCGTCCAATTATATACTTCTTGTGTCCATTACTTCCGATCAAAATGAAAAGCGTCCAGAGTGCTGCGCCAAAAAGAGAAATTTCATCATTTCCGTAGATTATGCGTCGTTGTGCGCCAAAGAAAGACACGTGACTTGATCGAGTGCATCATCCAGCATCAGGAAACAAAGTGGATGCTCTTCCTCTTCATACTTCGCGCCCATCTCTTGCTTCAGTGTAATGGTCTGCCTTAAACTCCACCACTACGACATGTTCCGGTCGAGGTCCCACTTTTCACGCAAGCCTCTTCCGCTATAATGACGCAGCACTCCCCTTTTTGCCCTTATTGGTCATCCTGTCATAACAATACTAGAGATGAAACATTTACAGATAAATTGTCAAATTTATCAACAAAAATAGAAAGGATATCAGAAATTTCTTAAATCAAATATTTCGCAATAAGTCTCTGAATGTCTGCCATTGCGCATGGCGTTCCTTAATGACCACCCTTAATATAAGTTTTCAGAATATTAGTCAAAAATAAATGAAAAGCGAAAGCACATTAGGGGTCGCAAATTAATATTTAAGCAAATGCGCCGTAGAAATAAAATGATGAAGATGGAACTGAAAGCATCAAAGTTTGCAGGATTACTGGATGAAAATATTTAAAAAGTGGTTAATAGTAACACCACTTAATTTAATCAAACTGGTTTTGATGCTTTCAGTCCTTCTTTTTATCTCTGAAATCTCAATAGTGTTCTTTTCTCACTTATATATTAATTTGCAACCCCTAAACAGCGTTTTAAATTTACATATATTATGGAACACCATGCATAATGAAACAAACCCCATTTTGTTTATGGAGCCATCTTGTAGTGGATATTATGGAACCATTCTTCAAGTGGAAATTATTTTACTTACAAATAAATAAATAAATATATATATATATATATATATATATATATATATATATATATATATATATATATATATATATATATATATTTATGTCACGGCCACTTCGCGAATTGGCCATACCTCTCGGCCAAAGTGCGAAATAATAGAAACGATCAATTATTTCGCACTTTGGTCGGCCATTTCGCGAAGTGGCCACGATGTTCAGGCCAAAACGTGATGTGCTCATTCAAGAATGAATCCCCGGTAGGCGGTGCATCTGCAATTTCACTGTGAGGTGAGTACTATTTTCCTCGTATACCGGGCAAATGTATACCGGGCAGTGGCACTTAACTAGACCTAGTATATATTTCAGACATTTACCAAAGGTCTAGTCATGCTAGGTCTAATTAAGTGCCATTGCCCGGCATACATCTGCCCGGTATATCCTACACTGTTTTTTTAAGATCAAGTGCCCCTGCCCGGTATATATTTGCCCGGTATACCCTGCACTGATATTTTTTTAAGGTTCAGTGCCACTGCCCGGTATGCATTTGCCCGGTATATCCTACACTGATGATTTTCTAAGGTACAGTGCCACTGCCCGGTATGCATTTGCCCGGTATTTATCTTCTAATCTATCGTCAGTAAATATTAAAATATCGAATAAATGTAATCTATCGTCAGGTATCGTACAGGTAATCACATACCGGGTGGTAAGGTGGGTCCACAATTTATTAATATTTGTATTATTAAAAAGTTAATTTGCTATTATTACCCCTTTTGTTTTCTTTTTTAATTTAAAAATATAAATCTTCTAATTTAAAAACATAAAAAATAGACAAGTTTTTAATTTAAAATTTAAAAAATTTAATTTTTTACTTTGTCTCAAATGGCCACATCCCACCGCTAGTAATTCTTAAAGAATGAAGTTATGGTTATACAGAGCCAATAATACGTGCCAATGATTTTTTCTTCCAACTTTGGCTGATCCTCCCATGCCATTTCTCGATCTAGCCGGCCAAGTCCCGAAATCAAGAAAAGATCGGACATTGGCCAGCCAATTTACAGCGTTTTTGGCCAATTCGCGAAGTGGCCGTAACATATATATATATATATATATATATATATATATATATATATATATATATATATATATATATATATATATATATATATGTATACAGGGTGTTTATAAAGTCCCGGACCCATTTTGATGTTTAATAACTCATAAAACAATAAAGATAGATTAAAATTAATAACATAAATGGTTAGATAGACTCAAAAAGTTTCATGACCCTTGTCAATGAACTTCCACGTATTCCTCCTTCGTCGCACGGAGAATATCAAGTCGATAGTCAATTTCATGCCAGTAGCGTTAAGCATGTCTGCATCCACAGAGGCTATTGCGGTTGTAATTCTGGCTTTTAGGTAATCAATGTTCGACACGATCCTCCTGTAAACATTGTCCTTTGTAAATCCCCAAAGAAAAAGGTCCAGCGGCGTTATATCAGGTGATCTGGGTGGCCAAGGAATTGGACCTCCTTGCCCAATCCATCTTCCTGGAAAATGGTCATTCAAAGAACTACGAACGATGATACCCCAGTGAGGTGGTGCACCATCTTGTTGCAAAAAGACATGTGGCTGAAGCTCTTCTAGTTGTGGAAATACGAAATTTTCCAACATGCCTAAGTATACGACTGATTAGACCATCTTTTCTGTAAAAAAGAAAGGCCCAATGACTCGGTCGTGCATTAGTCCACACCACACATTAACCTTTGGGGAATCCCTTTGTGCCTCACGGTATTCATGCGGGTTTTCAGATCCCCATATGCGCACATTCTAGCGATTAACAATGCCAGAAACATGAAAGGATGCTTCGTCGGAGAACATTATGTGCTTCAGAAAACAGCATTGGTGTATGCATTCTCCTTAATATCCGCTCGAATAAAACATCACATAGAAAAGTACTACATAGAAGAAACACATCAAAAGTAAACATAACATTGCAATAGTTGCCAAAAACAAAAGAGAGAAAAATGCAATTAATAAGCAGACGATGTTTAGAAAAGTACAGATATTTAGACTGGAAAATGAAATTATCTGAAATTAACCACACGCGCAGACTAAATTTACAAAAGTAAAGATATTCACACCTGAAAAGAAAAATATATGAGTTATTCCATCAATTAATGCTATAAGTTTGTTTATATCTTCTTTATTTTATGAGTTATTAAACATCAAAATGGTTCCGGGACTTCATAAACACCCTGTATATAACACTACCCTACAATAATGAAAGACACTTCTTTAAATTTCTTAAGAAGAGCTTAGAGGGCTATTTTGTAACATCAGAGATAAATTGTTCATGCGATTTTTCATGCTTAACAATAAGGTTAAAAACTTCAAAGGGTTTCAGGGACTAACAATAAATTACAAAAAAAAAAAAAAAAAAAAAAAAAAAAAGTATTTTTGAACACTTTATGCCAGAAATCAAACGATAGACTTGTAATTTATACCGATTGTTTTGGTTGCTATTTGCAATAGCTGCATAAAATTTCATAAACCAAGCTTAAATATTTATGGAGATATGAACATTTTATTCAAAAAAACTAATATTTTCCTCTTACATTTTTTTGTTATAACTTTAAAAATATTCAATAAAATAATACGAAACTTTTGAGCTATTAAAAATAATTACAAAATTATTGTTTTAAAGAATTGAAAAAAAATTCTGAAAAAATTGCGCAAGATATACCTATTTAAAATAGTTATTTTATACTGCGCTTGCGTGGGAAAAATTTTAAAAATCTTTTTCATAATTTTGTAGTGAATCGTAGCAACTAATGAAAAAATTCTGATTTGAATATCTTAAAAATTTAAAGAGTTTCAAGCAATTTTCTAAGTAGTTTTTTTAATTTTATTTTATAACCGTCGTCGAACAGCCGACCCAATTTTTGAGTTTACGACTACTAATGTTCAACTCCGTAGCCTTGTAATTTTGAACCCCATCCAGAAGACAAGGGAACTTCTGTACCATGTACTGGGAAAAATTTGCCTTTGTGGAGGACTGTTAAATCAAAGTAACCCGCATTTGCGTTACCGTTACATTGAGAGGAAAAGCACGAAAACCTTCCAGGGTTAGCCTGACGGCAAGGGGACTCTAACACGTGATGCGTCTACTACTGAGGATATTTTACATCAACACTGTGTTCAGTGCAAGCCGGGTGCGGAATTCGTATCTACCAGCCATCGCTGGGATTCGAACCCGGTTTACCTCATCCGAAATTGAACGCTCAATCCCCTGAGCCATCACGGCTAAGTTGTTTTGCTCTTTTTAAAAGAAAGCTCAGAATGATTAGAGGTTTTCAACATATTTCACTTTGTACTATTAAATAAGATAATGTTTTCTTTCGCCTGTTTTCTTTCCTTATGCCATCCTAGAACAATTATTGTAAAGTATTAATATTTATTAAATTTTTTCTTATGGTACAAAATGAAATTTGTAGAAAATCTCTTACAGTTTTGAGCTTTTTTTTAAAGATATACAAAAACTACCAAGAAAATTGCTTGAAACTCTTTAAATTTTGAAGATATTCAAATCAAGTTTTTTTTCATTAGTTGCGAAATACGATTCACTAGAAAATTATGAAATTTTTTTTAAAAACTTTTTCAGCGTATGCGTTGTATAAAAGAACTGCTTTAAATAGTCATATCTTTTACAGTTTTTGACAAATATTTTTCAAATTTTAAAACAATAATTTTGTAATTAATTTTTAATTCCACCAGAAATTTTTTTAAATTTTGTTAAAATATTTTTTAAGTTATAGCAAAGAACGTAAGACAAAAAATGAATTTTTATAAAAATGTCCATATTTCCATGAATATTTCAGGTAAGTTTATGAAATTTTATGCAATTATCGCAGATAACAGTTAAAGTATAATCACAAGATATATATATATATATATATATATATATATATATATATATATAACCTATTTTAAAAGGACCAGAAATTAGTAGTGTGACATAAAATTTAGTGTGACATAAAAACGGAAATTGTAATTTGTTCATATATATATATATATATATATATATATATATATATATATATATATATATATATATATATGAACAAATTACAATTTCCGTTTAAAAATGGAGTTAAAAATTTTATGTCACACTACTAATTTCTGGTCCTTTTAAAATAGGTTTATTCAAAGTTAAGTTTCAAAATCGATGTTAATTATTTTAAATTCGTATTGTAAGAAATATAGCTTGTATACGCTGTTCTAAACAGAATACAATTATATTTTTTCCTACAAGTGTCAGTCAAGAATCACTGTTTTTGATGAAACTGCTTCATTAAAATTCAACATTAAAAGGATTTAGTTTGCGTCAATCAATGTCCAACTCCATAGCCTTGTAATTTTCAACAAAACCCAAAAGATAAGAAAATTCCTGGATCACGAAGTCTAGTTGGGGCAACTAGCCTTCGTGGAGGATTTTCTGATGGAACTGATCCACATTTGCGCTACATAGAGAAGAAAACCACAAAAACCTCCAACGGTTAGCTCGCCAGGAAGGGGATCCTAACTTACGATCCGTCTACCACTCAAGACATTTTTAAGACATCACTACGGTCGGTGCGAGCCAGAAGCAGAACTCATATCAACCAGCCATCTCTGGGATTCGAACCTGAGTCACCTCACTGGGATGCGAACACTCTGTTCCATGAGTCCCCACGGCTCAATTAAGGTTATGGTGTCTCTTTAATAGTCACTTCTCTTCTCAACATAAAATGCTTTTAAAGAGACTATAGTGACGAAATTTTGAGAATTATAGTTTGCCTTCTGAAAAATTGTTTTATTGGTAGAGATTTAAATACAAATATGTCCTTTGTGATGACATTTTAAACAAATTGTTCACGTTAAAAAAACACATTTGTTGCAATCATGCACAAAATTTACGTATTTTTAATTGTTGGTTTCAATCTTCTCTCAATCTTCTCTTCAAGGTCTTAGTATAATAGACACCTGGTATTTGATACAGAAATCTTTTAACTGGTTTGAAGTTACTCTTAGTTTTATACAACACTTTTGTGTTATTAGCTTGTAAACATCGAGGTTCTCAGTGACTTAGTAGCACGATTGATCGAACAACTAGTTTCAGTCCGAATGCTTCGAAACATATTCAGTATCCCGTGTCAAATGTAGCATTTTAAACGTTTCTTGACGATCAATGAAGACGACAGTTTCAACTTCGATGGGGAAGTCCAAATGAAATTTTTTCCGGATCAATTGCAAAACATATACTCTCCTTTTAATGGCAGAAATGGAAATTCTGTTAGATAGAAATCGTGTTTTCGGAAAGTATGTTTACCTAAAGCTCAGCCTACTGTAATTTTTTCCGTCATAAGGTTAGTAATAGTTAAGGTTCTGAGTTGTCATTGTGAAGCATTGGAATTTGATCCTCAATCGCAAATTACAATTCAATTCGATTCCACCCAGCTTCAGATCATTGGGTACCAGCTTGACTGGGAAGTAAAGGTGGTTCTGCGCAATGATGGCCCCTTTGCCACTATCATGTTCGTAACGAAATTTTGGAGCCTTAACCCCTGGCTTACAACGGAGCGATGTTGTGGCGATGCTTTAATGCTGTTTTTTTACCTAAAGTGCTACCCACTGTAGCCTTCCTCGTTATAAAGTGGTCAGAAAATCATTTAAGCTGTTCAGGATAAAAAGTGTTATAGTAAGAATCGAACCCGCTACCACAAGTTGGTTTCTGAAATGAAGCTTCCAGGAGCTACGGAAGCCTTTTGAGGTAAGCCAAGTTCTACAGTTAAAAGTGCTCTATTCTTTTATAAATGTTGAAGTTCTTCAGGTGCTTCTTGACGCGACGTGATGTACTTCTGTCTCTAAGCCATGCGACTGAGGTGTCAAATTGTTAGCCACAGATAGAAACTGGCAGCAAATCATTTATTGGAATTTCTTACCTTCGTACTGAGACGTATCGAAACCTGGGTTGTTTCTGTTTCAACTTTTCGATTTAATTTTATTTATTTATTTTCAATTTTTTTTTCAATTTAACCTACTTTTTCTAGGTGTTTGTTGAAATGAAATACCTTGCTACCGCTGAGCCAAGCAATACAGTTCAATACTAGCCTTTTATTTGGGGCTTCCCTGGCCGAGTGGTATCGCCCGTCAAATGCAGTGAGAAGCGTGGAGGTGGCGGGTTCGAATCCCGTCGTAATCCCGGATGTATTCTTTGTGATGTTCTGCTCTAAATTGTTATATCTGTCCTTCTACTTGATAAAGGTTTATAAGCCTAAACTGAACAAACAAGCCTGCAAGTGTATGTAATTTCAATAAAAAAATAATAAAACCTTTTATTCGCTTATAGGTGCTTAAGTTCGTAAGCTGCTTCGTATCGTGAACCATTGCATGAAATTAGTTTCTCAGCCATATGAATCAGGTATTTAATTCTGATTCTCGGACAGATATTGGTGGCAGGATATTTAATGGAATTTCTTATCTTCGGCCTTAAAAGTTTTTTTTTCCCCTGCGTCTTCAATAATTTATTTATTTATTTTTTTGGAACTTGCTAGCTGAATCAAGGATGACTCAAGGATATGAGTCTAAAATTTTGTTTCAAAAATGCAATGCGGTGTAAGATGTAATGTAAAGTACTTTCGGAAAAGTTCTAGTACTACAAAATAATCTTACTTTTTACTTGCTTAAAGGTGCTAAAATTCTTCAGGTACTTCATGATGCGAACACGGTTCAAACTTAAATCTCTCAGCCAAACAATTTCTCATGGTTTGTACAGTAGTAAAAACTTAGTTTAAAATATCGCATATCAAATAGTCCATGTAACTAATTACTGTATTCGTATTGCAGTATTGCCTTTCAAGAAATATGGCAAAATAACCTGGATAATCAACTCGGGCACCGCCCACCGATGCGGCTTGAATTGCCGCAGTTCACTTTAATGTAAATATTGCTTGTGGATTAATGCAATCTTCCATCATATCTTAACATAAGGGAAGATGAAATGGACTTCGGAACAGACTCGTATTTGGAAAGATCTACCAAAATATCAACTCCAACAATACTTGAATTTGAAAACTCAGTTACCGAGTAACTAGAATATGCAACGGCTGTTGGGTTATTCACATATGC
This sequence comes from Parasteatoda lunata, assembly GCA_949128135.1. Taxonomy (NCBI): domain Eukaryota; kingdom Metazoa; phylum Arthropoda; class Arachnida; order Araneae; family Theridiidae; genus Parasteatoda; species Parasteatoda lunata. The sequence goes on from OX421980.1 coordinate 26,045,527, forward strand.
TATCCTCATTACTCCTAATGGCCAAAATTTATTTCCAAAAAAACCAATCCTGCCGCAGTCCACTTTAATGTAAATATTGCTTGTGGATTAATGCAATCTTCCATCATATCTTAACATAAGGGAAGATGAAATGGACTTCGGAACAGACTCGTATTTGGAAAGATCTACCAAAATATCAACTCCAACAATACTTGAATTTGAAGATTTAGTTACCGAGTAACTAGAATATGCAACGGCTGTTGAATTATTCACATATGCTATCCTCATTACTTCTAATGGCCAAACGTCCCGCAGTGGACTGATCGTTAAGACACGGTTCCCAGCAGATCACCGAAGTCAAGCATCACTGACTGCGGTCAGTGTGCGGGTGGGTCACCACTTGGATCAGTCTGCGTAGGGACCGAGGGTGTGCGGTATTGGTCCTCGTTAAACTGTGCTACCGTGAAGTGCTCGACTTCGCGTGCAGGTCGTTGGGCTACCGAAGCAGGGGTGCCATCCCCTCTGCAGAGGATCAAAATTGTGATGGCATGTCTTCGGATCATCCTCAGGGATGTTTCCCAGACCGTCGCCAATAGCCCATTGTGCAGCTCTAGTGCGACGTAAATGAACTACAACTACAACTCTAATGGCCAAACTTCATTTCCAAAAAAAACCGATCCTGTTATAAGAAAATTTAAATAACGCAGTTTGCTGTCCTGGAAAAATCATCTCGTGTATGCACACACGTCAAGAAAAATTTATAATAGAAACAAATGACGTGGCGACTGCAATTGAAATAAGTAAAATAACCAATTTAATGGGAAACCCAACCATACGTTTTTCCTGAAAATATCACAACGAGATTTCTTCAAGAAATTGCCACCGATCATTCCATTGCTGCTTTAGCTTCAGAACTCTCGTATAATAATCTATTTGTTCACAGTATTCAGAGATTCGCCAAGAGGAAATCTTCAGACTTCTCAGAAGCTTGCCTAATCACAAACTATGGCTCGTCAATTCCAACAGTGGTTAAATTCTTGTACTATCTTGTACAGCCTACTCTCTTCTGTGATCGCCCGTGTCAGTGATCTAAATGCTACAAATTTAACCACTCTGTGAAAAAATTTCCATCTAAATCTCAAATTTGCTCATACTGTAGCGGACAACATACTTTATCAGAATACAACAACAAAGTACAAAACTATTCTAATTGCACAGGAAACCATCGAGTGTATACTCAGACTTGGTGGAAGAAGCAAAATTGCTCGAATTTAAATGCAAAAGGCAGCTATTCTTCTCTGAAGCCAGGCGACAATTTAAGTCTGCAAATTCCCAACCCACGTAGGCAACTGTATCTAGATCTGAACATGCAACAAAAGTTGAGGACATAGACTATTGTCAAGAGCGTCATATCCGAGGTTGTCACAACCTTTGACGCTAAGTACTCGTCAAACGTCAAGTTATCCTGTTCGATACACTATTTACGGTAATAGATAACCTCACTTCTCGTCTCAATACTTCAGTACCCGAATCCTACCCATCAAGGAAGAAATTCCGTCCCTTGAGCGATCAAGATACCCATCTTCCGATACGGAATGCTCCCGAACCTGTGTCCTCTCTCTCAACTAATTCAGCTATCGAACAAACTCCTCTGAACAACAAATCTTCTTCTGCTTATCCACAATGAGAGATCACTAATCCTGTATCATTTCAAACAACAAGCGCAATAACACGGAATGCCTCATCCAAAAACACTATCAATAAAACAGTCTCGCTCAAACGTCTCTATCAGTGATACCGTGAAGCTGGACAAACGCCATGCAAAGAACTCGAAACGCTCGTAACTACCATTCAGATCTTTAATTATCTCTCTGCCTTTTTACTCTTCATTATTTTAGTGTGCCCTCTGTTTGAAGAACAGCGTACCACCCTCAAAAAACAGCTAGGACTTGGGGCCTTGTATTTTTCGTACTTAATGGACACATCGGACAAACGCAAGATACTGTATGTTATGCAATACCTTAAGTCTATCCACTTGCTATAATCACCATCCACTTAGCTTTTCTACCTTGTATATAAGTGAGCTATAAGCTGCACACTGCAAAAAGCTCCAAAACAGTCATCATCATCATCAGCAGCAGCCACGCAACTCAAATGCTTAATATTATTTTTTTTATTTCTGACAGAAACAGGTAGCCAAACATTTCTTGGGATTTTGTATTTCTGTGATTGAGAAGTATTACAATCCTAGATTATTTTATTTCGGCATCTACAATAATTTGAGCTATCTCTGAGCTTGATGATGAATTTAAGGCTAATTCTGGATCACGTGCGTATCAAAAATGTAATGTGATCCAAAAAATGAAAATGTAAAGTAAGTAATTAGTATACATTAACAGATTTATTTTTCCGTAACGCTATAAAAAAGCAACCACAAAGTTGTTAAAAATTTCCGGTGCTATCAATACAGAAATTTTGTTAAAACTTATTAATAATCTCTGAAATTTTGTATTTCCCGATCAATGAATTGTTGAATCTCATGTAAAGAAATTGGATTGCTGTCATGATAAGCGCTTAATATGCAAAGCATACTGATCTAAATTGCAAAGCATAATGGACATATTTATTTCTTGCTGAAAGTACAAAGCTGGAAATATCTGTACAAATTATATCATTAGTGCTCATACTTCCATAATAATTTAATACATCATTGAAAAAGCGTGATCTGTTAGAGATGCAAGCTTAACAAATATTGATATGTTTTCAAGAATTAAATTTTTTAAAATTTATGTTTCCTCAATTACATTTATAAAAAGCTTAAACGTAATGCTAGCAGTTTTTGTAACTGATAATGAAAGATAAAATAATTTTTTTAAAAAAATCATATAAAATATGTTAAAGAAACTCGGTTGTGGTTTACTTTGCGAAGAAAAATTTCGATGCATGCTTGTTTGAGTGCTGATTAAAAAAATTCCTCAGCGATAAAACAAATCCTATTTCCTTTTTTTTTGTGCGCATAATTTAGCGAATGCTTTAGAGAAAAAGTTAATATTGTCAATTTTAAAAATTAAATTTAATGTAAGATTTAAATAATAAAATCTAATTTCGGAAATTGTTCTTTAAAAAAATCTATTGCAATTACTAATTAATAAAGTAGATGAATTAAGCTCTGATGCTGAGACATGAACAAATGACTGTTCTTGCTCGTTCCCTGTTTCCATGGAGACTATATCCTTAAGGATTACGGAGTTTTCAAAGGTGCTCTTATTGATTTTTCTTCAGACCAAACAAAGCTCCATGAGGAGCTATTATGCTCACCACATGATGTTGACGCTCTTAGACTCGCTTTTTATTTTCATTTTTTTCCCCTCTCTTTCAAAGTAGTGAAATTGAGGAAATACTATAGAAACCTGTTATTTTATTCTCCCCTCATCTTCGAGATGTTTATTTTTATTTCGTAATAAGCACCCCTACTCGTTGTGACTGGCCATTTCAATTATTTAAATTTACATGAAATGGTATAAAAAAGCTGTCAAAAATGCTTACATCAATAAAAATAATATATTGCTTAAAAACAATATGCTGGTTTTTAATGGTAATGAAGATGTTAGAACAGCGATATTAAATTAAGAAATGTTGAGAAAAATAATACCGTTCGAGTTATTACCGAGCAAGAAGAAACTGAAAAACATTAAATAGTTATAGGATTTTGTATCGAATATTAAGAGACTTTAAAAAGCAACTTATGTGTACATATTTGTTTTTAGAATTTATGAATTTTTTCCCCCATCTTATCCATTATGACCCCTATTAAACGTGAAATGAGAAATAGGAGTAACTATTTGCCAGGACAGTAATTATTTGCAGAGTGAAATCTAATTAAAAGAGTCTTAAGTTGAACTAGAGTGTAACCAATAGTGTAATATAACCTAGATAATTTGGCTTCGGTTTGTAAGCGGGTGAGTGTCTACTTTTATCTCCGAAGGTACCAATGAGGTGAACCGGATTCAAATCCCAGCGATGGCTGGTCGATCCGAATTCCACGCCTAGCTCGCATCGATCTCAGTGCTGACATAAAATATCCTCAGGCGTAGACGGATCAGGAGTTAAAGTTTCTCGTGTTGTCAGGCTAACCACGGGAGGTTTTCGTGGTTTTCCTCTCTATGTAGCGCAAATGCGGCTCAATTCCACCAAAAAGTCCTCCACGAGGGCAAATTTCTCCAAATACTTGATCCAGGAATTCCCTTGTCTTCTGGATTGAGTTCAAAATTACAAAGTTATGGAGTTGAACATTGGTAATCGTAAACTGGCTGATAAATGACGGTGATAAGATGAGATTATTAGGCATGCTTTGTTTATCTAAATAAAGATAACTAACTACATCAGAGATAATAAGTGTGCCACTATTTTGTTTAACATTTTTTACATTTGATGGATAAATGAATTTGAATGAGAATTTATTATCTAATGATTTAGAACTCTGGTGTACATTAAAAAATATCAAATTAATATTGCTTACTAAATTATAAAAATTATTCTAAAGAAAACTTTTTGCAGGAAATCTACAATTATTTTATGTACAATATATAAAATGAATTTTCATAGAAAAAACATTTAAAACCTTAATTTCTTTCTTTTTTAAATTTTTCCTTGCCATTATTATTTCCTTTAATCTTGATCTCACATGTAATTAAATGAAGTATAAAAACAATTAGAATGATGGATAACGACACATATCAGAAATAATTAGATTTTAGAGACATAGATAAAATACTAATATTCTAATCTTTCTTATATTGTATACTTTTTTTAATAAAATAAACAAATAAAAATATAATTAATAATTTTGTTTAATTACAAAATTCGTTTTCTGTAAATAGAAATACCACGGTTTCAAAGAAAACGTTTTTCAAATCGATTAAAAAACACATGGAAAACACGTGCGAATTTCGGAAGAGAAAGATACATTTATGGATACCCAGCTAGATTACCTAGACCAAGAATTCGAATGACAGCTTATGCATGTCGAGCACCACCCCCTGCATGCTTAACACTGCGGGTACAGAGGCCGCAAGGATTGGCGAGCAGCTTCTTAACCACGCCTACCAGCAGTCATGACCCAATAATTGGGGAGGGACAAGAGAACGGTAATCGGTTTTCGGCAAGCAGGGATCAAGCACCCCACCCTCCTTCCGCAACGCCGTCTTGAAAGGAATGAGAAACTTTTAGTTTGCGTAAGCTCACAAATACGGGAGCATGCAACAGTGCGGAATGCGTCGGTTATTAGCCTCCTAGCACGTGAATGGAGCAACTAAACGGATTAACGAAAAGGAATCTTCGTCTCATGGATATGAGCCACATGCATACTGGACTCAACGGCATAGGGTTCCCATTTTCTCAGGCAATGACCGTCCATCACCGTGGGGGTCAGGAAGTCCAAGCCACAGCGGCGGACATGCTCAATCCATTCATAGATTCAACTGGGCACATGGGAAGTCTGAAACTGAGCCCTCAGCATGGGATGCACAATGATGTAGTTCACCATTCACAAACAAATCATCAATACCCTCAAACAAATGGTTACGGTGTATCACACTCTCATCATCACCATCATCATCATGTGGGAAGTTACGCAGCTAGAGAGTTTCTATTGCGACGGGATCATATGCCTTCACTTGCCAACAATTTGGCAGCCCATGATCCTTTATCAAATACTTCACAAGGGCATCACGGAATGTTTGTTTCCACATCATCAACACTCCATGGACACCATGCAACAGATCCATCCGCCACATCTCATGTTCTATTTCCCAGTCTTGATCATCATCATACACACAATCATGGACAGATGCGTCTTTTACCAGGTTCTGAAATGTACGCTAGATCGGACAGTTTTAATCACGTGGGACCAAGAACAGATCAATTCATGGGTGGAAGCTATGGACACATGCCACCTATGCCAACTCCTGGAGCTTTTTTCAGGTACATGAGACCATCCATAAAACAAGAGCTAACGTGTCGTTGGATAGACCAAGATGTTCCACAGCCGCGTAAAGCATGCAACAAAACATTTAATACAATGCATGAAATAGTGTCTCACATAGCAGTGGAGCATGTTGGTGGCCCTGAGTGTACCAACCATGCCTGCTTTTGGGAGGATTGTCCTAGGAATAACAGACCATTTAAAGCAAAATATAAACTTGTCAATCATATACGTGTGCATACTGGGGAGAAACCCTTTCCATGCCCATTTCCTGGATGTGGTAAAGTTTTTGCAAGATCTGAAAATCTAAAAATTCATAAACGAACACACACAGGTATGGATTTTACTAAATACAACCTAAAATTATCATTAAAGTTTATTTTAAAATGTAAAAAAAAAAAAAACAATGCAATATTAGTAATAATTGTAAATGAACAATGCGGGATTTTTGTCTTTTTCTACATAAGAATACCGATTGCATCATTGTAAAATTTGAATTAAAGAATAGTATCAACTTGTAAGAGATAACAAAGACGAAATTTTTAGGCATTTGTAAAGAGTTACAATCAATTTTCCTTTTATATGTACAAGAAATAAATATGACTAATAATTGATTTAAATTTAAAGGGAAGATGAATTTGAAATATCAAAGTTCTGATCAATTAAGATGTTGAAGCATGAATTACTTACTTCAAGAAATCTGTAATTGGAATAGTTAAATTAACGGTAGAATTTTTTTTTTTTTTTTTTTAAGTACAAATCTTGCATTTCTGGGCAATTTTTTCAAAAACTTGTGATTACACGCTATTTCAATCAATATTTATGAGCTTTCATACGAATCATGCATAGTTATAAGTTTGATAAGCCTTAACTAATAAAAAAATTTCACGTCATTAATTTCTTTATAAATTGCTAAAAGTAATAATAAATTTTAAAATTAATTTTTTGTTATTAAATGCAAAATACAGAAGTTGTAGTAATAAACATTAAAATAATATATTTGAAATTGCGTAACGTTTAAAATACACAAGTAAACAATAAATATTCAAGTTTGATCTGATTGCAAATGCATTGTTTTAAATTAAAGTGATAGTCAAATATTTAGTTAATATTAACACAGCTTCCACAGGTAGAATTTTTATTGTTATTAAGACATATTTGATAAAATAATCTAGAACTTTAAATTAGATCACTAGGATCTGAAATTGAATTGTAGAAAACTACAAAAAAAAAAAAAAAAAAAAATGCTGATGTTGATAACACTATTTTGCATATAATGCTTCAAAAGGAAATTTTTATTATAAAAAAAAAGCATTTTATTTTGAAATTTTTTTTTCTAATTTTGTTGTCTAGAGAAAATGTTTGATCAGTTACGAGAAGGTAAAAAATCAGAAAACTGATTTGAGACCTTTTGAACTTCTCGTTAATAATATTTACTCAAAATGGCAATTGGATAAAATATATCAAATTGAAAAAAGCAAGATATAAAATAATACGTTAAAACTAGTTTGATTTAAAGTCTATATCAAATACACGAAATTTAATTTTAATTTGAAAGCAATTTTATTATGTAGAAACTTTTTTAATGTAAAATGAACATTTTTAAATAATAAAATATGTAAATCATAATTATACAAATAAGCTCTAAAACTGGATGTGGAAGAAATGTAAAGTAAAAATCGCTGTTAGTTACACTAGATAAAATGTTTCAAAATTGAGAAAGAAAGCTGTTCCATGTTTTTTTTTAATATTTTATAGTTAAATTATTCTCTATAGGGAATAATGGTATGTTGTCGTGATATTTAAAATTTTTTGTTAATAAGCGGATGATGTAGTTTTGTATAGTGTAATTTTACTAGATACGCTGTAATAGTTTAATTTTTATAAAAATGTTTCGAAGTAAATTCCTTTTCAACAAATTAAAAATTTGAAGTTATAACCATGAAATTTTACGATAATGTAGTTTACGAGTATTTTAACAATTATTTTCCGCTACTAAATATATAAAATTTTAATGTAAATAAATTTTATATGAATATTGAGAAAAGGGCTTAGATTAATAAAAAAAAAATTTCTAGAATACCAGTTAGTGATATTTTCAATCAGATTCAAAATCGAAATTTCCTGATAGGTCGTCAATAATCACAAAGCAAAATAGTAACTGCATTAAGTAAGGCTTAATGAAAATATCACTATGCTTATTTTGAATGTTTTCTGTTTGTGTCGTATCTTGTGATCAGCTAGACTAAGTTTTAAGACTAATCGCACGTAAGAAAAGTTTATTTTTGTTTTTAAAGAACAAACCTTTTAAGTTGTGAGACAACATTAACGGTAAGTATTGTTAAGTATTTGAGATCTGAAGACTATTTCCTATTCCGGTAAGAAGTTTTAAATATGTATTCGGAAGAAACGTTATCCGGGTTTTCTTTGAAGTAAGTATATATTTTCAAAAATATGGTTTAGTGAAAAAGTTAAAAATGCCAGCCACATTTCTAATCTGAAATTAAGACAAGTTTTAGGATATTAGTGACACAAACAAAACTTTTTGATGTGAACTTTATCACTTGGAAATATTTTACTTAATAAAATTTCAAAGGATTTGTGAACAACCATATTTAGTTATACTGAAAGGTGATGTAACTTTGTTGGTAAGTAGAAATTTTATTTTAAATTTTTATTACAATTTAATTCTTTCTAAAGCAATTTTTTATGCAATTAACAAAATTTACAAAAAATAAATTTTAAATACATTTTATTTTTTTACGTAATTGTATTTCATATTCCTTTAACAAGTTAACTACTTTATATTCTTTTGCTTATGAATTTAAAAATTTTCAGAAAATTTTCTATGAAAGTTTTCCCATGATAAATAATTTATGACTACCGTGTTAAACCTTTTTTCGATACATACTATAAAAATGTTATCAATCTTTGTTTATTGTGAAAGTTATTCTCTATTAAGTTTATACTTTTCCAAAGTAATAATTCTTTCAAACTATTCAAACGTAAATTATTGAGTGAAATAATAAAACAAAATTGTAGTTCTTTTTATGAACATAAAACTAATTTTTAAAAGGAATTTGACGAAAAAATTAAGACACTCTTAATAAAAAGTAACACTCTTAATAATAAATATTTCAAGAACTAAAATTATCTTCAAATCTGAAAACTTTAAAATTATTGACAAGATCAATCCTTGCTATTCTAAATATGCTAATTTAGGTACAACTATTTATGTTTCTGGTATAAGTATTATTTCATCTGACACCTTTTATTTCTTTTTGTACAAAATATATATGTAATTGGCAAACTTTTTGCGCTATTTCAATATCTACAGATTCAGAGTCTTATTTATTCGAGACATTTTCCCAATGATTTCAAAATAGTTCCATCTAAACTTTATTTGGAAGCTTTCAAATGATAGAGAATTATTTAATATTAATAATCACATTGAGATAAAAATATCAGAACCAATATTTCATTTAAGCATTAATCTTATTAGTTGTATTTTACATTTTGGCTTGCATTAAGAGCACACGAGATCATAAAAATCGTAACAAATCAAAAAATTACTTCGCTTAAAATGTTTAAAAAAATTTTTGGTTTGCCATTGATTATCAACATTGTTATTAGTTAAACAATTTTTAAATTTATTATAACAATTTTATTTATATTTTCGCAATAACGAGCACCAAAGTTTGGTTTTTATCTGAAATATTCCTTTCTATTTCTGCTCCTAGCGTCCCAATTTTTTTATCAATTTTACTGAAAGTTCGGCTTAAGCTTCATATAATGACTTAAAAGATTGTCAAGGATTGTTTTTTGTGAAACAATAGCTACAGAACTTCTTGTTATTGTTTGAGTGTAATAAAAAATAATTTTCAGAGGAAAAAAATGCTCGTAAGAGGAATTGTTTATTTTTCTTAAATTCTGTTAAACTTGAAAAAAAACTAATCTTTACATCGATTTATATTTCCATTAGGCATGTGCCGATAAAATTTGAGACTAGGGGTAATTTTTATATGGTTTTCTTGTTTCATATTCATACCTGTCAAATTCTTTAATATCTGAAGTGGTAATTTTATGATTTACAAATTTACTTTTAATCCAATAAATGATTTACAATGATTGTAACCACCACTATATGGAATCAACTAAAACAAATATATAAAACCTGCAAATTGGTTAGTAAAGATTATAAGTATATGTAAAATTAATTCTCTACCACTTTAAACATTGTGGGGTGCGAGGAATACTTTTTCTTTACAATTTTGTTCTATTTATGTATTCTAATATTAAACCAAAGAATTAATAAAATCTACAAAAAGATTTATATCAGTTTAAATATCAAAACATTTGTAAAATTTTAATTTTAAATTAAAGGCCCTTTGTTCCTTTAAATAAATAAATTGAACTCTCGCTTCGGTATTTTACGTGAGGGTGACATAAATTATGCCTAACTTTATTAACTAGCAAGAAACTTTATTTGCTGCTCAAATGTGTAAAAAAACTAAACTTAACAGTTTTATTTGTCATCTTTGTTATTGCATATTAAAGTTAAAGATAATTATGAGTCACCTTTCCCATATTATACTACTTTCACAAAAACCAACCAGACAACTATTTTTTTATTGCTTCTTAAATATTTTTTCTTATATTGAGTTAAATAAAATGTCTAAAGCTAATTATTCTCACGAAAATTTAGATAGCAGAAGTCAGTGAGAACTCGGCACTTCCTTCAGCAATAAATTCGAATTTTTCCAAGTTGGAGAACTACTTTAAATATCCTTCTTATTTCAACTTTACTTATTTTTCAAGCATTTATTCAAATCAGTTGCATGATAACAGCTATTAAGAAGATTCGTGAAAGCATATCTTAGCCCAACATACGATGTTTCCTGATATTAGGTTGCCTAAATACAATATACGATCACGCTACGGATTGACGACTAAACGTGTTTTATTGAATTTAGAGCTTACTATTAAGCTATATAAATAAAATACAAATGCTTTTTATTCTCTAATTTATTAAACAGTCTACCTTTTAAAACACTTTAAATTTAAGAAAATTATTTCTCTTAAGTATTTTGTAGAAAATATTAAGTTTTCAAACTAATGGATTTATTCTTGTAGAAAATATTTATTTTCCTTTGCTCTAAGATATTTTTCTGTTTCTTTTAATCTTTTGTACACGCGATTTATTTTAACTTTCGCTTTGAACCATATTTATTTCAGTTATTCTGTCTGAAAGGTTCAATTAGTAAGTTTATTTTTTAAAATTTTTAGTTTATTCGTTTTGTATTTTCTTTCATTGCGGTTTACTCGTTTGAACAATAATATGATAGTTATTGTCCAATGCTGTTATATATTATATATTACTCATAAACTGTTTCATAAGTACTGAAATATATTTTTGATTTTGGCTAATATCTAATAATATTCTATTATAAGTGTTGTTTTAGTCTACGCTTAATAAAAATTTCATTAATCAGAATTAAATGCTGTTAAATATTTCTTCTAAGCCCTCTTGAATTAAGTGTGAATGAAAACTATAACCGTAAGGAGGATCAAATTAATTATAATAAATCGATAAGTTTCTTAAGTCTGAAATTATATTTTCAAAGATATTTCTGGAATATCATTTTTTTTAAAAAATTCGTGTTTTCTGCAAAGAAAACCAGTTTCTCTCTCTCTCTTTTTTTTTTTTTAATAAGAAATTTAACATATTAAAAGCTTTCAGAAATAATAACTAACAAGTTCAATAGTAAATATTGTACCTCTTTAAAAGAAATTCTTTAAAAGTCAAATTTTTTTAATGAAATGTAAACTATAAAATCTCAATTAAAAATACCAAGTTTAATGGAAACTACACAATTGCTACAATTTGCTATAATTAGAACTCAAATTTTCTTAATTTATGGTATACTTATATTGTTAAAGAGTATTTTGAAACTCAAAAACTGTCTTGATATTCTTTTTTCATCAAAAAATACTTTCATATCGTAGAAGAAAAAACACGAAATTTGGGGAGAATTTTCTATAAATTCCAATTTTTCAGAATCACTTCCTAATTTTCAATTTTAAGCATTAGTAGTTAAACATAAAAAAAATATTTTTAGAAATTCCCGGGAAAATCAACTGGAAAATTATGTGGAATTTGAAGACTTACGTTTGTACGAAAATATAAATATCGAAATAATTGTTTTAACATTTGGTGGCAATTGCTTATTTACGTTTGAAATCCACGGGAGAAGACCTGTTTATGTCTATAAAAGCAGATTCGAAAAAAAAAAAAAAACAAATAAAATTTTTTGCGCTAGGAAAGGAAGGGTTTTTCAACAGTGTAATAACTCTCGGGGAAAACCAATTTTGCACGTTATTGAGTTTCTAAAACGTAGTAATCCTCAAAATACAACAGACGGCGATCAAATAATCATTTTAGTGAAAAATGAACATAAACCGTTCTTCTCTCTTGGTCTTCTTTTCTTTATAAGTAAAGATCTGCTAGTTCCCTCCCTGATGTATATAAAGGATTATTTAAACTTTGGGTCTAACATTCAAGTTTTTATGTACAAGTATCAGAAGACTTAAATTTGATTACTGATTTATTATTCTTTGTAACCAATATCCACCTCTTTTTCTCTACTATTAAGAAATCGCAAAATCTATCCCAAATTCAAAATTGAATTTAGGGATGTAGATCTCAAGAGTAATAAGAGCAGACTAGATAAATAAAAACGTAAATAAAAGTACAGTAATGGGCTATAGTTTTGGTTCTATAAACAAGAACCTTTTTCAGTGTCTATTTTTGTGTTTAGACACTGAAGAAGGTCTTTGTTTGTAGAACCGAAACTATAATATGTTCATTTTTATACCTTTTATTTATGTTTTATTCACGTTGCTAGATCTGTTCATACGTAGAAAAACTAGACCCTATCTTCGTTTGAAAGAGCAAAGTGGACCGGTTGCGAATTGGGGGGGGGAGTACAAATTTATCATTGGATAATGCATAGTATAAAGTAAACCATATCACTATAAAAAAATAAAAAAAACAGAAAAGAAATAAATACACGAATTATAAATAAACGAACTAAAGTCAAAAGAATTTAGACGAAGTGAATGAATGAAACAGAATGAATTATCAAAGTAACAAACAATTTATTAAAATAAATATCGAATCTGTGCACTATGAAGAAAACTATGTAAAAATTACGCAATATAACTAAAGGAAACATGAAAAACAGTAAAATGAACTTAAAAATCAAATTAGCTGAAAGAAATAAAAGTTTTAACACGACGGATGAAATAAGGCCCGTAATTAAAAAAATTATCATTATAGAAAATCACTTTTCAACGATCACACAACAAAACCTTATAATTTTTTTTTTTTTAAATATTCACTTTTAAAAAAAACAGTACTAGTAAATTTAAAATAAGAAAACAAAATTTAAAAGAATGAGTGAAAGACTTTTAATAACACTCAATATAATTTTTGCCTGATGTTGGTTTCAAACATGAACTCGTAGAATGAGAACAGATCTGATGGCTATCAAAAATTTTTAACTGGAAATCAGTTAAGTTAAACAAAATTTCTAGCATTTCGTCTGACAGGTGATCAATTTTCTTCTCCCAGAATTCCTATTTTAGTTCAAAAATTTTTCGATAGATGGGGCTACTCATTTTTCCTTCACTCCTTCTGTTATGTTATATTTTTTATTATTATTTTTATTTTTCTATGTAACAGAGAGAAGTGTTTAACACGATAATGGGTTCATATACTGTCCAGGTGATAGTGGGTCAAATATATTCTTTTGCTTGGTTCTTTGGTTGACATAACTTTAGGTACACCTTAGTTCATGGGGGATGTTGAAATCGCTAAAATATTTCGAAATTTTCAAATTTAATTTTCAAGTATTTTGATTTAGAAGTTAGACCTGCAACAGCTTAAAAAAAAAAAAAAAAAAAAAAAAAACGAAAAGTCTGAAAGAAAAAGAATTTATGCCCTGTCTCGTGCTTTTTCTGCAATAATTATTTTTTTAAACCTTAACCATATTCCAGTTATAAATTTAAGAAAACCGTGAGTCTAATTTTTGGCACCCTGAAGAAACTAAATATAAGAATACAAATTCCCTTCTCCAATTGTGTCTTTTTACTGTATCGTCCTCATTTTAATGAAGCTTAAATATTTTTTAGAATGACTTAACAACTTCTGATATGGTCTGCAGATAATTTAAATGCAACATTTTTCAAAAATAGAGTTTAGTTTGAAATCAAAATGTCACTTCATGTTACACTCGTTGTTGCATTTTTGTCAGAGGAAAATTCAGATCCAAAAGCAATAATTAAGATGTGTAGATTAGCACGTTCTAACTAATTATTAAGTTAAAAAATTTGGAAAATTCGCTGAAAAAATGAACTTTTTAATAGTGATTTTAGTTTTTAGCCGCGAAAAATCTGCAATCTTAAAAATATGCACAAAACAGTTCAGTCGGTAAAATGGCTGAAACCGAGTTCCTCTTTATATTGTTGTTACTTTATATCAATTTCTTCAAGTAAACTGAGCAAATATAAACAATTTTAAACTCTTTTAAATTACATTTGCCTAATGGCTATATCACACGAGAGAAAAATAAGTGCAACCGTAAGTGGAACTTCAACTCTATCTGCATTTCTAAGCGCAATTCCTCCGTTCAAAGATTACATGCAAGCAATATCTTTAATTTTTTTTAATTAATTTAACAATGATCAAAAATCTTATTAATCGTTACACCATGAAAAAAGCGTAGTTTTTTTCCTCTTGAAAACTAGTCGTAATGTATGTTTTAGGATCCTCATCACAAATGATGAAACAAAATGGTCCCAAATTATTGTTTAAGTGAAAAAAAATCACGAACTTTATCATCAAAAACTGACAAATAATTATCGAGGTATCGATCAATGACAATGAATATTCCATTAATGGTATTTAAACCAGTTCCTTTATCAGTGAGTTTGAAAGCATTTCTAAGAATGGTTTTTGACCAACTTTTAACCTCACTCGGCAATAAAAGAATTAAAAAAAAAAATTTAAAAAAATTGAAAAAGAACAGCGAAGAATAAACCATACTATTTTTTGCATGAATTTGTCTCAAAATTTACTATTTTTTTATAAATTTGTTTTCTCCTCACATTTTAATGACTATTGAAACCCCTACTGTATGCAATTTTTAGAAGAATTCTTAAAATATGTTTATCATTGGCAACTGCCTTAATATCTATTCTTAGAATTTATATAAAAAGTGAAATCCAAAAATATTTACATTTGTGAGATCATTAATCAAAAAATGCAAGTGTTGAAAATTTTTTTAGAATGAAATAAATTTTGAAAATTGCTTAAAATTATAAAAAGTTCAAAAGAAAAAATAAAAGAAAACATATGTTAGAAATACATATTACGAAAAATTCCAGGATCCCAAAGTACAGTATATACACGAAGGAAAAGTATGTCTTGACTCGTAAAAAAAATAGCAAAAAATTGTTTGTTCCTGAAAGACTTTTTGTTTAAATAAATTACTAAATTAATCAAAACTTATAAACAAAAACATGAAACATAAGTAATAACTCATATGTTGATATACAGTTTAAATGTGAACATAAAAAATTAAACTGTGAATTTACGTTTCAAAATAATTGATTTTCTATTGGGGTACTTTCACCTTATTTCATAAGAATCTCCAAAAGTTTTGCTTTTATTTTATGCGTTTGTGCATGTATTTATAAAGCATTATATCAGAGCCAGAAATAGAAATTAATTTTTATTTATATCCTTATTTAAGGAGGTGAACGGATGAAAAGACCTAACCTTAATAAAATTTTAAAATTATTGATTTTAATTTCTTTTATAATGGCACAGACTTTGTTTTTGACATCTTTGTTAATAAAGCCTCTACAGCACTTCTGTCCATGCACAGTGGGCCAACATCCAAGGTTTCGTGGCCAAAATTAGTGTTTCGATAAAATTTGTTTCAAAATTAGGGGGTTTTTATTTAGGGGTTTTTATGTGCAGGTAAATTGAATTCATAGTTGAAATTTTGAAATACGCTAAGAATACCCCCCCCCAAAATGGCGGCTGAAATATGGCGATATGGCCACCTTTGCAATACGGGCAAAATGGGGCAGGTTTTTTCGAAAGAAGAAACATTAAAGAAGACAACAAAAAAAGGTTTAGCTAATTACCTCGTGGAACTATTTGGAACTAAGTTTCGAAAGTCATTCAAACATTATAAAATGTTAAATGATAAGATATAAACTATAAGTTTGTCAAGAGTATTAACTAATCTAAAAAATTGAAAAATTGTACTTTAATTTCAGACTAATTACTCTGATAAAAATGTAACAGTAAGGTGAAATTCCTATATATATTTTTGAAATAAAAATTTAAAAGTTACATTTAAAAAAATTGCTTTTAACATATTTTTCATTACCTTGTACTCTCGTCGGTCCAAAAAGTCAATTATAATGTTTGGAATGATTATGAATACTTAATTTGGGCTATATTAAAACTGCCTACACATATTTTAGTTGAAAATTTAATTTTTGACTTTTGGCCAAAGATCATGGTCCTCTGGCTCACAGTACCATGTTTTAAATCAGGACAAACTTTTACCTCCTTCATATATGACATAAGTAACATTTTTTTACATTATTTCTCGCAATAAATGAAACATACTTTTTCCTTGATTCCCTCATTTATTGACAGGGAGGATAAATAAAAATTTAAATTTTAATGCAAAGTTATGAGATTATCTACCATTTTTAGAATAGAAAGAAATTCAAATTATATTTCTATTTCCAAGACTCTAATGCTACACCTAAATAAGGGACATCCAAGATACTATCGAGTACTCGTAAAAATAGAAATATGTGATCTCTAAAAGATAGGAAAAACTTACCCTACTCGACTTTATTAGTACATCTACTAGGGCAGGGGTAGATTTCTTTAGAATTGTTTACGATTGTGTTTGTTTTTATGTTAGCAAGAATATTAAACTTCAAGACCTTTAGGTCAAGTTTAGCGTCAGTATCGTTAAGCCCAACATGGAGATGTTTGTCATTTTGTCAGAGGGGCTAGAAAAACCTAGAAAAGGTAGTTTTCCCTGAAGATATTTATGAGTACATAGGAAGAAATCTTGTCATTCTGCTATCGTCAACTGATAAGAAGGTGTCTTTTTTAAGTTTTTTAATCAGAATATCTCATGCTAAAAGCAAAGAATTATCTTTAGCAATCTTGTTTTCTTGTAATGTTGCTGGTAATTGTTTGTTTACAAACTGATTCTCTGTATGAGCATGTTAAATTAGAATTTTTTGAAGGTAGAACATCGAACTCAATGTTCTGTGTTAACTTTGTGCTCATTTGTTTTTAAAATCATAACGAGTCATGTGGATACATATTTTAATAAATAAGAATCAAGAAAATTATCAACTGACAATTAAGAATGCAGTGTGAAATTTTTTTTTCTTATAAATGTTTACTAATTCTTTTTAGCAGAAGCATCTTAAAATACATTTTATAATGAAAACAAAGAATAATTTTTAGCAAATATGAAAACAAGCTTTTTTTTTTTTTTTTTTTTTTTTTTTTACAACGCTGGTTTCCAAGCAGTGCACTATATGATCATTTGTTCACGTTAAATTGGAGTTTTTAAAAATAAAGCATTGACCTTTCTGTTTCGTGTTAACTTTTTAACTTGTTTTTACGGCTGTAATGAATCATGTGGATATGTTTTTAATAAATAAATATTAAAAAATTCTCAACTATTAATGATACAAGATGAAATTTTTATTACATAAAGTTATTACACATTCATATCAAAAACCGAGACTTTTAAAAAATACATTTTATAATGAAAACAACGAATATTCCTTAGAAGATATGAAAACTGTCCTGTAATGTTGATTGTAATTGCTAGTTTACAAACCTTTTTTATTCATTCATATTTAAATGGATACTTTTTTAGGGTCCTTACGACCTAAAAGGTTTCGTCTTTTTTTTTTTTTTCTGTTCTCTGTTGACTTTCTTCACACTTATTTTATAACGCTAATGATACGCGTGATTGATTTTATATTTTTGTATTAATAAATATACACGAGAGATATATCAAATATTAATTAACTGCGCAACATGAAATTTTTGTCTTGGAAAATTATTATGAATTCTGCTTATCAGAAAGGGAGGAGTTTAGACGACAATTTATTTCACTCCTTAACTATTATATTCATCTTAAAATATTAATTTTTAAATGGAAATATAATTAAACGAAATCTTAAAGGGAATAATTTAAATTATTAGAAGAATAATTTAACTGGATATTTTTAGCATTAAATCTTATCTATGAGACCAATAGTTTTAGACTAATTAATTTACCGAAATCTAAAGCAAATTTTTTTTATAAAATATAAAATGTTGCACTTAAATTGAAGTAATTGATTGAAATAGACTTTTTTTTTTTATAGTTTAATAACAAACCACTTTTTGAATGTTTGACATTGATATTAAATTTTTAAGATCTTGAAATTTTGAGAAAATTTAAAAAAAAAAAAAAAAAAATCCATTAAAAAGTGAAACAGTGAACCTGATCTATTGGTTTTCCTTTCAAATGTAACATGTAAGTTATTCATTCAAAAGTTAACTCTTAAATTTAGAGGTTGTAAATTTTTTCAGTATCAAATATACTTGCAGTATACAGATATTTCAGGAAACAAAAAATGGTTGTTATCTACGCATTGAATTTAATATCTGAAAGAAGCTATTCTTTAAACTTTAAAATATTATTTGAGGAAATATTAGAATTTTATAAGATTTTAAAGCAAAATCCTGCTAAATGTTTTGAAATTCCATTAGAAAACAAAATATTACGTCCAATATTTAAAATCTACCCTAACTTATGGGACTGTTAATAATTGTTGTCAAATCTTTATTCTTTATTCAATACTTTTGAGTTCTTTCATCCTCTTTGTCACAACGGGGGTTACCTCTTCACTGTACCCCTATTTCCCTTGTTACTCGTCACGTTGTAACTTAAGTACAATATTTTAATTTCAGAAATCAAGCACTATAAGTTGTAGGCGATATTTCAAATTTTGTTTTTAAATTATAGCAATCTTTTTTAACGGCATTTATTTGTAAGCATAACAATAGTGTTTATTATATGTGTTCTTGCATTGCTTAAGGTGAAATTATGGTTCAAAAAATTACGCGATACTAATAAAATATTTATTTAAAACAGCAATCGATATCAGTATTTTTGATTTTAAATGGAATTTGATATATTTTGCTTAAATATTATTTTTATGAAAGAAAATAAGCTTACAGAGTTAGAGAGAGAAAAAAAGCAGACAATAATTTAACTTAATATCAATATTTTACTAAATTTAATCAATGAGAATACATAAAATCCTTGGAAGAATAGAGCATTTTCATATTCTTAAAATAAACGTAAGGTGAAAAGAAAAAATATAGAAATTAATTAATATAAGAATATTTAATGTTTTGATTTTAAATGTTTTTATTTTAATCAAAATGTGTATCCCATTTCCTGTTCCCCATCCTTCCTTGTCACTAACTTCCCAATTTTACGAATCTCTTCTTCAAGTGTGACATTACTTTGCTCATGAGCTGCAATAGCGGCACAACTCAAAAAATCAAGTTTTGAGATAAGTAGGTTTAAAGTTTTCATTGCAAAGCAAAATGCACAAGAAATGCTTTAATTTGCTTAAAAGCTGTACCATTAATATTGAAGTGACACCTGTAATAGATTCTTCATTCTAATAGGTTGATTTGCTCTATAAACAAAAATTGTAAGGTGTTTCTATATAAGTCTTAGTCAAAAAGTCGTAGTCAAAAGTAAGGTATAATCTTAATAAAAAATGAAATAGAGACTATCGTGAATATTAGGTTTTTGGTGAGAAGAAATTTTTAACAAGAGCGTAAAAAAAAATCTATACACGTGAAGATATAGAGTTAAAAATTGTCCCAAACCAGCGTTATTTGTTGGGTGAAACTAAAAACGGTTCCAAACGGAAGATTTAAAAAATCCGCCTACAAGATATGTTTTGTTTTTATTTATAAAATTGCTTAACGTCAAGAACAAACTAAAAAATAAGAATAAATAAAAGAATGAAATTTTAACTAAATAAAACAGTGAGTTGACCTAGTTCTATTTTACTATTTTAAACTAGACAATAACATCGCTTAACGTTTTACAACTGGTAAATATATTTATCAGGTCGAAGTAGATTTTATAAGAAAATATAGTGTAAAACATGTATGCTGAGAATTTTTTTTTTTTGATTAAATAAATTTTAAAAAATTTAAAAAAAAAAAAAACAATTTAATAATTTTTAAGCACATGAAAACATTATCTTTAATAGTCTACGGAAGTTCTTTATTTCACACGATTCATATAAGTTCTATAATCGTATACTTTGACCAATTTTTTTCGCAATATTAAAATTTAGGCCAGTGCTATTAGTAAGGGGATTTTTCAAATTATTATTTGCGACTGTGCTTTTTGTAAATTAAAATGCATTTAAAATTTCAATTTGTAAAAGGAAAAAAAAAAAAAGGTTTTAAAGATTTTTTGTCAAAGTAAACCCGGGATAGTTTAGACCAGTCATTTTACTTCACTGAAATTCCATTGTGCTTTATATAATGGGCCAGTGTACTCTGGCATATAGTTTACTTTAACGAAGTGATTAAAATGAAACCGAACTGCTTAAAAAATTGATAATTCAAAAAAATGAAACTTCATCAAAATTCTTAAATTGCTGTAGAAGTTACTGTTACAAAAAAGTTTCTGAAAAAAAAAATATTTTTGTTTTTATATTTTACCTCATTCATAAACCTTTGTCGATATCTAGAAAGCAACTTTGCCACGAGGTAGACTTAGAGCCAAAATAGTCCTGAAGACATAAGTTTTTCTCAATGTCTTTTGATATTATTTCGTCACACATTTAAACTATTACTATTTTTGCATTTTAATTTTTGCTTCTCTAGTATACAAATCTTGCAATGCTATACTAAAGCAAAACTCAGTGGAGAGGGTCTACTGTGCCCATCTCAGTTTTCTTGACCTTCGGCTCTCGTCAGCAGTTTGGTGGTCAGCCGAGCGCGGTACCCCGAGTGTAATGCCATACAGTGTTTACAATATCACATGTATAAAGACTATAATCGCATAAAAGTTTCCTAAAGTATAAAATCTTTTATTTTTTTTCTCTTCTACTTTTCTAATCAAAATTTTTCTTCCAATACTTTGACTACCTTAAAAATGTATTAAATTTTTCCAGGTTATCGGGCCATAGAAACCCCGATTTACGGTAAATAATTTTTAATAGCAATCGATAAAAGTTTACAATCTCTGACTCTTTAAGTTTGTTTTAAATAATAAAAAATATCAAAAAGTATCACAATTTTGAACTCCCTGTTCATGAAATTTTTAGTTTTACTTTTTCATTTTCTATTTTCAAATATTTGTAGTCAGAAGAGACAAAACTTCATAGTTTCGATTATATTCTGTTTTAATTTTATTTTATGCTAAATAAACGTTGTGGCAAATTTTTTAATGCGTCATAAAGAACTCAAAATAAGCCACACTTAAAACTAATATATCGTCGGAGAATTTATTTTTCTTATAGCTCGAAATTCATACTTAGATTTCAAAATTAAAATGCAGATTTGAAAAAAAATCTGCAAAGCTTCAAATAAATTTTTAAGAAAATGAACATATAGCTTATTTATTTTCCAATTTCAAGCTATGTTTATTTTCTTAGATATGCTTTTTAAGCTGTGCTTAAAGTAAAAAGCTCACTATATAAAACTATTCGTAGAGATTTATTTGCTAAAATACTTGAAATGGTTTAATCAATGTAAGGTTTTTAGGTTTTTTATATTTTTAAATAGATATTTTTTTAAAATAGCTCAGATCAATTTTGTGTAAATCTTTTCTTTTTTAAAAAAAAACCCATATAATTTCTGAATACTTATTTGAAATATTAATATTAATAGAATTTATTTTGGAAGCGGAAGTATTTTTCATTTATGCCAGAAAAAAGTATGTTTTTGTTTTAAAAGATATTTCTAAACTGAAAAACTGTGAACACTTGAATCAGTATGTTGTCCAGGGGAAATTTATAATTTCAGTATATTTTAATAATTTGTTCTTTTAGCGATAACTTTCGAACAGTTTTAATTTGTCTTAGCAATCCATAATATTTACATGTTATGTTATTTTTGGTTATGCATCATTGATTTATTAAAGTTAACTTTACCAATATGTTAGAATTAACTTTACTAAACACATCATACTTTTGAGTTTACTTTTTCATTTAAACTAAACAAGCGGTAAAATTTTTTTGATTTATATGTACTGAAGTATTGTACTTTATTTAGTCTATTTACATGTTTATATTACTTAATAACCAAATATTAATTGATGTAAATTATAAGGTTTTGTTATTGTTTCTGAATTTTGCTGTGATTAAAATATTGAACAATTAAATATATAATGTTAATTCGTGCTTTTATTTCAATGCGTAGGGTTTGAATCAATTAAAATTAAAAATTAGTGAGTTTTAAATAAATGCTTTTAAATAATTTTATTATATGACAAAAACTATTTTTAGTATGAATTTTAATATTTAAATTTTTCAATTATTTTTTGTTAACGGAGGATTCATATGATTGGATTTGACTTGACTTGAATTTGACTATAAACTAGCGAAAATTTTAGATTCGTCCCACCTCTAATGTAAATATAAAACCTCGGAGAACCTTCGGTTTTGAAGTTAGGCCCATAGAAAGATGATGTATTGTACTTCAGTTAGCTTGAAGGCTTAGATAAATATAAACACTGCCTCTTAAGTTGATAATAAACATAATCTTGAATGATTAAAAAAGAAGAAATAAATAAATAATTTTAACTTCTTTACTTTTCTGGCAAATACAATTTTAAGAACTACCACTAATTAGAGGAAAACCTTTTATTTAACAAACTGCTAATAAATGTCATGAAAAGCTTTAAAATGATGACTCTTTTTGCCCAAAATGTGTCATTAACGCCCTTTTTGCAGTTTTTAATTTGTGTCACTTTTATTTATTTAAAACAGGCCAAACTTAAATTTTGGAATGACACCATTTATTCTGTAGGTCTCAGATCTAGCGCGTATGAATATTTAAATAATTAATAAGCTCATTATCAAATATTTTAACCCACATTTTTAAAATTATGCTCAATTATTTTTTGTCATATTCCATGCTTCTACTCGCGTGATAATTTGTTTCTTTGAATGATCTTTAATGCACTAATTCAATTGCCACACATAAATACTTTAATATTTATTCTATTTGCTTTTTTAAAAATGTTTTAAACTTATATCCCTTAGTGTGAATACTATAAAGAAATTTATATTTAGATAATTACTGGTTCCACTACCGAAGGTACCCACGTTTCCTGTTTTTACTCTTTATTTTTGTTCCTGTTTTTACTCCTTGCTTATGGAACAGACCTAACTTTTGGTACCATTTAGTTTCGTGGCATTCTGAAAGTTTTATAGCCAATTGTTTTTCGTGATGTTGAAAGAGATAGTGCGCATGAAACTATACGATCAATCCAATTATCCAAAGTGATATCTTCTTTAAGTGCATGAAAATAATTTCTAATGCTGTACATGGTATAAAATATAATTAATCGTAAAATGAAAGCGGAATTGCTGGTACGATGCTCAAAATAAAAATGGAACGTTTCAACTTCTAACCTTTTGAATAGATTGTCACGTATTGTAATCTTACTGGTTCGGGGGGGGGGGATTCTTAAATATTTTAAGTAAAAACTGGTACTTTATTTGTAAAAACACATTTTGTTTTTAAGGGATTTAGACTCTTAATCCCCTCAAAATTTGAGAGATGGCCGCAATCTAGAATAAAGGGTCTTAGAAGAAAACGAGTGAAAGTTCGGGCTCCTTAATATTAATTTCACTTTTTTCTCTTGAATAGTATCAAAAAGTCGTATTTTTAAGTTTTCATTTTCTAAACTATTTAACAAATTCCATTCATTATTGAATTTTTTCATTCAAAATTATAGTTAAAAGTGATGTAAAAATATGTATGCCATAGAATTCAAACCTTTTTCAAACATTTTTTTAAAACAATTAAAAATTAATTAGTAATAAAAGCATTTTTTTACGTACTTTGAATTTGAGTTTTACAATTATTCACAAAAATTATTTGATTCTCTTTAAAAGTTCCTGAGTAAATGTTGAAATACACAGTGAGGCCCGAAATTTTGACCGCCCTTCAGACTTAAGGGACAATATTTTTCCTGTAACGGCGACCCATATCTGAGGATCCCATATTCTGAGGATCCCATATTCTGAGGATCAAAACTCCGAGTTATTTAAAAGTACATCTTTATGTATTCGTAAATTAAAACATCGTCCGTACAAATACTTTGGCACATTTGAGGTTAGTCTTTCAAATCATTGAAATTGAATTTTAGTAAGTAAAAATCAAATCATTTAATCGAAAGTCATTAAGTTCTGTTTTTTTTATAAATTTATTAATTGCACATTGCACGCATATTATCCTAGAATTGAACAATTTTATACATTGTATTGCCATCGTCAAACATATAGTATTCAACATTTTTTAGTTTTGCAGTTTCTTTATCTGCTATAAAGATACTTTTTTAATAAACTAAATAAATAATAACTAAATTTAATAGAAACTTTTTGTTTTAAGGCTTTTTTTTAAACTTTTAATTTTTTAAGGTAGATAAGTAAAAAAAAAAATATTTGAACTATATTTTGTTCACAAATAGACAACAATCTTGTTTCATTTCATATCTATTTACCGATGACATGAATAATAAAATTGTATGCAAACATAGCAAATTCTTGGCAATATTTAGTTGTTTAAATAGCATAAAACATTTTTGCCGACATTTTACCACTCAGAATTACTAAAACAAAATCTCATTCAAATATGTGAAATAATTTTTAAAGTTTTAAAATTTAAATTTTCTTACTAATACGTGATTTATTAACCTTAAAAAAATTCCTAATTGAAAAGATTTTTTCCTTTTTATTTTTTGGGTATCAATTTGGAAAAAAAAAAAAACGAAGTAATACCTATTTCATGGTGATTGTTCATAAGTTCATCACACTCAACTATTGACTTTGAATGTAAACAACAAACTAGAAAGGGGTTTGATTTGCAAGAATAAATAATTACTAAAATGTATTCAAATTGTTTTAAAATTAGAATTGGTAGGGAATTATAAGAGAATTAAAATGTCAAAAGTTTAAATTTATTTATTTTTACTCTGACGACCCATAAAATGATGTCTCGAGTTGACGTGGCAAACAAATGCTCTCCAATTCACAACTTTAAGTCACCCTTCCTTAGTCTCTTCTTTTAAAATTTAAATAAATAATACGCGCGGGTAAAATTGAATTGAGTTTTTCGATAACACGTGGTTTGTGCAGCTATAATTTTGAAGAAATCACTGTTTTGGGATTAAAAAGATGTCCACAATTATTTCAATGCAAAAAAATGTTTCAAAACTTTTTATTTTTATTTGATTTAATAATGTTCAGAAAATTAGAATATTTAAATTTCATAGTCCTATAATTTAATGATTAAACTTGTTTGAAAATGATAATTCATTATAAAATATTTTGTTTGAGCCAAATATTCACGTGTTAAAAATTTTATTTCATAGTTAATATAACATTTAAGTTTATTTTCTTAAAGATTTTTCTTTCACTGCCTTTCTGCATGAATTGCTATAAGGGGTTACGTAGACTGTTATGTAACAGATTTTTTACTTAATTCACAACATAAAAAATACACATGATGTTCAATTTTTTCAGCTATATTTCGCTAAAATGTTGCAAAACTGTGTTTCACGACTCTGAAAATTTTAGAAACCACGGGCTTAGAAAAAAATCGATCATTGGAAATGAGAGGAGTCCGCTAAGAGAGTTTTTATAACGACTGAAAAAGTCTGAATAAACAAAAGATGCAGCTGTCATGATGTCATCGCCTCCTAGCTTATCGTCCTTTCATATGAACTCAAGGCTGCCTTTCCCCTAATGGTACAGAGAAACTCTGCCTTAAATGAGAAATATGATAAAATTTTCTCACCTTAAAACCTATATTGGTAGAGTAATTCGTTACCCAAGTGTCTTTGTTTATTAGATTCAAAAACAAAATTTATATATATATATATATATATATATATATATATATATATATATATATATATATATATATATATATATATATATATATATATATATATATATATATATATTGTATATATATATAATATCTTGAATTTGCTTTATTTTTTTTTCATTAGAAATTTTATTTTCAAAGTATAGACACGTTTAGCTCTAGTAAATGGGTCTTGAATCATGTTGAAATGTGACTTAATTTGTTGTGTAAAATTTAAAAGTTAATTCTAACATATCTTATAAAAAAATGTGATGATAGTTTTCTTATGTATTTTAACATTGTCAATAGTCTTAAAACAATGATTCCTAAATAGTTTTCCTTACGGGGCTTGTAGTGTGTCCACCGTAAAAAGACAACTTAAGGCCAAACCATGGTACAAATAAATCAGTTAAAAATAAGGGTTACGTGAAAATGCGTTTAAGAAAGTTTATGATAGGTTAGGAAAATTAAGGCTCTTTCAGACTGAAACATTTCCCTCTTCATCCAATGCACTAACGCTTTTCGGTTTAGAATGCTATTTTTATAGGATCGTAACATTTTTTTAGTTAGGATTTTTCTTTATCAAAAATATTGAAATATAACAAAAAGATTGCTGAATAATCGAAAGTAAGAGTTTTATTTCTCAGAGTGATTATTTTTTTTTTTTTTTTCCTTTTCAAAAAAATTCTTTATTTCCCTCGATTAATATTATTTTATTACCGTTGTTGAACAGCCGACCCAATTCTGAGTTTACTACTATTAATGTTCAGCTTCGTAACCGTGTAATTTTATACCCAAACCAGGACACAATGGGAGCTCCTGGATCAAGCATTAGGACAAACTACCCTTCGTGGAGGACTTATTGATGAAACTAATGCGCATTTGCGTTACATGGAGGGAAAAACCATAAAAACCTCCCAAAGTTATACCGATGGCAAAGTGGATTCTAACTCATGATTACACTATCATTGAGGATATTTTACGTCAGCACTAGCCTTTCATAAAGCTATTTATATTAAGATTACGCTGCCTTGTGCAAATTACAAAAACTTTAAAGTAAACAAAGATCACTGAGCAATGAATGATATACTTTCTAATTAGTCTAAAAGCGTCAGGCTCATTAGAAAATACTGAGAGCTTTTCCAATTAAGCAAACGCATCGATAAGTGACATCAATGCTTGGCCAAGATCCAGTTTTTTCAATTAGTTTACAACAAATACAGATTTTAAAAATAGGTTTACAAAAAAGAACTGAATTTTCGCTGACTAAATGATAAAATATTCGCTATGTGTCAGGGTTCAGTGTGAGCATGCAATGATCCCAACAAAGTTTGCTCCAATATATCTCTTAACAAAGGCAGTTTGAAGTGGATCCCAAAAACATTTAATGACTTCTCTAATGCGAAAGTTTTTAGAACAACTCAGTCAAAACTTTTTATGATAAGGAATGTGTGTATACATAAAAGAAATGAGAGTCCTGGCAAATTGTACTTGGAGTTCTTTCGTTATAAAATAAAATAATATTTAAAACTTGTTATGCTTAGATCATTGTATCAACTTCAATGTTTTTCATCAGTGACATACAAGAAGAGTATATCAAATAAATGAAAACCACTTACATAACCAACTCCAAATCATTCAAATGATATTTAATGGCAACTCTTATTTTTCAATCATCTCTATCAATCACATATTTAAGCTTTTATCCAATTTTTGGAGATCCGGAAAATGACGTTCAAGTCTTATTACATCCATGTATCATCTAATAAGTATAATCACTTTCCTTCTGATTTAACAGAACCTCATTTTTCCTTGTCTGCATCGGTCCTTCCGATCATTTGTCAGCAATACGTTTGCTAATTTGTCACTTCAAGTATATTTAGTGCAATAGATGAGGCAGATGTTTTTGGAATTGAGTCAAAATGACTCTTTTTATTAACGACGCTGACCTTTCATGTTCCACCCATCCATTCGTCCACCCCCGTAACTTCTGCTCCATTTCATTCTTTGTTCCATCCCATTTCACTTTAACACACTCTGGTGCAGCCTTCTTTTGGACTGTCTCTTCTAGAAGTGACTACGAATCTTTCATATTTTTGATGACATTATAGTGGTCATTGGTCATTCTTCGCTTTTACACTTTTTTCATTTTATTTTAAAATAGCTGAAGATAGCTCATTGACTTTCTGATGCTTGCCTGCATTTTCCAACTTCTACTCAATTGAATCATTTGGTACAAAAAAGTTATGAAAACATAGATTTCCGCTTTGCCATTTATTTATAAATAACATTGTCTATTTTGCTACAAATGTTTTATTTATGATCACATTTCAGCTTTGATTCACTTATTATGATATTATGATTCACTTTCTGATCACATTTCAGCTTTTGGTATAATTTTTGTATTAATTGTACAAATTGAAATTTTTTTTCTTTTTTTTTTAAATCTATAAAATATGATTATTCTAGATTTATTATTATTTATTTTTTGTTATAAACTAAATTCTACATAAAATGTATTGTTCATGCCTTTAAAGTAAAATTGGAGTTTTTCAAACGTTTGAAAAAAATCTCTCCGTTTAGCTGTAAAATAGATCAAACGGATAAAGTATACTTTAATATAAAAGAATATAGAATATATTTCAAATCGCTCTATTCAGTTATTATTATAATTTTTTTTTTTAATTTACCGAATGCAGAGCTAGTGGAGAGCAAGATTTAAGGGAGTATAGAACTTTTTTAGAGTTAAAGGAAGTCTAATTTTTGTCTTTCGCTTTTCGATTAATGTGTTAAATTTATGCTTCCCGCGATGCACCAGAAACATTTTCCAAATAGTTTAAATCAAAACACTTTGAAATAGCAAATGATGCTTTATCAGAATATTCATGATTTTTATGAAATAAATAACTCTTTTAATTTTTATTAGATTTACTTAGAGCTTTAACAGCATCTACATAATTATAGTTTTTTATTTATTACTTGCTTGCTTGCAATAAAATTGAGTGTTCGTTATTTAATTGATTAAAAACTAACTTTTATAGCGATTTCCTTACAATATGTCCTATTTTGTAAAAAAATATATTTTTTTTGGTTGGAGTGATATAGTTAGGATAAGTTTCTAGCCGATATTATTATTAAAAAAATATTTGTCTACAAAGTCTACAGATTAAATTTAAGAAAACTTAGTTTCTGGTCGTACAAATGCTATATTCCAAAAGCCGCAATATCATACTTAAACACTCTGTTCGAAATTTGGTACCTGGTATTTTACAATATGGATCATGTGCATTACAATATGGATCATGTTGGTATTTTTACAATAATGGATCATGTGCTAATCCCAGTAGTGTTCAAACTCTTTTATCCTCAACAAAGCTTTATCACAGCCCAGTTTGTGAAAAAAATATTTTGAATTGATTTCTACAAATTTTTTTTATACATATACATGTCTAGAATCTAGAAAAATCTAGCTTTTGCAAAATTTCAAATTCTGATCTCCCCACGTTCCTGTTTTTGATACTCAGTGACCTGGTCAAAAAAAAAATATTTTCCATTAAAAAAATTAAAAGCAGGAGATTTAAGTTTTTTCTTTATTCTTTATAAAAGCAAAAAGCTATATTTACAGTTTAAGCTGCTTTATGACAGATAAAAATTTCTTTATACATCAGCAGGTTGTCGGGCATAAATTGTGTTTGTCATGAGACACTCGGGAGCTGGTAGCCAATGCGCAAGTTGCCAGCTTTTTCCCTCTAACCAAAAAAGATATCGATGAGAACAAACATTTACTTACTGTCGAATATTCCCTGAAATATTTAACATTTTTTGGGGTGGGGGATCATAGCCTTTTCCAACATCTCAGATATTGGTCCAAATTCTTACAAATAATGATTAAAAACATGATAATGCAATTTAGAATTTTCATTTTTGACAAAATATCAGGAAGACATTAAAGGCACGTGTCCAAACTCTCACCCCATTCAAAAGATCCTTATTAACTCGATATTTACGGTAAAACATAAAAGTGGTTGCTATTTATTACCATTCTTATGACAAAGATTTTGCTAGGATAATTTCTCCATATAAATACCATCTTAATGCATTAGGTTGTTCGGAAAGTAATTTCGTTTCTTGATCAACAGAGGAATTACTTGTACTTTTTCAAAACCAGCAAACTTCATAGTTGAGACGCATAAACATTATATATTTTTACAGCTGATACAGCAACGCTTGCTTCTGAAATGTTTCGATTGATTCTACACAGTACTTTTTGGTTGTTACCTTTTCAAAGATGGAAAGTGAAATTCAGCATTTTTAACATTTTTTCAAACTATCGAAAAGTTTAAAATGCTGTTCAAGTAAGAAAAAAATTCTCTGTGTATGGAGAAGATGCATTGACAGTATTCTAGTGCCAAAACTGGTTTGCAAAATTTCGATTTCGGTAATTTTGATGAAGGTGCACCACGTTTTGTTGAAACTTATGAAAACACATTAAAGGTCTTAATTGATGCAAACTGGCCAACTCGTGAGATTAGTAAGAGATAAAATTTATAGAACTCGACCTTTCATGATTATTTATTTGAAAGTCCTAGGCTTAATCTCATCAAAGCTCGACAAATGGGTTCCTCATGTTCTTATGAAAAGAACTTTGTGTCGTCTCGTTGATGTCTATGATTTGCTTCTCAAACGTCAAGCAAATGAACCATTTTGAAGCACAAGGGACGAGAAATGGGTGGTCAACAATATTTTTTCCGGTCTCTACAAAAATTTTCAGACGGCAAAACCTATACTTCAAACGAGGTCAAAATTACCAGGATAAGTTTTTTTGCCAGCAAAGAAGTAAAGTTTTATAAGTGTGGTATCATGCTATTGCCAGAGAGAGAGTTCAAAAGATATTGAACCAGAATGGACAATATGTAATATGAATAAAAGAATTATTCACCGTAAAAAAAATCTTTCATTTTCATAAAAAAAAAATTTAAAAAAAAAAACGAAATTATTTTCCTAACGACCCAATATTCACCTGTTCACCTCATTTTTTTTTTTTTTTTTTAAGCATGGGTAGAAAGCTCCCAAAATGTTCGGTACTCAAGATCTGTGATTCAGTTTCAGTTCTGGCCTTGATGATAAGCACAAGAATTAGAAAAAAAAATCTTTTGAAATTTTTATGCTGCTACAGTAGTTGGCCGAAAAACATTTTTATTTCTTTCTTTAATTATGTATATTTTATTCTTTTATTTTTCACATCGCTATTGTGCTGTAAGAACGGGTAGTAAAAAAGAATGGTACTAAAATTTTTTTTAACTTTATGCATCATCTTATCTAAATCATGCATCTTATTTTGAAATTTTGGAAGGTCGCAATAAGGCCTTGTTGTTTGTAATTTTTTTCTTTAATAAAATAACTAGATTGGGGCATTAAGCGTTTACTTATTAATCACAATTTAAAAAAAAAAAAAAAACATTGCTAGATTTTTATTCTGTATGTAGATTCTAAACTCGTTATAGTACAGAAAAATAGAGCTTTGGAGGGAGCTCATATTTTTACATGATACCTATGCAAAAAAATTTAGATATTCGATCGCCAATAACTGTATTTATCTTCTTCTTTTATTAATCGTTATAGCTAAATCAATCCGATTAAACAATTCGCAAAATTGTTAAGAGCTCAACTTTTTCTTCAATTAAAATGCTGTCTTTCTACAAAAATGAGTCTTAATTTTATACTAAATTTAACGAAATTAATTAAAGATGAGTGGCGAATGGGAGAAGTAAACAGATATAGTACTATTAGTAATTGCAGTTTTAAAATCATAAAAAGACTGCTGTTAGAAGCATAGAATACATTAGCAATTATTTTCATGTAATCAGTTTAAAATTATATGTTTCAGATATTTTGATCAATTTTTATAAACATTCTTTAATGTTTAAAAAATGACTGTACTCATTGTTTCTTTGCCCAACTCGTTACATTAATTCAAATTTATTCAAACATTATAACAGCAACATTTTATGAAGTAATCAGTTTTGTTTTGAATCACAGTAACATTTTATAAAATATGTTTTAGATAAATTTAAATTATTTTTCCGATAGTCAAATTTATAGCAGTATTTTTTCATATCTTATAAGTGTAACTTATTTCTTAGATTGCCTATGACCATTGATTACCTATTTAAATAATGCCTATATTTCAAAATTTGTTTTATACGCAAAATATATCACTTTAATAAAAGTTTTAAAAAATCATTTGAGTTTAGCTCTGTATGACAGTCGCCAACTCTTGTGTCAGTAAACTCTTCAATTTAATTTTCTTTGTCACCAAATATTTTTATCTATAGGTTGAAAAAATTTAGAATTAAATGAGGTAGCTTCATCCAAAATATCACCATTAATGTTTTATTAACTACTCTAACTTAACATTCTTAATATTATAAGTTAAAATAGGGACAAGCAGTACTTATTAAACAAGTTGTTTTTTAAAAGCTTCATTGTAGTACATATGTATATATATCATTTTACTAACGCTTATGGATGTATGTGAATTATTTTAACAAATGTTTAAGTCTTGAACAATGTTTTATACATGTTTTATCATGAAAAATAATTTTGTATGCTACGAAGAAATGATGATCAAAACTTGTTACTTATGGTCATCATTGTTATTTTCAAGGCTTTTGATCAATTTTCAACAAAACATAAAAGAGGATAAGCTTAAAATGGGTTAGATCTACTTAAAAAGTTTTATTTTATTTTTCATGCTTGAATTTAAGCTTTGTTCAGTAAAAGGGAAAAAAACCTTTTTTTCGGAAATGTACTAAGAGTTTTCCTCTTCTGTTTATTTTATTTAAGGTGAAATCTTCCTTAAGTGCAAACTGAACACTCTCAGAAAAATAAATTTTAAAAATTAAATATTAGTTGAGGATTAAAAGTTGAGGTTTGTATACTGTTTTAAAAAAATATCTGAAATTAAGACCAATTAATACTGGAAATTGAGCGCTAATATTTTTATACTATTTTCAGTGAGAATAATTAGAAGTCTTGGGGTTATAAAATGAGAAGCCAACTTTTTTCATAGGTGGCATTTTTACATCAAACTGTCAATTTAGTATTTTTTTTCCACCATTGATGCTTTTATAATCAAGAATTTCCTCTACGTAACTACTCAAAACGAAGAAACATCTTTTTTCTTACATAGACATCGTGGTGTTCTTCACTAAATGTTTTCACCTGGGCAATTCGAAAACGTAGTTTATCATTTATTACTCCAAACTATTAAATTGAAAATTTAAACAGAAATAAAAAAAGTAAAATTTAACAATTTGAAATACCAGTAATATATTTTTTTGATTTATAAATATCAATCTTTAAGAAAAATAGAAAGAATTAAAGTTTAATTTTCATAAATGTAATTATACGCAATTCGGTGTTCCGTAATTTTTTATATTTATTAAGCATATTATATAACATTGCATGTTTATCAACTAATTTACATAAAATAATTTTCTTGCTTTATGATACTTTTTCATTATTTATTCCAATTTTTTTATTATTAAGTTTAAAATTTTCTAATTAAAATGTTCTTTTTCAGGAGAAAAGCCTTTTAAGTGCGAATTCGAAGGTTGTGACCGAAGGTTCGCCAATAGTTCAGATAGAAAGAAACATTCTCATGTTCACACAAGTGACAAGCCTTATAATTGTAAAATTCGAGGTTGTGACAAAAGTTATACACATCCTAGTTCATTACGAAAACATATGAAAGTGCACGGCAAATCGCCGACACCACCCGGTACAACTCCCGGCAGCTGCACGTCAGGTTCCGGCTACGACAGCGATGTTGCTGGCAACTTAACGGCAACGGAGGATACTTTAGCTTCGCCGCCCGCCATCGTTCCACCATCCGCCACCGTCCCACCAATCCACCACCTTCACCACCCCCACCATCATTCAACAAACCTCAGTGAATGGTATATTTGTCAGTCAACTGCTGGTATGCCTACTCCCCCCAGCAACGAACATTCTCCCTTAGCAGGTCACACCTTACACTCCATAACTTCAAGCTTTTAAGTGAATATGTGCTTTAAAGAGCGATAACAATTCTTTTAACGAATTTTATCGTGGCCTTGTGCTTTATTCAATTCTGCCATTCATCACTTTAACCGAATATTATTTATAGTCTGTGTTATTAAAATAAGACATTCAATTTTATCATTTATCAATGGTTTTAAAAACGCTTTCGCTGAACATCTATTTTGTTAAAGATCTTTTCTCTTAATGTTCAAGTATAGTTAAACTACACATTAAAAAAATGTAATGAAATTATTTTTAAAATTTTACATAACTAATAATTTAATTATTTATGCGGTTTTAAATAAAGAATTAGAACAATTTTTAATGAAAAGGACTTTATCAATGATGCATATTTTAAAAATCGTTTTCACATTCGAAAAATAAGAAGTAAAAAATATTTTTTGTTAATAGAAAAAAAAAAAAAAAAACTATGGAATTTCTGAATTTCTGTGTGGTAGATAAAATGTTTGATAATATTTTCAGGTTATGTGAAATTTGAAAGCTAACTTAAAAATGTTTCTAATGTTAAAAGTGAATAGCGAGTTTGCTACTACAGTAATTAAAGGAAAAATATTTAAAGTACACAATCCAGTTAATAATAGATTTGTATTTATTAGTGTTTTTAGTTGTTAAAATCAATTATTGTGATAATGTGATAAACTATTTTTTACTAATAGTCTTATTTTGCATGTAACCCATAATAAATATTAATTTGTAAATTTTTTTTTAAAAAGTTAATAAAATGTCCCATTTTTGTTAATTCCGTCAACAATGTATTGAAAGGACTTTGAAATTATTTAATTTTTAAGTGTTGCATTCTTGAAAAAAAAAAAAAAAAAAAAAAAAGCATTTTGATTGTTTTTGAAGTTGACAAAATCAGACTTTAAAACATAACAACAAATTAACAAATTGCATCATTTCTGTCTTTTTTTTAGCAAAATTTAAATGATAGTTTATGCGTTATATCATGTACATGCCTTCATTTCTTCTGAACTCACAAATGAAGACACAAAACTCTTTTCGTATTTCGAAAATATTTTTCAGCGCATTTGACAATTTAAATAAATTTTATTTATAAAAATGCCTTGTAATATTTGAAACTTACGATTTGTTATACATTTTATCGAAATAGTTATTCCGTTTAATTTGGTTTGAAATATTTCTTCTAAATTTTTCTTAAATAAAAGGTTTAATTCAGACAATTTTAACTTTTCCTGTTTGAAAAATATATAACTTATTAAATAAGTTGCATTAAGTAAAATAAGAATCAGTACTTTTAGAAATCGATTTCCATAGTAATCTTTGTTCAAAAATTTTTTAATTAAAATTTTCAGAAAACTTAAGTTATATTTTTCTTAGAATAAAAAGTTAACATAAAAATATGAATTTGTCCCTCAAATCCTAAATCGTAAGTTTTAGGTTATACCCTTTTTTTAAAGTATGATTTAAGATATATAAAAAGTAATAAAGCGAAATGTAAGTATTAATGATTTGAACAATAATCTAGTAAGATTTGTAAAAAGACGTAAAACTAAATTAGTTTTCCTTAAAATATATTTATATATATATATTTCATTTCACCCAAAAGGAAACTTGTCATACATTTTATGAAACAAGAACCAAAGAGTGTGCAAATAATTATTTATAAAATTAAACTTTACAATTTACAGTTATAATTTTTTTTGTTGTTTTGTACAATTTTCATTCTAATAATTATTCTGAAATGTAAAGTTTGATATGTAACCTACATAATAGAAAATTGTGTACAAGTGTTCTGCTTTTCTTCTGATGTGTTAAAAGTATTCACATGATTTCGTGACGTCATCGAAATGCAAACATTCATTTACAAACAAATTAAGCTGTATATATGTATAAAATCTAATGAGTATTTGTAAATTGTATATAGTACTCATTGTAGTACATAAAACTTATAATTTTTTATGAAAGTGTAGGCAAAAGTGATTAATGTCTTGCACGAAAAATAACTTATCTATGCCTTAATGCTGAGTGACTTTCTAGTTAATATATTATTTATATTTAAATATTAGTATTTAATTACACTTTTATGAAAGTAAAAATATTTAAAATATTCCTTAGATTTTAATAGTATTATTTACTTTCATATTGTTAACTTTAAAAATGTTAAGCCTGAAACTGACATAAATAAGGTGCTGATTTATAATGTTTTCCATGACGATAACTGGTTACAGCTGACTGCAAGATAAATAAGTTCCTCGGAGTATGGAATAGGCATGATTACTAAATAAAAAGTATTTCTTCGTTGTATAAAGAAATTTATACATAAAACCAATAAAAATCGGAACTATACAAAGTTTCTCTAACATAGATAATACCAGCAAATTTAAATCTAACTTGAATTTGCAAGGATTTTAAACAAAAAAATAAAAGTTTTTTCACTAAGTTAAAGTGTAGGTAAAATTAATATGGATCCTTTTCTAAAAATTATTTTTGAAACTGCTGTAACAGCTTATTTATTTTCAACATTTTTAACTTGTTTGCTTTAGTTAATTATTAAATATTTGTTTGATAAGGTTTCATTCAGATATGATAAATTTAAAGAATTATTACTACCTCATTGATTGCTATATCTCTAAAAATATTGGTTTCAAAGCATATTTTTATGAAGACAGTAGATGAAGTTAAAATGTGCCTTATATTAAGGAAATTGAAAACAAATTGATTTACTTTTATGTATTTTTTAATTGAAGCTAAATTTTCTTTTTGAATTTATTCTTAGTATATTTATACTACATTTGAATTTGACTCATAATTTTAATTAATTTACGTTAATGATTTTAACTTTATTTTGAAATAAAACAACTATTTACTAGATTTTTCAAAAAATAATCTATTTATTGTAATATTATAATCAGAAAATACAACAACAAAAAATTATTTTAATTCGTTTTTAAATTATATATGTAACTTTAAAAAAAAAACTTTTTCTGAATGATAATGAAGGAATATACCACAGAGTATGTTATTCTAAAATGAAAAATAATAGGATTAATTTTTGCTAGAAAGTCACGAAGCTATATTGCCGTCCAAATGTAAATATAACGTAACCAAAGATTCTAAGCAGGTGGCAGATTTTTGTCATTTTCTGTTACCAAATACGTATTGTAACACTCAAAAAAAAAATTTTTTTTTTTTTGTCTTTATTTTCAATGAAATGTGTTTATTTCTGTTTGTTATCTTTATATATAATTTAAATGTATAAATTTATACGCCAATACAAATATAATGATAATTTAATTAGAGCAAAATATGAATTTTCCTCAACAAAAAAAAACCTGCGTCAATAATTAATTTCTTACACCACATTTTCAAGATCATATATCGTAATAATTATTGGTATTTTGCATATGTTTAGTGGAACAGTTTTAATTGCATGTTATTTATGTAGACTTTTTAATCATTCTATTCTTTGTATGAAAATAACGTGTTTCAATGACATGGTTTTCGACTGAAAAATAAAATTTTAGCAAGTTTCCAGAACTAAAACATTTATTATGCAAAAAAAAGTATAAATACATTGGTGAAATTTTTATTTTGGATATTGCTCAAAATTCGTATCTAAGAAAATGGTCAAAGTTTGAAATACGCATCAGAAAGAATAGACTAAGTGTTAAGAAAATGAACGTGGTACTAAAGGGGCCTTTTTAATGTTAATAAACCCTAATTTCTAGCCTATGTTATGCCTGAAAAAGTTGTGTACCAAATCAATCTAAAAATTTGCTTAGTTTTTTTTTTTTTAAAGACTACGACGAACCATTTTTCTTAAGTTATATCATTTGTATTACAATAGTCTTAATAGTAGCCAAAGCCTTTATTCATTTCCTTAAATAGCGTTGACCCATATTTAAAAAGGGCATTTTGAGCTCTCTTGATTTTTATAAGCACGCATTTCAAGCTATGTTTAATTTCTATAATGCTCATTTTGAGTCGTGTTCATTTTATTCAACACAAATTTTAAGCAATATATCTCCAAAATAAAAGTTTCGCCGATGATTCCTTTTGTTTTTATCATTAGAGTAATTCCACGCATTTTTTTTTGCTGCTAAAAAAATACTAATGATTAAATATTAATTAATTTTGAAATAAAATTGAATTTATCTTTGTTTTAAACTTTATGGATGTTTTAGATTTTCCAGCTACTAAATTTTATAAATTTGAAATGCATTTCCTCTAAATGTGAAAATGTAGTCCACGACCTACATTATATTTCACTGTAGTGTGGGGCAGGACAAATTTTACATTTGTTTATGCATATAGAGTACATAAAAAAGTTAAAGAAATATAGTACTTGGAAAACGTTAAATATACAATTACAAAGATAACGTAAAAGAAATTTTATTTTGACATTGCTGAAGTTTTTAATTGCATAGTTCTTTTAATGATTATTTTGATACGCATATATTTCTATTTTATAGTGTTGCTCATGGAATTACTATCTATTATACTGTAGCTATCCTTGCAATATTCCATGTTGAACCCTTTGACGCAGAGGTGACATAGGTGTCTCTTTTATATATTTTTTTTTCTTGACGCTCTAATTACGAGCTCTAATTTAAAATAGATTTTGGGATTTTTTAATTATAAAAACAGTTTAATGATTACTGAAAAAATCCTTTTGATTATCGGGATTATATTTGAACTAAAATATAAAATCCAAATAAAAGTAGTAAAAAAAAATTTTCAACATTTTCATTCATATTCAAACATATTCAAACATTTATCATTAATTGATTTTGTAAATTAAAGAAATTTCAATGATGAACTGTTTCTCCTAGATCTTAATAACTACTAATTAGAGCAAATTAAAAAAATTGTTCGGAAGTGAGTCGTGTTTGTACGATTTTACCTTTAACGCAGAAAAAAACAACGGTATTTCGTTCTGTATTTCATAACCATAATTTATTAAAAATGCTAAATATAATATTTTTCACTTTTATTGACCTAAACTAATACAAAATAATGAAGAAAGTATGAAAAATATGTTTAATAAAATTTTTGCGTCAAAGGGTTAAGGACAATTTAGACTTTCATTATCTGTTTGTTTTCTCTTTTTACCTGGGTTTAAGACTTTTCCACCTCATCATTTAAATTTGGTATATAAGGCATTTATTATAGTGAAACTACCTCTAATATAGGAAGTGAGTTAAAATATAAAGATATATTTTATGCCTGAGCTCGATATTTTGTTTATGTGTTTAGTTTTTTTTTCCATAAAAGAGAAAATTCTTTGAAAATTTATTAAAATAAGCATTAATTTTGCATACAATTTAAACATTTTTATTATAGTATCTTGCATCTTGGAATCACTAATTTTGTTAACCTAAACATGTTAGCCAGATAGGCTGTTTATGGTTTCTTAGCATTTTAAATTTTTCTTGCGTTTTTAAACATAAATTTATTTACTGCTTGGCAAATAATTACTTAATTTAAAATTCATTGATCTATACAAGAAATTGTTGAAAATGCTAAGCATCATAAAGAAGTATGCTTTTTTAAAACCAGAAAATTCTCGATGAAATAAAAACTTTTCAATTTAAAAATAAATCTAAACTTTAGCTTTTTTTTTTTAATGTTTATGATTTGATTTTTTTTTTTTTTTTTGTCATTAGTCCAGTAATAACGGGAGAGAAATAGGTGTTTCTTTTTTAAAAGGTAATAGCTTTTAAAAAAGGATATAGCTAAGAAAGCTTTGATAATTTCACAGAAAGCTTTGTTATACTATTATAAATGATACCTAAAAACTCTATTTTGCTCTATACCTTCCCATTTGGGGGAGAATGGGAGTGATTTAAGGAAGAATTGAATGTTTTCTGTTGAGGAAAGTATTGTTTCCGATATATTTTGTTTCGCTGAATCGAATGAGACTAAATTAGAGACTATAGAAAATATTGTTTAGTAGTTATATTAGTTTTTTGTATAAAAACTATTCTGTTCGACTTGTACCATCTATTTTCGCATCTTAAATAGCTATCTAGTCGAATGAACTGTTGTTTCATGTTTATTTTTTATGATTAACTGTATGAAGCTAAACACGAGTCAATAAGATTGATAGTTTAAAAGTTGCTCGAGCTTTAATGTGTAATAACCACTGTTTTAGATAGGTACTTATTTACAATTTTGATATAGCTATAAAACAAGTATATATCTACTTGAGTACTTTTGGATGCTAAATCAAACTAAATCTGCGTAAATAGGTTTAATAGTTTAGAAGAAAAGGACATACGTTGAAGTTAAAAATAGTACTTCAAATACATACAACACCTGCAACTTCTAAATTATTAGTGCTATTTACCTGGTGAATTTAGCCTCATTCGACTCAACGTAGAGCAAAAGATACGAAACAAAACTTTATTAAGCTAGATAACAATTTAAATTGCATGACTAGTTAAAAAGCTAAACATTGTACTTAATGCACATAAAACCAGTATAACTTAATTAACAGTAAATTATTAGTCCTATTGTCTCAAATTTGATTATATTCGATTCAGAGTAAAAAGCACGCAAGCAATTCACTCGCTTAGATACTAGATAGCAATCTCGAAAGTTGAAATAAGTAAAAATCATAAATAGTACATTTTATGCATGAAAATAACGACATTACATAAGTTTAATTACATTGACTTGTATTTACTGCCATTCAATTCAGTACTTAAAATACATAGGAATAAATTCTTTACAATTCTAGATAGCTATTTCAAATGAATGAAGAAACACAAGTCAAACATAAAATTTTTGTACACAAGACCATTGTAACTTCTAAACTATTAGTCCTCTCTTCTTTCCTTTGATTCATCGTATAAAATAAATCGGAAACAAAACCTCACTTGCCTGTATAAAGGATATTCTATTCCATTCTCAAATCACCCGAATTTCCCCCGGGAAAAAAGGGGAAGCATTCAGGTATCATTTGTTAGGACAAAACAAAGCTTCCTATTAAAAACAAAACTTCAGGCAGTAATTTTTCTGACAAAAAAGACTTTTAATCGGCTATTTTTAAATTTGTAACACTTGCTGACAATTTAGGAAGTTAGAGCAAAGCATTCTACTTAAATTAACAGTAGCGGTTACACTTTATTCAATTAGTATGGCCTATTTACCTATTTATTTACATATTTCTATTTATTTTCTATTTAAAATATAGTTTCTTTTATCTTTTTAAATTTTTTTTTTATCAACACTCGACCAATGATTCTAGATTGTTGTAATTCAATTATTCTAGGTATTCTCAGGTATAACTGTTTTTTTTTTCTTTCCTCCTTTTAATAATAAACTCAAAAATGAGGCAACTTCATGAAACATCATGAAACTGTCCTTTTCAACATCTTAACTAATAAATATGAATGAAGTTACATATTGAAAATGTAATTAATATACAAATAAAACTTGAGATATATTTGTGATGATAAATTTTAATCAAATTATTTTGTAACTATACTTCAGTGATTTGAAAATTGCAGACTGACACATTTTATGTGGTAGAATTAATTTTTTAAATAAACTTTTAGTATAAATCACCAGTGTCTTTTATTTTACATAATGTTCCGGTATTCATGTTTGAAAGATTATATTCGTACTTTGATGCTAAATCTAATGTATATATTTGAATATTTACTCGGCTAAACAAAAATGTTTACAATGCCCTTGTATGGAAGTGTTTTTCGGTCTTTTATGAAGAATTTGCTCATTTATATCTACTTTTTTAATTAAAAAATAAGAAAATAATTTTTAATTTAAATGCAATAATTTTATTTTTACTTCTGGTTTACTTGTTCGTGC
Organism: Parasteatoda lunata; assembly: GCA_949128135.1. Classification (NCBI taxonomy): domain Eukaryota; kingdom Metazoa; phylum Arthropoda; class Arachnida; order Araneae; family Theridiidae; genus Parasteatoda; species Parasteatoda lunata. Next base: position 26,087,619 of record OX421980.1, read on the forward strand.
ATAGCATGAATTAAAAATTTTGGCGAATATACAGTGATACCGCATCAACACTAATTATTGAGCTTAGCAGAACAACATGTTGCATGACATTTTAGTAAGTTTGAGGGCAAAAACAGAAAGCTACTTACAAAACATTATTTTCCATGGAAACAAAACCTTATATGTTACCTTTGCTGGGAAACTTACAGCATGCATGTACTTTCAGCCGGCAGTATCAAAAATAATTTTTTCAAAAAAGCTTTCCTTGTTTTGTTTTCTCTATTTTTTACCGTGATGTTCCCAGTGGTTGCTTGGTCTTTGGTTTAGGAGAAACTTGTGAAAATTTTAAATTTTATGTAGTTGTTTTAGTTCAAACTTTTCATTTCTACTATTGGGGAATAGGACATTATTAGAACAGTATAATGGGCAACACAGTTTACTCTTAAGTGTAATTTTTAAAGTTAAAAAATTCTAAAGAGGATTTTGGAGTTGTCATAAAATAGTGATTCAGGTTGTGTACGTTAGGAGGGGACAGGAAAAAAGTTGACAAAAATTCAAGTTCTGTCTATCTTAAGAACTGGGCAAATTCAGAGTTTCTAAACTACTTACAGCATTTTGTAACGCATCTGCTTTCGTAGAGTCCAAAACTTTCCTTGCACATACTTCTGAATGTCAAGTTCCAATTGCAGAAATTTGAGATTTTTAAATGAAAAATATCTTATTCAATTTAACTCATAATTTTTTAAGCATTGAAGTTTTGAAGTCAGCGTCAGATGCTGCTACAACCGGTGAAATATTTTGAATCTTAGTAAAGATTATTATTACTATTATTTTAAAAATGGAATAATATAAGTACATCGCTATAAACTACACTCCTAAACTACGTTCTACAATAAATTTGGTGTCAATTTTTTAAAAAAGGAATCATCTAAAAAACTGGTATCTCATCTTCAGTACTATTTAAAAATTTTGAGTAAAGTTTGAAAACTCTGAAATGCGAACAATTTTCCCCGTATTAGCTGCTATAACTTCTTTTTATAATAAGATTTTTTTTGTAATAATACTCTATTAATATTTTTAAATGCCAAAAGTTAGAAAAAAAAAGTTCAAGATGTTGCGAACGGAAATGCTTACGAACAAATTTTTTGGTATTTTGACTTATAAAATTTTCCTTCCACGAATTATTTAGATATCAAATTCTTTTCAAAAGTAATAAAATCCATCTTCGTACTTTTTCTCTGGATTTCTATCTATCGATGGATTTGAAATATGGAACTGAATGGTTGTATTTGAATTGTGAGGGTAAGAGGAGTAATAAAATAATATTAATAGAAAAATAGGGGAAAAAATGAAGGCCGTCTCACATAAACAAATTGTCTTCAAGGTACACACCTGCATACATTAGCACGTGTCTACCAAGGTATCTAGTTGTAGGTGGTTGGGGTTGGAGACAGGTAAAAGTAACTTCGTCTGTGTGCATCAACTCTGTAGGCGGTCCCCCAACAATACGTTAGAATCAGGAGAAAAATTGGTCCCTAGATCCCGCTGCGCGAACTTTGGAGCAAGCAACTGTAACCGGAGGTGAAGTATGAGGGATAATCAAAAATAAAATTCAAGAATAACAGAATTTTATTTGTCCATTCTTATGTAACAAAGATATTAAAATCAATATAATTTAAAATCTTTATAGTTGCTCAAATACATAGATGATAATTATAAGCTATTTTATTTGTTAATCGTCATATTGTGTGACAAATATTAATGATGCCTCTATATCGTAAGCAATTGATGCAGCACACACTGTTAAACAAGTAGAAAAAACTTCAAGTTTGAATCGTAAGTAGCTAGTTTTATTTATGCATACTAAAAGTTTGAAATGATGATTTACAGTGTAATCCTTATAACGATAATTAGACAAATATTTTACAGCTGTTAAAAATTTCACATCATTAACAATGTCAATAAAGTAGATCAATAGGCATGTATAATTATTATAACCTATTTAAATTAACCAAATTTGGTTTTAAAGTTTTGCCAATTTGCAAAGCATTATGTTAAAAACTAGATGTGTAACAGTATTAAATATTTTTTTAAAGAATTGGCCTAGAATTGCCGAGAGTAAATTATCTGGCAAAATATGAAGGAAAGAAAGTCAATAAAAAATACACTTCTTCCACTCATCAAATGGATCAAAAATTTTCTTTAGTATTTAAACAAATAACTTATAAGTGTTTATAAGTGTTTCCCAAACTTATAACAACCGGAGTCATTTAAGAAATAGAGTGTAATTGGAAAAGGGATAATAGCTCCTTGATATGAGCCGTTCACTGCACAAATTAATAATCTGTCTTAAAAAAATTCACATGGCCTATTAATTTATCCATAAAAAAGTTGGAAATGCGATGAAATAATTTGCATCAAATTTTTAAATTCCATACATAACATAAATTTTCAATTAAAGATACTGTCTTTTGGAGGTGTTAATGATTATTATTTGGGAAATTTATTATATAAAGCTATGACAGAAACGATGATTCCCTTGAAAATATTTCACACATGCATTCTTAAATTTTTTATGCGATGCATAGTTTTGGGTGTATTCGTCAGTTTTCATACTTTTTGGACACCCTGTACATTTAATTGCATGCACGAAGAGAATAAATTGATTTGACCGTTTTAATGAACTTCAAATCGATTTTCTTCTAATTTTTAATTAACTTTAAATTTTTATTCGAAATCTGACAAATGTTATCAACGAATTTTAAGCGAGTCCATCTACATTTTCCCAACATTAACCTTATCACAAATCAAGTGTATCGATCCTAAAATTAAGTAGGGAAATCATAGGAGGTTTGACCTCCTATCCCAAAAAACATTTTTCTAATTATTTATTAACATAATAAAATTTCCAAAGTTGGTATTATTCGATAGCTTATTTCTGATAGCTTACTTCGATAGCTTTTTTTCTGTCTTTCTAACATTATGTAACGTTTCCTGTTTCCGTTTTTTTTTTTCATTCATGCAATTCCATTTCATGATTTGCTGCGGAAATGTATAATACAAGTATTTTGAAAAAGATCTGATATTTTATACAATTAATTGATGATAAATTCTATATTTAGCACATTAAGCTAAAACTCCCTTAATTGTTATTTTCTTAAAAAAAACTAATAAGAAAATAAATAAAATACAAATTAAAAGCACATTAAAAAAGAAAATAAAAAAAAAAATACGTTTACTGACTTTTAGTACAGTTTATTTGGTACAAAAAAAAAATTTTTTTTTTGTTTCTATGTATAGGTAAACTGAAAAAAAAAAAAAAAAGAAAAAAGAAAAAAGAAAGAAAAAGAAAAAGAAAAAAAACAAAAACAAAAAAAACCATTCCGGATGAATAATATATCACATGCGTTTTCTCCTTGAATTAACTTGTAAATTAGCTGTTGACAGAAAATACAAAGGGTTCTACTTAATACCATGCAGCAATTTTGCAGTTTTTATCAGCTTAAAAAATATTTGAATACACTCATTACCATAAAAATTAGTGCACCTAGAGGGAGTTGTCAGAATGAAACGTAATTTTATACACGTAAGTACAACGTGGATTAAAGTAAGCGAAATCAAAGCAAAATGATCCTTCATTGCAGGAAAAAATAATAAACTATTTAATCATTAAGTAATATTTTCGTCTAATTAACAAAGATTTGAGTATTCGTTTGATTTTATGATAGTAAATGCAGCAATAAGTATTTTCTAAGAAAATGGTCCCAAATATCAAAAATATCCATTAATATATTTTCAACAAAATAAAAGAAAAGGAAAAAGTATTTTATTTTCGTTGTATTTGGTAAATAAAATTAGCTTAATACATAAATGAATGACATTAGAATTGAATAAGAAAATTTATTTTATATATTAATGACTTAATGGTGGTAAAATATTTTTTGAAAAATCAAAAATAACATTTCTTACAAAATCTTGAAAAGGTAAAATTTTAAGTGAGAGTGAAATTTTAAGTAGCAAATTTCAGATGAGTTCAAACTTCGTAATAGCTCTTGGGTGGAAACATTTCAATAACATCATTAACATTATTTAGTTTAAAAATAGTTCTTTTTGTTTGGTTTTATTTGAATACCTGTATTTCACAGACTTAAAGCAAATACATAGAAAAAGAAAGTAGGCAGTGACAAAGCTTCTCTATGTCGAACTTTTACTAGCATATCTTATGAGCAGATCAACATATCTGATGCCAGATATTCTTAAAAAAATATTAATTTTTAAGTTCTTAAAAAATCGCTTTCTGTTAAATTTATAACAATAATGCAAAAGCTTTAGTGAAAACAATTTTGAAATCGTTTCCTATTCCTAAAATTGAAAACCGTCTGTTAAGAATTAAAAAAATATTCTGTTGTGTAACAAAATAAAACATTGTAAACTTTTCTTTCTTTAAAAAAAAAAAATATCTTCCAAAATATTAGACTTTGATATTGGTATCAATGATCTAAGTATGTGTATTCTTTTGCAGACATGTGGAAACAACTTTTTTGATAACACTTTACAATGCAGAACATTTATTATCACATATCATGAGTATATCAGTCGATGCTAAATTCTTAGATATATCGTTTGCTTTTTCATAAAAAACTACGTCATTTGCCGTTTAGTAAAGTTGCAAAAGCTTTAGTCAAAATAAATCTTTTGATTTGTTTGCTATTCATACAATTATTACTGAACAAAACTATCACTGAAACTATTACTACAAACTATTACTACAAACTATTACTTACAATTATTACTGAAAAGGGAATACTATTCCTGCTAATAATCAATAAGACGTGCTGTAGCGTAACAAAATAAAATCGTATGAAGTACATTTTTTGACATATGTGATATTTCAGAGACTAATAAGATTATTAATAAGCTATTTCTTCATATTCTTTTCTTAGCACTTATTTGAAGCAACTTTTTTACAATGAATTTCATGAAAAATATACTTCATTCATATCTAATTGATTTAAAACCGAACGACATTTTTATTGATTATTTGTTAATGAGGAAAACTGTTTGTAAAATTATTGGAAAGAGATGTTTGCAATTAATATTATTTGTCCATAAATTTGTACATTTTTTTATGAAATAATAAAATGTTAAAGTTATTTTTTCTTATCGTATGCTAAAATTAGATTATTATGAGGCTAAGAAAATCAAATAAAAGACAGGAGTATTAGGAGTAATGTTTGCTGGTTAGTCTATTTTTTTTCTTTGGAAAAATCTAAAAAAATTCTAGAAAAGCTTTTAAGGGGAAATTGTTGTGCTAGTTTCAGTTTATTCCTTTTCAATTTTTTTAGTTGACTGAATTTGAATATTTCTGTATTGAAAACTTGTTTTTCATGCAGTCTGCTTCAAAAATTTCTAGATTTAACAAGAACATACAAATTTTTGCAACAGAGAAACTAGAGCTGTGCTAATTGAACCTGTTGCAAATATCTTGGATCGGTTCAGAGTACAACAAACATACATTTTTTTAATTTTGTTAAATCTAGCAAAGGTAAATTATTTTTTAATTGATATTTAATATTGAAGAGACATTTTTTTACAAATCTACCTTACTTCTGTTTCCAAATGTATATATGTACTATACGGTTTTATTTGCAAATCAAATTGATGTGAAAAAAATTACTCAACAACTAAAAAATGAAAACGAATTTTGTAATACATGCCTGGAAAAAATTAAATGTTAACACAGCAATTAACACAGCAGACAGTACATTTTCCTACAGGTTTCAACAAGATATACTGAATGAAAAATTCCTACATTGTGTGACACTAATATTTTAAAGGTACATGAGGTCTGAGGTACAACATTCTTCCCTATTTTCATGCGGGTGATATAATAGGAACTGCAGTAAAATGTAAATTAAATTTGATAGAAATGTATTGTTTTCAATAAAATGTTTTTTTGAAAAATCTTTATGTCAAGATTTCAGTTCTAAATATATTATTACTATTATTATTATTTTAATTATTAATGTGTACAGAAATGTGTTATATTTCCACAAAGAAGAGTGAAAGAATAAGATAATAATTTTGTTAGAAATTTTTACGGGTGCACTTAGACTTAAAAGATTTAGTTTTAAATTTCAAACTATTTCTGCATTGGAAAAATTATGTATGTTTAGTTCTTAGATTTTTTATTTTCGCTATGTGCTAAAATGTTTTATATTTTGCATATTTGAGTTGATATGTTTTAGAAACTTTAATTTGGAATAGAAAATTTTTTTAAAATTTTACTATTTTTATCATCTTGTGTACTCTTAAAAACTCATCACTTAAATGTGTTTCAAGGATTTTTTGCAACATTGAAGTTGCACTAAAAAACTTGCTATCAATTAATGAAAATTTCCCCCATATTTTGATGGAAAAAAATATTAATTAATGGGCACTTTTTTTTTTTTTTTTAAAAATACTTTTTTATTTCGTTAACCTAATCTCATAGATACCAACTCTTTTATAATAGTTTTAAGAAAGTTTTACGAAGTTCCAGTTTTTCAAACACAAGTTCTTAATTTAATATTATTATGCTATTAAGTAAGAAAAATGTTATTACAACGACAGAAAATGTAGGATGACATCCCTAAAATGCTACGTAAATAAACATAGTTGAGTAAAAAAAAAAAAAAAAATTTCACTTTTATGCCAACAAACACTATGTTTAAAAAGGTTAAAGCGGAGAGGGGGGAGTATGGTCCCCCCTTTTTTTTTTGGTATTGTCATATAACTCATTGTTCTAGAGTCTTTTATACGCGGATGGACATCCTATCTTCTCAGTTATTGCGTAGATAAATCAGAAATAATGTTTGGAGGGATTGAAGAGGGGCGGGTTCGATGTCATTTACATAGCTTTGGTTTTCATGACTCGGTCTTCCTAACCCGGGTGAAGAACAACACTAACAAATAGAAGGTGCGCGCGTGCTTGCGGGTAAAATGTTGGCACACTGTTCTCTCAAAAACACCACCTCCCGCTATGTGGCGCTCTGCAACCCCCTTCTAGTGGGGTATTGGGTGAGAAGGGTGGGAACGCTCCCCAGGGTGCCATGAGTGGGCGAAAGTGGAAAAGGGGAAGGGGCAAAACTAAATTGATTTTTGTGCCTGGCTAAATTATCTTCTTCGTAGCAGATCATTAGATACCGTCTTCCCAACACCATATGCTTGGCAGAACTTTATTATCGGCCCAACGTTGGCTTTACGAAAAAGAGTAGAGTAGGGAAAGGTTAGTTTTTTTCCCTTTTTTTTTATCCCCAGAAGTGATGCATTTCCCTCAACTGGAGAAAAAAAGGGTTGCATAAAAGAAAAAGTGCCGCATAAAACCTCCTTTTCTCTTAGCCGGTTGAAATGCTTGTGCTCTTGAAAGTCTTGATTTGTTTGTTTATGCTTGAGCTCCCTCTAATCAATGAAGTTACTTCTATTCAAATCTGTGATTAAGAAAAAGAGAGATGTTTTTATTTTATTTTATAAATATTTTTCTTTTTATTATCTTTTATTAAGTCACTTTTCATCTTCGTTGTATTTATAAAGCATTAAAAATCATAGGTTCTTGGACAGTTTTATACAAAAATTTATTGCGATGTATCATTAAAAATCTTATTTCAGTTTACTTATTGATATTGTTCCGTTGTGAGTAAATTGTGACTATTTAAATTTAGGAAAAAGTAAATTGAATATATACTGCAAATGTTTAGGATAATTTATATTTTTGGTAATTTTTAAAAATTGTGATCTAAAATAATGTTATTTTTACCCATGTTAAGTTTGTATGGACGATATTAATCGGAGAAGAAAGTAAGAGCTTCGACCCTTCATAACAGCAATTTCAAAATCATACTTGCTCTTTTATACATGAGAAAACATACTAATATAAGAGAGGGTTTTAATTCTAATCGTTGTATTGTTGTTTCTTCTTAAATATATGAACATATGAATCTTTTATTCCGAAGTAAAGGGAATGTGGCACTTCTGTTCACGGGTTTCTGACCAAATCTTTTGCTTGTGATGTATGTAACATATCAGATGAACTAACGTCTTACTTTTAAGTAAATAGGGGCTTAAATAAATGGGGCAAGTGCAAAGTATGGACCCTCATAGCCAATTGCAAAAATTTTCTCTCCAGAAAAAGAAATCAAACGGTGCTAGAAACTATGTCTGACTCATAATGGAAAATGAGAAAAATGAAAAACAAATAAAAAAATAGTAAAAGTTTCAAGGGCACCTCTGGGACGTGGATCACGTATACACGTATTTATCTTAAAAAATAACTAAATAAATAAACCTCTGAGAAGCAGAGGGCAAATTCGAGAACGGGAAAATTCTTATCAACTGTATGTGAATGAAGAATTCGATGTTAAAGCATAATTGTGATTCCTGTATTTCTTTTTCTTTTTTTTCTTTCTTTTTTATTTATTTATTTATTTATTATTATTATTATTTTTTTTTTTGTCATGGCCCCTAATTTATTTTCTCATAATACCCCAACGAGCGCTTAACCCTTTGCGGTAGTATTTTATTGATAGTCAATGAGAATTGAGAGCAGGCATTTGATTGCAAATGCTTAAAATACAATATGCAATCTATCCTGCATTGCCATCCAAGTATAAGTAAATCTAAGCAGTCACAGGCATTGCTGGAACTGATCACTGGTAAAAGTAAGCCCTATAAAAAACAAGATAATTATCTTTTCAAATGTGGAATTTTGAAAGCCATTGTAGCTGCTTATTTTAATTTCGTCCCCCTCAAAAATAGGACGCTTGAAAAACCTATTTAAAAGTACACTGCAAAAACTGGTGTTATACCTATCCAAATTCGGTGTTTGAAAACTCTAAAAATTGTGAGTTATTTCTTACTTTAAATTGTATCTTTACTGACTCTAATATGTAACTTATATTACTGAAATTATAAATTTTAGTGTTTCTGGATTACAAAAATGGTGGTGACTACTTTGCACCAAGTGGTGTTAAAGATTAATGAGTTATGTTTGGTGCTTCACTACACCACTTTGGCCACAATTCTTTGACGTTGAGATACACTAAAATTTTTTACAGTATAGCAACTCTATAAGCCACTTTACCATCCTACTACAGTGGAAAATTTTCCTGGTTTCAGAAAATTTTGTTTTATATCTGAGTTCAACTCTATAGCCCTGCAATTTTGAATCGAACCCAGAAAACAGGGGAATTTCTACATCAAATGTTGGGGCTTAGTACTTCCCTTCGTGGGGGCTTTCTATAGATCACATTTGCATTATATGAGGAGGAAAAACACGAAAATCTACCACGATTAACCTGACAGCAAGGAAATTCTAACACATAATCAACAATGGCAAAAAACAAAAGAGTCTAAAGAATGATAAAATATTTTTTTAACATTTAAATCTAAAAAAAAAACTTTTTTATTGAGGTAAATAATTCATTTAAAAAAATCTCCCCCCCCCCCCGAAAAAATAAAAACACTTACTCCATCACATTCACAGCTCTAAAAAGAAGAATGAAAAATTCTAATTCCTCACCCTATCCTAATCTCCGTCATAAAAACAGCTACGGTATTACACTCTATTTTGGAAAACTTCGACAAACAAATACGCAAGAATGCATGCATTCCGTAAAGGTGAAGTTTCGAGGATGAATAATCATAAAAAATAAATAAATAAATAAATAAATAAAAAAGAGAGAGAAGAAAGAAAGGAAGAAAGGAAAGCACTTTTGAAAGAAAAAGGCAGAAAAAATATCCGTCCATATATCTCCATAAAGTAAAAGAAAGCAAGAGCTTAATTTTGCGGCCCGTTATCAGACTCAGCATCAGAAGATGATAAATTAAAGTAAAAATGATAGATGTTTGGGGGAACGGGTCGCGTGCTTTCGAATGACAGACATCCCGGACTTTCCCCGGGGCTGATGAAGAGCGTCGATTTAAGACATGCCATCATTTGACTTACTTGGGGGTGGGGGATGCACAATTAGATGAATAGATTTGTCTACCTGTTCCAATTATTAAAAGAATTTATTCTTAATTTAGAATTTATTCTTATCTTCAGAGCTTGTTTTTTATAGTTTGTTTTTTAATAGTATTTAATCACTCTTATTTTTAAGCATTTGTTTAATAACTTTGTTTTATGGTTTTAAAGTTAAAATAGTTTTTTTTTTCCTCATTTATATGCATTTAAAAAAATCTTCACGCTTTTGAAAAACAAACAATAAAACAAAGCAACTTTTTGGGACAACAGAGAACAGCACTAGGAGGTACAAATCTCTCTCTCTCTCTCTGTATATATATATATATATATATATATATATATATATATATATATATATATATATATATATATATATATATATATATATATATATATATATGTAATACAAAAATTAATACTTTTGTATTAATAAAAGAATTAAATCTCTTTCGTTTTAATAAAATGTCTTTGTTAAAGAATAAGCGTAGAGAGATTCTATTTTGGGAAGTCAAGGCTGATAAACATACGATTGAGTTATTTATAGAATCTCTCCCCCTTTCACTTCCATATAAGGAAGCATGAAATGATTTTCCTTAATGCGTAAGGATACAAGAATGCCAACGACTGTGCCTGTTTACTCAAATCTGTGTTAGTATAAAAGCGAGAGCAATGCTTTTCGCATGGCTTTTTCCATGATGTTCTGATCCTGAAAAGTTGTTCCAGAATTGTCCAAAGTCTTGTCCACCCCCTCCCTTGCGGAGTGTGGATGTGGACTGTTATCGATACCAGCCTACCACCATTAATAAATATTTTTTGGAGTGTATCATGGAAACGATGCATTATTTTAACCCTGTTATTATATATATATATATATATATATATATATATATATATATATATATATATATATATATATATATATATATATATATAATACAGTGGATTATAGGCGCAGCTTTGTATTTTGAAATAGAAACCATTTAACTCAAAAGTTCATGAATTACATGATAAATCAAATAATTGTTTTTTAATTGAAATGGAAAAGTTGCGATGGCTGAGTGGTTAAGGTACTGAACTGTAATCGTGAAGAACTGGGGTTCGATCCTCAGTGTGGGGGCTTGAATCCCACCCAGCTTCAGATTGATGGGTTCCAGCATATCTGGGAAGTAAAAGCGGCACTGTGTTTAGTGCTATTCACATTGCCACAATCATGCCATTGGTCACGAAATTGTGGAGCCTTAAACTCCATGACATCCCTGTCCCACAACGGACTGTTGTGTCAAGGCTTTATTTTATTAAAAAGACACTTCCCTCTCTCCTATTATTTGATTCAGGGTCACCAAATAATATATTTTTTAAATATAATAATATATTCAAAATTTTGCTAAGTTGTCTATGTTTATTAAAATTTGAAAATATTCTGTGTACTCAAAAGTAGTGCAGTGATTGGTATCAGATGTAATTAAGAGTAATATTTGTTTAAGCGTGGTTTGTTATAGCGTGTAAAAGCATGGCTTCCACCGGTGAATGTTAACAATCACATAGTCGCTTTGGTAAATATCCGAAATATATACTTGGCTTAGTTAAGCGCCAGGTATACATTTGTCCGGGAGTGCCCTACATCAATATTTTTTAAAAGTTTAGTGCCCCTGCCCGGTGCACCCTACACTGATGTTTTTTGTAAAAGTTAAGTGCTACTGCGCGGCATGCATTTAACCGATACTCCGAACACTGGTGTTTCTTCTAATATATATCCTCCGAAGATATTAAAATATCGAATAGATATGATAATATCAACAAATAAATTAATATCAAATATGGTATATCAAATATTTCGTACATTCACCAAAGCAACTACGTAATTGTTGACATTCACCGGTAAAAGTCGACATTCTCTTGATTTAGGCTACGGTAACATATAAACGTTATAGCGGTAAATTTTCTTTTCAGCAACTAATTTTTCTAACTGGAAATTGCTATTACTGTTATTTCAATTAGTCCAAATGAAATATATGTATTTTTATAACTAAGAGCGGTGCAAAAACTATATAAGCATAATTTTGGTGATTATTAATCCCCTCTTGAAAGCAAAATAAAGAAAATCACAAATATTCCTACCACAAATCTCTCATTATAAATTTTTTTTTTCAAATTTAATTATTTTTGAAACATTAATTTTTATTTTTTTTTACCAATAAAGGGATTTAGTGTCATACGTTACCATTTCGGCATACCCCCTCATTCATTTGTCAGCAAAAATAAGCAAATCACAGTAACTGTTACTGCTTTTGTAATATTTGAATTGCCCATTATCATTGCAATGTCTTGTAATTTTTTTTCTCGTATGAATATGATATATTTATGATATTTTTTTTCTCGTATAATATGAAACAAATACGATATGTTTGAATGAATTTTTGTCATGGTGGACGATGGAATTTATACATTAGATAATTAAATAGAGAAACCATTCTGTTTTAATTCTCCGTTTTCCTTTTCTGATATCTTTCTTAATTATTTTAAAACATTTATTAATTTTTTTTAAATAAATTTACTAATCTTTTAAATAAATTTATTAATTTTTTTTAAATAAATTTATTAATTTTTTTTAAATAAATTTATTAATTTTTTTTAAATAAATTTATTAATTTTTTAAAAAAATTTATTCATTTTGTAAACAAATTTACACTGGCTGTCATAAGCTTACTATGGATTTCTGTAAAATTTATTCTCCAATATTATGCGCTATAAATTACGTAACAATCATGTAGGAAATATTGGAAAAACTGTTTTTTATTTAATTATTTTTCAAAATCTATATATAGATGCATGATCTTACAACTTAGCTTTTCTAAAGTAGATAAAATCTTAAGGTAGAAAATTCAGACGGAAATTTTTTTTAAGGCCATCTTTGCCTATCAGTTTTAAAGCATATATATATATATATATATATATATTATTTTATTTTTTTATCAACATTGTAGGAAAGAGGATAATAACACCATATACAAGATACGATCATTGTCTTACTTTAACTTTACAATGACTTGAGCTCGGAATACTGCTATTAATACTTTAAACGAATTCTCGGAAAATGTTTAAGATATAAGACATTATTCTGATATCTTTCTTAACTAAATATTTTTATACCTTTAATAATTTTTTTAAATAAATGTATTAAAATGCTGGAATATTTTAAGTTTTTTCTAGCATTTTAGCGTTATTAAAATTTTTTTCAATGCAGTTTTTTGTATGTTTGTTCTTTTGGCCAAATATCGTTTAATGAATACACCAAATACAGACGATAATATAGGAAACTAAGAGTAAGTTTGATAAAATATTCATTCGACACAAATCTTAACTGTTCTTCCGTGTTAAAACATGTCTTTCGATCAAAGATAACTACGCTATTGAATCGTTTTTTTTTTTTTTTCACTATATAAAAGTGGTTTTATATTTAAAAAAAATTTATTTTTACTTTTGAAATCTATATAAAAAACTCAACTGTACTTTTAAGGAGAATGAAAATTTTGTGCGAGAGATAATAAAAGCCGACGTTAAAACTTTTCTAAGTATTAACATGGGCTTTTGTTTTTCATTTACACATCAGTGCTTTGAACTTTATGGCAGACAGCGTGAAGTCTTTCCTTAGTTTAGATATGTGACGTCACTAAGGATATTTTTAGAAAAGTCAGCAGCTTTTTATTCAAAATAAACAAATTAAGAAATTTTATTTGATTAAAAATAGTGCAGAAAACTCTATAACACTTATTATAAAAATTATGTTTAGCAACGTTTCAGAATGTCTATTCCGTGTATGTGTTAATTTAAAATATATTTTTTTAATCGTTTATAGGAGTATAGGGCTCTCATAAAAAATTTCACAGCTTGTATCTTTACTCTCGAGTAAAACATACTTTTGAGTAAAAGATAAAGGTTAACATACTTTGCTTGCCGGAAAGTATGCTTCATACTTTCCGGCCGTAATGTAATTTTAACATTCATTTTAATCCAACTTAATAATGTTTCGGGATAAAGTCTTGAAAATTGAAAAAACTGCATACCAAAAAAATAAACTTATAGCTTGACTTACTTTTTGTTTTTCAGTATATTTTAAGCTTGAGAATTAATTTATTCGAAAAAAAGTTGTATGACACAATTTGAACAACAAATGGTAGTTACTCATTAGCGGTTGAGAGCTCTGTAAAAAATCAGAGCTATTAGTTCTAACGTTGGCAACATTGTGGCTGAAGCGTTTCCATTTAGTGACTTTATAAATGTGAAAGTAATTAATTTGTAAAGTGACTGAGGAGCAAACAGTTGAGATATACATAAGCAACTTTGATCCGTGAAGTCCATAACAATAACTGGTAATTTTTTAATATTACTTCGATTTGTAGAAAACCATATAGAATTTTGATATCTTAAGTTTAATGTAATTTTTTTTTTGGCAATGTTACCCCATGATCTATAGGAAAATCGGAGTGGCTTTGCCTACCTCTCACTAACAGTCACAGAGTGTCAGAACGAGTAGTATGCAACACAGGCACGAGTAGTGAAGTAGATCGACAGCGAACTTTTTATTCTGGACACAGCTCAAAATACGTGTTTAAGAAAATGGACATAGTTTGAAATGCGTGTTTGAGAAAATGGATACAGTTCCAAATACGTGATTAAGAAAACAGACAAAGCTTGAAATGCGTGATTGAGAAACACAACTCGAAATGCTTCTTTAAGAAAAAGGACTCCGTAAATTTTAGAAAATGGACATAGTATTTGATTTCATTTTTCCGTTTTTTTCAAGACTAAATCATTGAATCCAAATAAATTCTTTATGTGATGCTGTTCATTAGCCTAAATCACTTATAATTTTTTTTTTTAAATTATGAGAAGATATTAAAAATCAGCATTTCTTTTTACAAGGTTATCACAGGTCTTATAAATTTATGACAGCGGTATTAAATTGACGTTATTCGAATTTAGATTTTTTAAAACCACTTAATCATTTAATGTTCTGAATACGAAGAGTTGTCTGGAAAGAAACATAAAAAAGTAACGAAATAATAAGCACGGAATTTCTCATTTAGTTGTTAAATTTGGGTAGAAAAAGAAACTCAGTCAGGGAATGAAAGCGTAGAATTTCAATGCATTTATTGTTGTCTCTTCATTTCTGTAATGAAAGAAATTATTAAATGTGATATTTTTAAGAGAAAAAAAAAGCGTATGCAAAAAATAAGGAAAATCAACACATTTGAAAATGAACGACACATATTTTTCTTACGGTAACTTTCTTTCGCATTTGCTTAAATCTATATAAATAAAAAATAAACTAAGGGAAAACTATCGAACAACGAACGCTTTAATGCACTATTTTACGAGTCCTTTCTCATTCTTAACTCATTGTATAGTTGGAATATTCTGCTGCAAGTAATCAATTCATTTTTCTACCTTATTGGCTACTATGTGACATGAACAACTATGAAGTAAAGGAATGAACAGATTGTCATGTCAGTTATCATAACAAAGCCTCTTTTTATAACAAAAGAAATACATTTGATAGTCTTCTCTCTTTCCGTGTCATTATATTGCTTTAGATAATCGCCTGATTGTTGATATTGTAACTCAGTATCAATTTGATATAAAAAAGTTACATTTTAAGCAAAAATCTTTTCCGATCACCTTTTAAAGATCAATGCAGATAATAAAAAAAGGGTCGCTATCTTTTTAATAGATATTTATTATAAAGTCATCATGTAATAAAGTGTCTTTAATTTTAAGGAAAAGTTCTATTATTTTCTTGACCTATTTATTAATTAAAAAAGAATAATTATTTTTTTTTTTACGAAATTTGTTTGAAAGAAATATAAATTAGTTTAAATCATTCATTTAAGTGATTGATGAAAAAATTTCTAAATATCACGTGATATTCTTTTTACGCGCAAGTTCAGATGAACCACCTTTTTTAATTAAAACTTGTTTATAAATATAATTGACACTTGTCGTTAGTGCCTACTGTCCCTTTTTAGGGGCGGTTCTAAAACTGCAGCATGAGCTCCCTTGAATTATTTGTTAGACGTAAATTAATCTCAATTAACTTTATAAGTTTAATTTTGTATTAATTTTATCAATTTCACCATACTCAAGGCGTTCAGATGATAACATAGTGTTTCGTTATTTTCTAGTCAAAAAGAAAATTCTAAGTTTATTTGATAATTTACTAATTAATTTATTTGAATTCAGAAAATATTTTAGCACATGGAATTGTAAAAATGCATTTTTCCTTAAAATTTCACATAATTTTACATTTTAATAACTTTTTAATATAAAGAAAAGCGACGATTTTTTAAACTTTTTAAAATATAATGAAACGTTTCCAGGAAGATTCTTTGTACGAGTTTTTGTGTTAGATATCTTGAGATTTAATATTAATGACCGAAGTATTATTAAAATTTGAAATTTACTTGCTTAAAACTAAATTGTTGTATGAAAAAGTATTTCTACTAAAATACATACATCTTTTTTCTCTCGTAATTGTTATCTTTAGACAGTTTACCTTCTAAATGCTAGTTCCATACGACCCTGAGGTACCTTAGTAATCTTTTCTCTTCCTTTTTTTTTTTTTTTTTTTGTGTGTCATTTTTAGTTTATAACAACGTTTGAAATGTTATTACTGGATACGTAATAACATTTGTATTTAATACAGTACGGTTGCTTCCAGCTCATGTGCCATTAAATTGTAGGTTCTGCCATAAGAAGTTGAAATGTTTGTGTACATACAGGAGTAAGTGAAAAGAAATTGGTGAGTGAACTAAGACAAATTAATGATCAGAGGATCCGGACATAATAATAATAACAAGTCATAATTATGACAAGCTTTAATTCCTGACAAACTGAAGTTCCGAAAGATCTCATCACTGCCTAAATCGTGGTCGTCCATGCCATCGTTGAAATTTCGTTCATGTCAAAATTTTAGACAATGAGCTAGCACAAATATTTTATTTTATTTTATAACCGTCGTTGAACAGCCGACCCAATTTTTGGGTTTACTACTACTAATGTTCAACTACGTAGCCTTGTAATCTTGAACCCAAACCAGAAGACAAGGGAACTCCTAGATCAAGTATTGGGAGAAATTTTGCCTTCGTGGATGACTTTTTGATGAAACTAAACCGCATTTGCGTTGCATGGAGAGGAAGACCACGAGAACCTCCCATGGTTAGTCTGACGGCTAAGGGACTCTAACCCGTGATCCGTCTATCACTGAGGATATTTCACGTCAGCACTGTGGTCGGTGCAAGCCGGACGTGGATTCGTATCGATCACGGATGGTACTCGGATGGGATTCGATCCCGGTTCACCTCATTGGAAGGCAAACGCTCCATTCCCTGAACCATCACGGCTCTGGCACAAATATTTTATTTTATAACCGTCGTTGAACAGGCGACCCAATTTCATGGGTTTACGACTGCTAATGTTCAACTCCGTAGCCTTGTAATTTTGAACTAATCCAGAAGACAAGGAAACTCCTGGATCAGTACCCCCAGATGTATTGATTTGTTATGGGAACTTGGAGGACTTTGAGACTCGACAGATTTAACGTGCATCAGTCACCATTTACTTAACGGGGAGTCTTCGGCCGGCGAGGATCGAACCCATGACCTCTTGGACATGGGCCCAGCGCCCTACCGACCAGGCTATCCCGGCCCTGGCACAAATATTTTATTGTATAACCGTCGTTGAACAGCCGACCCATTTTCATGGGTTTACAACTACCAATGTTCAACTCCGTAGCCTTGTAATTTTGAACCAATCCAGAAGACAAGGAAACTCCTGGATCAGTACCCCCAGAGGTATTGATTTGTTATGAGAACATGGAGGACTTTGAGACTCGACAGATTTAACGTGCATCAGTCACCATTTACTACACGGGGAGTCTTCGGTCGGCGAGGATCGAAGCCACGACCTCTTGAACATGGGCCCAGCGCCATACCGACCAGGCTATCTCGGCCCTGGCACAAATATTATAATAAACTAATGTAGGGGTAAATGGGATAAGACCGAGCACCTCGGTTCTGTAGAAATTAATTCCTTTTTCTAGCGGACAAACGCTGAATTAATCTACCAGTCAAAAATAAGGACCTACCATATTGGCTGTTGTTGTTGATTAATTCACGGCGTCTGTGTAGACAAGTTTGTTTTACTATGTCAACTCTCTACTCTTGCTTTCTAAACTATCCTTATTTATTGGTCAATACAGTTATAAAAATCCTTTTTTTTTCCCAGCTTACTATATGCATACTAAAGATCCATGTCCTAGCAAATAATAAGGATTTTGCCCAAATAACAGATTGTTCTGTTTTGTTTCGATAACCTCTGCTCCCGAGATAAGAATGGGTGTCTCCTTGATATGCGTCTATACTAGACCCACGAAAGCTGCAGTGCAGTGGAGGAAGAAGAGAACTAAATCCAAGGTTGAATAAAGGTTTTACGGGCCCAGGGACAAAATTTATCGTTGGTCTCTTATTCAAAGCGCAAAAAGCCTTATTTTCATATTTTGTTAGAATTTTGAAGACCAATTATACAAAATCGTATTTTTTATAATGAATATTTCTTCAAAAAAAAAAAAAAAAAAAAAAAAAAACTAGCAGGCACTATATTTTTTGTAAGGAATTTTTGCGGGGCCCTTAGTAGTCCCGGCCCCAGGATAATTGTCTCTTGCTCCTCTCTTTGAGTACGGCCTTCACTGCATAATATGTAAATTAAATACTTAATTTTTTTAAATTGTCATATGAAAAAGAACTGTCTGTTACTTTTTCACTGAATTTCTAATACTTCTAAATTTTTCATACATTAAGCATGCGTACTTGGTTTTACCCCACTAGTGGATCGAGTCATCAATAGATAGTAGATTACTAGTGGATCGAAGATAGAATGTTTTGACTTTTTCTGGAGAAAAAAAAAAAGCATTTATAGAAAAATCGTACATCAATGACTTTTCTGGAATGATCTAAACAATGAATACACAATTTAAACTAAACAATGAATATCTTGATTAAATCTGACAGTTTCCAGATCGAACAGTTTAGCTCTATCACGCCTTCAAATCTTAGCTACCCGGTATTACTCCATTTTCTTCATAAATTTGTCGGTAAGATTCAAGAAAAAGAAAAAAAAAAATAATGAAAACAACATTCTGTGAATTTTGAATGCAATTTCTTTACAATATTCAACACGAAATGGTTATTCCCATATGCTACTTACCATTATCAAAAATATAATATTTTTAATGATTTACGTTGAATACTCTTTTTTTCAGTAGTGAGGTAAAATAAGTAGCAATTAAGTTAAAAAATTTATTATAAGACTATTCAACCTAAAGGAATTGTATTTTGTAGCTTTTATTTGCAGCTGGCAAATAAAAGCATTGAAACGTATATTTATCTGTTTAATTAGTTTAATGATGTTATCGATATATAATTCAAAACTTAAATTCTCAATTTTTATTAAGATACAGCTTATCATTCAAAGAAAACGCACTTGTAAATTATTGTATCTCCCCTTCCGTATAGTTTTTTACATTTAAAGAAAAAAAATAGAGAATGAAATGAGCTTTTTGTACTTCATAATACACTTTATAAAAGAATTCGCAGCCGGCAGGATTCGAACCTGCGCGGGAAAATCCCAATGGATTTCAAGTCCATCGCCTTAACCACTCGGCCACGACTGCTCATTTTTTAGTTATCTTTTTGTTAAAATCAAAAAAGAATTCACTCTAAAAATCGGTTAAAGAAATAATTACCTTTAGATCTAAATTTCTACAAGACGTGTGTTTTAATTTTAATGATTTGTTATCTTATGTATTATCTAGGCGCAATTGCATCATGAAAGGTCTTTAGGGAATAAAAAGAAAATAAGTTATTCATTAAATTTTTTTAATGGTTCTATGTTACAATATTAATTGTAATGAGCAAAATAAATATGTTGCATCTAGAGGAAATTTTTTCTTACGGTGTCATAATTTAAATAAATCACATTAGCACAAGAAGCGAATATAGACTTCGTGATGTAAATTTGCGAGACTAATTTTTATAGCACCCGCTGTAACATTAAACTGTTAGTGTCTGTTTTTTTTTTTTTTATCTTAAAAACTCTTAAAACTGAAATTTCCTTGTATTTCACTGAATTGTCTTTTTTTTTTTTTTTTTTTTTTTTTTTTTTTTTTTTTTTTCAGAAAGTTGGTTAGCAGAAAATAGCATATCCAAATAATTTAATCAAAACTATAAATTCGATAAAGCAAACCAGAAACTTCCGCTGAAAAAATACACATTATTTTTGAGAAATTTTAAATTTTTAACAATTAAGTAATTCTATTCATTTTTGAAAATGTTATACATCGAATTTTGATGCATAATTGTTCAAAAACGCCGATTATCGTTACTTTTTTTTTCTTTAAAAAAAAATTACTTGTTTGTAACTGGAATTCGAATACAGAATAGATTTAGAAAAATTTCGTTGTTAGCAAAACACTAACAAATCCACGTTTGTTTCTAGCATATATTTATTAAAAATCATTTAAAGTGAGATAAACCAAGGGACTTTTTCTCGATTTTCAGATCATTATTGTAAAATTACATTTTAACGAAACGCAAGTTTCGCATTTTAAAAGTTTTTTTCTTCGATATTAGACAAATTAAAAAGCATTTTGCTCAATTTTAAAGATATAATGATCATTTCCTAAAGCCACTGTTTCTCGTTTATTTTTATTTTTTATTTGTTTTATTTAATTATTTTTATTTATTTATTTGAAATTGGATGACTTTCTCTCATGACATTGAAAATCTGATTTAAAATATTGGTCTACGAGATCGCTGTTTGAGAATATTACTTCGTTCGATAAGTAACAATTAGCTAGCAATGAAATTTTTTTATCAGAACTTATCTAGATGAATTTTCAGACTTTTCTATTTATAACACCATCTACATTGGTATAAAAATAGTCGAAAGTCTTTGTATCGATTGCCGTTGAAGAAATGAAATTTCCTGGCCTTTATGTATGTCATTCT
This sequence comes from Parasteatoda lunata, assembly GCA_949128135.1. Lineage (NCBI taxonomy): Eukaryota > Metazoa > Arthropoda > Arachnida > Araneae > Theridiidae > Parasteatoda > Parasteatoda lunata. The sequence goes on from OX421980.1 coordinate 26,108,661, forward strand.
GAATTAAAAAAATTTCAAGGAAACTACTTGCAATTAATCCAAATTTCTATATAAATAAAACCAATTCTTAAATATAGAGCAAAAACTCTATTGTTAACTAACTCAAGCACTTTCCCCAACAAGTTAAAAACACTCTTCCTTACAATTCACCAACTATTACAAACCAGATATTTACTATAGAAGAATTGAATTTTTCGTAACTAGTTCTTTCTGAAACACAAACCAAAAACTAACTGAAGATGACAGCTCTAGAAATGTTTTAATAATTTCAATCAAGGCACGGTTAGTCATCCTTTCCAAGCCCATAAACAGTTTTAAAAATTTTGACCATGGCACGATCTGCTATCGTGTCATCTGATGCCATATCACAATGTTGTAGGTTCTGTTCCTATTTTATGCTCAAGTGCATCTTTAGTTTTGATGATATCTAATGATTCCTATAACTGAATTAAAAATCTGTGGATTAATTTGGTAAAAGCTTTCAAAGTGATTTTCTAATAATTCCAAAATGTTTAGAATTTTTTTTCTTTCTTTTTCAATTATTTAAAGAAAAACCACGGCACATTTAAAAGAATAAAACAACAATGCAAATGCTTCAGCAATCATAAATAGCAGTTGAAAATAAAAATGTTTCAATTTCAGTTCTATTGTTCTGTTGTTATTCAATCTTTCAACACCTGGTTTGACAGGAAGAATATGGCAGAGGTAAAATTAATAACTTAAGTATTCTACACCTGTCCAGACCCTCCCAGAGTCTCTTTTCGGGAAATAAGACATCATCAGCTTCAGCATGTCCAAATATGATGAATTATCCACCTTAGAAAAGGAAACATTAATCTCACCTAGTCAGAAACTTGCATGCTTATTTTTCGATACTTTTTTACAAATCTTATTATTTTTTATTTCTTAACTAACTCTCTTTGTTCATTCTCCGGAAAATAATATTTTCTTCTGCAAAGTACTAAAATGTCTATTGCTGCCAAAATTGATAAGTTGCGTATTCTTAAGGGGGTAGTAAACTTTTCTTAGCCAAACATTGGGCTTTCGCTGCAATTATTCTATTTAGTATTTGATAAATTATTGAAAATATTCGGGATTATTTATTGCTTATACGCATAAGCAATGAGTAACAGGGCGTTAGATCAATGCAAGATGTAATTTACAAAACAGTATCAATAACTACATCGATTAAAGCAAGATAAAAATTTTAACTTTGCTTATAAATACTCTCTTCGGGAAATAATTTCGATTCAAGTTACTTTAAATGCTTTTGTGCAATTAAGGATGATAAATAATGTTACTGAAAACAAAGGTTCTTAGCCAGTGTTGTTCATAAATATCACAGTCGGTACGCAAATTGGATTATTTGTTTTGATTTTTTTTTTTTTTCGAAAATTAATTCGAAATAAAATTGGTTATATCGTAACTATAGAAACAGGTTGAAATTTAACCATTCACTGGTTTAACCAGAAAAAAAAACAGATTTTATCAAGAATAAATAGGGAAATAACATAATAGGGGATAAAATTTATTATTTTAATTAAAACTTTTATGCAGTATTAAATGAATGGAATACCTCCGAAAGCTAAACTATGGAATAAATCTTTATAAAGTCTATAAATAAGCGCTTAGAATTTTTGAAAATTTAGAATTTAAATTTTTTTTTTTGTAATTTGAATTCTTCATTTTTCTAAATTTCTATTTATTAAAGAGCATTATTTGGAATTTTTGAAGGAAATTTATATGTATATTTTCAGATGGGTAAACATTTTTAAGATCCTGAAACGAGCAGTAATTAAGGAAGTTTAGGAATTAAAAACAATTATTCAGTTTCTTATTAATATTCAAGGCTTGTTTTTAAAATTGAGATGAAAAAGAATTTTCAGGTTCTGTGATAATTTATTTTAAATCTGTGTAACCACTGCCTAAAAACATTAAAACGCAATCGAAATACTTCTAAATGACATGTAAAATCTGCTTATCAGTAATATAATTTAAAAAATTGCGTAACTGATACAAAAAATTTTCGGAGTTATTTAAGCAAGCATATTGATATGTTGATATGTGTATTCTTACAAGCACTATTTAAAAAATTTCATTTCTTATAAAATTATAAAAAAGCAAAATATTTCTACAAAATTTAGAATAACAACATGTATAGCATAACGACAGTGGCTATAGGCTTTTGCAATAAGAGAGAAAGAGCAAACAATTTGTTTTAAAAATTCGTTATTATTTCAAAAGTACCGGTTATTTTTTGCATGTTATTTTTTTCAAGAAAAAAAAAATTTCTTATTAAAATGGTGTTAAATAAGAAAGAAAAAAAAAAAAAAACACGAGTGAAGTCTATTATTGCATTTTAGAAAGAAAAAGTAATAAAAAAAATTTAACGCAGTTATTTTCTATTTGAAATAACTTACACTATCTAATTTCAAAATGATCCATCTTACTTTTACAAAATTACCAAATATACTTCAAGAAATAAATAAAACCCGTAATTTCAAGCAAAAATTCTCAAATACTGACAAATAATCAAATAATAGTTGCAGAAAAAAATGCTTATTATCATTCTTTTTTTTTTTTTTTTTTTAATTATTCATTCCAGATTTGGATTATCCAAAAAGAAGTAACCTGCTTTGATCTACAGGGTTTTACAATTTTGTTCTCAAAAATAATGTGTACCAGTTGTTTTAGATGGAGTTATTTCGAGAAATACACATCAGAACAAAAAATGAAAATGTTAGCTCGGCCCCAACCCTTGCGGAAGGTGGTTTTCGTTGTTAAATGAAATTTTTTAAAATTAAGGAAAATATCTCGTTTGTGGGTTGTCCGATATCATATTTATTGCTGGTTAACTTGTGTTTATTGATTTGTCACCTTTCGTAAATAGTTGAAGGGAAAAAAAAACATGTTTTAGACAAAACCCATATAATTGCAGCAATAGAATCCGAATTTCCGATTAAAAAAAAAAAAAAAAAAGTGAGGAGCAAGAGGGCTTCCTCATCTAGTGGTTGTATAATCTTTATTCCATCATAATCTTATATTAAATTCCATAAATTCAGATGGATTTACATTCAACATTTTAAAGTTACCCCCACCCCAGTGGTTGAAGGATTGTGGTCGAGTCTACTTATAATATATAAATATATTTAATTAACGCTTTTTTAAAACATTTTCAGCGTGGTGTTTTTTTTTCCCGACGTGACTTGCACTTCTTACGTTAAAAACGTTACGTCATCATTAAAAATATCTTATACACCATCTTCCTTTTTGTGGATTACAGCATCATTTGTAAATAAAAATGCTAAAACCTGTGAGTCAAATCAGAGTAATCTGAAATCAAATAATGGGGCTTCTACTTAAGATTTCCAAGTTGCCTCCCCCCACCGGATTGGGTTTGAGGGATTGACTTGGGTATTATTGTAAAGCAATTAGTAAAATTTAGGCTCACGTATTTTTATTTATTTATTTATTTTTTTAAATTTATTTATTTTTACCTAATGTGTATTTTTCGAGTTATTTTGTGGTACTGGAAATTTTGGGAATAACTGTATGTTTGGAAGGATCATTAAAACCCTAACAGAAAATATAGGGGGGGGGGGGGCTCATGAAGATCAAGCGAATATTTGGAGCACCATTTTCTCCTGAAGAAACTATTGGATAAACTGCTTAGTAATCAAAAGATTGAGGGGACGCAAAGGATGTTTTTAAAATTTTATTGTATCTCTTACAGCTCAATAAAAATGTAGTACAATTAAAAAATTTCTCGGACACAATAAAATTAAAAAATAATTGAAAATAGCTTTAATGAACAATATCGAGCGTAATGTATTGACTGATATTACGGTAATTGAGAAATCAGTCATTGAAAAAAACATTTTTCCAGAAAATTGTTTAAGTGTATTTAATTTTCTTTAAACTATTTTTGAATTAAAAAAACGAAGAAAACTGTTTGCATGTAGTTGATGGAGTTGGCATGTAGTTGCATGTAGTTATTGGATTTGTTTTACTCAATATATTTAATAATAAAGCTTCAAACCCTTCTAGTTTTTTTTTTTTTTTTTTTTTCCAATTATCAGTAAATTTAGATATAAAACATAATTCCAGGCATCTCATCATTCATAGCAAAGATTACAAATATAATGATTTTTAGTTCTTTTACTGTCTCTGCCTAGTTGTGGTCGATATGTGACAAAATTTTGCAGATAAAACAATTTTATGTCAAAAGCCTTCTGAAGAGTCTACATTGTTGTCCATTGACAATCTTTTTTACTGGGTTGATTTGAACTTCTAAGTGCCTATAATAATTATTTAAACTCTATAATTTCATAAGAACAAAATAATTATTCCTTCCTTATAGTTTTTATTATGATATAAATAAAATTTTAAAAAAAGTATCACCCACTTATATGGAAACAATTTTTAGATATAAAATAAAAACTGTTTAAGAAATAGCTTTCAGAACTGTTTTTTCTTTTATTTTTTTTTTTATTATTTTTTTTTAATGTAACCCATTAATGCCCGACCACAAAAGGTAGTCAATATATTAAAAGCATCTCCATAAAAAAAAGTGGTAGTATAAATTTGTTTATAGTCCGTAGATATTTTTTTCTGTTATCTACCACTTCAACGTTAAAGAAGTACTGTGCTGTGATTTCAAATCCAAATATACTACCGTAATATATAATCTATATTATGGTAAACATGACCATCTTTTTTCTGAAATATGAATCTTAATAATGAAACACTTGTACTACTACTTTTTTCTTTTTTGAAAAAAAAGTACCGCTCGCTAATAAAAGGACGGATAAATAAAGGATGCTAATAAAAAAAAAAAATATGTTCATTAATATTAAAATTTATTTTTGTGTAATATTGCTAATTATCTAAATGAATAAATAACGTCATCGACAAAATTCGCTAAATAAATTTAATAATTTTTGAAAAATTGCATAGATATATTTGTTATTTGCACTAATACCATTCTTAAAGACGTGAGATATCGATGATTGTATTAACTTTCTTCAATATTAGTTTGTTGATTACTAAAAGTTTAGCAAATTGTATTTTATAGAAGAGATACTTAAGAGGCAAATTAAAGCTTCCACTAAAGGTAATAAAGCAACACAGCACGGCTGAGCGGGTGATGTCGGTGTGCTAGTGGCAGCCCCCAGCAGGGATTCTGTGCCGGGGCCCCGGAGAAGGGGACCCCCGTAGTGCTCTCTCGCTTGCCAATAATGCATGATCCGGGGCTCGCTCTACCGTCTTCGTAATTTCCAAAACTCCGGGAGTCCCGTAGCTTGGAGTTTATTTAGTTGGCAGATCTGTCTGTGACAGTTACAGAGCGCAGCCGCATATTAGGACTAACGACAGCCAGTTGGGCACACTGTGGCTGACAGTCATTGAAGAACTAGGCTGAAAAAGGTTTCATTTTTTTACCCTCTCAATATATTTTATCCTCCATTTTTCGTAACCATACTCTTTCCTGAATGGTGAGAAATTGACGATGAAAAATGTGACTAGAAAAATTGGAAATAGTAGTCATATTTCTTATTTGTGGTGAAGAACATCAATAACCCATTCTAACTGAGATCTGCACACATTAACTGTATACTACCAGATGACACTATTTTTTTTTTTTTTTTCATAATCGAATAAAAATAACAAATATGAAAAGAAATAAACGAAAAGTTATCAAATTCTTCCAGCATTATCTGATATGCCAAAAACATATATAAATAAAAATATTGTTGTGCCCATAGGCTTTTGATTCGGATATCTTACATCATTTTATTGAATATTATTATTAATATAACATCAGGCCAAATACAGTTGATTACCATTTGCTCTAATGATGAATTTTAAAGTTTCTTTTTCTATTAATTGTCCTTAAAAACAACCAAGTTTAGAATATATTTGTACAGACTTGTTCCTTTTCAACAGTGAACTTGAAAGGTGAAATTGAGATAGTTACAATTTTTATCCTCCCGATTTTGAAACTTTTCGATATAACAACTGAATATATAAATTCTCGTAGCTGTAGTTATAAATAATTGTAGGTTTAGTTATGAATTCTTGCAGCAGTAATATTCTCGTATCTGTTTGTGGAGTTGCATATATTCAGCCCAATTTGTACAATACCCTTGATACACACAAACACTAGTGTGGTGAATTCTGATCACAAAAGGGATTAAAATGTCTTTTGGGTACGTTGCGAAGAAAGGCAAACATTTTAGAATAAAATACTTTGTGTTTAATAAATGAGATCAAATTACATAAGAAATTAAAATATAAATTGATCATATCTGTTTATGAAAATACTTTGGCATCAGATACATCCGAGATATAAATATTACAAGCCGAAATCATTTGTGGTAGTTGATTCGATGTAATTACAATTACATTGGATTAAGGATTTTGGACAAACTTACCAATAGAAGGCCTCGAATGAGTTGGGCTATAATTAATTTTAAAAGTGATTAGTTTGATGTCGGGTAGAGTTTAAAAAAGATTATATTGTTTTTGTAAAATTATGTAATAAAGATATGTTTCCTTGTTTGAATAAGAGATTATATTCGTGCAAGAGTTTTTTTTTCCTGTATTCTTGAAATAAACATAAATAGGTGTATTAAAATAGATGAAAGATAGGGAACATCAAGGGCAGACATTACGGAACACCATATATATAAATATGTTGCGAAGGCTCAGTGTGAGGGATTAAGGCACTGAACTACCAATCCTAAGGACTGGGGTCTGATCCCCAGACACAGCTTCAGATCGCTGGGTAACAGCATCAGCTTGTCTGGAAAATAAACTCTGCCTGTGTACAAAGTTGACTACATTGTCTCAATCGTGCCGTAAGCCATGAAATTCTGAACTCATCAACCTGAAGCTGGGTAGGTTTCAACCCGTCACAAGCTTAAAAAAATAAATAAGTAGATAAATAAATAAATAAAAAACACTACTTAAGAAATTTTTTAAAAAAAATCGCGTACACGAGTAAAAAATACACACTATAATAAATTGAGAACTGTTGAAAGTAAATGTTGCAAAATAACCTTCATTGCAAAGTTTTCATTTGTCATATCTTACAATAAGCTCACGATTTGAATGCTTTGTACATGAAAAAAATTATAAATGTTTTTATTAATTTTTGATTGCTCTTACATCATTTTCATTAAATATTTTTTCACATCCTTTTCGAAAATAAATTAGAGTAAAATTAGAAAGACAGTAAGACCTCGTTATTTCGCACATTCAGATATATCGCAATCGGACTTTACTATTATTTATTTATTTATTTGTTCCCGAAAAAAATGAAATAGCTTAAATTTTGTTGGCTATTTCTCGAAAATCCAGAATAGCACAGGAACCTTCTTTTTTTTTTTTTTTTTTTTACCTATGCTTATGATGAAAGTATTAACAAAGTTATAATACACTTGTATAGTGAGCAAAGTTAAAAACAAATAACTTTTTCTGAAAAACACTTAATCTAACAATCGAATTTTCACGCGGAATCTTAATATGAATATGACTCATGTCCTTGAGTAAGCTAATTTAATTGGCGCAGAACATATTTTAAGTTCGAAATCAGATTCCAAAACGCATTTTCTGTGAATAAACGTATAATTAAATGGGGTGAATATATATACCAATTTAGATGACTTTACAAACTTTGCTGCACACTTTATTTAGATTTAAACGTATAGCAATAACTGGAATATTTTGGAAACTTTCAGTAATTTAAGGAGCAGTATTAAGTTTTGAAACAATTGTCATTTCTGACACGTGTTGATCTATAAAAAATGCGCTTTGATTGTGTTTCTTTTTCTGTCTGCAATAAACATTTCAAAATGTTTTATGGCCTACGTATACTAACCACCAAAAGTTAAGGCACAAGCTGATTTTTGTGTCTAATTTGATAAAAGAAGAACATAAAAACGAAGTATTTGGAGGAAATGTACACTTAAAAAGTTTTTCCTTGATTGCTTCATAAAAATTCAAATTATTTTCACCTTAGCCATAAGAAAACACTAACTTGGCAGAAAGGACCTTTTTTAGAATAAAAAATGTGACTCAGTTTTTTTTTTTTTTTTTTTTTTTTTTTTAAATATAATTTTGTGGAAAGTTGTTTTTGTAATATTAAAAAAATAGGTTCTCACAAAGATATTGTCCACTCTTAACAGCAATGCATTGATGATATTGATTTTTTATGCTGCCTATTAAGTTTATTAAGGGGCGGGAGAAATTAAGAACTAAGACCAGACATGAAATAACCCTTTTTCTGGCTAGTGATCATGGAGGAAGAACCACCAAAACTTCAACTTATCTGCTAAGGTAGTCCAAAAGATTCTCTACAGAATTTAGGTCTGGAGATCTTGATGACCAATCTCTCTGGCAAATAGCTCCATATTCCAGAAAATTCTCGGAGTAATGGGGCGGACACTGTCGTTCATTAAAAGTGAAACAGAACAAAATGAATCCCTATAAAGCAAACACAGAGCTCCAAGGACATATCTCTATACTTAAACTTTCAAAGATATGAGGGTCATACTGTTATCTAACATTATACCTCAGACCTTCGAACTTTCGCTTTCATGATAGTCGATTTACTAAACAATGGAGGATAGATAAAGGATTTTTGACTCTCCGCAAATAAAAGTATCAACCAAAGCGATGGTACGTCCACCATCACCGAAAAATCATTCATTATTTAAGTGAAAGTTTGCAGATCTACGAGGACATGATGTCAGATGGCCTTACAAACTCTTTTCTTCAAAAGAGGAACTCTTATGAGTATAGAGGTGTGTTCTTTTAGCCCCGTGTATGTCATTATAGTAATTAAGTTGGTTCTGAATTCAATTTAATGAACGACAGTGTGTGGTCACATAGGCCTAGGATTTTTGGAATTGTGAAGATATTCCACGAATGGATTGGCCAATCAGATCTCTAGACATGAATTAGAAAGAGTGCGTTTTCTTACTATCTTAACAGCCAAGTTCCTGCTTTGATTACTTCTCTGTGGTCATCACACGAGCTTGAAAAAGGGTAACTACATGAGTTTACTTCACTCCTCATTTCAACTCACCGTAACCCGTTCAGGACTAAGATTGTACGTACTTAAGAGTATGTATACGTACTAATACGAGCTGTAACGCGAGAGGGTGTGGGATTTTATCCTTGTGATGGGACGGAATTGAGATAATATCCGTGTGATCTTGGTGCTGGAGTCAGAAAGAATCGTTTCATATATGATACAGTGGACCATGAAGGGAAAATCACACGATTACGTACATGTGGCCATGTTTCTGAGGGGATTAATCTCATTGATCAGCATGGAAAATCGATATCACAAATGCCTTACCGCTAGAAGAGAACACATTTTTTACAAGGACCTCTTTTTTAATGTTTCAAAAACAATTTTTCTCGTGCAATTGTGATATACTACTTTCTCTGAGAAAAAACTTTTCTACATAGTTTGATTTTTTGTTGTAGATTATGGTTTTGTTTAATTTCTAAATTTCATGCTACAATCAAGAATGAACTAAGTGCACAAGACCAGCCATCGCTAGGATTCGAACCCGGGTCGCCTACCTCATTAGGTGGTGAGCCCTCTATTCCTTGAGCCACCATGGTTTGATCATTACCAATTTGGAAAATATGGTTCTAAATGCTTAATTTAGTAATATGAAAATAAGTTTGATTCTCTTAATTCTACATTTTACTTCTTTCGCCATCTGTCTGAAATTGTTTAAGCTCAATGAAAGAAAATTGCACACAATTACAAAATGTTTTATACAAAGATAATTCCGCTCAGCAAATAAATGAAAAATTAAATAAATAAATTTATATAATTGTTTATTATTTTTAATTATTTAATTTATTACAGTTAAAATTTTTAAAATTGTAAGTTTCATTTAAATTGTGTCTGCTTGTAAACATTTACTTTAAATAAACATTTTAAAATGACAATATTCAAAATTTGAATGAGGTCTGCCGATGAGTTTCTGAGCAAAAAAACTTCAAAAAAGTCTTACTTTTAATTTCTCATTTTTCTAGAATCATTTGACTGATTTTTTTTTTTTTTTTCAAATCTTAGATTTTGTCATTGGTAATTACGTAGTTTTAAATGAAGTAAAATTTTGTATACATAATAAATCAAAAAAAATTTTTTAGATCATTATTAATTTAAGAAATATAAATAATTATCGAAATTTATTTTCTAATGGAATTTTTGAAGAAACGAATTGTATAATTTTGTGAAACATTTTTGGTTCGCTTAAATAGTTTCAGAGATAGGTGAAATATGCAAAGAATTAAATAGACACTATTAGACTTAAACTTTTGACTGTCTTTCCAACTAAATTTTTGGGACTGTAATTCCCAGATTACCTGCTATCTTTTTTTTTAATTCATAATTCGTACCATTATATCGTAATCAGTCGAAATAATGGTACGACTTTTTAAAGGAAACACGTTTTTATGTCCGATTTTACAATTAATAGAACTATTAAGATTGTATGACGACACTGACTCGCTCTAGCACTGAGTCTTCGATTTTAAAACCACCACGAATTTAGAACCATCTGTTTAATGAAATCGAAGCTTTATGTTTCATGATCCAACACGAAGTTTAGTTTTTGGCATCATCAGTGAGCTCCTCTACTGCAAAGGCTCCAAAAGGCTTTCTATTTGGGGACTCCCTGGCCGAGCTACCGCTCGGGCCGCCAAACGCAGTGAGAAACGTGGAGGTGGCGGGTACAAATCCCGCCGAAACCCTGGATGTATTCTTTGCGATGTCCTTCTGTAAACTGTTCTATCTGTCCTTCTACTTGACAAAGGCTTATAAGCCTAAATTGAGGAAAAAAAAACCGGCAAATGTATGTAATTTCAATAAACCAATAAAGACTTTCCCTTTGTCGTTTCATATTTGTGTCAATTCCACTCCGTGAAATGAAATCATCCTTGTGAATAACACAAGCCACTGACTCCGCCTGTTATTCACATGTATTTTGACTCCCGGTTTCAGTAGTCAAAGGGGTTTTTTGCAGGGAAGGAGGACTAGCCTTCCCCAAACCCTCATCCTTTACTCGGGCTTGCGATCGACATTTGTAAGAGCCTAAGCTCTTCAGATGGCGTAGTTCCCAGAGAATCAAAAAAATTAGTTCCTGGTTTAGAAGTCAGTACAATTTTTGAAGAGCTCAAATATGAAATTAAAATAATAAGTCCCGCAGTGGACTGATCGTTAAGACACGGTTCCCAGCAGATCACCGAAGTCAAGCATCACTGGCTGAGGTCAGTGTGCGGGTGGGGGACAACTTGGATCAGTCTGCGTAGGGACCGAGGGTGTGCGGTATTGGTCCTCGTTAAACTGTTCTACCGTAAAGTGCTCGCCTTCGCGCGCAGGTCGTCGGGCTACCGAAGCGGGGGTGCCATCCCCTCTACAGAGGATCAAAATTGTGACGGCATGTCTTCGGATCATCCTCAGAGATGTTTCCCAGACCGTCGCCAATAGCCCATTGTGCAGCTCTAGTGTGACGTAAATGAAATACAACTACAACAACAGCAAAATAATAATAATAATAAATAAATAAATGTCTATAAGGCTATTGCGTGTTCCATTCTGCTGTATGGTACCGAATGCTAGAGTCCCCGGAAATCACAAAACGAAAAACTTGAAACTTTTCAAAATAGATGATGGAAATTTTACTAAAAATTGTCTGGCCCAATAGTATAACAAATAAAGACTTTTTAACAAACGCTAATATTTCATCTGTTAATGAAGAAATTTTAAAACAAAGATGGAGATGGCTCGGCCATGTACTAAAAACAGATAGAAACAATCCTGCAAATGTTGAAAGATCCTGAGTGCCTGGCGGAAAGAGAAAAAAAGAGGTAAACCAAGACTAACAAGGCAAAGATGCATTTAGGAAGATCTTAGTAGAGCAGGATTAACGGGATGGGAAGAAGCATGTTGCCTGGCCAAAAACAGGAGTCTGTGGAGAAAAAGACTCGAGGCCTTATGTGCCAGTTCGGCACGAAGAGGATATGTAAGTAAGTTTAATGAAAACTCATAAACTAATATTTATTAGCGTTATTCAGAATTAAAAAAAAATAATTAGGAAATTTTTCCAATGAAAACTTACTGTAAATTTTAAATATTGCGTAGTCAATAAAATAGTTATTTCACTTTTCGTAATTATTTTAAAAAATAGAAATTTGTCGAACCACCTTTCTATTTTTTTCACAAATATGTAGCTTTGATTATTTAAATATATATTAGAGGGACCTAAAAGTAATGTTTATTTCGGTGCATTTCATATTTGTTATCCAGATTTTTTAACTAATAATATATTCACAATCGTTGCAACACCCTTTTAATGCCAGATCGAAAATGAATCGAAATGGATCGAAAAAATATGAATTGGTTTTTAAGACTAACAAATATTTATTGCGCCGAAACGACAGTACTTTCCGCCCCCCCCCTAATAAACAGGTTTAATGTCCTTAGGAAATGTTAAAAAATGATATAATTTAACATATTTACTACCAAACTAATAAAATGATTAAAAACTAACATTTAAGCGCAAATGTATTGTATAATAGCCAACTTTAATTTCAATTATTGAAGATAATTTCTTTTCCTGAAATTGCAGCCCAAACGATGAAACTTTAACTTCCTTAAATCTTTTGAATCTAGTCTTTTATGAAATTCTGTATATAGATAAAAAAAAAACAAAACAAAAAACATGCATTAATATAAGACATTCGTTATATATAAACTTTATTTTAAATCTAAATTCAGAAAAAATGCATTAACATCTTTTAATTGGTTTGGTTGCTGTAATAATTCACTATTTGAAAGTCATCTCACAATTATTTTTGGAATCGAAAGAATCTTTCATAGACGAATAGCAATTTAATTAATATACAGAAGTTCTTGAATGACTACGAGAGGGTGCTTTTTCGACTCAGGAGGGCTCCTAAAATTGCTTCGGGTGCTAATAAACCTTCCCTTAATCATGCCGTAGCTCTAATGAACTGCGTTGTCGGCTGTAAGAAAAAGCATTAATGAAGGAAGTTGTGTGCAAGAAGTACGGAAAGATAAATACCGAATCAGCATAAACTGAATAAACTGCTATAATGCTTGGTGTTCGTAAAGACCAAGATATTCGGTGCGACCACTTGCTGAGCTACAGGAAAAAGTTGAGAACGGAAAACTGTATTGAATGAATTACTCGAAGAGTGTAAAGTTAGTATTATAAGGGCGGTGGCGTAAACTTACTCACTAGGAGAGAAATCAGCTATCACTTTTAAATGGAGCACTTCCTATTTACGAAACCATTGCTAGATTGTCCTTAGAAATATGAAAAATTAGTTTATTCTAATGTTTTTATAATAAAATATTATATAAACGTTTTACATGAAAGCGTAGTTTTTAGATTATGCAAAAAGTCCTATTGGGAAAATTCAAGCTGAACTCAAAGAGTTTTTATTCCTTTTTAAGCTATGTAAATAAAATTACTACAACACATATTTCAATTTAGCAGGAAAATTTTTTTTATTGATGCAGTAGCTATGAAACAAAAGTAATTCAGTTAGGAATAACAATCTTGATGAATGAAAAAGTGCTTTTTGAATAAGTATGCAAAAAGTACAATAATATGCAAATAGTATTTTCATCTAACTGGGTGGAAGAATCCGGGATATACAGAAATAATTTTTTTAAAACATCATTGTTCAAGTTAAGTTTTAAAAAAATCATAGATATGATAACTTTGAATGGATTGGGATGAGTCATATACTGAAAAAATGTATCAGAATATGTTGAATTAATGCTATATATTAATAATGTAGGTGAATTAATGCTAAGTTGAATAAATGCTATATGATATAATCGCTTTTTCAAAGCATCAAAACTAATCCTAAACATATAATTGCTTATAGTTGGTAACAATTGCTAAAATAATCTTTTGGCAGTTATGAACTACGATGAAATAAAAATAAAATATTTTCTATTAACTTTTTTTCAATTAGTATCGACAAACACAATTTTGAGTTAAATTTCGGCTAACATGATGGCTCCTTAATCCTTTCACACTTAGTATTTCTTCTTTTTAAACAACCTCAAAATGAGCTGAAGTGTATGCAAAACAACCTCGTACACCTCAATTACAACCCTTACGAGGTATAATTTTTATGGTTGTTTTCTCAGCAACCTCAAATATACCTCATATGCACCTCAAAACAACCTCGATAACTCAAAAATACCTCAAAACAACCTCAAATATACCTTAAATTTTCGTAAGTACTATACTTATTTTATTTACTTATTTACTTTTAGTCAGGTAATAAACATGTTTTTGTTTTTTTTTTAATTTTATTTGCATAATTTTCTTCAATCTTTAAATTTGAAAATTTTTGAAAAATTAAGTACTAATTTTTTTAGAGTAATCGAATTTATGTAAATTATAAAGAATCCAAAAACTCTACTGTCATGGATTTCTAAATTTGTGCAAGAAATTTGTCAAATGTGCACATACAAATATTGAAGGGATCACAGCTGAAAAATAATTTTGACAATCTACGCAAATGCCATCTATCGAGTCTCTTATGTATTTTTTTTATGGAGCGACAAACCATAGACCTTAGGTTCCCAATCTTTCTCAGCTTGCTATTTTGCAAGACTAAACTTTTTTAACGTCCTCAACCCGTATAACAGTTTTAAAACAAAAGTTTATTAAACAATTTAAATAAATTTTTTTTAAATCCTTTATCAATTTTGTTATAATTCACTTTTCTTTTTTAAATTTTGTTAAAAATTCCTACTGACTTTTTATCTTAACTTTGCTGAATTTTTATTCCCTTTGACTGAATTTTTATTTTAACTTTTATTTAGCTGATTTCTTTGTTCTTAAATGTTAAAATGTAATAAAAATTTTTTTTTCATGTATGTGCAATATGAAATAACTATTTTAAATGCTCATATCTTGCACAATTTTAGCGAATTTTTTTTAAATTTTAAAACGATAATTTTTTTAATCATTAAAAATTGCTCCAAATATTTTGTTTAATTTCATTTAATATTTTTAAAATTATAGCAAGAAACGTAAGACACTTTTGATATATAAAAATGTCCGTATCTCCATATACATTTTAGGTAGGCTTACTAAATTTTATTTAATTATTGCATATAATAACTAAAACAATCGATACAAGTTACAAGTTTATAATTGTATTTCATGACATAAGATGTATAAAAACAATTATTTTTGTTCGTAATTTATTACCAGTTCCTCAAATCTCTAAAAGTTTTAAAATTTATAAATAATTAGAAGAAATCACTATACCTAAACACCTCTAAAGGTTATAAAATAATCCTCTAAATATTTTTAAAAAAATTTTAAAAAATGCCAAAAACTGAAAGTGAACAAACTGAAATTTTTTATTTAATTTAAAACGTTTAAAATACAGAAAATACATCTGAAAAAAAAAATAAGTTGTCAGGCTTTAGAATGATATGTAAAGTTCTTCAAGATTTAAATGCGTCATCAAGAATTAATCAAGATTTTTCATTGTCTTACAGAATTTTACTTTACGATAAGTAACTTTCTTTTGAAATCAAAATGCATATTGTTTGGAGCGATGATAGGAAGTAGAATTCTAATTATTCTATTAGTTACAACACATATTAGGAGGATGGATTACCAGAATAGCCATAGCCACTACAGAAACTTTGAGTAAAGAAGTTTAATGCATTGAAAAGCTTTTAGAACTTCGAATGATGTTCATGCCGTGCAAAATCTTTCACCAAGATATTTTAAATAATCTCAAAATATTATAGAAATTTTTAAAAATAAAATATAAATTGTTTAAAATTAATTGAAATTCAGAGATTAAGTTGTAACAATTGCCACACCAAAAACTAGTCCTATGTTCATTGAATTATCGAGATAAAGCACTCAACTCCATCTTATATTTTTTTGGCAAATGTTTAAGGCATTTTTTTGTAGCCTAGAAATTAAGTGATCACTTGCCGAATTGTCGTTTCGTTTTTCCAAGAGACTTGAAACATCATACAGCGAGATACGAAAATTAATTTGTTTTTAATTGTATGCCAAATTTTTGTATTAAGTCAAAAACAGGGTTGCATTCATGGATGTTGCCCCATTAGAGTCACAACTAAACTTTTTTTGGCCTTTTTTAATATTTAAATAAATAATAAATAAAATTATCTGTCTTGTAGTTAAAATTGCGTGACTTCCCATTTGGGACCACATCCGACTTTTTCTAAATTTGAAATAAAATAATGTTCGAAAAAAAATTATAAAAAGAACTATTTGCTTACTTTCAGAGCCAGATTAAACATTAAGCAGACTAAGCAAGTGCGTAGGGCACCACAAAGCACCAATGAAAAAGACAATTATTTTTAGAAATACTTTTTACTCATTTTTGTTCGATTATACACAGCTCTACACCTTAAACAAGCTCTAACACAAATCATGATTTAAACTAAATTGCTATTTTATTCCATTTATTTCAATATCAAGGAAGAAAAAAAAAGAAAGTTGCGTATTGTCAGTATCCAATCACAAAATGACCAATGTTTTTTCCTAACTCCCCACCTACGTAGTCGTACTATCTACGTACTACGCTAAGGTCTGAAATACAAAACTAGAGCAAAAAAAAAAAAAAAAAAAAAAAAAAAATTGTGTAAACAACAAGTGTAACAAATTGATGTAGTACACTGACCTATCAAAGCATTCTTTTCATCTCTGGAACATCTTGGGGACCGTTAATTGCCTCAATATACTTTTGCCCTTTTTCAGTGAAAAATACTATTTAATGAGATGTATGGCTGACCGCTTGGAAATTTTTCTAAGTGCCACGTGACCTAGCAGTCGCTATCTCGCACGTGTTTTTGACCACGAAGTTTTTACCAAGAAGCACGTGTTTTTTCTTAGAAGACTTAACGACTGACGTAAAAAGTAACAATAAGTTAATTTAACTTGGGTTCCCCCTTCCCAATTTATAGAGTATTGAAAATATTGTTACAACATAATGGTATTTTTATTTATCATAGGGTAAGTCACTTTAAGTAATATATTTTAAATCGATTATTTCAACTGCCAATTAAGCATGCTTGTCAATGGAAAAATTTCCTTAGTTTCAAAATTAATGAGGAAATTGTAGACATATTTTATAATATTATAAGAGTTTAATTTTGTTTTAGACGAACTGAATAATTCTTAATAATGTAGGTTCTTAAGAGGAGTCTGGTGTTCTACTTCAGATCGTGATAAAATGACCAAATTCGACATGCTGTGAGCAAAATAAAAAGTGAAGTCTTAGAATAACTTTTGATCCAATCTAATGATCCCATTTTCACATACTC
Source organism: Parasteatoda lunata (assembly GCA_949128135.1). Classification (NCBI taxonomy): domain Eukaryota; kingdom Metazoa; phylum Arthropoda; class Arachnida; order Araneae; family Theridiidae; genus Parasteatoda; species Parasteatoda lunata. The sequence continues at coordinate 26,126,056 of OX421980.1, forward strand.
AATCTTAATAGTTCGAGGACTTAACCTTAAATATATTAATTAATTCTGACGATATTTAAAGTAATAAAATCAGTCACACTTCTCTGAATAAGCACTTTCTCAGAATAAAAAAAAAATTTTTTTCATTTTTTCGACAGATTTGGTATTCTGTCCCTTGTAATATGGGGGGGGGGGCATGTCACAATCTGGAAAATATTGTCCCAATCTCCAGACAAAGATCGGGACAATATTTTCCAGAAAGCTATAAAAAGTTTAAACTTTTTCATGTTAACTTCACTTTTTGCATATTTCGCTATATCTCGAGAAATTGATAAGTGAATTAAAAAGAGTTTTGCACACAATTAAAAAATTTTTTTATTCGAATATAACTTCATGAAAAATAATAATTATTATAATATATTTTCTCTAATGAAGGGGATTTAAATTGCAAGGTATTACATTGTTAAGTATGTTATTTTAAAAGCAAAAATAAAAATTTTAAGTGAAATTGGTGGAATAATTTTCGAGAAATCAAGCTTTACGACTTTTTATAATTTATTAACTCAGAAACTATTCGATCTATATTGTTCAAATTTTGTATATTGTTATTTAAGATTACATACTTTACAATGGTGTAAAAATTTGTGCACATTACAAGTAAGAAATTTTGTAATGTGCAATTATTTTATCTAATGGTTTCGTCTACCATTAGATAAAATAATGACTAATTATAAAAACTGTTTATAAATGTAATTATTCTTGGATTAATGAATATTATAAATATCTACAAAAATCGTTTAAAAATTTCTCGAGATTTAGCGGAATGCGCAAAAAGAGTGAAATTTTCGTTAAGGGGTCCAAACTTTCGACTGCCCTCATATTTAAACTATAGAGACCGTATTTTTCAAATTGCGATTAGCTACATTTTGAAGGTTAGATTTCCAAATCCGCAGAAATAAGGTACGTTTTTCAGAGAAAATACTTTTTTTGTGACTGATTTCGTAATTTATTGTACAGTTAAAATATCGTCATTTAAGATTTAAGATTCGTCCCACTGAACCATGTAAATCCTAATACGGGGAAATCCGATTATTCAATGAAAAGTTATTCAGGGTGTAGACTTTTTTATTTTGCGCACGTCCATTCTCAGAAAATATCGAATCAATTTTAAAATTCTTTCTATTTGTTTTTTTTTTTTTTTTTTTTTTACTTCTCTCTCTTCATGTTATGGTGCACAATTTTATAAGTTTTTACATTTAAAAATATTGAATTTATCAGCTGTAGCTTTTTTCTCTTTATTTTCATGATTAAATTTTCAATTGTGTTCATTTGACAAAAAAATTTCAAATTCTACATTATTTTTCAAGCTAAAATTTGCATCAATAGTTTTGAATATAACTAAAACCAGTTCAGTTTAAACTGAAAAAAAAAAAATTTAGCTTTGCTCATAGTTAGCTAGTTTAGCAATCTAATAGTTTCTCCGTAATTTAATGGCTTTAACTTAATAACCTTTATTTGAATGACTTTATATTTTAATAACTTTCTTAATTACTTAACTATAGTGATACTTTCTGTATTCCTATATTTTCTTTAAATGAAAAGCATAGGAAACAGATAAAGAAAAAAGTAGTTGTAATATTGACAGGGAAGTGCACTATTAAAACGAAAATTAATAACCAGTTATAGTTAAATATAATATATTGTTTTACATATATAAAACTACATATTATATCAATGCATTAGTTTATTGTATTAAAACATTTCTAATTCTTCTTTCAAATCATAATTGAACAATATAAAACTTCTCAAAATAATATTAGATTTGATATGTTCATAAAAGATCCTGAACACAGTGAAAAATACTAGTTAAATTTTTAAATTATTTAAATTATTAATTTAAAAATTAGTCTGTATCAATGCAATTGATTGATTGCAGTTTTTAAATTCAACTGATTTAAAATCTTTTATTGGAGTGAGGAAAGACAACTTTTCTAACTGATTGTCATTAAATTTCCTCTCGCTTGCATACGGTTTTTTTTTCATGATAATCATTTTATAATATTTGCGTTTAAAACCTCGCTGTGCTGTGGTCAGACCGACAAGCAAACAACAATCGTTTTGTTATGGCCAATAGATTAGGTAAACAAAATATAAAAAATATAAATAAATAAAGCTGATATATTTTCTTCGTTGAGCTCCTTCTCTGACTGTTGGTGAATTTAAAATAAAATCAGTGCTCAATACAACCATATAGTGCGTTATAAAGCAATCGCTTTATCAGTCTCACTTTCTGTTGTTAATTTTCCCGGAAGAGAAATAAAAATGAAGTAACATATAATGATTCAATTATAAAGTTAACTTATTATTAATTCAGAACTTTAACTGTATATTCAACATATTAAATGAGTACAATATTTTTGATTGGTTGTAATAAATAAATTGTGAGTGTAATTACTAATTAGTTGTAATAAAAAAATTATTTTGCATTATAATGTAGAGTAAATTTTTAAATGTTATGTTTTCCAAGCAATCGGGGTAAAAAAAAAAGAAGAAATAATTCGATTTCGCCACTTCTAAAACAAAAAGCGTTGGACACATCACTTTTTTAAGACGGAGAGGAGGGGGGAGTTGGTGATTATCACCAACTTTAATTCCCCTCTTTCTCTCTCTCCATCTTTAGAAATTGATGCGCCTATATTTTTCGTTTTAGGTGGGGCAAAAATAAAATTATTTTTTTTTCTTTTTAGACCACCTAAATAAGATAGTTCTTAAAATTTTTATTTTATACGTATTTTATTTTTTCTACTTATGGACCTAATAATGTTTAAGAAGGATCGAACTTTTGATTGCCAATAAAATGGAGATAAATTTTGCTTTACAATTTTTAGGAAACAAATGTAACTTGAATTGTCGTCAGACACACACAGAGTTCCAGTTTCAGACACAGTTGAAATTTGAAGATTCTACTTATAAGGGGGAAAAAAATCGGAGTTTTGTTTAACAAAAAATTCTCTTTAGTGTGGAGTTTGCCGTTATAATTTGAAACATGAGTTCTAAACATTTTGTTTCCTAAAATACTCAGAAAAAAGTTTTCTTTGATTACTTAGACTGTTTTTTGTCGAAGATGAAAATTTTGACCATGAGTAAAATATTCGCATCTTTCTTACAATGTTTCATTCATAAATTAAAATTATATATTTTTTTTTATTTTCTTATAATATTATGGTTATATTTTCAAGCATTAAGTATTTTATTATAGTAATAAAAATTATAGTGCAAAAAATTTTTTCATCGAAAATTGTGTAACTTAGGTTAAAATCTCAAAAAAAAAAAAAAAAACACCACTGAAAAAGTTTCATAAAATAATTTTCTTTTCATCTTTTACATAATTCAAAAACGCAACAAATACTTTCTTGATTAGATACAGGTTGTTCCGTGAAAATTGCCTTTAATATAAATAAATATAATCTTTTTTAAAAATAAAAGTAAAAAATATACTCAACGGGATCCTGAAACTCAGATTTAATGGAGGATAAAACAAAAACTTTATTGATATCCGACGAATCACAGAACAAAAAGGTTGAAGTAATAAAAAACAATGCAGGTTTGATTCCGTAAAGAAACAGAGAGATGTTGAAAAATGATTTTCAGAAACACTTTCAAGTATTAACCTCCATTTAAACCTGTTTTGATGAGTAGTACATTCGCTTCTTATGCAATTATTTGTTAGATTTTATTTTTTCCTGACTCAAATATCGATTTGCGCTTCCAATATTGTGTATACTTTTTTATTATCATTTTTGAAAAGGATTCTGAAATTATATACTAAGAGCGATCTTTACGGAACACCCTGTATATGCTGTTATGTTAAGTGAATCAGATGAAAACTGAAGAAGTGCTATATTTTCCCCATTTCTTTCAGTATACTTTTCTAATAATGTTCTGTCTATCCAGTCAAGTTATGTGGGTAAAAAATGATTTTATGAACATTTCCCAGTGTTGATCTCCTTTGAGGTTTCTATAACTTACATTTATTTCAAAAGTTCAACTATGGAAACTAACTTTAAAATTTATAAGCGCATACGCAGGGTGTTCCGTAATCACCACCCTTAAATTGTTTTTTTTAGAATCTATCTAAAGAAAGGAAACACATTAGGAGTTGCAAATTAATACTTAAGAACGAAACAAAAGCGTTATTGAAATATACCTTGTGAAATGGTCAAGATAAAAAATATAAAAATCACTTTGATTACCTGATAAAACTTGGAGATGTTTCTAATAATTACCTTTCAACTTCTCTCTTTATCTCCTGATAATCAAACTAGTTTTGATATTTTAAATCCCACTTTCTACAGTAGTAATTTGGTAAATTTCAATAGAGTTTTTGTATATTTTTTCCGTCTCTTGAACCTAATTTGCGTAACCTTTTCTTTTTATGTAATTTTGACAAAGATTCTGGAAATACACATTAAAGGCAATGGTTAATGAGAAAATGAAAAGATTCAACTCTAATCTATTCTAAATGCCTTCAATATTTCACGCCTGTAATATTAAGGCTTTTTCTCTTAAAATAAATGCAAGTAACAAAAACATTAAGGCAAAACACCACTGTAAATAATCTAAACTCAAGTTGAAAGCAAATATGATATCCATGAAATCGGATTGAATAAAAATTTTTTTTGAATTATGAAGCTAAGTTAAAGCATATTTTCCTCATGGGAATTATTGTCATCAAGAGTCACGTGGCTAAACACAATCTGTCTATTATAATAACCAGCACCCCCAACACTTCATTTCTTTAATCTAATGAAATGCAGAAGTGTCATCCACTACATTAAATCATCTCCCGCTAGTCACATTCCCCACATTGCAAACAGAACCGAATTAAATCACCACTGCAAACCAGAATATCTACAAATTGCATTAAAGACTCATTACTGATACACCTCCCACCCTTTTTAGGGCCAAGCAATTATAATAGTAAAATTGAATGTAGTCCTTTACTTTTACATTATATGAATATTTAAGGAAAATTTATTCAACACTGAGACATAAATCTTATCATGAACAAGTATAGATAAAGAAGCAGTTTTCATGGATAGAAAAATAGGAAAAAATTTTGTTTATTTTTACATGAAACTGCATAAAAAAAATCAAAGAATGAAATCCTCTATATTTTTGTTTATATTAATCTTTAAAACTAACTTTGAACTATTTTTCTTTTAGGATTATCCGTGTGTTTTAATTCAAATATTCGAGTCTCTCTCTCTCGTAAAATTTATCTAGGTTTAATAGCCCTGATTCAAGAACCATTTGTTTTCCGTGGGACTTTTGCTCTTGGCTGCTCAATTGAGTAATTAGTTATGACTTCTTTTCAGCCAAATAATGAGAATTTTCGAACGAAATATAAGATCAAAGGAATCAATACTGGGAAAATTAGTACCCAATAACAAGATCAAAGTACTTTCGATGAACTTTTTAAGCGCATAAAAACATGCTTTGTGAAAATCGACATCCCAATGACCTTTGTAAACTTTACCAAGATAATGGGCGACGTTCAATGAACGATGCTCTTAACTGTTTCGTTTTCTATGTAAATATTTGCCTCAACTTGCCACTTTGAGATCAGAATATAGGTTTTATCTGTTTTGTAGCTGTTATGAGCTCTAGGTGTTTGTGTGTGTGAGACAAATAAGCATGCTTCAAAACCGGTGTTTGTTTAGATTTGGAACAATGTTATGGAACATATTTACGTTTTGGTTGTAAACTTGGTAAGCAGCTAACATTACTACGTCACAAAACTAAAGCACCACGCATTGCCCATTACGGATATGCTTGAAAAACAATTTAGTCATTCTAACATTCAAATAGTTTCATCTTAATAACCAATAATAGGAACCTTTCCTATCACCTTAAACAAGTTCCGTTTTATCATCCATTTTTTTTTTTTTTTTTTTTTTTTTTTTCAAATATCGTAGAAAGGTAAAATACCGTCAGATGGGGTGACTTTGTGCAAACTGTCATTTTTTCAATTTTTGTGTCGTGCCATCTAAGGGTATTTTTTCTAAGCTCTGTATCAACTGATTTGAGTTGTCAATATAACAAACTAATGATTTACCAAGAACTGGCAATGTAAACATCATCGTTCTTGGAAAATTGTGAGCTCAATTTACAAACAGTTTCAAATTTTTAACGTCGTAAAATCGGAGGCTGGAAAGTCTGCTCGGTTGAAGAAATTCTAATTATCCTGGCTAGGAAGGTAGGTTATACTTTAAAAGTCTTGTCAATTGAGATAACAAATCATGCACATTTTTTTGTTTCTATTTATTATAATGTTAGTTATTCAATAATTATTAAGAAAAATGCTACCTGGGGTGACTTTGTGCAATTTTTTTTCAGAGAAAAACATGCCAAGGACTTATAAAAGAAAGTCTGGAGCAAGAAATTATTGTGATTACTGCACCAAAGAAGCGTTAGAGAAATGTTTGGCAGAAGTAAAAAATGGTTTATCCGTTTCGAAAGCGTCAAAAAAGTTCGGAATTCTCCGAAACACGATTTCGAACAAAATTCATGCGAAGCATTCGAAATCTCCCTGTGAATATTATTTTTCATTTTCATATTGTTATTTTTCATTTCAATTTCGATATGATAATTGTTTAAGACATTTAATAAGAGACTGATAATAAGAGAGGATCATTCCGAGTTGCAGAGTTGGAGGCGTTAAATGGGGGAATTCATTCAACTGTTTATAAATGCCAATTCATACCAAATTTTTGATTGTACCTAAAAATCATAAAAAAGTTACCTAAGGTTTAATTAATGAGAAAAAAACTAAAAATGTTAAAAAATCTAAAAATTAAAGTTTTTATGTTCATCTTAAGAAGATTTGTTAATACATAGTACATATTTGTATGTAATATACTTCTATTGTACGTTAACAATGTTAAATATTGTCTATTGAAAGATTTTAAGTCAAAGTGAATGAAAATAACTGAACTAAGTCATTATTTTATTGCATTGCACAAAGTCACCCCATCCAGGGGTGACTTTGTGCATTCGACTAATTGTTTACAAATAATAAACATTTCAAATCAGCTCTTAACTATGTGCAATTACTTCCCAGATGCTAACAACAAATTTTAGATTAGATGCTCTACAATTCCGCATCTTTTAACTATTCTTTTATTAGGTAAAAGTTTAAAAAATGAAACTTCTTGCACAAAGTCACCCCATCTGACGGTACGTTGTTGAAACTTTGAGAATCGCTCATTAATATGTTTTTTAATTGTGAAGCAAATGTTTTCATTGTGAAACCATCATCATGAAGAATTTATTTCTTGCAATTTATGGTTAGTATATGATGATTTAGCTATGGTTCGTAACTCAGCATTCTTTTTAAGTGAGCTCTAAGATAAACAAGTTTTTGATATTCAATGGTACTTTTAAGAAAAAAAATCATTAAATCCAAAATACTGAATAAAGAAAATGGTCTAATATTTTCAAATAAATGCTATTATTTGAGTATAAATTTCGAATTTCCAGTAAGGTTGGCACAAAATCTAAATATACCCTCGGCCTTAACTATACCTGAGCCATGATGAACTGTGCTAAAATTATGTAAAATACAAAAAGTGACTTTTTTAAAGTATCATTTTTTTTATTATTTTTTATTTTTTTTTTTTATTTTACGTCAGGCACTGAACTTTCATTCTTCACCTCGAAAGTGCTGCTCATTTAATGTTATTCAGTGGGCATCTGTGGAACTAAGTCACGGAGGAGAGCAACATTACCCACGCCACTCTGCCACAGATACCCGTTCATTGGATGGACCACATTCACACATCAGAGAACAACACACAAAGAGGGAAACATCCATGCTCTAAGCGGGATTCCAACCCACAGCCACTGCTTCACAGTGCGCTAACCGTTCGGCCACCTGGCTGGCCGAGTATCACAAATAATGTTTTTTATTCCCTAAAAAATTTCAAATTCAAATGTGTTAAATTTTTTTTCCCGGAAGAAATAGAATTTAAAAATTTATTTTTGTATTTTAAGCTGTTATAAGCGTTAGTTTTTTAAAATAAGATATCCCAAATTTCTCGTAAGATTTGGATTTTACTTGAACTTCGTTGGCACGAAAAAAGTATTGCTATTAAATATACTAGAAAAACAGTTGACAGTTTAGGGTTGTTAAAAAGGATGCGCTAGATGAAAATACAATGCATTTTTATTGCTGAGCCATATTTTCAGCAATATTGTGCTGAATCATTTGATGCACGGCCAAATTCCTGTTTTGATTATTTGAATTGGCCGCTCTGATTATGCGATTTAACAACGTTGAACTTTTTCTTTTTAAGTTAAAGATTTTTACCAACAAGCCCATCACACATGCCTTGACGGGGGAAATTGAGTGCTATATCAACAAAATTGAGTGCTATATCAACAAAATTGAGTGCTATATCAACAAAATTGAGTGCTATATCAACAAAATTGAGTGCTATATCAACAAAATTGAGTGCTATATCAACAAAATTGAGTGCTGTATCAACAAAATTCGGTAATATTTATGGTCATTGTAAGCTTCTACAAAAGAGTGTGTGCGTGTCACCAAAACCATAAAGGTCATTTATCCAACATATGTTAATCATCGATATATATGTTAATCATTATCATCGATAAACACGAAGGCACAAAATTATTTAATTTTACTCAATGTTTTCTCCTTTTTAAGATACCAAAATTATTTTAAAACAAAAATACTAAAGATATTATTTTTTCAGCGAAAAGGTTGCATTTTTGATGATTTCAGTAATCATAATATGTGCTAACAAAAATCATGCTTACTTACTTGTAACCCCAATAAAAAACGATTAAAGGGAATCATGATTACAAGCAATCGAAAACTATGATATGTAACTAAAGCATACGATTACAAGTTTTTATGATCAATAATCTAAAGACTACAAATGATACCCTGGATACACATTTTCATAATATCAGGATAAATACGATACGATACACAACTAAAATGTGGGGGGGGGGAGCCTCTTAGCTATATCATTTTTAGTACTTATTTATATATCTCATGTTAAAGAGATCTCCGATGTTAGGGCAGACGTTCAACCGATTCTATAACGTAACAAGCTCCGCTTTGTTTATGTTGGAAAAGGGAAAACCTCCACACACACTTCAAAATCGGTTTTGTTTATATTCGGTGCAAAGATGAGACCTTTATGAGGAAAATATTTACGTTTGGGCTTTAAGATCGGTTAATAGTTAATTTTGCTACGTCACAAAATGTAAAGCCGACTAATTGTCCATTACAACATGATTACTAGTAATCATTATATCAAGTGATCTGGATTACATTGTAATCGAGATTGTGGGTACTCGTTTATTTTTTATCAAAATGTCTAAATTTTATTTCTAAATTAAACCTGTTTAAAATTATAACAATGATGACTTCATTAAAAAAATTATCAATTGATTGATCTCGATTTATACAAATAATGTTGCATGAAATAACTTTAACAAAGTAAATTGAAAAAACGGTGAATTCGCATAATAGAAAACAAATGATTCGCTCCTTATTCAAATACCAACCTGATTTATTGAATTTTATTCATTAACATCCTCAATTATTTATTCATTTATCTATTGATATAATTATTCATTACTTCGCTCAATTACCAATTTCCTGATATATTAGTTATCTAATTCATGGATTCATGGATTCATGATTCTCTCATTTGTTGATAATCAAAAACATCGATTCTTTGGTTTGTTGCTTTGCTAATAAATTTATTTACCCTTTCACTGATTTGTAATTCTTTGACTCATTGATTTGCTGATTCATCGACTTATTGACTCATCACTATTTTGTGGATTCCTTGATTGCTTCACTGATGTGCTGATTTTCTTATTATTTGATTAACTTATTTGTTGATTAGCGCAGTTCTTAATTTGTTGGTTTACTCGTTAACTAATCTTTTGTTTATCTTATTCATTGATTCACTGATTCGTTAATTACTTAAAGTTTGATTTGCTTATTCACTGAATGACTGGTTCATTGATTCGCTAAACCATGGCTTCGCTGATTTATTATAACGATTATTTCTTTTTTCTTTCTGTAACTGGTCATTGGTTTGTTAGTCTCTTTTACCTCATCTGCTGATTCATTGATTCACTGAATTATCGACTCACTCACTCTCTAATTTGTTAATTTTAACCTTAATCTATTCGGTATTTTTTACGATTCGTTTATTTGCTCCTTCGTTTGTTGATTAACTAATTGTTCATTTATTCGCTTTTAAGTGTTAATAATTTTAATGCAGTGTACTTATTAATTCGCTGATTTGCTGATTCTCTAATTAGTTGAATTTTTTATTTGCTCATGCTGTAATGGTTACTTGCAATTAAATTTGCTTATACTCTCTTCGTATAATGGATTTTTTCTCCTCTTTCTTGTTCCGATTTTCTTCTCGTGATTTTTCGATTAACCAGTATTGCATCCAGTAGAAGAACAAACTTTCGAAATTTGCCACTTTATGTCAAAATTGAACTTAATAATTTAATTAAACGACTAAGATAGATTATACTTCTGGGAATACGTCTTTCTGACGATGTGAGTGCCTGAGAAGTTGACTAAGTTAAGGGACCATTCACACTGCATTTAGATTGCCCTAGATTCGCATTCGAAAAAAATCGCATGCGAAAGAGAACCTGATTGAGAGTAATTCACGGTTATATATTTTCCTTCCATTTGATTTGTATCTCATTTGCATGCGAGAAATTCACATATGTGAATGAACACTTGATTGGCAAAATACATTTACCCCCAAAAAACTCACAAATCAGGTTCTTGTAGGCACCTTCAAATTGCATAAGCATTTCTTACTCATGCAGTGAAATTGACCCTTAAAACTTTTTTCCGCAATAGCAGGTTTAAAAGGGCAATTCACACTGGATGCGAAAAATTCGAGTATGCGAGATCGGAGATGCGATTGAGAAAATGATTGATCATACATATTTACGCCCGAGAAGCTTGTCATTTAGGTTTCCACTTACATCTTCAAATTCACAAACGCGATTTATTTTCCCGCATATAGTGTGAATGTCCCTTAAGAAGCAATCGCACCGAATGCATTTGCTGCTCCTCCAATCAGTGTCAGGAAATTGGAGATCGAAATGGACTACAGGTGACTCAGAGCAAAACTCTCTCTGTATGGCAAGACTCTGGATGCTTTCACCATTAGGGTATGGACAGTCATAGGAGAGGGAAGTACGTTAGTTTCAATTTTGATTTTCAAATGGATTAAGAACTTCTAAGTTAGGAAACTGTATGGAACTCAAAATCACATTAGAAATAGTTCTTAAAGAAAGAAACGGAAATTTCAGAAATAATTTATGGATGGTTGATCATAATATAAACAATAACAAGCATCCTAAAACTGGACGAAATTTAGAAAACTTATGCTTACGAGGCGATGTGTAAGCAGGCTTAATATTCTATGAAGTCTTATTATAGTGATTTGTGTTGAAATTTACACGTTATTTTACCATTCATAAGAGTTTTTTGTAATTTATAGATTCCAACAGGTCGTGGTCCCGTAGTGGACTGATCGTTAAGACACGGTTCCTAGCAGATCACCGAAGTCAAGCATCACTGGCTGCGATCAGTGTGCGGGTGGGTGACCACTTGGATCAGTCTGCGTAGGGACCGAGGGTGTACGGTATTGGTCCTCGTTAAACTGTTCTACCGTAAAGTGCTCGACTTTTTCAAGCTTAAGCTTAAAAATCAGTCAGAAGTGGTAACCCGGAAGTAGTACGAAAAATTTTAAACCCTAGCGCCCTCTGCGCTTATCTTTACACAATCAACCATCCATACAACTAGAGGAGGAGGAGAAGGAAGAAGGAAGGTCAAGACATCTTCTTTCCAGGTGCCGTATGGATCGAGAATAGGAAAACCTGATTGGTTGTTGTTGTAGTTCATTTACGTCGCACTAGAGCTGCACAATGGGCTATTGGCGACTGGGAAACATCCTTGAAGATGATCCGAAGACATACCATCGCAATTTTGATCCTTTACAGAGGGGACAGCACCCCCGCCTCGGTAGCCCAATGACCCGCACGATAAGTCGAACACTTTATGGTAGAACAGTTTAACGAGGACCAATATCGCACACCCTCGGTCCCTACGCAGATTGATCTAAGTGAAACCAAACCGCACACCTACCGCAGCCAGTGATGCTTGATTTTGATGATCTGCTGGGAACCGTGTCTTAACTATCAGTCCACTGCGGGACAAAAACCCGATTGGAGAAATATATTTTCGATGAAAAACTCACCAATTAGTTGCCTTTTTATTCTGGATGGCGAGAAGTTTATTATTTGGCTGCTAAAGGTCATAAATTGTTTTATTGGTGACTTTGATTGATTCAATTCATAATTTTCAACTGGTATCATTACTCTTTATTTTGCTTGGTACTTTATGAATGGTTGACTGAATGTAAAAAATAACAATGTTCCTAAAACCGGAAGAAGTTTAGAAAATTTCCGGTGTGTACCTCAGTTTATGCTTACTTACGAGTCGATGTATGAACAGGCTTAATATTCTAGGAAATTTTATTACTGTGATTTTTGTTTAAATTTACACAAAAATTAGTCGGAAGTAGTAACGTGGAAATCTTACAATGAATTTTAACCCCTAGCGCCATCTGCGCTTAGCTTCACCGGGTCAACCATCGATTTACGTCACTCTAGAGCTGCACAATGAGCTATTATCAACGGTATGGGAAGGACTGAAAACAAGTTTAACGGGGAACTGTTTAACGGGGACCAAAGCAACGCACCTTCGGTTCCTACACTGGCTGATCAAAGTGTTGCCCCCCTCTAACTGACCACAGTCAGTGATGCTTGACTTCGGTGTTCTACTCTGAACCGTGTCTTTACCAACAGTCTTCTGCAGGACTATTATTTTAATAATTGGTGATCGCAACACTCGAATACGCCATCTGGGGAGAGACCGGTTTCATGCCTTTAGCCTTTCTCCCTTCCCTCTCCTCCTCTTTTCAGTTGTATAGGAATGTACTACGATATTTTCCCTTTTCTTAATATTTTTCCTTTTTATTTAATAAAGATATTTTTTAAAATTTCCGTGATACTTTTCTTTAGAACTATGTTTTATGTAGTTTTCAGTTCCATATAGTTTTCCAAGTTAAAAGATTTCAATCTATATGAAAATCAAGAGAGAAAATAATGTACTTCTTTCCTCTATGACTTTCTACACGCTAATGGGGAAAGCATGGGAAGTGTTGCCATAGGTAGAGAGTTCTGCTTTACGCCACCTGCAGCCCATTTCGATCGCCAATAATTATTTTATCAATATTTTAAATATTTCTTCTTGAAAATTAAACTTTAAAAAAATATGTTGAAATCTTAAATAATAATAAAATACAACTAAGAGTTTTTCAAAGTTAGGGAACATTCCTGCCGAATATGATTTGATCGTTCTAGTTTAAATGCACCAATTGGCGATCGAAATGGGCTGCAGGTGGCGTAGAGCAGAACTCTCTACCTATGGCAACAATTCACATGCTTTCCCCATTAGCGTGTGGAAAGTCATAGAGGAAGGAAGTACGTTAGTTTCTCTCTTGATTTTCATATAGATTAAAATCTTTTAAGTTGGAAAACTAAATGGAACTGAAAACTACATTAAAAATAGTTCTAAAGAAAATTATCACGGAAATTTTAAAAAATATTTTTATTAAATGAAAAGGAAAAATGTTAAGAAAAGGGAAAATACCGTAGTACATTCCTATACAATTGAAAAGAGGAGGAGAGGGAAAGGAGAAGGACTAAAGGCATGAAACCGGTCTCTCCCCAGATGGCGTATTCGAGTGTTGCGATCGCCAATTAAATTCTCAATGCAGGGTTGGAAAATGCTTTGTTTTAAAATGTTAAAGAGGATTAACGAGGAACTGTTTCGGGCTCCGATCACCATCGAGAAAAAAAGTCATTCGTGGTAATTTTTCCTGGGAAAATATATTCAACTAATCATGTTTTAATTTTCCCTCTAGGCCTATTAGAGGGGCTAGAGTCGCATGCAATGAAAATGGCCATTCAAGGTTTAATTGAAGGGTCATTGTCATCAGTGACAATGACCCTTCAATTATACCTTGGGTGGCCATTTTCACGATTCACAAATTTCCGATCATCTTACAGAAAAATAGAGAACTTTATATCACTGGAGAGTTTTTTGCAGCAAAATATTTTCACCAATCAGGTTACCATTCTTCCTCGCAGGTAATCGGAGGTGTATGAACTGCACTTAATGAGAATGGCTTTTGAGCTTACCGGTTATCCGATCGCTTAAGCTTTTCTCAACCTACGGAAATTTCGGTAATCAAACTGTCCTTATTTCCCGAACGCGTATAAGGTGCGTAAATCATATCTAGTGAGAATGGCTCTTAAGTAAGCAACAAAAAAATGGCTCGAATCTTTGAATTTGATTTGTAGAATAACATTCCACGCGATAACGGAAATCCCATCCTGACCTACATTTCGATACTAACATTTTGGCAACATTATGTTGATAGCATCCGTAATCGTCGCGCATTTTGTTTTGTTTTCTTTTTCTGTTGCGAAATTCGAAAGATGATCCGTTTATTTACCATTAAGGACACATTTTTGTCTACTTTTGTCTGTTAAAAAAATTTTTCTTAAATTTTTCTGGCTATTAATTAGTTACAATACATTTATTACTTATACTTATTGCTGACTAATGCGCAATAAAAAGTATATTTTGAATTTGGCCCGAGGATGACACTCGTAACTTAATGACCGTATATTTGAATCATCAATACTATGAATCTCAAAGCTTGATGCATATTTGTCGTTACCTGGTGCATTTACGGTAATGGAGGCAAGAAGTAGACGAAATTTAGAAGATGAAAATGACAGTGTTGTGATTTGTAGTAGTGCATCGTATTGTTATTTTACTCTTTCAATACTATTATTTTCAGTTGGAACTGTCATTACCATATTAGCGCTTGATGAACACGAGGGTGTATTTTCAAATTTAACTCATATGTGGCTCGTTGGACCACTTTTTATCAGCTCTGGTCTTATGGTGGCTGTCAAAACTATTATGTATTTGAGAAAAGAAACTATGATTATGTTCATTACCAGACAGAGAACTTTACTCAGAGTAAGTTGATTTTTAAAATTAATCTTTATATAAATTTACTCTTTTGTTCTGTTTTAATTTTATATAAGGGGAGGTAAGTAAATGGTGTTACTTTTTTGTCAATATTTTTAAACCTCCTTTCTCTGTTAGAATATGTCAACTTGCCAATCGGAAATAAAGCACTACATTATAGATATTTAAAATTTTATTATAAAGTTTTTACTGGTGCCAGAAATAAGCTTTTATTTCAATTAGCATTAAAACCAGAAATGCTTCTAATACCTCTAAGATACTTATTTTCAACTTTTTCTATTAGTGGTGAAAGGTAGCGATATACAATATGAAGTATTAAAAGTATGTAAATATTTCTGATGTTTTAATTGTCTGGTATTTTTTATATTTCAATGACTATTTTATGACAGCCGATTTATTATTTTTATTTCTCTTCATCATTCCATTATTTTTAAATATTTTTTTAATTGAATAAATAGATGTTTCATTAAAAATTTTAATTATTCATTCGATAAATATCTACAAGAAGTTTTTTTAAAATAAAATTTGGTTAATCATAATGCTTTATATTTTATATTGCTAAATAATGTTGAAATATGAGTTTTCATATTGAACACAAGCAAAGGAGAAAAATTTCTTTTACATGCATTACTATAATAACATTTAGATGCTGAGTGTTTATGTGCTTGTAAAGCAAAGTCGTAAAGTAATATTAAAGTATTATATAATTTTTCATGTTAGCATATTTAAGGAACGAAAGTGAATATTTTTGAATTGTTTTTTGAAAACATTGTTACAAAAGTCTTAGTGAAATACTTTTGAATGGTTTTGAATACTTTTAATTTGGAGCATAACAAAAGAAGAAAACAAACTTGGAAGAAAACAAAATTTTATTTTTTTAAAGTAAACTTAAGAGGATTTTAATTAAAAGGTGCGTTGCACTTCTCACAATCTCAGAAACTCTCTCCTTCATTTCCGAGCATGATTTCATTTGTGGACGGGCCCTACTATAAAAATAATTTGTGACCTTTTTTTATATTAGATTGTATGATATATTGTTTTAGCATACGATAAAGTTTTATAGCAATATCACATATTTCAAGAGTTGAATAAAAAATTTTATTTCTAATTTATAATTTTGTTTTAAACTTGACTTTTCTTTCTTTTTTTTTTTTTAGGAGTTTCATTATCCAACATTAGAAGCTTCATGTAGCAGGTAAAATAAATTATGTTAGAATTTTTTTTTTATGTATAAATTGTTCTTTGCCAAAGTTTTATTTATTTTTATCTTTTTAAATTAATTTGTACACACATTTTAAATCTTATAATTTCTTTTTATCCTTTAAGATATGTAACATATAATTATTTAACAATCATTTGGGCAAAGTTTTGTAGTATTTACATTTTTTATTTAGCAAATTAAATATACAAAAATTGCTTTTCATAAAAAATTTTCTTGCATCTATTTGTATTAAATTTAGCAATTTTAGAATTAAAAACAGATTTTCAAGTCTGATATCAAGATTGGGATTTTGAAGTAAAAAACTGATTAAAATTATCAAAAACTTAGTCACAAAATCATAATGCATGTAAAGTTTTTTTTTTTTTTTCTTTTTCTTCATTTTTCTTTCTTTTTTTTTTTTTTTTTTTGTTAAATTAGAAAATATTAGTTGTCTAAAAATCAAAAATGGTTTAAAGAAGTATAAATTTTAATGTAAGAAAAATCATGTAATAAAGGAATCTGCTCTGTGTGTAATTTCACTTTCAAACTTAAAGTTTCAAACTTGTTTATTTATACAAAGGAAATGTTATATTAAAAAATGTTAATTTTACATTAAAAAACTAACACATGTCTAGCATTAAAAAAGTTTTTTTTTAAAAAATGTTTTTATTTGGTGTTCATGGTATTGCACTTTATTAACTCAACAGTGATTCTGCACATAGTTGTCCTTTGTTATCATCCTAAATGGTTGTGCACTAAGAAAGCCTCACTCTATATTCTATCTACAAACAGTCTTGCATGTTGAAAGAGTCTCTGATTTTTCTGCACCAAGACACCCACCTATTCTGAATTAGATAGGCGAAAAATAACCCATAATATCACAGTTTTCTAATTGGAGGGGGGAAGAATTAGCCTGAACTGCAGTTGTAAAAAAAAAAAAAGTGTTAACATTTAGAAACAGTGAAAATGAAAATTTTTAAAGTGTTCAAATTGTTATTTAAAAATTCAGTAAATTCTTAAATTTTACTGAATTGACTTATTAATAAGTTGTTTTTTTTTTTTTTCTTTTTCTTCTCTGTTCTCATATTATGCATTATTTTTTAAGGAGCTGTAATAATCTTACAAGACCCCCATCATATGATACTATCATTGGCAATGCCCAGCAAACTTCGCAATTAATTTTAGACCATGATATTAACATGAATATTGATAGTGATGGATCAAGTATTGAAAACCCACCTCCAAGTTATGAAGAAGCTGTGCTTCTTATCAATCAAAACTTCACTGTTTTAACTGAACAAAATTAGAATCTCGTCTTGTTGTTACTAAAATTTTTGTTGTTGTTTGGATATATATTCTAGGATGCATTATTTATAGTATTTTTTTGCTTTTGTTATTTAAAATGAAATTTTTATTTTATACACATACACAGAATTTTTATTTTATACACAGAACTTGCTTATTTGGGAAATTGTTGGATAGAATGAAAAAATATAAATTACATGTTTAAATGTTTTTAATTTGGTATCAAAATTGCAAATTCAAAACGCATTTGAAGTGATGAATTGTTAAAGCTTTCTTTGGACACATTGAGATTTCTTAGTAAAAATCTTATTTTAGCATTATTTGACTGCATAGTATGCATTTATTTTGTCAACATTCTATAAATTTAATAGATCTCAGTGGATGAAGGTACTAAGTAACAATCTTAGTGTTTTCAAAGTGGAATAAAGTTCCATGTACATTAGCCAATGAAATAATTTATGAGAAATCCTGGAAAACCTGTCTTTTGGCAGCTAAATGAAATACCAAGAGTAAACGCTATGCAGCTAACAGTTTAAATGAGTGCTAGAGATTTGTGAATTTTGCCAATGGAAAGCTTATGGACAAGAGATAAAGGCAAAGCATAATTTTTGTTTTCCTATTACCATTGTATAAACTTCAACGCTGTTTACTGACTCAGATAAAATAAAAAGCTTTCTGCAAACACAAAATCTTAGTTAAAAAACTTTCTCTTGTAACTAGTCTTATTCCCATTGTCGTCACCTCATTTTGATGAAATTTGCTTGAAAATAAATTTTTTTTTTTTTTAAATCTTTTGAATTTTATAAAACTTTATATTGATTCATACCACATTGATGATTTTGGTAAAAAAAACTAAAAAAGTTTAAAATAGAAATTAAAAAATGTTATGTGCCAAAACACTTTTTAAATAATTGAAAAAATGCCTAAAATTTCAGCTAGAAAAAAGTGTATGTAGAAAGCATTTATCCACTGAATTTTATCAAAGTTTTAATAAAAATATTATTTCGAGATTTTATTTATCTAATTAAATGTGTGATTATGAATCTCAATGTTTGATTTTAAAATTGCATGAATACGAATCTCCATGTTTCGGTGTTAAAAATGTGGGAATACGAATTTCGATGTATAATATTTAAGTCACTTGAAAACTAATTATTATAATGACTTTTTAAATAACGTGGCTATGAAATGGGATATTTGTCATAAAATCCTGGAAATACAAAACATGCTGCACGATCTTAGATCACGTTAATACGAATTGCAAAGCTTAGAAAAAAAATTCTTAATATCAATTTCTGCCAGACTGATTCGCGTGTTAGGATAAGGAAATTTTGACCGGTTTTTTTTTTTTTAAGTAATACCAAAAAAATTTTCTCTGGTGGTGAAAATTTTTTTTCGAACAACCTTTGAACGTTCATGTATATTATGCTTATCTGGGTATTTAATTAATGCACTAAAATGGAACTTGGAACCTTTATCCACTTGGCTTTTCATTTAATTTTTTTTTTTTACTCATTGAATCACACTGTTGCAAAACTTTTTATGTCCCATCCAGTCTAATTTTGCTGTAAGTAAAATAGAGTATCACTGAATTGATCTTATACCTGCCTTCATTTATCAATTGATTTTCAATAGCAACAAGAGTGAATATAGAAAAAATAGGAATGGGTTCTAGTAGTAACTGAAAAATGTAAACAATTGACTGTCTGCTAGAGGACAGCAAATCTAGTCCAGCCTCATGGCTTAGATAATTTTGTAACTTCTGTTACTGACCTAACACACAAACAACTATAACGTATTATGTTCGGCCCATTTTTTTACTGAAATTTAAATTGGCTTCTGCTGTAGAAGTTATTTTCTATTAAAATATATATAAAAATAAGTTCTGTATCTCTTGAAGTAATCAGTTTTGCAACTGGGCGACCAACTGCTTACTATACTTCCTGTAGTTTTAGAAATATTTACATATTCATGTTTAAATTATTTTTAAAAGTAAGTTCTGTTAAAATGTGGATTAAAAGTGTTTACCTACTTCAAATGGTTATCTTTTTACATTATTTACACCTTGTGTTGCTTCATGTATCTGGGAAAATTTGTATGGAATTTTCCAGGTTTTGTGCCCTTTTCCATTGAATAATATAGGAAAGACTTCTTTGTTTTGCTCTACAGAAAAGCAAGCAGGTTGAAGTTTGAAAAAGCTGCAACTGATGTATAAATGGTTAAGGGGAATGTCTGCGACTGATTCAATATTTTAATTTTAAAGAAATGTTTTGGACAATTCGATCTGATTTTTTTAACATCAATACCTAAAAAAGCTGTGAATTGGTTTTTACTTTTTACTATGCAATCAAATTAAATGCACTATACTAAATTTCGTCATCTGTATCAAAACTAATTATCCCTTTAAAATTCATTTACAGTTTTCTGAAAATTCATTTGTAATAAAAAGTAAGATGGGCTATATGTGTTTTCTTAAAATTGTGCATATTAAATCAAGCAATTTTTAAGAAATTTTTGACTGAATTGTACAATAAAATTAATCCTTAAACAATATTTAGAGGGTAATTTAAATTCACAGGCTTTGAAAATATTTTCAGAATAATTTTTTGAAAACCAGTATTCTTTTCATTGTGTCTATAAGACTGCATTTGAATCTTTCTTTCTTTTTTTTTCATCAGTATGATTCTCTAAAAATTAACTAGAAGAGAATAACCTCAAACATCATGATTTTGTGTTAAACATTCTTGTTTTTCTTCTTCTTTTTTCTCCCTTTTTCTTATCGTATCACACATATTGCATTTCTAAGTAGCATCATACTTGGTATTGTTTGATTCATCCCTTTAAATGAAAATTACCATTTATTTTATATGTTATACTCAAGATATGTATTATTTTTATTAGGGATGTAACGATTATTCGGCAACTATTCAGTATTCGGCCTTTTGGCTGAATGTTTGGCTAAATATTTGGCCAAGTATTTCTTTTGGAAAAATATTTTTTGACAAGCTTTTTTTTTGGAATTTGAATAGATTTAATAAAGAATAATCTAAAATCTTATTTTTTACTATACATTATTAGAAATTGTTTTAGACATATTTGTTAAGCTCTAAAAATTTTGGAAGGCAAATTGAAACTAGATATTTAATACTAAATCACGAGTTTTATACTTTTGATTCTTTAAAGATTATATTCAGGTTAGTCAATTTCGTCGTTTTTTCAACACTTTTTGTTTTGAGGGCTAATAACGTTTTTTTTTATTTTGTTTTTTCTATTTTTTATTATTGTGTGGATTTTAACGGAGCATTTCTAATAGACTGAATTCTTTTACTATCACTTTTTTCTTCTATAATACGACAAATCAACGATAACACAAAAAACTGATTTTCAACGTTAAATTATATTTTATCGAAATTTTTTTTCTGTTTCTCATTCGTTTTTTATGAGCATTTCTAATTAACGTCATTATTTTATTGTTAATTTTTCTAGAAATAGGTCATTAAAAAAAAGTTAAATTAAGATTTTCAGCGTTAAATTTTTCGTTTAAAAATTAAGACCAATATTTCTTTTGGTTTCTGTCTAGCTTTTTCTTTTTTAAAAAACTTTTGTTTTTATCAAAATTTTTATTATGATAGGATTAAGAGGATTTCTATTAAACTTTATTCTTTTTCGTCACTTTTTCTTGAAAATACAGTAATTGGAAAACAGATGTTCAGCTTTAAAAATTTCTTTTTAAAACTAAGATGGATTACTTTCTCTGTTTCGCTTTTGCATATAATCTTATGTTTTTATCATAGCGCAACATTTTTATAAGCATTTCTGATATTAAGAAACTATAATTTTTTTAAACGCTTATGGATACTTTTTTTCTTCCAAAAATTATTATTTTTAGCATTAAAGTTTTGTTTTTTGAATGAGGAATTGTTTTTCCTTTATCTCTTTTTTCAACTTAGCAACTTTAGTTTTTTTTCTTCTTTTTTATAGCTATTTGGCAGTTTTTATTTTTCCTAAATATTTCTAATGGATAACTATTATAGATGTTTCCCCTTTATCCCATGCCAATAATGTAGCTAAGTTTTAATTTATTTTCAATAATGATTAAAGTTATTTATATTTAAAAAAATAATATTTTTGAACGGCCAAATATTCGGTATTCTGCCGATATTTTTGGCTGAATATTCAGCTAAATCACTATTTGTTGCTTATCTAGTTTTTATAATCATTTACTAATTAGGTACTTGATTAGAGTTGCATTTCAATGTGTTTTATTTTCACTTTAAGAATATTTAGATGAAACATGATTAAGCTGCTGGACAGTTTCAAATAATTCTGCCATTATATTGTTTTTATCTTTTATTAAATGTTGTTTATAAACTTCTACATATATCCAGAGTTATATACACGAAAAAGTTGTTCCTAAAAACTGTGGTGTTCAACTGATAATTTCTCATTTAAAACAGCACAAAAAAGATATAAATGCTGATAAATTTATATTTAGAAAATTTTATCTTAAAATTTTTTATTTAAAATTATGGCATCCATATTTTTTAAAGATTCAGTTTCTGAAACATAACGCATGTCTTAATTTCTTTTCTTTATCTTTCTTGCTTTAAAGAAAAAAAAAAGATCTTTTTGTGTAAATTTTACAATCTAAACTCTTTTTACGCATAAGTTTTTAATTCTAAACATTTCTAAGTATCTTTAACCTTTGAAATGTATTAAATTTTTTACAATAAAAATAAATTTTTTTCAGAGAAAGGCTATGTTATTTTATACATTTGTTGAAAGTTTATAGTTTATGTTTGCTTAGTTGATGCATAGGATAATATCTTTAAATAATGCAATTTAACATGATAAATAGCTTCTTTGTAGATTATAAATCAATTAATGTTTATGTTGACTATTAGTGTACTTTAAAGTTTGGAGCATTCTGAATCAAAACGGTTATGATGCATTACTTATTAAAGCTTCTACTATGAGTAAATGAAATATATGAGTTTAAATATACCATATGTATAAAAGTATCATGTGACACAATATAAGTGGCATATATTGTGCCACCTAATGAGTTTTATAAAGGAAACATTCTATATTAGTATACATATTAGTAACATATATATTAATAAATGAAACTATCATTACAGATGCCTTATGATCAGAATAAGAAGTAAAGCTTTTTATTGACATAATAATATAGAGGTGAATAATCATAATTTCATTATTTATACAACTCAAGTAAATATGCTAGTTTCATAGTTATGTATTTAAATGTCACCATCTCTCACGTAACACCCATTTTAATAATATTAACTCAAAATAATTAAATTGGACTGATTTTTAGAAGAAATTACTTTTCCATGTTTGCATATTTTTATAATTATGTTATCGCAGTCTCAATTTTAACTGATTCAGTATAAGATGTTCTTACTGAAGGGGTTGTAAATCAGCTTTTTCTAATCGCTGAATTCATGAAATTTCATTTGTTTAATGGGATGAAAAATCCAAAGGAAAATTTTTCATCTTCTTATTATAGGGTGGTGTGATCGTGATAAAGTAAATGGATAAAGCTGTTCATGATACTGTATCAGTTATGATCATCTGCTTATTTTTTAAAAAAATTATAATTATCTCTTTAACAAACTAATATTTGTAAAGCCAATATATTATAAAATAGACTCTTAAATCTACAAGGAATAAAGATCTCTGAAAATAAAGATCTTTATAGTATTTATATTTAATGTTTCAGATGTTTTATTTCGTCTTATTACTTATTTCCAGAATTGTTTGCTTGCTAATATTAACTGTTAATAAAAAATAATTCATTTTTTAAATATTTATGTTTGGAAATTTTATTTTATATTATCTGTGATACATTTTCTTTGAAATGATATTTTATTGATTATTTATTTTTGTATTAAAAACGATCCTGCTTTTTTAAAAATTATTATTCAAAATATTTATTTCATTATGTTGTGTGTTATTTTGTTCTTGTGTATGTTTGAGTTTCTGCTCACTTATTTCTATGTATAAATAATGGACATTTTTTAGAAATACAATGGCTTCTTATTTATGTATCTTTGTTTAAGTTAGATCTCTGAACAAGGAGTGCAATTGTATGATTCCTGCCATTTTTTAATAGTAATTGATGTTAAGAACACCAATCAATGCATATCACTTATTACATTATTCAGCTAAATTTCCAGATATTTTTTCATATTTAATCAAGGATATTAAAAAATGGTGTTTACTTTATTTTTTCCTTACATATTTTAATCTACAGCTGTTGTAATTGTTTCTAAAGGTTGCAATAAATTTTACCAATTCTTTTCTTTTTCATGATTGGCCTTCAAAGCTATAAAATTAAAGGACTTGAATGCTATGAAAAATGTATCCATTGAAACTCATTTAAAATTTCTACCTCTTTTATTCTATAATATGAATGTGCTTAAATGGGTAAAGGGTGCCAATTATCGAGTTGTGATTTCTAGTTTTACAGCAAAATGATGTAACATTGTTTCAATATTCCTTCATACAGCACTTGTGAAAAATAAGCTTTGTATGGTATGATCGCAAAACCAGTTTTGTATGTGTGAAAATACATTTAACACATGTGCAATCAGTCTATTTTTTCTGTCAGAAATAATAGAATTTTTTTCAAAGGATCCACTGAATTTACCCTTTTGAATTAACTTAATTATCTTGGCCTGATTTATCTCAGGCTTATTTTATTAAATTTTTATTTTGTGTTAATGATTACGGACTAACACAGACTTCAGTTAGTGAAGTCTAGAAGAGTTGTCACTTGAGAGTCTGCAATTAGGAGAGACAGCTATATACTCCTATAAGAGAAAAATATTTAAATTAATTAAGATTGTATTTTTTAATTAACTTTTTTTCCTATTAAAAGCCATCTACAAAAACAAATGTTTGTTAGAATATAAAGAATGTGACTTATTTAAGCATGATAAGTACAGACCACAAACTAAAATGGTTCTGCTTAAAATTAATCTCATGCTGGCATCCATTTTTAATGCTAAAGAAGTTTCAAGCAAAACTACTAAAATAGTGTCTTATAGAAATATTAGAAAATTATCTAAGATAGCCCGCAATTGATGCATTTATAATAAACAAATATATATATATATATATTGCTTGCATTGATAATACAATTTTTTTCTCCAATTTACAAATGAATTTAGAATACTATATTAGCCGAAAAGTAAAGATGTTAGCACCCAGTAATATTTTTCATTGTCTGGATCCGGTAAAAGAATTTTACTACCAGGTACCCAAATTTAGCCAATTTTACCAGATATCTAGTGTTGGGTAACACTTCATTAATATTTGACACAACCACATAAACCTAAAACTATTTATAAAATGAGTAAATGCTATATGTTTTTATTATTTGGATTAGTAGGCTTACCATTTTATCGAAGTATAATAGACGTCAGTTGCAAACAAAGTATTTCCTTACAAATGACACGTTAGTTATTCTGATGCTATTAGTAGTTAAAACATTATTAAAGATTAATTTTTTTGTAAATAAAAGCAAATGTTAAAATCAAGTCAAAAAAAAAAAATTTGAAGGTAGTATTTAGTTTAAAAAAACAGGGATGATCGTGCTCTGGAAAAAATCCAGATTTCCGGATTTTTCGTTAATCACGATCCGAAAGTTTCCGGAAATCCAAAGTCCAGAAGTATCAAGAAATCATCGATCACATTTATATATAAAAATTCTTGTATATTTTATTTAAAAATATTGGAACTAAAATTTATACTTGACATCTCGTTCATTTGTAAATATTTTTTCTGGTAGAATGATAAATGGGATTAGAGATAAAAGTAAACTTACACATAATTATTCATTTCAATTATGCTTATGCTGCATATAATTCATTTAGAATATTATGTTTTGAAAATTTCAATGATAATTTAATGATAAAGATATTAACATTTTGAATGATTTTACTCAAGCAATTTTCAGGATTTTTGAGTTGGGGCCCACAATCACCCCTGAAAAAACTTTCTAGTTTTACATAACTAAACAAAAAACTTATAACAGTTTCAATATAAGTTAATTTTGAAAAGCATGCATGAATAAAATTGACCTTGTTACTGTAAAACTAAATTTTTACTAGAAAAAGTGTTTCTTGTTAGCTCAATAAATTCCATTTGCAACCAGTCAGGTTCAAGTTTTTTTTACCAACAGGCTAATTATGGGAGATTTTGTCTTTCTAAGTATTATGCAAATATTTAGTTTCACAGAAAATTTTTGTGAAAGTTAATTTGCCTCTTGTTTATTGCTTACCAATCCAAAAATTTCCTTTAAAAATTTTATTTAGAGATTTAATTTTTTAAAAAAATAGTTAAAAGCACTTTTTTCCCTTTTTTGTATAGGCGTGCAATAAATTTCCTTAAAATATCTTATTGTTGAATAGAAAATAATATGATTTTTAGAATCTTTTGCCTAAATGTTATAACATCTAGCCACAAATAAATCTAAATTTTACCAGGTATACAGAATAGGCAAGGTAAAAGATTCAATTTCACTGGGTATTCAGACCCAGCAATATGTCAAGTATAGTGATGGCAAACTTATAGCAAGTCATTTCTTTTTCTAAAGTCTTCTTTTTCTTAAAAATTTTTAGTGAAATATCTAGAAACAATTAAGAATCTCTTTATTAAATTTACTTTTAGAAAAACAATTTAAAAATAGATAACTTTTTAATATTTGTGCAATTAAAATGAATTTTTTTAAACAAATAATTAAAACATGATTTTATACATCATGATATTGTAAAAGTTAGTGTGTGACTGGTGTAACAATTTAACTATCATTGTTCTAATATTGCTTAGTTTGCTGATGTAGTTTAGAGGTAATTTTTATAGGCATTATATTTATAATATATCACAAACTATTGTATTAAACTGATACATTTGAAAGTTACCCTTAAAATGATAGCCAATATGATTACAAATTTATTTGTTACTAAGAATTTATTGTTAAAGCATTTAATGGTTTGTAATGTGCAGCATTTATATAAATGTATTGTTTCTTCCTGTATTTTTGTAGAATTCAGATGCATTTTAAAATAGTTCTATATTTATGAAAAAAAAAAAAAGAGTTTAAAATTGCAGTTGTAAAACTCCTATTACGAAAATAATTCTATATTATTTTCAGAAATGTTGAGCTTTTTAAAAATAAATGTTTATTTTAACTGTTTATGTCTATGTGTTATTTAAAATATTGAATTCACTACTTTTCAGTAAATACCTGCTTTTTTACGCGATATAAATGCAGAAAAAAAAACTTTCGTTTCCTTCAAATTTGGCATTCTTCAAAAATATAAATTGAAAATGTTTTTTTTTATTTTTTATTCATAAGTGATATAGAGCTGATTAACATAATTACATAAATTTGTATTTTCATTTGGTAAACTTGATTTGCGACCAGTCACTTAAAAGTTTGTCCTACATTTTTTAATCAAAAAAATTCTTTAATTGTTTTGCCTTTGCTTCTAGGACTGACAAAACAAAATAGCTCATTCTTTAAAATGTGTTTTTATATAATGAATTTATCTTTTTGAAATGCATTGCATTTAGAAAACATTAAAAAAACTTTTTATAAATTTTACATATATTAGTAAAATTTATGAACATAGATTGAAGAAGAAATTTACTCAGCCTAAAATTTCATGTTAAAAATAAAATACAATGGGATTTCTTAACAACTTTTTAATAACTTATATATTTTTTCCCTACAGTAATAAGTAACAAATTGTTGGAAAAATTTATTTCAACATAAATTTTATACTGATATTAAAGACAAATAATATTTTATATACTGACTTAAAATTTATAAGAATTAAATAATATTCATAATTATAGTTCACAAGGATTTAAACCAATGATAAACAATATTTTGCATCATGTATTTAAATTCAAAATTTAAAACTAATGACTACAAAATAAAAAAGTTTCAGAAGAAATTTCAGAATATAACATAACTTAGGATATTTATAAAATATTTTAACATAATGTTAATAGTAAATTTTTTCTTTGACATTTTTTACAAAACTATGTATATTGTTTTATATATCAGAAAAATAAAATACATGCCTACTTTAACCCATAACTGGTATCAAAGTATTTTGACATCCCAATGTTTGATAATTTTTCAAATTGCTTGTATGAATTTTTATTATTGCAAAAGGAATTTTTATTCCCGGTAAAAAATATAGGTGAAAAAACATGTTATCTTAACAATAGTAGGTATTGGAATGTTAATATACGATGGTAACGAAAGATAAATAATATTTTGTATACTAACTTAAAATTTATAAGAATTAAATAATATTCATAATTACAGTTCACAAGGATTAAAACCAATGATAAACAATATTTTGTATCCTGCATTTAAATTCAAGGAATAATACTAATGAACACAAAATAAATATGTTTCAGAAAATTTTTTAGAATATAACATAACTTAGGATATGTATAAAATATTTTAACATGATGTTAATAACAAATTTTTTCTTTGAAATTTTATACAAAACTATGTATATTATTGTTTTATAATTTTTTTTTTACCAGAAAAATAAAATACATGCTTACTTTAACCCATAACTGGTATCAAAGTATTTTGACATCCCAATGTTTGATAATTTTTCAAATTGCTTTCATGAATTTTTATTCCCGGTAAAAAATATAGGTGAAAAAACCTGTTATCTTAACAGTAGTAGCTATTGGGATGTTAATATACGATGTCTCAGTCAATGATTAAACATATAACCTTTACAAGAAATCATACAGTTTAATCTGGCCAATAAAAATATATCCAGACATAAAAGATCATACAGTTTTATACATTTATTTTGGATTGCACATAGATTGTACAGTACTTTGTAGTACAATAGTTTCTTATTCAACACTGATACTAACTTCTCAATGTACAAATATGAGTTGCATTGTTTTTCTTTAGTATAAATGCTGGCACACTTAAATGAAGTCACATAAAAAAGTACTTTGTTTTAAAAAAATTAAAACCTTCATAGAATTATGAAAAAACTAGATCTTTCAGTGGATGATTTTACAACATGATAATGCACAATTACAGATGTGTTTAAGTTTGTTTGCCATCATTACTTGATGAGTTATTTATCACATCAGCAAGATCTTCAAATTTTGCAATGAAATCAATGCTGCATTCATCAAGTAAACAACGGACTTGAGAATCAACCTGCAAAAGAAAAAAAAAAAGAGTAAAAATACTGTTTCAAAGAAAATTAGCAAAGGATGTTTTTTTAAAAACACAAATAATATAAATTATTATAAATCTTAAATTATAATTAAACGTAAATTAATTAAGAAACTCATATCTACAGTCTTGTATAATTTTATTAACATTTCAAAAAACTTTCAAGGAATTGGACTTGCATTTTTTTTTATACATATTTTTCCTCATAAATAAATACATTATTAACAAACTTTTTTATTTTATGCAACTTAGTGTATATATATATATATATATATATGCAGTCAGACTTCTATCTAACGAACTTCCATTTTGGAAATTTCTTGGTTAAATAACTTCCAAATAGCGAAGTGAATTTTCTATTTAACGAACTTTTCATCGAGATATACTTTCCCTACTTTCCAAAATATTTCTTAACATTTCAATCTTTTTAACGCATTTTATGGGGAAAATAACCTTGAATTAATTTTGGAACCCACTGCCGACTGCTTTATGAAATGTAATACTGTTTTCTCTAAAAATTATCTTAAAGAAAGCAAGTAAATTCCCTTTCCCTTTTTGTTTGCATTTCAAACAAAAAACTCAGTTCAAATTAACAGATTTTATCCGTAGCAATTTAACTTAAGAACACATGTGATAATGTCTGCTTAAAATTACTTTTATAATAAATGCAACTATAATTTTATACATAAATTTATCCTTTTCTTTAGCTGAAAATGCATATAGCATGATAGTGTAACACTGGATAATGTTTTGCTCTATTTTTGCTTTCCATGAAGATTTCTTTTATGGTTAAGATTTATAAAATAAATAGTAGATACTAAATTACAAGATAAAAGTGCATCAATTGCAATTTTAATTATGTCTAGTGTTTATGAATTTAAAACCAGTTTTGTGTTGCTTAAGTATTTTAAAAGGTGATTTTCTATTTAACGAATTTTCAATATAACCAACTTATTATCGAGATTTAGTGACTTTGTTAAATAGAGGTCCGACTGTATATATATATATCAGTTAAATATATATATATTTTGAGGACACTCAATTATCTTAGTGAGATGCAACACCCCATGCTATCTAAAATGAAAATAGATGCAATGAAATGAAGTTTCTATGATAAAATAATACACAAATGTTTAACATAAAAATTCGATTCATTTTTCACAATGTTAAAAAATAAATTTGTAAGACACCTTAATTCAGTGGTTTCCAAACTTTTTGTACCAGGGAGCCCTTTAACATAATTTTTTTTCTCTATGGAACCCCAATCCAACAATGATTATTTGTTAAATGTATTAAAGTAAATATTAATTATAAACACTAATTTCTGGAGTCATCATCTTCAATGATCTTAGGTTTTGCAAACCTTATTTTTTAAATTTATTAAACTAGTTGCAAATTATAAATATTTATATTTGAGTCATGATATTCATTTGCATTTTTATAATTATTGATCATTTTGACTTAGTGTTTTGAAAACCTTATTTTTGTAAAATGAAATGTTAATAAAAATTTTAGTTTTCTGAGCCATTTTTTCTTCAATAATATTTAACTTATTTGTTTTACAAAATTTTTTTTTTCCAGGTGGATAAATACCACAAAAAAAAGATGCAAAAACATGACTATCTATATGAAGCACAAAAAACTTAGAATTAAGCTTGGAGTAAGAAATATCTTTAATCATGTACAAAACTTATCTTAAATATTCCAAATTGATATTTTAAAGAAGATTCTTGGAAGTACTTAAAATTTAATGAAATGGAATGCTTCCACTTTTCACATTTTTAGTTGTACGTCCCACCACAAAAATTTGCATTAAAAATTACAATTTAATTATCATTATATTGCAATAAGATAGACAAAATCTTTAAAAATAATCCACATCTAAACATCAACCACACGTCAAACAGCTAAAATTTAAAAAACTAATTTCTTTCTAGAAGCAATAAACCTAATTCAGGATTTTCTACATTGCTTTTTTTCAGAACTTCAAGAAGTCCTAAGGAAAAGAAATGTTCAGTTTCTTTACTGCTTTTTTTTTCTGCTTGTACATTTGTTTTGCTTTCCATTACATTTTTTACATTTTTTGTAGCAAAAATACAAAAAAAATTAGAATTTGTTAAAACTTAGTTTCAAATTTTCAAAACCAAATAAATTCATGGAACCCTAGCAAGACCTCCGTAGAATCCAGTTTGGGAATTCCTGTCTTAATTGACAGATTCATTACAAACGATTTACTTGCTTCGAAAACAAACAGTATTAAATACAATAATTTGTGATCATTTTTGATAAAAACAATCCTACAATATTTGAACAAAAATTGTATCACTAACAGTAAAATTGAAGAAAAAAATGTGACAACTAAAAAACATGACTTTTACATGAATTTAAGGTTAACAAGAAAAAATTACGTTTATAACTCCTAAATGAACAGTAATGATAGAGCAAAAACAAAATTTTCACAAATAATAAATGTACCAACAGCTAATGAAAGTATATAAAAAGACACCATGCAGATTATCACAGGCAATGCAATATCTCAGCTTATTACCAATACATTTATAATTAATGAATGATATTTTTTCACCTACTTTGACTGGAATTTTAGAGGTCTATTTACACTCCCTTAGTTCAAAGAGTTTGGATAAAATCAAACTAAATAGTAGTTCTAAAGCTTAGTCTTAATTTTTCTATATATAATGTCTCTTTTTTTTAAAAAGAAGTATTTTTACTGTTTATTTCAAAACATACAGATTCAAAACAATTCAAGACTTCTGTGGGAATGAAAGACAAAAAATGAAATTTATCTTAAATAGCTTCAGTTGCAGGGCTGGTAAATTCACTTCTTATAAATGGTGTTAAATAGCATTTAATCTTTGTAACAGAAAAGGGCCTTTTAATGAATGGGTTGCTGAGGTCATATTAAACAAATGACAAGACATAATTAACTTCAAACACAAATCTAAACTAATCATAGTAAAAACAAATTTTTATAAACTAAGAAACCAATTGAACCTCCTTTAATATTTCTCTAATTATAGGAAATTAATTTTATTAAATTATAACCTTTAATATTGTACACCAGAGAAGAAAATTACGATTTTATGCAAACAAAACAAGAAACTATCAGAAGTACTAAGATATAGATAAGAAGATAAGTACAAAGATTTTCTAATTACAGTAGAGTTTAGGTTATTCATGCTTCCCACTAAGAAAACAATCATTTAGCCTCTTAAGAATGACCAAGATGCGAAAGAACTATTACATCCACCTTGTAAAGCCATCTTAACTGAAGATAACACAGGTTTGCATCCGAAAGAGAAGGAACTAAATAGTGATGGGATATGTGTAATGTATTTACCACCAGATGTCACAAGTTTAATTCAGCCCATAGAACCAAATACTACACTGCTTAAATAATGTAACATTGCATATTCATACAATCTTCTCTACTACTGAGAGGCGGTAAGGAAACCACAGTAAAAGGTTTGAAAAATTTACTGCAAATGACAAGGATCTACAAATCCCAGTCACCATGACACCTAAAACATTGTAGCTGATGCCTAGTATTTAAGTAAAATATAACATAAAACACTTAACATACTTGTTTCTAAAAATTGGTCCTGGACAATTTTAGAAATTTTTTACAGATCACGGACAGGGAATTAGTTATTGAGTGGCTGGGCCATCAAATACTTTTCATTTAAATATATTACACTGAAATTTAAAATCTACTTTATTTCCTTTTACTAATTTATTAAATTTCAATAATTCGAGTTTTCAATAATTTTAGGTTGGTCAGGTCATGTCCATCTCGTCATCAACTCTACTGCATTGGTGATAGTTAACAGTAGTTTTTTTTATGTTAAGTTTCATCTAAAACAGTAAATCCCTCCATATTTCTTAAAATGCCTTGTCTGGATATACATATGAAATTAAGTTTCATGTAAAAAATTAAAAAAACAAACATTAAAGACAAAATAAAACTATATGTAATGGCATTACCACAGGAGCTAATCTGGCAATTTGATCAAAATTAGAATTTTCTGTAAAACTAGAAGATGTGGAAGTTGACATAACTTTAACTGGAGATTCCATAGAGTTTAAGAAAGTATTCAAAGACATATCTGGCCCCTGAAAATAGAGAATAATACCATTCTTTATTACAAAAGTACAACATAAAATAGTAAATACCTTAGTAAATTAAAATAAAATTACTGCACTGCTGAATTTTGGTACAGTAGGTATTCAAATAGCATTTTCTGAATTTTCAATGAAAACAAGTTTTATAAATATGACACAAAAATTTTGATTTAGAAATTAATTACAAGACAAATACAAAAAGCAAAAATAGCACCAAGGATCAAAAGTTTTTGAAATGTGACATGTCATTAGGGTCATATCTGACAGAAAAATAATAATTATTCAAAAAATATTTGTGCCAAATTTCATAATTTAAGTAGTTAGCACTAATTTTTTTTAAAAAAAATTTACCAATTCATTTGAAAACTTTTTAACAACTAGTTTATGTCATCAGTACATCTAAAGAAGACCCCTCAAATCCTGAAAATAGTAATATAGTTTTTGAAAATCTGATTATTAAATTAAAAAGGTTTTCATTTTGTTGATTGTACATTTTAATATCGTGAGATATACTGAATAGATGAAATGAGTACAAAGAGTTTCCACTCAATTTTAAAAAAACTTTTAACGCTTTCTTACACTTAATTATTCACACCTTGCAGGGTGCGTAGCCAAATTATTCAAAAAATAAATAATAAGTACCTTTTAAGGGTTGGAAAGTTTTTGACAATTGACGGTTTTATCTGGTTTTAGCAGTCATGTCAAAAACGAATTCTTTTGGCATTGTTTTTGACAATTGTCAAGATTTTTGAATCATGTAAATCGAATGTAGTCTTCATAAGCTACAGTCTGACGATGTGCCGAAATAAATTGGGGTTGAACTAATTGTGAAAACGTTAAATAGAACAACGTGAACAGTGTCTTTCTGCATAATCCATAGCAAAAATCAACATGGTTAAGGAAAAATCTGAATTTGGAAAAGGGAAAAATTAAGCACTTTTTAAAAACACCCAATGAAAAAAGCACCTTTAAGGGCTTTTAAAAAACGAAACTAAGCACCCTTAAGCACTTTTTAAAAACGCTATGCACCTTGCCCTGTCTTCTTATATTTTTTTATTCAAGTATGCAACAATTAACATTTTAAGTTTTTCTCTTTACTAACTATGAGAACCATATTATTCCCTCCACTAAATTAATTTCCTTTTTGCATGTGAATTAAAAGTTCATTGGAACTTGCTTGCAAGATTTTTCTCAATCTTTATTAAGAAGCACTTCGATTTTGTGTCACTTAGATGCTGGTTAATTTCATGATTATGCTTTAATAAATATAATTTCCGAACAGCCTAGTGCCTCTGACTTGCTTTATCACACCTTTCAGCAACGACCTTATTTATATATATATATATATATATATATATATATATATATATATATATATATATATATATATATATATATATATATATATATATATATATATATATATTTTGCATAAATGCATTATGTAATACTTAAAAACTATGTGTTTTATTTCCACTGAATAAAACAAAAATTATTATAGTATGTTAAATCAGAGTTGTATTATCAGCAGAAATTTTTAAAGACTTCAAATAAAAATTATGCAGATGTAATGATAATGAGAATTTTGATTTTAAAACAGATAGAGAAACAAAGGTTTTAAAATTACAATTGGATAGATAAACTTTTAATTAATCATGGAAGACAAAATTTCTTAAAAGAAAAAGTTATGAAGTAGCAATAAACTAAATTCGAAAAATATCTAATACATTTAATAACAAATCCAAGATACAAAAATTTGACGTTATTTCCAGTGGTTCTGAGCTCATAGGAAACATTACCTACCTCTCCATTCAACCACTGCCTATCTGGTGAATCCATGATAAATGGTTGATGTGTGGGACTTCCAGGAGGAGTTGATAATGGTTTTGAAGAAAGTGAGTCTTCATTAAATGCTGATGATGTGCCAAGTGAAGAATCAAACAAAGGTCTTTTTGTAGAAAATCCCAATTCTATTAAAATAATAAAGACAAAAAAAATTACAAAATTTAACATTGAATACTATATAAATAAGAGAACGATCATTATAAGATTGTTTTTGGAAACAAAATAATTGTGTATCTTATTTATTTGCATATTTTAATTTATAAAACACTGAAGTAACAATAATTTTCTAAAAACTTATTTTAAATAATTATTTTCAAATTGTATGCATGAGCCAACAGTATAAAAATACAATTAATTGAGGAAAACATACCTTCCAAAAATGTAGTATCTGGTATTGCACTTATAGTTGATAAAGAATCTGATTGTTCAGAAGAATGATACTCATTAACAGGTGACATGGTTATAAAATTTTCATCAGGAGCTGAATTATGAGAGTCGACTAACAAATCAAAATTTAGTACCTATAACAATATATGAAGTAAGAAGGTAATTCATTTCTTAAGTGCAAATACACAATATTTAGTCTTCAATATTAAAAAAATAAAGATCATCATCATGTTTTCGCTCATAGCATTTTAATATAACTGAGTTTTTGTAAACACTTTGTGTTGAAACTTGCAAAATTGACACTTATAAATGTTTAGGACTATTCCATGAAAAGTGAGAACAAAATATGAAAGAAATATCTCCCCCCACCTCCTTAATATCAAAACTTATAACAGTTAAAATTTTCAATTAATTGAAATTCAAGTAGTTTTTAAGAGATTCATTTCTTTTGAGTGGCAAAAGTAAATGAGAAATTGATATTTCGACAGACTGAAGTTGAAACTATTTTTATGGGATCAACTTTAAGCCATAATACTTAATTGTATCCAGTTAATTAATTGCATTTACTTTTCTTATCTTTTAGTAACATTTAAAAAAAATTTTTTTTACAAGTAAATAATTTAAATTGAATAAACAGCTACCACGCAAATAACAGAAAAGATTAATGCAATCAATAACAGTTGGATGCAATAACAACTAAAAGAATTATTGTTTTTAAATTTCATTTCTAAACATTAGTTTATTATTTTTGACTGAATGCATTCATTGAAATTGCAGCTTTTTAAAAAATATTTTTTTAAGAATAGATTTTTGTCCTTCAATGAAGATGCAAAAACATGACTACTCAATAAATTTTATGTAAATTATAATAGGTATAGCAGAAACAGGGAGAAAAAAAAATAACAATGGCAAAAAAATGAGGGCATGAAAATAAATCCTAAAAATTATATATTTCAAAATATACATAATTTACATAAATATTATAACTAAATATTGAGGCATGCTATTTTCCTACACTATTTGATTAAGTTTTTATAAATGTTTAATTAGAAAATTTAATAAAAAAAGTAGTAATTGTAAAGTGATCTACTGTCATTGAAATCTACATAAATGTTCAACACTCTATTTACAAAGCAATAGATAGATAAAAAATATTATGCTATCACACACAGAAAGATGAAGCATTTCAAAATATAAAGCACTTTGTGCAACAAAAAATGTTGATACGAAATGGGCTTATTACTCAATTGGAAAGAAGAAAGAAAAAAAAGAGTTTCAGGAATCAGCATATACAGTTGTGAAAAATACCAAAGAATTTTAGTTGTTGAACATATTAAAAATGAAAAAGCAAGTATAGGGAGACAATGCTAAATGTCTTCATAATAAAACAAAACATTATATGGATGGGGTGATAGAATACTCATTTTAAATTCAATGCCAAAGTTAATATGTCATTAATTATTAATATTAAAAAAGTTACACTAAACATTTGAACGATTTCCCATCCCAGAGATAATATTTGATATGCTTGATTTAAAAATCCATTAAAAGTAAAAGGCATCCTAAATCCTGATATAACCTAAATACCAATAGTGCACGTGGAATATAAAAATGATCGATTTTTCACTACTAAGCCACAAAGCTAGTAAATGGAAAAACAATTTTAAAACGTATAGTTGTCAGCAAATGTGATAAAATTAGATTAAAAGAAAAATATAAATATAACTTATGGGGGGCTATAACTTTAGATTTTTTTCTTATTTTACATAAAAACAAAGATTGCAATTTGCAATCTTCATTCTATTAATCCCCATAAAGAAATTATTTTTAGTTAATAGGTTTAAATACATTAAAATTCTACAGTAATGAAGGTCTGCAATGGTCAAAAAGTAAGTTTTAAGTGGTTTTCATATGAATTGTGGTTTTCCTGTGATGTGTGAGACACAATTTCTCATATATCTCACGCTTGACAAACTAATGACAAATTCCAAAACTAATATGATTTATAACAATGCTAAAAATACAGAAAAAACATTTACAAAAGTTAACATTTTAAATTAGCTGATTTTATCCATTTACTAAAAAAAAAAAAAAAAATAAACATTTATACAATTACAGCAGAGTTCTGCAATGACACATATTTTAATAGTTAAAAATAATATATGCTGAGAATTAAAAAAAAAATAAATAAATAAATAAAATAGCATAGACATTAAAAATTAAAATAAATTTTGTGAAAAATGAAAATTTCTATTTTTTAAAAATAACAGTAACATGAAAAAGCAATTAATCAAGAAAGTGTACTAGAAAATGCCTATGACCACAGAATTAATCTTTACCATAAAGTATTAGACAAGATTTTAGAATTTGTCATTATGATGCAGATTATTTGCTGTTAAAGATATATTAAAGAAAATATCTTGGTCCAATTTTTTATAAGTTTTAAGCAATCATTTGAAAATATGTTTGATTTAAATAGTTATTCGAAATTTTTTTTTAAACCAATTATATTTCTTTGGTCTTTACTTTTATGCATACTTAGGTCACAATTGAAAATAAAGACGTTACAGAAGAATCCAAAAAATCTGAAGATGTTACAGAAAAATTTTGATTACAAGAAATTACAGTTATCAAGAATTTCAAATTTTAATACAAAATCACATCTTTAAAATGAATAGAATTAAAAATAAAATCTCACATCAAGACTTGTAGGAGATGGCAACCCTCTAGAAGTAAATGAGTTATTTTCTAATGATAATACATCAGTCATACTATCCACCGTATTTGCAGAAGAAACAACAGGATGCACAGAGTTTAGACATTGGTTTGCATTGCAATCACTTAGAATCTGCAATGAATTTCTGGAGGTAGAATTTAAAATCACATGCTGTGATACTGCATTTTGTTGTATCACTAAATTTTGAACTGAATCAGATTGCACTTGGCTGATGACAGGAACTTGAATGGGTTGGATATCTAACGATGGCCCTAAAAATAACAGGAAGCAAAATAATGATAAGATAATATGAGGCTATGAATTTTTATTAATGACAATTTTGTAATTAATCTTACTAAAATGATAGACAGGCAGCTTTAGAGAGTCATTAACACTAGAACAACTGGAGTAGATATTTTGATCGCAAAACTTTGAGAGGTGCTAAGCCCTAAATTAATTATACCAGCACATTTAACTTTCAAGAGTTTTCCTAACTTTGAGAAATCTTCAAAAGTATTAAAGCAAAATGGTATTAGAATATATAATATGTGCATAAAATGCCAATTTATCTAGAATGATCATTATAGTCAAAGTGACTGCTGTAGAAATATGAGTAGACTTGGATATAGCACACTGTTTCTTCTCCATTGCTTAGGTTTATTTTATTTAAGCATGCACATGATTAGATCAACATTGGACAAGTATTTGTAAAAAAGGAAAACTTTTGCTTGCTGCTGCTTTCCAACTCCTTATAATTGTTTTCACAATTGTTAATTGTTTCTCTTTAGGCTTGGCTTTGAAATGACTAACTTGCGCAGCCATCTGAGAAAAAGTGAATTTTTGTGAAAAATTCTAATTTGTAGTTTAGAGCCTAGATAACTAATAAAATTCAATAATTAGATCTTGCTTTTAAAAATTACGTTTGTTAAAAATTTATTTAGTAGATGAGATTTTAAGACTATGAAATTTGGATTAAATTTCTGACTGACTGTGGAACTTAAAAACCAAATATTTTTTGAACAGTTTGATATAACTAGGAAAAAGACAATGACGGAAGTAGCTTGGTGAACATGCCCTTACATTCCTTTGCAGGAAAGAAATGTCTCAACGAACATCCTAAAAACATGTTTATACTTTATGGACAAAAAGATAATAGTAATAAAAAATGCAGTTAAATCATAGAGAAATCCCATCAATTAGCAAAGCTATAACTATCTTGCACTTTTTTTAAAAAAAAACATTCCAGTTCAGGATCAAAAAACTTTTAATCAATGTAAACTTAAAAAAATGTCTACATCTTGAGTACTATACATAAATATGGTAGTTTTAACGTAGTTTATAATCCTAAAAATCTCCCTGAAAGAGTAAAATTTTCAAAGTGTTAAGTTGTCTGCTTATTTGATGGAAGTGTTCCATCAAATAAACAGATTGATAGGAATTTCTAGAATATGGCCAATTTTTCTAAACTTTCCTGTTTTCTTTCTTTCTTTAAAAAAAAAAAAAAAAAAAGCACGTGTTCTTAACAAGTTTCTCAAAAGTCCTATATTTTGAGCTTGGTAGAATTGAGATTATTATATTTTTTCCCAAAGAAACTACCAGCTCCCTTCTGACTTTACTGAAACTATAAGTAATAAACACCGTCAATGTTCTTTGTGCCTAAACAAAAATGTTCACCACTCCTTAAACCTAGTGGAAAATGTTAAGATATTTAAAATCACGAGTTAATATCAACATTGGTATGGAGCTGTTTTATATTAATTTTTTCCTCAAATAAACTAATTTTTTATATATTAAAAATATTACCATTAAAAATACTGCAAAATGTTAACATTATTAAAAATTACCTTTTCAAACTTTCTTTCTTTCTTTATACTGATATATGAATTGAAGATCAAGGATTTATGCTCCTATTTGAACCATTGCAGACAAAATGACAGCAATGGTAATACTAAATCGGTAAAAATGTCAGTCGTTCTAGTGTTGAAGAACATTATCAAAAAATAATGTTCATTATCAAATTTTTGTTTCCAATTACCTAATTTAGTGAGGATAATTGGCTAAAAGGGCTTTTGAAAAACAGTGTCAGAAATAATTAAATGAATAGAAATACGAAACCAAATTAACAAAACATATGCTTTAATTAAAAATCCATAAAAAGTGGATAATTACCAGAAGGGATGAGTTTCATGATTTTCTTAGCAGGTGGCATATTCAATTTTTCTGATTGTGTACAGTTAGTAGATATGACAGGAGATAATGAAGAAACAGAAGGCACAAGGTGAACTAAAGTCATAGGTCTGGATCCAGACAACACCCCCATTCCTTCTCGAGGCAGCAAAGGTCTCTGGACAACAAGCGGCTTTCTACGCACTCTACATCCTCTTCGAGTGCTTGGAAGTAGCTTCTGCAATTATGAATAGTATTCTTATTGAAACTATAATAAATTGGTTACCTAACAAGGAAACTAACATAACAGCAAAAATAAATAAATTTAAAAAAAAAAAAAATAAATGAAAAAAACTAATCGAAATTGGTCATTTTATAATTTTTATACAGACTTAAAAACAAAATAACTGTCATTGATCTGCCAGTGATTGATAAGTTGTTAAAACTCATGCAAACTATTTGATAACATCTGTTATAAGTAGTATTCATTTCGAATGAAAGATTCTACAGAAAAAAACTAAACTGAATGAAATAAATTTTGATACTTTACAAGACTTAAAAAGTTCCTTTAACTAGTCAATATTTGAAAGTAGTTACTTTAAAAACAGCAAAATCAAAATTATATACTTTTTTACAGTTTCTATTAAGATTAAAAAAGTTAATAAAGTGCAATGTATACAGACGTTTGAATTTATCAACAAGCAGATTGGAATAGTTGAAAATTGGTAGCACAAATACAGAAAAATCCAAGGAAAAGAAAATCCGCCAGCATTAACGTAAAATAGTTAATTAATGGGTAAGTAGAATAAAAATATTTAAGATTGCTTTGGCACCCAGTTTTACAATTGACTCTATTTAGACAAGAAACTATCTATAAATAAGAAGAGAGTATTCTTTTTAACATATTTTGAGGAGACAAATACACATTCTCCTTCTGACATTACAAGATTAACACTGTTAATACAGTTCTTATAATTTTTCTTTTATCATACAAAACACATTTATACTAAAATAAAATCTAAT
The DNA here is from genome assembly GCA_949128135.1 of Parasteatoda lunata. NCBI lineage: Eukaryota > Metazoa > Arthropoda > Arachnida > Araneae > Theridiidae > Parasteatoda > Parasteatoda lunata. The sequence goes on from OX421980.1 coordinate 26,167,298, forward strand.
TTTAAACTAAAAAAGCATTGATTCTATCAATTCTGACAACTAACTGGCAAAAATTCAAACAATCAAATATGATAATCAGGAAAAATTTGGAGTATTAACTGTGCAATGATTCATAAGAGTAGAAAGTGAAAAACTAAATAAATAAATCACTGAAAATATAATTTTTTTGCCCCACATAAATTACAGAGAGCTCAACCAAATAATGTGAGTGTAAATATCTCATACACAATTTAATTTAAAACATTTTTTAAAGATTAACCTCTTCATTACTTTGGTCCACATACATGGACCTTCGCTTCTAAAAACATGCTTTAAGAAAACTCATAGTTTTACCTTCACTGAAACATTTGTGGACGTTTAAACTTTCTGAGGTTTCCAATAGATGCAGAACATGTAATTTATTTGGGTAGAATTCCACTTAAACAAAGTGATTTTCGAAAAATGACGATAAATCTGCATGCTTAATTTTGTAAGTAATTTTAAGTGCTATGTTATTTAGAATATTTTTAAAATAATATTTTTTCTTTTGACTTAGTAGTTCTGTGATCTGCATCTGTGATTTTTTAAAGTTATATTTACTTAATATTTAAAAATAATACAGTCAAGAATATGGAAGTCCACTTATGAGTACCTTGGTATGTATAGCTAAATTTATGACAGCGTAGTGGTAGTCAAGTGAAATCTCATAGTATTGTGAGTATTATAATTAATTGTGAGTATCATAGTATTTAATTTTATATCTATTTAGTAATATTCTTATGTGTATTTTAATTACATAAAAAAATTTAATTAATTAATTGTTAAGGTATATACATTTAACAACTTTTACTCCCCCCCCCCATAATTGTGAAATTTTAGATTAATTTTAAATATTTTTTTATAATTAATGTTAGATTATTTTCAATAATTATAAATTTTGTGTGATTTGCACAATTACAATAGTTTTAAAAATGAAATTTAATGCAGTATTTCATAAAAAAAACTTATTTCTTAAAAATTATTTCTTTTTTTTTCTAAATAATATTAAATATATTCATCATTCTATTTAAATAGACCATAACATAACAATATACATGTTTGTTTTTAATTTTGGTGCAATTTAACATTTATATCCTTTTACTTAGTTAAGACCTGAGTTCCATATACGTGCACTTAAATACAGCCCCTGGGCAGTATACTATATATTTTGCCAATCTTGTTATGACTTATGACAATAAAATAAATATTTGAAACTGTGAAACATTTTTTTGCTATATTCCTTTATACTTCAGTAGTGAAGAGGTTAATGTCAAAAGTTAAATGCAAACCACTTATTCTATTTTTCAAAAAAATTTCATTGTTCTGGAAGACAGAACTTTTTCAGAATAAATCTCAAAACCATCTAAGTCAAAGACTTAAAATTTAAGGACTTGGACCGATATAGTTATAAGCCACAGAAGAGTATTTTGAGAGAAACACACATTGCTTACATTTCCTTGTTCTTGTTTTGTGTATTAAGCTGTTATCTAGTGGAAATTCTGTAAACTTTTAAAATATCTATCCAGAAACAACACTTAAGAACAGTTTGATGTATAAATGTCAATTAAAAAAAAAAAAAAAAAAAAAGGCTTCTTACTATATTACTACAATGCCTTCACTTTATCTAAGTATGTTTTGTTGAATTCTATTGTATCTCCGTAAAATTTTATAGTATCGTAGGCAGTTCCAAGACCAATTGAGGAATCCTTTTTGAGATTTTCAACAAGCATCTCCTTATTAATACTAAACCTACTTTCTACAACAGCTTTGTCATGTGATAACATAAGAATTATTTGCACAACTTCCCGCAAATCTGAAAATTCTTCGGACTTTAAAATATCAAAATAAAAGTCATCCAAACGAATATCATCATGAAATAAATTAAGCTGTTCTCTGCATTCGCTCTTCGGCTTTTCTAAGAATCTTTGAAACTGAAATTTTGCTTGCTCTGAACATGAAGGTGAAATTTTTCTTTTAGAAAAAAGCAATTCAAGCAAATTAATCATTTTCTGTTCACATAATACTGCTTTAAAAAAAAAAACAAAAAAAAACATGGATTCAAACAGGCTGCAGCTTTAAAAACTGCAGAGTTCTTTGACATGCATTCTAAAAAAAAAAAAATTTCATTGTACTCTTGACAAACAGAACACACTCTGTGAAAAAAGTTTCTCTTTTCAGCTTCAGTTTCTACACTAGCATTAAAAAAGCTTAATGTTACTATGCCAATATCTGTATTTTTTCTAAGTCTTAGATTATTAGGATAATCAAGGTTTATCAAAAATAAGCTATCTAATGATTTTGCCTCTTCAAGTATACTACTTTTATCATTATTTTTCACTAGCTGCTTAACAAGAATGAAGATATTTTCATATAAGAAAGGTATCATTGGCTCAAATTACTGAAATCTTTTAAGGAATGGTAGAAGAATATTAGCAATATAAGAGAAGGAATCATTTTAAGACAAAAGTTCTTCTTTTACAGGCTTAAGAAATTTTAAATTGACATCCCATACTAATTTGCAAAAGTAACTGCAAGTCTAACTCAAATACAACTTTCTTAAAGTTTTGATAAAGTTGTGCAGTAGTATGCCTTAAAAATACTTAGTTAAAATATCTTGTAGAGATTCTATTAGTTGAATCACACCAATACCTCACTACAAGAGCCATTTAACATTTCTGTGAAATATAATTTAAAACTTCATCAAAACATACTACACATTTTTTACGAATTAATGAAGAACGGAGCTAAATCCTAAAAAATAAGTCCCCAAGGTACAGTTTTTTGCAATATCACTATCTGTAAACATCTGTGAAAATATTTCTGCTATGTCATTAAAGGAAGCTGCTATGTCATTAAAGGATCATAAAAAATTAAGCTTTAAACGGCTGTTCTTGGACTAAAAAGTTCGAAATATGTTTACTTTTGGACATTAAATGAGATGTTGATTTATTATTTTTACCAGTATTATTTTTGGATACAAAATTCCACATAGATGTTGTTTTTTTTAACCCACAGACGGCTCTGCAGGTAAAAAGTCGTAATTTAACCTGCAGTCTTCTCCGCATAGCAAAACCGGTTTTCCCATGTCATTAGATAAGGAAATAGTGTATAGGGGAGAAACATTCTCCCAATTTCGCCCATTTGCTAAACCGCCAGTGGGTTAAGCAGCATGCCTTTGATTGTGTTAGTGTGTTCAATTTTCAAATTGACTTTCTCAATTAAAATACATTAATCTTACAATGTACCACATGAAAAGAACACAAGTAAATGAAAAACAAGCAGGCACACGGATCAATGCTGGAAAAGCATAAAAAAAACAACAACAATCAAGTGGAGCCGAGAAAACCGTAATACCCGCATTGTGTGAATTAAACAGATGTCACACCTTGGAGAAAAATCAATGATCCATTATTGACAGTCGAAACTGTTTACAAAACAACATTTATTAAAGCTAAAAATATCTCTCTAATGGAATTTTTTGTTCTCAAGGCAACAGCACATCTCGACAGCTACTACAGGGGGAAAAGTTTGCTTGACATCTATTGTTTGGGTGGTGTGGGTTTCGGATATTGGGAAAAAATTATGCTTTTAAAGTGTCACCAGAAATTTTAAAAATTGCAAGAAAAGTGTATTTCTGCTTATTCAACAAATTTTTTCATCACTGTCTACAATTTAATCACTGGTTTCAAACTAAAACAATATTGACAAAGAAAATAGATATGTAGCATTAACAAAAATGGTTAGATGCTTGTAAATTGAGCGATTAAAAAAAAAAAAAACTAAAGATTACCCCTATTTCTTCTTTCAGAGAGTTTTGATCAGCAGGTTTTATATTTCGAGGAGCAGTACCAACAGGTCGTACAAACACATGTTTGTCTAATCCAGTATTGGCTCCAATGGGTGAATTGATGGAACTCTTTAAAGATACAGTATCTTTGCAAGGAATAATTTCTTTCTTTACAATTATTGGCTCTGAATTTGTAGATATTGATGAAGATGGAGATTTGTGAAGCTGATCTTGAGCAAAATCTTTTACTTTTTCATTTATGAGTGGTAGTTTTACTTTAGATGACTTGGAGCTGCGGCCATGTTGTTTGTTTAGTATCTGTAATAAGATTGATATTTAAAAATTAAACTTATACAGATAAATTACAAAAAAAACCTTGATGAGAGCTGATGATTTTGTCAAAAATATGCTTAGTATAATTATACTAAACCATAAATTAGAGAGCTGGATTTTTTTATGGCTTTGATTTAAATTTTTTTGAAAGTCACATTCATTTTCTATGAATGTATTTATTTTTTAATGAATATTTTTTTTATCTGAATATAATTTGATTTTAAAGGAGAGTAAGATATTGAACAGTTCAAAATGTGAATAAAAGTTATGTCATCAGATAAGATTAGTATGGTATTAACTTGAGAAAGATGTTAAGACAAAGAAACAAATCATGCAAAAAAAAAAAAAGTTTTTTAAATTTTATTTTCAAAAGAATTTTAAAAACACAGATTATTTTAAGCCATTATTAATTCGTAACTTTTTATTATGTTCTTGCTCAGGAATATCTGGCATGTATCAACACTTTTTCAACATTTTTCTCCTTTTGGGAGAATATGTCAACTTATTGAAATTTCCCAAGTATAAGTGTGAAACATTTGTTATAGTTTACAAATATCAAAAATTGAATGAAGAAAATGTTATGCTTGCATTAACATATTCGTTCAACTATTAACGTTGAGAGATTTTAATAAAATATATTTTCAAAATAATGTATATTATAATAGATTTAAAGCTGATTGAATAGTTTTAAGAGAAAAAAATTCAGGTCAGGGATGCGTCTAGATTTTTTAACACAAAACATTGATTTTTCTCATAATACAATTTGATAGCATATAAATTTGATTAATAATCTATAACATAGATTACTAAGATATATTTCCACATTTTCCATTGATATTTATGCTACATTAAAAAACAATTTTTTATCTGAATTTAAAGTTAATTCCAGCATTAAAATTCTCTTTACTTCTATTCCAATCATAATACTTTTTTAAGCAAGTTGTTTTTCTTGTATTTAAATTTTGAAAGTCAATTGGGGTTTTGATTTAATTTCAGATGTGTGTAAAGTTTCTACATTTAATTATTTACAATAAGAAATGTTACCATAGCTAAAATTTGAAAGGAAAAAAAATACTTATGTTAAAACACAGTAACTTAAGCAGTAGTTAACAAATTAGACAGTTTGTCCCATTAATTAAGATTGATTGTCTAGGCAAGCAAAATGATAAAAAATCTTTTATGAAAAAAACAAAAAAAACTTGTAGAATATTAAAAGTTCAAATCTTAGAGTATCAATTAATACCTGCTTGCTTTTAGAATCGGTGAAGTACACTTGTGCCATTTCACACAATTTATTAAGCATGATGTTCATTTCTGAAGCAGTGCGTTGTGATGTATCCGTATCTTTTTCATATTGACTGAATATTGCTTCTGGAGGTTCAAACTCATATTCAAGGACAATTTTTGCTGGTTTTCCAAGCTAAAAATAAACGGAATAAATCAATGAGATTAAATAGATTTAATTTGAACAAAGACATAAAATTTATCTAAATTAATATTATTTCTTTAAAATAGTAAAGAACTAAACAGTAATAATATAAACAAAGCAACAAAGAAGTAGTACTTTTTATCTTATCAAATCTATGAAAATATTATAGCTCTATCTACGATGTCAGAATGAAGTCATATTTTAGTAACATAATAGCCAAATGAAATTATAACTTAGCTTTATGATGTTTTGTGAGAAAAGCATTATGGGAAAGCATGTTTAAGGTGAACAGTTTAGTTAAAATAAAGAAAAAACTAAATTGTAACCTTTTGTTTACAGGGATTAGCAAAAGCTGTACATTCTGTTCCATCAGTTGTATAGGCCTTAAACAAAAGATTAAATGGCAAAAAAAAAATCACTTAAAAATTACAAAAATACTTTTTAAAGACTGTAACTTTTATTAAACTTTCTAATTTTTACATAAATTGACATCATGATTGGTAAGCATCTCTGGACTGCTCTGCCTTCCAAGAGGTCTCCACTTCATCATATTTCAAGGCATTCTTCACTGCTGGAGATACCTTTTTTCTGAATTGGACTGCTAGACTTATTATGCTCAATAAAACAAATACAAGAACGTAATTAAAAAAAAATTATGATTGAACAAAGTCATAACTTTTTCTTATAAGTTTAAACTTATGTAATTGTCAAAGTGTTGTCATAATATTGATTTGCAGATGGTTGGAATAAACTTACTCAAACTTTTAAAATGGTATCTTGAGAAGCAATTATTATACATTTCTCATATAATTTCTTTACTTTTTATCACATTTAAAATTCTCCAACAGTTTAATTTGCATTGCACACAAGAAACCTTTTTATAGCATTTCAAAATGCATTCATCAGATCAAATGTAATGAACTGATCAAAATAAAACAAAAATGAATAAATAAGTCAACTTTTTAAAGAAATCAACTACTTACCAACAAATATATTTCCCCAAATGTCAAATAACCAGCATCTTCTGTGGTCCAACCATTTTTAATAGTTTTATAATAAATACTATCACTTTCACCCTGCTCATCTACTTTGATAGTTTGAGATGAATCAAGAGGCAAATCATTCTTTTGACAAGCTTCAAAAGATAATTGACTTGCCTTAGAACTAGAAGCATCACCAAAATTGGCATTTTCAGAAATATTCTGACAAAAGGTGTCTTTTTCACTTTCAGACTTCTTGGAAGATAGGGTATCTTCAGAAAATGTTGCCAACTTATCTTCATTTGGCCGTAAACAATCAGAAGAGAGATTATTCAGTTTCTCTTCATATTTTTCAATATGATCATACTCATTATTATTATTATTAGACAATTTTTTATTGGTTGACTCTAATATAGAAGAGAAAGACGGGAGAGGATTTGGAATTTCACCTTGCGTCTCATTTGATACTTCCTCGGGAACTGATTTTGGAGGAGTTAAAACATTAAAGTATCCACCATCATCAGAGTTATTTCGGTTTAAAGATTTTAAAAACATGTCTTGCATGTCTGAGGGGGTATTATCATTACAATCAACAGCAATATCTAAAACGGCTTCAGATTTGTCAGCTGCTGTTTCACAAATTTCATTCTGCTTATCGTTCAAAATTTTTTGATTCAGACATAAAGATTTTTTCGACTTAGTAGTGTCTTTACGAACAGTATTATGAGAAAGCTTAATAAATTTTTCAAGGCACACATCTGAGCTTGAAGCTACATCCATGACAGACAGTGAGAGAGGAAAAATCTTGGCATCTCTGGGGGGCTTGACTCGGAGCACTGGTGGAGAATCATTATCACATGTTTCTTGAGATGCAAGACAAGGAAGACTAGCTAAAATTTGCTCCTTCTAAAAAGTAAAAATTACAAGAATTCAAAATAAATAATAAGCTCTAATAAAATAAAACATTTCAGTTAAGCCATAAAAGTCATTATCCTAATCATTCTAATAATTTTGAAAATATGACAGACAATTTAAAGTTTAAGACAAAACAAACAAAAACAATTTTTAAAAATATTTATTCTAGTTTTTTAAAATCCAGACAATTCTTTTTAACTTGCGATAAGAAAAACATTATCTAAATTAGCTATATAAGAAGGTAGGATTAAGAAATTTGTATTCTGTAATAATATTGTATTAAAAAAGCTGGTTTTAAAAATCATGCAGAAATCCATAGCAATTACGGCTGAAAAAGAAGTAGAGAAAACCATATGGATTTAAGAGGAAACTGTTGTGAATCATGTACGCCAGAAAGTGATTACTCAAATGTGCTTGTCCTAATACAATCAGACATTTAAAGATATTGGGATTTTCAAAATGTTCAAAGCATCATATTAAAATTTTAATTACTCAATTGCGCACTTTAAAAATCACATGCTGTATTAAAAATATCAGAATTTTAAAAACTGTGCAAGACTGGTAGAAAAACAATTGGAAAACAACACAAATTTATGATGAAATTAAGCTTGGTAAAAATTAATTAGTGCTTGAATGTACAATTTGAAATTTGTGCGTTGCAATTATATATATTCATTCAAAGTTATATGGATTTAAAAAACCATGTAAAATGTGTTGTATAACAGTCAACATGTGAAATGACCTTTTAATTGTCATAAAAAAGTGCATGATAAAAAAAGATTACACATTAGCATGGCTTGAAATCCAAGTGTTATAATATAATATTAAAATATCAGGATTTGAAAAACTATTTCAAAATTCATTAAGTAACTGCCAAAAGAATGAGTAAAACCTCACAGGATTATGATTAAATCAAATGTTTTTTTATTTTTTAAAATATGATTTTGAGTTCATAACTGCCATAACTCTACAAGCTTGAGTAGAATATCTAAAATCGAAATTTTCCGAACTCCTGAGCAGGCAAAATTTTTGAGGTTATACTTCAGCAAAAATAAATAATTTTAAAAATATCTTGAATTCAATGAAAATGTTCAGAAATTCATATTGTTAAAAATTAAATTATCTCTCAATTACAAACTAATAATAATTTTACAGAAAAAGTTAATATATAAACAAAAGTGTAAAAAAATTTGGAAGCAAATTCCATGAAATCTTTTTTGTTTCAATATATAAAAAATCTAAAAATTCTTATTGTGTACATTAAAATTCTTATCGTTAATGCAAATTAAATATTTTAATTGTTCTAGCAAAGTATATTTACAGATAATATAGCGTTAATATATTTCGAGAAGATGAGAGAGGGATAAGACATTTATCATAAAATATAATTTTTAATTTCTATCTCTTTTACCAGATGGAACACGGCCACGTCGTCATGCTTACTGCTGTAGATCATTTCAATTATATGCAATGATTTTATGAGACAAAGAAGGTATTTTATAAAACCAAAAGTCATCAACTTTTTGCATTCACAATGAAAGTTTTTAAACCCATTCAATTGTTGTTAAAGTACTTACTTTTCATGTTTAGAAAGTCAAAAATAGTAATTGTTATTAATCGGCAGTTAAGAAAAATCAAAATTCCACACATGTTTCATAATATTTTATTTTATGTTTAGTAAAGAGAGGGTGGGAACAAACTTTTAAATTTTCATCATATAAATAAATTTTTGATTGTAAGGATTAACTTATAAGTAACCAAGAAAAAAAAAAAATATATAAATCATGCTTAAAAAGGGACTGTAAAAATATTCCAGTATTATATGTCATTACTATTTATAAATCTTAACTGCCTTTATTTTTCCAGGATATTTTCCTTGTCATTTCAATTAATTTATAAAACTACTAAGACATTTGTCATTAAACTTATATTCAAGTATATTAAAATGTTTTAAGACATTATTCTATACTTACAATAGAAATAAAATTGAAATGAACATTTTTGTAAAAAGTGTGTGAAGTTAGTGTGTATTAACTATGTATTAACTATTGCAAATCACAAAATAAATTCACTTAGTTCGTAAAAGATTACATCAAGCACCATTTTTTTTAAACAAATAAATGGCTTTCACAAAACAAGTAAGCATTAAATGTTCTATGTTTAATAATGCAAAATAAATCAATCGTAGAAGTTTTAAATAATAATAAAATAGTGTAGAAATCCTGAAAAAAATAGAAAACTCATAAATCGATTTCTTCATAAGATTTTCGGACTAGAATTTGAATATTTGAAAACTTAAATGAATAAAAAATTAAAATTATTAATAAAAAAAAGAACTTCTTTAATTTCATGTCAACATAAGACACATACATTAAGAATGCTTTTTTGTTAATCTTACCAAACTATTAAAAAAGTTAAAATAGCAACATTATTATTGAACATTTTTCTGAGATAGAAATGTTTTTTAACAAATCAGATTAAGTGAAGAATAAAAAAGAATCTTAAAATATGAGAAAATTTTATACAAAATGTTTGAATTATTTACATAATTAAATTTAAAATTCTCTTTTTAAATAAAAGAAATAGATTAATCATTCAAGACATAAAATATTTAAGATATAGCAAACATACCCTTTTCAGCCTATAAGGTTTCCATCTCTGCTGCAAAAATTCTATCACAGGTTTTAAACGTTTCTGAAGAGATAATTTTGTTCTTACTCTAGGATTTTGTGCTAAGCTTTGTACTTGTAAAAAAGCTGAATTTGTGTGCGGCTGAAATTCAACTATTATTTCTTTTGGCAATTTTTCAGTTTCAGGCTCTTTAGTGTCTGTAAAAAAAAAAAAAAAAAAAGTTTTACATATATATGAACAGTGCGAATTAAAAAAAAGATATCACTCTGAATAACTTCCGCTTCAATGATCGGATTTTCACGTACTACATGTCAATTTTAATGGTTTCTGAGGGTGACTTCAAATATGCTAATGAATCAGTGCTAACTGCTAACTTTTAAGTTACAAAATCAGACACAAAAATGCACTTTCTCTGAAAAGTGTCCTAAAAAAAAAAGAGGCCAAGAAATATTGCCAAAGAAGGAGGACTTTAATGTAACCAAACTCTAATTGCGTAATCGATAAGAGAGAAATACTCTGTTGCTATAGAATAAAAGGGAATGGAAAAAAAAAAAAAAAAAAAGAAACAGAAGCCCTTCATCGTTTTTTTGTTAACTTGGTTCAAAAATGCTTCCCCCCCACTTTTTAAATAGTTAATAAAAATATCTTGAAGTTTCTAAGCAACAGATTTGTTTATGGTTGATTTCTGCCCAAAATTTCCTCTCCTTAAAAAATAAAATTCGATTTGATTTATAAATTATTTACAATTTTCCAAGATTTTAGTATTTGAACACATGAACTTTTTATAAGGCATTATTTGTATTTCATAAGATGTTTTTAATTTCTGTAAGAATTTGGAAGACTTTTTTTTATCCCAAAAAAGATTCCTCAAAAAATGTAAAGTATCTGGAGGAGATTATAATGCACATTCACAAGGTTTTATATAATTCTTGATATTTCTTTTTTTTTTTTTTTTTTTATTTAAAAAAATTGGAATATGCATGTTTAAAAATATTGTATGATTAGTTTTCTAAAAAATAAAATTAAAAATTTTTTAAAATAATAATTTACAGATGTTTGCTTCTTTCAGCGTAGGATTCTGATCAAAACAATGATCAAGAAAGAACATATTATACTTGATAGCAAAAACTTCACAGTGCCTTAAAAAAATATAAAGAAAATAAACGCCCATTCTTAGGACTGGCATGACAGGAATGAAAAAATAATATGAAAGAGAAATGTGACGTTGTCAATGAGATAAATAAAAGTGGAAAATAAAACTGCAAAAACCACAGCACCCCAAGAGTGAAACAGAAAATAAAAAATTCATTAAAAACAAAACTAGAAAAACCACAATATTTGGGGAAGACAAACCAGGGCCAAATGCATTTCCTTATGCCATGGAGATATGGTGGGAAACTAATCTCCTTAATAAGGGAATCAGCATTCATAGGAATAAAACAAGATTCCCAAGTATCAAGATAATCTGAGAATTATGGCATTATCAAGATTAAATGTATACCCAAGATGCAAAGAATGTGCAGCATAAGATTTATAGTATTCTTGTATAAGGACTTATCTACAGTGTTCCTTTAGTTTAAATTTTAAAACCTGTCTGGTTCATACAATATAGCCAAGGTAGCACTGGTAAAGTATTCATTCTATGTTTCACTCACTGCTACCACAGTTTTTTTTTTCACTTTATTCTTCCATTTTTTGAAGGCAACCATACATTTTTTTTAATTTCAAATCATTTTAGTTTTCTTCATTCACGTCTGCCAAGTTTTAAATATTGGTGCCTATTTTTGAGTGTGCTAAATATTTACTTCAAACGTTGCCATTTTCAGGGCTTGCTAGACGTTAATGACATGTAACGTGAATTTTTGAGCATCAAAAGACATCGACTTTTATTAACATTTATATATTTTTTAAGATAATGAAATTTTTATCACTTCAGTTTCTGGGGATTATTCATTTAGTGACACGGTATATTAAATTAAAATACTTAATATGATATTAAAATTAGTTTTACAAAACATAATGGTTATTATGGCTCTTAGATTGAAATAAGCATAATAATATATAATTAGTCCAAACTTTCTAAGAAATTCAAAGCAGTACATTTTAAATTATTCATTTATTTTATTTATTTATCTTTTGTATTAAAGTGATTTAAATTTTCTTGAACATAAACATTAAAAGGAACATAAACATAAAATTATATTAGAAATATATCTTAATATTTTTCATGCATTTTATAATTTTAATGTATATTTATACATTGTTATCTGTTTTTCAAGTAGAAAATATATTAGTTCATATATATATTTTTAAATGAGAGGTTATTATGAACATTTTACGCTTCATTAAAAAAAGAAATTTCAAAAAATACTTGGAGAACAATAGTAATGTTTCAAACATTATAGTTAGAAATTAATAAGTAGCAGGATCGGACAGATGAACAGTAGCGTACATAGCGTGACGTCTAAAAGCAAACACTTTGCAACAATTGCGGGAAAAGTCCAAGCTGGAGGAGGGAGCAGTATGGTCAGGGGAATACTTTTGTGGCATTCTTTGGGTGCATTCATCATTGTGGAAGGCACGATGGATCCACATAAGTACCCACCTGTCTTAACGGACCATTTCCATCAATACATGCTAATTGTTTTCTTCAAGATTGCACCTACTAGTAGGACAATGTGAGGCTTCATACTGCTCGAAGAGTAAATGCTTAGTTTGAAAAGAAAGAGGATGAGTTTACAGTACTTCCCTCGCAGCCAAACTCCTCAGACTTAAACTAAGTTTGAAAGGACTTAAAAAACTTAACTGGACTTGTAGTGATTAATGTGACTGGACTTAGTATAAGTATATTTTTAAGGAGCCGGTAAGTATTTTATTATGCTACTATAATTTTAATATGCAAAACTTTGCCAACTACATAGTCTCAGGAAAAAAAGTTTGAATGCTTTTTTGTACAATTTTGTCCTCTGCATTGGACTGATACTGAACTGCAATGGGAACCAGTTTTGAAGAATTCACTCAATCAACACCAATCCCTTTGAACTCGAAAATGTGGAAGAAATCCCTCCTTTCTCCTCAGACTAAAGAACGAAAATTGGAAAATAGAAATTATAAATTACCAGCATATGCTCATTTCCTAATTTAGTTTTTTTTTTTTTTTTAAAGGAACTTTAATCTTAAAAAAATAAGAGAAAATGGATTAAAATAATGAAAAAGTACTTTAAGGGACCAACTCTAAAAATAATGGAGGCATAATGAAGAAGATAAGACACCCTGATGGTGTGTGCACAAATTCAGAAAGCCAATTAGTCTAATTTAAGTGATAACAGCTCTTTCATAACTTAATTTTAAAATCATTTTTCACAAAAACTAGAAATGATAAATTCTATTTTTCATACAAAAAGGAAGACAAAAGAATAAAAAATTAATAAAATCTCTGCATACATTATACACATTTACAATGAAGACACAGAAACATCACATTAAATATAATGAAAAATATGACAAAAACAGATTTTTAATATTTACTGTAGATGGATTTTTCACCAGTAATAATTATTCATAAAAAATGATCAATGCTGCAAGATCATGAAGTATTTTTAGAACATAGATGATACATGGTATAATTTATCAAAAACTGATCATATTACGTATCAAAATTGATATTATAAATTACCTGAAACATCATTCAGTTTCTTCAAAGCCCGACACACTGGCGTCTTAATTCTCAGTTTCTTACCTTTGTGTTTGACAATCGTAACCCTAAAGAAAATGAAAATAATAAACTAAACCATTCAACATTTGTAAATATTTCTTACAATATCAAAAAATATTTTAATCATTTTATAGAACTTACCCACTAAAAACAAGTTCGTTCAGTTTTTGTCGATTTTTTTCATTTAAGCCTATACAAAAGGGAAAAATAAAAAATAAGAATTATATGTTTTCAAACTAATATAATTATACTTTCAACTATTTCTTACAAATTGATGCTTTGTTTTCTCAAGTAAAAGCATAAGATCTAATCAGAGATAAATTTAAGCTTTTCCCCCCTCCCACTTAAACAAGAATGTTACTACCCTGATAAAATTGCGCTAGAAGTTACATTTAAATCTAACATAAAATTGAAAGCTACATTTAAATCCAAAACACAATAATTCCGAAAATACATTTTAGTCTGAATATATTGTATCCTAACTAATATAACTTTATACTGCTTTAAACCTTTTTAAAATAATCCTTCATGAGAATATTTGATGCATAACTTTAAGCTTAAGGTTAAATTATAAATAACTTTATTATGAAGCAAAAACAAAAAGATAGAAACAAAACAAAAGATAACATGCAAATTTTTGTCCATGAAAAGAGTTCCCCTCCCCCTATATTGAGTGGGCACTTTTTACTAATAATTATGCTATTTGTGAAGCCAATAGTGCCAATTTTTACAGGTATTAACTACAAATACTGAATGCAAAATTCTTCCACTGGGTTGCACAAATATTTACACTAACCAAGGAACAACACTCTCGTATTTCACACTCATTAAACCCTCCTTTATAGCACTATTTTGTAAAATCATTATAAGCTCACCGGACAAAAAATTAGTCACCCTAGTTTGCAAGCACCGATGTATCGTTGGATTTCGTTAGATGATGCAGTGGTCAAGTGACGTGCTCAATTGCGTGCACACTGCTTCAACGTGATCGAAGGCAAGTAGCTATTGGTGAGATATTTTTGTTTTAAGTGGAAATTGTGTGTAAATATGGATAAGTGTAAGGATGTGATGGAATGGCAAAAACGGGTAATTGTGTTTGGCCCTGCCAATGGTCATACGGTGAATGAAGTTGCTGGATTTGTTGGGGTTTTGGTGCTGACTGCTCAACGTGTCTACAAGCAGTGGTGTAATACACGTGGTCACGAAGGACGATGTCAGATTTGTGGCCGGAAAAAGATCCTGCATGAAAGGGGCCGGAGACGTGCTTCCCGATTTGTCAATCAAAATAGCTGCCAAACCTGACAGGAATTGCTTCAGTTAGTAAATGAAGGTCCATCCCAACCTGTTAGGGAGAGAACATTGCAACTAGAACTGCATGCAATGAACATTTGGAGTCGAATATCTCGTAAGAGGCCATTGCTCACACAGGCACATAAAGCTGCGCGACTTCAGTGGGCTAGAAGTCACCGAACGTGGACAGTTGCTGACTGGTGAAATGTAATATGGCCTGATGAATCATGTTTTTGCCTTTATTCAAAAAACGCACGTCGTAGAGTGCAACGAAGAGCAGGTGAAACATTTCATTCTGACTGTGTGCTAGATCAGGTTCAAGCCGAAGATGGGCCTGTCATGCTTTGGGGGCGTTTTTCTTATTATGGATCGAGCCCTCTCACTGAGATGGCCACTAACATGAACCAACATGTTTATTTTAACATTCTGGATGATTAGATATTGCTTTTCAGTCAACATCTTCATGAAGAGTATGTTATCAATACACCTATTTTTCAAGATGACAACAGCAAAGTTCATCAGGCTGGAAGAGTATATGACTGGTTTTATGAACACTCAGACACTCAATTACATCTCGACTGGCCTGCAAAATCACCTGACTTCAACTCCATTGAAAATTTGTGGGACATGTTGGAATAACGTGTAAAATGCCGAAATCAGCATCCTCGTAATTTGGTGGATTTGCGTGATCAAATCCTCAGCAAGTGGTTTAAACTGGATTCGACGTACCTCCAAAACCTTGTGGGCTCCCTTCCTAACCAATTCCAGGCTGTTATCGAATCCAAAAGCGGTGTTACTTTCTATTAAATGATGTTTTTCATGATTTCTCCAAGGGTGACTAATTTTTTGTCCGGTGTGCTTAATATGAAGGGAACTTAATCATCATGTCTATGGGTAAAAACTAAACTTCAAGAAATTTGTGTTCTTATAAGTTGGCTATTTAATCATTGAAAGAAACTACTCAAAGAATGTTTGACTTAATATAAATGCTGACCACAAGAGTTTTGTTACAATTTGAGAATGTGAAAAGTTGACATACACACCAGAAAATATAAATTACTATAAAACAAAAAATATTAGTAAAACTATTGCAATAAAGAAATACTAATACAACAGCACTTTGTTACGTTTTTACATTTATGATTTCAATACACAATACTTTATCGTTAAGTCAAAATTTATTTTTAAAATATATATATATCTAAAGCCTTATCTTTAAAACAAGAAATCACAAATTTATCATTTACTAATCACTAATAATTTTTTTGCTTGCAATATAATTTTGTTTTACTTTATGGCAGCAGAAATATACCACACATTATCGTGTGCATGCTAACTTACAACCTCCTATCTTTTTCCTTAGTTCTCCATAGTTTATTAAACCATACAGCTCTTGAGTTTGCTTAGTAACACCTGAAATATTTAAAAATAAACATAATGTAATACATTTATGCACTTAATATGTAATACATAAATGCACAAAGGACAAATGAAACATAGTTTAATCTATGATTTAAACTATGATTAAATTAAATGATTAAAAAAAAAATTTGTAAGTTGATAATTTTTAGTTAAAATTTTTTTACTTAAGTGAATATATTTTTTGTCCTTAAAATTTACATACTGGCATTCAAGTGTAATTAAGCTTTATATTGATACGGGGTGGCCACTCAAATCAGGTTTCAAATTTCCCTGATTTTTTCAGGTTTTCCATGTAAAAATCTTGAAATTTTCAGGTCAGTTTTTTTCTCTCTCATAAAGTGTAGGTATTATAAAGTATTTTATTTAAAATGTTACTTTTTTAACATATCATCTTAAAAAATAAGTAGACTAAATTTATTTTAACAATTTAGCAGGATTTTGTTTTTTCTTTTTTAATGTTCTGGCACAGCATTAATTTTTAAAAAAATTTAAACATGTGGAGAAAATATGTTTAGTTTGTAAAATATATTGCTTTTATTGAATGAATTTTTTTAATGTGTTACTTTAAAAAGTTTTTGCACAAAGTGTACCTACAAAATGGCAAATACAGAATGACAAAAAAAAACAAAAAAACCCAGGATAAGTATTGTTTAATATATTTTAATTAAGCAAAAGAAAACCTTTCCAGATGATTATATATCAATAAATTTTATCTTTACAGTGGCTCCAAAAAGTGTTCAGTTACTTATAACTTACTGAAATGGGGAAATATTCTGAAATATTTCTCTTAATTCATTAATTAAAAGGAATATTTCAGATTGGGTTTTTAATAATGAGATGTACAATCTATTCTTTGCAAAACTGCATGGAATATTTTTTAAAAAAAGCAAAGATTTATTTTAAAAAAATTAATAATCAAAAATGAAAAAAAATTTTACCCCTCAAAAGTCATCGTAGATTTAAATGTTTTCGGATTTCATAATTAAAATTAGAGTCTATTGCTTTAATTTTTTTATTTAATTATTTTTCATTAATTTTTTATTTACAATTTAGTCATTTGCAATTTAGTATCAAATTTATGATAGCAAATTTTCATTTGTACTTGCTATCTCCATAATATTTTCTTTTATCATTTAAAAACGGCTAGTAGTCATAACAAAACAATAGAAAGTAAATTATTTGTCATCATAAGAGGTGTAGTTAATTCACCAGGAGTTGACACTTGGCTCCACCGCCATCACGTGGTATCCGACAATACTATTTCGCTATTTTTGGGAGAAGGATGTGAACAATCCTGAACAAGGTTGCTATTTGGCGATCGTATGACAAAAATATTTATTTCGCAATCTTTACGTGCATTTTTTTAACATTAAATATTTCATAAATTTGATGATATTTCTCTCCTTTGAGTGATTATCCTATTTGAGACATTTTTCAGGGAAACAGCAATTTTTAAATTTAAAATATATTTAATTAGCTGGAGTAACGAAAGGTATAATAGCAAATGATAAAGCGAAGCAAGTAACTGAAAAAGAATTCACTGTTTGCGCCTGGCGCACATTAAGGGTTGTCTCCTTTTCCAGTGCGGAGATGTTTCTTCTCTTACTCATGCACTGAAATCTCTTCATTTGAGAAGGTGGAGCCAACTCCTGGTGAACGAACTACATATCAGTAATGAATAAATACTTAAAAGAAGGACTTCATATCAGAGATTAAAATAAAATTTGTTGAAAAATTCATAAATTCACAATCGTAATTTAATAAAAGCGTAAAATGGAAGAAAAAAAATTGCTGTTTAAATTTCACCCGACAAAAAAAAAAAAAAAAGAAAAAAAAAAAGTTACATTTATGTACAGACTTTTAAGAGCTATTGTAGATGCGAAACGAAGCTCTACTAAATGTTAACTAAACGAAAAATTAGAATATTTATTAGTAGTTGAAGATTTTTTTGAAAGTGTACTATAACTTTTGCGAGAAAAAGTTTTTGTTTTTAAAATATCCCATACTGTTTTGCTAAGAATATAATATATTTCTTATTATTCAATATCCATTCTAAAATATTCATTTTAATTAAAGGATAGACTTATTTTATTGAAAGTCAGTGTTCGAACACTTTTGTGAGTCACTGTATTTACATTTCAATATGAAGCTATTTTATACTGTATTTTATCTAAAATATATTGATCATATTTTCTTAAAACTAATATCTCAAGTCAAATTTTTAAATGTTGTTTTGATTTAGCATTATTAAAGAGATTCATAATACAAAAATGAATGTCACAAAAATTATCTACTTTTCTTGTTGTATACTCTATAGAAAAAAGATGAAGTTCTTTAAATTTTCTACTTTTTTGTTTTGTTTCTTCTTATCAGAAATTAAAATATTTAACAACAGAATTCTAATCTAAACATAAGGTCTTTTAGTTTAGCTAATGTATTTGTTTTTACAACTAGAAATATGTACCTGTACAATACAGAACAAAATTTCGTTTTCCTTCTTTCTAATAAACACATATGAATACTTTTTTTAAATATTTTATGTTTATACATCATTTAATGTTTCCTATACATTCCTTAGTCTAAAGGGAGAAATAGTTTTTGAAATATCATCTCTGGAAAGTAAGTAACATTTACGAACTTTGGATATAGTGACTACTATACAATTCGAATTTTGAATAAAAATCAAATATTTACCAACAAAACAGAAAAATTAAATATTAGCATATTGTTGGTTTTTAAAGAAGCCTTTTTTTAATAAAATGATGTCATGAAAGGTTAAAATGAAATTGAGAAAATTATCATTAATGCAACAGTTGTAACAATTTGTCGATAAACATTGCTGTTAGCGATTGTATGAAAATATGCTTCAGGTTGGCTTAGATGAGAAAAAATATAGGAGTACTTTGGATGGGAGTACAAAAGGATTCAGAACAAATGTGCAATATAAAATCTATTGTTCTTAAATTAAAACCCACTAAATTTTGAAGAATTTTATAAAGTTAAAAATAGTAAAACATTTTGTCAAAATAGGAAAAAGATTACCACTAAAACATCGGAACAAACTTGAACCATAAATGGATTCAGCTAATGGGCAGAAATTAAAAACAGAAGCAAATATCCTAACCCCTTCTACAACCACCCCCACAATCTTCACCTTTCCTAAACAGCACAATCCTATAGTTTTCATAGAAGTCAAAGATTTCTCCATTCGTTTAGCAAACATGGGAGAGTTTTACGTGGCATTCTAGTTTAGCAAGGTTATAATGGAGCAAAATTTGATGCAAGCAAAGTATCGCAAAGTTGATATTTCAACTGTTTGGCAATATTTTTCTGTCAAAAAAAGTGGGATAGTAAAATAATTTAAATTAAGAAAATTAATAAATAATTTAAATTAGGAAAGTTAAAAAAAAAAACTGAAGAAAAAATTTCCAGCTTTTCTTTAAAATTCCCTAATTTTTCCAGGTTTTTTCCAGTATAAAAAGATTCCATGATAATTCTAGGTTTTTCAGGAGGGTGGCCACCCTGTGATAACATGATTTTTCTGCAGGTACAAATTGTGGGAGAAAATTCAGAATTAATTTATAGTGAACATTTTATTTTAAATATATGAAAACCTCTTAAAAACATAAAGCACAGGTTTCTAAATTTTCTGATTCAAACATATTTATGTTTGTTAAAATTTCATTAATCGATAGATAATTCGATATAATATTGGTAAGTATAGAAAAACAAAGCCCTGATAAATTTATCAAATCACTGGTAATTTATTTCGGTTCGTAATGAAGGAAAAATAACAACAATAAATAATTGAAAAATATCTTGCTACTTGTTAGTGTGAAATTGATAACAAATTTCAGTAATTTTTTAGAAAATGTTAGAAGTTATCTAAAATACTTACTTTCATTTATTTGTAAAAATTTTGATATCTTGTGCCATGTCCTATAATAAAAGTGTCTAACTTGGTCTTTATTTTTAATCATATTTGATGCAAAACCTTTCTTCTTGCCTTTCTGTGCAATATAACTTTGTATATTTTCAAAGTCTTTTCCAAACTATAAAACATAATAAAGAATCAAAATAAATGAGGGGTAAAATATTTGAATGTAAAAATAAATTCAAAGACAACTTATATAAAAAAAAGTTTCATTCTTATGCATAGTTTAAAAAATTACATGTTCCAAAATAAAAGATATAGTTCTTTCAGCAACTGGGGGAAAAGTTTTAGAACAAATCATAAATAACTTCTGCTGTGAAAAAAATATTCAGATTTTGTTTGTGAGTCATGCATCAATTCTGCTTAGTTACTATATTAATATTTCTAAATACTATCCTTGATTCTGCTAACCCGCTACGGCGAATACGCCAAAAATCATAAATAGGAAGAACAATTGTAGTTAAAGCCCTCCAGTACTTATATTTTATTCTTTTCCTGTTTTGAATGTTTTTGTCTAGCCTATCAATAGATGGAAAAGTTATGAATGCACATAATAATAAATTAATAAAGAAGTAAAAGAATTTACCCGCCGCTCATTTGTGCAGAACTTCTTTTCATTTTTTCATTTGGGAGATCAATTTTTCCTTTTCTTTATATTTTAATTTTTAAAACATCGTTTAAAGAGCAATTTAATTTTATTCAAGGCAGAATTTTGTATTCCGAAAATTTAGAATGTCATAATTCTTTAATCAACACTTTTAATTTTGTAAATAATATTTGTTTTTGTTAATAAATTATGCTGACTTTTTAAGTCCATAAATGCAATTTTTCAATGAAATAAATATAAAATAAAATTAGTAAAGAGACTCCACTTAAAATATGATGGATGAAAAAGTTGCTATCATCAAGATTATAAATTTCATTACAAAATTCATCACAATCTACAAGAAGTATTTTTCATAAGAAATAAATCATAACTAAAACTTTTATTGTGTAAAAGTTTTCATATTTTAGTGATTTGTGCATGTTAGCAATTTATTAAATTTTCATTATTCTTTTGCATTTCTTTGAGGAATACAATTGTTGCATAATATTAGATGTTTATTGTAAATTATTCTAAAGCTGCAAATGTTATTAACTCTCTTTTGAATTGTTTTAAAAACAAGTAACATACAAACATATTATTCACTTTTCAGTGACAATCATTTCATCCTTCTTTTTAACAAAGTGCTATTTCAAATTATTAAATCAGCCTTCTATATGTGCGCACATGAAAGAGAATTGCATCGCCTATTAACTTTGGAAAAAATTCCTCGATTTAGAATTTTCAAAGACAACTGATAAGGAAATTAAGGGTTTAATTATTAATAGAATTACTATTAATTTGCACTTGATAATTTAAAACTACTATTGCACTTTGATAAATTGGAATCCACTTTACATTAAAAAAAATTAATTTATATATATAAAAAAAAAAAAAGATGCAGAAATTTAGAAGTCTAAGGTCCCAAAGTCTAGTGGAATCAATGCATACATAAATACTCAGTTTGTTTGAAAAATTACAAATTTGTTATTAGTAGAAAAAATAATAATACAATTTTGCTGTTGATAGCATAAAAAAAAGCAATATAATTTTTTAAATATTTGGAAAAAGAAAATTTTAAAATTTGAAATGTAAAGTACCTACCTATTATAAACTTTTCTCAATAAATGCTCAATTTCTTTAAATTTTTTCTGGCTAAGGGCTTAGAGTTTATTTACGATTTCCTATTTGTTTATAACTATTTCAAAATAAAACATTTGATTTTTAAAAGGTATTTATACAGTCTTTTCAACTTTAAAGTACAACTGTGTCACTTCAAATAACATTAAAATAATCAGTTATACAATATATGCTATTCTAATTTTAGAGTTAATCTAGAAAGAAAAAATAATTATTCAAAAACTCTTTGCTTAAATAAAAAGAAAATATCACAGTTGTAACCAAATCTTTAACAGTCAAGCTGTAAGGAACAATTTTCTATTCAGCTAAGTTTATCATTTGAAAAAAAAAAAAAAATAATAATTGTGGCATCAAGTCACAAGTTCTAATTTAATTTTTCCAATTTTGTTATTTTAATTCAAGTACAAATTACTATTTACTGATCCGATTCCTTTACCCCTTCATCGTTCCGCAATTGACACACGCTCCCCAAGAAATTCCTTTCTATTCATCCCAAGTGTGGGAAAATTCCACACCTGTTTTCGGAACCCTTTGATCTTGGAGAACACGCGGTCGAGATGGATCTCCTGTAACTTTAACGTTTACGAAATAAATGCTCAAAACATCTCAACACAGAAAGTTGAGGTATTTTATTTAATTTTCACAAAAAATTAACTGTTTCTGTAACTATAACTGTAGCAACTATAAATAGAGCGCGAGAATTAGCATAGCACGCATTTCGAAATTCATTTGTTCATCATCTACGTCCCGCTGTTTGCGTGCATTTTAATTTTTCTCTGTTCTCTCTCTCTCTCGCCTTTTTTCATGGCGTCGTTTTTTTTTTTTTTTAACTCACCATTACATTTCAAAATGATGCCTTCATTTAATTGGATTCCCCACATGGATGTGGATATAACATTACCGGATTGCTTTTCAACTCTCAGCCTAAAAATTTCCATGTTTAAAATTTACCTTCAAAAAAATTAGCAGCAGTTGAGAACAACATGTTGTGTTAACAAGGCTCCGCCAAATTTTCATTTTTAAGATGCTTCCACTTTCCCCACCACTGATGCTCCCATTTACTCGCCAAATCCTGTGCCAGCAGCGTCAATGATGAGATTGTTTCTAATGGTGCTCTTTTTGATGCTTTTTCAAAAATAAAGAAGTTATGGTGCTCCGTCAAATATGTCGTCATTTTTTCTGATGTCGTGAACTTTTAAACTCTTTCTTTAGGTACAGTTCAGCCAGTTTTCTTGATAAACTTTTTTTAGAGGCGGCCTTCATCCTGGTTCGTCAAGAAAGGGTATGTAATCAAACAAAAACAAATCAATGTAATTTATTGTTATTGTTGTTTTTAAGAAATTGTATCTCACCAATGTGTTTTTTTTAGGGTTATTGCGGCATGTAATTTTAAGTACTAACCGATATGGATTTATCAGCCACAATTAACATCATTCTCATTTTTAATACCCAGCAGTCATATCCAACAATAATAATACAAGAAAACTGGTTGCTTGTTTAAACTTAAATAAAATAATTTGCTTACCTCACAAAGAGCTTCAAAAAATGAATTTTTGTCTTCCACACTCCATAATTCCCATGGTCTTCGAGTTTTAGACACAGGAGCAGGTGTTGTTTGCTTTGGATTGACTAAAAAATAGTTATATTTTAAAATATGCTGACAAAACTAATGTGAAATGTTAGTTTGCATTTATAATTCCGAGCTATTTTACTTCTTTTTTTATGTAAATAAATAAATAAAATCCAATGCTCTTTAGCTATGTTTCACTTTCTTTCACAAGATCCAATACCAGTCTTTGTTTCACATCTTGACAGTGTTTATGGAAGTTTAAGAATTTATTTCATAACTATGTAATTTATGAAGTATTATGATATTGGAATTAAGAAAGTTGCTGAGACTGAATAGAGAACTTTTTATTACTCTTGAATAAAGGGGTTGAATTTATAAAGTAAAATACTTCACTGAGTACATTCAGATACATGCTACAAAGATAGGGGCAATACCCAATTTTAAAGCATCTGCCCTCTTTGAACTCTTGAAAATAGGAATTACTTGCAATGCAAAATAATAATATAATTAAGAACTAACAATAATGCAATCAATCAAGTTTAAAAGAAATGCTAGATTTGCAATTTTCATTTATCTCTATCATTCCTCCAATTATTTGTTCATAAAATACACACACAGGAATGTGTTTAAAAGTGTCAAAAAATTTAATAAATCAGTCAAAAGGATCTAAAGACCTGTCTTAGATGCAAATTTTTGTCTGTGTCCAATTAATCGTTTAGTCATAGAAGACTGCCATGGATATAGAAAACTACCTGCAATCTGAAATGTCTGCACTGAAGAAATATCCATACTATAAATATTATCTGCTAAAATGATAAGTTTAAGTCAAGCCTACATCTTCCCTCCTATTATTTTGTTTGCTGATAAGCAACATAATTTTCATGCTTAAATTGATTGATCACCAGATCTTTAAATGGAGGAGTTAACAATGTATGAAAATAATAAAACAAAGTACAGTAAATGCTTGAGTATCCAGAATGCGCAGAAATCGTTGTATCCTAGATATACAAACATTACGGATAGTTGAGCGCTAAAAATCTTAATTTTAAATAATATCTAATATTTTTAATAAAAACAAACAACTATTGCAATCGACGCTAAATTTCTTTGTAAAAAGCGGAAAGATTCTAGATGCTTCATGTAACAGTATAGACTGGAGAAAAAATAAACTGAGAATAAAATTACTGTCAAGCAACAAAAAGTTTATTAAAAAATATGCTGATAAAACACCCCTACTCAATAAACTGCTTCTTTATAGCTTTTAAGCATTCTCCCCCCTACCACACAATTTAAAAGTACTTTTTTTCGCAATTTCTTTAAGATTTTCTTCCTTAAAAATAATTACACCATTGTTCAGAGTAGAAGACTAATGTTATACAGTAAAGGAGCAATGTGTGGGTGAAAAAATTAGAGGATCAATCAATCACAGAAACTGATTTGAAGATTGATAACAAAAGAGCAGGTGTCTGTCAAGGCCATGTGAGGAGAGAGAGGAATGCAATCCTCTGCACATGTGGTCAATGGCATTTCCTCCCAGCTGCAAGTAGGTCAAGGTTGCACTGAATGGTACTTATGCTTACCAGTGAGTAAGGGGAAAACTTTAAGGTGGGGTGGGAGAATTAAATAGGAAAGGTTGAGTAAAACGAAGAGGATGTCATTCTTAGGTGAATAGAAAGGGGGTGGAATTAAATGGAAGAGATATAGAGTAAAAGAAAGTGATTGTTTCTTAGAATTGTTCTAAAGGGGGAAGAGAAAACTGAACAGTAAGGGTGGAGGCTAAACATTTCAAATGCTTCCCACGATTAGAATCAGTCGTTATTGGATTGTTAGTCGACGATTAGAATCAGTACTATACAGCGAACTACAAAGCAGGGTTAGCTTTTTGCCGGCAGAAACTGGTTTTTGCCATGCCAGTGGCAGAAACTGGTTATAATAGGTAAAAACCGGCAAAAACTTCTATATTAGTTCTAGTAATTGCTTAATGACATTTTGTTTAAGTAAACTGAAAAATGTAACTATTACAAACTTTTTAATTCATTGTTTGTAAATATATATTTTGTTTATATTAAATATAAAGAGTGCAGTATATCAAATATTTCTATAAAATAAAGAATAAAGTAATGTAATAATAAATATAAATACTAGATTTTAGTTTATTATATTAAATTCTGAATTTCAGTTATTATTATCATTTAACTCTTAACATAACTGAATAGAGCTATTTTCAAATAGTTTTTTTTCTTCCTGAAACTTATTTTTCCATTCAAGTTTTTTCAACTACCCCAGCTGCGACATGGTTGTCCAGTTTTATAAAATATGCAATAGATGAAAGTTTCACAAATCTTGCTTGTTCCTTGATAGCAATGCCTGCTAGTTCTGCTGGACTTGAGAGAATCTTCTCAAAATTCTCGTTCGTGCATGGCAAATTGAGAAATTGTTTAGGTTTCGAAACTGCATCAAAACTTGTCTTTTGTTACAGATTACTGCAGAGTGCAAACAATGTAATATTTGATTTTAAATGGTGATAGTTTTGTAAATAAATTGTACTCTGTTTAACATTTAATTGTTTTTTCTATGAATTATCCATTGTATGTCATTCTCAGTACTAACTTTTATGTCATTTTCTAAATTTCTGCCACGAATGTGGCAGAAAAGGGCTTCTGCCAAATCAGTTTTAACCGGTTTCTACCAACCTTGGCAAAAACTTGCCAACCTTGCTTCAAAGGCATTTCAGCATTGACAGAAAGAGAATTCAAGAGTGGATTACTAAAGAAGTTTTATTGACTAATGCTTCAGGAGAACAACAAAAATTAAGGAAATTGAATTATGTGCACTGGCAAAAAACCTCTATTTGAGGAGTTAGATCATAGATTCTCAACCTTTTTAACGTTGCCGTCCCCTTAAGGAGCAAAAAAAAAAAAAAACATTTCAACGTCCCCTTTTGCGAAAATCCAGTTATTTAGAGCAGGGGGGCGGAGAGAGATGTGCTGAATTATAAGAGGCAATATTTTTATGCTTTAAATTTGTTTTAAGTGCAAATAAAGTTTGATTAATTGTTAATAATATAGTATCAAGAAAACATGCAAGTAATTATGTTAGTGGAATGATTGTACTTAATGGTTCAAAATCAATTCTCAACGGTCGGTTCAATACTTTAAGTGAGATGAAGACGCAAATCCCCTCGTTGTGCAATTTCGAGCAGATTTATCCTTTTTGTGACAAGATCCGTAACAGCACTGAATCCACGTTCGACAAGTTAGGAAGAAGGGGAGACAATTAAAAAAAATTTAACCATAGTCTACAGTCTAGGATAGAGACGAGTGATGTTACCTTTAAGCAAAAATTCTGCGAGACGATCACCATTTCAAAGTTTCATTAGTTAGAAGTTCAACCAATTCCTTGTAAATCTGAACCTCTGTTGTTTCAATATTCACAAAAGGGTTCATAACTCATAAACCCATTGAGGGGATTTCCAGGGAACAAAACATCTTTAAAACGGTCATAAAAGTCCATGTGCAAAGAGTCAATGTATTGACAATATTCTTGTGCATCATCAGAGCGAATTTCGCCTTCTTGGCTGAACATATTCCAACCAAAATTCTGCTTCTACAAAATGAGATTTTTTAAAAATGCCTTGAAGTTGTAAATTAACGCCATTAAATTTTACAGATAAATCAGCCTAAGTCTTTCTTAAATTCTAGCAATCTGTCTCTCAGAGCCACATCTCTGTTTTCGAGGAACTCAAGCACAGAGTCGAAAAGATTTTGATGCCTAGAAACAGAAGCTTTTGGAAAGCCAGGGACTCGGTGTATAGAAGCAAGCGATTGAATTCTTCATTGTTTTACTTACACAGCTGTCTGGATAATCAATCTTAGAGAGAATTACTGTGAATTTTGTTCACAGCAGATTTGGCATATACCAATGATTGATGCAAATGGTCGTTGAGATTTTTTCCACCTAAATGCTGCCTGTGAATCACAGCTAAAATATCTGGTATCTCCCTTTCCAAAAGGGAGATAAACACATGATGTCGACCCACTATTGCCGGAGCCTATCAGTGGTAATGGACATAATATTCGCAAGAGAAATGTTTTTCTCTTTAAAATAATCTTTGACAGTATTAAAAATAAATTTACCCTTGATATCTACAATCAAGCTTCTTGCAAAAAGCATCTCTTGAGTAATTTTTCCTACCTTTACAAACTGGACCTATGCCTACAGTAAAGCCTACATTACCTGGCAAGCTTGATTCATCAACTTGAAGGGAAAATTCGTTGGATATCAAAAGTTTGCATAAAGAAATTTCAACGTCATCAGCCATCTTGTCATTTCGTCGACGCACTGTATCCTTGGTTATGGGAGATTCTTTTATTACATTGGATGCGGCTGGATGGTGTGAAACTGTTTCTAAAACTTCCTTGACAACCGGCAGTATTAACTCTGCTCTGATGGTATGAGCTTTCCCAAATTTTGCAATAAATTTTGATATATTATAAGAAACTATCAATCCTTCGCTGCATTTTTGTAACGAGGTTGCTAGTAACACTGAGACCAAAGGTGCCTTCAGAAACGTGAAAAATCTTTTTTAACGTTTCGTAAAAAATGACAAATCTTTATTTTGTTTGTCAGGATGAGTTTTTTGCAAATGCTCCTTCTAACAGTAAGATTTCATTACCTCATTAAATGAAACTTTATTACAATGTAAACACATGGGTAGTTGAGAGTTCAACAGTGATTGAACAAATCCCAACTTTAAGTAGGTGGCAGGCCAACCGGCCTGTGTAGGGGTTAGGTAACTGCCCTTGCATCAGAAAGGCTCTGGGTTCGAATCCCGGACAAGGCATGGATGTTCTTTCCTTCTCTGTACTATCTGTCCTTACTGTGGGAGCAACATTGGCCCACCTAATATGGTGCCCCTGAAAGAGTGGCCAACAAATCTGCCCTTCAGATGCCTGTATGTCGTAGGTCATTCCCTAGACGAGCATTAGGGGAAAAAAGGATGTGGCACTGTATTGATGACACCTCCTTTTGTTAACTGGCATTGTTGGTAGGAGCATAATTCAAACAATGAAAGAAAATCAACTATTTTCTATTTCTCAAAATTAATAAATAATTTATGATAAAGAACTAATTCGGGCACGTACCTGCCCAAATAAACTATGAGATCTAATCGAAACTGGGGAAAAAGCGTAAGGAAGCTAATGAAAACCATTATAAGAAACACAGGTCAAATCAAACATTCATAATGGAATCGCATGCACTTCAATTTCCACCAAATGGCTTGAATAAGTCAGAGGCAAAAACTACTGACTCATGCGCTGAGCTGTGTTGGTTCGGATCGGAGAATAGGTCTCGTAAAAGTTCATTTTATTGCTGGAACAAATGGTGTATCGGATATTATCTATTTATCATAATAATTTAATCTTTTTTTCTTTAATATTAATTTTATTTATTAAAAAAATCAATTTAATAATTTTATTTGTAAGTTTTAAAATTAAATTTGAACGACAAAACATGCTCATCGCCCCCTATCGCCCAAAACATACTCAACGCCCAGAACAAGTTCAACCTCCCTCAGCATACTCCCAACGCCCCCATTGAGTTAGATGATACCATCTTCGAATCTTTAGTAAAAGAAAGGAAAAATGGCTTTGCCACATGAAACAGACTGCTTGAATAAGCTTTGAAAATAACAGCAACTCTTAGATTTTCAGATTTCAAGGCATTGTCAATGTATATAAAATGATGGAGAAAAAAGGTACAGATGGAGAGTAAAGGTACAGTACTCTTAAAAGGTACAGTATACAGTACAGTAAAAGGTACAGTATCCGAAGAGGAACCAATGAAAGCCAGAAGTTTCAAGCTGATTATGTTAAAGCCGCCAATGGCTTCATTCAAGCCATCTGAACTTTGAAGATAAAATATTATTATACATCATATTATATGAGAAACTAAACTTTCTGAAACTAAAAAATCTGGACACAGATTTTGTTTTAATTCGGAACAGTGCCCAAGCCTTCTGCAAAGAGCAGATGTTTGGTGGATGACAAGTGCATTAAGAAGAGAATGGGGACTCTTTAATAGGAAAAAACAAAAGACTCTTTTCGGGTATAAATTTGCCCAGAATACACTACTGATATTTCTTTCAAGGTTAAAGAATTGCCCAGATGTTTTCCTCAGTCTACATGGCCTAGATAAATTAAGAATGCTCAAGAAAATTTTGAATTATTACATACTCTTAGTACACCTAGTGTGATACTATCATTTTGTATCTGGTGGGAAAAAGTCATTTTTAAGGCGCTTCGTTTGAAATTGAGTCCAAGAATAGTTAATAATAATAGTTTTTAGTAAAAAATTATTTAATAATAATTGCTTTACTTTTTATGAAATTCGCAGCAGACTGGTAACAAAACTAGTGCTTAGAGGATAACATTTGATTAAGATCTGCCATTTTTTAAGAAATGCACGTTTTGTATTGTTAAAAAATGGCAGTAATACAAGTGAACTTTTAATAGGATTGCAATATTTGATTCAGTTTTCTTCATGTGAAGCCAATGAAATGCACCAAAAGTGGCTTGCAAGAAAAAATGGTTAAACATCAGATGCATAACAAATAAGTAGCATTTTTTATATTTTAATTTCTGAAAATTTAGGTTACTTGAACTTTCTGGATAGTTGAGCTTTTACTGTATACCATTTCGAACAGCTATTTCAAGCATACTCACAGAATTTTATGAAAAATGCTAATATAAATAATTTGTGTTGATCATTGGTTCTTTGAATAGAGAATCTTAAAAAATACATAAAAGTATTATATTCTAATAAATATGCTAGTTTTTTTTAATGATAATCACCTGTTTTCTTCACAACAGAATCTATTGGACTTGTGTCCCTTTTTGCACGTTTTGTAATTCTATAGCTGCTTCTTTGATTAAGAGGCTTTTCAGCATTTATAACTGTTTCCTGTTCTGTAGGTTCTGATGGATCTTTACTCGTTCGAGGCAGAAGAGGTCTTCGTCTTGTGTGCTGAACATCCGATTCAATATCATTTTCAACAACATCCTCTCCTTCACCAGACATCCTAAATATGAATTACAAACTTCAAATACAAAGTGCTGATTTAACAAATAAAAACCCATGTATTAATATGAAAATATATTATAGAACTAGATCAAATTAACGTAATTTTTAGAGATGAAAACATGATTTGTGTAATAAAATAGTTGAATATCTGTAAATTAATACAAACAGATTGATAGGGATATTTACAGCCTCAAATCTTTATTAAACATGTTTCAATATTATGGTTTTAATTAACAAATAAAATAAAATCAGTATACGAAATGAAAAAAAAAAAATTAAATGATTGAGTTCATTACAAAATACTTGTTACATCTTTGAAAACATCAATCTATAATACTTATCTTGTGGCTCAGGGAGTAAAAGGCCTCTTAGAAGGGTAAAGAGTGGCGTGAAAGACAACTATTAAATTAATTTACTAGACGTCTATTGCTGAATATTAATTAGTGGATATAGTGAACGAAATGCTTGGTCCCGTGCCTTGCTATACACGTATAATGTTATTTTTTGTGGAGATAGTGAACCAAAATATTGAGGAAGTTGGATATAGCTTTTTTCTGTCTTTGACTGAATTTTTTCTTCATTTTTTTTGTAATATTTTGAAATTTCTACTTCAATATAAATACATATACCGATTTTTAAAACAATCTATAGAAGGGAATGTAGCGATAAGTATTTTTTCTTGTTTGCCTCTTATATCTCACTTTCCCATCCCTATACAAACCAAGCAGATGTTTCCAACCAAGGCATATGATGCACTTGTAAGGTGTCAGTGGGATTAATATGCATTTCTGTCAGAGGGAATGAGTAATTATTCATTATTGGTCAAAGGGTTGGACACTAATCTGAGTTGATAAGGCCCTCATTTCAACTTCTTTTTGTTCTCAGTTCATATAAAAAAAAGTCTGCAAACAAGTGCCTCAAATTTAACTATGGTGAGCAGTAAACGTAAAACGTTCTCGCTTGATGATAAAATGGACGTAATCAGAAAAATTGAAAATGGATGTAATCAAGCTGATATTTGCAGTGAATATAAACTATCCAAATCAACAGTTTGTAACATTGGAAAAATAGGTAATTAACAATTTCTGTCCATGAAAAAAATTTAGATGGCAGAAAAAAGTTGAGAAAAACAGATCACAAGGATGTTGAAGAAGCATTACTGAAGTGGTTCAGCATTTGAAGTAGAAGCCGCAATCTTCCAGTATCTGTACAAATGTGGATGAATTTGCTAAGCGATTTGGTGAGACTACTTTTATGTGCTAGAATGGCAGGTTAGATAGGTGTAAAAAGCGGAATAACAGAAATTCAGGAAAATTTAACTGAGAGTCGGGAAGTGTTAGGATTGCTCATCAGCTAAAGATAACTAATTTTTTTTTGTACGCAAGACGAATAATAATAAAAAATAACACATTTTTTGCTACTACATAATATTTTTCAGTCATTTATTTGAATAATGTGTAATAAAAGGGAGGAGCTTGGGAACCATTAGTTAAATTGTCTGGGTAACGGATATAGTGAACTTAAATTTCGGTCTCTTGACTATAGCAGAGTTTGACTGTATATATATAGGATAAACCAACCAGTGAAGGAAAATTTCATAGATAATTTCTAAAAATAAGATTTTAAACGTTTTTACTTAGATTGATTGCTAACAGTAGCATACTAACTAACAATAGGAAGTTATCTAACAATGCATTGGGTTACCTGGCCATAGAGTCTTCTCTGGGAAAAATTTTCAAGTTGTTAGTATCTGTTCAATACCTTGTTTCTTTGACAAAATTATAAGGCCAGTGTTTGTAGTTATCCGTTTAAAGTACAATTAATTGTATATGATGCTTTTTTTCTCATTGTGAAAAAGAGAATTTAAAATATGGTTATTGAAGTTACGTTTTATTTATTTTAAGCATCATAACATAAGCAAGTACTGAGATGAAAAACCAATAAATGAACAAGTGTTCCTTTACTGGGATTTTTCCAAGTTAATGAAAATAAAAGAAAAATTTTAATTTTCTTGTACCTTTAGTCATATTATACATCAAAATTATGTTAAAAATACAAAAAAACAACTTCTAACCAGTGAAGGAATAGGCATGTTCCTTCACTGGGAATAGATTTCCCAGTGAATGAACAGTATGTGTAAAATAAGATTCTACATGGATAATTAGTAGTTCTGCGATAGAGGACAGCTAAACTTCAGTTAAATGTTGTATCAATAGTTCCTAAAATAACTTCATTTCAAATGCTAATTTAATTGCTAAATTTATTTAAAGAATTATAATTTATTTATTATTTATCTTTATAAATGTAGTGGTTAGTTACATCACACGTTAGACACCTTAATAAACTATATTTACTGATCGAAAACTAACTAAATATAATAATAAAAGCTTGAATAGAAAATTTCTTTGATGACTTTAGTGCCAATAATAAGCTAAATTATTTTCCTATTGCAGTTTTTAAAGTCATGATGGAAACTGGCAAGAAAAATCTATTTAAAGACAATCATCAAGGTGAAAAATGGGGGAAGTTTTTTAAAAGACGACATCTGCCGATAACTTAGTGCAATGCAAAGATAATTTCAAAAGGCAAAACTTCCCTTGGAGGGAATAATATTCTAAAGACTGATTTGAAGAACTATAGAAGATTCTTTAGGAGGGAAGTAGCCCTGGCATCCTTTTGGAAAGTGACTGCCTTAACAATGCGAACGAAACGGGAGTTGAATACTACCCTTAAGCGGGAAAAATCTTTGGCCCTAAAAATTATAAGGATTTATATTCTATAGTACCTAGAAAAGAAAAAGAAACAACAAGTGTTTTGGCGAACATTTTAGCTAATGGAAAAAAAAGTTCTTCCATTGGTAGTTTTTCCTTACTGAAGAATTCTTTGAGGTAATACAGAATCAGTTCCTGCTATATATTTCATTGGAAAAAGTGATTCGATGACCGCAGCAACATTTTACAAATATATTGCAAATGTTTCTACCCATGGCTAATTGAAAATGCCATCAAATTCCTTATTTTGCTTCTTCTGGATAGGTATAAATCTCATATCAATTTGAAACTGAGCAAGTTTTGTTCATCAAAACAAATTCTCTGGTTAAGCTTTCGACCAAATTCATGGAAATCTCGAGTTAGATCTTGAAAACGAAAAGAAATGTAAAACAATATGTCGAGAGAATTTTCCAGCCATTTTTAAATAAGATTTTGACGCATCAACTGATTAAGTTAAAATGCTTTTATGAAATGTGGTATTTTTCCATTCGATGTTGAAAAAGTTGACTTTAACAAATGCATGCAAGACAGACACAAAGGTTAATGAGCAAGACAGCTTATCAACAAAACACATACTTCGAGAGTAACGATGCACTATTTCTTCAGAAGCTTGAGAAGGAAATCTCACAAGTTATGTTGCAAATTTTTAAAGGAACATTGACAGAAGAGTTTAATCTCTCAAATATAGAATAGCTTGTGCTTTTCTCAATATGGAAGAATTTATTGCAAAAAGAACATTTGGTTAAGTCAAATTTTGGCACAGAAGCTGATACAACTAACATTGATAATGAAAGTATATTGGAAACTGATTTTGAGATAAGTCCTCTTGAGGCATTGTTAACTGAAAAAATAATTGGTTCGATATGTAAATGGTAAGTACTGTTGAAGACCCACTAGATATAAATCAATGAAAGATGGATTTTACTCAAACTTTGAAACTCCTTTTTCTCATTTATTATCCAGTGAGGAATTCTAGAAATGGTACTGGAAAATCAAAAAAAAAAAAAAAAAAAAAAATTTGAAGAAACATTTACATTGGCCAAAAGTTTGGAAAAAAGAGGAAGGTCAAATCAAAAGAAAAAATTACCTTTTGCATTAACTTCAGAATAAGAATGAAATTTTAAAGAGACTGAAAGAGTTAAAAAAAGTTAAAGCAGAAAGTATGACTAAAAGAAAAAAAATACTTAAAAAGATAAAAAAAAATAATAAAATAAAAAATATATAAAAAAAACTTTAAAAAATATGGGGGAAAAGAGTAAACAAAAAAGTGATATAATAATAATAATAAAAACATCATCGGATTACACAATAATAAACATTCATAATTTAGAACGGACAATTAAACTGTGAGAAAAAAAAATTAAAAACAATTTTTTTTTAAATTCCGTATTCAACCATATTTTACTTTCCATTCCAACACTGAAAAAAAAAGTAAAATTTTTCGAGTTAACTGTGGTTATATGTTGGAATTCCAAGAAAAATCTTGTTTTTAGACATTTGCGTGGACTATGGATTCCGAACGAGCATCAAACATTCTCTAAATTTAGTGTTCATTCACTGGAAAATGTAGTGTTTATTCACTGATAATAACTGTTCCTTCACTTGTTTATCTTACTACTTATTATTTGAACCACTGAAAGCTTAAAACAATATAATGTAAGTTATTTAATTTTTTTTAAACATAATTTGCATTTAATAACAAATATGTAGCGAAAATTACAAATTTTGAAATTTTTTTAAAAAGCAAGCAAAGCTTAAGTGTTCCTTCACTGGTTAGTTCACCCTATATATATAAAAACTACAATAATCTGATTGAGTGAGCCTCAATCATGAACTAGACATCTTAATTATTGGAAACTAACTTGCGAAATGTTATTCCAGTACATAAGTCTAATCGATTACATGAAGCCAATATTATTGGAAAATCTTTTAAATAGATAAAAATAATAATCAAGTATTGGGTGCACTAAACTAGCTACAGCTATTGAGAAATATGAATATTCAAATTAATGATTTATTTATTATAAAAAGCAGCAAATTACCTTTTTACACATTAATATCTTTCTTTTTTTTCTGCTACATAGCACTAAAATTCTTGTTCAGCAATGAAACCTCTTTCAAATCACTTAACAAGTTTTAAGAGAAAAAAATAAACCTAGAAATAAGAAAAATTAGTATTTGAAAATAAAATAAAAAACTTTTTCAATTTGCATAATTAAAAACTCACATTTTGAAACATCATAAAATAAAGCAAACTAAATTGTAAAAAAAAAAAAAAGTTTTTTTTTCACAGAGTTTTATATTTTAAAAAGACAATATAATTGAGAATTGATTATGAAGTACTTGGTAATTACTAAAAGTTAGAGCTGTATTTGAATGGAAAATCAACTTTTGCATAAAAAATAATTGATTCCTCAATAGTGTTCAATTTCCACAATTTTTCAGGGATGAGAGTAGTCAGAAAGTAAAAAAGAAGAAATCCAAGAAATATATATATATCCAAAAATTTGATTAAAAAAATGTGTGATTTTTAAACTTGTAAACCATGTGGTTATAAATCCTGATGATTAATTTTAAAATTGTATGAATATGAATCACATGCATGATTTTAAATTGAGAGAATATGAGTCCTGATATGAGGCTTTTAAATCACTTGAATATGAAACTGCATATCGAATTTAAAAAAAGGCGAAAATACAAATCATGATGCGTAATTTTTAGATCACGTAAATACGAATAACAATGCATAATTTATAAATCGTGCAAATACGAATCCTAATGTCTAATTTTTAAAGCACGTATAATGTTTGATATTACAGCCTTAAAAACGAATCACGACATTGGATTTTAAGCTAATGTGAATACGAATCCCTACATAGCGTTTTAAAAGAGCGAAAATAAAAATCGCGATATTGGATTTTTAAATCTTGTAAATAAGACTCGCACTGTGCGATATTTAAATCGCCTGAATAAGAATCGTAAGGTTCAACTTTTAAATCAGGTAAATACAAATATCGATGTTTGATAATAAAATCGCGATTTTAAAATTGCATAAATACAAAACGCGATATTGGATTTTTAAATCTCGTAAATACGAATCATAATGTACGATATTTAAATAGCGTAAATAAGAATAGCAATGCGCAACTTTAAAATCAGGTAAATACGAAAATCGATGATTGATATTGAAATCGCGTGAATAAGAATCGAGATATTTGCAGAGCCTGGACTTGGGATTTTTAAAAAGCTTGTTTGTATTGTCTTTGCTTAGACATAATAAATAAAAATTTACAAGATTAATTGAATGAGCAAATAAATATTTTCACCACAAATCCACCTCTATTTTTTTTCGTTTGCTTTCATGCCAGAAAACAGGAAGCAGCAACGTCTGAATTACGAAATAGGAGCTATCCGGCGAACGGATAAAAATACCAAAATTTTTTTTTTCTGTGCGTAAAAGAGGAGAAAATAGCTAAAATAATGAATTTTCTGTATATCTCTGAAAATCGCAATATAATTATTTTATTTCAACGATTGAATTTTCAAAAAAGGGCGGGATATTTATAAAATAAAAACCTGAAACTTTTAGAGAATCGGAGTTTTTGATAAAAAGGGCAGAAATTCAAGACAAAAGCGGTAAAATCTCATCCCTGTATAAATGTCAACCAGTTTTATGCCCAGGAAATGATTTTTAGAGAAACTTCGGAGGGAGGAATGAGGACTTCAATACTTTCACTCTGCGGAAAATTAAATCCCTTATAAATTATTTTAACTTGTGCGAAAAAAAAATTTCGCGAAAATTAGCAGGAAAAATATGAAAAAAAGCGGAAATTCGCGCACCCTGAGAAAGAATCACATTCCTGAATTTTTAACGTTGACATATTTTTTAATTCTTTCTTTCGATATGAATTTAAAATTGAATCAAAAATAGAATTTAATCAGAAGATATGTTTGAAAAAATGTAGCGATAGAAGAAATATATGGTTGTTGAATAACTACAAGCTTGCAATTTTAACTTAATAATCTTAGTAGAAAAGGCACGATGAAAAATTCCTCTTGCACAATTAGCTCCTCGGGATACCAAATTCATATTTCAGAAATATATAAATTAATGTAATTAAAAAATTAATTACAACTATGCATAACATATACGTATTTTCCAAGAATAATTATAATAGACAGCTGATTATACAGGGTGATTAAAAAAAGATGGGCAAAATTTTAGGAAGTGATAGTACACACCCAAGCAAAAATTTTTTATCAAAGATTGCATGGTCGAAAACAAAACGCAAAACCGCTAGAGGGCGTCAAAGTTTATGTTCGTATATGAAGCAAAAACATGCAAAGAATGATGAAGTTAAGTAATAAAAGCAAATTTAATGGCATGTAATTACAATAAGTGTTCAAATCAGTGGCCGGCAGCGGCTATGCATGCAGTACAACGGCGAAGAAAAGATAGACGAACATTCTGAAACACACCAGGCATATCACGAACTTTCCATGTAGCGACCGGAAGCTTGGCGACAAGTAACTCGCAACAGGAATGGAGCTTTCGCGTTTGCATCTAACAACTTTCCAAATGCGCCAACACCTTTGCGTTTTGTTTTCGACCACGCATTCTTTGATAGAAATTGTTTGCTTGGGTGTGTACTATCACTTCCTAAAATTTCGCCCATTTTTTTAGAATCACCCTGTATGACATTTGTAAGATTAATAGGTAAATAATTAAGAAATATTGTGAGATAAATGAGCTCTTAAAATGTATGGGTTCAGACCTGCAAACTTTAACTTAAAAATCATTTAAGATAGATAGCTATTTAATTAAAATTAAAAGTAGTTTTGGATGATTTAAAACAAGAAATGCAAAATTTTTGATATATTTGCTTATGCATTGCTACAGATATCATGAAGAGGATTCTTATTAATTTTTGATAAAACATTTGTTTTAGAACACTACGCATTGCTATTCATGTAACCATATTTAATATTATCAGCACAAATTTATGCAATAAAATATCAAATGCAAAAAAATAAAACACAAAGCGTTGTAAAAACACTTCAAAATTCTTAAAAATATATTATAACAGGGTTTGCTAACGTGGATTTACTTGCAAAAAACCCAGGTTTTTTAAAAATTTGCTGTACTAGAGCAATAGATTTTACTGAAAAAATAAAATAATTGCAAATTATAGTTTATCATTGCAAAAACATCCGAACAATCGAAGAAAAATTAACTGGATAATTTAGCCCTAATTATTATATAATTTAGCTAATTATTTTGATGTACAAATTGAAATGCATTCACCATGTTTTGAACGCTCTTTAATTAGGATGGAAAAGTAAACTATCCGTTCTTATGAAAAATAAATTGTTGATTGGGGTTCATAAAAACTTACGAATATTTTTTCATTTAAATTAAGTTATTATGTTTTTAATAATCAAAATTTCATTTTAATTTCTTAACTTTTGAAATAATATAAATTTTGCAGTTTATGAAAATCAATACAGTTTATAGAGATTTAAACTATGATTATTATCAATTTAATTCATTTACGAAAAACTATCAGTTTCTATTTACATATAATATAGTTATTGGATTTTCTTAAGCTAACTGTAAGATAAATTAAGTTTATACATTATTATGTAACATGAAAATTTTTAAATATTTTAATCATGTCTATGAAACTATATATATATATTTAATCTTTTTATGATTATTTTTAATGAATCATATCTATGCATGAATTTTTTTTTTTTTTTTGCAATAAAATTGAACTATGTTTTAGAAATTTATTCTAGGTTGTACAGCTAAAAGCAGAAACTGAGATTCATAATTTTTTTTTCACATTAAAAAAAGTATGAAGAAGATTGAGGGGAAAAAACAATGAAAAGTTTTTTTCGACCTATTAAACTATTTCTTTATTCATTTTTTAAAGGTATTTACTTGTAATAGTTATTTTTCATCTTTTATATTATTATTTACTATTAACATAACTTGATATTAAAGGCTTAAAACTAAAAGTGAATTCTTTTATTACATAAAGTAATCGTGTAATATTAAATAATTACGT
Organism: Parasteatoda lunata; assembly: GCA_949128135.1. Classification (NCBI taxonomy): domain Eukaryota; kingdom Metazoa; phylum Arthropoda; class Arachnida; order Araneae; family Theridiidae; genus Parasteatoda; species Parasteatoda lunata. The sequence goes on from OX421980.1 coordinate 26,206,970, forward strand.
AACACTTTATAAAAAACACATTGAAAACGGTATATAACTAAATCATTTTGCAATTATTAAACAGTAAATAAGCAAACATAAAAACAGAGTTTCAAAGAAAGCCGAAAAAATTTTGAACTAAAATATTTATGAATTATATGTTATACACCCCTTTGAGAATCAATGATACAGAAAACTAAAATTAATTCATTATGAAATTTTAACTGCATTAAAAAAATTTTATTATTTTTTTTAATTTATGAAATTTTACTTAAACATATTGGTAATATTTAACATAATGTATTGTAATGAGCAAAGTCAGTTTTGATTAATTTTCTGATAAATTCTACATTTTACCAATTTATTTTATGGCAATATCGTTTTTGGCAGTTATTGTTACAATTTCTAAGTAGTTTTCAAAATCTTGACATTTTAAGACTTGAACACAAATTTTGAAAAACATATTTATGTAATCACTTTTTATTTCTACCCATTCAATTAACAAAGATTCCTCCAAGCATGTTTTTATTTTAAGAGCTATTATTACAGATTTCAGTGTGGTCTTTAAAATCTTGATATTTTAATATATCATTACAGAGTACAGAGAATTGGGATTCATGCATTTTAGTAATTACTTCTCAACCTACTGGAATATACAATGCAATTGGGGTGGAGTTTCTTAACTGTCTCATTTTGAATATTTCTTTGCCTCATAAATTAGGTGATATCAGAAACAAGGAAAGAGGTTCAACCAGATCTATAACATACTATGCTTTGTGTCTTTAAGATGAAGGTAAAATCTCTTCATAGGCTTCAGAACAAGTTTTTATTTAAATAAATAACAATTGCAAATTTAAGTAAATAAATAAATAATATTTAAATAAATAACAATTTTACAAATAAAAGGACAGGCTTTTATGAGGAAAATATTTGCGTCTTTGCTTTAAGCTAGATCTCACAGTGAATTCATGTAGCTTTCTCAATCGTTTTTTGGCTAGTAATTAAAAAAGACTTTCAAAAAGTCTTTAAAATCTCAGTGATTTAATACGATTTTATTTTGTTCAGTGAACTTTGAATCACACATTTAAAAAAATCACACCTTTATGCTCTCGATTATTGATGATTTCCTTGTTAATTCACGTAGATTAACAATTGCATTTTTCTTTCAATTATTGCCATGGATTTATATGGTTTTAAAACTAGATTTTTGAATGATACGAAAACTACATCATCAAATGAGGATAGTTTCAAATCATGCATTTGAAGAAACACTTTCTTACAGACTGAATTATTGACAGTTCAAATTTAAACCAAGGTAATTTATTCTGATTTTTTTTAATAAATATTACAATTTGCAAATAAGCTGCCTATGATAGCATCAATAGAAAAGCCCTCATTACAGCTTTGAGCGAGTTTAAAGTGCCTAAAAAGTTATCTAGGCTGGTATGCCTGACACTAAATGAAACTAAAACTAGGGTCAAAATACAGAATAATCTGTCAAGCCCAATGGCAATAAACAATGGTGAGCAACAGGAGGATGCATTGGCATGCCTACTTTTCAATTTAGTACAGTACAGAACCTCTTATCCCGAAATCAGAAAACCGGAACAAAATTCGATAAATTTTCCCGCCATTTTTTTAAAAAAAATGTTTTCTTCCTCATAAGATTTTAGGATTTTTCTTTCTTTTTTAAAAGATATTTACCTTACCATCACTTTAGAAATAATCATTAGTGTAATATGTGTAATACTTTATCGTTTTTTCTTCTTTTTAAGATTATTTAAAAATATTTTTTTTAGTTGAGTTTGACAATGAAAAAACGGCTTTTTGTAGCGATTCAGAAAACCGGAAAAATCAGTTATCCGGAATAGCGATGGTCCTGATCGTTCCGGATAATAGGTTCCCTACTATATTAGGAAAAGTATTAGATTCCGACATTAACATAAGGGGAAATATTTTTCATAAATCTGTACAACTGTTGGCCTTTGCTGATGACATAGACATTACTGCTAGAACACCTACAGCACTAAGACAGGCTTTTATTTCTTAAGAAAGAACGGCTCTCAAGATGAGCTTGAGAATAAACGAAAGCAGAACTAAATATTTGCCCTGTACTAAAACAAGCTTCAATAACACCCATTTAGAAATTGAAGAATATACTTTGACGTTGTTGACAATTCCGTTTACTTGGAGTCTGTAATCAACAGCAGGAACAATATTACAATGGAAATACAAAGAAGAATTACTATAGCCAATAAATGTTTTAATGGAACTCGAAAATACATAAAATCTAAAGTAATTCATAGAAGAAAAAAAAGTTTTATCATATAAATCTCTTTGATCATATGCTTGTGAAACCTGGACCATATCTTGTATGGATGAGGCTATGTTGGGTACCTTTGAGAGAAAGGTCTTGAGAAGTATTTTTGGAGGAATTCAAAAAAATGGTGTGTGGTTTAGAAGATCAAATCTAGAGCTTTATCACTCATACAATGAATCTGACATTATTAACTTTATTAAACTACAAAGAATAAAATGGGCAGGCCACGTTATCAGACTGGACGAAGATCGTACCACAAAAAGAGTTTTAAATGCCAGACCAGTTGGCACACGAAAAAGAGGCAGGCAAAATCTGAGATGGATAGATGGCCTTGAAAGACCTTTTCGTCTAAAAAACTAAAAACTGGAGAAAAAAAAGGTTAGCCTGGAAAAACTTCTTGAAAAGGCCAAGGCCCACCCTGGGCTGTCTCACCATTAATGATGATAATGACAATTTGTGAATTTTCAATGATGCTTTTAAATAGTCACTTTATGTCTAGACGATAAGTGACTATTCATAAGTGATTGGATAGTCACTTTATATCTAGACGATTTCATCTGAAATCCATTATTTTTTTCAAAGTGCAAGAGTCTAGTGCATTCTATAACAGACTGTATGACTTCTGGAGGTAGTAATCTTTTCGTGCTATACGAGAGAAAAGACATGGAACTTCTCAGCATTGTAGTGAAATGTAGTCATAATCGCAATTTTTTTTTATAATATTATGGAAGGAATCTGATAAAAATCATAAGAAAGCTGAGGATTCTCACCCCTGAATAAGTTATATTTACTTATAAAATAAACTTTATATAAAACAGTTCTCAGATAAAATTTGCCATTATTATAATGAATACAAAACTGTTATTCAAAATTAACTTTGCACAATATTAATAACAATCTGTAACACAAAAAACTTTAACATAATTTTATAGTAGCCAAAAGTTTGTTGTAGATTTAGTGGAAATGGTAACCGAGCAAAAATTTAAACTTTTTTTCCATTAGAATCTGAAATTAATCTGTGTTAAAGCAATAAAAAATTTTGGGATCCTTTAATGGAATAATTTTAAATTTTAAAGAAAATCTGTTTGTTATTATGAAATAAGAATAAAAACTTAGCAATCTAAAACTTTTCTCGAAAAATGGTTAAATTACAAGAAAACAAGTGATAAATAATACCAAACGTTTAACTTTCATATTAGAAGCAAATCTTGAAATTTTATCAAGGACTCGGGGGAAAAAAATTTAAAAGATTTCTAAAAAAAGTGGATATTTCTGTATCAAGATCTGTCATGCCTACTACAATCACCAAATGGATTTTAAACAATTTTATTAAAAAAAAAAAAAAAAACATCTAGGAGGTGGCTTTGAGTTATACATTTGGTCTTTTCGGTGTTTTTTTTTTAGTTCCTTGCAATCTGCAGCACGGAAGTTGCCAAGATCCGACGATTATTCTACTACACATCACGATACGAAAATCTTCTCAGAAAAATTTTTTAGGTTTTTCATCATCTGAGTTTTTGATGAAAAACAAAGGTTGGCAGGCATTTTTTCTTCCTTAAAAAGAGTTTTTTTTTTAAATTTTGATACACATAATAACACTTGTTTTAATTTAAGAAATGAATAGTTACCTAAGAGTAGCTTAAATTACAGAGAAAGAATTATTGCAAACATTAAAAACTCTGTTTATCATGAAAAACAGAAGCTCCTGACATAAATTTTCTAATGTGTCCACTCTACACATAGTGAAAAATGTTGTATGTAAAAAAAAAGCATCAGCACTACTGAAGATTAGTAAATGAAATTATATTTCTCACAATAACACCACATTTCACCCAAATATTTCTGTTATATTATGGATTAAGCACATTTGTAATATAGGTGCCATATATTTTTTTTACATTAGACAGAAAACTAATAGAAATTTCACCATATTGTTTCCACCAGCATTTAATCTTCCGATGCTTCAAAAGCTTTAACGTTTGAACATACACATAGTAGTTTAATTCCGATATACGAAAATACACACAAACAGGCGATTATTTTTCGACGACAAAACTTGTTTATCTGTCAACAAATGGCCGCATCTTGCGGACTGCAGGCCACTATTAAATAGTATTTTATTGCAGAAAACCAATCTAAATAAACAGCAGGAACTGAAATAGCATGAGCTTCAATAATACACCACATCTAAGGATAAAATCAAATAAATAATGAAACTAAAAGTTCTACATTTTCGAACGTAGATGCACTGTTTACAATACTTGAGACAAATGCCCAGCTGATTTGGATGTCAAGTTCAGAATAGCTGAAATTCATTTCCACAATTCTACTTGTAAACGTAGACGAAAGCTATCGTTATTAAAAATAATCGATAAAATTACCTGAGTTCATCATATGAAAATAATAAATATATAAATAACACATGCCAATTCACTATTCGCAATTTTCCAAAACACAAATAGAAATAACAATCAGCGTTGCCAGCGTGAGAAAGTCAAATACTTAGAGCGACTGTCAAATGAAAAATCCGGATTGCCGTCTTGGTTGAACAAAAACTCGGTTTTTACTAAGCTTTTTTTTCTCCTCCAAGTTTAAGTAAGCTGATCAGCGTCCTCAAAAAACTAAAAGAACGGGTAGTTAAATTCTGTACGGATTTTAAAAAACTCACTGCTTTATCTTTAAAATTTAATATTCTGAGAACAGAAACCCCACGCTGAGATCCTCTAACAAAAATTATATTATTTTGAAGGTTATAATATTATTTTGAATTCTTTTTTATTTATTATTTTTTTTAGAAATTTTGTTACCAGATTTTTTAGTTTTTTGAGAAAACTGGTCACCCATAGTTTGGGAGAAAAAAAACCGAAGTCAAAAGAATTTCTCTTTAAACTTTTCGAAACATTATATTTTAAACAAAATATACTTTTAACATTTGATGCTCACCAAATTTGAACTAGGGTGCACGTAGGAATTTTTTGGTGTGGATGAGAGAAAAGAAAATATTCATTAAAATATTGCAAATATCGTGAAATTTTTTTAATTTTATTTATATTTCTACGAGTACGCATCAAAACCAACAATTTTTGGCATACAATTTACTTTTTTAACAACATTTAAATTTTTAAGCTTAAAAAATTTATATAAACCCTGTCGCATTAAAATACTTTGAATTAATTGTACTTTTAATTAGTACTTTTAATTAATCTTGGCATTAAATTTAAAAATTCAATTTCTGCGCTCAGTTTATAGAACGAGTAAATTTAACAAGCATACTTTGTACTGATTAAACATAAAAATTTTTTAACATTTAATACCGAAATATAGTTTTTAATTGGATTTCCAAGGAGTGCAATTGCACCTTCTTGATCACTCTTGCGTGCGCACTTGAAGATCACCATTGAACAAGCGATTAGACGAAAATAATTTTTTTTCCATCTAACAATATTTTCTAACACATAGTTTAAATGTTACAACCTCCTAACTGAGATTTTAAAACTTATCCATTAATTTAATTTGTTGAGAAAAATTCAAGTGTTTTACGTTTTAATTGATTTTATTTCTTATAATTTCCTAATCAAAAGAATATTTTATTTATTTATTTATTTATTTATTTTTTAAACTTTTTTTTAACAAATTTGGAAAAAAAGTAATTATAAAAATTTTTGGAATAGAAGTGCAAAAAAAAGAAAAGAAAAAAAAAACGCATCATGATGAAAATAGGTATTTAATGTACGTCTGTCCATTTTCTCATCTAATTCGTTTCCACACACTCACAATTACTAAAATTAGAATGTGCGTACAAATGCGTATTTTGAAGCTTAGTAAAAATGCGTTCAATAAAATCACTCACTTTTCTTAGGGTTCGCAAATTATAATTTCAAGTGAGGCCGAAACGAAGCGCTATTAAAATCTGTCGAATTACCTGTGAAGTAAGCGGGAGTAAGATTCGCAAAACCAGTTTGATTGTCTGATGAAACTCGGAGGTGTTTGTACTAATTGCCTTTCAACTCATCTTTTTTTATCCCATAATCAAACACATTTCGATGTTTTTAGTCTCGCTTTTATCAGTAGTGATTTTTTTATTGTCTTCGTTTTTTCCTTTTTTGAATATAACTTTAAGATATGTGCACACTTTTTCAACTATTTCAGATCTTCTTACCAAATTATTGGGGCCACAATTCCCAGACTGCGGCTACCCCTTATGTTTCGGTTCGGGAGTCAGAAGTTCAAATCCGTTGGGGGGGAGTATGTTTTTTCAGAGAAAATGTGTTTTTGTGTCTGATTTCGTAATCAGAACTATCATCTGCACTAATCAATCACCATATTTGTGGTCACCCCCTCAAACCATTAAGATTGAGCCCTAGAACGTGAAAATTCGATTATTAGATCAAAAGTTATTCAGGGTGTCCCGAATTTCGTAATCTGAAATAGTTTCAAATAAATTCTTCATTGCAAATAATTATGAAAAAAAAAAAAAAATTAACGAACTGTCCTCCGCTATGTTAACTATATACATGCTTTTAACGTCGCATGGTTTAGAAACAAAAGCTTCTTAAAAATTTTTAGTTTTCATTTCTTCACATTTATAGGCATTTTTATAAAATTTGACTCTCACTCCGTATTTTGAAATTAGCTTTAAATGAATTTCTCATTGGAGAAAGTTACTAAAATTCGCTAATTGTTTTCTTTTATTTTTATATGAAAGCTCTTAATGTAGCATTATTTGGACTAAAAATTGTTTCCTAGAAATTTTGAGCTCCCTCTTTCTGACAAATAAGGGTGTTTTTGGAAGAATTGAAGCTCATTTGTCTTAATCAAATTTCAAATGAGTTCCTCATTATAAAAATTTATAAAAAATTCGCTAACTGACCTCCATTATGTTAGCCATATATATGTTCTTAACGTCGCATGGTTTAGAATAAACAAATGCTTTTTAAAACATTTTTAATATTTATTTCTTCACATGTGTTTTCATTTTTGTAAAATTTGAGGCTTATTTTGTAATCTGAAACAAATTTCAAACGAATTTCTCGTTGGAAAAAGTCACAAAAAATTCGAAAAGTATACTTCTTTATTTTTGCTCCTAATATAGCATTGTTTGACTAAAAATTGCTTCAAAAATTTTGAGTTCATATTTTCTGATAAATACAGATATTTTTGGAAGAATCTTTTAATCTTAATCAAGTTTCAAATGAGTTCCTCATTGCAAAATATTATAATAATTTCGCGAATTGTCCTCCTTTTCGTCAATAATACATATGTTCTTAACACATCATTGTTTGGACTAAAAATTGCTTCCTGAAAAGTTTGTATTCTTATTTTCTGATAAATATGGGTATTTTTTAAAAAATTGACACTCACTTTGTAATCTGGAAAAAGTTTCAAATGATTTACTCATTGCAAAAAATTATAAAAAATTTGCAATATATCCTTCATTATGCTAACTATATTAATGCTATTAACGTGGTTAGGACTAAACATATGCTTTTTAAAAATTTTGTGTATTATTTTTCACATCTGTGGGTGTTTTTGAAACATTTGACGCTTACTTTGTAATCTGAAACAAGTTTCAAATGAAATACCCATTGTGAAAAATTTTTAAAAAATTCGCAAATTGTCCTCTTTTATTTTTTATATATTTTTACATGCATGCTCATAACGTAGCATTGTTTGGATTAAAAACTGCTTATTTAATATTTTGAATACTTATTTCTTGACACATATGGATATTTTTCAAAAAAATTGACTTTCACTTTATAACCTGAAACAAATTTAAAAATATTTCCTTATTGCAAAAAAATTTAAAAAAATTCGCAAATTGTCCTTTTTTGAGTTATTATATATATATGCTCTTAACGTTAGTAAACAAATATTTCTTAAAATTTTTAGTACATATTTCTAGAAATATATTGGCATTTTTGAAAAAAAAAATGACACTCACTCTGCAATTTGAATTAAGTTTCAAAAGAATTCCTCATTGCAAAAAATTTAAGAAAATTAAGTGCCCTCCATTATGTTAACTATATATATGTTCTTTGCGTAGCATGGTTTAAACTAAACAAATGATTCTTAAAGCTTTTGAGTATTTATTTCTTCTAATTATTGTGGATTTTAGAAACAAAATGACACTTACTTTGAAATCTGAAACAATTATGTACGTAGTTTGTAATCTGAAGCATTTGTTTAGTCGAAACCTTGCTTCGTTAAGTGCATTAATATAGTTAGCATAATGAAGGATATGTTGCCAATTTTTATAATTTTTTACAATGGGTAATTCATTTGAAGCTTTTTTCAGATTAAGAAGTGAACGTCAATTCTTTTAAAAATACCCACATGTGTCAAGAAATAAGTAGTTGAAATTTTTAAGATGGATTAAAGGACACTTCTCGAATTTCTTATAATTTTTGGAAATGAGGAATTAATATAAAACAAGTTTCATATTTCAGAATAATCATCAAATTTTTCAAAAATACACGCAGATGTGAAGAAATAAATGGCTAAATTTTTAAGAAAGGTTTGTTTAATCGAAATCATGCTACGTTAAGTTCATTAATATAGTTAACATGATGATGGATATATTGCAAATTTTTTTATAATTTTTTGCTATGTTCGTTTCTAATTCGTTTGAAATCTGTTTCAGATTACAAAGCGTTAAATTTTTCAAAAATACACATAGATGTGAAAAAATAAATACCGAAAAGTTTTAAAAAGAATTTTTTTAGTTCAAACCATGCTACGCTAAGAGCATTAATATCGTTAACATAATAAAGGATAAATTGAGAATTTCTATAATTTTTTGCAATGAGGAATACACGTGAAACCTGTTTCAGATTACAAAGTAAGCTTCAAACTTTTCTAAAATCCCCCTAGATTGGAAGAAAGGAATAAGCATTCGCTTCGTCCAAACAATGCTACGTTAAGAAAATTAATATAGTTAACATAATGAAGGATATATTGCGATTTTTTTTATAATTTTTTGCATAAGGAATTCATTTGAAACTTGTTTCAAATTACAAAGTGAGCATAATTTTTTTCAAAAATACTAGTATATTTGAAGAAATAAGTATTCAAAATTTTGAAGAAGTATTTGTTTACTCACGTTAAGAGCATAAATGTATAATTAGAGCCGCGATGGCTCAGGGGCTAGAGCGTTCGTCTTCCAATGAGGTGAACTGGGTTCGAAACCCGGTGATGATTGGTCTATACGAATCTGAATCCGGCTTGCACTGACCACAGTGCTGACGTGAAATATCCTCAGTGGTAGATGGATCATGGGCTAGATTCCCTTTGGCATCAGGCTAACCGTGGGAGGTACTCGTGGTCTTCCTCTCCATGTAACGCAAAGGCGATTTAATTCCATCAAAAAGTCCTCCACGAAGGCAAATTTCTCCCAATACTTGTTCATGGAGTTCCCTTGCCTTCTGGATTTTGTTAAAAACTACAAGGCTACGGAGATGAATATTAGTAGTCGTAAACCCCACAAATTGGTTGGGCTGTTCAACGACGGTTGAAATAAGGTATATGTATAATTAACATAATAAAGGATAATTTGATTTTTTTGCAATGAGGAAATAATTTTAAACTCGTTTCAGATTATAAAGTGAGAGAATTTTTTTTTTTTTAAATGCCCATATGTGTTAAGAAATAAGCAATCAAAATTTTTAAGAAGCAATTTGTAGTCCAAACAATGCTACGTTATGAGCATACACGTAAAATTAAACGAGTACATTTTGCGAATTTTTTATAATTTTTTGCAATAAGTATTTTATTTGAAACTTACTTCAAATTACAAAGTATGCTTCAAATTTCTCAAAAATACCCATAGATGTGAAAAATTAAATACCGAAAATGTGTAAGAAGCATGTTTAGTCCAAAACTGAAAATTATAAGTCAGTATATAGGTAAGATATAATCCTTCAGTGATAAGCAGAAAAAAAAAGTTTTCCGTAAAATAGAATAATTCTGTATAAGAAAAAAGAACGATAATTTAAAACATTTTATAAAAATAACCATACTGTAAAAAAGAAGAAAATGCTTTTAATAGAATAGAATAATAATTCTGAAATAAAAAGAATTAGCTAACAATAAACCTAGTTATTCTCATGAGCTAGGAGAGTACTGCTCCAAGTTTCCAACCCGCGCCCTTGGGAGTTACCATATTAATGCTTTATATTATACCACAGGACCTATGCCAACTGACTAACTGTAGGAATTCAAGCTTTCCAGTCAATTCCGCATATTTGAATATGACGCATAATTGGGCCTAGTTAGGTCCTATTGTGCAACTCTTTATCGGTGTATAATTTTTTGGCTTGCAGTGGTAGTTATGTACAATGTAACAACATATCTGATTAAGTTTCAAAATTAGAAATTAATATCAAACGAAGATATAGACCCAGGGTCCCCAACCCTATGCCCGCGGGCACCATGGCGCTCGTCGATCGGTCTAGGTACGCCCGCTGCTTGTGCCCAACGATAAAATATTTCAGTTTTCCATTTTCCCATAAAATGCTTTGCAATTTTTTTTGCTTTTTCAGTATTGGTGATAAACACAACCAAAATAGAAATCGCCAGGGAAAACGAGCTCCATCCCCACAGATATATTGATAGATTTATACATTTCATTGAAGAAATAAAAAAATTATCTAGCTGCCAAAAATCAAATATTTTTAAAACTTAGAGATCATCTTTGGCTAGCAGATTTGTCTTTCGCAACTGACATAATGGAAAAACTAAATTATTTAAAGTTGGAACTGCATGGAAGGACAAACATATAGCAAGAATGATAGAGGCTATAAACTCGTTCAGAGCTAAGCTAGTTTTGTGGATATCACATTTGAAAATGAAGTCTCTTGAGCTTTTTCCAAACATTAAAAAAAAAAAAAAAAATGATATACAACAGTGAAATTGACTTATCAACTTTTTTCATCAACCTCCAATTGTTTCAAGATCAATTTGAAAAGCGCTTTTAATACTTTAATATCATCAAGCCTATGGTAACCTTTTTTGTAAATCCTTTTACCAACCAAATAAACGTTACCAAAATAGCAACATACATTTCAGAATTTCTTCAAGTAAGGCGAGAAAAAGTGAAGATGGAATTTTGGATCTTCAGAATGACATTATCCTCAAAACTATTGTATCTGAATTTAAAAAACGAGAAATTCTGGAATACAGAAATAAATTTCCATTCTTAAAAAGAGCAGCATATAAAATAAAGTCGTTTTTTGGTTCCACATATACTTGAGTGAATCATTGCTTTCGACAATGAATATCATAAAATCAAAATATAGATCACGGCGACTTACAGATTGCTTACACCTTGACGATTGTTTGCGAACAGGAATTTCATCATGTTCTCCCAATTCAGAAGCGCTGGCCAGTGAAATGCAATACCAAATATTACATTGACTGTATTTTATATATTTTATAAATAATTTTTATACCTCGTATGTTTTGCACAAGTAATTTAGTAATCATTTATTTTACACTAGAATATTAATACTAATTATTCATAAATTAAATTAATTTTTAAAATTAAATTTTTTGTGCATTACATATGTAGTGTGTATTATTACCTATGTCTACCAACCAAAAAATTATCTTGAAAAATAAAATGGTGCCCTCCATTCTACCAATACTCTGGTATTTGCTCTTAGGTACAAAAAGGTTGGGGACCCCTGATATACACCATTATGTATATTTAAAACATGTGCTTTATTCTTCTATTATAGAAGGCATATTGATATATTGACACAACAATCAGGCCTACTTTTGCCTAATTCATCAACAATTTTGAAGCTTCGCCTCATGTTTACGTATATTGAAATAATAAATGGGCCAAAGTATGAAAATTATAGGTTAAAAGCAAAATATAGATATTTATGTATTTAAAGTGAACACACACACACATATATATATATATATAATTATTTTCAAATAGGCTTCTGTTGTACTCGAACTAATTCGTCTATAATTTTGCGGTTCGGTTTTGTGTATATGCAGAAAACACAAGAAATCTGCAGAAATTTTTAATAGGGTTTCGACGCTTTCTTTATATAAGTGAAAATAGGGAGCGATAATTTGAAACATTTTATTAAAATTATCATCATGTGAAAAAAGGGAAAAAGAAAAATTTTTGATTTTGAAATAAAAAGAAAAAGTCAGTTGCTAATAATTAGCTTCATTATTTACATATGATACGACAAATCACTCGCGCTCTTGGACATAACAGTTTGGCGCTTCGTACCATTTTACGGTACCCGTGGTCATTTGGCTGCTTACCGGGGACTGCATTTTCGCCGTTTTGCATAGGGCGCAATATGGGACCATATTATGCCTCGTAGTGCGGCCCCTAGTTCGTCAATAATTTTTCAGTTTGATGCAATTGTTTACTGCGTTAGAAAAATATATCTGAACAAGTTGCAAAGTTCTAGGTTAAAGAAACACAAGAACACGGTGAATATTATTTTTTTAATTTTTTTATTTATTATTAAAAGGCTTTGTAACTAGCAATCAAAGTCCTACAGAGAGACAGCATTCTGAAAAATGTGATAAAACTTATAATGCACAAGCTAAGTAGGAAGTGCGAATTTGATCGAAGTACTTGTGAAATTTCTGTCAAAGTATGAAGTAATTTCCCAGCAGAATTTTTTTTTTTTAAATATTTTTAATCTATTATAAGCAAAAAAAATATTAAAAAAATCAATTAGCCTGAATAATTTCTGATTTAATGATAGATCTTCACTCGCTAGCGTAGCCGTAATCTGGGAAATATGTTCTTAATAGTTTGGTCAGGAGACTTCTCCAAAGTTGGAACCTTTTTATGTTACTTTCTCTTTTTGCATTTTTCATGTTTTGTCATTTATTGGAAATGTTTGAAGTGAATCAAAATTTCTTGCACTCAATTTTAAAGTTTGTCCATTTAGTGATAATTCTATGCAAAAATAATTTTTTATAATTTTTCATTATTGTTTAATATTTTTTTATAAATAGTCTAAAACATTTTTAATCGCTAAATATACAAATGTTTACATTATTTTAACAAATGGGATTTTATAAGACAAAATACAAAATCTAAGCGAAATTGGTCAAATAGTTGTTTGGACATTAAATTTTAAAAATACAATTTGTATAACATTCGATTTCTCAGAACTGTACTCCAAGTTTCGTTCAAATTTCGTATTTTGCATTTTAAAATTGCATTATTTAAAATGATGTAAAACTTTGTATACCTTACAATTAAAAATTTTTTTGACTATTATTAAATAAAATAATGGAAAATATTTATTAATTTTTAAAAAATACTTTTTACATGGAATTATCAGTGGATAAAATAAATTTATAAATGTGTGCAACAATGTTTTGATTCGCTGTAAAAGTTCTCGAGATGCAGCGAAAGACAGAAAAATTAAAAGTAACACTAAGGAATCCAAATTTTGGACGGCTCTCCTGACCAAATTATTAAGAAAATATTTCCTAGATTGCTTAGTCCCGAATTATTTTGAGGGTCAGAAATCCAAATCCGTCGAAAGAAAAAGTATGTCTATTCAGAGAAAGTACACTTTTGTCTTATTTTGTAAATTAAAATATCATTTGCACTAATTAATTAGCATATTTGAGGTCACCTCCTAGAAACATCAAGATTGAGACCTAGTACATATAGATTTGATCATTAGATCAGAAGTTATTTAGGGTCATTCTAAAATCATAGCAGAAATGGCTTGCTGGAACTTCTGTAAAACAAGTATTAAGTGTTTTCACCCTGAAAGGTTCGTTAAGTTTGAAATGTTGGTCACAGGAACTTCAGTTTTTAATAAGATTCCTATTTCATTTTAAAAATATAAATTTTAAAAAATGTCATTTTCAAAATTTTGAAAAACTATTCATTTTCAAAAACTATTCAGACTGAAGATTCGAATCCATCGACATCATCCATTAGCTCTAGATATGATAAGACGTAAAATAAAAAAAGAGGACTGTTAGGGGCTGTTTAAATATATCGTTATAATTTTAAGTGGATATACTATATGGTACATGTTATTAATAGAAATAGGGAATACCGGGATTTGATAATTTTTTCGAAGAGGAAAATTATTATTATTATTAATTTTTTTCAATGAAAATTTAAGGCACAAAATAATTTTTACTAGGAATACCTAAACAATTTTCAGCAGTCAAAAAGAGTATTTAACTATTATATGTACTTGAGACAGTTAAAAATTATTTGTACTTAACATCTTTCAACTCATAAAAATTCAAATCACTGCAAAATTGATAACCTTGAAGATAAAACAAGGAAAATTCGAAACTAAATTAAACTGTACTTATATACTGGTGTTAAAAATACCATTGAGGCAGAAAGTTTTATATATTTATTTATTTATTTTTAATAATTTGAGCTGATAATGTGGAAAGTGTGTTCAAAATTAACCGAAAAAATGATATGCTTGTAGAATATTTTTTTATTTTTTTTATTTTTTTTTTAAATTTACGAGCATATATTTTTGTTATTTAAAAGTTTATAAGAAAATGTAGTTAAAATTGTTTAAATCATTTTCTTTTGAATTTATTGTAAAATTTTTAGTAGTTCATAGTCAGTATTTAAGCTCATCACCCAAACCTCCCACAGTTAGCCCAATGGCAAGGAGTTCTAACCTTTTATCCATCTACCACTAGCGAGTGCCCAATTTTATTTTATTTTAAAACTGCTGTTAAGCAGCCGAATCACTTGGAGTTTGCGACTATCAAGGTTCAACTCCGTGGCCTTGTAATTTTGAGCCCAAACTGTTTTATTTTAGGATCAGGAATTGGAACAAACTAGCCTCCATGGAGAACTTCTTGATGGCACTAACCCACATGCATGGAGAGAGAAAACCACGAAAACCTCTCATGGTTCTTCCTAATGGCAAGAGGATTCTCACCTATAATCAATCTACCACTGAGGACAATTCATATCAGCATTGCGGTCACTGCGATCCTGGAGAATTCATATCGAACAACCGTCGCAGGGATTCGAATCTGGGTCACCCTATTGGAAGGCGAACGCTCTATCCTCTGAGCTACCACGGCTTGATTTACCTCATTCGTGCTTGATAATGTAAAATCTTAATTTTTTTTTCAAAAATTATTAAATTGACAAGTTTCAAGCGCTAGAGAACAGGCGACCATTTTCAAGACTCATTAGACGTGAATGAAGAAAAAAAAAATGTACAAAAATTGGAAAAAAGAGTTTTTACATATGTAACTGCCAGAATAAATAAATATTTAAATAAATAATAAAATAAAAATAAGAATATTCAGCTGTCATGAAGATGAAAAGTTTGGCTAAAAATTCTTTCAATTTTAGTTTTTAAAGATATAAGTTTAGTTCCCAAGGAAGCTACTAAAATTACATCAAGAGCTAAGTTAATTATTTTCTATCTTACAATATTTTTCTTTCTTTTTTTAATTTCTTAATGACACTGAATTTTAAAATGACTCTTGTATTTTTGCTATTTTTTAAAATGAGAGGGATTTGTTAGAATTTATGCGAGGAGATGTTCCTTGAGCATCTTTGATCGTAGAGATATTTGTTCTATTAAATTGAAACATGGCAACCTGACTTTGTTTATAGCCTGATCATACTGCTTAATAACAAGATAAGTTTTATTTGAATAAGAAAAAAAGAAATTATGGGTTTGTAAGTTCATTAGAAGATTAAATCAAATAAAATAAAACAATATTTTAAAAATAAAATAGTTTTAATATTAATGATTACAAAAATGAGTACATTGGCATCTCAATGAACTGATAAAATTAAAAATGATTTGTATGTATTTACAAAGAGGAAATAAAAACAACGAGATGTACACATGAAAATATAAATAAGTATGATGGATAGCAAAAAATTTTACAAATATAAAAAGGCGATTTATATGATTATTGGTGTCATAAATTTGTAATAAATACATTCGAAAATATTATGCAAATAAAATTTTATGTAGTTGTTTTTTTTTGTTTTCTTTTTAGTTTTTAGTTAGTTTTTCTTACTATATTTTTTGAATTTAATTTTCTGTGAAGAGGAGAATACACACGAATTACAAGTATGCATTTAACAACACATCATATGGGCAAAGTTTTTATTTTGCAAAGGCGAAGCATCATTATGAAACGCTAAATACAAGCAATTACAAATAAGAAAAATCTTTTATTCTTTGTGTTTTAGTTATCAAGCAACACAAAACATCTGAAAATTAATTTTAACAGTATACCCTATATAAAAATTACATTATAAAAATTTATATGAAATAAATTTAACATGAATTTTAAATAGGAACTATAAAATTAATGCTTTGCATAATTTAATAAATTAGTTTTTTAAATATTTGTCTTTAAGAGATATATTTATAAAGACAACTATATACTTATAAAATTCTAAAAAACAATTGAAATTATAGTAAATTCTGTTTAAGAAATATTGCGTTGAAAAATTATGTCGTAATAATTATTGCTAGTAGATTTAACATTCTCCTCGATTTTATTAATTACTAATACAATTATGCACCTTTGAAAAAATAAATGAATTGTCTTAATTTAGATAGAGACAATTCTAAAAAATTAAATAATTTCCAATTAAATTATATTTAAAAAATTAAATTATATATTTTAAGACTCTGTTGTATAACAAAATTAAATAAAGATATTATTTGCATTTTTTTGAATATATGAACTATTTTCTGCTTTTTCAAACCTTTTTTAACGCAAAATCCATTGATAGATAATTTTTTTTATTTGACTAGAAATATCACATGCAAAAAAAATTTAAATTAATTACGAATGAACTAGTTAATATAAGTTATCAATTAATAAGAATATTAAAAGTACGATATTTACGCTGGTTCATAATGAATTTTAAATTCAAGCATTTTTTTCATAAAAAATAGTACTGATACTTTCATCAAAACTAATAACAAAAAGCCAGAGCAATCTTAGATTAATTTAAAAAATGCATTTTTTGATAGTTTGATTGCAAATCAAACAATCACATTCTCCTTTAAAATATTTTTATGCGTGACTGTAAATCGTAGCAACAGTAAAAGATGCAGTTGCACAGGTCTGATTTCAAATTAGAGTAACAATTATAATCTTAAGAGACAGCATGACACATGCGTTGTTCACGCCTGGTAGTGAATCATCATATTCTTATTCAAAGACAGATATGTTCAGTTCTGATTATAAACCGTAGAAGCAGTCACATTCTGTTAGAAAAGTCCTTTAAGTTTAAGTTAAAGATGGAACGATAATAAAATGTTAAAAAATAAATATTGTGTATGACAAAAAAGCCTCTCATTTTTTTGTTCCAGCTTTATGCCCATACAATGAGAGGTTAGAAATTCATGCGTCAGTTCTTATGGGCCTGGTGCCAATATTCCACAGCTGATTATAAACCACAGCAACAGTCACATTTTGATTGAATGATACTTTTCTTTTATTATCGTATGTTGGACTGTAACTAGTATCCAGACTAGATAAAGATGAAGCAGGACTGGAGTCTAAACTACCCAGGCGTCTTGGAATGGTAAGTGGTTTGCTGTTAAAGTTCAATGAAGTAGAGATGGTTTGGGATTTGATTTGAGTTGTTGAGATAGGCCTCCCTTTACTTATTTCTACATTTGCTGTAGCTGGTGCGTCTTCATCTTCACTTGACACTACAACCACTGGACATACTTCTAGAGGACATGAAGATTGAGAAGAACTGAAATGAGATATAAAAATTACATTAAAAATACGAAAATTCGCACATGGAATGATTTAAATTATGTAATTTCGTAAGTTTAACATTAGATATTACACTGTTGGAAATTTTGGAGCGTAAAATTTTGTTCGCAAATGAATTTCACTATCACAAAACTGTGGCATTTCTACAGATTGACATTTTATGCCGTTTTCACAAGTAGTATAGGGAGCGCTGGCTAAACATAAACAAAACTTAACAGTCATAAATGACTATTAGAAACTTTCAACAGTTCTAATAAATAACATAAGTTTTTAAAAAATATATTATTTTAAAAATATAGGAATGTTTCGAAAATATGATATTTGTACTTGGATTTTAGGTTTATAAAAATATTGAGTAACTAACCTGGTATCTGATTGATCTGAAAAATCCGATTTGATATCCATTAATTGAGGTGCTGGAATATCACCAATACATTCTTCATCAATTTGATTCATACTGCATGTACTTTGCAGAAATAGGTGTAAACTTTTGTCAGATAAGTACACAGGGGTTGATAATACTCTAGAAAAAAATATAAATATCATAAATATTGATTCTCTCAAAAGATATAGAAAATTAATTTTATTAAAAAATATTAGTTATGAGTATTCATTTTGTGCAAATTATTATTATGAAATTGTTAAATACGCGAACTAGTTCTACAAAAATTTGGCTTTTATTTACATTGCAACGATTTTATTTCCATTCATTCATTGTAATGATTTTATTTCTATTCTTGTCTTCTATGTGATATAAAATAAAAAATATATCTTTTCAGGAAATTTTTTACTTAATAAGTTAGTTACTGAATGAAGGCTTTTGAATATTAGCTTAAAAAATTATGTCTAAAATTTTCAGTTATGTTATTAAAAATATATAAAAATGTAATAATCACGTGTTAATAATTATAACACTATCCGATAATTATTTTATAAAACGTTTACGTGTATATTTTATATTAAACAAAAATATAGAAAAGAAATAAAGCAAATTACTTGTCAAGGAAAATCTGAAGACCTTTTTTCCTTTCATCAATGAAAGCATCACTGAATCTGTTAAAGAAACTCTTTGGAGGAAGAACAGGTGCTTTCCTGAAAACAAATATATTATTTTAGTTTACAAACTCAAAATTAATATAAAACTTAAAAACTATGTGTTTTTTAAAAAGCTTTAATTTGAATTAATTTATCTAATGTTAGTATTTATTTTAAATACTTTTTGCATATAATTTTAAGATTAAATTTTAGTATTTGAATTTTAATATTTTATTTTAATTCTAAATTTTAATATTTAATTTTAGTAATTAATTTTAATATTTGTTGTATTTTTATTTTTAATTTAGCTTGACCTAAATTAAATTAATTTCATTTTTATATTTAATTTTAAAATTTGTTTTACAATTAACTTTAATTTGGTTCAATAAAAAAATTAATATTTCTTCAATATTTAATTTGGTTTAACATTAATTTTTCTACTTTAAAAAATTAAATTTAATAATCGATTTTTATTACAGATGCACAAATTTGATATATATTTCGGTTTCAAATGAACATAATGTCTACAAAATATTTTTAAAAGTTTAACCTTCCATTAAAGAAAATAAACTGAAATATGGAGAAATGTTTAGAATTTTTGATGTATGTATTGTAGTTTTTTTTAAAATATTTAATGAGCACCAATATTTAAGCAAAACACAACCAAATTGATTATAGATCAATATAGACTGCTGGTATAATTTTAATAAGCATAAATATAATAAGCATAAAAACTATTAACTATAATTTTCCAACGTTTGCCTTTTAATAACAAACTTTTAATTCCAAAAATGATAGCATAAGTTTTTGTTCAGATTTATGTGTTTTTAATGCATTATCTACCAAATTTTTTTTAATTAGAAATAAAAATAATTAAGTATCAAAAATGGTTAATAAACCATTTTTATGATTAAATCATATAATTATTAGCAAAAATGTTTACTTACATAGTAGGAAAATGAGATTCTAACAGACGGCGTAAATGTTGAAATTCAGAATATCTTCGGCGAACTTGAGAATATGATTGTGAGAAACAAGGGTCATTGCTCTAAAATTAAAAAGAAATTCAATATGATTTAATATGAAATAATTGATAAATATTAACATTCAAGCAATTTTACTTATTATTTATTGAAATGTAAGAAAAAATATATAGTAATACCTTTAAGCTTATGGCATATGATGTGTAGTAACTTCCAGAAGAAGAAAACTGTATTAAAGGACTGTGAACTGATACAACTGTTATCTATAGAAAAGAACATCAATCTTAATTTTAAAATGCTAGCATAAAGAGTAATATAACACTATTTTTAAAATAAAGGTCTGTATGAAACATTATTAAAAGACAGAGAACTGATAAAACTGTTGTCTGTAAATAAAAACTTTATACTTAATTTTAAATTATTAAAGTAAAGAGTTATTATTATATTTATATATTTCATGAAACTATATTAAAAGGTTATAACTATATTAACAGAGAAGAGCTAAATTAACATATAAGTGTTTTCAGGGTTTTTCTTTAATTACCCTTAATTTAGAGCTAGTATCCAACAGGAAGCGCACAAATTAATATAGAAGGAGAAAAATATTTGAAACAATTTCAAATCATACTGATAAATTATTGAGGTAAAACAATCACTGTGAATGCAGGGTTAAACCACCAAAAACGTATGGTCAGATGAAACTGAGTGGTGGTAAAAAGTGATTATTATTTTTAGTTTCATTGGTAAACCAAAAGAATTTTAATGTTTTTAATGCCGCTTTTATCAGGACCTTCCTCAAAAATGATTTTGGTAATCCTTTTTTAGGAAAGTCATGATACATTCTTCTTCATCTTAGCTATTTAGAATGTTTACAAATATAAGAAAAATTAAGAAAGATTACAAAATTTTAAATTATAATTTCTTAAAATATAAATTATAAGTATATTGTGAAAAATTTCATTTTTTAAAATCCCTATTTTCACAATGTTTATAATTTAAGCAGCGATCATTTTAAGGACAAAAAATAGATTACACCAACTGGAAATCAATTTAATTGAAGAAGATCCTATATGTAATTTACTTAAAACATATCATTTTTGGAATAAAAAATTTAATTATATCAATAAGCATTTGAAATATTTACGTGAAATTCAATTAATAACAAATAAAAATCGGTGGTGTAAAAAAATATAGGTTTTGTATTTAATTTATGATAAGCATTTAAAGTATTTATTACAGTTCCTAGTATAACCTGCTCAAGTTAAAATTTTAAATATATCTTTTGGCTTATCACTGTAGGTGCAATTAAATGATTTTTGATTAAACACATAACTTTACGTATTTATACTATAATAAAGACAGTTTTTAACGATCATAATATCATGTAAAGTTAAAGATAGAAAATAATTACAGAAATTGAAATTCATTTTAAATTTCTTTGACAAACCCTTAAATAATATTTCTAAATTTAAATATAAAGAAAGCAAATTGCTATCTTTTATTAGATAAGTATTTGCATCGGGCTGACCGTGGAGGTTTTGGCGGTTTTTTTTCCCTACATTAAAAGCAATTGCGTCTTTCTCTACTTAATTTTTTTACGAAGATTTGTCCCTAAACTGGACTAAAGAATTTGCTTTTCTTTCGAGTTTAGTATGTCATTACAAGGCAGCGTGGGAAAATTAAAAATCCCCATCCTCTGTTGAAATCGTTGGTTCGGAAACTAGTTCTTAGACATTCTTTTTTATTTCCTTTTCTTTTTTCTTTTTTTTTCTTTCTCTCTTTAATTATTATTTTTCTAAAAAATTAATTAACATTAACTGTGACAAAACTACAATAAAAATAAGTAGTATTGTACCGTAATGCATGTTTTTCCGCGATAAAAACTAGTTATCATATTTAAAATATTTATTTTGGAATAATTTTAATACTTCATTGAACACTATGACATTTATAACCTATATATTTATTTTTCATTCATATTAAAAATAAAGTTCTTAATTAAAAATAAAGTTCTTAATTAAAAATAAAGTTCTTAACTAAAAATAAAATTCATAATTAAAAATAAAGCTCTCTAAAACATATTTAAAACAAATTTCTACAAAAATAATAATAATACGAAAAAAAAATATTGCGAAATAAGGAACAAGAAAAATTCCTTACCTTTGTATTGTTATCCATTTCACTAAACAATTCAAACTTTGATGGGATTATACCCAATTGTTTGAGAAATACAATTCTGTAGATATTTAATCACAACACTCTGTATGAAAATTTGCGCTCAACTGATTTAGCTTTCATAAATTTCGCAGTTATGTATGTTTTCAAATGACGAGAAATACGTCACCCGATAAGATATCAACCGACAAAGCACATGCTCTTGTAACCTCGTGACTGCGTAGAACACGCATCCCCAGTGAAAGTGATACAAGCGGCTGTCAAAACGAAATAAAACTATGAAATAACATTCCCCCCCCCCCCCATTTCATATCATAAACGTTTTTGTTTTATTTTTTCCTCATGATCTACAGGAAAACAGTTACAAAGAATCTATTGAAGCTCGTTTTTTAAAGAGTTTTTTTTTTCAACAATTACAATATTAATAATAATAATTATAATGACAAAAAATAATATTAATAATAAACTTATCATTGATTATTATCAACATTAACAATGCTTGTTGTATTTCAAATTATTTTACCATATATATACATATCAATTTACCATACACTGTCGATCTTCGAAAATTTATGCATCTACTGGCAAATCTACGTAGAATTTCCTCTCCATATGAATTTTCTATTGAATAAAAATAAATAAATAAAAATCTTGAAAATGTAACAAAAAATAACTACACTTAGGATGTCAATACTTTTTTGCTGTAAACTTAATATTTACCGAAAAAAATTTTGTGAAGGGGAAAAAAGGATAAACATGAGCGAAAAACTACTTTATCATCACCAGGATTCAAAGCAAGAAAAACTGTTTGACAACTTAATGCTCAAACCCCTGTACCATACTCTCATACACTGTAGATGGTTTTAAACTCAGTAATATGTTAGGAAACAGATTGTAGTGCCATAGTGGAAGAGAGTTATCATGATAAATATTATATACCACTATTACCACATACCATAGAGTTATACACCATGGGAGTTGTCTATGTCAATATGTGTGTCTTTATCACTTTCAGGATTAGATTGATTATAGGTTTATTTGAACAAGGGTCGAAATTTGCTATGCAACGCCAAATGTAAATAGCATTATGTTTACTTTAAGTAAACTGGAAAAGTGGTGTTAAGAACAAAATTTGACGGAACATGAAAACGCGAGTGAAGGAAAATACCTATAGAGTTACTCGGGTTTATGGGATCTTTGTTTAACAGAGAACAACATTGTCCCAGAAATGTATAATTTAAAGGAGTGTACTTGGAGTTTGATTTTTCGGTATCGTCATTAAAATTTGTTTACAATCATGTAATTCATACTTGGAGAAAAAAATTTCTGGAAAAGTTACCGTACTGTATGGTAAGGGCATTTTTGGTAATAGAAAAGCAACATAATTTTGATTAATAAAGCCAAAATATACGGTATTTAAACCATTCATTTGTCAATTTTCTGTTCATATAGTAACAGTTCATGAGAAATTACCATTCATATGGGATAAAACGAGTTTAACCATAATATCGTTCAAATTTCCTGCTACTTCGAAATTGTGTCGATCTGAATAATCTTGTTTCTTAAACTTGATTACTCGATGCTGCAGTTCAACTTGTACCAAAATACTATTCAATTTCACACCTAAATATGATTGCACTGAGAAAATATTAAGTTACCGTAATGGCATTTCTGGCAAAAAATTTTTTATTCTGGTTAATGAAAGCAAAATACACAGTATTTAAACCATTCATTTGATAATTTTCCGTTCATATAGTAACGGTTTAAGGGAAATTCTTGTTTTCAAAATTAGTTCTTATTACAGCATACTCATTAAAAAATACAAAACTGAAAATTAATTTTAATCGAATAAATGGTTTTTATACCATGCGCTAAGGTATCACAATATAGTAATACAATTTCACTACTCTTATCGAACTTAATCACTTATTATAAAACCATATTTCATTGTTAATTTTCTCAAAATCATTATCAAAGCACTTTCGATGTTCCCATAGAGCCAGAAACAGGGTAAATTTTACCAGATTTCACGATAAATATTACTATAGTGGTAGTTTTGACCATACTTTTTTTCTCTGTGTACATCTATTTAGTTTTTAGAAAAATAACCAAAAAATGAAAAGGCAATAAAAGGAAATTATTGTAAAAATTTTAAGAAGTTTTGTCAATAAAAAAACCGCACTGATAACAAATATTTAATTAGAGGGGCAGTTTAAAAAATTTACTGCAAAAAATTTATAATCGACATCAAATAAGCGAGAAAAAGTTTCACTGTGATTCGATGTATTGATATGTTTATAAAAAGTTCGAAAAGAGGCTTTCTATTTTTTTAAAGCTGTAACTCGCCTGAAAAAAAAATCCTTTCGCAGCAGAAAATTAACATATTTTTTCAGTATTATACCATTATTTATAGAAAACGATTACTGTTTTATTGTAATTACACTTTCAAACATTAAAATTTATGAATCATAAAATTATTACGTGAAATGACTATTTATGTCGACTGTTTATGAATCATGAAAAGGGGATACATTTGTTAGAAAATCAAATTACTTGCTATTTTGGAAATGCAATTGTGTTATTTCATTCATTCATCCTATTTGTAAAATATTTGTCTTTTCGTAAATACAAATACTTTAAAATATTTGTATTAATAGTTAGCTTTAAGTTTATTTGTCTATTTCTTTAAATTGCACAATAATGTCTTATTTACAAAGTATACTTAAATAAGTTGCATTTAATTAATAGTAAAACATTTTGTTTTAAATACGTTTATTACATTATGCGTATTAAAATCGTTATCGTAATCATCTTATTTTATTTTAAAGGAGGTACTTTATTTTAAAACAGTTAATTCATTTTTGGTTTACGACTATCCATGTTCACTTTCGTAACATTATAATTTTGAACCCAACTCAGATTACAAGGTAACTCTCGCATCAAAAATTAGGTAAAACTACCTTTTCTACTGAGGATATTTTACGTCAGCACTGTGATCAATGAGAGACGGGAGCAGAATTAATGTCGACCTGTCGTAACTGAGATTCGAACCTGAGTCACTTAATTGGGAGTTCAGCGCTTTATCTTCGAAGCTACCACGGCTTCATCATAATCACCGTCATAAAAAGGCCACTTCATAACCGTCATAAAAAAGCTTAGACTATGTTTATTGTTATTTAAAAAAATAGATCAGTGTATTTTTTTTTTTATTTATTTGATTTTTTTTTTAAATATATATATATATATATATATATATATATTTTTTTTTTTTTTTTTGTTCACTGTCTTGGCTTTGAAAAAGGTTGCTGTCCCTCTTAACCACTTAAAACCAAGTAAAACCAAGTCCCTCTTAACCAAGTAAAACCACTTAAATCTAATATTTTTTCAATTTGAAATTGAATATTTACTTGAACTTTTCAAATAGTGAATATTTAGTCCAAAAGGTTCTTTTTAAACAATTTCCGTGTAAGCAGCTATAACATTTTTAAATTAAATTGCCTACTTCTAGTTAAACACGTTTTAACTAGAAATATCTTTTCTAGTTAAACGTGTATCCTCTTTTGACATTAAACACGTTTAAACGGTGTTAAAATACAGGTTTCTTCAATTTTTATCAAAATAGTTAGATATGAAAATTTGTTAATATTTTTAATATTGTGCAACGATAGTGAAACTTTTGGACGATATTGTAAGTAATGATAAATGTTTACTTACACATATCTTCTGAGATAATTGCGTATGATTTAAAATAAAATCTATTTTAAACTAGAATTTTGAAACACTTAATTATCGAGTAAAGATATCAACCAGGAAATTAACAAAAACATAGCCTTGACTGAAAGTTTCAAGAATATTTTTTAAATCAAGCAATCGTTACGTCTGTTTTATCAGAAGTAGATTATAGTTTGATTACATTTCCACAATTTGGAAAATTACAACAATTCATCTCTAAAGCATTTAATTTATTTGAAGAATCAATTTCTGTTTTAACAACATCACTGTTTCTGTTTGATTTCAACATCACCTATAAACAATGATTTCATTAAATACCTAAGAAAAAAGAAACATATCGGCAGTGAATCGGTAATTTTAACATAAAAGAATTGCTTACATTTTATCTTGAAAATAAAAACAACAACACTAAAGCTTAAATATTTTAAATACAATTGTTGTTTTTAGTTTTGCTATTATTGCGTTGCATGTTTCTTAGCTTTTTAATTTTTTTACATTTAAAGTTAATCCTCTAATCCTTTTCTTGATAAAAATAAAATCATTAATTTTTTTTAACGCAGGTACGTAAAAATAAATCTTCTAAAAATAGATATTAATTTTGCAACTGCTATCACATTTACATAAAAGCTAAAGTCCGGCAAATCTTTGCCATAATTTTGCTAAGACTTATGAGCTCTATTTATTATCAAATTACTTTAAGTAAAATAACCGTTTTTACTAGCTTGACTTAATTTTTCTTGATAAACCGCCTTCTCTTCTCAGTATTGAGTTCTTTAATCAGTTTTGACTTAGTACTAAAATTTTGGAATGAAAAACTTTTGCCCTTCCCTTTGGACTTCCGTTAAAAGTAAGAAAATTTTTAATTTTAAAAATTTAATTTGAATGCTGTATTATCGGCTATGAAATCATGTCATGGCTGCTGAACTAGTGCGGTTTAGAATAAAATCTCATGAACTACTCCAAGAGCTTTTAAAATCATATTTATTTGATTGTTACAATTCTTTAGTATACAGCGTAAACAGCATTTTTTATCAAACCAACAGCACAAAATGCTTGTTAAGCTTAAAATGCAAAAAGAGGTTCTGTACAAAAGTTATTGTTAAAAATAGAAAATGAACCAAAGTTTAGAAGTAAGGTTATTGGCATATAGTTTTAAACTAGCCATTTAATGTTAAAGTCAAAGATTTCAGTTCTAGTTCAATAATGTTTCAATAATATGACATGTCATGAAATTAACTTTAAAATAACTTTAAAAAATCTTGCTTCAATTTTTTTTTTTTTTTAAGTTAAAAAGAGGAAAAAAAATCCGTAAAATTTTAGAACCGAAAGAAAAAATTGAGAAAAGAATGAAAAGTCACATTACTAAAAAAGGTAAACTTGAAAAAGTTCGGAACGACGTTGAACCATAATATCGGTACCTTGAAGCATAACATAGTGGAAATTTTCTGCACTGAGAAAAAAGTATGGTCAAATCTACTAGAATAGAGTAAAATTTACCTTGCTTTCGGGTTTATGGGGATACCAAAAAACTGAGTAATTTTATCATGATACCTTAGAGCATGGCTTAAAAACCATTCATTAGGTTAAATTTATTTTGAGTTTTGTATTTGTTACTAAATGTGTAATAATAAGAATTATAGTTTTTAAAACCAGAATTTTACCATAAGAGTTATCATAAGAACGTTAAAATTACCAAATGAATGTTTTAAATACCGTGTATTTTGCTTTCATTAACCAGAATTTGGTTTGCTTATTTCTTTTTACCAGAAATGTTCTTATTATACGGTTCTAGAATTTTATCTCTCAGTGCAACCATACTTAGGTGTTAAATTGAATAATATTTTGGGGTTCAAGTTGAACTACAGCATCGAGTTATCAAATTTAAGATATAAGAGGATTCAGATTGACATAATTTCGAAGTAGCAGGAAATTTGAACGGTGATATGGTTGAACTCATTCCAAAACTTTTAATTGTACGCTTTTACAATTGTATTTACTAATACAAATGATTAATCAAACAAACGTAATATATCTTTAATAAATAATCAGTAACTAAACAAACTTAACTTCTTATTTCTAGACATGGTAAAAAACTGCTTTTAAGTGGGACTCGAAAATAAAAACGGCTACATTATCTCTTCTATACGTACTGTCGCTGATAATTTTTAAAAGAATAGAAAATAAAGCTAGAAAATAATGTGTAAAAATATTTTCCGTGAGCTTCTAATTTTTTTTAAAGAATCATCCGTTAACATCAATAGATTAAGACAAACATTATATTAAGAGCCGCGATGGCTCAGGGGATAGAGCATTCGCCTTCCAATGAGGCGAACCGGGTTCGAATCCCAGTTCATACGAATTCCGCATCCGGCTTGTACCAAACTACGCTGCTGACGTGAAATATCCTCAGTGGTAGACGGATCATGGGTTAGAGTTGCCTTGGCGTCAGGCGAACTGTGTTAGGTTCTCGTGGTCTTCCTCTCCATGTAACGCGAATGTGGGCTCATCAAAAAGTCCTCCAAGAAGACAAATTTCTCCCAATACTCGATCCAGGAGTTCTCTTGTCCTCTGGATTGGGTTCAAAATTGCAAGGCTACGGAGTTGAACATTAGTAGTCGCAAACCCATAAAATTGTGTCGGCTGTTCAACGATGGTTATAAAATATAAAATAAAAACATTATTATAAAAATTTATCATTGTGCTTGATCAACCAATCATCTTAAGAAGTTTTCAGCCCTTTCTTAACTTTGGTGTTGGTTTGTAATTCCGTAACTTTGAAACTTCATGACCAATACAGAAGACAAAGGATTTCCTACGCAAAAAATCTAGAAAAACTCACTATTGTGAAGGAATTTTTGAGAACAACTGACGTTTCCGTTTAATGGAGACAAAAAATTTATATAGTTAGACATACTGCCAAAAACTTAACCAGTCAGTTTGGTAGTTGAGTATAAACAAGCCATTCCTAACTGGCATTTTTACTAGACTTGGAACTCATCTAAAATACTAATTAAATGATTGAAAATTAATTTTGCGAACTAGTTTAAATAACAGATCGATGAATGACAGATTAATAGATGACCATCGATATAACTGAAGTTACAAATGATTATTTAGTGAAAAATAAAAGTAATAAATTCTCAAGATGAAGTAAAAGTTTTATAAAATTAAACTGATAAAGAAATTTTAAAGCTTTTAAACAGCTACTATCTATAGGCTTCTATTATACCTCCCTAAGTTGTCTAATAGAACTTAAACAGATTAACCTTTAACAGAATAATGCCGCTATATAAGCAACATGCCACTTTCATTAACGGTTTTCAAAACCATGCTTATAGTGCATTTACCGAACATCAATATTGATAAAAATGGTCTAGACCGTATTTTCAGTGAAGTTTAAAAACTTTCAGAATACTTTAGTTTCCTCAAAAGCAGTTAGTTTGTAAGTACGTTTTTCGATTGTGTAAAAAAGTAAAAATGTATTTAATTTAGTTTTCACTTTGTCCTTCATGATTTAATCTAGATTTAAAATAATTATTTAAAAAAAATTACTTACAGGGTTCAAAACCATGCTTATGGTGCATTTACCGAACATCAAGTCAATATTTATAAAAATTGTCTCGACCTGATGTTTAGTAAAATTTAAAAACTTTCAGACCAGTGTAATTTTCTGAAAAGAAGTTGGTTTGTAAGTAAGTTTTTCGATTGCGTAAAAAAGTAAAAGTGTATTTAATATTAGTTTTTACTTTGTTCTTCATGATTTTATCCAAATTTAAAATAATTACTAAAAATTATTTGAAAAAGACTAGATGCATGTTCAATGACAAAAGCAATATGTTAACTTCGGGCACTATAACAAGTATCCATTTTCACCAATTTTATCTAAAATTTTATTAGTATATTCATTATCGATGAAATATCAGTTGCATGCCGACGTGTGATAAAAAAATGATAGGATATTTGGAGAAAAACTCCTTAAAAGTTCGGATTTAATTTTAAAAAAAGTGAACTCGTAATAAGAAATCAGTTACGCGCAACGGAGACTCGTAATTAAAGGTGCTTAATTCAGAATAAATATGAAAGTAAATTGAGTCCGCATGTGTGAAAAATGGTGTTTTGAAAGAGACGTTACACGCAGACCTATTCTACCCAATTGCTTACCAATGAATAAAATTTTCAGATTCTTTCTCGTTTCCATCAAAACTCCTATAAACATTTTTTTTTTTTTAAATTTCATAGTGGTGTTCCACTTTAACTAATTAGAAAAAAAAACTGCCATCTGTTGTTTATCTTATGCAGTTTGTTTAAGAATTTAATGAATGATAAATGACCATCAAAAATGTTTTTTGTTTTGAAAATTTCTAAGAAGTAATTAGAGGCAAATAGAAATAACTGCCTTTATTTAATTAGAATTAACTTCAATCGTTTGTTATCTGAAGTAAGTTTGTTATCGTTGTGCTTATGGTGCATTTACCGAACATCAAGTCAATATTTATAAAAATTGTCTCGACCTGATGTTTAGTAAAATTTAAAAACTTTCAGACCAGTGTAATTTTCTGAAAAGAAGTTGGTTTGTAAGTAAGTTTTTCGATTGCGAAAAAAAGTAAAAGTGTATTTAATATTAGTTTTTACTTTGTTCTTCATGATTTTATCCAAATTTAAAATAATTACTAAAAATTATTTGAAAAAGACTAGATGCATGTTCAATGACAAAAGCAATATGTTAACTTCGGGCACTATAACAAGTATCCATTTTCACCAATTTTATCTAAAATTTTATTAGTATATTCATTATCGATGAAATATCAGTTGCATGCCGACGTGTGATAAAAAAATGATAGGATATTTGGAGAAAAACTCCTTAAAAGTTCGGATTTAATTTTAAAAAAAGTGAACTCGTAATAAGAAATCAGTTACGCGCAACGGAGACTCGTAATTAAAGGTGCTTAATTCAGAATAAATATGAAAGTAAATTGAGTCCGCATGTGTGAAAAATGGTGTTTTGAAAGAGACGTTACACGCAGACCTATTCTACCCAATTGCTTACCAATGAATAAAATTTTCAGATTCTTTCTCGTTTCCATCAAAACTCCTATAAACATTTTTTTTTTTTTAAATTTCATAGTGGTGTTCCACTTTAACTAATTAGAAAAAAAACTGCCATCTGTTGTTTATCTTATGCAGTTTGTTTAAGAATTTAATGAATGATAAATGACCATCAAAAATGTTTTTTGTTTTGAAAATTTCTAAGAAGTAATTAGAGGCAAATAGAAATAACTGCCTTTATTTAATTAGAATTAACTTCAATCGTTTGTTATCTGAAGTAAGTTTGTTATCGTTGTGCTTATGGTGCATTTACCGAACATCAAGTCAATATTTATAAAAATTGTCTCGACCTGATGTTTAGTAAAATTTAAAAACTTTCAGACCAGTGTAATTTTCTGAAAAGAAGTTGGTTTGTAAGTAAGTTTTTCGATTGCGTAAAAAAGTAAAAGTGTATTTAATATTAGTTTTTACTTTGTTCTTCATGATTTTATCCAAATTTAAAATAATTACTAAAAATTATTTGAAAAAGACTAGATGCATGTTCAATGACAAAAGCAATATGTTAACTTCGGGCACTATAACAAGTATCCATTTTCACCAATTTTATCTAAAATTTTATTAGTATATTCATTATCGATGAAATATCAGTTGCATGCCGACGTGTGATAAAAAAATGATAGGATATTTGGAGAAAAACTCCTTAAAAGTTCGGATTTAATTTTAAAAAAAGTGAACTCGTAATAAGAAATCAGTTACGCGCAACGGAGACTCGTAATTAAAGGTGCTTAATTCAGAATAAATATGAAAGTAAATTGAGTCCGCATGTGTGAAAAATGGTGTTTTGAAAGAAACGTTACACGCAGACCTATTCTACCCAATTGCTTACCAATGAATAAAATTTTCAGATTCTTTCTCGTTTCCATCATAACTCCTATAAACATTTTTTTTTTTTTAAATTTCATAGTGGTGTTCCACTTTAACTAATTAGAAAAAAAAACTGCCATCTGTTGTTTATCTTATGCAGTTTGTTTAAGAATTTAATGAATGATAAATGACCATCAAAAATGTTTTTTGTTTTGAAAATTTCTAAGAAGTAATTAGAGGCAAATAGAAATAACTGCCTTTATTTAATTAGAATTAACTTCAATCGTTTGTTATCTGAAGTAGCTAAAATATCGATTTCTAATACTATCTAAAAAGCAACTTAAGATAATTAGCTGAATGCCAATGTAAATGTAACATTTGTACAAATAATATTCTATAGCTAAAATTGTGAGAATGGTGTGTGTGTGTGTGTGCGGGTGTGTGAACTACGGTATATACGTCAAAAGATATCAATACACGCAATAGCTCATAACTTGTATTACAATTTGCTTAAAA
This sequence comes from Parasteatoda lunata, assembly GCA_949128135.1. Lineage (NCBI taxonomy): Eukaryota > Metazoa > Arthropoda > Arachnida > Araneae > Theridiidae > Parasteatoda > Parasteatoda lunata. The sequence goes on from OX421980.1 coordinate 26,239,379, forward strand.
GACCATTTTAAGATAATGAAGGAATGGTAATACGAATGAAATATTTGTGCAAAGAATATTTTTAGCTAAAATGGAAAGATAGGGGTGTGTGAACTACGGTATATACGTCAAAAGTTATCAGTTGATATTCATGAAGTTGCTCAACGAAATCAACCTGAGCGTGCAAAAAGTTTAAATAGCTTACATGTGATCACCAACATCTTATGATAAGAGTTTTTAAGAAATATCACAACTCTTAAGAAAATACAATTGAATTTTAGATAAGTCTAAAAAAGGATTCGCGAGTAATTAAACTCATATGAAAGTTCGGGAAAGGTGAGATCACAATAATATTTGGTAATTTTTATTATCACCTTCGGCTTTAAATAAATTACACTCGGTTTCTTGCACAAAATTTTTATTGTTTTGAATAATGAACTAATGACATACAGAGATTTAGTTAAACAAATATTTAAAGCTCAGTCCGTGCATCATCAAGTGTTCCAATGAGATTTTTTTTTTTGTTTCTCGAATTTAAAGTATTCAAAATTTTTGAATTTGTAACAAAATGTCTAGAAATCTGGTGACTTTGATTTAGTTATCAAAAAATTAATGTTCTGGAGGTTTGGTTTTTTTTTATTATAATTGTTTATAAATTAGAAATTTTAAAGTACTTTTTTAAAATTCCTAAATACTCTTTAAAATTTGTCAGTTAATATGCATAAAATTTGATGCAAAAATCTTTAAGTAAAATCCGTTTATACTAACGGTAGGGGATGGTAATTTTGAAATCAAGTGATATAGTTCAGTAATCACCTTATTGTATCGAATCATACAGCACTAGATATATTATTATACTAGTAATTTGTCCATTTTTTTCATTAGTTAATATTTTCCTTTTAAACAAAAACCAAAATTCGTTTTTTTACATGATTCATTAACTTTCTACTATTATATGACCTTTTTAGTGTTTTGCAAGATTGCTGGATAAAGGATCTGATTTAACCTGGAATTGATTCAATAGATTTTTATTTATACAATACTTTTTTTCATATTTACGGTAAAAAATATCAATGCAAGGGAAAGTACACCATCCTTTTTTTCATATTATAATTTAGAAGAGGATTGCACTCAACAAACTTTCTCTGTGCACTGTAAAAAATTCCGGTTCAAATTCCTGTAAAAAGTACCGGTATTCCTGGTACTGGTACTTTTTACCGTAAATTCAATTTTTACCTGAATATGTTAATGAACAAAAAATCTGATATACCGTAATTTTTATAGTAATAATTACTGTAAAATCTCTCAATCACTGTAATTTAGCATTACTCTGAAAATTCTATTATAATATTTTACGGTAAAAATAGATTTTACGGATGAAGCACCAAAAGAGAAAGTACTTTGTATCGTAATTCGGTCCGAAATTTTCGCGTTGTGTAATGACCTACGAAACTGGAAGTTTAGTTGAATTTTTGAGTTGTATTCACATTTGTTATAAAGTTCTATTTCAAATACTATGATACTTTTACAAATTTTCAGATATTCCCTAAGCATGTATATGTTATTTTCACTCTTATGCAAAATGTCATGGCAATCTTGAAATTAGCTATTACTATATATGAATAAATTAAATTGTTTAATTCTAATTCAAATAATTCAATTCAATTTCATTACTTAACTCTTTAAATATAATTCACTTAGTTATATTTAATGAATTAACTTCTTAAATCTAATTTAATTTGTTAAATTTAAATAATTAAATTTTTAATTTTAATTTAAACAAAATTTTAATTTCTGAATCTCTTTTTTCTCGTTAAGCTTTTCTAAGTAAGATGCAAGCGTTAAATGAAAATTGTGGAATTATGTAGAAATGACGTAAATTTTTTTTAAAAATTTCCCAGCAATTCTTTACCTACAAACATTATCTACAAAATGCATTCAAAAAATTTTCAATTAATTTTTTAGTGAAAATTGCACAAATAAAAATGCGTGTAAAAGTTTGATAATAGCTAATAATAAACATTATACTTATTACAAAACGCAAATCACTGAAATCGCGCACCTTGGATTTACTATTTTTATTTTTATTTGAAGGCTATAAAAATAAATCAATAACCTGTTAAAAAAAGTAATCTTCCGTTAACACAGATAAAAGTGAAAAAAAAATTAGGTCTTCTACCTAATTTAGAAAGATCACATATATGTCTTTGACTTAAAAAAAAAATCATATGTTTGTCAATATTCTGGTGGCGAAAAAGAAAACAAGGTTATAAGTCCTAACCATTTCAAAAAAAGTGGCTGTAACTAGATAACTGTGATAACAGGAAATTGTTAACATTTCATTCTTGTCATAATGCCCATGATAGTAATTTCGTAAATTTGCGTCACGAGGCACACGTGGAAAATACCTTTTTTTTTTAATGTAACAATGAAGAAACGCATCATAAGAATTAAACCGATAAAACTTTGATCTCAGTTACGCGTTCACATGCTACCGGATCCCGCGCTTTTGAATGCTTTTTATCTTCAATACTCATTAGTTGTCTCAACTTTTACAGATAAAAAAAGAGGCGGGTGATCAAGTTGTATTTTGGCGAATTTTTCATATCAAGTTAAGAATCTGATAGGAGGCTTACATACTTCAAATTACTTAATACAACTAATCGACATTTGAAATTGATTAATATGATTTCACATAAATTAACTAATGCTTGTTCAGGAAATTACTTAATATGATTAACTGAAGTATATAATCAAGTGGTATTTTGGCGAATTTGTTCGTTAGAATTTAATAATCTGATCAGTGGTTCAATATTTGATTTTACTTAATAAGATTAACTGACATGTGAAATTACCTAATATAATATCACGTGAAAATACTCAATATGATTATGCAAAAAAATTTTAAATCGAAGTTAATCATCAAATAAAAAAAAATCATGCTTTATAAGATTAACTGTTTATTAAAACTACTTAATATGATTGACTAACATAAGAGATTACTTAATATGGTTAATCTACATATAAAATTATTACATATACATAAAATTATTAACTGACACTTGGAATTTACTTAATATGATTAACTTATATGTAAAACTACTTAATATTAACTATAGTACGTGTGTAAATTACCTAATATTACTAACTTGCATATGAAATTAAATAATTTGATTAACTTACATATGAATTTATTTAATTGATTAACTTTCATATGAAATGCTTAGATAGTTTACTTACATAAGAAATTACTTAATATGATTAATTGATGAATGAAATTTTGCATATTATTATTTAAAAATTACATTTTATTTAAAATGATTAGCTTATATATGATCAGAGGAAAAAAATATGGTCAAAACCAGCAGAATGTGGTAAAATTTAGCGTGTTTCTGGTTTTTTGGGAACACAAAAATTGTATGGTAATTTTTACCGAAGCAATTTGGTAATGACTTTTAGTAAAATTAAAAGTAAAATAGGGGTAAATTTACCAAATGAATGGTTTGAATGCAGTATGTTTTCATTTTATTAACAAAATTATGTTTTTATTTTTTATTTTTATTTATTTATTTATTTTTTTATTATCCAGAAATGTCATTACCATACAAATACGGTAATTTTAACAGAATTTTTTCTCCGTGTGAAATTAATGTAATTAACTGACTGAAATGGATTTTACTTAATATGATTAACTACAAATAAAATTAATTAATATTAAATTATTTAATGTAACATAAAATATTTTGATATTATTATTATTAAATTAAAATTATTGTATAAAATGTTATAATATAATTGATTGACATTTGAAATTGCTTAATAAAATCATCTGACATATGAAATAATTTTACAATTAATTGAAGCTAGACAACATAATATTGAAGCTTAACAATAAAATAATGTGATTTAATAATTTAATGTGATTTAAAAATAGCTTTTAGGGGATTGATTTATTTGTAGTCATTTTAGTCCCCGAAATACAAGACTTGTCATACTAAAAAAAAATGAAATTTTAGAAAAGTTATACTCATTGAATTATTTTCGAGCCAACATCTGGCCAGAAACAAAATATTTCAGAAAAAAAGCACATGTCATAAAGTAAAACGTGACAAATGTTGTTAAATAACAAAGAAAAAGAATAAGAATAAAAGTAAGTAATTCAGAACATGTTGGTAAACAATGCGTGTTGAAAAGAAACAACGACCGATAAGATAATCAACAGATTTCTCAATTAACACTAATTGGGAGATAAATGGACATTCTTAAGATTCTAATATATTTGTGCTTATTTCATTTTATTCCTATTTCTACTTCATCAATATTTTAAACGACTATAAAACGGCGTGCAAAAGTCTCTGATCAGAATCCTGTTATTCTTCAGTTTGATTATAATAAAAAGCAATGATTATAATAAAAAACAAAATGAATATTACTTGTCTTTCAAAACAGCATTGCATTTTAAATAAAGCACAGTTTTTGTAAACCTCTTTTTAAAAATGTGTATTTTATTATAATTACTTGTAAAAACAATTAAAAGCTAAAAGAAGTTGTAAACTATATCTGCCCGAGTAAAAGCTATATCAGCCCGAGATTCTTGCACGCCACTGTGTATAATATTGGTACATAAGTGAGACTAAAAAGTTGGTTCAATTATAAATTTGAGGTGATTGTGCAAAGAATGGAGAATATTTGAATATTGTATTACCCCTTTAATTTAAATAACCCCTCTATTTCTATGTCAGTAGGTATGCAAATCGTATGCAAAATGCGCGAGCAAACTTAATTAGCTTTTATATATTTCTCGAACTTCTTTTATAAACAACATCTTAAAATTGTTGTTTTTAAATGTCAACTTTTAATTGATCATTATTAAAGATGTCATAAGAAAATGAAATTTGTTTACAGCCACAATGGTGAAAGCTTAGAAAAATCTCCATTTTTTCAAAAATAATATCACTTTGTCTTGAAATATCAACTTTCATTTTTCTTAAGCTTTATCTTGATCTTACATCAACTTGGTCTTTTCAATGATTGATTTTTTTTATTTATTTATTTTGCCAACAATGTATTATGAGAAATTTAATCAAATGTAAGCAAAATATAAATAGGACTTTAATCACCTTGTTCTCAAAACATGCTTTTTAAAGCATGATATACCGATGATAATTTAACCAAATTGCCAGAATATTTGCATAAAGTGTCTCCATATAATTCTCTCCTTAATTATCTGTTCATTCGATTTCTATATTCCTAGATTGGATCTTCTTGTGTTCTTGAGTCTCGCAGCTTTACACTATAATTCAACAGTGTAACGCTTCATCTAACAGTGGAATATACAAGAATAGAACTAAGCAATTCAACAGTGGAACTGCGGAAAAAAACGGTCGGGATTGAAATTCGTTCCTTGCGCGCAAGCATTGCGTGTTAATAGTAAATCATAATAAATTTAGCTTCTAATATTCTCCAAGGTAGCTAGAATTTTAAATTTTAACTTTTATTAGAGAAGCTTTCCTAAATCTCGTTACATTTGCATGCATTACAAAATGTACACTTTTAAATAAAAAAACTAAACTCAGCGGCGCGACAGCCCATTGAGGGCCAAGGCCTACTGTGCCCATCTCAGTTTTCTTGACCTTAGGCTCTGGGGTGCTGGAGCAGATGTTCCGGTCAGGTGGTCAGCCGAACGCGGAACCCCCAGTGTTTAGTTCCCAAGCATGCTTGGTACTCATTTATCGAGCCACGGAAGGGATGAAAGACTGAGTCAACCTTGCCCGGCCCGAGGATCGAACCAGGGACCTGTAGTAATTATTTTATTGATCATAAAGTATACGGTCAAGGGTTATATATAGAATATAATATCAGGTAAATCCTATCATGGTTTTGCTGGCATATACGTACACTTTTCTTAAAATTTTCTAGGTTAGTTATCATAAATGTATCTGAATTTCATCTCAATTCAATTTTATGCATTTGTTAACAAAAATATTTTTTTTTTATCAAATTTTTTTTTTTTTTTTTAAAAAAAGAAGAAAAAGGTCTTACTCCTTAAACTGCATGATTTGAGCCTCCAAATCTGATTTCTAAAACTAGAAGTCACATAACCAGGAAATTAATTAGAAAAAATCGATATAATTCTGAACAATGTAAAAGTGTAGCGCTTAATTTTAATAACCCTGAGCAATTAGTTGTCCCGATGTTTTATTTTACAATTCTCAATGTTTGTTGGTAATGTTGTCATCAAGATTTGAATTTTAGGATATCTCATATGAAGTAGCATAAAAGCGACCAATAATTCGATATACAGTATGTGAAATATTCAAAACATTGTTAAATTAGGAAATTCTAGAAGCAATTTTCTTAGCTGGATTCCTCATAAATTTTCCAAGGATATTTTGCAACTGAGATCGAGGCCTTTTATAAAATATAAAAAAAAAACAGTATTTAAATTTTTTAAAGCTTATAGAATCAATTGTACACAAAATTATCTCTTCGAAATTGAAAAAACAAATCGTTGCGCAGTTTATTTTTTAGTAAACGTGTATTAAGTTTTTGTAATACGATCTATAAAAAGTTATGTTTTCTGAAACGCATAGTCACGTTATTAAGAAAAATAAGTTTTTACCCTGTGTAATGTCACGGTTATGACATAACAGTCAGTATTATGACTTACGGGTTGCGTCATTAAAGCGTTCGAAATAAAATCTTTATAAACAGGGAGTAAAAGCTAGTAGTAAAAGCGATTCAGATACCGAATGCGACGTTCGAGGGAATGCGACTAAAGAGTTTTATTTTTTATTTTTTCCAATTTGATAAAAGTTAATTCTTATAGAGTTAGTTTTTGGCCATAAAAAATTGTGTTAATTGTTTGCGTGACATTTTCAACTGTTTCAACATGCTCACGTGATTTTGAATCAATGTTCTATTTGTAATATACGTAAAACTGATAATGAAAGAAAATGTCGAAACATTTATTTATCTTTAGAATTTCAGTTTTTCTTTTCTGTTTGAATATAATAAATCTCTTTATTTAAATTCTAAAATGGTGGATATCCCAGAGGGAAAAAATCAATGATTTGGAAAATACATTCTAAGAAAAAGGCTGCATTATTAGATTTAATTGGGAAGGAACGCTCTTCCAAAATAATGTCTAAGGTGGAAGAGCTTCTGCTAATAATAAGTAATAGAAGAAAAAATTACGAAATTAAGAAAAAAACGGTTTTAAAAATTAAAGCTCTCATTACCACACATTTAAGGAGAAATGCGAGTGAAAAGTAAATTTAACTGAATAAATGGTTTTTATGCCATGCTCTACGGTATCATGATAAATTTGCAAAATTTACCACACTTACCAAGTTTTATCACATATTATACCAAAGACTTCGGCCTAATTACCTAACTTTTTGATGTTCCCATAGAGCCAGAAATACGGTAAATTTTAATATATTTTGTTAGTTTTGTCCATACTTTTTTCTCAATGTGTATTTATTTTTATGTTATATAAACCAAATTGAAATTAGTTTATAAAATAAATTATATAAAACAAACTGCGGTCTATGGCCCACAGTGAAAAGAATTTTTTCAGACAACTGAAAATGGTAACCACGATAACCCTATCAAATTTATTAGATTTGCTTCAAAGTTGAACAATTTAAATAACAATGGTGCAGTTTTCGTTAAAGGTAGGATTTTTTCAAATTGCTTTTAACAAAATAGTGACATATTGAGCTAAATATTTTAAGTCATTTATCTCTTAATTAATTAAAGATTTAATTTTTTAAAAAATAGTTAAAAATCATACTTTTAACAAAAATTGCATATTAAATGCAGTGCAATTTTTACATAAATGAGATGAAAATTGAAGGTATTGAATGCAAAAGCGCTATTTAATTTTTGTATTCATATACACATCAATGTAAAATGCGCTGCATTTTTCTTATTTAGTATACCTTCAATGCCGAAGTTATTTTATAATAGTACATAGTAATAATATAATATAGTAATTTTATTTTTATTTTATAACAGTCATTAAACAGTTGACCCAATTTTGGGGTTTATGACTACTAATGTTCAACTCCGTAGCCTTGCAATTTTGAACCCAATATTCAGAAGACAAGGAAACTTCTGGATTACGTATTGGGAGAAATTTGCTTTCATGGGGGACTTTTTGGCGGAATTAGTCCGTATTTGCGTCACATGGAGTGGTAAACCAAGTAAACCTTCCATGGCTAGACTGACTGCAAGGGGACTCTAACCCATGATCCGTCTACCACTGAGGATATTTTTCATCAGCACTGTGGTCGGTGTGATCCGGGTATGGAATTCAAATCGACCAACTATCGCTGAGATCGAACCCGGGCCACCTTATTGAGAGGCGAGTACTCCATCCCCAGAGTCAAAGCGGCTTCCACATTCAATTGTGTAATTTACAACTCTCAAAATTATGTATGTGATTTTTTTAAGATTTGTATATTTTCTCCCTTTTCATCGCAGTGTTGCCAGTCTGTTAACTCTTATTCCAAAAATATTGCAAACTATTAAAAGCGTGAAACTATTCGCTTTTAAAGGTCTACAGTTTTTCAGCAATCACTCTTTTTTTAAGTAACAAGAAGTTTAAGTATATCTGTTTACTAGAAATTTAAGATCTACTGTTACAGTGGATAACATGCTGCTTGTCTAAACGTTTCTGTCAAAATTTGGTGCGATGGAAAGGGTTAATTTAAAAACAAAAAATAGTTATGATTTTTGTAGTTTTTTTTAATTAAAATTTGTGTGATTTGTATTTTTTCAATTACAATAACTACAACTGAGGGGATAGAGTGTTCACCTTCTAATGAGGTGGACCAGGTTCGAATCCCAGCGATGGCTGGTCGATACGAATCCGCATCCGGCTTGCACCGACCACAGTGCTGCCGTGAAATGTCCTCAGTGGCAGACGGATGGAGGATTAGAGTCCCTTTGCCGTCAGGCTAACCGTGGGTGGTTCTCGTGGTCTTCCTCTTCATGTAACGCAAATGGGAGTTAGTTCCGTCAAAAAGACTTCCACGAAGACAAATTTCTCCCAATACTTCATCCAGAAGTTCTCTTGTCTTCTGGATTGGGTTAAAAATTAGAAGGCTACGGAGTTGAACATTAGTAGTCGTAAATCCCAAAATTGGGTCAACTGTTTAACGACTGTTATAAAATAAAAATAAAATTACAATAACTACTTGGCTATAAGGTTTTGGTAAATATTATTCTGAACGTTTTATTACTTGTATAAACAACAACGAAAAAAGCCTTACACATTCAAAATTGATTATTGCGTAACTAGCAACTTTCAAAATTACGTATGTGATACTTTTCAATTAGTGCATTTTAAGCTAAAACTAGGTATTCATTAAAATTTGTGTAACTTGTCTTTTTTTTTTCAATGACTATTTGGATTTATGAATTCGGTAAATATTTATCTTTGCTTTTTATTAAATTTAGATATTCAAAACGTGCAATTATGACTCTTTCTCTGCATATCTTATCAATCAAGTGACCATGTTAAAAAACATGACTCAATGCTCACAAAACAAAAATAAAACGGATTTTTCGGTTAGCATCGCAAATTTATTCAATGGAAAATACCACGCTTTTGAGTGAATCATGCGTCATATACAGCGCGATAACGTGTTACTTATTATTTAAAATTTGTCCAGTGGTCACAAGCATTTAGTTGTTAGGAAGATAAACAATTTTTAAAAAAATATTTTTTAAAGAGTGAAATTTTATGATTAGTAACTGATTTGATTTTCATCATATGAAAAGCTGGTTATTCAATAACGTTGAGGTCACTGACATGAGGGCATGATCTAAAATTAAGTTTATGAAGATTAGTCATTTTTTTTAACTTTTTAAATTGTTGAGAACAATATAACAATTATAAAAATCTTGTTTCAAGCGAAATTACTTTGTAAATCAGTTTTTTTCTTTTAAAAAAATCAGACAAGGTAGATATTTTTGATTTAAGATTTTCATGATACGTTCTATATGTATGATAAAACTATTACACACGTATTTTTCTTTCTTGAAATTTTATGGGATTCAAAGTTTAAATCATCCGGAATTTAAGAAAAACATATCGATTTACATATCGAAATACTTTTTGTCACAAGAGTCAACCACTGGCATTGATACTTATTTTGTAATGTACTATTACCACATTAACTAAGAGGACAGAAATATTAATGGTTGATTTTCGGTACAAAACCCAAAAGTTATTTTAAATTCTATAAAAAAAGACTTTTTTTCTTAGGTTTTGACTAATAAAATTTATGGGCAATTTTTGTGTGTTGTACTTGTGGCGTGACCTTAAGATTTTCTTTGAACTGAAAAAAAAATTAAAATAGCAACTAAAACTCTATGACTAAAAGTAGAAAACTGTATAATAATGGATTAGTTTTTTTTTCAAAAAGAAGAGATAAATTCTTCAGAAATTTTAATATTACATTATCCGTATGAGAGAAAAAAAGCAGGACCTCTAAAGAGTTTACTTTTTCCTCTTAAGAAAAGTTTTCTGAAAATGTATTAGTAGTACCGCTATTTGTAGTTGAGTTTCAAGAACGGGGGAAAGTAGTATTGCCACATTTTATAAATTTTTAAATTTAAACAATCACAAATAAAACGAGTGATTTTTGAAAAAGTGTTTAGAGTATAAAGCATAATACATGAAATACTTTTTTTAGTTATGTATATTATTAAAATAAAATAAATCTGAAAAGTATTGATTATCATAAAACGTCTTTCGGCTACATACTTAAAAACAAAATTAGTCTACGCTGTATTGATTATCATAAGACGTACTTTAGCTGCGCAGTTAAAAAATAAATAAATCTGCACAGTATTGATTATCATAAAACGTACTTCGGCTACATACTAAGAAAAAATAAAATAAATATACATAGCACGGATTTTCATAAAATGTACTTTAGGAATACATTTAACATACATTTGATAAAACAATGAATTTTATGTCAATTATGAAAAAGAAAAATCAAAAATATTTCAAGGAGACAAAAATGATAAAGACTGAAGCGATAAATAGCAGAAAAATAGTATCAGGCCAACCTAGTTGGGTTAATTGACCTAATGAGTTTTAAAAATTATTTTCATAGGGTTTGTTTCGGATAAATATTTAACAAATATGTAAAAAATAAATAAACTACAGAAAAGGGCTAAGGTAATGATTACTTATAAAAAAGATTCTTACGTTTAAGCTGATTTTAGCACAAAAATGTTTAGTTTTTAGTCTGATATATTTTTAGAAACCTTTACATTTAGCAACAAAAATGTGCATTGTAAAATTTTAGCATGTAAAATTTTTTCATTTACATTTAAAATTTATTTTTAATATCTGACTCTAAAGATATGAGCCAGAGACAGAAATAACGTTTTACACATTCAAATTTAGCTGTTAATATTATTAATATTATAAATTTATTGATTTTAAATGTTTGAAGACTTAAATAGATTAAAAAAAAAAGAAAAGGAAAGGAAACGGAGTAAAGACAATGGACATAAAACTCATTATTTTTAGAGAATGGCAAGAATCTGCAATGTAGTAATTTAAATTACCAAAATTACCAATCTTAATCATTAAACTGTTTTTTAATGATCGAAAGAAATCTTGAAAATTACTATTTCTTTTTCAGCTGTCACAATTTTTTTCTATTTAATGATTACATTTTTTTATTAGGTTAAAAAACATATAGAAAGAGAAAACAGGGGCTTAACTGCAGTAAGAACTGGATTGAAACAAGATAAATCTGGATTGAATTCGACAGAAAAAAAAAAAATCTTTCCAATACATTAGCTTACAGCTTCAAGTGTACTTACAGCTAATGATAACATCACCTAGAACTAAATTTTTGATCTTTGAAATAGACGTTTAGGCTCTGTTGATTCAGCAATTTTTATTCAAGTGCTAACCAAAGATCATAAAAAGATTTCAAGTGAAGTTTCTTTATCTAGACTTCTAAGCAAATAATTTAAAGGACTAAATAAAGTGTTTATAAACATGCATATTTTCAGTCTTGTATTTTCTTTCTTTCATTTCCAGATGAGAATAATATTGTTTGTATTGTATGGCTCATTTTTAAATTTTGCTTACATGTGCTACTTCAGAAGAAAAAAAATAAAAAAACAATTTCAACACATTCAATACATTTGAATACACATTCAATACATTTGAATACACATTTCAATACATTTGAATAATTTTTATTATAAAGAAAAAACTGAAATAAGCATATCCTGAATTTAAAAGTCGCAAAATATTTTACTGTAAAAGCTTCTAAAAACGTTAAAACAGGTAAAAGTTTGAAAGTCAGTGTATTTTAATTGCTTGTTAGTTAACAGTTTTAGGAATAAATTGCTAGTGATTAACCTATTAAAAATCAAAATTTATCGATAAACATTTCTCTTTAACTAATAACCAAAAGTATTTTGTCAAGTCTGTTACCATGTACTTATTTTCACTATAGTTGTTATTAAATTTTTTCTAATGATGTTCGGTGAATTTTAAAATTATACTCTATAATACTATATAAAAATTTTTTCCAAACGTTTTTTTCTTCTTCAGTTACATAGAAGTATGATTTCAGTAAAAGCACGAATTACTTTTAATTAAGTATTTTTATTTGTCAAACCTGTTATCATTTCTATTAATGAAATAAAACACTTAAGGCTCTTATGTTTAAACAGTGACAAATTGACAGTTTAAGAAAATATTTGTAATATTTAAATTATTAGTGCTCATAAACAGCTATTTTAAAGTTTTGATATTATTGCCAAGTTGGTTACCCGTAAGTATTCATCCGGAAAACAAATTATTTTAAATATAAAGTCATTCTTAATAAATTTTTTACGAATTTCACAGCGATTTGCTATTCTTGATAGCGCAAATTGATTACGTGAGTAGACATCTACCATTTAAGGATGATTCTTTATCAGAAGATAATAATATATCATGAATTGCAATGGAAGAGTCAATTTTAATTTCACTATTTGAAACTGCCAATCATCTTTGAATTCAGATATCAGCAAAGAAATTAAAACTATCTATCTTTGATTGCAAGTTCTGATTTTTTTAATCAGTATTATGAGGCGATTCTACTGAAACTCTATCATTGTTTGATTACACTAATTTGTTTCGAGCCTCGTGAAATATTTAGGAACTTTACTTCCTTATAACAAGACAAGATGATAAAATTATATGAATTTTTAATTTTATTTATGTGATAAAATTACTATCAAACAAACCTTGGATTTTTTTGCAGCCAATCTCAGGTTACTGTATGTGTCCAGAAAACTTAAAAAGCATTTAGCTTTATTTTACATATTAGTCAAACTGGTAACTCGAACAAATCCTTATTAATTGATTTTTAATTTAAACACTGTAAAATACACTACCAAAGTATGTAGGACTATTTTATTTGATATACTGTAAAATATTTAAATAATTTTTTTGTTGACAAAACAAGAACTTCTGTTTATCTACATAAGTTCTTGTTCAACTACAAATAACTGAATTTCTCGCTAACAGAATTACTGAAAATATAAGTCTTTCTCTGTTCATTTCTCTAAAGGGATTTTCTTTCTGATGTTTCAATGTATTGTTATTTCTTTCATTGGGAAATAACCGCCTAAGCGTTGTGGTGGGTAGAATTTTTGGCCTATCGATGACTATAGTTGGGTAGTCTTTTCCCGTGCACTTTCACCAATCGAGTTTCAGTGGGTTTCACTCTAATCTAATGTCCCCTGGTATTTCAGAGTCGGAAAAAGCTTATCATCTAAAAATCAAGAAGTAATTTACAATCTTATTTATTTTATTTCCTAAAATTACTCAGTCTCCGTATTAAATTATCAGTAATTTTTTATGGCTTGATAAAGATCGAACGAAGAAGGGTGTCATTCTTGCGATAATCTAATATTTTCATCCCTGCTTAAAAAGAACTGGTATTTTGATTTGGTCTTATATCCTTTAGGAAGAAAAGATGTACAACCACCATTTTGATTCGTATCATTTTGGAAAATTTTATTTTTACAATTCATTAGTTGCATAATAAAGAACTTCTTCAAATTTTTAATTTGTTACATTATCTTTCTGAAAAATATTCTCAAAAAGTAAGCTTATTTTTCTCGCTTTTAGAATGACCAAGCCTATTAATCATTTCTATTTTAACTGGGTATGCACTTAAATGAATAATAATAACAACAATGTCATTAACGGTTTAAATTGCTTTACAACATTTTAAAAATAAAAGAAATATAAAATCACTTAAAATACGAAAAAAGAGAATAATAGAGTTTGCCTGGAATGTAGTTCAGGAAGTGAGACGACTAGGCAGATATTAATTATCTAGTTTAAAAAAACGGGGCACTACAAACGAATGTGCCAGTAATGGTTTCCTCGCTTACATTTTTTTCAACTGCTCTTATCATTAGTTATTGAGTCAAACTTTTGATCTTTTAAATTTTTCATAACTACAAATTTAAATGTACCCAGTAGATCCCGTTAGACAAATGAGAAAGTGTTTCCTTTTTACTTATTTTTTATGCCGTGGATTCCTTATTGATTCTTCATTATTATTATTTTCAATGAAGTATATTGCACCCTTTTCAATGCAATTTTTCGATCGTTGCTATTTCACAATTATATTCCTAAATTTATTTTATGAAGCGATGTGCACTATTTTATATGAAGCAGGCATTTTAGGATGGTAATCAACAATGACAACCGATACATTTTTTGATTGTTGATTCTTTATTATTATTTCTATAGAAGTACGTTACACCTTTGTTAATGTAATTTTTTGATCGTTGCTATTTCACATTTGTATTTTGACATTTATTTTATGAAACGATGCGTACTATTTTATATGAATCAGGCATTTTAAGATGGTAACCAACAATGCTTTTTTTTTTATAAGAAAGTAATTCTAGCTTTAGTAAACTTATAAGAATTGAAACAGTATTTCAATCATGAAAAATAACGGAGCTAGACAGAAACAAGGAAAATAGTATTTTATATGTTTTTAACGTGCCAGCCTATACAGAACGAGCTCCGACGACTACAGAAAGAAAAAAGAAAGCACAGAGATTTGCATCTTACATCATGCTTTGCTTAGCTTGTCTCTGTCAAGTGTCACCACTATTTATTTACTCAGATTCGTTTTCTAGATTTTTACTTTGAGGATAACGCTTCAGTAAGAAAGAGTAGTTATTGCTTAAAAATTTCAAAATTCAGTTTCTGAAACCTAATTCAGTCTCGTTAACTCTTGAGAGCTGGATAAAAAATCTTAACACAATTCTTGACTGTAAACTGTATAATACTCAGATATAAGTTTTATTTTCCGTCTGAAATTTTATTTTTTATTAACTTATTTCTAAAGTATAATATTCATCAGATGGTCATATGTTTGAAAATTTATTCGATATTCACCCTGTATTTTTACTGTCAAGATAATGACAAAATCTTTTTCATTCTAAAGTTTTATTTTTCTTAAATGGTCCAAAAATAAATCTTTCGAGCCGAAAGATTTTAGATTATTTTTGAATAATAATGTATTGTTCCTCTAATATAAAAAGTTATTAACACAATCCAAGCTTTATTTTGATTTAGGCTTTGCAAAGGGCGCAAAATAAAAAAAAAATATATTACATTACACATCTTCTGTTCCAATCATCGAATTTTCACAAACTAAGTTTCAATCTTAATGTTTCAAATCTTAATGCAACCTCAACTATGTCAGTTAATTAGGGCTAACTATCAGAAAGTTATGGAGACTGACACAAAAACGTACTTTCTCTGAATAAAGATGTCTTGCCTTTTTTCCAACGGATTTGTTACCACCAAAATATGAGGGTTAGCCTCGAAAATATGGTTCCAATAGTTTTGACTTGAGGGTTATTAAAATGTTCGGCCTATTAATGCAATATCACTTTCTGCATTCTTAGCAATATCTCGGAAAGATCTTGAGTGAATCGAAAAATTTTAGCATACTACTGTACTGCTTAATTCGTTTATCCAAAGATAATTTCATAATGAAAGACTGTTTTTAATAAATTTTCATTATTTTATTTAATAAAGGGTCGAAAAAATATTGAATAGTAAAGTATAAAAATTTTTTAATCATATTATACTATGCAATTTCAAATGGCAAAATCCAAACTTTGAGCAAAGTGGGTTGAATAGTTTCCTGAAGTTATAAAATTTTAAATCAAATCATATTTTTAAAATTCTACACTAAAAAAAGTATGGTTAAAACTACCAGAATATGGTAAAATTTACCATGTTTCTGACTCTATGGAAATATTTACCTAATTATAATCACGATAATTTTTACCGAAGCGCTTTGGTAATGATTTTTGTAAATTTAACAATAGAATATGATATGCTATAAAATTTCGTATATGTGGTTTAAATTTGGTAATTTTATCATAGCATAAGAACCATTTATTCGGCAAAATTTACTTTTCTGTTTTGTAACTTTTACTAAATGTGTGGTAATATGAATTAGATTTTTGAAAACCAAACTTTTCGGCATATGAATGGAAAATTTACCAAGTAAATGGTTTAAATATCTTATATTTTGATTTCACTAGCCAGAATTATGTTTTTTAAATTTTTTTTCATCAGAATTGTTGTTACCAATTATAACATGAATTTACCAGAATTTTTCTCTTTGCGTATTTCTAAAGAACTATTCAACAAAGTACTTTCAAATTTTATGTTTTTTCATTTAAAATTTGTTTTACTGTACATTTCTTGTTATTAGTTCAAAATTTTTTAACCTGTTTCCGGTGATAATTTCCTCATTATGGTACTTTTTGCAATAGATCATATTCTCCCCATATTACTAATAATTATTACTAAATTTATCGGGGAAATCCGCCATAATTGGTCTTAAATTTCCTCTTTGAAATTAAAAAAAAAAATTGTCAATTGCATTGTTAGTATTTTCCTAATTTAGATAATTTTTATAAGGAACTAAGAATTGATAAAAACAATTTTACTTTGAAACTGAACCAGGGAATAAATCAAAAGTGTAAAAAAGCAAATATTTTTATTTAATCAATTAACGAGTTAAGAAATAAATAAACCAAAGGGGATAAACTACTAATCAGAAATGAAATGAATTTTTGTTTTCTGAATAAAGGAAATTTCAAACTGCTACATTGAGATATTTAATTTTTACGACCATAATTTCAAATTGTTTACAAGTAAATGTACATTTTCCCACTATTTTTCAGTCTGAAAATTATCTTCTAAAAGAGGTAACATGAATTTTGCATTCAAAACAATCTAAAACACCTTAATTCACATAAAATAATTTACATGGTAAGAAGTTGAACTTGAATATAATTAACTTCGTATCAAATAATCCACCTTGAGTGTTTATTAAAACCACGTGATACTAAAACAATTACCTTTTTCAGAGAAAAAATCAAATTTGCGTCATCCTTTGTTAAATGTCTATTTCGTATTTTAGATAATAATGTTTATTTTTACTATTCAATAAATGTGTTTTTCATTATCTTAAGGCATTCGATGCAATCAAAATACTGAACATTTGCTCAAGGCAACCTAAATCATAATCATATACATAGAAAAGTACTGTATCATTTTCACTAATGTTACCCTATTATTATCAACAATTATTTGATGACAAGTAGAATAAATAAGAATGATATGAAATGTGAAACTAGTTAAGTTAGGCTAGTTAAAGATGGACTATTGTAACTATTTAAAAAAAATTCTAATAAATGATTGATAAAAACTATTTGCAAATTTATTTTTGTTTGTTTTTCTGCATGTTTTGAATTTATTTGAAAGAGGAAAAAAGAAACTAAATGCACGCACGTTGAAAAATGTAACATTCTTCTCAGATGACATTTACTAACATTGGCTTGAATAACCAGTGCTCCAGTAAATGTTCAAAACCAGTAATAACCAGTAAATATGTAATTCAAGAAATTAAAATAATTTTTATTAGAAAATCTTTTTTACGTAAATACAAAAGAATTACCCCATGGTAATTTAATAAATATAAGCGTGTTGCATTATTATTAACAAATGCAAGTTTTATTTATACATATGCTAAATTAAAAATAATTACAAGTGCTAAATTGAAAATATATTCTTCCGAATCTGTTCAGAGAACGTTGAAGACTGTTCTATGAGCATAATTTACTGGAATCAATTTACACTGAGTGGCCACTTTATTCGTATGGCCACTTTTTCGTATGGCCAACTTTTCCTTTAAAGTCTTGATATTTCTTGGCATAGAGTCTTTGAGTTGCTGACACATTCGTAGCACTTTCCAATAGAGTAAGGCTGGATGGTTGTGAATCTAGATGACGGTTAGCTCTTTCAATTTAATTCCATAGTACACAATAGGCTTCTAGGGATTGAGAGAATGACGTTAAGTTAAGTTTCCATCATGTTCCTCATAAATATATTTTTAATTAACAGTTCCATGCACTGTAAAAAATTACGAATCAATTCACGATAGAAAAGTACCAAAACTCAAGATGCCAGTACTTTTTATCGTAAAATTCATTTATACCGTAAAGTTTTACGGAAAAAATTTTGATATATCGTAATTTTAACAACAGTACATACTGTAAAATTACTGAATCACTGCAATCAAATAAATATTACTATAAAAATTACGCCGTAAATTTTTAAAGTAAAAATATATTTTATGGTAAAATGGATTTCACGGATGATGTACTCTGGGTGTCAGTGTTTTTTACGGTAATTTGATTCGGAATTTTTACAGTATGGCTGCACGTATTATTCTGTAAAGAGTACTCCCTCGACATAGGATTTATCAATAGTACTGCAGACAGAGTGTGCTTGCTCCGTAAGCAACAATCTTTAGGTACGATGTCTTATTCAGACAACAGGGCAAGAAACTCCGATTCAAATTACGGTAAAAAGTATCGGCACGCAGGGTGTCTGCACTTTTTACCATAAAATCTGTTTTTACCAGAATATGTTACGGAACAAAAAATCTGATGCACCATAATTTTTATAGTAATAAGTATCGTAAAATCACTGAATCACTCGAACTAAAAATATAAAAATTATACTATATATTTTTTAATTATTACTATAAAAATATAATATTTTACGGTAAAAGTGGATCTTACGGTAAAAATTAATAATTTGATAATTTGATCCAGAACTAATTTGTACCAGTTGAACTGAACTTAATTGAATAAAATAATTTGATCCAGAACTATGAAATAAAGGTCTTAAAGCATGACAGTACTAAAGCAGCCTTCTAGCGGCCACATTGTGAAGCAATAAATCATATGAATGCATAAAATTGTAAGGTGATCATAATAAAGGGACCACACAGTCGATTTTCTCATAATTCAGCAAGTTGGAAACTATTTCAACACCTACTCTTGATCTGTAACGTGAAAAAAGAATCTATATCCTTAAAAGTGATTAGGCGTTTCCAGCAGTTTGTGCACAATTATTGTTGTTCATTTTCACGATTTGTTCGCTGAGCACTTTACAAAAAAAGGTTATTCCCATCTTAACGATTATTATGAATGAGAAAAAGAATTCTTTTTTCTTTTTTAAAAAAGGTGAAAGAAAATGGTTCATACTTTTTTTAGCAATCTAGAAGTGTTTTTGCTCGCGTAAATTTTGTATATTGAGAACGGATTTTTTTATTTTTTTATTTTCTATGCTGAAACGAAATGCCCAGTAAATTTCATGCGAATATTTTTTAAGCGCACAAATGTATTTCAAAGAGGGTTAAAACTTTTTATTTCATAGGTTTTTACATAATCTGCCCCTAGAAACTCCAACGAATTAGAATTCAATAATTGATGTCTTCATCATATACGCAGGCTGCAGTATATGATTAAGACATCAATTATATTCCATATGAAGTTAGATTATTTCCTTGCCGTAAAAGCAAAGAGGACGAAGCCCTTGAAATGGGTATCAGTTGAGAACCTGTTGATCCACATTATTAGTATGGTATACACTCTTTAGTGTGACTCCCCAGTACAACGACTCTTCCATTATATCGACCAATACTTTAAATTAAAGTTCTCTTTGCTATTCCATAGAAGCAATGTTATTTGAAAGCCTATTGGAATGTCCGCTTTGAATCGTTCATTCCAATATACAAACAGAAGTTTAGTTTAATTTTTTTATTCAAATAAAAGTTAAAATAACAAGTGTCCAACTTCTTTTAGCTTACAAAATAAAATGCCTTAATTGGCCAAGAATTTACCAAACATTTCAAAGAAATTATTTACACGACTATTTATTTGGATGTTCCGTACTACCTTACATCTTGAAATTCCTTTTGAATGTAGGTCGAGGGATGGGACCCAATAGGTTCTTATCTTCAGTGGTAGTGAAAAAATTAAGTGAAATATGAATTACTTCAGATAGATAATAAAAATGAATATCACACCGTCAAGAGGAAATAAAATATCCAATGCATTAAAATGATGCATTTAGAAAATATACAAGAATCATACTCTTTTAGTTTGAAAATTATATTGACTCCTTTTGTGAAAGGTTTATTTTATGAGTGAAAATATCTAGGGAGATAAATGTAAAAACAAAAAATAAAATTTTTCTTTAATATTTTTATTAATATTAAAGTTTTATTGTATGTATTGTATTTGAATAATTGATTGTGTAAAGAGTTTTTAAAACTTTTTTTGACAGAACTTTTATCTGATTATTTCTGATGATAAAAATTATTTAACGTAAATGAGAAGTACCTGTGACGGAAATAATGTTAACAACGCATATCAGGAGTAACAGAATCAATAAACAATGAAAACAGGAGTCTTTTCAGCTGGATTCAACCAGTTAGTTTCACTTTTAGTCGATAATGGATCACTTTTTTTTTTCTTTTTTTTTTGATTTTCTAAAGATGATACTTTGAAACATATCAAAGGAAAGCGCCGTTCAATAATCAACAATGCATATTCTTGAAATAAATTATAAGAAATTGATATAAGATGTTTTATCAAAGGGAAGAAAATATTATTGAATAGGGCAATCACATTTTATTAATGTTTAGAATATAATGAGAGGAGAAATTAAAAAAATTAATATAAATTTATTTAGATGATACAGACAATGGTATATATATTTTTAGACTTATAAATTAAGAAAAATGTAATGAATTTTAATATTTATTGCATAATTTGATCTGTGTCAAGAATATGTAGCATATATGTTTCACAAAAAATATTGCCATTTGTAAATTGATGTGTTTTTCTTAAAATTCCAGAAGATCTTCAATTTTAAATTCCCTCACCCGCCAAAAATAATTTTAAAAAACTTATTTGTCACAAAAATATATTTAAAAAAATTTGTGTCTAATAGTTTTACATAAAGATCATATCTTGAAAATGTCAACAAAATCAAAAGTGTTAAATGCCAACTCTGCTTGACTTTTTAAAAAACTTTCATAATTAACGTAAATGCTTAATTTATGAATAAATTGTCTTAAAATAAATTTAAGTTCGCTCCTTTTCAATTGGATTATTTTAAATTATTCTATTTCAAGGACATTTTTGAAATAATTAATTTGATTTTAAAGAAACTCAGAAATATAACAAAAATGCGTCTGACGAGGGAATAAAGTAATTTATTTTATCTTATCGGTAACAAATGTAATAAAGGTGTAAAAAATTAGTACAGTTTCTATTGTTTAACAACGGCGGCTTGGATCAGTAATTTCACATTAAAATACATTGTTATAGCTTTTTTTAAACTTAAAACGTATGGTTAGTGATTATATTTTGTTCAGTTAATCTTTAGACAGCCTTGAATTACTATGCTATTGTATTTACTTATTGTGGAAAATCTGGAACTAAATATGCTTATCTCGTTTAATCAAAATAGACTATACAGGGCTCAAAATAACAACTCCAACTTTCATAATCGCAAGAACTCGCACACTTATACTTATGCGAATTTCCGATCGTTTCCTTTTCAATAAAATTAAAAAATGTTTTTAATATTTCTTAGAGCTTACGATAATTTTTTTAAGTAGGTGAGATATGTAACTTTGAAATAAAATAGAAAAGAAACTATAAAATATTTAGCAGGTGTCAAATAGTAAAGCTGTTAAAAATAACATGTCAAATCTACAAATATCATCCTTGATGATCTAATAATGTGATAGTTTTAGAAAACATTTTGACTTGTAAGGTATACAAATTTTTTCACTAATTTAAGCTATGTAATTTTAAGTCATGAAATCCAAAATTAAAAGGGAATCGGTCGAATAGTCTTTGAAATGGCGAAATACACAAAATGTGAAATTAACTTCAAGGTGCCAAACTTCCGTCTGCTCTTTTGTCTAAACTGTTGGGACCATATTTTCCAGATGGATGCTACCCCTCCCCTTATATTTCAAGGGTCACGAATCCAAACTTCTCGGAAAAACGGTATGTTTTACTTAAAGAAAATACGTTTGAATTTGATTTCGTAACTTAAAATATAGCTTACAGAAATCAATTAGCATATTTATGGTTAGGACTTTGAAACTTTTATATTAAGTCTTAGTACTTAAAAAATCCATAATTAGATCAAAAGTCAGTAATATGTTCCCAATTTTTGGCTCACGGTGCATAAAATTTTAAGAAATCAACAAGGACGCGTAAGAAATTTTAAGTAATGCAATAGGATATATTAAAATCAAATCCCATGCATTGACTACAAACTTATTTTTTAGGTATTTAAGAGATTGATAGATACTGTGCACGTAAGATTTGGTATCTTGGTGGAGATTTCAAGTGAGAATTTGGATGTTTAATTTCGTCAATCAATATTTATGTGAGAGAGCTTTTTTTAACTTATTTGCTAAGTTGAGACAGATTTTTTTTGTAAATTATTTATTTACATTTGTTTGTATAGTAAATTTGGCTTTGAAAAAAAAATATTATTTTTGCTGAAAGATGAATTCTTTCCTTTCTCAAAGAAAAGAATTCTGAATAATGAAAGATGATTTCTTTCTTTTTTTTAAAGAGATTGCAACTAAACAATACAATCTAGTGTCATATTGGAAAAAGTATGACAAAAATAGTAACAAGGTTGTAAAAGGTATATCGTATCAAACGAAAATCTGACTTTAATTGAGGGTGGTTTGTCTTGATCAACGTCAAATTCCTGCAAAAAGTATAAAATTATTCGGATTGATATCTGTGTTAAGCGCAAATCTCATTTCTGCTGCATTCTTTACAAATATTTTGCAATAGACTTTAAAAAATAACAAAAGTATCATGCATAACTAACGTGCTTAAAAATAAATACAAAATAATCTAGTTATGGTATATTTATAACTACTCGATTAGAAGTTTTGGAGAGTGTGAAACCAGAATAAAATTTGCTTGAAACTTGATTGATACCATTTAATATCCTATTCTACGAATTGTATAGAATCCCGGTAGTACAGCATAAACTTGATAAAACGATGCGTTGTTTCAACTTGAACTTAAACTTATATAAATTTGAAACTTTAATACGGCTGCAATTAATTTGTACCTTATAATGGTTTAAAGTACCAATACTTAAATAATTTTTCTAAGCACTAAACTATTTTTTCTTAACATTAAACCAATTATTCTAATCATTGAACTAATTTTTCTAAAAGTTAATCGTTTAACTAAAAGTTTTAGAGTTAATTAGAAGCACAGCTTAATTTTTAAACTCAGTACATTGTAATAATTATTGATAAAAAAATAATATTTATTTAAAAATATTTTTTAAAAAATATTTTTTAAAAAATATATTCATCATGTTTTAAAAAAAGGCTATCTTACAATGTAAATACTTAAAAATAATGTTAAAGTTATGTAACGCTGAAATACTTATAAAAATGGTTTTAATCAAAGAGTAATGGGCCAATTACAAAAGATTAAATTTTGATCCCTGTACAAGTAAAAATTGCATTAGTATTATTTTCAACAAAAGATTAGATTGGCTTTGTTATTACATTTTATAAAATGACACAATGGAATATCTCTTCAATATATTTCCAGTTTACTCAAGTTGCTCATTAAACGTGGTATGATATGATTCGAGTGTTTTCCTTTTGGTCTTAATCTTTCATCCACTTTCATTTCGTCCAATGCCAAGATTCGATCTCTTTTAGAATCCAATATTTCAATCCATCTTGCTGAAAGAAGAAAACAAATATCATTTCAGCTCTCAAAAATTTAGGTATTAAAATTACTTTAAGGAATGAAGAAAATGTGTGAGTGCATAAAGAAAAAGAAAATTTGCAAAAAAAAAATTATTTTTGTCTGGTAAGGGTATTTCTAATTAAAATAAATGTATGGGAACTCTTGTAATAAGCACCAAAATCTTCAATATGGTTATGGTAACCGTTTATCGGAAATTCTGGTTTTTGAAATTAAAATTCTAATTATCCATACTTTTAGTAAAAATAAAACTCTGAAAAGTAAATTTAACGAAAAATTTTAAAAAAATGTTTTTCACGCCGTTCTCTGATGAATCATGATACAATTACCAGGTACAATTCATCCAGATACAATTACCTTAGTAGTTTACTATTAGGTTTTCCCTTGTAAATCTGAAAAATGAAAGAAGTTTTTCATTCTTTGCTTTTAAAATTTCTAAAAATGTTTCACCTTGATAAAAAAAAAAAAAAACTTTGTTAAAATTATTAGATGTAAAAAAGCGCTCAAGCAAATTGTGCAAGTCAATAGGCATTTTTTTTTTTCGTGCTAAAACTGTATTCATCAGGAAGTAAATTTTCCAATATTTAGTTAAGGCCACGAAAAATTTGATGGGATTAGGACACATATTTGTCTTATTGGACACATATTATGATGGTGAACCGCAAAAATTGTAAGTCAAGACACTTCATTGCAAGTTTTTTTTTTATATTTTGTTTTATAATTGGCGTTGGACAACCGACCTATTTTGGGTTAATGGTTCAATTATGGGTTAATGGTATTCTAATTTGGGTTAATGGTAATGGACCTATTTTGGGTTGGGAATGCAATTTTGAGAAAGAAGATTAGGGAATTTCTGCATCAAGCGTTTGTACAAACTAGTCTTCGTGGATGAATTTTTAATGCAACAAGCATTTGTGTTACAGGGGAAAAAAACAGCGAAAACTTTACACAGTTTGCCTGACAGACAGGCAATTCCAACTCAAGATCTTTCTATCACTAGGAATATAATCTTCCACCAAGCTTGCTTTGTGGTCGGTGCAAGCCTGGAGTAATATCATCTACACGTGTTTGATGTTTTATAATTTGTTATTTTGCTTCTTTAGAAACACTACAGGGCCACCTTTAATATATGCTTTGAGGATTCTTTTCAAAACTGAAAAAAAGTATCTCTACTAAACATCAAATCAGAATAAAAGTGGAAAAAAAAATAAAAACGTTATCGAAATCTAAAGAATTAATATTGGTGAAAACTGGGCTGAAAACATAGAAATCGGTTTGATTGTTCGGTGAAACTCGTATGTATTTTTAAAGATATTACTTTCAACTTCTTTTTGTTTCCACCAGCAATTAAACAAGTTCTATTTTCAGTCACACCATATTCAGTATTGATTCAACAGCTTTAAATAAAATGTTTGCTTTCTTCTACTTTCTTCTACTT
The DNA here is from genome assembly GCA_949128135.1 of Parasteatoda lunata. Lineage (NCBI taxonomy): Eukaryota > Metazoa > Arthropoda > Arachnida > Araneae > Theridiidae > Parasteatoda > Parasteatoda lunata. Next base: position 26,265,024 of record OX421980.1, read on the forward strand.
TTCGACTTCATTTAAAAAAAAAAAAAATTCTAAAGATTCTAATATATATTATGACCATTCATTATATACAAATATAAAGGTAAAGACAGAGCTTCAAAAATACCCCCTATAACTTTATTTAAAAATATAGTTTTAAAAATATTTTTGTTAAATTAAATTCCCAAATTAAACAAGACGCTTGTAATTTATAATTGTTTCAAATGAAGATAATTCTTCAATAACTTACCAGTCATCTGACTGACAGGTATAACACCACCATACTCTTTTGGCAACATGCTTGGGGGAAAGTATTCATGCAGGGAAGATATGTTTGTGTGAAGTAATATCTGGAAATTTAAATATTTAATTAAATGCATACATGCTTGCATCAAAATTGAAAAGAAAGGTAATTAAAATAAGTCTTTTAAAACAAAAAGAAAAAATATTATTTTCTTTCATACAGCTTCAGATTCAGAGAGCTGAAGCTTCTTTGTTAAATTTTAAGTTATAGCTACATTTCATTAAAATTGGTTTTCTTTCCAAACTTTTTGAGTATAAAAAAATAATTCAATAAAGCAGTTATTCTAAATATACAGTTAGTGTACAGTTAGATATTTATTTCATTGTTTTTGCTGGATTAAAAAAAAAACATTTAAAATTTTTAAATAATTTGTGCCGGTGTAAATTAACATCTAGATATTCTAAGGATAAAAATGCAATGAAAGGGAGAATTTTTATTATTTTAATACTGTTTATTTAAGAAAATAAATAAATTTTAGAGCTGGAGGAAAAATTTGTATTTAAATAATAAAAAAATGGTGAATGATTCAATAAAATTTAATTATTAACAAAAAATATAAAATTCTTGTATAAAACGTGAAATATTTATTTTATACTTAAGAAATAGAACTTAATTCATCTATAATGTTTGATTGATCTTTGACTTAGAACAAAAAAAATCGTGCTATATTCAAAAGATAAATCTACATGAATCTTAGTTTTTCAAACTTGAGTTTACATATTTTATGACAGTTTTAAAAATTAAATTATCACGTGATTTTTATGTAATTAGTTTACAGTAATTCAAATTTAAAAAAGAAAGAATGAAATGGGGCAAATCAGTTTTAAAAGTTAAACATTTTCGTATATCCAAGAAAACAATATTTATGCATTTATAAAAGAGATTTTATTGTTCCTCATAAGATATAATTTTCAAGGAGAGGGAGGCTAGTGGGAATAATTTTTATAATTATCCCTAAAATACTTTCCAATCATTATTTTACGCAAGTCTACTGTTTTTTCATTAAAATTTAAACGTCTTACTTCATTGTGAATGTCACATATGCTAATATGCTAATTTGATGAATACTTTTTAATTACCTTTTTTAAAAAAAAAAAAAATAAATGCGTCTTTGTCCATACTATACCCCATTATATGGGGTTTGTACTGATAAGTCATAAAACTAATTTTTTAATCAGTTGTTCATTATAAGAAACATTTAAAGTAAAAATGAAACTAATTTTTATTTAAGATTGCAGTCTTAAATTTAAAATTTGGTTAAATAAAGGTAATTCTTTAAATAAAGATAAATCATAATAAATATTACTTTAATGAACAATGTGAAGAGTCATTTTTGCATGAAATTACTAATTTTTAATGAAGAAACTTAAAATAATTCATGTGTTTCAGTAGTCATATATACTTGTATTAAAACTAATGAAAGCGCTTTTATTCAGTCTTAGAATATAACTTTAGATGTAAGACATATCATTTTGCCCACAATCAACTCTATTTAATAGAATTTTTTTACAAAAAAATAATTACCGAAGTTTCGCCTTTTAAAAATATAAATACCATCGACTCCACTGATATTGAGCTCGTGCTGGCTCTGAATCGTTCCTGAACGGTTTTTCGATTGACAAGGGTAGATAAAATTTGATGCCAGTTTGATCCAAATTGATGTTGCTCAAATTTTATTTCGTGAATTTAAGCCTATATATATATATATATATATATATATTCGTTGAAAAACATTTAAAATCCTCCATAAAAACAAGCAAGTGCTATTCAAAAAAATTCTCTTTTATAAAAGAGTTAGGGTAAAATAAATAAACCCTCAAACAATTTTTGAATTAAATCTACGTAAAGATATTACAAACATAGAGATAGAGGGAAATAACAAAAACAAGGAACGTTTAAAATTTAAAGCTCATTTACTTAAATTCACTGAAATGTCACTTCACTGGTTCTTCCACTGAGCTCTTCAATTGTTCTATGCGCAATTTTCTTTTCAAAACCATTGTATTTTCGTCTTTAACTTATTTAAAAGACATAAAGAAAAATTGAATAACCTTTAGTATTTTAAAAATGACTTACTCGTTCTTGAAGTTTATGGCTTAAAAATGTTTTCAAAAATTGAAACAGTGTCGCCAAGTATTTTGGCACATTCATCCAATGTAGTTGCTTGTGTCGTAGTGGAATTGCTTTCTGGAATTAGGAATATTTCAATTTAGAATGTCACTAACACTTTGTCAAACTTGAATCAATCGAATTGATTAGAAATTACGAAACATTTCGGGGTAAAAGCATGAAAACTCCAGAGTTTTTACATTAGACGCACAAGAAGAAAAATATTCCGGCAAAATTACCATACTTGTATGGTAAAGACATTACTGGTAAAAAGAAAGCGTAAGGCAAATAATTGAAAAATAAACATCACTCTTCCAAGTATTTATTAGTTTATTTACACATTGCATACACATACACATGGTGGCTTGTGTATGCCTATTAAAAAATACCGTTTATAAACCCTAGTTAAATTAAAACATGCAGCTCAAATTAGACAAACACATTACAAGGATTTATCTAGTGCAGTGTGGAGATTGCGGGTTCGAATCTCATTGCATCCCCAGATATGTATTTGTGATATCATTATTTATATTGTATAAGCTGTACCTCAACTTGTGAAAGGATTGTAAGCCGAGCTTAAAGAACACAAATCTGCTTATAAATGTATAATAATAATAAATATCTAAATATGTAGATACTTCCAGGGTTGCGAAGGGAATTCAAACTCGTTATCTCCATGCTTCCATTTTAGGATAATAGAAAAGCCCGGATGCGTTATAGTTAAGTTACTGATTTAATTTAGCCTTGTCCAGGTATTTAAATATTTGCAAATTCATAATTTTTGTAACTTTAAAGGTTGGTAGGTATTAACTTATAGCTTACCCTCAAAAGAGAACAATTAACAGAGGAAAAAACAAAGTTTGTAAACGTTTACTAAATAAAATAGAGATTATCAAACTGAACAGTTTCATGTTATTTCAAATTATACTTTGCCAAAATTGCCTGCTTTTTTTGAAAAACTACCAAATTTTATCTCATTTACTGCTAAAATCATCATAAAATGCTTTTTTTTAAAATTTCAATATTTGATATCTTCATATTTCAAAAATATGTAGTAAAAATTTTAAATGGGACATTTGAAACAAGAATTTTTCTTAATGTAGAGAATTTTTATTTTAAAATGTAGAATAATAAAGAATAAAATTTTCGAAATGGATTAGATCCTTAAGAATTCTTAAAAAAATTATAAAACATGAATAATTCACTGAATAAAAAGGCGAATAAATTCGTACAATGCAGATATCCACTATTATACTAAGGAAAAATGAGCTTCATTAGGTAGAAAAAATTAAATTCATCAGAAAATACACATTTATATCAAATTCATACAAAGTGTTCCAATAATACCATTATTAATCTGTATATTTAGAATCTTTATCAAAAATAAAAACCTAAAAGTATACACAATTAGAGATGCGAATTAATATTTAAACGAGGAAAAAACAAATAAATTGCTGTAGAGGAAGGCGATTGTGATAATCATCAAAGCAGGCTTAATTTGAGTCTGAAATTTGAAGGTGTTTATAATAATTGTGTTTTAACCTTTTTCAGTTTCTTTCTGCAATCAAACATGCTTTGTTGTTTCTTACATTCGCCTTTCTTTACCGTGATTTGTTCGATTTTCAAAGTTGTTTTTTTAATCCTAGATTATATATTAATTTGCGACTCCTAATATGTATATTTTCTAGTTTTAATTTTTGATAAAGATTCTAATAATACATATTAAGGGCAGTTTTTATAAAACACCATCTGCCTACTACCTACTGAATGTTCGAGAACATGCTTAAATTGTCTTATATTTTAAAAGGTCAGAAGTCTGAATTTATTTGAGCGCCTCCAAGAAAGCTTTTTTCATTAGAATAAGAAAATAATTAACAACATTAGACTAATAAAACTTTTAGAAATATATAACTCAAGTTTTTGTCAATGTTCTGAATTTAAAAATGTTCGCTTTCAATGTTTGTAAAGTTTTAGATATAAACTCTAAAGGTCGAAGATCTATTTAGAAGAAAAAGTTCGTGAACATAAAGATTTAAGACAGTTTTTGTAACTTTTTGTGAAAATTTTGATTTTGGAAACTTTTTTAATTAGTCCTTAAAAAATTCATTTATGAATAAAGTAGTACATCAAGGATTCTTTAGAAATGGTAGTTTAAAAAGCATATATATGATAATGCAAGGAATTGGTAATAAAGTCATACCTCTCCACTGTTAACCATTTTCTGTAAATCTCGAAGCCCAACTAGAAGAGCATGACTTATGTGATACCCTTCTTGAGTAAAAATATAGCTGATACCTCGTTTTTGATTTAATTCACATTCCATGAGTACTTCAAACGCAAGAAGGAAAGACTTAAAAACATCAGATTGTTTGTGTCGAGATGAATCCAATGCACCTGAAAAGAATAGAAGAAAATATTCAGATTACTGTTACACAGGATTTTTCATAAACACTCTAAATAAATCATATTTGGGATGATCAAGAGAGAGGTTAAAATAATCAGAAATCAGAAAACTAATCAGTTAAACAGTGATTTACGAAAGGTGAACGCAAAGCAACCCCACTCGACAAGTAGACTGATTTTTAATAATTGTTGTCCTGCTTTTGCCTTGATAGAATTGAATTATATTTTGAAAAGGTTTTTATGTTTCTTTTCAAACGAACATTAACTTCTAACCCCTCATGTGAATATTTCTAATATTTTATTTTGAACCAATATTGAAGGTATTTATTACGGAACTTCTTGCATGTCTTAACATGAAATTTCATATTAACTTAAATTTAACCTTATGTATTCCCTTGGATATTTCAAAGTGTTTTTGTTACTTTAAACATTTAATATCTTGTTCTCATAAGCATACGAATGATTTAATTCAAAAACAGATTAATTTAAATTTTGATATTTTTCACACCTATGTTTTCCTCTGAGAATGCTCTAGAGATATAGGTTTTAAATAATGAATTTGAATTTTGTTAACTTGGTTTTTAATGTGCTGTATCATTTAGTGTTTTCTTTTCCTTCTTAACGTCCCGCAGTGGACTGATCGTTAAGACGCGGTTCCCAGCAGATCACCTAAGTCAAGCATCACTGGCAGCGGTCAGTATGCGAGTGGGTGAGCACTTGGTTCAGTCTGCATAGGGACCGAGGGTATTCGGTATTAGTCCTCGTTAAACAGTTCTACCGTAAAGTGCTCGACTTCGCCTGGAGGTCGTCGGGCTACTGCAGCGGGGGTGCCATCCCCTCTGCAAAGGATCAAAATTGTGATGGCATGTCTTCGGATCATCCTCGAGGATGTTTCCCAGACTGTCGCCAATAGCCCATTGTGCAGCTCTAGTGCGACGTAAATGAACTACAACAACTAATCTTCTTTACACATAAAGTTTTAAAGAGTTGGAGTTTGAAAGCTCTGCAACAGCGTTTGTTGAGGTTTTGTTTCTTGATTGCAGGGAATCATAAAAAAGAGTTTTCTGTAATTGATTATTAAGAATGTAGTTCGTGTTTTGAGAGGTTATGAATTTAAATGAAATAAAATATTCCTTTAATCCTGTTATTCTAACTTTTGTTTTATGGAAGCAATTATTATAATTTTATTTAACCTAATTCAGATTTTTGTTTAACTGAAAACATCACCTTACTAAAAGCTTTCCCGAATATTTTATGTTAAAAAATAAATAATAATATATGTTAAGTCTGCAAAAAACTGACAGAAGATTAATGCAAACTGATTTTGAATTATCTATTAAATGTTTACTTACCTGCGATACAGAACAAAACAACTCTTCCTTCTTTATCTCTCTCAGGTAAAGGAAATACATACCTGAAAAAATATTAGTTCTGTCGAATCGACATAAAAATGGCATCGCAAATCAATTCACAAAGTTCAAGTAGTATAAATATTTACTTATTTGGATAGAAAAAATTTTTGGAAAGAGGTATAAATAAGCAATACATGGCAAAATAAAGACTAGGTGAACTTTGGTTAACCAGGCTGTCACGCCACTGAGTTTAGTTTAACTTTGGTTAACCAGGTTAACTAGGTTATATAAATAAAGCTAAAACGACAAAACAGCACAAATAATGACTTTTGGGTCGAAATACACAGTGAAAGAAAAAACACTTAGATGCAGAAGTTTTTAACTTCTTCAGCAAGTCTGTGTCTCTTTAAATCTATAATTCGACATTTAAGTAGATGCATCATTACTGAACGGAAACAAGCGTTCCTTATTTATGCTCTTTTTTATTCTCTTAATTTGTGCTCTTTTTTACTTAAAAAGGAGCAAAAAAGGAGTATATTCTAAAGTATTGGCAAAATTACTTAAATAATTCCGTTTTTTTTTCTTCTAATTTCATGTTTGCAGTTAATTTGTAAAGAAATGATATTTTTAGAAGACATGAATCATTCTTAAAATGGTTCGTATACAATGTTTTGAGTCTATTAAAAAAATCTCTTCTCAACTATAAAATATCTTCAAAAGATAAAAAGATTTCATTGACATGACTCAAAAACTAATGACCGCTTCAATAATATTTTAATATCAAAATATTTTCGAAACATTTCTCTAAAAGTATGCTAAATTTCACATTGTTTTACTAAATACTTTCTGAGCTATGACAGTGAAAAGCACGTTCGGGCAAATTTTTTGAATAGATGACTGTGGCAATAACTTTATTTTAATATAAAGAGAAAAGCTACAACTCGAGCAAAAAGTGTAGGGTATCGTTTCAGAGAATGGCAGACGTAAAAAATATTTGTATCCTACAAAAAACGATTCGAGGTGCAAATTTATGAATTTATTTTTAAAAGTATCAATGGCACTGTTTCAATTTTAATCTCTTCTTTTCCAGTAAATTTCAAGAATGATATTCATGGAGAATACTTTTGATCGAAAAATATGGGTATCGTAGTGAAAATTTGTGAAATTAATTTTCAAAGTGTCAATTGCATTTTTACATGTGTAAACTAATTTTGTTTAAAATTTTGTTAAAATGTTTTTAAACTTACTTTAAAATTTAAATAAAGCTCTTTGAAATTTATGTTAGCATTTTAAAATTATTGCTCACGTAAGATTGATTGATACTTAAATTTCGACATAAGTCAGAGGGACTAAGAAAATTTTCTCAATTTTCGTTTCCACGTTAGATAATTAGCTTTAGTCCGCTAATGATAAAGATTAACTTAAAGAATTTATAGTTCGAAAGGAATTTATGTATTTAATATTTAATCATTAAATGAAGTTAATATAAAAATTCTAATTATTTTCAAACGCAAGCATTAAAACGTAAAATTTTAATGACGATAAACATTTAGAAAGTGGTCTCATTTAAAAAATTAATGTAATGCTATTTCATAATAAAAACGATAAGATAGAAAAATAAGATATCTTTTAGTATGTATTTTGCATTTCAAATTAAGAAATCTTTTTAATTTAAAAAAAACAGAAGTTTAAATGGCACTCTGAAGTATAATTTTAAATTTAAAATTAAAAAATTTAAAAACATTTAAATGATTGTTTTTAAAGATAAGAATTTAGAAAAAGTGAAAATTAGAAGTTGTATAAATACAAAAATAAAAAATACTAAAAAAATCTAAATTAAAAATTTTTTAAAATACAAACATTAAAAATATCGTTTGGATATCAAACTTAAGAATAGTTTGAACATTGAAATAAAAGATTTCAATTTAATGCTCTGTAATTACAACTATTCTGTTGTCTCTCTCTCTCTCACTTTTTTGTTTTTTTTTGTTTGCTAAGTTTAAAAATGTATGGACCGAATGAAATGAAACTAAAAATACATTTTAGTGGTATACCAGTTAGAATGAAATATCTTTATTCTCCCAATGTCTAAAGAAAACAAGAAGCTTGTAGATAGTATACTGCAGGTACGAATTTATGAATTGTAGATTAGAAAGTTCTTATATTTTATCACAATTAATGTTTGCTAATACAATTTAATTAAGCGATTTAATTAAGATTTATTCTAGTTCTTGATCTTTTCTGTATCCGACTCCGGGGGAGAAAAAATTTAATGTTTTAATTAGCATTTAATTCATTTTTTTGGAGGGAGGAGGCTGAAAAAATTTAAAACTACGCAAGAAAAATTCTTACCTCAAATAGATGTTAGATATGTGAAGCACAACAACAAATGTTGTTCATGGGCTTTTATAATATCAGATAAAAATACCTATAAATGCCTAATATTCCTAAGATGCATTATACCGAGTATTACGTCTTTAGAAGAGAGTACTAATGCTAATACTGATGCTAATTTATTGCTACATTTGTAAAACTTAAAAGGATTGCGAATTATTTCTTTATAAAAAATGTAAATGCTTCATTGTACTAATGTTTTTTGTTTTTTTTATTTCAAAAGAATTTTTACTGTATTAAATTTAAGCTTCATATCTATGTATTCAGCTTTGTTTATACAATTTTATTATTTTTATTTTATTTATTTATTAATTTTGCCATTTATGTTGACTTGTAATGTCACTTATTATATACAACTCTTTTTTATTTGCTTCAACTGAAAGGTAATATGCAAATTACGGTAAATTAATGGAATAAAGAAATTTAATTTAAATAGCCCTTACATTTTATTGACAATTTTGATTTTTATGACAATATTTTAATGTAATAAATAATTAATTAGTTTAAATAATATTAAGTTTATTTGCTTAATATGTTATAAATTAAAGCTTCTTATTTTGTTATATCTAATTAATTTAACTAATTTTCATTTAATATTAAAAAAATAAACTTATTTCAATTAGTTTCATTAATGTAATAAATATTAATTTGATTTTTAATTAGTTTTAAAAATGTCATTAGAGAGCTTAAAATATTTAGTTTTAATATTCTAGCATTGTTAGCTGGCTTATAAAAATACCATATCAATTGTTGACTTTAATCCATTGCTAATTAATTCTTAAATACCTTAACTCGTTTTGCAAAAATGATTATTATAAATTTTAACACCTTATATTTATATGCATAATTAAGTAATGGATTATGCACAAGTTGTAATTATTTTGCATCCGGTATTTAATCTGTGATACTAGTAAAATAAGGCACTTAATATGGTGTTTAAACAATCGAGAGGAGCACTGATAAAATTTAAAAGAGCTTATGTTTATTATTTTAAAATTTCAATGTGGTGGCTGTTTCTCACGAATCGAAACCGATGAAGAAATTCGTATTGTACTCTGTTGTAAGTAAAGAAAAAACCATTATCCCTATGGAGAGAACCAGTTTCATCTAAGTGCGTCTAAATGGACGCCAAGCTCCAAGCGCGAGAGAATATTATCATCGCCAAATCTAGAAACGACGTAGCATGGCCTTCTTTTATAAAATAGCACGAATTTAATTTCTGTCCAACGAGTTTAACTTTTAAAAGCTTTTATATTGTTTTGAAAGCATAATTATATAATTTGATAGCTAAATAAAAATAAACTATATGCAGTAGTGGATGTTTACTTAAATCCTATATCGCAATGGTCTTTTCTAAACTTGCAACGGAGTATAGTACATTTTCTGCAATTTAAAGAAAAAATAGAAAAAGCACTCTTTCAGACTCACCTCAAAACCATATTTCAAACATAAAATAATGTTGTTTTAAATCTACATATGTCACACTGTTAAAAAATATTTCTTTTATTAACAAAAATAAATATCCGAAATCACATATATGATATAGAATTCATTTATTTGGTTTGTTTTATCATCTGAATTACATTAAAAATTATTAAAGAAAATTTAAAAGCATAAAAAAAAATTTCCTTTACTCTGCAAAATTTTAAAAAAGGAATAATACAATTTCGGTTTTGTGTGATTTTGTTCCATGCAGTCAGTTATGAGGGACAACAATGCGTCCTAAAAATACGCCGGAACATAATGAAGTTCAAGAAAATTTTTAAAACTCATAATTTAAATTTATGAAGTTTTTTTTTAAAGTCAGTTTTTAACAACACATTTTTCATGTAAATAGATATATAATTTTTACTTTTATACTAGATATATAATTTTTGCAAATTTTACAGGTTCAAGAATTCGAATGTCACTTTTAACTTTTCCCATTATTTTTTAATGTTTCAAATTAATAAAGTGAAAGAAATCTTTAAGAAAATATTAAGTATTTTTAAAACTTACCCTCTGGATATAAGATCTCTTAGACTAGATTTTTGAATATCTAGTTTCTGATAGGTCATTGGATATTTCGTTTTGTTGGTCAAGTATTTATCTAAGACTTGTTGAGCTAAATCAACCCTGTATTTTCTCATACGAAGAAATCGTAGTAAGAAATTGGCATCTGTAAAAATAAAGAAAAAATATTATATGAGGATTCAAATAAACAACGGAATATTTCTTAAATGTTATTAAATGTGACTCAGTCTGTATGGTTTAACCATGATATGATTAACACTTCTGAATTGAAACTTAACTAAAGGTAAAAATTCTTAATAGCTATGTACCGAATTGCACAATTTTAGTAAAATGTATTCTTACTTCAGGGATAAGCTCAATTTAGAACTATTTTGTCAATTTATTATCATTACTATAATTAATTAAAATTGTATGGTAAAAAAAAGAAAGTTTTATTTTTGAAATTACAGGGCAGGAAAGAAATGTTGATAATGTCTGCATATTTCAATATTTGCTTGTGATTTACGAGCTAATGTGCTTTAAATGTCGTGCCAACGACGTTTTAAGGTTAAAGTAGCTTACTTATATGTGAAAAACTAAATTTTTATACTTTTTAATTTGTGTTAAATTATGGTGATTAGGTAATCCTATTACGAACTCGGAGGTCCTGGGTTTGAATCCTGCCTGCAGCCAACGAACATCACTCGTCCACATGTCTCTCTTCATGTGCATTTTGTTTAAAAATGAGTATGTGATGTTTCAATTTTGAATATATGAGAAATTGAATACATTTTGAAGCATTTTTGCTCAATTTTAAGAAACTCTTTTTTACAGTGTACATATTTCTTTGCTGTACAATCATTTGCCGGAACTCTTTTCTTTGTTGACGGGTGATTCCATCATTACAGACGTGTGAAGATATAAATGCATATAACTTTAAATTAAGAAAACTATCAGTTTGATAATTTTTGTTAAAATAACTCTGAATGTTAATTAAATTTACTCTAAATTTTATCATCTTGCAATTATTTAACTTCTTTTCAAAAAAAAAAATAAATAATAGTTAGCTGTTACTGACGTAATGCAACTGTTACACCAAGAGTTTTTCTAAAAAAGGAATATCTAAACAGTCCCGTTTTTAGCTGAGTTATATGCATTTTAAGTCTACAAATGCTACGTTCGTAATGACGGAGTTCCTCTATAGTTCTACTACTTTGTAAAGTAATAAAGCCACCAAAAAACAATTATAATGAAAGTTATAAAAAACATCTCTTACACCTAAATGTTTATATACATAAATACATCATGTGTTATAAAAAATTACATAGATATTGATTCATATTAAAAGAAAATAATTCATTTCATTTTAGTGCCGCTGGAAAAATTTTCAGCAGTTTTAGACATTTAAAACAACTCTGGAGAGAAAAGAACAGCTATGCCTACCATCAAACGACAAAGTTTTAAAAATAAAAAATAAAGTATAAAGCACACAGATTGAAATGAAACAAACATCTAATTCATTTCAAAGACATTTATATAAAAAAGATGCATTTACATGACTTCATGTCATACCTTTTGTTTTGTTTGAATACGTTTGGCTAACTTTCATTTAAAAAAATACTGTAAAGCTTAATAACACAAGAGCTAGAAGCGGCTATACTGGGCTTAACAGTAACGTCATAACCTACTAAAAAAATCAAATGGAATCGCAATTTAAGTGTGTAGAAAAATAAAAGGAAAATAATTTAAGGCAAGTATACCTCCTGAGCACTGAAAGACGTTAGGATAAAGATATGAAAATGCTGCAGACAATGGAATCATTTATGGTCTTAAGCTAGCACCGTATGCAATATGTTAATATCTGAGGAAAAACATGATAAAATGTTATTTGAACCCTTTCTATAATATATATAATGTATATTTTGAAACAAGTATTATCACTTTTGACATGCCTGTCTGGTAGCGTTGTGATGATGCATAAAGCTAACCAAGCTCAAATAAAAGTTAACTGATTAAAAGTAATGAAAAAATAATCTGCCACCTTTCCAATTGTGAAAATAACTAAAACTTTATAATTTTTGCATCAAATTTTTTTCCTGCTGATCTAGAATATAGATATTTACCCCCGCTCTAATCTAAATACAATTTTTCAATAATATAAGTAAACTTAACTTCAAGCGACATTCTAAAACATGTCATTCAAAATCACAATATTAAAAAGAATATAACATTTTTTTCTTCAAATTTTTTGAAATAAAATAACAAATGAAGTAAACTACTTTTGAAAGAAATAATATTTGTTGAAATTTCATTTACAATGACAGAGTTCATGCACTTTAATTGTTTATTGTAACAAAGGGTTTAATGCTTTCTTTTTTAAAAAAAACTAAATCATGGAAGATTTTCTAAATAATAATCTACCAAGTCGGCAATTGATAAAATGGGGTTGAGATTTGACCCAGTCTCTCATTTCTTGCAAACAACGTTTACGTAATTCTTCTGTTTCGTTCAGGTCATCTAGTCCTTCTTTTTGCTCCTCAACTGCATCAAAATACTCCTCTTTGCCACCCATAATGGGAGCTCTAGCCTATAAAATAGATAAAAACAATAAAAATCAATTGACATATAAAATTTTTTAATGAGAAATCAACTGAAATTGCATAAAAAATAAAAATGAAGAACATATGAAAGATAGAACAATGTAAAGAACAATATAATGATAAGCCACATTTTTAAATGTTTAAGCAAGCCTTTTGGTGAAAAGTGATGCAATTTCTTAGTCGGTATCTGGTTAAAAAACCTTTGTGTAATGTATCTGGAAAGTACACGGAGGAAAAAATGTTGGTAAAATTACCACACTGTATGGTAAACGCATTTCTGTTTAAAAAAAAACAAACATAATTCTGGTAATAAAACCAAACTATACTGTATTTAAACCGATCATTTTGTAACTTTTTCACTCATATGGTAACGGTTTGCTGGAAATTCTGGTTTGCAAATAGTTCTTATCCCCACATGTACAGTAAAAATAAAAAACTGAACAGTAAATTTAACCGAATAAAGGGTTTCTATGCCATGCTCTAAAGTATAATTATAAAATTACTAAATTTTACTACATTTAACAAATTTTAACATATGTTATAAAACAATGCTTTATTATTAATTTTAACAAAAATCATTACCAAAGCGCCAAATTCTCATTGAGCCAATAGCACGATAAATTTTATCATATTCTAGTAGGTTTGACCGTACTTTTTTTCTCTGTGTTCCTATCTGGAATGAATACTAAGAAACAGTTTGACGAAAAAATGTCTCTTCCGAAACATTGTGCTTTTCACTACAGTGCTCCAAACCTCACAGAATTCTTTTTTTAAAAGTAATAATGCTTTATATCCAGTATTTAGTTTTTTTATTTCTGATTTTTAATAGTAGCTATAATTAACAGAAATACTTTTTGATTTTAAAATCTTATATTTAAGTTTAAACTTTATAAAATATATACTTTGACCAAAGTAAGGGGAGGAAGAGATCTGTAAACAATACTAAGGAACAGCTTGATGAAAAAAAAAGCCACTTTTGGAAATTGTGTCTCATATCTTTAAATTGCCTCAATCTTTCGTATTTTGATTTTTTTCATTTTTTCAGTTACTGCTTTTATAGAGTATGAAATTTAAAATTTATATATCTATCAAAAAATTTTATAATTTTGAAAATCTAATAGTTTTAAACATCGGGAGATCTTTAATCATATATTTTACTTCATCCAAAGTTTTCTATTTGAGAGAACTCTTCACTAGTTTTTAATTATAAATGTTTTTAAATCCTTTTCAGTATCATCCAATTATTTTAAAATAAAGAACTAGGAATCCAATTTATTTGCCATATTCTTCTTTAAAGATATCAATAATACTCATATTTTAAAGGGAGGGGAAAAACAATTTTTCGAAAAAGGAATACTGATACCTTTACGAAAACTTGAGGGTCTAAAAGTCTTTAAAACATAAATGTTGTTTCTGAATAAAGTATGATCAGATTTTGTTTTACAAGAATTATTCATTATAATATTTGCTTGACAATACATTATAATCCATAGATCCCAATTACGTTGACTATTTAACAGCTTTGACAGCCTGTTTTTAAATGTCTCTAATGCATTTTTATCGCTTTTTTAGCAGAAACTTAGTACTTTATTCTGAGTTTTTTTAATAAAATATTTCTTTAATAAACGAAAGAAAAAGTGAACAAAATTATTAATCTTTTTTTTTTCTTTTCAAAAACAATTGAGCTTAACTGACGAGTGACACTTTGTATTCCTTCTTCGTTAGAATATAAATTTTCGATCACTGATTCAAAAGTTATTCGAAATTTTAATGTTTCTTTTTACTTTTTATTTATTTTATTTGCCTACTGTGAAGAAGTTTCTGATCTAAATGAAATTTTAGACACTTCTTTAATGGGAAATAATGCTGCAAATATTATTTGGTCACATGTATTTGAATGTTAGTTTTTGTTACAATGTTGTCAGCTACATAAGTCTAGAAGTATCTTAAAAAAATACATTGAGTCACTCTCATAAGACTATATACTTTCTAACGCCTTTTATTCGAAAAACAGATAAAATATTTCTTTCCTGGAAATAGATAATAAAATTCTGTTTATTTTTCTCTCAACTCCTGTCATTGCATTAAATTTAGAAACATATTTATTTTTATACCAAGAAAAGATATTGCATTACATTATTAATGTCACAAGCGGTATAAGAGATTCGTTTTATTGGTTCAAATATATAAATAGAAATTAACAATTATTTCGAAGAATAAACCATACAATCATATACGTTATTATTTATGGCATTTAAAAGTTATTTAGTTAGAACTATTCATGTTTACAAGAAATTTTGGACAAAGTTTATTTAACTCTGATTGGTGATGTTTCGAACCCTAAAGTCATTTTTGTACATCAAGATGCATTCTTGTGCGCGTTTGCAAAATTTCAAAAAAAGTTTGTAAATATTTGCTTTTTCATATAAAATATCACTTTGCTCAAGACCTATCACAGCTACTAACAAAACTTTTGTTAAACTTGCTCACATTTTAATAAGTTTGTCTTTAAAATTTATTCGCTTTTTTTATTTACTTTCAAAGTTTGGGTATATAATTTCCTAAATTTTATGTTTTAAATCTCAAACATTTTAAGTGATTTTTAAAGAAAAACGATGTTTCTAGAAAAGTACGATATTCAAATAAGTTGTTTGTAAAATAATCAACAATGAAACTTTTTTGATATACAATTATAGAAATTTTTTTATTTTATTTCTTAGATATCAGGTGCAGTTTTTTAGACGTAACTTCGGACTTTCCTTTTATTGAAAACATGTTAATAAAAAATAATAAAAAAACTTAGAAGAATTAGAGGAAAAATGCATTTTATAAATTTAAATAAAGCTTAAGAAATATATTTTAGATATCATAAAGTGTACTAAGAGTATTTTGGTCAGTTTTATAAAGTTTATTTGCATTGTAACTTTTCGTGATTGACGTTTGTATAATGTATTAAATCATTTATTTTTTTCAGTTTTCTCGTTTTGATTATTATGTCCTACCATGCATTACATAATATGGCACCAAAATTGAAAATATTTGATCCAGTTTGAACAAAGAAATAGTAAAATTCGTTTAATATTAGAGCATTTAAGAATAATTTGCGCAACCTGACTGCGGACTGTGACATAATTTTGATACATAAGTTAATTTTATAATTTTAATATATATAATATAATTGATATAATTTTGATACTATTTTCGTCTTTGCAAATGAAAGGATGCCATCTTCTCTACTTCATGTGAAATTTTTATTAAAGTGTCAGGAATTTAAAACGCGCTTCATATACACTTTTTTATTATTTAAGTGTAGTTGTGAACAAAATAATTTCAAGTCAAATTTTCTAAACCAAAAATCCAATATTGAAACTTAAATTTTAATATCACTTAAAAAACTTTCGCCCCAAAGTGGGGCAAGGCCGCATCTTTGTAAATAAGCAAAAATACATAAAGTGAAGTATTATATCTACGATAATATTACACAAACTATACATGTAAAAGTATATTTAAATTAATATAAAGTAATTTTATGAAATGATACTTGATTTGAATTGATATTTGAATGATATATTTTGATTTAGAACACAAAACAAGAAAACTGAAGTCATTTCTAAACATTCAGTAAAAGTAAACAGGACTATATCCTCATGAAAAACAATTTGAAATTGAGTTTCAAGGGGGGGGGGATGAGTCATCTACCATAAATTCAGACTAAGATAAAAGTTTATATTGAGACAGACATTTTATTATCTGACTTATCTTTTTTCTCTCTTTATTAGTTTAGCGAGAAGTCATATTGTTCTAAATTTAAACACGTGTTATTGATTCATTATGATTCGCACTGAATGTAAATTCTAACAAACAAAAAATGCTTAATGTCAAAAACAAATCACTATAATTACAAAATTACTTCATCCTTATTATTAATTATCTAATTATTCTTACCCAATCATGATAATCACTATAATTTGCATACAAAAAATAACATGCATAATTTTAAGAAGGATTTTACAGTACACTACTGGCCATTAAAATTATTACATCAGGAAGGAATGAAAATAACAGAATGATATATATTGGGCACATACATTGTAGTTGGAAGAACAAGTGATTAAATTTTCAGGATATTTAGATGTATAGATCCTGAGGAATCAGTACTCAGAGCAGCCCCTAGCAGTAATAACAGAAGTTATTCTCCTGGGCATCGAATCGAACAGAGATTGGATAGCATGGACGGGTACAGCATTCCATGCAGCTTCAACATTGTGCCACAATTCATCGACCGAAGTGACTGACGAGTGGTGGCGTGCTAGTCGTTCGGCAACCATTGACAGGCATTTTGAATTGATGAGAGATCAGGAGAACGTGATGGCCAGGGCAATATGCGAACATGTTTTGTGTCTAGGAAGGTCAAGACAGTGCGGACAACATACGGTCGTGCATTGTCCTGCTGAAACGTAGCGTTTTGGAGGCCCCGAAGATAAGGCAAAGAAACTGGCCCTAACACATCAGAAATGTATCGGCTGATTTTCAAAATGCCGGCAATGCGAACAAGAGGTGTTCGAGACGTGTATCCAATGGCACCCCATACCATTACTCAAGGTGATGGGCCAGTATGACAATGTCGAATGCAAGCTGCCAATGGGCGTTCTCCTCGATGTCGCGAAACACGGATACGACCATCATGATGCTGTATACAGAACCTGGATTCGTCTGAAAAGACAATGCTATGCCATTCCTGTGTCCAGGTTCGTCGTTGATCACACCATTGGTGGCGCTCCTGTCTGTGATGCAGCGTCAGACATGGTAGCCGAAGACATGGTCACCATGCTGCTGCAAACGTCGTCGAACTGTTCGTGCAGACACTTGTTGTCTTGCAAATGACCTCATTTGTTGACTAGGGGTTCGTGACGTAGCTGTACGATCCCTTAAGGCCATGTGGATAACATGTCGGTCTTCTCGGCTGTTAGTGATGGGGGGTCGCTGAGATCCTGCTCGGTGTTCCATATGGCTGTCATGAACCCATCGATTCCATATTCTTCTAACAGTCATGGGATCTCGATCAAAGCAAGCAGCAATACTTTGGTATGATAAACCGCAATCCCGGTAGGCCACAATTCAATTTTGATCAAACTCAGACACGTGCTGGTAGGCATTTATCTTTCTTACACGAGGCATAGCAAAAAAAAATTTAACCAAGAACAACGCTTAAATTCAATTTCTGTATGAGAAACTTACTGTCAAATATTTTCTTTAATACACATTGTAGGTGTCGCTACCGCCGCCTGCTTTACATACCACAACATGCTTTATCCCTCGTGCAAATTTCATGATGTTCGTGGTGTGTAGTGTACATTGATGGAAATTACGTTAAAAATATTATAAGTGCATACACAGTTACTTTACACATTTTTATTTAGGAATAAATTTTAAAGTCTGCTGACATTAACTTAAACTTTTCTTAATTTATTGATTGAAGTAATTTATGTTTTCACATTTGAGAGTTTTTCTGCTATTTTTTAGTAAATAAAATCCAAATATAAAAAATTTATAAATTAAATTTTCCTTAAATAGGTTTGAGTAATAATGTTATTTTTCATCTATTTTTTATTTTACTTATATCATTGGGTCACTAACCATTATGTCATTAGACAACGGGCTCTCCAATATTTCTTAATAATTCAAGTTAAATCATTAAGGGCAGATCTCACGTCCAGATGAGCAGCATCATGGCTTGTAAAGAAGCACATAAAATACAGTAATGTGAACGTATCAAATCAAAATGGAATAAACTGCCACCATATTTAGCAAAAGTATCGGTAACTAAATAGCTTTTATTACAGTAAAATTGATATTTCAAATATTCACACAACTGAATAATTTTATGTTATAAATTTGAATGCGTGATGCACTTGAAACTTTGAAACTAACCTATCATGCAATGATTCATTAAAAGAGTTTTAACGAAACATCTAAAAACGGGAATTTTTTTTTTCCTTTCAGTAACTGCACATTAAATTTCGAAGTAATATGTAATATAAACTGAAGAAAATTAGTAAAAGTGCCGAAAAAATTGTAATTTACTTAGGCACGTGATAAAAAAAGGGAATTAGATAGAACGATATAAATGCACCAAAGCATTCTTACGTAATATGTAATTTATAGCTACCCCCATACTTGCACATTGATTTAACTTACTTCGTAACTCTTAAATTTTCTCTTTAACAACTAATTTCCTTGAAGTCTATTTCAGCGTAAAATTTAAAACAAACTTCAGCCTACCACACATTAATAAGAAATATTTTTAAAAAAACGTGTAATTCTGGAACTAATTAATTTTAAACATTTCATAACAGCAGAAAATATAATATTAGGGATATGTCTACATTTTTGTTTACTACATGTCTAGTTTAAATCAAGAGTTGAAACTTATCTACAACAAAAAAACATATATATCACTATTTCTCAGGTAGTGCGAACTATCTGAGACTTAAAATGAATGATGTGTCTTGTATGACTGTTTATTTTGAATGGAAATGATTCATTATGATAGAGTTAAATATATCATCGAACAAGATATATTTATAATTTTTCTTTGATTTACTCTTATTTTTTCAATACGAGTGTTTTTTTTTTTTTTTTAAATTTATTATCGTGCTTAACTATTAAATTTATCATCTTGCTGATTTATATGGAAGTTGTGTAACTTTAAATTCCTCAAACTCGTGAATTTGAAACACATGAATAAATAGTATGTTAAGTGCCGCACTCCTCTTCAAGAAGGATTTTCTGAACAAAACTAGATATGTTAGGACAACCACGAAGCAGGATGACAAAAGAATGTAGTCTAGTATCAATCATCTACAATATGTATTTCATGTCATTACAGGTAAAATGCTGGCCGGGAGCAGTAAACAATGTGTCAAAAATGTATGAATATGGTTACATATTTCTAGAAATATACACAAAATTTTTAAAAAAAAAAAACTGAAAATATACGTGCAAATATTTTTAAAACATGCATTCAATGATACAAAACTTGTATTCCCCATCCCCAAAATCCTCCCTGAGAACAGGGTAATAGCGGTTTCTAAATCTTAAATAGAAACCTCCTGAAAAATGTGCCCCAATTTGACCTAGAGGTTTTTATGTATTGATTCACAGATGGAGTTATAATCGAAAAACAAAAAGCGGGATTCAATGGGGATACTCAAGAAATACATGACAGATGAAAAAAAAAATTTATTTAGATGTGTTTGATATTTTGAAAATTCCCAATTGGTTAAAATAATCAACCTCTTAATTCAAAACATCAATTACGTTTAGTTTTATTTTTTCCATTTTACTAGAATTTTGGTGATATTTCAATTTAAAGCAATTTGCATCCAATTTTGCGATTACTGCACCGTCAGTGAACCAAAATGCAGAAACCTCTATATTAAATTTCAGAGATTTTTTTTCTTGAAAATCTACCTCTGTATTTAAAAACAGAGATTTCTATATTGAAATTAAGTCCTTTGTCCTAAGGGAGTTCCATTTCCATATATTTTGGTTGTTCTGCAACTCAATCAGTCAGTTATCACAGGGATTTGAACCAGCATTCCAGAAGCAGTAAAATCTCCTCACACATACCAGCTTATAAATATCCGTGTAAAAAGAAACTATACTAACTGAAATACAATACCATTACCTAAATGATATTTGTAGCAAATATATCACAGATAAAAATAAAAATTTATGAATGAATAAGAAATAAAAATAATTTTTTAAATAAATTCATGCATTATAAAATATTTCAGCATAAATTATGTATCACATTATTAATACCACCGAAATATGTATTACGATATTAGATTTTTTTAGGAGAATATCTTTTTTTTGTATTATGAAGCGTCACATGTAATGTATTATGAAGCACAAAAAGAAATTATTATATTTTGATTGACAAAAATAATGTAAAAGTTCAAATGCTTAGTATTCTTATAGTTAACATTTTATTGATTAAGGATAAAGATATAGCAAAATAAAATTAGAATATCAAGACAACAATGTTTTTAATAAGCAAATTGTAAAAATAATTTTAAAAAATACTTTTTTATAAAAATATTTTTATTTAAGAAAACTTATCTTAAAACTAAGTATTAATTGGTTGCGGCATCAAAAAAGTATTTGTTCTTTATACAAAGCAATGTTCTTATATTGATATTTTAGTAAAACATTTTTTTATCTAGTTAAATTTTCTGATATTAAATCATTTTTTGATATTGAAATCAATAAATGTATACTCTTCCAAGAGCGTTCAGCTACTCTTAAAGCACCTTTAGTTTTTAATTTAATATTTAATAGGAAATGAAATCATCTAAAATACGTGTGAAGTGCTTTTTTTTCAACAAAAAAAAGTTGTTCCATAAAAACAAATTTAAAAATTTTACAATTTAAATAAAAACTAAAAGCGCCCTTATTTCAAATTTTAACAAAACATGTAAAAATTATCAATTACATGTAAATGGATAAATAGTTTAAACCTTACCTTTAGAAACACATTTTTTGTTCAAACTTTTTCAAAAAATATTAAAACGATCCATTTTTTGTAATTAGATTAAAAGACTTGAAGGAAGAATTCGTAAATTTTTCAAACTGAAACAAACAACTGATCATATTATCTAAGACTTTTAAAAGGAAAGTAAGTAAACTGTAACTGTGACGGGCAATGAAATGCCAAGAGTGTAGCAGTTGACTTTCACTGAATATTGAAGAGTAATATTAATTTCATCACACTATGTAGGGCATCTTATTAGGTTAGTTCTTTGGTTGGTGGTCTGCCAACTTGTATTAAAAGGTAGGAAAGTTCACGTTATCGAGTGAAAAAAAAAAAAAAAGACTCACGTAAATTACAATTCAAGCTTTACTGATTTAGGTCTTTTAGAACACTTTGACCACGCAAAAAAGAGTGACATTTTAACCCTTTCATATGTGATTTTAATCTTGACCAACTTAAACACGACCTTAAAGAAATGTTTTGATATTTTCAACCCTTAGCATCTTTTCTTTTTCAATGGAACAAATTTTCTTCCAATAGAACTACATGCTTTCTCTTTCTTTCTGCATTCCACGTGTTTGAAAAAAACGTTAATTCGTTAACATCAAATTTGACTCCTAAACTCAAACTGTATCAAATGTGACATTTTGAGTCATAACGGAAGATTTTCATAAAAATTTGCATTTATTATTAATTTATTATAAATACTGCCGACGTAACATATTTCTGAATCATCTAAGTTCTCCTGCTTTTTAAAATAAATTTGTAAACTAAATTTTCAAAAAGTACCTTTATATAATAAATACTTCACTATTCATAAGAAACACATATAAGGAGGAGCATGACCATTAAAGACCTCCTGAAATTATTTTTTGTAGTATTTATATTGCTGGAAATAACCAAAAATTACTAGTAATTTTTATCTTAACTTAAATCTTTTCTTTAATCTATGAATGCAAAGAATGTCATGAAGATAAAAATAGAATCTGTCAAAATTTGAGTATTTTACATTAGTAAGAAATGTGACCGTCTTCTAGTGTTCAGTATCCTATTTTTTTACTTGTTTATGCAAGTCAATCCTGGGATTGATTTTTAATGCATTATGTTGATACATTTTGTTAACAATCTCTTTTTAAATGCATAGGATCATTCCAGAAATAACATAACTCTATGGTCAAATTTTCCAATAGCTTTTCTGATAACACTCTGATATTAATGAAGTTTGATCCATTTCAACCTTTTCGACTAGTACACCGGATGCTATGCTGAATTTACCATAAAATGAATCACGACATGTAACCAAAGCTTGAAATGAAGTATTAATACATTAAGTGCGCTATTTAAATATTGTAAGAGTTAGAATTATAATATCGTTAAAGTTGCCAAGAAAAAAAAAAACAATATTTCTTTTCAAGTTTCTTATAAGAAGAGTAAAGAGAATGTTTGTTCAATATAAACTCCAACAAAAAAGAAAAAAATACAATTAAGTGCTCTCGGTACTTGTGTTTCATAATAAAAGTAAATACGGTGTAGTCCCGATTATCCGAGTTTCCACTTTAACTGAGCTATCAAATATTTCAAGGATTTTTTTTGTTCTTGTTTATTTTTTATTTTTAAAACTATTGAAGAAAAAGAATTCTGAATTCTATTTTACAAACACTCATGAAAACGAAATTCAACAACTTGATCTGATGAAATGATCATTAATATCATCAATAATGAAAATGAATCTAGCGAAGATGATGAAGACAGTGACGATGAAAATCAACATATAAAAATCTCTCATACAGATGGACTAAAAGCTATCGAAAGTGCTATTGAATATATAGAATAACAAAAAGAAGGGACACCAGCCCTTCTGTTATCCCTAAAAAAATGGTGAAACATAGCTGCAGAAAAGCGCCAAAGTAATGTAAAACAAAAAACGATTAAAGACTTTTTTAAGTAAACACTTTTTAATTTTAGTAAAGTATGCTCTTTAAGTGTTTATAAAATAAGCTTGTTAATTATAATATGAATTGTATGTGGTGTACACTTATAAATTTTGTATTTGTTAAATATATCACATTTATACGTTTTCCTTTTTTTATATTCTTCGCCTTAACCGAGTTTTTCGACTAACCGAGTGGTCTACATTAACTCGGATTATCGGAACTCTACTTAATTCAAGAGGATGTAAACATTTTGGTAGATTTTTGAAAAAGCACTGCTATTGAAGTTCTTCTATGTCTTTAAGAGCAAATCCCGGCAGGATTCTCTGTGCTAGACACGAGGTAGTTGCACAATCTACAGTGAAACTGGGTCACCTTTGAAGCAACTATCTGAGCTTCTGAAGTAACTTTTCACTTTTTTAAATGGCTTAATAAGAAAGACAGCAGGGGCCTCATCAACCAGTTCAGATGACAAAGAAATGTTTACTCTTTCAAAACAGCAAATTTAAGAAACATGGATTAGGGAACTTTGACTCATAATATTTAATACAATTATAGCTGTTAAACTGTTTGAAAACTAATTTGACATCTAACAAGCAAAGAAAAAGAAAAAAAAAATGCTTTTACATTCCTTGATGAAAATGCATGGAAATGGATTGTTTTTAATAAACTAATTCACATGACAGGGTATCATTATTTTCTTCCTGTTTCGAAAGTGTTTTTGTGAAATTTGAATTGAGGAAAATTAAAACACCAATTGTAATTTAAGTGTAATCTTGGAAATATAGAAGCAATAATGATTTTAAAATAACTGATTAAAAACGTGTGGAAAAAAGATTTATACAATGAATTTATATTGAATTTTTTTCAAATTTCTTAATAGTATTATACTTTATTACATCAATAACTTAACCTACACGATGGGAAAATATATATTCCAATTTAAAAGTCACCATTTTGTTGAATTTGCATTTTAAAACAGAGTATGAAATAAAATTATAACTGTTGTGAATACGTTAAAATAAATTTCATACCAAATAAGCATTTTAAACCACCAATAACATGAAAAAGGGTTATAATTATGAATTCTCAATAAAATCAAATACACTTATTGAACAATATTTAACGGGAAAACACTAATAAAATACTTCATATAACACGCATATGTTTATTTTTGAAGTAATCGTTTTTTCTCCGGCAATATTGTATTTTGGTTGAAATGTCATTATATTTACACTATTTTCCATCAATGGATAATGCAAAAATGAATTTAAAAAAGATATATTTAAAATAAATATTAAAAATCTACAACTGTTTGAAGACTTGGGCTTGAATCCTTATGGAAAAAGAAGTAATTTTAGAATAATGATACCAAGATACTCTTTAAAAATGTTAGAACTGCTTTAAAAACTGAAATTTTGAGAGCAAAACTTAGCACGACAATAAAATATTTTTTTGCTTAGTGAAAACTGTTTGGAGTAAAAGGACTTTTCCCGCCGGCCAGGTGGCCGATCAGTTAGGCGCCTGATTACAAAGCCATTGGCTGCGGGTTCGAATCCCGCTCTGGGCATGGATGTTTCTCTCTCTCGTTGTGCTGTCCTCTGTTGTGTGTGTGTGATGTGTGAATGTGACCCACCCTATAAACGGGTTTGTGGCAGTGTGGCGTGGGCAATGTTGCTCGCCTCCGTGAATTTGGTTCACAGGTGCCCGCTGGGTAACGCGAAATGAGTAACAATTCTGGCATCTTCATAGGTAAAGATTCAAGCCTGCCATTGGAAAAAAGAAAAAAAAAAGGAGAAAAAAAAAGGTCTTTTCCCCATCAAAACTGCCATTTTTTCATGATTTTCTTCCTTTCTTTTTTCTCTGTTGATCTGTAACCTCAGAAGATTGAGCATTTGTTAAAGGAGAAAGTAAAGATTTTTTTCACTAAAACTTATAAATAATACAATTAACAATGTTCAGGTGAAAAATGTATAATCATTATTGATTACAGAATGATAATAATATTAAACAAATATATTGTAAAGAAATAGAAAGTTCAAGAGTGGTTAACGAGCTTCTTTTAAACGCTATTTAAAATTGCATCAAATGTCAAATAAAGTAAAAATTTCAATTAATTGTGTAATTTTCAGACGAAGGTAAATTTTTACGACATTTAAAACATTATAGTTTTCAAGATTTTTATAAGCTCATTTTAAGTAAAATGTTTCCTTTTTTAAGGTACAGTTCCAATTTTTATTTAATGTTCTGGGTTTACTAAGAATTGCTAAACTGGAAAGGGTAATCCAGAAAGGGTACTAGAAAGGGTATTATAAAGGCTAAACTAGAAAGGGAAAGGGTACATTAACAAAGGGGTAGGCCAGAGAGAGTTAATTAAAGCAATGCTGCCATAGTTAACAAAAATATTATACAATAATGAATAAGTAGCAATCAATAATGGATAAAAGTAAGTTACCTATGTGTTACTGTATATAGTAGAAGTGCCTCACCGCTTCGTTAATAAAATTAACACAAAATTAATTTTAAATGAAGAGATTATTTCAATAATTGTAGCCCGTTGATTCATGAAGGGTATTCCAAAATTCAATCAAAAGAGTCAGAGGGTTGATGAAAGACATAAGGATTAAAACTTAATGTCGAACATGGGTCACAAATTTTGATTAAAGGTTGAAAATCGGGAAAAATCTTTGCACTCTTCGAGGTTATACTTTTAATCAGCTGCAAAGATACTAGAAACTAATTAACAATAAAAATATTTATTTAATTAAAAGTTGCAAGAATTTAATTATTAATTTTATTTAATTAATTGTTACAAGAAGTAGCATCCACTGAAGTCATTGCATGGTCTACACTGACGTAAAAACAATTCCCAAACGCTTTCCAAGTGGCCTGCCGGAGTGACGATAATCTGCGTTAGGAAATCTTCCGTATGTCTATAGACGTCACAAGTAGTGATTAAACTAGTTACTGAGAATCCTAAGCCCTTCAAAGCGAATAGCATTCAAGCTCTTTATTTAGGTAAGACAATTCTCAACTGACCTCCACTTTTCTTTTCCGCCTGGCCCTGAGCTTGCATGGATTTATCGTGGTTTTCACCATCTGAACCGGGTCTATGGATGTCTTCTATGACCCCTCTGAGTTTGTCACTCGGACTTTACAGCACCCTGTATACCAGCTGTTTCTAATTTTCTTTTTGGTTATGGAACTCTAAATGATTACTCATTTGTACGGGACTCAGACTTAATAAGTAATGAAATTATTTAATGTGAAATTGTTTCATTATTTTATCAATACTGCATTTAAAATTGGTTCTGATAGTAATAATTGGTTCTGGTGTTAGCAGATGCTTAAGTTATAGCTTTCGCTAAAATTAAAAAGAGCTTTCAAAGCGTTCAGAATAGTTAAGAGAAAAATTCGAATTGAAAATTTTAGGAGAAGAAATTTTTGAATTGAAAAGTAAAAGGAGAAATATTAACGCATTTTTTTTATAAGTGCATTTTTTTTTTCATAGTTTATTCAATGCATTGTCGTCAGAATAAATGCATATTTTACATTTCACTTTCTTTTCCTCTGGCAATTTACCTAAACACTTCTTAAAAATAACAGAAATATTAAACAAATAATGGATTATTGATTAGATATAAATATAATTACAGGAACTTTTGGACCCCCGTGAACCTTCTACGGAACTTTAGGTTTCCCTGGAACACTTTTAGGAACCACTGCTGTATACCACTTACCACCTGCGCTAACCTTTTTATTGGCCCAAAATATCTCTCGCAATATTCAGGTTATGGTTTAAAGTTTCATTGTCGTGAGGCTAAATGTTTTTTAAGCTTACTCGTTCCAATTTTTCTTTTAATTTTTGCATCAGACACATTTATTAGCATCGTTCGTTTAATTTAGTTATCAGTAAGATGTAATTTTGTTTACCTGGAACTCAGTGCAATTAAGTTGCTTCCCTTTATTATGCAATTGTACTGCGAGTTCAATCAATCGGGCATGATTATATTTTCTATATTCCATGATTATATTCTTCAATTTTCTCGCAATAAGTACAATTTTAACAGCATGCATATTATTTATGCAGTTTTCATTGCATATTATATTTTTTTAAATAAAAATTTTCTTAACAAAAATATATTTAACTAAATAGATACATGGATAACACTTGAAAATTTAAGTTAATATTTATCATTTAATTACTTATAAATTAAAAACGTATAAAAATGCGTTCTAATGGAAGTTACTTTTGTAATGTATGGTTTTTATATGCTACTAAATGTTATTCGACATCATTTATGTTCTAATTTTGTTGTGGTTAGATTAAAGTTATTTAGATCATCTTCTTTTATCGTTTTTTTTTTCTTTTAGTTTATCTCAGACAGAAAAGTAGACCAGAATGTCATTTTTTATTCGCACTCTTCCTAATGCGCCATTCATTTCTGTTCGTATGCGTCTTAACATTGAATATTCAATTTTTGAGATGTTATTGTTTACAAAACATTCTTCTCAATTGAATTTCACATTCATTCGAATGTAAATTTTTTTATGCATTGGGAAGCTCTTAAATAGATTGGGTTTTTGGTTTGAAAATCTTCTCAATCTTTTCCTTTTCGAAACTTAGTTTTATGGAAAAAAGTGAAAAATTTTTCTTAATTTTTTCTTATATCTTATTTCTTAAATTTTTTTGAGTGATTCCGATATATAGAACTCTTTAATAAAAATTTAATTTCTTTCCTTTTCTTCAAGAATAAATAGACTAAAATAAATAATTAAAGATTAACTGCAAAAATTAAAAATAAAAACTGAATTTCACTAAATAAGAGTATTTAACATTTATTATTTATTTATTAATTTTTTTGACAGTACAAAAAATAGATCTGTCTTTAAAAGAACTTTTATTAATGGACAAAAAAAACTTAAGCGGAAACTGCTGTTTTTCCTTTTTTTTAAATATAAATTGCTATTTCCATGAAAAGTATATTAACAAGCATTACATATCAAACTAATATATTAGACTAAAAATAAACCCGTTATAAGCTTACCAAATTTTATAGCTATAAAAGTTTGTTTATTCGTAGGGAAAAAGATATATTTGAGACTATTTATGCCCAATACAAAAAGATTTGAAATGAAAATAAAAAATTTTAAAAATTACATGCATACATTAAATCACCTTAATTGTTTTAAATTCAAAAACTTCTTTTTTTAGCAGAACTAGAACAATAGCTAAGGAAAAAGTTCCTGATAGTGTTTATTTAATATTAGCATATTAAAACTAATATTAAAACTTACGACATATCTAATGTAACCTAAATTACAAATTAACAAATTCAGAGAGCTAGTAAAAGTATTGTTTGAAGTTAATGTGAGTCGTTGAAAAACTGGTTTTAATTCTTATAATTTTAGTTTTAAGACATTCGAAACTAATATCCATTAACAGACAGACGAAATAAGAATAACAGCATTTTTTTTTTCAAACATTTTACCTAGATGTAATCGATATTTTAAGCAGAATAATTGCTACATATTTTTAGAACAAAATTCATTTTGTAAAAAAATTATTGAAATACAATTAATTTACAGTATTTGATGAAATACATGTTTTGTCCTTATAATTTTTTTAAATCCCATAAAAAGATATATTTGCTATAAAAAAACTCGAACAAATCTATTCATTTTCGTTAATAATCCTTTAAATAAAAACTAAATGCTAAAACAAGGTTAAAATTTATTAATTTAAGTAGCACATTTAAGAGATTGTGCTTATTTGTGAACAAATTATCATAATTTGGTTTTAAGCTTTAAAATATGCTTAGATATAATCTTGCGATATCTTTTTGTTTTAAATCAATTTCAGAGAGATTAATTTGTTTTTTTATCTCAGAAAAGTGGATCAGAAATTTGTATTTAATCATATAAACGCTGGATTTAAAATAATCAGTACTTTTGAAAAATTGCTCAGTTTCATAATATATTTTGAGTTTGTAATTGAATTCATATGAATTACCAATGAAAGTTAGTAATTAAAATGAAAACATTACACACATTTATAAACTGGAATATATATATTCTAGTCTTAAGAAGTGGTTAAAACTTTTGGATATATAATTTTTTTTCTAAAAAATTGTTAGAAACTCTTAATATATTTTAGAATGTTGATATTGTCATGACCTATTAATAATCCAAGAGGAAAATAAAATTAAAAAAATATTTTACAAATTTTTGCAATAAGAAACACGGGATCAAGATTGTATTTCATGTTCACAAAAATGAATCGGCATGTTTTCTTTTATTAATATTGGTTATTATTATAAATTTTTTTATGATAGTCAACATTCATTTGCCAGTTTTTTTAAAATCTTAAATCTCAAATGCACACGACATTGTTTTAAATAGCAATGGTCGTAAATAACTGATAAAGTTTAAATGAAGTGAATATTTAGAACTTGTTTCTTATAAAATAAGTCAAAAGATTATCCCTCTGAGTCAATGATGCAATTTTCAGTCTTTCCTAAAAAGACCGACGACTCTTTGAGTTATGTATAAATTACAAATCTCCATAAATTTTAAAACAATCAACTGAGAAATGATGAAATACGTAAATAAATTTCTTTTTTGTATTATATGTATTACGCGTGCTCCATTATAACTAAATATACGAATGCAGCTAAATATATATATTTAAGTGCTTTCTTAAGCATTAAATAATGCTGTTTTTTCTTTTTTTTTTTTAAATATCTTTTATATTATTGCTCAATATCCAACATTTTATTTTCATATTCAATGACTTTGGCAATGCTCCAAATATGAATAGTTTTAAATAAATAAATAATTACTTTTAATTGACGTCTACATCTTTGTACATTACTAAAATGATTCTCGACTGTTCTATTATATATATAAAAATATTCCTTATTTAATGATTTTCTTATAAACCTCGCTATATTAGCGATTCCAGAAAAATAGTCTTTTTTGAGAAGTTTTTACAAATTATGCAAACGCATGTCTCAAAAACTATTCCAGTAATTTATTGTGTAATGAAGTAATTTTTTGAACTTGGAAATCGATTAGCTATTATGAGTAAACAAGGCATTTAATTTCAAGGTAATAGTTTCAAGTGTCTCTTTGAAAGACTGTTAAATAAATGTCATGAAATAGATTTATTTCGAAAATAAAATTATTCAACTTAAAATAGTCTTCTAGAATGAGAGAGATTTTATAAGAACTATTGTTTCCCTAGTTCGTTTCGTTTAACAGGAACGCACAATATAAAAATTTTGGAACAAACAGGAAATTTTTAGTTCGCTTCGTTTAACAGGAACAATTCCCACCGGTATTTGCCTGAGTTTGTGATTCAAATGCATTTTTATAAAAGCTAATAAATATTATTTTAATTTTTTCTCGAAAACAACGCATAATATTCTTTATCAACCATAAAAATCAACACTATTAACTTTTAATGTTTTTTAATTAATCAAATTATCTAAAGGAATTTATAGAATAATAGCCGACAGACAAAATATTAACGAATAAAGTTAGAAAATTGTCAAATAGTTATATATTTAATATAGTTGAATATCACAATGTTGAGCTAAATAAAAAATTCATGTTTAGATAATCATACTATTTTTTATAACACTATTTGGTAAAGTATATTTTAATTGTTTATTTTTTGATTATAACTGTTACACTTTTAAAAAAAAAACAACAACTACAGAACCAAAACTATCGGTATATGTTAAATTTGCCGTGTTTCTGAGTCTATGGGTACACCAAAGAGCTCTGTAATTTTCATCGAAGAGCTTTAGTAATGATTTTGGTAAAATTCACAATAAAATATGGTTTTATATTGTGTTAAAAATTTTGGTGATTTTATCATGATATCTTAGTGCATGGCATAAAAACCATTTATTCGTTTAAATTTACGTTTCTGATTTGCAATTTTTACCAAATGTGATGCAATAAAAATCATAATTTTGAAAACCTGAATTTCCGGCAAACCTTCATCATATGAGCGGAAATTTTTTTAAAATGCAAATGCTATGGTTTTAATATCAGAAGCGTCACGTGCCCCAGAAGCGTCATTACAATAGAGTGTGGTGCTTTTATTAGATTTTTTCCGTGTATATTTAAGACATTTTAGCTATGATAGTTTTTTTAATTGAAAAATTTGCATCGATTTTGAGATTTTACATTGATTTTTGATGAAATTCGTTAACTATTGCAAGTAAAACCTAAGTTATATTTAATCGTAAATGCATAAATGGTTATATTTTTTTCAAAACACAAATATATTTAGTATGCCTTAAAAACTTAGCGATTATATGCAATTTATAACGTTTTCAATTTTATAACACAATAGTTTAAAGCAATAAAACGTTTTCCTTTATTTCCCCTCAGGAAACACTTTCACATCATGGTTGATCGATTTTCTGTTACATATTTTGATTCCTGTAATGTTTGATATTCTCACGTGTCATTTACCCATGTAATTGTTTGTTTTTGGCTTTGTAAAGGGATTTTTGTTAACAAGTTTATTAAATTTATGTCGATATTCCTGATAATTTATAAAAAAAGCAAAGTCTATATTATAATTTTGGTAAAATTACAGTACTATATAATAATGACATTTCTTTTTTTAAAAAAAAACTCGTTATCCTGTTTAATAAAAACAAAATATATGATATTTAAACTATTCATTCGGCAATTTTTCAATTCATATGGTAAAGGTTCAACAGAAATTCTGGCTTTTAAAACTATAAATCATAGAAAAAAAAATTGGGAAAAGCAAGTAAAATTCTTTATCGCTAATTATAAAATATTTTTAAAATTGTTATATATCTTAATTAAATTTTCTTTTATAATTTATAAAAAATATTGACTGGTTTGTTTTATTACAACAAAACTACTGGTTTGTTGTATTACTTATAAATAGGGGCTTTTTAAATTATTAAAGGGGAAAAAATCATGATTTAAAAATGTAGATGTTCTGAATGGAAAAAAATTTTTGATTGATTATGTTGAATTGATCGATGTTGAAAAGAATTGTGAAATGATTGATGGGGATTTATTTATTTTTTTCAAAGAAAAGAATATCTAATCAACATTCTAGTGTATTACCTCTTACGGATTCTAAATCAGATTTTGATAATGATTGATAGATTTAATACTAGATTGATACCACTGAATCTTTTTTTTTCTTTCAAATTTGGTGAAAAATAATTGCTGATATGATAAAATCGGCTCTCTGTGGTTTCTTTTTTTCCTTAATCAACTCCATGGATAAAATTATTTATATTGCTGTTTGAATGATAAATAAAACCTCTAGCTGCTGAACTAAAAATTATTTAATGTCAAAAAACTATATTTTGGAAGGTAAATTATTTCTTAAGAGCACGTAGGCTAACTTCCGGTTTTATTCAAACTGGTCGGACAAAACTGGGTATGCATAGAAATAATGAAAACAATTACTTTTTTAGTACAGTAATGCCTATTTATAGCAACAAATTAATACTAAGATCGTTTAACACTGAGAAACACACAAGAATTTAATTAGAGGAAAAATTATCCGATAATCAAAGGTAACAGATATTGCAAATTAAAAACTTAGATAATGTTCCTTTGTAATGCTACAGGTCACTTGTGCCCTTCTTTTACAGTTGAGACACTGTATTTAGCATTACAAGGGATTTAGATTTGGATGATTGCGGAATGTAAAGACATCCGGTCATCTCCGACTGATTAAGCCCCGGATTATCCGACAGTGCCATTTAAAAGGAAATAAAGTTAGGATCGAATTTTAAAGATGTCGTATATTTAAAATTCGATTTCTCAGGATCTATTCAACTGATTTCTCTCCAATTTCGCCTTTTGCCATGTAAAGTTACATACTTTAAAATGACGTAAAAATTTTATACTTTACAATCCAAAATTTTTCGACTGTTATTAAATAAAATAATGAATATTTACTATTAAATGAATATTTATTATTAATGAATATTTATTATTAATGAATATTTATTAATAATGAATATTTATTATTAATGAATATTTATTATTAAATAAAATAATGAATTTATTTTTTGCAAGGAATTATCTTTGGTTAAACGATTTTTATAATTGTATGCAAAAATTTTTCAATTCGCTTAAAAAGCTGTCAAGATATGGTGAAATACGCAAAAAGTAAAATTAACATTAATGGGTCCGAACTTGGAATCGCGTTCCTAACCAAACTAGGGGTACTAAATTTCCCAGATATCGGTTTAAGTGTTTTAGTAAAAATATATTATGAATATATTACTTAGGTAATTTTAATATTAATACTTACAATTTAAATACCAGTTGCATGACTTAAAATTGAGTATAAAATCTAATCAATTTAACGAGTCATACGGTTTCAATCAAAACTTTTTTTTTCCATGATACTTAATAAATTTTTTAATGTTACGACCGATAAAATAAGTAAAAAGAGCATTTCCCAGTCCCGTGCAAAACAATAATGTATTATAATTTTTAATTTAACTTAAGATTTTTTTATGCATATAAATTTAAATTTTTCATTAATTTACAATATTTTCATCATTCCACGTAAATTTTTATTGTTTATACATATGGTATAAGATATTTTAGGTACAGTTACTCTTTTACAATTTTTTTTGGCTGAAATATAATTAGTTTACATATAGAAGACTATACGGTGAAATCACCTGAGAACAAAAAATTATACTGAATGTGCATTTTATGTTAAAACTTTTTCGACAAGTTACTTATTTTTACAATTAAAATAGTACTAATTTTAAATTATCTTTGACCGATGAACTAATTCCAAACTAAAACTGAAGAAAAATATAAAATAAACTAGAATTAAGAAAACTGAAAAATCTAATAAAGGTTGTAGCTTTTTTAAAAAAAACATTTTCTTGGGTAAAATACGTATTAAAGGTCCTATTTACCCCTTAAACATTAATGACATATGTCTCAATAGTTGAAATTCAGTTGACCTGCTAAACATGATTCCTCCCCATCTTTTCAATTTGAAAAATCTTCTGTAAATTTCCAACAAATTAACTACAATATTAAAAAACTAATTTTTTAGAGAATTGCTTTAAAATTGAAACCTTTATTTTTAATAAATTACTAGTATATTTAAATATCAATTCTAAAGATCACACTATATAATATGCAATATGACTATTAAAATAAGTGTAATGTTTTTGATTAAAATAATCTAATCACATACTCTAACCCTACTCCTTAGTTTGCCAGTTTATGAATGGCATTTAACTTCTGAATTTTCTAAATTAACCTAACACCCTTTCGGTATATTTTAATTTGGATCGTCACATTTTATTTTGCTTTCCCTCAAAGTACTCTAAGAAATTATAACATTAATAAATAAATAGTAATTTAACCTTACTTTTACAAGTCATCCCAGAATTTATAACCTATTTATCAGCAGTTTGTGTAAACAGTGGGCTTTTAACCACGACGGAGACCGATCCATAATATGAATACATACTATTTTGATTGATGATACGGAAGCATATTATTAAAGGAAGTAAGGCGTTCTAAATTACAAAAACGTTTTCAGAAGCACATTATTAAGAGATTTAAGGCGTTCTAAAAATTATTT
This sequence comes from Parasteatoda lunata, assembly GCA_949128135.1. Taxonomy (NCBI): domain Eukaryota; kingdom Metazoa; phylum Arthropoda; class Arachnida; order Araneae; family Theridiidae; genus Parasteatoda; species Parasteatoda lunata. The sequence continues at coordinate 26,300,262 of OX421980.1, forward strand.
TTAAATGTATTTTAATATTTTCAATATTGTTTATACGAAATGTCTTCAATTGCAACCTCATAAAAAATTCTACTTTTTCAAAAATTTTGAAAGCTGATCTATAAACTTTAAGTATTTGTATCATAGTAATCGCAAGGTAATTTCTTTATAATATTTTTAAAAAATCTTAAAAAATAATAATTATAACAATAATTAAATGCAACACTCATGCATCGGCACTTGTTTAGATCTGTTGGCAACCTCATGAAAAATTCTACTTATTCAAAATTTTTGTAAGCTGATGTATAAACTTTACACACTTTTATCATAGTAATCACAAGATGATTTCTTTATAATATTTTAAAAAATATCTGAAAAATTAATAATTATAATAATAATTTTTTCCCAATTTACTCAGTTAACATTTGGGTAATTTATTATTCATATATCATGAAAAACACCTTTTCACTTGATATATTAATTATAAACACATAAATTTATACTAGTTTTCTGTGATATTAACATGCGAAAAATTTTAGGCTCTCCAAAACGTATGATAATGCAAATGTCAAGGAGCATTATATATTGAAATGTTCCTAAAATTCAATAAGAAAACATCTTAAAAAAAAATTTTGCGTTTGTTTCGAATCATTAATACTTGTTCTTTTAAAAAATAAGAGTATGAAAAGATCGGAATATATAGAATAAAGATGCATTGCGAGAGATATAAACAAATTGAAAATAATTAATAAGCATAATTTGTGAAAAAGTACAGTAGAGCATCAGATTTACCGTTCATTATATAATTAAATTAGAAACTAGTTTGGAAAAAATATATATATTTTCTGTGCAGTGCTCAAAATAAATAAATAAACGGAACACCCGGATGTGCTTACTTTTGATCTAATGTTTGGATCTTCAAATTCTAGGTATCAATCTTAAAGGTTCAAGGGGGTAATCTCAAATATTCTCAAATATGTTAATAATTTAGTAGATTCGATATTTTAAGTTACGAAATCAGACACAAAAATCTGCTTTCTTTGAAAAAAATATGCCTTTTTATCGATGGATTTGGATTTACCATCTAAATATAGGGGGTAGGCGAAATCTGGGTAATATAGTCTCAAACATTTGGTCAGGAAAGCGGTCAAAAGTTTGGACTCCTTAATGTTACTTTTATTTTTTGCATAGTTCGCCATATTTCGAGAACTTTTTAATTTTTGCACACAATTATAAAATTCATTTATTCAAAGATAATTCCAGATTTTGTATACTTTACAATTCAATTATTTTTCGACTGTTATAAATAATAATACATAATTATGAAAAATTATTTTTGCGTAGAATAATCTTTAGGAAAGCAAATTTTATAATTGTGTGCAAAAAACTTAAAATTCACTTTAAACGTTCTCGAGGTATGGCGAAGTAAGTAAAAATTAAAATCAACTGTAAAATGATCCAAACTTTGAAATCCTCTCTTGACCAAACTATTGGGATCATATTTCCTAGTTTGCAGCTACTTCCTACTCTGTAAAAACTGTGATATAAATATATAATATAATATAATATATTTTTTTACCTATCCAAATTTGGTGTTGAAAACTCTAAAAATTGTGAGTGATTACATTATTTCAAATTAATACCGAATCGTTCATACTTTAAAGGGTGTTGTTAAATCTTATCACCAATAATTGATAAAGCTTACACCAATCGGCAGCTCCTTAGCAAAGAAAGTTGTATTTGGCGAATAATTAGTGTATATTTAAAATATTTAACTAAATTCCGAAGTTCTTGTCTGAAATGATGTCTACATTAAATCAAGTAGTGCACGGAGGAAATATCCTGGTAAAATTATCTTACTGTATGGTAAGAACATTTCTTGTAAAAAAAAAAAAAACAGCATAGTTCTGATTAAAGAAACCAAAGTGTACGGTATTTAAACCATTCATTTCATAGTTTTTCTATTCATATGTATATTACAGGAAATCTTGGTTTTCAAAAATATAGTTCTTATTTCCACACATTTAGTAAAAAATACAAAACTGAACTGAAAAAACTGACTAAATTTGACCGAATTAATGGTTTTCCTGCTAAGCTCTATAGTATCAGGATAAAATTACCAAATTTTGCCACATTTACCAAATTTTATCACATATTTTATTACTTATTCTACCAAAATTCTTACCAAAGCTCTTCAGCAAAAATTATCGAGATTTGGTATTCCTATTGAGCCAGAAACACGGTAAATTGCTAGTAGTCAAATATACTAGTAGTTTTGACCAGATTGTTTTTCACAGTGCGTCAAAGAACATGCTGTTCGCTACACCAGCAACTATCTCTGGTTTTGGTGTAGTGGAACACTTATAGAAACACCACCACAAGTAGTTGCCCTAATTTTTGGTGCTCAAATATACAAAAATGTTTTACATTGTATATCCTATATTAAAGATGAAAAATTCAAGTCCATCGAAAACGAAGTAAGTTTATCTAGAGAAAATGTGCTTTTCTGTCTTATTTCTTAACTTAAATACGTAACTGCACTAACTAAATAGTATAGTTGAGATCACCGCCTCGAACCATTAAGATCAAGCCCTAGTACATTAAAATCCGATCATTAGATCAAAAGGTATTTCATTTATTGATTTATTTATTTGCGCACTGTAACTCAATAAACAATACACTTTAAATAATGCAATTTCTGAGAAATAGACAAAAAAAATTATAAGTAGAAAATTTAATTCACTGATAATTACAATTTAATTGTAAAACAAAAAAGTTTTAAAATAATAGAAATCATCCGTACAAAATTCTAACTATAAAGTTCAAAAGTAGTTTTATTTTTTCAAAACGTATTTCGTCATCTTCACATTATTTTCAGACAAAAACAGTTTAAGTCTCTAAAATTAAAAAAAAAATCACATTTAAAAAAATTTAATTAAAAAATAAAAATTTGTCTAAACGTATAAAAAAACAAGTGTGTACATTTTTCTATTTAACTTAAATATGCAAATATAATAAATATATAACTTAAATATGCTATTTAAATATTCAAACTATTAGAAATTTATATAATATGTTACCTTTGATGATTTCTCAGAAGCTTGTGAGAGCTTAAATTTCACTTTTTAATTTCTCTAAAAGGAGTCAAATAATAATCCTGACTCTAAATCACAAATTTTTTCAACAATGAAATTAACTTTTGACCGTCTAGTTTTACTACTTGTAAAAAGTGAAAGGAGAGAAAAAGGCATGGACAACTGCTAGTGCATGTCTTACTTTGAAAGCCCGTGGACACGCTTCAGGCAACACACGGTAGTTCTGTAGGTCGACTCAAAAACGAGGGCAAACACAGTGTTCAAACAAGTGTTTATTTACTTTTACTCAAAGTCAAGATTCATTCAGATTTTTTTTAAGTTATTTCCATCATTACTGAAACAAATGGAAATTCCAAAAGTTAAGGTGTTAAGTAATAAATAATTCTTGACGGAAGATGTGGTACCATTACTTAGTGTTACAAAAGCAATTTATCAATTTAAATTTTCCTTTTTCTGAAAAGAATTCTAAAAGAATTTATTTTAGAGATAAATTAATTTTCGTAAGACTTTGGTCTACAATTCTTCCTTAGTTGGTTCTGCAACACTCCATGCTTCCTTACAGAGAAAAAAAAGTATGGTCAAAACTACCAGAATGTGGTAAGATTTACCATATTTCTGGCTCTATAGGAACCACAAAATGCTCGCAATTTTGGCGACGTGTTTTATTAATGATTTTGGTAGAATTAACAATGAAATAATGTTTTATAATATGGGATAAAATTTATAAGTGTGGTAAATATTTGGAAATTTATTCCTCGGATCATAGCGTAAAACATTTTATTCAGTTAAATTTAATTTTCAGTTTTGTATTTTTTACAAATGTGGGGTAATAAGGACTATAATATTGAAAACCAAAATTTCAGGTAATAGTTATCATATGAACGGATAAATTATCAAATAAATGATTTAAATATTGTATGTACACTCAAAATTGTACATTTTGATTTCATTAACCAGGTCTTTATTAACCAGAAATGTTATTACAATTATCAGAACCATTCAACCAGTTATTACAACTACATTTTACCAGAATTTTTTACTCTGTGCAATATGAAGGGTTTCTGAAACATGTTTAAGACGAAAAATTAAATAGAGGTGACTATAGTTACACTACCCTTCAATGTGGGGTAACTTATTTTTACCATTTTAGAACTCAGAATATTTAATTTATATTAAAAAGTTTAATTTGTTTATTTTATGGTTGCTGCCTAGCTTACAAGTTCAAAAAAAAAAACAAAAAAAAAAAAAAAAAAAAAACTAAAGGCGTCTGCATATTAATATTTCTAATTTATATAATTAAATTAACTTAAGAGCTAATTAAAACCTAAGATATTTTTTGAAACAAAACAAACGTGTGTGTATGTATTTTAGAAATAGAAATGCAATTTTATTACTAATAAAAGCAATTTTCTGATTTGTGATGGAAGATGTGATGGCATAAATAAAGAGTTTTCTAAATGAGATAATAAATAGGAAATAAGTGTTAAAGAGGTCAATTAAAAAAGATGGCATTTGAAAGATAATTTAATATATTTAATATTTGATTACACATCAGTTATAAACATGAAGTTAATATAAAAACGAGATATTAGAATCCTCAAAATTTGAAACTCGCAAAATGCACATTTAAAACTAAAAACTTCATTGAAATTTTGCCATGTACAATTCAAATCTCTTAACATTTCAAGCATAAAATTTAACGTTATGTCTAAATTTCAGATTTAATTTTTTTTACTTTCTTTTAAAATATTATGAAAATAATATATTTTACTAAGAAATACCCAAATAAAATAACACATTTAGCTTCACAGGAATTTGAAATATTTTTTAATAGGTTTCAATTTGATGAAAAAATATTTTAACCTATTATTGAAGATTCAAAAGCGTAAGAGAATAAATTTAAAATGTGAAAAAAATTATTCATTTATTTCTTTATCTAATGATTAATTTTTCTTTTGATATTGTATAGATGACGTTTATCGTACATTAACTCCAAAAGAACTACATGCTAAAAACTTGAACCTTTTTAAATATGACAGTATAGTTTGTCACCATGAAAGCGATCATTCTCAAATATTTGATCGAAATAAAATATTGGCACAAGTCAAAATGTAGTTCCCGGCCGTGTAGTTCAACATTTCTATTATTTTCGTTTTTGATTAGTACTTTCGTCTTGTAATATTGTAATTATATCTCGTCAAAAAATTCTACTGTCTATTTAAGATTACGAAGATTCTGGATGAACTGGCCCTTCTTACAAAAGTTTTATTTCTTAAATAACTTTCTAACTTGTGGGATAATGAAATATCAAAGAACTATAAGTGAGTATTTAATGCGCATATAAAGTATCAAAGACAGGAATACCGAAAAGTCTTGGCACCCATAAAATATATATTTTGGCGGCAGAATTTACCCTTAGAGCGATTTGCTTTGCAGTACTTATGAGAATAATTGACACATAAGACTAGATAGCATTTTTACTTTTAAAAAATGGATTGCTTCAAAAGAACAATTTGAATTATTTTATCTAAATTATCTTACGTGGCAGGCATTTTATTTCAACACCAGTTTACTCATAGAAAGATTGCAGGGGGAACTAAAAATGCTTTCATCTATGAAGCATTTTAAGATGAGAAAACATTTCTTGAATTCTCGAAATCTATATTTGTTTTAATCAAAACACTGCAACGATTATAATTATTATTTTATTTATTTATTTATTTTATTTAATTATTTATTTTATAAATTTGAAATTCATTCTCGGTTTTAGTAAACCGAGAAAAAAAAAGCCATCTGATTTGTAGCAAACCAGATGGCCTTTTTCAATTTCGGTTAATAATAAAACAGCAGTTTTTTTAATTTTATGGTTAGTCTGTATTTATTATAAAGTTAGAGATTAAAAATATTTTAAACACAAATTTAAATTAAATATTTGCAGTGTAAAAAAACTGATCTATGCGTTGATTAGTGTTTTTGCTACTATAAAACGCACTCAAGGCCGGGATAGCCTGGTTGGTAGAGCACTGGGCCCTTGTCCATGAAGTCGTGGGTTCGATCCCAACCGAAAACTCCTCACGTAGTACATGGTGACTGATGCTCGCTAAATCTGTAAGATCACAAAGTCCTCCATGTTCCCATAACTGTGGGTACTGATACAGGAATTTCCTTCTCTTCTGGATTGGGTTCAAAATTACAAGGTTACGGAGTTGAACGTTAGTAATAATAAACCCAAAATTGGGGCGGCTGTCCAACGACGGTTATAAAATAAAATATAAAACGCTCTCACTAGCAGCCACAAATGTTGCCAGCACTTTCTATGAATTTGAAGCAAAAATCTATGTATTTTCTACTTTTAACTACACTTTTTTATATTTTTTTTATTTCAGATGTTAGATAAGCTGCGTAAAATTTTGATATTTTATTCAAAAAATTAATTATTTTATCTGATCTACAGTTATTTTCTACTGAGCTGTATTTATTAACATGCCTCTCTAATGATGTCACCAAATCATGAGATACTTCGTCATGATTTTCACAATAGTACTATTTTGAACAAAGGGAAAACAATGCAATACCAACATATTCAAATTTGAAGAAATATACTTAATTATTAGGGACCATTGATTAGGATTCTGGGTGTTATTTTAAAGCAAAGAGTCCTTATTTTAACTCACATATATTTTAGTTAAGTTAATATATTAACTATCTTGCTTCAGCAACTTAGTATGATACACTCTCAGAAAAATTGTCTAGAAATTACAATCATAATGTTGGTACCTTGAACCAAAATATGGTGCATATTTGCAATAATATTGTTACGGTTACAAATTGATCAGCGTTTCAGTTCACGATGAACCGTGTGCACAAGTTTAAGAAAAAAGTACTATAACAGGGTTCAACTTGTCACTAAGGGTGCAGCAAATATGGAGGATATTATGATTTAGAGTGTTCTAAAATTTCTAACTGTAATTTAATTTTTATTTAATTACAGAAAAAAAATTCTGTAGCAGGTTTCACCAAATACGTTTTTTCTTTGCTTAATTCATTGAACATGTAATAATTTAACAAACCTTAGAATGTTCACTTGAAAAATTTATTCTCCACTAATTTCGTCATTGAAATAATTCAAAAATTATAACTAAACATCACATGTATGAAAAAAACGGGAATCAGTATTTTTTATTAGAGTCTTTCAAAAGTTTAAACAATGAGGATGTAATTTACACTGATATGGATAAAACTGAAAATGCATTTATCTTGAAAAAATGAGCTGGATGTGAAGCGTCATAAATAAACGATTTTAAAATATTTCAGTTTTTCAAAGGAATGAAATATTCAGGAATTCAAGACGACCTCACGTATGTAAAAGACATTAATCCGAGGTCAAAATTCATTCAACATTGTTCGCTTTTGTAACAGGAAGTTGTTTTCTCTTAAAACAAATACAATTTAAATTAGACTCTTCATCATGATTACTGGTGCGAGAAAACATTCGCCTCTGACCCATATTTCATTTCTAATTATCTAAAAGAATGGAAATCGTATATTTTACATCGATAAATTGTCATGTGATATTGAGTGATCGTTTAATTACTCATTCTTTTTCTTCCTCTTCATTATAAGATCTTTTAATTATCTTTCTAATCAGAAAATTCTAGAAAACACATAAAATTTCATGTACTACAACTATTGTGTAAGATTATTTGAATCATTATTCTTTTTTAATAAATCAAATGATAATTATATGACACTTAAATGTTGGATTTTTAAATTAGTATTTTTTTTATTTGACGCTTATTAGTTAAAAGTATAGTTTAAAAAATATAAACGTTTAAAAAAAGTATTATAGTTACCAAATTTGCTTATAAAATTTATAAAATAAAAATTTCACAGCTAATTTGATGTAAAAAAAAATTATTGAGTTTCTTGTAACTGTTTAGAAATAATCTTCAATTTTTATGTAATGAATTCTACATAATATGGACTGAGATAATATTGAAATATGGATGCATAAAGTAGTCTTTGATTCCTCATTCACGATAATGATAAAGATTTACTAAAATTCAAAATATAGCCATTAATTTGCATTAAATGTTATATTTTTGTTATCGAATAATAATAAGTGACTTACTGGTTACGCAATCCATTGTATTCAATAAAAAGTCTTTAAAGTTTGATCAATTTTAAAAGTATTAGGGGGATCGGAAAGTAATGTCGTTTCGGCGCATTATATATTCGTTAGTCTTAAAAACCAATTCATTTTTTTCTGATCCATTTCGATTCATTTTCCATCCGGCATTGAAAGATTGTTGTGAATGAGGGTGAAATGAAATCTCGCAAACAAATATCAAATGCATCGAAACGACATTACTCTCCGGTCCCCCTAATAATTTATAATTTAACCGTATTTATATCTGGAAATTTAACACAATTTAAAAGTATTTTTTTATTAATTTTATGTAGAAAAATCCAATCTAAATTTTATTAATTATTATTTTTAAAATTTGATATTTTTCATTGTTTTAGAGAATTAAAACAGCGTTATCTTCCATGGAAAAATAACATTTTCGCAAACTGGGTTTTATATTGGGTATATTCTTGAGAAAGAGAGGAACCACAATTATCTAGACAAGTTAGGTATAGTAGCTAAATTGATTTTTTCTGAATTGAATCAGATCAAACTCATTTCGATGGGACTAAACGTTTAGAAGTCATTAAGGTTTCGTGTACTAAAATTGCAATTTCGGACTATTAAAAAACATAAAAAATTATACCTTATTCGTATAGATAGGATTATTTGAGTTTCGTCCCTATATAATAGGAGCGTAACATAACATATAATAGAAGCATAGCGTCGAATAGGAACCATTTTTAACCAAAATCTATCAAAACAAATCAAAATGTAAGTTCATGTTATAATTTATTTACTTTTTTTTTATTTTTTCATTTATTTATATATTTATTTTTTGCATTACCAATTTGTCTAAGTTTTGCTAACAGTGAAACCTTATGGCATTAAATGCTTATTCATTTCCTTAGATTACAATACAAAGAGTACAAAGGAAAGTCACAGTTTTCAATTTGTTAAAGAAATGGCAGGTGATAGAATTATTTCACAATTTTCAATCAATTCAGCATTCAAAAATCCATTAGAATCAGCTGTTGGTGTCTAATTATGGTGCAGGCTTGTGTAATGTGGTTGAATGAAATTACAAAATATTTGTGTTACTAACTAAAAATAAATAATAATTAATGAAGTATTTACAATATTTTTACTTAATACTATAAAAATATTTTTAGATCATTTAAAAATTATCATTTATTATTAAATATTAACATTTATTTGTTGGCATTAAAAAACAAAACTCCATGTTCATTTCATCCTTATGAAGAGACTAAAATTGCAAATGAAATGTGTGTGGTAATGAGTTAAATATAATCGATATACTTTAAATCAATTTTTTTTTTAAAATATAATATGCCCAGCGTAAAATGCTTAAAATTCAGAGTCAATTGCTTAAATTTTTAAAATTCACCTTCTTTTCTTTTTGAAAAATAAAAAAAAAGAGGCGTAATATACAGTAGCGGCAAAAGTTTTCTGTGATCTTTTAAAATTTAGAAATATGTACAAAAGAGAAATGAAATTTTGAAATAAAATTTTTCTGAGTACTGCATTTTCTTTTTTAAAAAAAACTTGTTTTTTTATTTAAAAAAAATGAAATACAAATGACACAATCAATGTTTTCTTTATTCAATTATACATTTAATACTATACATATATTACACTACTATTCCCACAACTCCAAATCTCTAACTCATTTTTGGCAACAAAAGTATTAGTTAAAATGATTTTCATACATGAACAATTTTATGCCTGATAAATAAATTATATATATCCTACTGAAAGCGAAATAAACTCATTATCAGTTCCTTATATTTATTCTACTTGAATTTCTTTTGATCATCTCAAATATTAAAATGCAGTTTTGGCTTATCGACATTGCATTAAACAGTCAGAAAAATTGATAAGCTAAATGGTAATGAACTAAATGAGCTTTTATTAAAAAAATCATGAATGAGTAATGTATATGAATAAATTAGTAATATGACACTCTTGATGTAATCTGAACTTCCTTCAAACTAAAGGAAAACTAGCCATCATCGAGATACCACACAGATTCTTATTTCTTCTCATCTTGATGTAACCTTTTTCACCCCAAAAAGGACCCCAACTGCAAAATAATAACGATAATAATTTGAATATTGCATAATATAACTTGAGTGTAAGCAACGACCACAATTGATATAAAAAAATAAAATAAATAAATAAATGAAAATTAAATATGTATATACTCATCAGGGATTGCAAATTGATGTCTGAAATGGAGGTAAAAACAAATTTTTTTAAAATCTAATGAATCATGATTGGAGAAGAGAGAATCAAGGATATAGGTTGATATTTAGATCAAATTTACAAGTGTTTTTGGTAATCCCCTTTTAACCTCGAATCAATTTCGTTCACTGATCAAACAGGTTTTGATGATTTTAATCTCTCTTTCCTCAATAATTATTCTTTAGATTTTATTGAAGCTCTTATTTTTTGCTCCTTAAATATTAATTTCCATCTCTAAAGTGTATATAATTTCAATTTCTTTCCTTTTCTCAATAATAATAATATATATAAAGGGTAGTAGTTACAGGATACCTTATATTAGAAACTAATGCCTTCGATAATATCACATAAAATACATAATACAAATTTTTTTGCTTCTAAATATATTTAATTTAAGAAAAAAACATAGATAATTAAGACAAAACAAATTTAAAAATCAAAGAACGGGCTGATTTAGTATAAGTTAATGAGCTTTCATTTGTTTTTATGTTTTTCATAAAACTTGCAATATGAAAGATAGGAATGTTCTGTCTTTTATCATTAGCTCTTAAAAGTTTGGAACCTTTTTATTATGTTATTTTATTAGAAAATAAAAGGGCATAGAGTATTTTAATATTGTTAGGTTTCAATAAGTCAAGTTCTTCTTCAAAATCAAACCAAATTGCAATGAACAAAAAATTTAAGGATAACTTTTAACATAAAAATCAGAAAACATTAATAAATTTACTAAAGAAGTACCATGTTAAATAATTAATCCCAAGAAACTGAAGCGGTAAGATATTACCTGATTGAAAACTTCATTCGGTTCAAAAATACACAAATATGAAATAAATGAAAAAGGGCACCTATTTTTTAAGGGGTTGAAACGTGTCGACTGTTATTTCATATTTGTATATTTTTAAAGCGAATGAAGTTTTCAATCAAGCAGTACCTAGATATTTAAAACTTTCTTTTAAGAAATAAGAGCGCAAATTTCAGTAGCTAGTCTTATAAAACTTCTTATTAAAACAAAATACACTGGTGAAAGAAATTAAGAAAATTTGCAGATTGGTCGATTATCTCTAGAACAACTGAACCGATTTTAATGAAATTAGATGAGTACATACATTGATACAATACAAAAACAAATAACCATTCAACAATTGTAATACACACGCATGATCACGTTCAACACTCGTTCAACACACAAGTCCGAAGGTATGAAACAAGGGTTGAAGAATAAACAAAAACAAAAAAAATAGGTTGATAGAGGGTATGGTCTCCAATTACAGATGTACAGGCCTTGCAGCGTGATTTCATACTTGAAATAAGGAAGTTTATCATTTCCTGTGGCAATTGGTCTAAAGTGTCCTGTGGCGATTTCATACTTTCCGACTCCAACGAGTGTTACGCACGATCATGCGTGTGTATTACAATTATTGAATTGTTATTTGTTTTGTATTGTATCAATGCATGTACATATCAAATTTCATTAAAATTGGTCCAGTAGTTCTAGAGACAATCGACCAAGTCTGCGAATTCTCTTAATTCCTTACACCATGTAGTTTCATCTTGCGTTATGTTACATCTACTTAACTAATGTTTTTTTTAACTTAGATTATTTGTCATAAACTCATATCACCATAATAAAAGCAGTTTTTTTGTCCAAAATCATTAAGTAACAAAAAACTATTATATATGAGAAAAAAAGGGTTCAATACCTGTTTTTAACCAGCCAGTAGTCTAATCCATTTTCAGTTCCAAAACCAACTATCAGTACTCCATGAGTTAAATGATAAGGATCGCAATTCTTGACATCATAAACTCCACCTCTAAAAATTGAAATTATTGTCATTCGGTGTTACTTACACGTTTCAATTCAAGAGTATTTCATTGACATTAGCGATTAATTTAGAGTTTAAATACTTCTGAACAACTATCAGTACTCCATGAGTTAAATGATAAGAATCGCAATTCTAGACATTATATACTGCACCTCTAAAAATTGAAATTATAGCCATTCGGTGTTACTTCCACTGGTCAATTCAAGCGCATTTCATTGAAATTAGCGATTAATTCAGATTTTTAATACTTGGGTCTGAATTACACTTTATGTTTAAATATACGAATGTTTTCTAAAACATGCATTTTAAAAACGAAAATAAAATAAAATTTGTTGGCTTAAGTTACTTATCAATAAAGATAACTAAAGCGCAAAATAAGAATTCTACATTATGCTTATGTTAATTGGTGATAGGGTAACCAAAGATTACAAGAAAGTGTACATTTAAGGCTCAAGTTTTTATAGGTAATTATAAAAGTGCAAACAATTATTCAGAATCATTGTTATGGAATCAAATTTAGAATAGTTTTGAAAGATTCTTGATAATTTTAAAAGTCTTAAAGAAAATCAAATGTTCATACTTGTAATAATTAAATCCATAGCCTTCAGAATTTATTGCTACTGATACTGGACCAACCGTTGAAACAGCTTTCATCAGAGCATCTTCATCGAAACTTTTAATATCAACCCAACCAGATAAAGTTGCACCAACATTTTTCTTCATAAAATGACATTTACCTGACTGAAATCATTAATAAAAACTTTTATTCACAAGTGAAAAAGTTTTAATTCTAAAAATCAATAATGATAAGTAAACTTAAGAAAAATTTTAAAATACAATAAGCATTGCTGTAAAAATTTCGTGATACAATATAACAATTGTGGACAGTTACAATTACAAGTTAAAATTGATTCCTATTTTTTTTATCCCTATCAATTTGTTCTGTGCTAAGTGTGAGGCACAAATAACAATAAGAGTGTCTCAGAATCCTTAAAAGTATTCGTAAAAACATAATATTTCAAAGTACTACATCTTCTTCTAAGTAGAATATTCCAGTGTTTTTAGATAGTGAAAATTTTGGTGTATAGTTGCCACCATTTTTGGTTTTGAGGCAAACTAAAATTTTTTACAGTGTACTGTGATTAGATTTTTTATTTACTTTCTCACTGATAGTATTCTACTTCATATAGTTTTATTTATTTATGCATTTTTTGTTTGTTTGTTCACTAACAGCACTTATTTTCATGCGAATTAGAATTAAATAATGGCTGTATTGCAAAAACATTTGGTTTAAAGAACAAGTTTATTTTACGTAATATATTCACATAATATATAGCGTAATATATTCTCATAATAATCGTACGCGCAAAGATATATCCTTGCGTGTGCGATTTCTCAAAAACTACTTATACAGTTTTTTTAATTTTTTACAGAGATGCTGATTTCCTGTAAGATCTTGATGTCACTGTCTTGCTGTGCACTTTTTCTTTTACGTTACAGCTCCTTTGTTTCTATTTCGAAAATATCACTACAAAAATATGCTAGACCAGCTAACTTAAGATCCTTTTATTTTCTATTTTCTGTCTGTTAACATGCTAGAGAAGATGAAACGGCGATTTTATTCCCTCATAGGTAAAAAAGACAAGTAAGTAACTAAACTAAGCTTAGTGGCGCGACAGCCCACAGATGGCCAAGTCCTACTGTGCCCATCTCAGCTTTCTTGACCTTGGGCTCTGGGGTGCAGAAGCAGATGTTCCGGTTAGGTGGTCAGCCGAACGCGAAACCCCCTGTGTTTAGTTCCCAAGCATGCTTGGTACTCATTTATCGACCCACTGAAGGGATGAAAGGCTGAGTCAACCTTGCCCGGAACGAGGATCGAACTCAGGACATGTGGCACTGTGGCACTCATCCACCGGGCGTCCAAGTAAGTAACGCGTGGTATAAATGACAATTCGACTCCGTTCAATAGGGTCTCTGCAATAGAGTTTCTTGAGTCGTGGTGGCTCAAGAGATGTAGTATTCGCCTTCCAATAAGATGAACCGGGTTCGAATCCCAGCGATGGCTGGTTGGGACGAATTTCTCACCCGACTGGCACCGACCTCATTTCTGATGTAAAATATCCTCAGTGGTAGACGAATCATGGGTTAGAGTGCCCTTGCCGTCAGGCTAACCGTCGGAAGCTTTCATGGTTTTCCTCTCCATGTAACGTAAATGTGGGTTAATCAAAAGTCCTCCATGGTGGCAAATTTCTTCCTAGGAGCTCCCTTGTTTTCTGGATTTACAAGGGTATGGAGTTGAACATTGGTAATCGTAAACCCAAAATTGGGTCGGCTATTCAACGACGGTTATAAAATAAAATGGAGTTGTTTCTAATTAAATTCCAATCCTGTTAATTGCTTAACTTACTTTTCCTGTATAAGGATATGAATCTTCAGTATCTATTCCATGATTAATTTTGATGTACGCAAAAGCTGAGTCAATCATTCCTCCATTACAACCATGGTTTCCTGAAACAGCATACATTTTTACATTTAATAGAGAATAATAAGAATCGAATTATAACGAAGCGTTAATATAATATATTACACCTATGAATATTATAATTTATCCATAAATAAAATCTATTACAGCTTATATAGTAGTACATGTTATAATCTTATTAAAAAATCTGCTCTCAAAATTGACTTTATATTGACGTTTTTAGAAAATAATTTCTTATTGAAGACAAGTATAAATAATTTTTTAAATCAAATTGTTTGAAACAATTTTTCCTAAAATTATCATACGCTACTCATTATATCTCTCAGAATTCTATTGAAACAAGGTGCACCATTGGTAGTGATTTTTCTTATTGATCAACTAGCTTCAACCTTATTTCTTTCAATTACGAAATTTAAATAGTTAGAAACTATATCATAAAGAAAAGATACAGATATAAAAACTAGCATTCAGATTCAATGACTTTTTAATTGTATGGTCACTTTTTAATTGCAGGTTTTTACCATGATGAGCATGGCGGAAAAACCATGAATTCAGTTAAATTTACTCTTTCAGTTTTTAATTTTTTATTAAATCAGTGGTAATAAGAACTGAAACTTTCATTATTAGAATTTCCAGTATACCATCATTACCATATGAACGGAAAGATTATCAAATGAATGGATTGAATACCGTATATTTTGGTTTAATTAACCAGAATTATATATATATATATATATATATATATATATATATATATATATATATATATATATATATATATATATATATACATTCATCAGAAATGTCATTACCATACAGATTGGTAATTTTACCAGAACTTTTTTCTCCAATCAGTGATTTTAATCTTGTCTCTTCATAGTTTTTATTAAGTTTAAACTTTCATTTGCTAATCGATTTCACTACATGATTCGTTTTTGTAATGTTTATAGAATCTAGAGTAAAAATTTATCTTGGTAGAAAAAGGCCAATTTAAAAAATAAAATTTTTTATAATTAATGAAAATCAGTCATGTAAGCTTTAATGATACATTCTATATCACTTGTTGATCATTGGTATTTGTATAAATAGACTAATAAGAATAAGGAGTAAATTGTATTGGTATGAATACAATTTATCTTTCTAACTTTGCATAATAATGCCTTAAAATAAACAAGAAAAATAGTTCTTTTGCTTGTATGCATGCTTTTCTGATACAAACTTCTTTTAAACACTAAACATTTTAGTTACTTAAAGCAAGTGTGAATGTTAGTAAGAGGGAGAAAATATTTAGTTAAATGAAGTGAAATGTTTTTGACAAATAACAAATTAAACAATCAACATTGATACGTGATAACGTAATATGTAACTTGTTAATTTTGTATAATTTATTCTAGTGAACATTTTGAAAATAGTTACCAAGTTTAAATAAGTTTTAAAGAATTGTATTAAAGTTTCTCTCTGAACGATTTAACAATTTCATTTGGAAAAAAAAAAAATCGCAAGAGAAATCAATGAATTAAAAAAAATCGTAAATTACAATTCGTTCAATTGCTTGACAAAATTTATAAAAAATAATAGAATGGACAAAATTAAAATACAATGGACATATTTAAAATTATTATAATTCAGTTAAAATTATTAATTAAACATCATAAATAGTAAAAAAAAGCATGAATAGTAAAATATGAATAAGCTTACCTTCTTCTCCTGCACAGTCCACGAGATTTTGTTCACTTAAAGAAAGTAATTTTCCAGTTGCCCTTTTGTGTTGACCTTCTAAAGATCCAACTGCAGTAAATGCCCAACAAGAGCCACATTGTCCCTGTAATAGTAAGTGGTGCGTTTAGAATATACTAGGGCGAAAAAAAAGTTTGCATAATAATTTTGCAATTAAAATATTTGATTTTATTAAAACTGCATTTTCTTCTTATAAAACTTCTAAAAAAGGCAATACGTAATCTGCATGAAATTATTACAGACAAAAAATCATTTTTATCCATTTTGATATCGCTTTGATAAAATTATAATAATTTAAAAATTCTTCCAAAAATTAGTAAACTGACATTCTAAAAATAATTTTCAAAAATGCGTGCTTGTAAAAGTATTCAACACCAAGCTGTCAAGATTTCAAACACATTTTACTTTTAAGTGTCGAAAAACTGCAAATTCAAATTATTTGGATAAAAGTGTATGGAATATTTGAATGGATAACAAAAAGAGCCCAATGTGACTATACTGTGCCTAAAGCAATATGTATTAAGTATTCAATCTAACAAAACAAAAATAGTGCTATAAATTTTATTTCACGCAAAAAGAAATAAAAAGAAAGAAATATCACAAGGTATATATCAGTCATGAAAGTTGTGTTTATTTAAAGAAAGGGGTAAAATTTCTTATGTAATTAAACATAAAAATTAAACGTTTGCGTAACTTTTTCTCTTCGCTGAGTTATAACTGTATTATAACCGTCGTTGAACAGTCGACCCAATTTTTTTTGGGTTTACGACTACTAATGTTCTACTTCCTATCCTTGTAATTTTGAACCCAATCTAGAAGACAGGGGAACTCCTGGATCAAGTATTGGGAGAAATTTGCCTTCGCGGAGGACTTTTTGATGAAACTAACCAGCATATGCGTGGAGAGGTAAATCACGAAAAGCTCCCATGGTTAGCGTGACGGCAAGAGGACTCTAACCCATGATACGTCTACATTTGAGGATATTTTACGTCAGCGCTGCGGTCGGTGCGAACTGGGTGTGGAATTCGCTTCGACCAGCCATCGCTGGGATTCGAACATGGTTCACCGCATTGGAAGGCGAACGCTCTATCCCCTGAGCCACCACGGCTCAGTTATAACTGTCGAAAATTTAAAATTTTTGTGAGTTTTTAGAAGTAATTTTAAATTATATTTTATACGTTACATTTACATTATATTTTTATGACATACCCTATAACGTGCATTTTAGATTTATCAATCAATATGATTATATTTTCAGACAATATAACTATGGCTTTAGTACCGAAACATTTTTGTTTTTACTTTTTATAATAGTTTAGACTAAATTTTTTAAACCATTGTTTTAAAAAAAAATTTAAAAATCTTACCTGATCTTTCACTTCAGTTACGAATCCTTTTTCTCTCCAGTCAATAGATTTTGGATAGACAACATTTTCGGGAGCAAGGAAGGTTGAGTATGATTTTGTCATATTATTTATTTTCAATCCGTTTAAACTGCTGTACTCATGAGGAAACTGTAATGAAATATAATATACTCAAATTTATTTACCAACCTACAATACATTATTAATAAATATTTTCTGTTATCAGATTTATTTTTTTATGAACTTGATATTTTAAAGAAAAAAAATTGCCATTAAGGATCAGCAAGGTTATAATGATAAATAATATGGGATAGCATCAATTTTCCCTCATTTTATTTTGTTTTTTGTTAAAATTCTGAATTCTTCATTAAATTCTGAATTTAAAAAAAAGAGATACGAATCAAAAACTGTGAAATTTTTGAAAGTAACAAACCAAAATAGGCGTTACGTGTAAAGGGTAAGAACAGAAAATGTGCAAGCAGTACATGAATAGACTGCCTATTCAAAACCTAGCACTTGATTCTCTAAACCAGCAATAATAGAATGTTTTGCAACTAGCACTTCATTCTCTAAACTAAACCAGTCAATTGTTAAAGAACAGCCACCTGTTCAATAACAGTCTAAACTGTCGATCGTGAACTGCTAGTAATTCGCGGCATCTTCTTCGGTAGATCGAGTCAAATTTTAAAGATGTCTTCCATTCCAATAATTGAATATTTTAAGGTAAACTATTTAAAACTTTTCATGCTCTCTTTTTTAATAGTTATGTCAAACTTTTTTCAATTAAAATTTCACAAAAAATGTCAATTATTTCAATACTGAAATGAATAAAAGTAACAGAATATGTCATAAATTATTTATTATGCTAACAGTCTTGTACTTAAAAAGTGAGGTTTTTAGTTTGAATACTAGTTCAATTCATTTTTGATATTTCCATGAAATAAATTATATTTCACATTTTTTTTGAAAATAATTCAAAAATTCCAAATCAAGACCCCAATTCCAGTGATTTATTGTAGTTTTTCTCGTTAAGAAAATTTTATGCGTAATTTAAGAAAGTGTTTTGAACTTGAACTGATTAAGTTATGAATTTAGTAGCATTCACTAAATTTGGTTTAATAAACTAACGGTACGAATCTTATATCAATTATAAAATAAGAAATAAGATAAAATAAATATTTTCATATTTATTTCATGAATTATAATTTAAAATTGTTTTGCAACTTAAGCATACTACTATTCAATTGTATTGAAAAACTAAATAGGGAGTTTAATAAAAAAAATTAAAATATAGAAAAATTAGTGCTTTAAAGTTAATTTAAAAAAGCTGTTAAAAAACCAGATGTATCCAGGAACTGATAGGCAAATAACTTGCAAAAATCGAGATCAAAATTATAGTTTGAAAAAAAGTAATTCAGGCTGTTTTTAAAATAAACTGGATCACATAAAGAAAATAACCTACTACACATTTTAATTATCGCTATATCTTACAAATAAAATAATTAAGACACAATAATTTTAAAAGTTTTTGATTCATTGAGATACATATAATAAAATAAATAATATGTATTAATATGTATAATAATATGTATTGTAATTAATAAATATGTATACAAAATTGGGGAATGAAAATGCTATACCTTGTCTGTGAGATGGTTGATTCCAAGTCTAAATGAATGTAAGTTCAAATCCGCTTCTAAGTTATGTTTTTGAATATTTGCAACATTTACTTCCCAAATGTAACGTCTAGTGCCTTCCTCCAAGCTGTTATAGGTTTTATTATATAATTTCTGAAAGAAAAATTTGTTATAAATTAATGGTTTCAATCATTTCAATAGAAATTTAAAACCTTAAATCATTAGATATTTAATTCGAAACAAATTTCAATTTTGGCAGAATCAAGCTCAATGAAAACTGCCGCACTTGAGGAATGGTTCTAAACACCAGTGTGTGGCCCGTTTTAGTGACTTGTAATTTAAAAGAAAACCCTTTCTTGTGAACTTCAGAGTTTTAGACATTCAACATTTAATTAATTAATGTAATAAACTATAATTACAGGGATTTATTCAATAAGAAATTGTTAACATTGAGACATTGAATTTATTTAATCATAGCATTAATGTCATGTAGCAAGCCACGACATTAACGGTAGTCCATCCATCCAAGATCAATAAATTTGACTCGGACCACCATAAAATAATTATTAGTGGACTCCCGTATAGCAATCGATATAAAGCGATGGTATGTTGTTTTGATTTTTGGTTTCATGTTTTAGTTTATGTTTTGCCATTAAATAGTATATTTCATCACAATTGTGACATTACACATGCTCCAGATTGTAATTTTTTATTTAGATTCACTTTATCAACTTTAAAAAAAAATATATATATATATATTTCCAATGGAGATAAAAATTCTAAGGAGGCGATAGGTCGAAAAAGTTTAGGAACCTCTGGTATAAAGCTATCTTTTCAGTTTTGCATTTTTTTACTAAATATGTGGTAATAAGAACTATAATTTTGAAAACCAGAATTTCCGGTGAACCATTCCATATAAATGGAAAAATTACCAAAAGAATGGTTCAAATACAGTATATTTTGCTTTTATTTATCAGTATTATGTTTGTTTGTTTTTTTTTTCACCAGAAATGTCTTTACGATACAGTACGATAATTTTACAACATGTTTTTTCTTCATGAAGAATTTATAAAAAATGATTTAAAAAAATTGATTTCTGAATATTTTTATACAATATGGTAGCTTATTATAAAGAATTACATTATTATACATAGGAAAAATGTATATATATATTTCGTAAATTTGAAAGTTTTGTCGCTTATGTTGATTTTTCTTTTGCACCGCAGAATAATAATTAATCAGATTTCAGTAACATTTGCGGTACAAGCAAGTTTTTTGTAACATTTAATAGGTACAAGTAAATTTTTTATAATTTTTAATAGGAATTCTAAATATAATTATCGAAGTTGATTATACATACTGCATACTAAAAAATAATATATTTATACCTTGTAAGCATTCCATAGATGATCGAATTCTTGTTGAAATGGAGCGGCAAATACACAAGTAAATAATATCAGCAGAAGAATAGAGCGAATCATCTAAAATAAAAATTGCGGTTTAAGAAATTATATTACTCACATCAAGAACCCAGAAAAAAATATCGAAAAAAAAAATTATGTAATAAAGTAAAAAGTAAACTTTATAATATAATGATTAATGGAAATACTTCCAATAATTTTATTTCTATGTCCATATTTTTTAAGTCAAAATAAATAATCAAAAAGTTTCAATATAAGTAGTTGCGAGGTTGCAATTCTTTTTTGGCATGTCGTAGTATTTATTTATAATTTTGTTTGATTCAATGCTTTTGTCTCCCAGTAGTGTAAATTACAAAACGAGGGGAAAAAAAATTTTCCTATAAAACTACAACTGTATTTTTCATAAGACATTGATAATTTAAACAACTTTAGGAGTTTTCCTAGTGTAGAGACTGAAAAAGCTGGGTTTTTTTGGTTGGGGGGGGGGGGGGTTAGGAGAATCTTTGTAAGAAATGTATTGAATATATATATTTGTATGTAATAATATGTTGAACGTTAATGTAGACAGGGGGATAGATTTTTTATTTTATTTGTTTGGTAAACAAGGATACTAAGCGCGAGTTAACCCAGTCTTCATCTTTCTTCTGTTTTTTTTCGTCAGGCTTCGTTTATAACACTATGGGATTTGTTACATTGTGTACGCAGTATCGTTTTGTTTGATGCAATATAAACTAGTTTTACTGATATCAAAATTAAACCTTTCTGGCTTATTTTTCAAAAAAGATTTTCTAGATACTTTTTTTCTTCTTTTTTTTCTCAGATTTATGAGTCAGTTAAGGGCTGTGTTAAAAATGCATGACCACACCAATATAAAGCATAATAGAAGAAAGTTTTGAAATTAAATTTAGAGTAGATATTTGAAAGATAAGTTTTTGTGTTAAAATTAAATTTTTAGGGAAAAGAAATTGGATTTATATCAACTTGACAAAAAAAAAAATTCATAAAACTCTAGATTGTTTGTTATACTTTTCTTTAAACCAATCAGCTTTATTTTTAACCATTTTTGGTTACAGGAAGTTATTTACAAATTTCAATTATTCGGAGTTTTTTATTTTTGATTCTTTTATTTAATATGCAAGGAAAGGAAAACATTACTTTTCCGTCTTTTGACAAATGAATTTTTAAATATTTACAAAAGAGTGATAGCTTTGATTCTGTTTTGCTGTACTTTAACAGTTCCAATAAACAAATTTTTTGACAGTTCAAAACAGTTCCAATAAACCCAATTTTCAAAATAAGTCTACAAAACAATAAAAATCATGCATTTTACATGACAGCAAAATGAGCGCTTTTACTGCTTTTTTAATTTCTAAGATTTTTTGAAGACAAATATGAACTGTAGAATTTTAGATTTTGCAATATCTTTAACTCTTTTAATTAATTCCTCAAAGTTACGCAAAAAACGTATCAATTGAGTTATAATTTTTCTTAATAAAACTAAACTAACTTAAATTTGATATTGGCCTAAATCTGACAATTGCTTGAATCAGAAAGAATCTTACTTTATTATGATTTTATGTATAGAAATAATATTCAAAAATATTAGTTTTATTATGGTGTTTTCATTATATTTTTTATTATATGTTATAAAGTGTTACAATGCAAAACTTTTCTTGAATTTGTTTTGAAATCAGATGTCATTAACTTTATCTTATGAAATGTATATTACCATTAATGCTCATACCAGTGTTAGGCCAAATGTAATTGATTACAAGTAATCAATTATTTATAATCATGATTACAAAATTTAGTTAAAATTTTAATCATGATCATAATTAATCATAATTTCGAATACTATTGTAATCCTAATTATAAAATCGTTTAACTGCGGTTATACGTAGAAATGGCTATTATCTACTATAACAAGCATTTATAATTATATGAAATTTTAAATACATGCAATC
This sequence comes from Parasteatoda lunata, assembly GCA_949128135.1. Taxonomy (NCBI): domain Eukaryota; kingdom Metazoa; phylum Arthropoda; class Arachnida; order Araneae; family Theridiidae; genus Parasteatoda; species Parasteatoda lunata. The sequence continues at coordinate 26,323,157 of OX421980.1, forward strand.
ATATAATCATAACTAATTGTAATCGCAGTACATTTTACCCAATTTTGACGCACTCATAACTGATTTAAGAACTCCGATCAAAAACCATGAAAAAATAAATTTGGTTCAAATTTTAAACTTTTTAGGGCTATTGTCATCCTGATGAATAAATAAATATAACAAAATATAAGAATTTTCACCTTAAAAATTCCCTTACGGTTAATATGCCTAATTCTAGCTGAAACTTTTAGTACCATTTATGCCTACTTAAAGCAAAAAATAATACTAAATTGTTGTAGTGTCTTATCCTGATTAATAACATTTTTAGGTTAAATTAATCTCAAAAAGTGTTGAAGTATAATGAATATAGCATAATGAGTATAATGGAAGTATAATGAAAGTATAAATAAAAAGTATAATAAATGAAAATAAAATTGGTAAGTTCCGTTGCTTCTCTATGTATTAGAAACAAAGTATTTTTTATTTTTTTAGTTTTTACATACTAACTAGTTTTTACAGTAATTAGTTTTTAAATAAATAATTAAGCTTGAAATGCAAAAATAATATTTTAAGCATATTTCTTCAAAAATATCTAAATGTAAAACATGTCAATATTAATATTACATTAATATTAGATCAGCCAATCATTCTCAATTATCTCTAATCCACTAATCATTGATTGCTTAAGCTTAATGTAATACTATTCTATTTTATATTGAAATTGTTTAGTTTACTCATCACTTATATCTATATAATGCTTTTAGAAAAACAAATAAAATAAATTACATACTTTTTAAATGTGAATCCTTCTTTACTGCCGAATATAATAAATTATCAAATCACGAACTGAAAAAAAATTTGGATGAGTACCACTTTCCTTATATATCTTTACAGGAGTATTAGCAAACTGTCTCTGTCAAAATCATGTGAGTATGAAGAATCTACCTATTTCTAGTACTAGTTGTTTATCAATAGACTGAGTAATACAATAGATACATAGGGGTCAAACAAAAGCACGTGGAAAGACAGCTAATGTTCGCTTGACCAAGATAAAATTAAGACTGATAACTATGACTCGCATTTTCTCCAACGCGTTTCCTATATTTGTACATAAAATTAACTGATAAAGGAATTGTTTCAAAACAAAAACACAACTTTAAAAACAGATAAAACTTGTTGTATAACTCAATTTACGCAGTGTGTTCAAAAGTGCAAAATAGTTAGATAAATAAGGAGAACTTAAAATTCTAAATTCGCCCCATCTATAACTTTAATAAGACTCCAATAAATCATATATGGTACATAAAACAATATGTATTTAAATGTGTTATTAGCCTTATATATTCTAGATATAATTTTAAAAAAAACTAACTACCACACTAAGCCACAAAATGATAGACAAATGAGTGGCCGCACAATGGGCCATAATTGGGCCCAACTGTGCATCTTATGCAATGAAGACGAAATGAATTAGAATCTTGAATCCGCCAGATGACCACGGTCCCATCGCCAAACAACAACACCGGAAGAGCGGGTTCGAAAGCCAGAGCTGTAATGTGATAATAATTGGAAATAAAAAGGTTTATTATAAGCTAATTATTTTTTTTTCCTTTTACAACAGAATTATTCGTACTATCTTTTACTATATGGAAATTTTTATAAAATACTATAAATTATCGTTATTTGCTCTTTTAGTGTTCTTTCTTTTTTTTACAGAATTATTCGATTCTATTAAAGAGCTTTCTTGTGTTTTATGCGTATACATCTAGGTCTATATCTTTACTATATACTTATCTATAATTTTTAAACTTGGTCTTATTTACTATTACAATATATCTAAACACGAGGCCGAGCTAACGGACAGAGTGGACTGGTGGTTTTTCTGTGACAGCAAGGCTGCACTAGAATGCAATCCATACTGGCCAGTCAAGACTGACTCTAGATATCCTGCACCGGCTTATTACGCCGGCTTTCCTTATTTTTAGAAATTCCCTATATCTTTGCTTAATATATTTACATAGAATTCGGAAGCTATTACATCGTTGCTAACATATTTTATCTTTATTGAAAAAACTTTATTATTTCTCACGCTTTCTTCAATACCAACACATTCCTAGCAGCAAAATAACTTGGGAACTCATTGAGCCAATATTCACCAGTCTTGGCTCAACAAGGTTTCAAATGGCCATTATTGGACCGATATAGAAATGCTTGATTCAAGCGATATTTTATAGCCACTTCTCAGCCAATGTTTACCCTATATAAAATTGTCAAATTTACCCGATATTTTATCTCCTTTATTTACCCAATATCATCCTCTATACAGATTTGTTAAGTTCACCCGATATTTTAAAGCCGTTATTCAGCCTATATCCGTTCGATATAGAAGTGGCAGACTCAACCGATGTCTTATAGCAGTTATTCAGTCAATGTAAACCCTACATAAAATTGTTCGATTGTCTCGATATTTTAAAGCCGTTACTCAGCCAATATAGGCCATTTATAGAATTGTACGATTCACTCTATATTTTAAAGACGTTATTCATCCAATGTAGACCCTATTTAAAATTGGCCGATTAATCCGATATTTTATAGCCGTTAAATAAAACCTAAAAAGTAAAATAATAAATGCTTTTCTCTAAAATCGCACTTAGTTGTTTTTAAATCTCACGGGCGAATAGCTATCAATATAACTCTAGGGCTACGTTCACAATAAAATTAAAATATGCAGTGCTTTTGATAACTCGATTTTCTACTATCAGAACTTGTCATTTTGACTAAGGTAATGGTATTATTTTATAACAGCCGTTGAACAGCCGGACCAATTCTGGGTTTAAGACTACCAATGTTCAACTCCGTAAACTAGTAATTTTGAGCCTATAATACAGAAGGCAAAGGAACTCCTGGATCAATTATGGGAAGAAATTTGCCTCTGTGGAGGACTTTTTGATGGAACTAACCCGCATTTGTGTTGCATGGAGAGGAAAACCTCCCATGGCTTGCCTGACTGTCAGGGGACTCTAACCCATGATACATCTGCCACTGAGGATATTTTATGACAGCTCGCATGCGGTATGACCTGGGTGCAGAATTTGTGACGACCAGCCATTGCTGAGATTCGAACCCGGTTCACCTCATTGGAAGGCAAGCGCTCTATCCCCTGAGCTACCACGGCTCTAGGTGAAAATGTTTGTAGTTATTATTTCCAGTAATTCGGTGAAGTCTGAATGTTTAATTGGTATGCACATCATGTCTTCTGATCCAAACTCTAATATCTTGCAAATAGTTCAAATGCAGCTTCATCAATCTATTTTTCTACTCTTGCAACATCAAACATAAATTTTGACAAGAAACTTACCATTTTGACCAAGGTGAAAATCATTTCCTATGATGCTGTAAAGAACGTGCTTAATCAGATTGCGCGTTGTATCTTCTAAGCCCACTCTAAAATGTGGCCAATAGCTCAAGTGCAGCATCAGCAATCTATTTCTTAACATTCTGCGATATCAAGAATAAGAATAAATTTTTAAGGCCCCTTACATCGCTTAGTTTTCTACGCCAAATCACACCGTATTACCCCCAAAAGCTGTATAATTAGTAAAAGCAATTTTTTAAAATAAATATACGTGTTTAACTGTTCTATTGATTAATTAATTTTCAAGATATTTGGATCAGCTAAAAAATTTTAAGATGGCAGTGGTTTTTTTCCTATTTCATAATAAATATTCCTAATCAAAAGTTTTCTTTCAATCCTGTACAATTTTATCAAAATTTTATATGACTATCAGAAGTTTAATAGACAAACAAAGAATAAATATTTCTTTCCAAAAGGTGAATGTTTATATTGTACTTGGACTATTATGAAGTAAACAAAATGTCTTATGAGAAAAATAGAAATATCTGTTATAGGTAGATTTGTTTTTATTGTAAATCACTTATTTAGGAACTAGACATAGAAATGAATATTATTAAAATATTTTAATTCTTTCCAGATTCAATAGATGTAAATATAAAACTGGTTCTTAAAATACATGTCTATAATGGCCTTATATATTTCTAGGCAATGGTCTTACAATGGCTTTCGATATCAAACCGTGATTGAGGTGTATTAGTTTTGTAATAATAGGTCCTATAATGGCTTTATATTCTGGCCAAATATTTATTTTTATGTAGGACCTTTATAGGTTTACAATATAGGGCCACTATTAGGGTGTCTAAGTTTTTTTAATATTGGTCTTCGAATGGTTTGGAACATAGGACCAATATTAATTTCTATATAGGAACCTTATAGGCTTACGATATAGAGCCTGTGGCGTAACTACCGCTACAAATTTTAAATTTCAGTTCCCTAGTATATAAGATATGTTAACTTGATTCTATCTTGAGTTACCTCTTAATAGATGAAGGTTGACACTGTCGGTAACTTAGTCCCACAATGGCTGCTCGCAGGCAGGCTTGTTTGAACAAACATTCTACATAGATGACTTTCATACGTAATCTGATCACGTGTATCTCGACAGAAACGACCAACCCGTACTTTGATGGACGGAACACAGTGAACAATTGAATTGCAATTTGTGACCGATATATTGACCTCCTCGTGCTGTTGCTATTCAGTCTAGATCAGACACAACGACGTCCTTTAGCCCAGCACCACATGGGCGTGATATGAATACGCGTTCCTCAAACAACAATTTACTAACCAATATTGGGGTGTCTATATTTTGTAATATTGGCCCTAGAATGGCTTTCAATAATGAACCAATATTATTTCCTATGTAGGATCCTTATAAACTTGAAATGTTGGGTAAACATTGGGATGTCTAGGTTTTTCAATATTGGTCCTAGAATGACTTTCAATAATGGACCAATATCATTTTCTATGTAGGACCTTTATAGATTTATAATGTTGGGTAAACATTGGGATGTCTAGATTTTTCAAGATTGGTCCTAGATAGAAATAAATCTTGTTCCAATATTGAAAGTCATTCTAGGACCAATATTAAAAAAATCTAGACATTCCAATGTAGGTCCCTCAGTGCATGCTCTTATGGGACTCATATTAGCCAATTTTGAGCCCAACTGGGGCCAATTTAAAATTGTTGTTAGAGATTATAAGTTCAAAGGCCATGATATTGATAAAACCTTTTAAGCAAGAACTTTGGCAAAAATTCGTAACATTTAATAGCCAAATCATGAACACCTTACATTATGGCGAAATTTGTTAACATCTGAAATTTATCACTTACTTGTATAATTTTTTAGCGGAGCGATGTGCTTTGTTGGAAGTTGCATCCCCTTTCAGTTGCACATTGCTTTCCATTATTTTAAATTGATATGTTTTTTACAAACAAAATAATATTTGGAAAAAATATTCTTTTATATAACAACTCGAGCTCTGCATTTTTATTATTATTTTTTTAATAAAAGTTCTTTCTGATTAATATCCTATTTTCATCTTATTTATTACATTTTTAACATATTTTGTCTACAATTGTTATGCGAAGCATGCAATCCACATTTTATCATCCTGAACTGCGAAGTATCATTTTCATTTCATTTTGTTTTCTGGTTAAAGTCAAGAAAATCATCTTCAGAAAATCATTTTAAAGAACTCGGATGCTTTTCAGGACTGAAGAAAAAAAAACCGATTATTTTTAACTTCTAGAAGATTCTAAAACCTTGTGTAAGGAAGCTATGTTGAATTTTCGCTTAATTACCTTTTTTAATATGCTTTCTTAATCTGATAAGAAGGAGAATTTTTCCTCACTTTTTCATTTTATAATTTAATTTTTTCCTATAAATGGAAAAATATTTCAAACAAAAAATTAATAACATTTAATTATTAAAAATCAAGGGGAAAAACTGATGTATATCGAGGTTTCATGACTGAGAAAAAAACAGAATCAGTATAAATGAAACTCAGTAAATAAAAAAAGAAATACTTTTTTATTGCATATGGTATTTACAAAAATATCTAGACAAATATTTGATGATTATTGAACAATCACAAAGTAATGAAATAAATTAAACAAATAATATAAAAATGATATTCTTGCATTAAAAACAAAAGTGTATACAAAAATTGTACGAAAATTGCGAACGCTTATTAAATCTGAAATGATGTAATAAAGTATTCATAAGCTCATAACAGGATTAAATTTAGACTTGACTTCAAACAACAGGATAACTTGCTAAAGATGCAATTCCACATTGATTGTTTTTATTTCTCCTCATTCTTACATAGCCTCCTTCACCCCATGTAGGACCCCAACTGAAATTTTAAAAAAAACGCATTATTAGTCAAAGCAATTTTGTGCATTTTGTTTATTTATTTTTGTTTCTAGACTAATCAATAGCCAAGATACAGAATAATCACGAAATTTATCCTCAAATTTTAAGATATAAATTATGCATAATTCTGAATTTAAATGTCCTGATGTATTTATTTTAGCGCAATTTCAAAGATAATTTCTATATTTAAAGATAAGTTCTATATTTTAAAATGCTTCTTGTGGAAAAAAAAGTGACAATAGAGCACAGTCGTAAAGAATAATATTCACAGTGTCTTTTTTTATTTAAAATTAACGTATTTGTTAGCTAAAGAATAATTTCAAATGTTAAAACTCTAGTCTCCTAATCGATATCAATTACGAATTCGATATCAATTACGAAACAGCGATTACGAATGTATAATGATAATAATTTAAATCGGCATATTTTTACTCAATGATTGCCTTGTTATTCGTAGTTCTTTATCGTCTTTTGTAAGCATTCATTAGTTAACTTAAAAAAACTGAAAAAAGAAACTTTTCAAATTATTTATCTAATATCTAACTTTTTTAATAATTTTTAGGCATTTTTAAAAAATTGCTTTCATTTTATTTAATAACCGGCGTTGAACAGTTGGCCCAATTCTGTGCTCACGACTATCTGTGTTTGTTTTCGTAGTCTTTTAAATTTGAACCCAACCTAGAAGGCAAGGGAACTCTTGGATCAAACAATGAGATAAAATAGCCTTCTTGGAGAAATTTTGGGGGGGAAGTAACTCGCATTTGCGTTACATGGAGAGGAAAACCACGAAGGCCTCCAATGGTTAGCTCGATGACAAGGGTATTCTAACCCATGATCCATCTACCTCTGGGGACATTTTATGTGAGCACTGTGGTCAGGGCGAGTCAGGAGCAAAATTCGTATCAATTAGCCACCGCTGGTATTCAAACCTGAGACACTTCATTAGAAGGCGAATGCTTTATCACCTGAGCAACCAGGACTCAATCGCTTCCATTGATGGAGAGCAAATCTTTGATTACTGCTGTACTGCATTGCTGCTGTAAGCCCTGTGTACTGTATACAGTTACCCGATTGCTTAATACCCCGTTTATTTAATTTTTCTGATTACCAAATTCAGTTTCGTCTGACGCTCCCTATCAAGCTAGAAATGTTGCTTTCTTTAGCAATTGTGTAAAACGTGTTCAATAAAACTACACTGTTAAAAAGTTTGTTACATGTTGAACCATAATACCGTCAAAATTTGCTATAACCGTGCCAAGTAGAACCATCTGAATATGGAAATTAATTTCTTTTGCGACCATGTTTCATTGTGCATGTTCTGTTCAATTTGATCAGTCAAGTTGAAAAAGAAAATAGTTCACTTAAACAGAAACATTGTTAACTTTCAAAAATCGTGAAATTAAATCAATGTCGCAAATTTACGATTCATGTAGAACCGATATTTCTGTGAGAGTGTACAGTGCACAGGAAAATAAACGGACCACCCTAAATAGCTGATCTAATGATCGGATCTTAACGTTCTAGGACTCATTCTTAATGGTTCAAGGGGATGACTTCAACTATGCTAATTAATTAGCGCAGATGATATTTTAAGTTACGAAATCAGACACAAAAACGTACTTTCTTTAAATAATTTTTTTTTTATACTTTTCTTGATTTCTAGCCTTTAAAATAAAGGGGGTAGCCACAATCTAGGATATAGTAACAATAGTTAAGAGAGCGGTCCAAAGTTTAGGCTCCTAATGTTTACTAAAAGTTATATTTTGCACGGAATTATCTTTAAATAAACAAAATTTATAATTGTGTGCGAAAGTTTTTAATTCACTTAAAAAGTTTTCGAGATATGGTGAAATACGGAAAATGTAAAATTAACTTTAAGGGATCCAAACTTTGAACTGCTTTCCGGACCAAACTATTGGAAACGTATTTTCTAGAATGCTGTAACCCCCTACATTTTGTGGGTCAGAAATTCAAATCCGTGTAAAAAATGGTATGTATATTTAGAGCAAGTACGTTTTTGTACCTGATTCCGTAGCTTAACCTAACCTCCGCACCAATTAATTAGTTTATTTGAGGTCATCCCCTCAAGCCTTTAAGGTTGAGTCCCAGAACGTGAAAACCCGATCATTAAATCAAAACTTATTCAGGGTGGTCTGTTTTTGATTTTGCGCAGTGTATATTTCGGTGTTTAATAATCGGATATTGTGACTAACTTTTTCTTCGTATAATTTAACGAATCAAGAAATAAAATCATTTATAAATATATTTAAAACAAAACCCTTTCAACTGTACACCAATCAGAAGCAACACAAAACAATCAAAAACAATTTTTCAATTTAAAGTTGTGAAATGCTTTTTCATTTTCTTTTCTATCAATTTCCTTTTCTTTCTATCCATCACTGGAGAGCAATTTTTCCTCTGTCGCATGAGATTTTTTAAACAGATTTTAGATACTTTTGTATTGCTGGTTTCAAATCTGCAATCGGTTTCTCTCTCCAAGTTACAGGTTTTTTCTTCTTATTTAAATTGCATTGTTTGTCGAAATGTTCACGTTTAAAAACGTAATGTATAGCAGGGAGTCGATAAATGTTGCGATATACTTCTGGAGAAGTAAGAGCACTTCATCTGGATTAAAATTGCATAGAAATTTGCTCGGAAATGTCGTTATAAGACACTAGGGCGCTTTTGACTGTTTTTTCGTGTGCTTCAGAAGAAGTCATAATAGGGAAAGGGAAATACTCCTATCGGCGTACGACAATTTTTGTAAGAATGGATTCCTATGCAGTTTTAATCTTGATGGTGTACCATAACTCTCCGAGAAGTTTGTTTCAACATTTACGCGGCCCCTGTTTTATATAACGTTTTTAAACTGGCGCATTTCGACAAAAAATAGACTAAAAATGTTACATAAAAAAATCTTTAGCTTTAATAGAAAAACTAATTTCAAATGAATCCCTTAAATTCTTAGCAAGATCAAGTATTTGCATAAACGCAGCAAAAAAAATTGTTCACTCACGTAATCAATCATACTATTTCGTTGTTTATCAAAAAACAGTTACCTATTTTTTACAATCCAATAATCTTTTCCACTTTCAGTTGTTCCATAGCCAACGACTAAGACACCATGATTTATCATAAAAGAATTGCAACTAGGAACATCATATACTCCACTTCTATATTAAAAGAAAATATTTCCGTTATCTTTCTTTCATATAAATCTTTCCTTTAGTATAAATGTGATAAAAAAAATATTGAATTAAACGACCTAAAATTAAAATACTTTTTCACGTGTACAATTATTCTGAAGCTCATAATAACGTTTAGCATAAGTTAAAACTATATAGGGTGTTTGGTAAAGACCTCCCCTTATAGATATTTTTAGAATCCTTATAAAAATGAAAGAAAAGCATACGCATTGGAGCATAGGCAAAATCATACAAATTGATATTTAAGCGAGGAAATGACAAATACGTTATTAAAATTTAACAAATCACAGTACTGGAAAGCGAATGTAATAAACATCAAAACAGGTTTTATTGGAGGTTATAACCTGAATGTATTTTTAATAATCATCATTCAACTACTCTATGTCACCACTCGCTGTCATACCTGTTTTGTTTTGTTACACATGCATTCTTGCTATGAAATTTGTCAGATTTCGATAACATTCTTGTTATTTCCTCGTTTAAATATTTATTTGCGACCTCCAATGCGTATGCTTTTTTGCTTGTTTATCTATATTTTTGATAAGAATTCTAGAACTACATATTAAAGTCACTCTTAACTGAACACTCTGTATGTAAACTTAACATCAGTTTGAATGAGAATTAGAAGTAATAAGTGTTTTCAGAAGAAATAAATTGTTAAGGGTTTTTGGTGCCTTTTTTTCCCTTTTGTTTTCTTATAAATAAAGAACAGTTGGGAAAAAGATAAAAAACAATTTATTTTAACATGTTTGAATTAAATTCAATTTTTCAAACTCTACTGAGACCGAATTTATTTTTCTTTCGTTTAAACATGATTAGATGAATAATACTGAACAAAAATTAATATATTATCAGTATATTTGCATAAACAGCTTTTAAATGATGTATATTGCTTGTTATTCGAGAGATATTTTACTAAATGCTATAAAAATTTTATTCATTGCAGCTTCAACTCGAAAAAAAGCTCTAAATAAGAATAGATAGTTTTAAAATTATATTTCATAGCATAACAAAATCGACATTATTGTTGCAGCGTTATTTGGTTCTTTTTGCTAATTGTTACTGAAAAAAGTGCTTACCTGTAATGTTTAAATCCATAACCTTCAGAATTTATTCCAACGGAAACTGGACCAACAGTGGCTATAGCTTTCATGAGTGCTTTTTCATTAAATTGCTTAACATCTACCCAGCCTTTAAGCTTCGCTCCAATATTATTTCTTTTGAATTGGCATTCGCCTTCCTAAAAATCAATGTATAATTTTAGATTATAAACACTATTAATTGCATTATTGAGAATTATTTTAAATTACCTTACGAGAGAAAGAGAATATATTTATTTACCAGAAACGGTGAATTAAAATGGCTATGTAAGAAATTTTTTCAAGAACCCAAAATTAAAACTCCAAATAAAATATGGGAATTTGTAAATTTACTACTAACAGTTTTATTTATTTATATAAAATAGAAATATTGCAATAGAACAACGCATTCGGTAATTTTTTTTTTTTAATTTTTTTAGATTGAGATTTGGACTAGAGATGTCTCTTAAATTTCCCACCTGTAATCCCCCGTTTGAGCTAAATAATTTATCGGTCTAAATCATAAATTAAACCTTTTTAGATATTTTTGAGTCTTGTTCTGTAATTGTTCTTTGGAAAAAGACATTTTAAAAGGTATCATTGAGATCTAAACAAAGTATTGACAAACCATGATTATACATTACCATTTAGAAGTATGCCAACAAAATACTATTAACAGTCACAAGAAATATTTATTGATATAGAACTTAAAGGCAGAGCCGTATAATAGAATTATTCGCCTTAGGTACATACAAGCAACAAGAACTCAAATCTGATTCAGCTAGATGCTTATGGTTCGTTTTCGGTTGCCAATTGCATTACATAATTCTGATCAATAGAGATATTTTGAAGTTTCACGTAGGATCTCATACGTTCAGGTACTTTGATCTAAGCAGTGCAATTACAAAGAACAATGACGGTTTTTAATAGAACTTGCGAAGAGCATCCAATGTAAACTTGAAGACTTTTTGTAAATGATACGTTAATATCTTTCAAATGAATTTTCCTATTAGAAACGATTTATGAATTAAGATAACATAGCTATCTGGATTACGACAAAAAAGTATCAACAATAAATATCAGAATAAATAATAAATATCAGTAACACAGAACGCACTTCATAGCTGGCGGAATCGACAATCGTCTTTAGCAGACCCACACGCTGAAGAGATAAGAGGTAAGTTAGACTTACGAGAAGCAGATTCCCATATTTTTGCGTTAGCTTGCGCACATCACCTTTGTGCATCCTAACGCAAAATTATAGGAACTTCATCCTTACCGCTTGCCTTTTCAATGTGTGGCCTGCCTTAAACATTTTGAACTTTCTCTACCACATGCAGAGGCAGTATAATCCCGTTGTAATGGTGTCAGTGGACAGACAATCTACCAAAGACATGTGTGCGCATGCACAGAACGACAACAGTATAACGGTGACGTTAGAACAAAACGGTATTTACTCTCCGGACAGACTTCATAAAAACTATATTTCAGTAAAACAAAATCTCGTAAATATTGGATAGCACTTACTTTACCACTATAAGGATATGATTCTTCAGTGTCTATTCCACGATTTCTCCTTATGTAGAGAAAAGATGAGTCGATGCCACCCCCTTTACAGCCTAGATTACCTGGGATAAAAAAATATTTAATTAATCCAAACATTTATTTAAAATCCCCCATTATATCAAAACATTTTTATTTAAATAAGCATAAAAGCAGGATTATTTTGCACACAATACTATTGTTTTTCAAGTAAACTCGTAACGAGTGTGACAAAAAAATATCTTTACTTGGGTTGAAAGTTTCATTTGCATTTCAAATATGATAAAATGTCTGCACCAGAGCATATAAAAAACGCCGAATAAAAAACCTAACTGGAATCTTAAAATTTGAAGACGATGCCATTTTTTTTTTCAAAAAAAAAAAAATATCGGATTTGAATTGAAAGGTAAAAGGCGATTTTTATTAAGAAAAGAGTCACAACATAAAATTATAAAGTAGCATTGCCTTCAAAATAATAAAAAGAAAAAATTGGTAATAAAATAGGAATTTGATAATGCAATCAAAAAGTATTTAATTTTATTTCGTATACATTTTAAAGAAACATGCTTTGAAAATTAAATATAATTTTATCTCTTCGGAATAAATTTTTGATTAAAAATTATAAAACCTATTTTGTGCTGTATGCATCTTAGCTGTATAATCTTTCGCAACAAAATGAGTACAACTTAAAAAACTTTAATTTGAACAGAAGCAACAACTCTAAGGAAAAACTGGATAACTAATATTGCGAGAAGCAGGGTAAGTCATTTTAATAATTTTCCTATTTTGTAAAAAGGGTGTACAGTACACACCGCCCTTAAATAGATTCTTAAAATCATTGCCAAAAATGAAGTAAAATCGTAAGCTCGTTGGAAATTGCTAAATAAGGTTTAAGCAAGGGAAAACGATATCAAAATCTGACTGAAAGAGTCAATAAAGACATTAAAACTTAGGTTCCGGTTGTAACTTGAAAGTATTTTAAAAATTCAATTTTCTCATTCTCTAGATTTCTTTTCTTAATTAAAAATGCTTTGATGTTTTAAAATATCGCGCTCCTCTTTAATAAGTTTTAAAATTTTGTAAAAATTCTTTATCTTTAACATTAATTTCCAACTTAAATGTCCATATTTTTTATTTCATTTTTAGCTGCACTGCAAAAGTCTATATTAAAGATGGATTAACAAAGATATTGCTATCTGTCTGACCACTGAGTTTTGTGATAAATTTTAAGCAGGTTAGGGTCTATAGCATAGGCATAAATAAATCGGCTTACTTTACGCTCTGTCAAATATTCAAATGACGTCAATCGAGTGCAGTTATAAAAGTCAAATGTAAAAAGATTATAATCATATTTTTTCTGAATCACTCTACATTTAAACAAATGATGGAGCCAATATCTCAAAAATCTCACGTGGTAACGAAAAGCGTGCTTGATCACAATCTTAATAAAAACTCTTAGTCACTGTGTACGCAAAATGACAATCTCATTTAAATATTCACAAAGAAATGTATGTAAATTATAATGAGCAAAAAAGAACATCTGATAATATGAAGAAAAAAAAGATTTAAGGAAGCGAAAGTTATTAAAACTTATATGTGTTTGATGTTTGATAATATGTTTTGATAAGATATAGTTTGCATTTCTTGATCATTCACAGATACCGTTTATTTCAGATGTTCAAAACACTTTTAGAATAAACTTTTTGCTATTTTACTTCATTTATTGGGTTACAATACTTGCTTTAGATATTTTAGTTTTTAAGATTCTCCATATTTTTAGTCATATCATTAATACGCGTTTTGTTTTATCACAGCTCTGTTTCTTTCATTTTACAGTAAACGTTATATATATTAACTTTTTTAACTGATGACTATCATTAGTATTTCACAATTTTAAGTTAATTCTAAAGATAAATTAAACTTGGAGGACTAACATGAGTAATTCGAAAAGAAATTTATGCAAATTTCGCATTTTATAAAGAGAAAAAACAAGAAAATGTCCGTGTGGCTAAAAATGGTACCTAATATTAATTTTTGTTTTATCGTTTATTAAAAAAATGAAACAGCCAGCAATGTAATCAGAATGGTGTGGACAAGATTCAAAGCTGATTGTTGAGCTTTGGATTTGTACTTAAAAAATATTTTTTTATTGTGGAGTTTACATTTTGAAATGCTTTCAGATTAATCATAAGTAGACACGATATTTGTTTTAAATCTGAGAGACACCTAACTATTACGCATATTGTTATCAGTTCTTCTTGATAATTCTTGAAATATCACAAAACAGTATTTCAAGAGAAACAATTCAAATTATTGTTAATGTGATTTTTAGGAATTACTGTTTACCGTTACTTTGTTATCTTATTATTGTTCAAGTCTAACAAAATGTATTTACATGAAAAAGAATTTTCAACCTTTTTTTTTAAATTTAACTTGTTTTTATATAGAAAAAGATTTATTTTATCTTTTCCGGAGTTATTTATTAGCTTTGTAAGCTGTTTTTTTTTATTTATTTTTTTTTTTTTTTTATAATTGTTATGTGTTTAAATATTAAACAATAATCTCAGTTTTTGTAAATGTTAAAAAATAAACAAATGATGGAACTGTTTCTTCATCGGAATCTAAGATAAAATAAGGAAAGAAATACGGAACTCTCAAAATATATAAAAGTCAATTTAAAAAAAAAAAAAAGTGTTTGGACTTAGCTTTAAACCATCTTAATTTTAAGTCCCTTAAACGACCCAATTATAAATTATTTGAAGTTACCTGTAGTCCTTGAACAATCAACAAGATTTTGGGAACTAAGTGGAACCAATTTTCCAGTTTTGTTCTTATATTGAGCTTCTAATGATCCAAGAGCTGAAAAAGCCCAGCATGCACCACAGAGACCCTTATAAATTAAAAAAAATATATTTTTAGAACAGTAGTTCTAGTTTTAACACACAAGTGGAAAATACTAATGCTATTAAAGTACCTAAACAGCACAGTTAGAAATATTGTTTCATATTCAACCGGAAAATCGTTCGCATTTGCTTTAAATTTTTTACAATATTTCATAGCTACCTTGTTACGAAAAATTAAGGAATGGTTACTTTTTAGCTACTGTTTATGAAGTGGACCAGAGATCTTAGGTTAGCTATATGAACTTGGCAGAGGAATTCAGAATGGTTTAATTTACGGAGGGTATAGCATCGGGGTTTTTTAAAAAAAATTTATGGTTTAACTTTACTGTTGTTAAGGTTTAATTTTAACCTTACAACTAGGCAATTTTTAATATTTCAAAAAATACAAAGCACTGTGGTAGAAATTTCCGATATTCATTTTTAATTTTTGCGGCCAGGTAGCTCAGAGGGACATCTGTTGTTGTTGTCGTGCCTATGCATACAGTGCTAGTGCTAGTGCCTCCAAAAGTTTTGATAACAAGATTTGCAAGTTCTGGAGCCTGATGGCCATGGAGAATTTCAATGGGGGGTGCTCCAAGTTGAAAGAGGGAGCCGATAATGGCCTGACATGCACTTTTCATAGAAGAGGAGTGCCATTGCCTCCGAAAAGGTTGGACTTCTGCCTGTTGGTCCGCGGGAGCTATTTTATTTCACTCCTACCACCCTATGGTAAACCAAAGGAGGCATTCCCCGAAGAGGGACATCTAAAAGTTGCAAAAAGAAAATTGTAGCTTCATTGTTTAACGAATGATATTTTCATGCAACTTGAACTATGACATAACTTGGGTTCATCGTACCGATACAAGAATATAAATATTGCTCAGCATGTCATTTTATTAAAATAAAAAAAAAAAATTTATTTTTAAGTTCATCCTTTCGATATTTTAATTTAACTTGGACTGTTTAAACTTCACTTAGTATGAAAGTTGCAAAAGCGTTAGAGAATGTTATGATCTAATGTATAGATCATTGTTATGAAAACTCTGATCAAATTTGCCTGGTAACATTAGTCAGCTTGTCTTTTTACCAAAGTTGCCAACAACGAATTCAAGCGAAATTATGACTCGACGAACTAATGTACCGATTTAATTCTGACCATACAATATTTTATCTAAGCATTTTATTGAGATTATAATAAATTAATATGCTTCTATCATTGATGATGTCGATAGTTTAAGCCAAAGTAATATTTTTCTGCGAAGTTTAATATTGAATAAATTTTAACATTAAATGACACATATATTTTGATGTAAAAAAAAATTAAAATGGTTAAATAATCGAATATTTCTAATGAGTTATTTTTCCTATGTAAAAATAAGGAATCTACATCATTTTTCTGGTGCAAATTTAATGTTTATATTAAGTGTTTAATTTTTCTTAAGTAATCAAAATATTAAAATTTGCATTTAAATTAATTACTTGATTTTTTACTGGTGTTACATAGCCTTTTTCCCTCCAGTCAACATGTTTTGGATAATTTTCGTTTTCTTCTTCCTTTTCGACTTTTCTTTCTTTTTCCCTTTCTTCTGCTCTTCGAATAGTTTCGAAAAAAGTTTGTACGCTAGGAATTAGTATCAATCCATTAATACCCATGTATTCTTCTAGACCCTATAAAATGCAAACACATTAAATTATTAAAATACTGTATGGATTTTAAAAGTCTGTTTGTGCATACTATTTATAATGTTTTAGTTCATATATATATACATATATATATATGTATATATACATATATATACATATATATATATATACATATATATATATATATGTATATATATATATATGTATATATATATATGCATATATACATATATATATACATATATATATATATATATATATATATATATATATATATATATATATATATATATATATATATATATATATATATATATATATATATATATATATATATATATATATAATTATCCCTCAAACTTTATTTCCTTCTCTTTTTTCTTTTCTGTTCTTGTATGTTATCGTTCTGTTCTGTATATCTGTTTTCGACTCTACCTAGAACAGTATTTGAGGAACTCAGAACACTGATGTAACTTTTCTCCATTGGAAAAAATAACGACTAATAAAAATATATACTTTATTTCCTTTTCCCACATAACAATAGGTTAATTTGTAAATATTTGATTCCCATTATTAACTAAACCTACTTTTCAAATTATCAAACTTACGGTTTCCACATGGTTTTCTATAATTATAGTCAAAATAAATTGTACAACACCTCTTAAATATTAAATTTACACAAATAGTTTTAGCATACTTGTAATCTAAAAGAATCAGTTGAAATAAATTACACACAAATAAGCAAATTTAGATCACAATCGTAGATCTCAAATAAGCAAATTTTGGCGAACGTTTCTGCACTATAAGGAATTCAAGATCAAATTACGGCACTCAGGGTGCCAGTATTTTTTCCGTAAAGTCAATTTACCCCGGAACATATTATGGAACATAAAAAAAATGACATACCTTAATTTTTACAATAATAAATACTATAATTCCTCTAATTAAATATTATTTTAAATATGGATTTTATGGGGTGATGCACCTAACGTACCGGTACTTAATGCCGTAATTTTTTACAGTGTACCTTCTGCACCAATTTTCCGTCTAATGACAATTTTGTCAATTAGCCCAAATAATTAACCCAACTTTTTTAATTACACTAACAGTTTTATGAAACTTTTTTAATTACATTAAGAGTTTTGTTAATGATATCTTACAGAATCAGAAAGATGATTTATTCCAAGTCTGAAATCATGTTTTCTTAAATCAGCTTCTAAGTTATGTCTTTGTACAAGTTTGACATTTTCCTCCCAGATTATTCGTCTCTCTTCTTCATCCAAGTCTGATAAATATGTTTTGTTGTAAAGAGTCTAAATGTTTAAAAGAAGCAAAAATAAAACACTTCTATTCAAATTTACTGTTTTTATGAGTCCTATTAATACAAACAAAATATTCATAATTACAAGTTCATATAAATTAACTGCAAATCCAAAAAGAGAAATGTATTAAGTATCTGATGACATTTTTTTTTATTTAAAATAATAAAAAAACAGCTTTTTGAAAATTTTGTTTCGCGAATTTATCGATAAGTTTATTTTTATTTTTATAAGACTTTCAGCTTGAATAAATATTATAATATTGTATAAAAATCTTAGATTTTTCCAATTAATTACTGAATTATGATCGAAAATAAAAAGAATTAAACTTATCAAACTTATGAAAAAATTGAAGTTTTGAATTTTAACTTTCTAATTTTTCCAAAAATGATTTCCAAAAATGACTACTGATAATTAATTACAGATAGTTAAAACAAATTTTAGAGAGCAATAATTCTGAATTGGACAGAAAACATGTTTAAATAAGTGAGCTTTTTTATCTCTGAAGGTGACTTAGTTTATAGCTGTGATTAATTAATTAGCATAATATAGCTGGGCTCTCGAAGCTAAGATAATTCAAATGAGTTCTGAAAAATTTTATTATTAGAACAAGAGTTATTTAAAGTGGTTTATGCTTTTTTATTTACTTATTATTCTTTCATTTAATTTTCTTCCCAAGTTATATTTTCTAGTAGACCATTGAATGGAAAACAAATGCCGAAGTTTAAAAACTTTTTTTAGATCAGGTTTATCCGAAAACGTGAATTACTTATAATTAACTATTTAACTTTAATGTTTTCAGTGAATCAGGCGTTCTTAAAGTTTACAAAATTCAACGTTATTTGCCAGATTTTACTAAAATTATTAAATATTTCCTGAATATTAAGAACTTTAAATCTAGAATTGATAAACATTATAAACAAACAATACAAATACAGAGTTTTAAATTAATTTTTGCAATTTAATTATTGTAATTTATTTAAAAATAATTAAAAGGAAAATATTTGAATATTTATTTTCAGAATATTCTTTAGAAATTAGTATTAAAAAGTAATTAATCATTATAAACCAGATAAGCTTATTTCAACAAACATAATAAACTCAAATTCATATACCTGAAAAGCCAAAATCAGTATAAAAAAAATTAAAAATTAATTGAGTTTTAACTCACCTTGTAAATTTGCCATTTATCATCTAATTCAGGTTCAATCGGTGCGGCCCATGCTATAGCACATACTACCAAAATACACAATACTTGAAACATTTTATATACTTTCCTTTCAATCCTTTTAAATTAGTTTATTTATAAATAACGTCCAAAAAAAAATTTTAAAAAAAAGTAAATTTCTAGATGAATACTAATTCACAAAGTTGCGAAATCAGTTTAAAAATGTATAACGGAAAAGAACTCGGGAAAAAAATTCCGACTTTTCTCCCATTAACAATTTAAACTGATTTGCAACAAATACGACCATTCTCATCAAGCGTAACATATTTATAGTCTCCAGGTAAAATGGAAATTTTTTAATGAATGAATCATGATGAACATAAAAAAAAAATGTGTGGATGATTATATGAATTACGTCTAAAACTTATTTTGGCATATTTGAAACTATGGCTATTGCCATAATTTGATGATAAATGTGTAAAACATGAATTAGATGCCTACTAAGTTGAATGATTCAGCTGATTTTCGGATTGTTTTGTGACGCTAGTATTGACGACAAAGAATAATGTTTCACCATTGTCAAGGTAATAAAACGTTATGCACATTCAGCATCACTCAACGCTGAATAAAATTTAAAACAAAAATTTGCTGCTTCATTAAGAAGAAGCGTGTTAGTCATATTTAAAAAGCATGTGATTATCTTAAATGCACGTGAGAAACATTCCATTCTTTGCAAGCATTATTTAAATATTATGCTAAAAAAATATATTTTCAATACAAGTTTCTGAAAACTTTGAATAGCTATAATTATCAAATAATAATATTAACCAAATATAGACTAATAAAGATATATTTAACTGAAGTGAATATTTATGAAATGTATATTTATAGGGTTAAGTGGGGTAATTGGGACCAGAAAATACTTATAAATACTTATAAGAACTTTGAAAAATAAGTTTTATCAGGTTTAAAGTGTATATTTTGTTTCGGGAAACTTTAAATAGCTTTTAGGTAAATATTTTGTGTCAATATATAAATCGTTTAAAAAAAACATCTAAATCTTTGAAAAACAGTTTCAGCGCATGTTGAATCAAATTGATTTCAGCCGTCGAAGAAAGATTTGTGGTAAGTTTCAATCGATTTATAACTAAGCGCAATTACGTTTTCCTACACTTTTGATTATTAATTTCTGCTAGCATATAAGTTTATTACCTGGGAGTATATGATCATAATAACTCCATTTTTATACCAGTACGAGGTAATTATAAACATATTTAATGCTAATTCAAAATTGGTGACATTTTGAAATAGGAACTTGAACGAAGAATAGAAACTTGTCTGATTTTTATTTGCAAAAACTAAGTTTAGTCATCCTGGTGACAGGCAAGAACTTTTGCCTCTTGTTGGATTTTTACGTTAAAGAAAACTCTATTTTTAAGGATGATAAACCAAACCTGCTTTATAGGCTTTATAAAAAGACACCTTTATTATCCTTGAAACAAGTCAAGCACGATTAGTCAATACGCCTACCTAACGCAATTTAGAAGTTATATTAGGACTTCATCGAGAACTTAAATTCAGTTAGAGCAGAAAAAAAACAGACAACATCAGATAAAACCTTCAATCACTATCCCTCCATCACTATCCACTGCATGGAATATGTGAAAAGTGTGAAAGTAATGAAATTTATAGTTATATGATACAATTATTTATAATTACATGATACAATCATAACATTAGGATATTTGTAGGAACTGACCGTGAGTCAACAACAGTTCTGGAATATGAATCAGTTGATGGTCACAATTCCTCCGCATGAGGTCAGATTTACCCTAACTTTTCGTATTTTGAAAAATTTAGTGGGGTAACTATGACCATCCCTTTAAGAGCCTAAATATGTAACTTAGAAGATTGATTATTTTTTTTACATTCTTAAAGAATCAAAAATCTCCCTATATCGTTGAAATATTAGCTATAATTTTTTAGACAGACATATTAAACAGACATAGTTCGAAATAAAAAAAATTCAAAAGTGATCATAAGTACCCGACTGACCCTAAATATTGATGAAAAAATGAGAATAGATGGGAATTATCAAATTATAGTTGGCTTTGAGACCACTCTTTTTCTAGTCCAGTCATTACTAAATAGCATATTCCCATTTGTCCTATAGCCTTGAATAAAATAATATGGTTAAGTAAGCGATGACTAAACATTCATTTATTCCTGGTAAAAACTTTCGTACTTGATAAACCTTGAGAAAGCACAAAATATTTAGACATCGTTTAGTTACACCTTACATAATCATTTTAAATTTGAAAACAAATTACGTTTATTAAATTCGTTCCCAATTATTCCTCTGATGTTACGAATAGTTCGTATCCAAATATTCCACCCCAGTTATTCATTTACGTGTTCATACATTCCCTATGGGTACAAAAAGATATTATTTTAGAAATTGTACTTTTTTCCCTGTCTGGAAAGCAAATAGTAAGGGACTCATTTTATGTTTTGAGATATAAAAAGGGTATTCTCCAAAGCTCTTCCAAATAAAGTAAGAAACCACAGTTTAAATGGTATTAACTCGGTGCAGGGCGTTAATTTTAAACTATATAAGGTCAATGAGTTGAACGCCACGCTCTCCAAATGTGACAATGTTCAGTTAATGTAAATCTTAATTCAAGAACCATCCGATGTAATAAAAATTTTGAATCTCCCGAACATATCTCGATTGATTTCACCACATTTGAAACCTTTTCAAACAGGTGGATTCTCTTTACAATTTCATTGCTTATTTTCAAGATCCCCCAACATGCCCTAAATGCTACGTCTTCTCTCAAAATAGAGCTCTTTATCCTAAAACAGATTTATTTCACAGGTAATACAACCTTGTTCACAGTACTGCTTTGTGTATCGAATTAATCTATCACAAGAAAAAATGGGAGAAGATCACGTGTATTAGATTTAGAAGAATTGTAAAACAACTGTCACGCTTAGAGGCTGATTTTTGAAATGACCCTAATTGCGACAGTGGTAAATCCTTAAATGCGACGATATTTTCTCACCTTGTCCAGAATCGGGAGTCAATTACAGGTAATCGCAATTACTAGTAAATATGATTACAAGTGACTTTAATGTCTGATTACATGTTATGAGGATTCTAGCCATATCAAGAAACGATTGCAGGTAATCATAGATACATCTAATCCAAATATAAGATTACATACTATCGCGATTACAACTAATAAAAAAGATATAATTGCAAGTAATCATGATTACATGTTATCGTGATTGTATTTATTCATGATTACAAGCAATTAAAATATACAGTTACAAATAGTTAGGATAAGCTGTAATTATAAACTAACAATTACAAATAATAGTGAGTACAAGTAATTAGGCGCGATTATAGTACAACTTCTAGTTATGTATGTACAGTGCTCGAAAAAACTAAACGTACAATCCTGAATTATTTTTGATTTAATGATCGGATCTTCACATTCTGGGACTCAATATTAAAGATTTGAAGGGGTAACCTCAAATATGTTAATTAATTAGTTCAGACGATATTTTAGGTTACGAAATCAGATACAAAAACGTACATTTTCTGAATAAACTCATCGCTTTTTCTACGGCTGTGGATTTCTAACCCTTAAAATATAGATAGTAGGGGCAATTTAAGAAATATGTTCGCAATAGTTTAGTCTGGACATCGGTCCAAAATTTAGACCCCTTAATTTTTATTTTTGAGTATTTCACCATATCTCGAGAACTTCTTAAGTGAATTGAAAAAATTTTTAATAGTTTTATAAAATTTGTTGATCCAAAGACAATTCCATGCAAAAAATTATTAAAAATATTTTAATAATATTTTAATAATATCCATATTAAAAATATTATAAAGTTTTCCATTCTGCCCTTATTTGTTTTATACCTTGTATTATACCTGAAATTTTTTTACATCTTGACCAGAAAATAAGCGTGTTAATCTTTATTGAAAAACATGAGTGATCATATGATCTTAATATATCTGAAGCCACACAGCAATCTGTTCAGTTTTTTGTAGAAATTTAATAAAAAAAATCTCACTTCTAAAATTACCAGTGGTTTTTATCTATGTCTATATGAAACTATAGAAACATTGATTAGAAATTAAGTTACCATTGAAATATATCTGCTATATTTATTGTAAGTCCATATTACATAAATTCAATCAACTAAATCATGAATTTCCACTACAAAAGTAGTTTTATAAAATATCATGTTTGAAATTTTTTGACTCTTTAAACAACATGTTTGGCAAGTATTCATATTTTAGTTTTTAAGGCTCAAGTTTCACTCATTAAATTTATGCACAACTTCACTTCTTGCACGTGCGTCAGACAAGAAACTGACATTCATATCTTACACAAGCGACTATATCAGTCATAAGAAGATTAATGGTTTTTATTTGCTAATGACGAATTCACTTTGTTGTGCTGCATTTTTATTTTCGCTTCATGATACTGCAATAAATGATGAACCACATGTAAATAGAAAGTCTACATAACTGGGGTGGAAAAATAGTTGTTAAATGCTTTATTAAATATTACACAAGCTAACCCAGAATTTGTTGTTTATCTATTTATATTGTTTATTTATACATTTAGTTAATAAATAATTATGCAATATATTTTGCTCGTTCTACTTGTATGGTAGTTTTAAGAAGGAAAATATTTAATTTAGGCTATAAGAAACTTCATTTGGCTCTTAATCTTCTTTTGATGAAGTGGCTTTGGTTTCTTTACATCTTTTCTTCCTTTTGTTTTTGCATTGGACTTAGTTCAACCCCGTTTAATATTATTGCTTTAATTCAATCGACATATGATCTGCAGTCTTTCTAAGTTCTGCATTTGGAAACTTAAAGCAACTAGATTATTTATAGTTTCCTTAAAGTACAAGAAAGAATAAAAAGAGAATTATTTCGTTTTTCGATCAAAAAAATATATTGAAGGGATAACGAATTTTGCCTAAAACAGAATTTTTAAAGCTTACATTTCCGTAATGTATTGAAAACCTTTTTTGATTAAAACTTTATATATAATTTTTTTCATGTTTTTAAAAGCAGAAAATATGTCGGAAAGAATAGGCTGAGAAAATAAAATAAAAAAAAAGCGCATTTAATTGAATAAACATATCTTTTTTATCCATGTTAGTTACCTTCAAAATATTTTTAACAAAAAGATAATTGATTTTGGAACTTTAATTAATGATCCTGACTTACTTTCTAAGATAATATTTATCATTCAGGTGACAACTTTTGTGACAAATAAATAAAAGACAAGAGATTATCCAATTGCGTAACTGCTTCTAAATATAAACTATTGGTTTACTCAAAATCATAACACATTTGTCATAGTAGGATTAGGTAATTCATAGATAGCTATTAAGAAATAATTCCAACTCTAAAAATTTCTAAATAATTTATGAAGCGTTTCTGTTAGAACTTAGAATTTTTAATGAAAGCTAAAAAGTATAACACTGAAAATACGTAAAAATCGAAAATTGAATCGAAATGCGTAAAAATCGCATGTCTTGAGCACTTAACAAACTGGAGAAAGTGCGAAGTGGAAACACTCAGGGCTAAGGAGAATAGAAGGGCTAGTTCACTCCGCTCTTAGAGCTGAAGCTACGATTTCTCTCCTCATGACGTCCCTGTGTCCACATTTATCGGAGATCGCAAGCAAAGATATTATGATAACTTTGCATCTTTCTCTTTGTAAAAATAAGTTAGACTTTTTCTGGTTATTAGCTTTCAAACTTTACGTAATTAACACATTATTTCCGTTCATAAACATAGTTCAAAAAAGCTTTCTTGGCCATTATATTAAAAAAATACCATTTTAAACTTATAAAAATATTTTACTAGTTGGCGAAAATGACACTATAAATACTTTATTTTAAAAAATTCAGTTTTAACTTTAATTATTAAGAAAAGCATATATCGACACTTTTTTATCTACATATTCTTTTATAACAATAAGTTGAGTTAAATTTAGAATCCCTGATTTTAAAATATGCCGTTAATAGCAATTTGTTCATACTTAATCATTAGAAAAATCAACATTTAACGTTAATTACCGAAACAAAATAATAATTTAGGTTCATAATGACATTAGAAATTTTACAATTGCTTATAGATATTTAAATTTAAGAGAATATAATTTTTTAAAAAATCATAAATATTTAGAATAACTACATTAAAAAATATGTTATGAAATTAGGAGAATTTCAACTATACACTATATATTCTATTTATACTTTTTACTTACGTTTTAATTTTCTTTGATTTTATCCATTTTTTAAGTTTTTTCACCTGCCCTTCTTTTTGAAGTAACGAGGCGGTTTCTATTTAGATAACGAATTTTTATAAAAGTTCTTAACGATAGAAAAAACGTATTGCTGTTTTATATTAACTGTGTCATTTTGGAATCCAATCTTTACATAGTTGTTCATTTACTTTAGGGAACACGCGAAAAATTATATTTTTTCCTTTTGCTTTTCTATCAGAATTTTTGCAAGTTGCAATCGCGCAAACTGGCATTTCGTTAATAGTTTTAAATTTTTGTAAATTCACTGCAAAAACTGAGGAAAGTCATTATAGAAAATGAAAAATGCCTTAGAGTATGTCACAAAAAGAAATTCTTCAATATTAGTTAGAGCTAGTAAGGCCGAAAGCTCTGTTCTTGAAGTAAAAGTGCGAGCTTTGCGCCAAAGTGACGTCACTAGAGAAAATCGGAGGATTGGCGCGGCGAGAGTTTCTTCAAAGGAGTGAACCAGCCCTTCTATTCTCTCCAGCCCTGGGAAACACTAGCCATGCAATAGAAACTATTCGAGAAAAGCTGCTTGACAACTGTGTTCTATACTTTGCTATCAACGGTAAAATAAAATTTCAGGAAACTGATAATAACATAAATTTTTAAAAAAAAAAGAACTTTTTGCAAGATTTATAATTTAACGTAAAAAATGCCAAATATGTAAAAAGTTCAATTTCTATTTTTTTTTTTTTTTTTTTTTTTTTTTTCGTCGCTAACGTTTATTCTTCTGTTGCATGCTAGAGCTCGCTTGTTCATTTTTCTACGCGAAGTGAAATAGAGAATGCTGGAACTGCTAACTAGAAGACATACAGCGTTCGTTATCAATTACGCAATTTGCTCTTGTTGCTACTGCAAGTAAATGAAAGCCAGATTAAAGTTTTTAACAGTATTAAAGTAAAAAATATTTACAAACTGTAATATTAAGTATTTAAACAAATTCATTTTTTGGAGAAAAACTGAATTTTATTTCTTTTACTTTTCAATTTCTATCCACGCTTTAATTCATTTGAAACGATTTTAAAATAATTTCTAATTCTTTGAGAGATATTTATGGTTTCGTAGAATACCGTAGTGAATAAAAAAGACTATCCTGAATAACTTTTGTTCTCATAATCATATTTTCACAAATAAAATGCCAATCTTAAGAGTTCAATATGGTGACCTTAAATACGCTAATTAAATAGTAGTAACTATTAATTAAGCTACGGACTCTGACACAACAATATACTCCGGACAAAACTATTTGGACCATAATTTTCAGGTTGCGGCTACTCTTCCTCCCAGGTTTAAAAAAAAAATATGTTTATTCCGAGAAAATGAGTTTTTGTGTCCGATTTCGTTACTCAATTAATATTTAGCTATAATGCATTAAAAATTAGATATCACCCCTTTGAACTATTTAGAATAGTTCGTAGTCAGTAAAAATTCAATCATCGAAGTTATTTAAGGTGATGTCGTTTTTTTCCTTCTTCGCAGTGGTTAACTAATTCTAATAGGGGGATAGAGTGTGGACATTTTTTAAAAAATTACCAAAATACCATATTTAATATATTTTTAACTCATGGTGTATTTTTTTAAGAGTAGTTTAGATGTTTATCTGCATTCTGGAATGAAAATATTGTTCAATTTTTCCATGATAATTTTTTAAAGATTGTTTTTGTCCACACAACACGGAGACAAGTTATGGGGATAGTGTGGATGAGGTAGATAACTTATTATATATTTGTTTAATACGACTCAGAAAGAAATATCTGAAACCAAAAGGCAATTAATTTCAATCTAAGTCTTATTGGAGAATAAATATTGGCATATTTTAATTTAAGTAATAATTTATAACAGAGCATTTCACTATACTGAGAACGACAGTTTGAAAATAATAATTCAACTTGATTTATCTGAAAGCAGAGAACCAATTTTAAGTTGAATAAGTTTTAGTAACCATAACTTTAAATTGATGACGAAATGGTCCGAATGGAGAACACACGGAGTTCGTGGCTTAGCAATATTTCCCTCATTTGAGCAATGTAAACAAATCGCAAAAGCGACGACAGGACCATTCGTGGTTGTTCTATTTATGTTCAATGCATGATGTATATATATATATTTATACACAGAGAGAGAAAGAGAAGAGCTTTGTTTTCTTCATTATCTATACTGAATTATATTCTTTCGACTAACTTGATAAAAAAACAGGTTTCCTCCAATGGCATGTCCACACTATCCCCACCGCCATGTGTCTACACTTGCTCCACGAATACATTTGTTTATTTATGCCTAACGCTGGTTAATTGAAACTAAACAAGGCGAAAGTTAATATCAAAGTTGGTAAAAAAAAAACTTAGAATTTATACTATAGTATGACCTCTTGTTGAAATTCTAAAAATAAAATACATTAATAAAAGAGTGAATAGAAAATTTGAAAGTTACTTGTGCAACTTAAAAACCTTCTTTTACAAATTTCTACCTAAATATTCACAGCGTGATTCTGAAAGTGTACATCATCAATATATATATATATATATATATATATATATATATATATATATATATATATTTATATATATATATATATATATATATATATATATTTCATTTGTTGAAAAAGTTAATTCCCCATTTTAAAAAATTGGAAAATATTTTACTATTCAGCATATTGCTAAGTGTACTGAGCCATCGCGACTCAGATGCTTATTCGCTGAAGAACTGGGGTTCGATCGCCGGTGGCGGCTTGCATGAGATTGATTACCAGCTTATTTGCCAGCTAGGTGGTGTCCAATGCTGACCATATTTTCGGTATCATGAAACTGGTCTCGAAATTGTCGTGTCTTAACCTCCCTGGCCCAAAATGGGTTGTTGAGGGAATACTTTACTCGCATATTGCATTATAAAACCACGCCTATTTAAGTCTAAAGTAAGTGCAATTTTACAATTGTATTTCTTTTTTTCCAACTTTAGTCAGAAGATAGAAAATTTAAAAACTCAACATAGATTTTTTTTTTTTTTTTTTTTTTTTTTTTTTTTCTTTACATTGGTATCCATTTCAATAAAACTTTTGAAGATCTAGGTTAAATAAAAAAATACTTTAGAGTAATTCCGATAATAAATAGTTTTTGTTTCTAGCTTAGATTATTTCATTGTTTGTTAATGGCTTTGTCGGATTGAACTAGATGAAACCGGTTCCCGCTAGATGAATTTAAAGATTGATAGTAACTCACATGACAGAAAAATTTAAAAGAAATCTGTTCCATACACGTGAGATTTTTTGAGGTAATGTTATCGGCTTGAATATCTTTTTCTTCAACATTCATGGTCTTTTTGCCTTAGTCATTACCAATGATTATCAAAGTCTCGTGATAATTTAATCTGAGATCTCTTACTTTTCATCATTTTTCTCCATTAAAACGTAATTAATTTTACATTTTCTATTTTTTCACTAAATGTTTCTAAAATGACTAATATGATTTAAAAAGCTATTGTAGGTTTCTGATTAAGCACATGAGTAAATCCTGTTTTATAATTAACCCTAGAATCCAAGTCTATTTTTATCCAATATTTATCTAAAAAGAAATTTAAATAAAGGGACCAAAAAACTAAACGTATAATTGAATCTATCTCCTATAAAAATTTATTAAACTTTTTCAAGTTTTCTCTTTTTTTGAGATAAAAGCAAAAGAGTCCAGAACAAACAAATCTTGATAATTCTGAGATTTCTTACGTCATTTCGAAAAAAACACGATTAATTCTTTTCAAATTGAAATAAATTATGTTTTTAACTGAACTAGAATCCAAGACCAATCGGGCTACATCATCTCGATTATTTATTCACTATTCAGTAAAAAATGCATAGATAAATCCCATAATTCAAAGTTTAATTTTTCAGAAAATAAGTTTTAATTTAAAATCTATAAGCCTCTTCAAAATAAAATTTTTATTTAAATATTTTCTAAAAGTCACATTTTTAAATGTTTATTGCTTTCAAGTACGAAAACTAGAACCGACGACAGCATGTAAGAATGATCCATGATCCTATAAATAAATGAATAAAAAGAATAACAACTCTGTCACTGATGCAAACTGAAAAATCGATTGAATTGTTCAATTTGATACAGATGGAAGCTCCCGTCATCAACGGAGATGGAACGAAAATTTTCAATATAAGATTGAAGTAATGTAATAATAATTTCACCAGATAAATTAATATAGGTTAGAATTTCCATTTTGTCGGTTTAACTATGGGAGGTTTTCGTGGCATTCCTCTCCATGCAACGCAAATGCGGGTTAGTCAAATCAAGAAGTCCTGCACAAATACTAGTTTGTTCCACTGCTTGATCCAAAGGTTCCCTTGTTTTCTGGTTAGGTTCAAAATTACACGGCTACACGGTTGATAATCATAAATTCAGAATCTGGTAGGCTGTTTTACGCTGGTTATAAAAAAAGTAAATAAACAAAGCTGCATAAAAAATTTCGTCAATTTTGTTTTAAGTACATTTTAATTCTAATTTTGAGGATATCATTACCAGATAAATTTTTGAATTCTATTTAGTTATAAAATAGTTTTGGAATAATTAATGACATATATTCATTCTCTTTACAGGGATGTATGTAATTACTACCGTAGGGAACTTATAACCCTGTTGAAGGCCTGGCACAACAAAATAAATCTAAGAGCAGCATCTTCACACAGCGACTTATCAGCAATGATTACTTTAATACAACAATTTTAATTTGAAAATAAGGAGCTGATGAACATGCTGGACGCTAGCTTTGCTAGATCAGCAAAGAAAAAAATTATAACAAAAATAACCGGATTCGGCATGTAAAGGAATACTATCTTTTTAATGCAAATACTTATTAATTATTCTACTTCCAAATTCTTATTAATTCCTTCAAACTACCTAATTTTCTACGTAATTATTTTTTCAACTTACATATTTAGTTCTTATTTCAAATATGGAAACTTCCGATTTTCTAAACATCACTTATATTATTTAATACATAAATCACAACAGCTTCTCCACATACCATGTACTGCTGACATAATTTTAATTCCCTCCCCTATATACATCTGTCATTCTTGAGTAAGTTTCGTTTATAATGGAACTGATTTTGAAAGTTATTTTCCCCATGTTGTTAGCGCATTTTTTATTTACTATACAATTCATTAATTAAATAGTTTGATAGCTCATGCTCGATAAATAGTTTGTACTCATGTCACTCTTTAATGTAAACGTATCTTCTAAGATGTAAAATTTTATGAAAGAATAGTTAACACTAAGCATTTTTTGCAAATAAGTGTCCTAATATTTAACGATAAAATGGACAGTTAGAAAAAAAATATAAGTATTACCACGGTTAAATTTTCTGAATTAGTTTCTATTCTCGTGTCGCTCTTTAAAATGTTACCGTAAGCGTTGCCTCTGAGATGTAAATTTTTATAAAAATAACTTTAAAAAATAATATACTTTTTCATAGGAGAATGAACTTGTGAGGGCACGTCATATAAAATATATTTGCACCACAAACATTTTTATTTTAGGAAATAAATTTCTATTTCTGTCACTCTAAAAATATATCTTTATCTTTGCTTGACTATCTAAATTTTTATGAAAAGAGCAGTCAAAATGAAGCATTTTTTTCCAAAAGATACTTAAAAATTACTTAAAATATTTGCAAGGTAGAACTTTTAATTTTAAGAGATAACTAGTTTTTATTCGTGTCATGTTTTTAAATAGAGCAGCGAAGTTTGCTTAAGAGATTGAAATTTTTATGAAAAAAAATCAGTTAAAAATAACAACTGCTTTTGCTGTTATAAAAATTTATATAATAAAATGAGACGAATATAAAGGACACTTAAAAATTATATTATAAAAATTAGCATTGCAATTTTTTATAAATAGTTTCTATTCATGTTGCTTTTTAAAAAATATATCGTATGTTATTTGCTCTGCGATTTACACTTTCATTAAAATAGCGAACAAAAATAGGCATACTTTTTGTGAAAAAGCGTCCAATCATGTAGCGATAAAATGGGCATTTTAAAACTTCACTAAAAATAATATGAATCACAGAACATTAAGTTCTTTGAGAAAAATAGTTTTTACTCTCATCACTCCTAAATGGTAGGATATAATTTAAATAAAATTATGATAAAAATTCATAAAACAGCATTGAAAAATAAGCATGCTTTTTGTGACCAAGTGTCCTTATATGTGGTGGTACTGTAACACTTAAAAAGCTTATTAAAAAAGTTTGCAACGAGGAACTGGCAATTTCATGTTTCAAGAAATAGTTTCTATACATTTCACGCTTTAAAATGGTATCGTAATCTTCAATTCTGAGATGAGAATTGTTATGAAAAAAGCAGTAAAAAGATAAGCTTTTAATTTGTCAAAAAGTGTTGTCATATATAGTGATAAATAGTTGATCATATGAGCGGAATAGATTTTATTTGTTTCAATCAAGTAGTACCATAAATTTGCTTCTGAGATGTATATTTTTTAAAAGTAATTACTATTAGAAACACGCTAAATTTTACCAATTTTTGGTAGTTTTTACCTTTTTTTCTCCCTTGTATTAATGTAGCAGTCAAAAATAAGTATTTTATTTATTTTGTTTGTAAAAATATGTCCTAATACTAAGTGATGCAATGGACAAATTAAAAAACTAAAAAATATTTTTTCGCAATACTTTTAATTTTAGAGATGATTTTCATGCTTGTCACTCACTCTTTAAAATGGTACCGCAATCTTCACTTTTGAGATTTAAATGTTAATGAATGTAGCATTCAAAAGGGTACTACTTATTATTTTGTGATGAAGCGTCTTAATGTGTGGAAATACAATTTATAATAAATAAATAAAAGTGATTATACCACGGAACAGTTTTTTTTTTTTTTTTTTTAATTAACGCTTTCTATTTGTGTCACTCATAGAAAGAAGACACTACACTTCTGAGTAGCAAATGTTTTCTTTAAAAAAGGAGTCAAGAATGAAAAAAAAAACTTTTTTTTTTTTCAAAAAAAAGTGTCCTTGAAATAATGATACAAAATACACTTAGCTCCTTAAAGTGTTAACGTAAAATTTGCTTCCGTGTCTTAAATTTTTATTAAAATAGCATTAAAATATAAGCTGTTTTTTATTTTGTAAAAATGTCCTAATATTTATCGATGCAATAGACAGTTATAAAATATATGAATGAAAAAATTGCTCTGCAAAACTTTTAATTTTATGGGATAATAGTATTCGTAATCTTGGTGCGCTTTTAAACTCCTCTTTATTTTTTTCCGGCAATCAAACTGGTTTTTAAAGTTTCGAATCCACCTCTGTCATTTAAAAAGTTTTATTTCTTGTATATTGCCTATTAGTTTAAATAAAATTTCTATTTCTTAAAAACAACTGGTTTTTTCTTTTCTTTCTTTTTTTTTTTTTTTTTAATTTATTTTTTTTCCCCATCTTTTTGTGTCATCCTTTAATAGATGCAGAATACTCTTTTTCAAATGCCTCATATAAATAATGACCCTTATTATAATAAATAATGAAAGTCTGGTGAATTTTAGAAAGGTGATACATATTTCTAATACACTTTATGTGATATTTTGTTATTAAAAATTTAAGGTATTTTATTTGCATAGAAGAAGAGGGGGCATAATACCAGGTAGCTAAGATTTGAAGACCTGCTAGAACAAAATTGTCCAACCTAAAAACTGTCAGATTTAATCAAGATATTCATTTTTTAGCTGTGAACAATACATCATTCCTGAAAAGTCATAGATGCAATACTTTTTCATAAATGATTTTTTTCTAGAAAGAATCAAATCATCCAGTCATATCAATTAGTGGGGTAATACCGGGTACACATCTGAATATAAATTTTAAAATACTAGAATTTCCGTGAAAAGTAGCAGTCATTTCTACTTTATATGATAATTTAAGAAAATTAATTTAAATCTGATGTAGTCAAACCTGCTTTGAAAAGGGAAGGGGTTAAAGATTAAAATCTCCTTCAAAAATATAATGTTTATTAATTAGTTTTAAAAAAAACGAAAATTGCAGAAAATTTCTTTATTCAAAATTATAGTTTATGTATAGATATAAAAAGGATATTTTGTATGGACTTCAAACATTCCACTAACTATAAAAAAAAAAAGATTTTTATGCTTTCAGAAAGGGTTATGCAATAAATTTTGCCTTTTTGCCCGTAAAACCTTTGTATTTATAAACATTGAATGTAGTTATCTTCTTCCTCTACAGTATTGCAGCTTTCGTGGGCTCAGTATAGACTCACATCAAGAGGATGAGAGCAAGATCGAGTAGTACCCGGTCATACCCCGAGACCAGATATTATCGAAACATAACAGAAGAGTTCTATTATTGGACTAAATCCGCATTGCTTATTAAGGTATGAATGTTTAATATACGTTTTATAAGGTGAACTAAAAATAATTTTTGTAACTATAACGACCAATAAATGAAGCTTGTTTAATAACAAACGAACATTAGAGATTTAATATAGTAAAACAAACTTATCTACACAAACGCCGTGAATTAATCAACAACAACATGCCAATATAGTAGATCCTTCTTCTTGAGTAGTAAAGATTGCTTCAGAATTTGTTCACTAAAATTCAAAACTAATTTCGACAAAATCGAGATACCCTGTCATACCCCACTTAATTTTTGTAAATAAAATACGTATTTAAAATAAATCCAGTAACTTGAACGGGTAATAAAACAGAGAAAAATGGTATTATTGAACTTTTAATACTGATACAAATGATATGTACAAATGTAAGTAATGATGATTCAATTTCTAATACTGCTCCCTCACGACATTTATTCTTATCCAATCACAGACAAGATCTTTCCAAATTTTAAGACCTAAAAGGAAAAGTAATTGAGAATTATTTAATGCAATATATTTTAAAAGGAAAGCAATAACAGAAAGAATAGCAGTTGATAAAAATAATGAATTGTTTTGTTCAGCGAGCTTGAAATACTAAACTAGAATTTTATGAAAAGTGATAACATTACATAATTCTTTTGAATACTTTTAAAAATGGTCAATAATTTCTAATGCAAACGTAAGAAGTATTTAAAATCTCTGAATATTTTTCCGAAATTAAGTTGTATAAAATACCTACTCAATTTTTTAAACATTTTCATTGAAAAAAATGTCTTAATATAAGATAAGAATTTCCTCGATTTTCTGAAAAATTTTATACCTATTAAAGAAAATCAGAAGCTGTATTAAAATGACTTTAAGCGAAGTAGGTGAAATGAAAAAATTCATTTTGAAGATTTTCCACAAATTTTGTCCATATAAGATAATTAAAAATATGTAATTAATTGAACAATTTAAAATGTGGGCCAAATACTTGCGGATCTTCTTTTGAATTTTTTTAAAACAACTTTTCAGATTACTTTTAATGTCTTTCCTCCCTCAGAAATATCAATTATTTTAAAATTTTAATATTTATTATGGCCAAAGATTTTTTATTATTTGGTGAGAAGGGTAAAGTAAAGTAAATGGTCATTGGTGCAAGTTAAATATGTCGGGTTACAAAGTCCTTTAAGTTCCCATAACGAATTATACCTCTGGGAGTACTGAATTGGAGATTGATCCCTCGCTGGTTCAGGACAAAATTACGATCTGTGCAGGAATGAATGGATGTATAAATAGGCCCACCTTGTAAACGGGTGTGACGTATGGGTGTGGTGGAAGTCGAATTCTTGTTCATAGATGGCGCCACTGTAAAACAAGAACAATCGCACCCCTTATCTTAATGGCCTGCTACAACAACAATATTTATTATAAAGTTCCGCATACTTAAGATAGATATTTTTAGTTGCAATTTGATTATACTCTTTTAAAAAATTTAATTTGTGTAATAAGATTTCGCAGATTGGTATTTAATCCTGCTCTTCAAATGTTTGGTGAAAATAAAAATCTCCTTATACACTGCTATAATTGTCATGTTAAGACATTTATAATAGAATAAAAAAGAGCCTCACAAATTATTTGTTATTTTATAGTTACGATTGTAGTTAAAAGAATTTTGAATTCACTACACATTTACTTTATTCTTTATTCATTATATGATACTATTTCAAATTTAAAAAAATTGTGAAAATCTTACTTAATCAACTAGTTCCTTTATTTCTTTTGGAATCCGCCAAATCCAGAATCACCATCAAATTGGCTAGCACCAAACTGACCAAGATTAAATTCTCCTCCTTCGAAGCCCCCAACACCACCTCCTAAGGAAGCACCACCGTCTCCAAAACCATCAAAGTTCCCATCTTCAAAACCAGATATATCTTGGCCGCCAAAATTTGATGAATCGAATGATGATGTATCAAATCCGTCAAATCCATCAAATTCTTGAGAAAGCACACATCCGAAAATTGCTAAAGCAATACAAGATACCTAAACAGAAAAAAAATCGATTTACATGATGCAGTTAAGAAATTATTCATAAATCCAATTGTATTTTCTTAAGTGTTACTCTTCCTTATTTCTAAATACTCTCACTTCCGCTAATAAATTTCACCACACACTTTGTTTATTCCAGGAAATACTCGAAGTAATAGACACTCTCATGAAAGTAATATTTTATTCGAGCAACGAAACATATTTCATTATATAATTTAACATACATAACAAAATTTACTTAAGTACTCTCTAGAAGCTATTACTGCTGCCCCACACAATCGGGGGCCAGGGCGTTTTATTGTTTAAGGTGTCTAACATACCGGGTCCAATGTTATTCCAATTGCGTTAAATCCCCTCTAACAGATGATTTTGTCATGCAATATTTTTATCTCTGATACTCATGCTCGTATGATTCACTTTAACTACAAATATTATTTTTTTTTTTTTGCTTAATATGATTCAATAATCAAAATTTTGCGCAAAAAGTTTCGTTTTGATACAACATGCTAAAAACAAAGTTTATTTTCACTAACGTTGGATTCAGGAACGAATGAAAGTAGTTTCAAAAGTAGCAGTTAAACGGGGTAAAAGAAACTAATAAGTAATATTGCAGTTTGAGTTCAAAAAAGTTTAAGGGAAGGGTTTTGCATTCCATATCAAGATATCTTATTAAAGCTTAGAATTTACGGGTAAAACCTAGTTATAACTAATTTTTCTCAGATTACAGATTTCGTATTAAGTATGAGTAAATAATTTTAATTGCTGTTAAAAATATACCATTTTTTAAATAATGTTAAAATACTAAATCAGATTAATGAATTCCATATTTTTGCATTCAAGCTAGTCTGTCTGAATTAGTTTTTACAAAATATAATTTAATCGTGTCAGCTTTTGATTATTAAAATTTAAATATTTTTATTAGTGTCTTAATACTTAAAAATGTTTGAAAAACGTAGAATCTCCTTTCTTACTTTAATAAACCCTTACTTATTTGTTAAATACGAAATAAATAATCCGATTAAAAGTTAAAATGTAAGCTATATAATCCCCATCGTAAATTTAAATTGAGGTAAATCTTATAAAAATTTAAATACACTTTATTTCCTGAATAATTTAATGTATGCTTAGGAATACAATAAAAGTGTCCTTTGCTACGAAATTTGCTCTTAGTGGTTTATTGTTGTCTGTTTATACAAGGTTAATACTCCAGCTAATTTTCCAATTAATTAACCAGCGATATAAATACAAGGTTAATGTATGTCGCTGGTTTTTAGGTTATTAAGTTAAACACATGCTTTAATTAAAACTGTCAATCATTTGAATGAAAAGGAAATATTAAATAATCCCCTTTTTGCTATAACTTCTAAATCATGATTTATATCATATGCTATTATAAAAAACTTTCTTTTACTCTAACAAGGACCCCAGTGTCTTTACCCCAGTGTCTTTACCAGTGTCTTTATCGTCTTTACCCCAGTGTCACACGCTAACAAGCTGAATTTTTATTAAGTAAAGCTTGAAGAAATTGCGTAGTGGCAGAGATTGCTCACGAAAAGAGTTCGTTGGAAAGAGTACAGTAAGCTACGATTCTAGGTATCAGTACAACTGTACAGAAGTGTGGATTTGAATAAGCAAGCTTATTGTTACGAGGGTCAAGGATAAAACAATTTTGTTTCTCGCAAACTAAGTCCCTGAAATTACTTTGTTCTTCCTTCTCATTTTCTATAAAATGACCATAATATAAAATATTTTTAAATCAAGCGTTTTCTTATAAGCTTCACGAACTTTAGATAACCACGTATATATATATATATACACCAATGGTTATTTTGAGAAACAGTCATATATGAACATAAGGCCGACCAATCCCTCCTACCAAAATGAAAGTATTGTTCCTTTGCTAGGAAAGGTAACAGTGTTCAAAGCAGGAAAGAAAAAAAGGTTGACAAATATGATAACTACTTAAGGGTCCACATTTCAATCGCTTTCTGATTTTTTATTTCTTTGCTATAGCTAACATTTTTTTTAGTATTTCTGGTTCTTTAATGATTAAGTTTAAATATTCCCTTCTAATATTATTTTTGTACACCCTCTAGTTCACACATTGCAATGCAAATATAATATTAGCGTACCTTCTATATTACATTTGTATTCAACCGTACCTTACAACAATTTCATTTAAGTGTAATTGTAAACGATTTATTTGTAGTTATTATTAATTAAAATCTTTCATACTCGTGTGATCCTATTGAAGTCAGACTGCAGAAAAGACCCTTCTTGATTTTATTAGAATTGTTGTTTAAAATTAAGACATAACGACAAATAATAAGGAAAATAGATTAAAATATTTATATATATATCGTCAACATTATTCATGGTTTAGCAAAAAATTAAGAATTAATAGATATTTCTTAAATTATTTTGTGGAATTTTGAGGAAACTCTCCAATTTTTACTTTATATAAAACGAAGTTGTAGTTAAGAATTCAGATGCTAACTTTTTTGTATTTTTCTTATTGGTTTTTGAGATATAAACTTCTGGAAGTTGAAACTTTGACAAAAGAAGGTTGGAGACAAATCACCTTGAAACGAACGATAAAAAGTTATAATCAATTTAAAAAAATTTGAAAGCATAATCAACGCTAAGAAATTATAATTTTCAAAAGAACGATAAATGTTCGACGTTTTAAAACAACTGAAATAGTAATTGGTCAAGTAAATATCAAATAAATAATATATACTTGCAACATAAATAGTAAGTCACTGCTTCAATTTTAATGATAAAATGCCACACTTTAATTTTACAATTCACTTTCTATAAAAAATAAAATCATGAATGAAATTTTAACAGAAAAATGATTATTTTTATGAATATTTTCTTTAAATATCATATGTCTTATATAAATGTCTTTAAATCAAAATATTTTGAATTGTTTTTATTCCTTATAATGGTGAATCTGTCCTTTAAAATGATGAACCTCACAACACGTGTCATTCGACCTTTATTTGACTCTTATACAAATGATATAACAAAAGGTGAATATCCAGGTGACCTCAATTCTTTTTTAGATACTCAAAAGAGTTTATTCACAGTTACGGAAATTGTATTCCAAAAATAATATTTTCACTTTCTCGTTTCTTGAGGCTGTGTAATAAAATAAAAAAAACGTAGGTCAAGTATATGGGAACCAGTCTAACAAGTACATTACACCTATGTTATTGCAATATTTGCTAATTGTGTTACGTTTAAAAAATTAGTTTTGTTATGTGACCTGTCGTAAGTTTTGAATACGTAACTTATTTAGTTAACTACTACGTTAAGTAGTAATTGAATTCAATAAAAATTATGATACGTTTATCAGTTTCAACAAATATATCTTTCCGAATTTTTTTTTCTTTTTTTAATTTATTAAATAAAATATCTTTAGTAAAACAAATTATAAATTTTTCTTGAAATCTTTTTAGAATTACACATTTTAGCACAATAACTAACTCATGAAGAGTAGCTTACATTTTACTTTAACAAATGTAATTAGCCTCGTAACTCCAGTGCTTATGACGAATTTAAACATTTATGCCATCCGTAGTATTAATTTTATATCAAAATAAATATCAATATGCATGACAATATAACAAAATTTAAAAACAAAATGGTTAGAGCATACAAAATTAAATTTTCAACTTGTTATTAGATTTCCTTAAAGGGATTTAAATTGCCTTTATTGGCTTTTATCATTGTTATACACTGTTAGAAAGTTCTCGGAAAAAATGGTTAAATAACAATTTATTAATTGCTATGTTGCCATAGTCAAACAAGACAAATAACCGTTAACCATAAATAAGATGGTATTCAAACTGTTAACTGTGGGACCGTTTATTAATTGCTTTTACCTAATACGGTTAAACAACCAGAATTTTATCGCACCAACTAAACCCATCTAATGAAGCCACTTAGTTCCCTGCAGCTTGGTGCATATTATAGCCGAGAAGGATAATCTGTCAATCTCATGACCGAAAAAGTGGAGGAGATTTCAAGTCCCAGCGTGGACATCGCAATACTTCATCCATTCCCTTTAACACATGAAGAGTTTTCAGTGTCTTGCACTCCCCAACTTATGATCCTGGAATATTATAGTGCGATGCTCTTATTCACGCATAGATGGCAGCACCATAAAACTGCTAAACACAAAAAAGTCTGGTATTTCCCATTACTGACGGTAGATAGTACCACCAGATAAACTAAATAAGTCACATTCCACGACTCATTTAACAAAACACAACTCAACCACAACCTTACACCAATGTTCATTGCCTGACTCCTATTTCCAATTAAATTTCATTTTTACTGTTTTGAAACCATGCTAGCTGTAAATGGTTAAAAAACCATGAATACAAAACTATATGGCACGGTTTCAAAACCGAAAAAGTAGAAAATGCTCTTTACTGTAAACTTTACGGCTAATTGAACGAACAGATTGCTGCTGGATATTTCACTGTAATTTTAAAACGTAATTATTTTTTCCCCAATGATTGTTATTTTTGTTAGATTATACTGGAGTATATCCAATAGAGTCTAAGAAAAATAACAACGAAGAAGGTGAATATTAAATAAAAAATATTTATATGCATGGCTGACTTTAATAAGCATGTTAATAAATAGTCAATGCTCTAGAGAACACATTTTACTAATAAATCAATTATTTGTTCGTCAAGTCTTGTATCTAAAAAAAGTCACAGGTCAAAACTTATATGCTTACTCTTGTTACGAAATACGTTAGATCGTTACAATCAGTCTTATGTTTTTATTGAGGGAAATGTCAGAAAGAAAATTTGATAAATTACTGACTTATACAATGATCTACATTTCTGAAACGAACTCAAAAGTAAAATAATATAGAAAAGTGGTAAACAACGCAAAGAAAATATAACCGCTAACAAACCTCAAAAGAAGCTTCCGTTATTAAGTATTTAAAACCAAAAAAGATGAAATATAAATCTGAAAGAAATTTTTTTATTAAAGTTGGTTAGTATTAAAAGTACCTTGAATTATTTTATAGATTCAAATTTATCCACAAATCATAATTAAAACTGAAGCATATAATGTTTTTATAATCAAGTTCGGAATATTAATAAAAAAATTTCTTTCAAATACGTATTTCAGTTCTTTATCTGCACGTATTTAAACTTTTAGCTACCACAGTTTTATTACATTTTTGAAACAAATGAATGATACAAATATGTTTTCTAAGAATTTAAAAGGACCTTAATATAGCATTTTGTTGTACTTACGATTGTCATATTTTAAATATTTTGTTGTTTTAGTCACGATTTCGCACGTTAAACGATTACAATCATATAAACATAAAATTGCATGATTTAATGCCATGTGTTAAGGTGAGGAGCTTTATCACTTGATTTCTTAAAATTATTACTTCGTTATAATTGTCAGTTCCTTTTTTTCACTCTCTTAACTCTTCAATGTAATTTAATTTTAAATAGCTAATAGAATTGTGCCAATTTATTCCTTAATAAAGAAGAGCTGTTAATGCTAGTACTGCAGTTACACTTAAAAAGAATAAAATTTCAACCAAACATTATATAAGTTACTAAAAAATTTTATTTAATTTAAAACTTTTTTTTTTTTGAATGTACGTTCAAACTTAAAGTTAGCTTTTATTAGTCAATTTTCAGTAATTACAAAAATATTACAACATAAAATAGTTAGGACACCCCGGAATATTGTTCCAAAGACGAAATAAAAGAAATATTATGCAAACTAAGCAAATTATCTTTTAATTAGATATGTAGGTGAACATTTTTTTTAAAAGAAGCGTGATCTTCCGTTTCTTATGCAAACCGTAAAAAAAGGCTCTTTTTGTACAAGAACAAAACCAACATTAAGGCATGAATAACTTTATGACAATTTTACAGTAAAATTGAAATCATTCCTCAAATACAAATTTAATAACAATAGTGTATTTTTATTTTCATCAAATGTTTCTTTTTTAAATTACACTTATTCAAAAAGCTCGTTAAATTAAAATATTCATTTCTCCGTAGTAAATTTTTTACTAATCTTAACTCTAAGAAAAATCTAAATTTTTTCAACTCTACTTTTGAGAGGAAACTTTCTGAAAATTTCACTTAAATTTCCCTTTGAAAAAACTCCACTTTCTGAACATATTTTAATTATAAAAGATAAACTATTAAAGTAAAAAAATCTAAATTATCTTTATTCAAAGCTCTATTGTTTGAAAGTTTCATTGACAAACAAATTTGAAACTAAACTAAACAAAGCACATAATTGCGATTTAATGTGACGCAAAAACAAAACAAAAAAATGAAAAAGAAAAACGCAAACATTGAGGCAAACTGAAGGTCGAATTGAGATTTTTATTTTATCCTACTGCGTTACATTCTTTATTATTTATTCGAAGCAATTACGTTAAAAGCTATGTTTTAAATAATATAACTTCGTCAAATTTTTAAGTCTACTTTTAAATGTTTTAGAAAATTTTGCTTTAAATTTTATAAATAATTCAATAGAAATGTTGTCGTAAATAACTATTCTAGCAAGTTACTTAGAAAAAGTCCCAAATTTAAAACAACTCTGCTCGCATGCCTGCAAATATTAACTATCATATACCCATTTGCCGGTACATTTAACTATTAAAAAATATATATAATTCCGCAGATTGCCACATTTCGCTAAATTCTCCAAAATTATAAATGAAAAGAAATATTACTATGAAGTATACAACTATTGATATTAAAAAAAAAGCCATAAAATTGTAATTTATGGAAAATTCATGATTTAGACAGCATATAAATTTAAAATTCGTGACTACATTAATTAATTGCATTTTACATAGTTATCTGCAGTTAAAAAACACAAAAAAAAACATAAAAGGAATTATAAATCTGTTTAAATCCATCTCTAATAAACTCCAGAATTACTGTTAAGGTTATTTGCTATGCAACAGCAACTTACGAAAGTTTAACGACTTTGACAAATTATAAATTCAAACTTAGAGCAAGAATTACTTCATGCAGC
Organism: Parasteatoda lunata; assembly: GCA_949128135.1. Taxonomy (NCBI): domain Eukaryota; kingdom Metazoa; phylum Arthropoda; class Arachnida; order Araneae; family Theridiidae; genus Parasteatoda; species Parasteatoda lunata. Next base: position 26,366,110 of record OX421980.1, read on the forward strand.
ATTTTTGCAGGCAATTTTTGATCTGAAAATATTAAAAATAATTATATAACTTCGCGGATTTTCAAACTCAACTATATTTACCTCTAATAAAATCCAGAATTACAATTGAAATTACAGGCTGCAAGGTACATAATTTCAACAAGTTATATTATATAGCAACTTATAATATATCTCTTAGCTTAAAGTACTGAGACATTAAGTATAATTAATGTGCTTACCGGCAATTTTAAACGAGATTAACTTTATAATCTTAGCAGATTTTTCAAACTTGATTAAATTTTTCTTTAAAATAAATTTTAAAAATACATCTGATATTATGAACTATAAAATTATAAATTACGCAAGTTACATGAATGTTTTAAGTTACAACAAAAAATCTTAGATTAAACTTAAATTTTGAAGTATGCCTAATTACCACTTTTTTCTCGAAAAAAATTTTGAATTAACAGATAAAAATTGGCTGACTTAAGCAGAGTAACATTTGCTGATATAAATTTCTAAGTAGAATTGATATTAGTCGCTAAGAAACAGAAACTTACCAACAGTTTCATGATTTGAAGAAGTTATAGAAATCCAAAGGGATACTGAGTTAATATTCACTATTCGAGATCACAAGCTCTTATGTGGATGAATGAAAATCTAGGCCTTATTTATACGGAAGAGTCCAACTGTCTTCCTCTAGTTTTAACTAACTCTGGAAGGATTCAAGAAATCAGGAGACAATCATACGGAGAGGTTTAACCCAAAACGATGTAGATCATCGATTATTTGGAGCCCCTAGGTCTTGATAAAAGTGTTGTTTGTTAGGCCTTTTTTCTTTGTTCATTTCCTTAATAAGTTTATTCTAAAGTTAGAAAGAGAACGAGTAACAAGTTTTTAAAGAACGAGAGTGAAAAAAAGTAGAAAATAACCGGTAGTAGAATTATATCTAAGGTGCTTGATTTAAGTTAACGTGCCCCAGTTATTTTCTTCTCTCCATTTTCTTTGTTTTTAATAAGCGATTGATAAATAGCCCCGATTTGAAAGAAGAAAAAGAAGGCGCGAAAATGCGTTTCTTAGTTTTTAGTGGGAGCGATAAGGAAGTGAATTAAAAAATTAATGATTTGTGGAAGAATGAAAATAATAAGTTGCTGCTCTCTAATTCTTTCGTTTGGCATTTAAATATAATTTATTCTTTCGATTCCTTCGGACCCAATGAACTGCATTTAAACCAAGAACAAAGAAATGGGGAGAAAGTGTTTTGATCCAATATATTAAAAAGCTTTCTTTTTGTTGTCTCTGTTAATGTAATTTGGAAAACATTTATCAGTTGCTTTTTTTTTTTTTATTTTGTAACTTCCTTATTGTATCGTAGATATATTTCTAGGATATATATATATATAAACTATTTTTCTCAAAACATTGGTATTTTGTCTTAAAGAAAATGACGCTTTGTTACTTGTCTAACTTACCTCTTGTTTTAAAAATATAAGTACCATAGGGTTTTATTTTCCTGTAAAATTGAATGAGAAAGATTACTCAGTGACTAAAAATGAAACGAAAATTACTCTTTCTCATTCCTGTAATTCCTGGCATGATCATCAACACAGCATAATATAGTACCTGTTGTCAGATGTATCAGCAATTAATACAGAAGACAAAATTCTTCAAAATTCGTCCACTAGGCACCTCAAATATTTACAGTATAGTCACAGTGGTATATATATATATATATATATATATATATATATATATATATATATTAACTGGGATTTTTCCTAGGTAGTATCTTCTTGTATTTCTGTAACTTCAAAATTATTCACATTTTAAACGGATAAAGGTATTAAGTGCAATTGTGATGTCAACAGTTAGCAGTATAATAACCAGACAACTGGAATAATTTTTGTTTTAATGATCAAATTTTCATGTATTATGTTGAACATCACATGGACATTATGCCCATTGAAGACTGAGACAAAATTTATTTGCAGGTCCCTATGTATGTATTGGTCATTTTTCAAAAATACTTGTACAGCTTATGTCCCATGGCTTTAAGTAATTTTATTAGCTGGAATAAAATTTTTAAACATTCAAATTAATTTATAATGTAGTTTTCAATAAATGTAATAGCATAAAAATTAGTATATTTTAAAATAAATGCCTGTGTAGTACCTTTTTAATATATCAGCAGTTTTTAATATATTTTAATATACCTTTTTAATAACTAAATTGCTATGTCCCAGTCTTCTTTGCCTCTTATTTAATAACAATTAAACCAGCTGTTAATTACAAATAATTTTAATTTATCTAGTTGTAAAACTTTCAGTATATATTATATATCACAGTTAATCTAACATATAGTTTTAATATTATTTTTGAGTAAAAATAAAACATTTTTTTAATTATTATTCCAGGATTTTTACCATAATTATTATACTAATCCGCTCTGTTACCATAATTATTGTACTAAATAATTTCTGTTGAGTTGGCAAAAATGTGTTCCATGTCAACCGAGATGTACTACTTAAGGCAGCTGGTTTAGAAATTTTTTTAATAATTTTCTGTGCTCTAAGAAGATAAAGTATTTTAACGGTGATGTTGTTTTATTTATTCCCCCCTCTGTTGCCAGAAAAATTGTCTTAAATTTATTGTTTAAGTGTTCATTTAATTTTTTAGCGACAACATCAAATTATGCTTTTCAGTTTTGTATAAACATTTCTTTTCAAGGGGACCTGTCCTGTCAATTGCCTCGCAGTATCTTTTTTCCCCGCTGTAACTCTTTCACTCTATTACCATGCTTTTGGTGATTAATTGTAAATGTAAATTGTTTTAAGCTAAATATTAACTTCATCGATTTTTGTTTTGTATTTGTAACACTGCTAAATTTTCTAATTAAATTTAAACTATAGAAATAAGAAATAAATTTGTTCATTTTTAAGTCCAGAAATTTTTTTTCACCAGTATTGTTATAGTATATAGATTAAAATAAAAGATTCGATTTAAAAGTATTCAAACTATGATTTTTTTATTCTCTTTGATGAAAGAACTTCATAGGTGAAGAGGTAGCTGATTCTGACAGTATTGTGTTGATGACTGGTTCTTACTGAAAGGCCCATTCTGGCTCTAAACTCTATATTCAATTAGTTCATCCGAATAAAATAATAACAATAATCTCTGATTAGAAGAAAATTACATAATGTTATTTCTAAGCTTTTAAACCTTATTATACAACTCTTTATACTTTCACTTTTTAAACTGATTTTAAAACCTATAATTCTTTTAAGAAGATTTTAGTAGTTAATGGCAAATAATTTCATTTAATGGATTTTCTAACTATTACTAACGGAAATCATTCGAGCATTTACTGGTATTCCTTTTGTTTCAATAGTACCATGCTGTGTACCCAAATCACCTGGTGAAGCAAAGCTTAAATACATTAACTTAGATAACCAAAGATTGCGAAGGTATTTAATTAAATTGTCATGCTTTTAAGGAACTTTTCCTTATTGACGTGCAAGTTACGTCTAGATGATCGAAACAAGATGAAAACAAACATGTTCTTCTTTTTCTGGCTCAACAACTTAATTAGTTTAGGTGGCACGAAACTCATTCGGCCGTTCAACTGCGTGTATTTAATGTTTAGTAGTTAATTTAATTCAAACAGCATACCAGTTTCATCAAATAAATAATGTCAATTATTAAACAAATAACTTAAAAAGTTTGTATAAGTAACGTAAATAGTTAATGTAGAAAGTTAGCATTTTTGTAACGAATTATATTTTGGAGGTTTTATTTGGAGATGATTTGAAAATTGCCTCTCCCACATAACATACCACAAATTCACGTATATTTGGGCAAGCTTCGTAAAAATTCGGATATTATTCAGTATTAACTTCGTTACGCAGAACATGTGTACGTAAATATGAGGGACGTTTTATGAAAGTATTAAGTGTGACCGTAGATCAGTGCCACCAGAAGTGCCGACAGGGTCACTTCTTGACGAAAGCGCATAATCATGATTTATAAATTCCTTTTAATCAATTCTGTTAATATAAATGCATTATTTTTAACTAACAACTAAACACATTTTACTCAGCTGGATGGGCACATACTCATTACATTCTCCCTGATACTATCACTGCATTTAAAACAATATTAAGAGACATTTCAGTAAAACGTCATCATCATCGAATAAGTTATTATATTTTAGGCTTATTTGTGAAAACATATTATAAATTTAATAAATGTATATATATTTGAGAACCTAAATTTGTGAAATTCACACTCGTAAAAGTGAATTCGTGAAAATATGTGTATATTTGTATACGAAAAATTGCGAATATGTATATATGATATTTTTCTTTAAATAAATATTTTTGCAATGATATTGCTATCGATTTTCTTTAAAATGCAACCATTAATGATAATTCTTTTTAAGCTCTTTTTGAAAATTCCATTTTCTAGAAAATGGTACCTAGTTCATTATGTAACTTTATAATTAAAAAGGCAATAAGGCAGTCATAATAAAAAAAATTATTAACATAAATTTTGTAATTAAAAATCACTGTCGTTTTGTTATAATTAAAATAATATACAATTTAATTAATGTTAAATTATGTATCCTAAATTATGTATACAAATTATCCTAAATTATGTATACAAACATAAAAATAATAAGATTACTGACATTCTGTGTATAATTTTACTGACATAAAATTTTTAGTTCGAAAATTTAAGTTTAATTTATCTTTAATCTTCAAAGAAAAATACAAAAAATATTTTTTTTAAAAAAAGCAATTTTGAAGAAGAAATTTTGAAATTAAATCATTTGTCATTTTATAGCTTATAAAGAACAATGCATAGTCCATTCAATCAAAGTAAATTTTTTTTTTCAAAAAATTCATTTAGATTTTTTTTTTCTTTTGTGTGTGTGTTTTAACATTCAATCGTACCAGAATAACAGGAAATCTTTCCTGAAGTGAGAAGTACATAATGAAAATTATAAAAAATTAATAAAAAATAAGAAAAAAAAGAGAAGTACATAAAGATGGGTTCCGACATACAATGTTTAAGCTAGAAGTTGCTTTTTGTATTAATTTTATTTATTTGTTTAATAAGTCCAAGATTACATATTTTAAATTCCAAAATTCGTTGTTCAAAATTTGTTGTTATGATTAATATCTGTATTAATTTTTATTGGGCCGGAGATAATTAATTATATATTTCAAATAAATAACGAAATTTACAAGCGCTTCTATATTTTTGGGTGGCAAAATGAAGAAAAAAAATATCATTAATATTTTTTCTCACTCCAAATATAAAATATGAAAATTTATTTATACTAACGAGGTTAATTTCGAATGTTTTTTACTCGAGCTTAGTTCTGGCTTACTATAGAAGGTTCTGCCCTGCAGATTCGTAAGCCATAAGCATTGCTTTTTTTTTATTAATTTTATTCATTTATTTATTTATTGAGCCCGAAATTACATATTTCAAATTAGTTTCAAAATTCGCTGTCACTACTAAATTTTTGAGTAACTGAATGAAATTAAAATTTCACAACGATAATTTCTTTCCTCACCCCAAATATGAATTGAAATATATTATTTTTTATGCCAGCGAGTAAATGCATATTCTAAATGATGTTTTCTTTTCTTTCTTCTTTTTTGAGAAAATTTTTAATTCCTTCTTAATGCCACGGCAAATTTGAACCCTATTATAGTTCAGGATGTCAATGTTCAACTGAGAGTAAAAAATATCATTAATTTTCTAACATTTTCTAGATTCAGCACACATTCGACGATATCAACACCATTATTTTTGCTTAAATGTAAATAATAATTTATAAGCTAATTGTTTGTCAAAAAAATTCTTCAGTTTTAAAAAAAAGTCCTTTTCCAAATTTCAGGAAAAAATATTAATGAAAAAGACATGTTTTGAAAGAAGAGATGATTTTAAAAAAATGTTTTCTTAAGAATGATATAGTAGTTTCTCGAATTTTCGTGTTCGGTTTGAATTCCTCTCATCACTAGAGCTTTCAATAAAAATATCAAAAATCAGTTTCCAGATGATTAGTGAATAAGAACCAAAAGAACATCGCGTTATAAGGAAAGTATTACTGTGAACATCATTTTTAACACGCGATATCTTCATCTATGAAGGGAAATATTTAAAGCCATTTTTATACGATACAAAACCATCTTTTAATCAACAGGAAGTTAGTTAATACCTTCAAAGTAATAACTGTTTACTAATTATTTTTTAATTATTTTCTACAAAATTTAATTCTGCACATCAACAAACCTCGGCAAGTTTATCAGGAACCCTATCTTTTAATGGCAACGGTGGAAATGCTATGAAGTTTGACCCAAGATGAGCTGATATAGTTTGTGTAAAGTAAGAACTCCCTAGCCATTCGTCTGAACCCATGACGGTGACTATGGAAACGAGAAATAACTATTTCAAGTAGGAGTATGGGGTCATTGCTTAGGATAGGTTTTGGTTCGGATTAGCTAGGGAAAGAAACTCTTTTTTTTTTTTTTTTTTTTCGGTCTATTGTGATAACCCTAGAGGGAAGATAAGCTATCCTCCCTGAAATGTGCTATTCGTGATTCCATATCAGCAGACGGTCCTAGACTTTGGGGCGAGGAGAGCTCTTACCGTAGACAAACTATACTCCTTTTTTCAAATTTCTACACTGTAACCAACGAGAGGACTAACAGCCACGACAGATATTGCGTACACTTTGCTGTGAGCATACACGAGGGCTGTTTAGTCGACTGCTTGGATCAACCTCACGATCACAATTCTCAGTGGTTGGCTGCACTATCAAAACGTCAACTTAATTCTACGTTACATTGTTAGGAATCTTGAAGTGTGGGAAACTACATCGCCCATATTTGCTTCAACCTCTTTATTTTACTGTCGGCGTTAAACAGATAGCCCATTTCAGGGTTTACAACTATCAATGTTCAACTCCGTAATCTTGTAACTTGAACCCAACCTAGAGGACATTGAAACCTTTACATCAAGCATTGGAATAAACTAGCCTTCGTAGAATTTTTTATGTAACTAACCCACAATTGCGTTAGATGGAGATGAAAACCACGTAAACCTCCCACGGTTAGACTCACAGTAATGAGATTTGAATTCATGATCCGGGATTGGGGATGTTTTACGTCAACACTGTGGTTGGTGCGATCTGGGATCAGAATTCGCATCGATCAGCCGTCACTGGGATTCGAACCTAGGGCATCTCATTGGCTGAGCCACCACAGCTCTAACCTTATCATGGTGCTATGTTGAACCATACTATCACACGAAACTGGATTACTTGATGCTGTGGTTCAACTTGAACGGAAATTTAATTCAGTTTAAAAATTAATAAAGGTTGTAGCAAATTTGCACATCAAACTAATTTTTCTGTGAATTACCTGCTAGACGCAATTAAATCGGTTGTCTTGTTGACAGCTAAAATTTTGAACAGCTCGACTAATTTTGCAACTATTTTAACCTTCAAACGTGTATCGTAAAATGCTTTTTAAAGCAGGTAACAATTTTTCTAAAGCTTGTAGAAATACTTACGTTAACTTACCGGTTATCCCTTTCACTGTTGTATACATTCTTGGGCTTCTTTTTCAGTTTTAAGAAAAAATATTTAAACGCTGAAATTCACCATAAGACATTTGATGCTTTTCTACAAATTTTTAAGTGTTAAAAGGAAGGGAATATAATTGTATTTAACCAAGAACAAATTTTTTTTTTAAAAAAAAAAGAAGAAAAAAAACAATATTTCAGCGAGAGCTTGAAAATGTCAACAAGTTAAATTTTTTCTTCTCCTTATTTTAATTTTGTTTATTTATTTATTTATTGTGATGGAATATATTTTAAATCATTTAGAATTCCATAAATCATTTTGTTTTTTTTGTTTTTTTTGTTTTTTGCGTGCTACTTGATTTTCGATATAAAATCTATAACGAAAAATTAATTTAGAGCGCAATAAATCTTTTTTCCAATCTAAAATACTTCAAAAACGAAGCAATAAGTGAAAAAAATTCATTTATGGGAAATTATTTGCAACAAAACAAAAGCAAAATTATTTATTTTAAAAAAAAACGTTTAAAAGTCATTTTTATACAATCTTATAAAAATTTTCGTATATATATATACATATATATATTGTATTGTTGCTTCATAAATGTTACATTTATATTATCATTTTGTAGCTCAGTTTTTAATAATTAAATAAAAATAATTTATTTATCGTATTTTGGAAGAAGTTTAGTTCAAGTAGTACACGAAGCTTTTTCGATCCTTATTGATGGTAAGAGGAGGGGAAAAGGTTTGGACTGCTGTAGGTTATAAATGAAAGATTTATGTTAAACTTCTTTATACATAAGCAAATGTTTATTTTTAGTATTTTTATTACCTTATTTTTTCCTAAAATTCAAATATCTAGCTTAAATTTGGGAAAAAGAAGCAATCAGAAAATTTATTGCCCGAAGTCAAAAAATATATATTTTCTTATTTGCATTATGTATGAATTCAACATGAAAGAAATAGAAAAATAGTGCACCTAGTAGTGCGTGACATTGGTCTATTTCACCCTCTAAAATTCTATTTTTCCCCATGATGAATAATTCAGTTATTTTATTAAGATTGCAAGAAAATTTTCACACATTTGTTTATAAGTTTGAAAATAACTAGAATGCTAAAAAGAGCAATAGAATATCAATAGAGATCAACAATTTGCAAAGAATGTTGATCGGAAGCGGTAAGAATATAATTTTTTTTACATTAAAGACAATAGTTTTTAAATTATTTTTTCCATGGTTAACTAATTCTTGTCTGCAGAGCAAAATTTAAATTAAAGAAAAGAAAGAAAAATATCCTGCATAACTTTAAAACTTATGATTGGATTCATATGTACAAAAATGCAACTTTCATGATTCAGAGGTATGATTGGTTTACATGCTAATCATGCTAATACAACATGCTAATTTATTCGTATGCTAATTAATTATCAATTAAATTAATTCCGAGAAAATACATTTTTGTGTCTGTTTCTGAAATTTAATTAATAGCAATAATTAACTATCTAATGCACCTTAAAAATAAAAAATTTGTGTACCTAAACACCAAAAATGGTGAGAATTGCAAGTGGTGCATCAAAGTGGTGTTTCATTGAGTCTTCCACTACACCCAAACCCAAGAATGTTCCTGGTTATGTGAAACACCTAGAATGTTATTATGCACAACTTAGTGTAAAGTATCCGCCACAAACCATCCTGTTTTTTTATTTAGTAACACTAAAATTTATAATAACAGTAAGATACGATACATATAAAAATCAGAAAATTTATTTTTACGAGACAATATAAAGTATGAATAAGTAGTGATTAAAATAAAATGAGTTTATAAATCAATCATACACGTGGCAGATAGGATACTAAGACGAATTCAAACAAGGGTTAACAGAGCTGGAGCATACATACATATTTTTAAAAGCGAACTTTACTTTTTTCAGACAAAAAACTATATTGAAGATATTTTATAATTTTATAACCGTCGTTGAACAGACGACCCAATTTTGGGTTTACGACAACTAATGTTCAACTCCGTAGTCTTGTAATTTTGAACCTAATCCAGAAGACAAGGGAACTCCTGTATCAAGTATTGGGAGAAATTTGCGTTCGTGGAGGACTTTTTGATGGAACTAACCCGGATTTGCGTTGCATGGAGAGGAAGATTACGAGAACCTCCTATGGGTAGCCTGACGGCAAGGGGACTCTAACCCATGATCCGTCTACCACTAAGACTATTTCACGTCACTGCAGTCGGTGAGGAATTCGTATCCCAGCCATAAGTAGGATTCAAGTCTGGTTCTCCTCATTGGAAGGCGAACGCTCTATCCCCTGAGCCATCGTGGCTCATTGAAGATAGCCACAAACACCATCCCCAACTCGAAATAAATTGTGAACAATTTTATAGATTGTGCACAATGTTGCAGACGAAATCAAAACGCTCCAAGAGTTTGGTCTTAACTTGAAAAAAAAAGTGTTCCTTCACAGACCTTTTAGAGTTGTCCAACATCAAATTCGGATAGATATTACTCCACAGATTTTTCAATTTGAGAGGTCACCCCTTTGAATTATTAATAATAGGTGCTTAGTTTGCAAAAATCCGATTATTGAAACAAAAGTTAAAGAAAATATCTTGTTAATTTTGCTTACTGTATGCCTTTTACTAAAACCATTAACAAAAAATGTTATTCTCCTAAAACTCACCAACTAACATTGTAGTTATGCTTCCTGCACATATTATATATATAAAATTTCAATATAAATAACTTTGTTTCATGCAAGTTAATGAACTTTATTGACATTAAAATAATTAATAATAATTATATTTACTATTAAATAATAACCTCAATATGATCTCCCTAAATTATATTCGTGGAATTTATCTCGAAATAAACGTATGATTTTTACTATTTTTAAACTCCCCATTCACTCACATAGCTCATAAATATTATGCTGTTTTTTTTGTTTTATCAGTACAAACCAAATCATTTTAGTTTTGTTAAGCAAAAAATTGAATCATGATTAGCATATTTATGACTACGATCAATTGAGGAAAGTATTCTAGAAGGTGTAACTTGCGTCACCTAATTTTCTGTTTCATTCAAGACTAATTACAAATTAGTTTATCAGTAAATAAATATCAATCAATCTCCACAACATTTTTATAAAAGGAAAACAAAATCAATTAATGACCCAGACCTCATAATCAGTCATTCACCTAGTCAATAAGTAGAAATAAAAATGTTGCACCAAAAGAGGTTAGGCAACATACAAAATCATTAATTTGATTGACCGTTGTCGCGCTCAATATCGTCAAATATTATTGAATAAACGTCATTATTTGTAAGAAGAGAATACGAAGAAAAAATTTGAACCAGTTCTATACTTACCATTAAAAAAATAGAGCGGTTATGAAATAAACTCATCATGTATGATGCTAGAACGTTATTGCTAGAAAAGTATTAAAGACTGCATGAAATGTCATAGTTTTTTTTTTCTTGCAAAAAGCTAAAATCTGTTAATGAATTGTAAACTAATTTTTTATTAGTTTAATGTAAACTATTGAGGAATTATGAAAAACCTTCGAAACTCAATTTTTTAATGCATTTTTGATTGTGAACAATATTGCATCCTTAGTGCAATAAGGCTTAGTGCAGGAAAGGCATTTGAAAAAATAACTCATTGATAAATCATGATTTCATTACAATTTTATCTTCATAATTTGCTAACAATAAAACTTTTAACATTCAACATGTTATGAACACATTTTTTTTTTAATATTCCATGTCCCAATTACTAAAATGTTTGATTAATTTATTTTGAGTTATGGCCCAATTATACAAAGAGAATCCATTATTGCTGATTCGAGTAGTGCAAGAACAGGGCATTTCTGTAAAATCAGTCACATTTAATGTGGTAAATAGTGTAGAGAGAATAATATTATTCTACGCGAAACAATAGACACATTGAATATTGTCTCATAAATGATCCGCTATATGTGATTAAATGGGGGATAGTAATTAATAAATAGTACAGAGCATAAAAATATTGTCTTTTAAATAATTTAAATTTACTTTTATACACGAACTTGTGAATCGAGACTTATCTTGTTCCTTAATTAAATCCCTCAATTTCAAAGTCGTTATCAAAACTACACATACTAAGTTTATTTTATTATTTATTATTTATACCAAGTTAAAACTAAATTTTTCCTAATTATTTTTACAGCAAATTTTTCTTAAAAATTTTTTTCTCTGGAAAATAATTTACAACCATAATTTATTCGCTGTATCTGTACAGTTTGATACTCTTGGGTATCAAATCGTGTTTTGTTTCACTTAGTAAATTTCCACACTGACCAAATTCATCATGAAAATATGATGATAACTTAATAGCTTTTGATTTAGCAATCGCATTTTCATGTATAGAAATGCAATCTTCATGGTTTGAGAGCACACCTTAAATATGCAAATTATTTACTGCAGATTAAAATTTAAGGATTCGTATGGTCCTTGAAAAGCTAACAAATGTATTTTAAATTTTCTAAAGAATTATGATATTTGAAGACTAAGGGGAAAGAATGGTTTAGGTTCACGAAAACTGATTGTGAGAAAAACGAATTTCAATGTTTGAGAATTCTTAGAAGCAAGCATCCCATTGAAACCATAGATATAAAAATATACACATCTGTCAAGCAAGAGCATTTATTTTCAACCTCAAAAATTTCAACAAAAAAAATTAACAATTTTTGATTTTAGGAAAAATAAAGTTTGCAAATGGGGACAAGAACCATCTTTTTCGCAAAATTTCTCCCCAATCAATGCTTTCTCACTAGTAGTCCAGTCTTCTACTTCACTATAGTTTTCTTTGTTCTGGTCTAGGCTTGGACAGGAACCATTTAACCCCAGTCCGGCTCATCTTCACTCTGTAATAACTCTCTTTTCCACGTCCCTACATAATGCACAAGATGATGATCCAATTGTCGTTTTTGTGAAAAATTGGCAAAAACAGTTCTTTTCCTTGATCTTATTTAAGTAAATAAATACGATAAAAAATCGTATGATCTAAATTTTTAATTATAATGGGAAAGCTAATAGGAGATAATTTTCAGTTTCTTCAAACAAAATTGACACCAGCGTTTTCTTAGGGACCGTATGAAAGATTAGAGGTGAAAATTATTGTGATATATAAAAAAAAGAGTCTTAGAAACTTTTGAACCATTGACATGATTAACTGGGAGGTATAATGAGAGATTTTTTTAGCATTTTATTCTTATTGTTGCAACGTTTTTGAGAGTACATCTATCATACAGCTCACAGGGCCAAAAAGACACAAGAGTGGTGCAAGACGCATTTTCCGGATATGATATTATTTAAAGAATGGAAACCTTACTCACCAGATCTTAACCCCATAGATTACAGTGTGTGATTCATTTTGTAGTCAAATAACTGCACTAAACAAAACAAAAGTTTGAAATCTTTAAAAAAATTGTATCGTCACCAAATGGGATTGTTTAAAGGTAAGAGATATGAGGCCCATTGCTGAAATTTTCAATGATCGTTTGCGACTCCACATCGTCTATAAAGGCAACCACTTAATGGGTCTACTATTATTATTTGTTAGGTTTTTTATTAGGTTTATCATTATTATTCGTTATATTTTGTTAATTTATTTATTTTCAATAAAATAAGTTATATTAAAAATTTTTTGTCTGAATTTTTTGCCGCACCTTGTATGAATCGCAAACATAAGATTTTTTGGCTTTCCCTTCAATTTCAAGGTGTCTAGTTAAATTTATTTTAGATGCATATGAAATCATGATGATAAGAGATACGATTAGCGATTTTAATGTTAATTTCAACAAGCAAAAAGAGAATTCATAAACAAACAACAGTTTTTTTTTATTAAATTGACTAACCAGAAAGAAATTACAAGTAATATCCCGAATGAATATAATACATATCAACAATAATTTGGTTCTCATGAACCCAAAACATCATCATAGAAATACAATATATCAAAACAAAATTTATGGTTATGATAAATCACAATAGATAAACCCAAATCCAATAGACCCAAAAAAAAAAACTGATGAGTGGGCAAAAGGCATTACTTAAATTTAACAAGCGTTAACAGATACTAAATAAAATTATCATTTTAAAACACGTAGTGGTGCAATAAGTGAATAAAAGAATTGTTATCCCACAACCAAATAAATTAATAACAATCTAATTTGACAACAACTTTTTGCTCTGCTTCAGTGGCGTACCTAGGAAAGAATGCAAAGAAACATAAGCAGATGTCCTTTGTCATACCTGCAGATGGAAATAAATTAGAAAGATTAAAGGAGTCCTCAGATTTGCCAGATTGTAGTTTCAGCATTTGACTGCCGAATATCAGTGAAGAAGTGTAAGTTAAGATAAAGTGTTAAATATTTGTAAAAAACAGAACAGGAGACTAAATATAACTTCGTAGAAACTAATGTATTCATGTACAGCACCTTTTAATAATTTTTTCAATCTTTTAATATTATTTTTTTCAATGATGTTGGATTTTCCTTATCCAGGTAAGTACAAGCTTTTTTCATGGCATCGTTGCACCACCTTGCACCCCCCCCCCCCAAAGAAAAAGAATTTCTGGGTGCTCCACTGCCTTGTTTGTCCCCTCCCAGTACATTCTAGTCTAAAAGAGAAAAAAACTTCTATAACATTTCTTTTCACTTGCTCGTTGAAAAATAAAAATTGAAATACAGTCATTTTCCTATAATGAAATGTTGATTCAAATACTTTGGCAACTAAATAATTCCACAGACTGTGTAGCATTTTTGTTTTTCTTCTTTACATGAGTGCCGATGACAAGTGCAGATGACGGTCATCTCCTTAACGTTCCTTCAAGAAAACCCCTCAGAGGTAAAGAAACGCGGACTTGCTTTCCGTAATTTCATCCCCCCACAATGTTCTAAAAAAAATTTTTTTTGAAAGAAGGCGCCTTTTTTTGTAAAGAAAAATGGAAAGTTGCAAATATTGGAGCAACGTTGGCTTATTCACAAAAACCATTGATACAAAATTTATAAGAAAGTAAATAATCTGGCTTGTATCGACCACAGTGCTGACGTGAAATATCCTCAGTGGTAGACGGATCATGGGTTAGAGTCCCCTTGCCGTCAGACTAACCATGGAAGGTTCTCGTGGTCTTCCACTTCATGTAACGCAAATGCGGGTTAGCTCCATCAAAAAGTCCTCCACGAAGGCAAATTTCTCCCAATACTCGATCCAGGAGTTCATTGTCTTCTGGATTGGGTTCAAAATTACAAGGCTACGGAGTTGAACATTAGTAGTCCTAAACCCGTAAAATTGGGTCGGCTGTTCAACGACGGTTATAAAATAAAATAAAAAGAAAGTAAATAAGTAAAAGTTGGTTTCTGATTTGCCAGAAAAAATTTAACAACTTGCTATATTAGAAGAAGGAAATAACAAGCACTTCTTGGATTTCCTACAGCACAGTGCTTCTAAAGAAAAATCATCCAATCTGAAACTTTTATTAGTGTTTCAAATTCTAAAAGTTTATTAAGTTTTCTAAATTCTAAAACTGCATATAGCAATCGCAGGCTCAAGTTACTCTTTGCTTCATCATAAAAGTAAGTACAAAATTTATTACTTTCCTTCAGTTAAAAGTCCCGCAGTGGACTGATCGTTAAGACACGGTTCCCAGCAGATCACCGAAGTCAAGCATCACTGGCTGCGGTCAGTGTGCGGGTGGGTCACCACTTGGATCAGTCTGCGTAGGGACCGAGGGTGTGCGGTATTGGTCCTCGTTAAACTGTGCTACCGTAAAATGCTCGACTTCGCGTGCAGGTCGTTGGGCTACCGAAGCAGGGGTGCCATCACCTCTGCAGAGGATCAAAATTGTGATGGCATGTCTTCGGATCATCCTCAGGGATGTTTCCCAGACCGTCGCCAATAGCCCATTGTGCAGCACTAGTGCGACGTAAATGAACTACAACAACAACCTTCAGTTAAAAAGTAATTTTTATAAATTTTCATGTTTCAAAATGTAATGTATTAATTTAAATGTTTTATAATCCATTTGTTTTCTTCTATTTTTCAGTACATAATTTGTTTAAAATGCTTTTATTTTAGGTATAAAAAAACATTTCAAAAGCATAAAATTGTTTTCCTTTTATTTCGTTATAAAATAATGTGAACTTCTTAGACTAGCATTTTTTAAATAAGTTATTAAATCTTAGATTTAAAATATTTCCAATTTAAATTAAAATTTTTAGTTAATTATTCCTTCATTTTATAATTTTATCTGCTAAATTTGTAAAATCAGACTTTTAAAAATTAATATATATTATCATTCCATTCATTTCAAAATTTCATGTATTTCTATACTTTGGTTTCTTAATTTTCTATGTTTGTAATTTACTCTACATTTAACTTTAAAATATGTGAAATTTAAACAAAATTGAAAAGTATAAAATTGTTCGTTGCTTCTCCTCTCGATAAATTACAATCTTAAATATAGTTTTTTTTTTTTTTTTTTTTTAAAAAGTTTGAATTAGTATTTTTTTTTTTTTTAATTTAATTTTTAAAATTTAGTGATTACATTTATTTTTAGTCAATTTTCCCTTTCTTGATGTTTTTTTTTTTTAATAGTAATTAATTTTCAGATTTTTTATATATTAAAAGTTTAATCAGTTAAGTTTATTTTTTCTAATATTCAACAAAAAATTTTTAATATTTTTAAAGCGTTAAGTTTTTATTTTTTTTTTAAGCATTACATTTACATTGATTTTTAATTTTCAAATTTTAGTAATTAATTCAATTTTTTTTCTTTGCTAATTAGGTGAACAGAAAACCAGTGTCGTTTTTGGTTACATCAATTTGTAAAAGATATTTCAACAAATTTTTGTTAATAAATGATCTACGTATAGAAGTTACCAGAAACCTATCCGGCAAAATTTAAATGCCAGATTCATAATAATCAGCCGTATTTTTGAACCACTATCAGAAGCAATCATTTTGGAAAGGTTATAGCTATTAGAATCTATGAAGTTTGATTGTGTAAAGTCGGGCAATTATGATGGGTGAGTGAAGTACCTTTTTTTCATAAAATTTTACATGATAATTCAACAAAACAATTCCAGAAAAAAAATTATGAATAGAGGTTTAAGTACTCTCATCAATATTTGCCGAATTCCATATATTCCTTATAACATTTTCTGCGTGACAATATTTGAAAATGTAGATAAAATTCAAAATAACTCCTCCAGATATTTTGCTCAAAAAAACAATTGAATTTTATGCGTTAAATTTTTTACGATAGATGACAATATCAAATTTTGTCATGCAGAAAATGTAGACAGTATTAAAAATAACTTCTCCAGATATTTTGCTCAAAAAACAATTGATTTTCACGAGTTAAATTTTTCACGTTAAATGACAAAAGGTTTCTGATGGCATGGAATATTAATTGATACCTGCTAACTCTTTGAAATTAATATAACAAAAACGCTGTTTCGTTTAGGTATTTTTTAGTCTGTAAATGTTATATAAAATTTCACAAAGTGAAATAAGTAACTTACTAAATAAAATAATAATTTCTTTCCTTTTCTATGAGATTTATTGGAAGAGTACAGAACATAATTCTTTCTATCTTAGCTTCCCCTCTGCTCTATAAAATTTAAAATAAAAGTACATAATATAAGTAGTTTGTACAGCTAAATATTGAAAAAAATAATAATAACTGTAGATTTTAGCTAAATTTTTAAATTGTGAATAAAATTTATTTTATTCGGCAGATATCTGTTATTTATCCTTAATGGAGAGGGATATATATCTCACTTCTTCCATCCTTAATGGAAAGTGGCACCAAAGATATTTTTGATAATATATTAAATTATTTTCAATAATACTTTAAAAATATTTTATATAAAATTAGGTCGGATCAGTCCTGACCGGATGTCATATTTTATTTTGCTGACTGTGCAACAAATACCTGTAAATTATTTCGATATGCCAGAATAAAGAATAAAATTTAGCCTCATTTTTATTCATCCATCAGATTTCTTTTTAAATGCAATATTTTATGGGCAAAAATGGCACTCACCATTTCTACTCTTACATTATTAACGACATATAAAAAATTATTCTTTTCCTGAGTATTTTGATTGGTACTTTATTCAAATCGAAAAATTTAAAGCACAGGAGAGCTTTCTTCAACTTTATATATCTAAAAACAAGCTTTCTGAATGAAAAACTGCCTTTTTAAACAAATTTTTATTCAATGTACAAAAAATGACTTAGCTGACCAGCATCTCACTGAAATTAAAAAAGGAATAAAATTAACACTGGTTCACTGAACGATGACACTGTTTCTGAAAATGTACCATTATTTTTAAACATAAAAAAATTATCTATGTAACTTGAATTTTTTAATCAAAGACTTATAATAAAATTTTTTATTTCATATTATCATCACTTTGGATCAGAAAATTTTATGGTTTGTTATACTTTGAGAACAAAAATTTTTTTAATTCAAATCAAGATCGATTATACTTTATTATACTTCACTCAGGAAGGTTCTTGTCCATAGAATCACAATAGCATTTATTTGTGCCTAATTCATGTTGTTTTGCTTCCAAAAAACATATTTTACTAATTGAAAATGAAAAGTGAATCAGAGCCAAATCATTAAAATTGACATTTCTAATCAAAACTATCTGTATTGTCTGAAAAATTTAATTTTAATATAAAATAAAACAATCAGTTAACAAAACAAATTTTATTAATTACAATATGATAGTAATCTTGTTAAGTACAAAATAGTACAAGTACATAAAAGTATTTTAAAAATAAATTAAAAAATATCAACAAGAAAAACTTAAAATATACATATTGTTCATAGTTAATTAGACATTCAAAAGAAATGCAGCATAATAAAAATTTTTAAAGTTTTTAACATAGATTCTCTCTTCAAAAACAATATTTTCTTACACGCATAATATGAATGCGCTAAGAAATGGAAATTATTTTATAATGCAAGTGTGGTTTTGAGTTATAACTAGGGTGACTAATCTTTAAAGATGGTATAAAACAATATGTTAAATTCTGTAAGTGCAGTATGATTAGACTCTCTTTGAAAATTTATTTCAAAAAATTGGACATGGAAAGTTTAAAGACAAACTTGGAAACTTGAAACTAAAAAACCCAGATTCATAATATCTAATAACATTAGTTTTACTTTTATTTTTTTCTTTAGCTTTAAGTCTAACAAATGCTTGAAAGGATTATTTTAGCAATAAAGCATTTTTCTTAAAAAAATTGCTCAATTATCTTAAGGTTGAATATAGTCACTCTAGTTGAAATAAACTTTATAAACAGTGTGTACAAGGAATTTATTTCATTATATCAATTTAATTATATTAATAGAATTATTTTAAAATAAAATTCATGTAAATATAGTATACAATAATAATTGAGCAAGTTAAACAAGTACAAACTTTTCTGATCTAAGTAAACAACATTTATATAAAATTTTATTTCCATAATAATACAATAAACATTGCAGTATACTTCTAAAATATAGAGCATCAATTAAAATAATATAATTTATTTCATATTCCACTGTTAGTTTTACTTTACTTCTTATCACAAGTAGTTTGAGACAATAGCAAATTTCTTATTATTTTGTTTAAATAATTGATAGATAGTTTGAACTATGAGAAACAAAAAAAATGTATTTTAATAAATTTTTAAGTTGTAATTTTCATTACTTAAAGCTCTATATGGAATAACAATCAGCCTGTTTTTTATATTTGAAATTATAACATTTTTACACATAAAATAACAGCAAACCTTTGCAAATTAACAAGTGTGAAATATGTTATAAAAATGTAGGCGTTAAATTGTATAAAAATAGCAAAGTAGTTAAAATTCACTATTGAATATCTCCTCTTAACTAAACACACATTACCAAGATGCAAACAATGATTTCCTAGTGATTTCTCTCACATTTCATTATGAATTATTTTCAGATCCTTTATCACCAACATAATACTACTGAGATTTTTTTCCTCTTAATGTTTGTACCAGTGAAATAAACATTTCCCTGGGCCTACTAACTTTTTTTTATCTATTTTATTGCAAGATATCAAGTTTTCTGTGAAATAAATGACATAATTATTAGCATCTAGAAATCTAATTAGCATTAATATGTTATGTCTAACAAGATACATAAACATTAAGGAATTTTGAAATATTTGGTAAAGTAACTTAACTTTCTTACTTTTCTAAAAAACGTAGGCATTACTTAATAAAATTTAGTTTTTAGTTTATCATTTATATTACCTTTGTGATGTATAAAAACTCATCTAAATAAATTTTTGAAAAATTAATCTTTCAGTAATACATATGCCTGAGATGAATTCTTTCAAAATAAACATTACATAATTATTATTAAACAATGCTAATAACTCAGTAGAAACAATCTTAATAAAACAAGAGACACAAATCAAATATAAACAAAAATAAACAATAATATTTTCAACAATTAGCTAGAAATATCTCATATATATAAGGTTTACAAATAATTAACAGATCTTTAACAATCTAAAAAAAAAACAATACCATTCAAACATTCAAAATAATGTTTTAAAACAATTACCCATTTGCATAATTAGTGGAATGTATATGCGCAATTTCTAAATTACATTTGCACCAAAAATAGCACAGTTTTTTAACTATACAAATGAATTAATGAAAACAATGTAACAAAATGAAATAGAATAAATCTATTTCATTTAGCATTATTTTATCAATTCTGTTAAATTAAAATGAAACAATACATACACAGAAAAAATACATAAAAGTTTTGTTTAAAAAATTGGCTTATCCAAGAACATAAATGCATTTTAATTATTGCATTTGCTTATGATGCATCATTTAATATAGCATGATTGTCTTATTATCAATCCTTAACAGCTTCTTTTTCAGAAATAATTGTATCCATGTCTCTAGAGCGATGATATAAAACGTAAGGGTTAAATAAAATGGAATGCAGCATAATGGACATAAAATGAAAGATGAAATAATTACTTTCTTTAGTATTTGTTCCCATTTCATTACCAAAAATGAAATAACTCCCTACATTTTAAAAGGAATAGTCGAGAATAAAAATGCAAATTGCATTTATCAATCATTAAGAATAAAATATATATTTAAAACAATACATAGAAATTACAAGGTCATCACCTAAACCTTACTCTCTGAGCAAATAACTACTCATATTAAACCAAAAACTTCCTATTCAATATTCTTAAAATCATTTATAAAAATATACTATAAACTTTCAAATGACTCCTAAATCCAAAAATGAACTGCATAGATAAATATGATTTATTTATCATAGGATAACAATAAAATGTGTTTTAAAATGATGGTGAAAACTCTGAAATACTTTTACAACTCTACTGTAAATCCTTTCATGACGTTTGAACAAATTCAATACTATGTGTTGAACTGTCACAAATAAATTCCATTGAATATTGGCAACATAATATTGTTCAACATATATTGGCAATTTTCAATATGATATGGGTAAAAAAAAAAATTTAAAATGGTGGCACAAATTGGAAAATATTTTTACAACTCTGCAGTAGATCCTCTCCAAGACATCTGGCCGAATCCTGTACTGTATGTTAAACTACCACCGAAATAATCAGCTGGAGGTAATGGTGGAGGTCCTCCTGATTGAGATTGATATTGTCCTTGAATAAAATGATTGAGTTCTTCTTGAGTATCAAATATCATGACCATAAATGGTGAGCCGGGTACATGTTCTCCAGACCACTTAACTTCTAATCTATAATCTCCAGGTTCAGTGGGATCATATTTGCATAATATAGTTCTATCTTTCTGGCTTTCTCTCTGCATTTCAACTCTAAAAGCTCCTGAAAGAAAAAGAAAATATCAAATTATTCATAATAGAAAAAAAAATTTTGACACTGAGAGAAGCTGCCAAGTTACGGCTTGAAAAGAGAAAATTAATAATGAAAGGGTTAATCAGAATATTTTGTTTTTATTTAATTGGTTAAAATATTTTTACCTTTAGGACCTCTAATTCGAACAGTTAGTTGACCAGCTCCAGCTCCTCTGGTATCACAAATGAATCGACTCTGATAAGTTGCAAGCACACCAGGTTCAATTCCTGGGCCATATACCCTTACTTTAGATGCATCAGGAGCACCAGCAATTCTTATTGTAAAAGGGCTACCTGAAATGTTTAGTTCAAGAGTTTATAAAGAAATCCAAACCAAGTAAATTTAACTTTTGGTAAAAATATGTTAAATATAGTATAAAGTTTTTGTAGCTTCAATATGACAAACTTTTTTTTCTATTTTCATTAGCTTAATATTTTAATTTTTTAAAAAAATTACTTGTAAACAAATTTCGCAATACAGTTTGTTATCACATTTTTCTTAGAAAACAGTTAGCAGGTTTTGCAGCTGTTAGAAACAAATATTTTTAAAATTTTGCTAACACTATGCTTATCAGAAGTATCTTATCAAAACTATTTTATCAGATCTATTACAAATAAGTTGTGGTGATTAAAATCATTTTAAACCGAATGTTAGAGCATAAATTTTGCTATTACTATAAATATTTGAGGAAAATCTCTGGCTAAAAGCTAAAGAAGCTGGCAGGTCTAAGTGAACATGTGAATTTAAGTTACACAGAAAGCTAACTTTAAATTATCACTTTTTGATTTTATGATTGATTTTTACAAACGAAGATGTATTTTTTAAAGATTTATGAAATTAGTTAACATATTTAATTGACATTTTTCATGTATTTCAAAAAAATGCAAAAACTAAAATAATTAAACTAACATTAAAGGGACAAAATTTTATTCAGTATTCTGACAAGACTTTAAGGAATACATGGAAAAGATTATGATGAAGTTTAAAAAAAGGCATAAAAAATTTTTAGAAGACTACATTTTTGTTAGTATAACTCTATTCACATCTAACATAAGAACATTTAAAACATGCCCCTTAAAAATGCCTCTTGATTATGATTATTGAAAACAAAAATCAAACTGATCATTAGATAAAAAGTTATTCAAGAGAACTGACTTGTTTTCAGTTCAATTATGCAGACTAAAAAACTGAAATAAAGGTTCAATATGAAAATGTCAGAATTTAAGATATCAAACAAAAAATCATTAGGTTTAGTCATAAATAACTTCTTTTCTATAAATCACTAACAGGTTTAAAAAAAATTACATATTCTGGAAGTACTTTTTTTCACATAAATTTAACACAATATAAAATTCTAAATCAACCTAATTAAAAATTTTATTTGTTTGAGCTGAACAGAAACTGCATTTAAATAATTTTTAGTTAATTATATTTCAATCTGAAGTTTTATGTGCCATTTAACAAAGTAAAAATTTTAAATTGAACTTTTAAGTTAAATTTTGGAAGCTAATCTTCAAAAACTACATTATAAAAAAACTTCATCATGAAAATACTTACCAGGAACATGATCTCCACCATACTTAATTGTTAAAACATGGCGACCACCTTCTTGAGGTTTCAAATATAATGTAAATGTTCCATCTCGGTGATCATACAACTCACAATATGCTACCTTATGAGGACCCATACAATGTGCTGTAAGTTCACCTATAAGTTAAAAAAAAAAGAAAACATTATAAAAGAAGACTGTTACTACATCTCAATACAAATAATTGTTATTGTTGTTGTTTATTCTAATTCAACATTAAATATTTCCAAAATAGATAGAAGATGATTCCCATTACCTCAAAGAAAATAGAAATGATTAGTATAGAATAATAAATCAGCCATATCAAGTAGGTGCAAAAATATTTAATTTTATTAACAAAGAATTTAAAATTTTATTAACAAAGAATTTAAAGAATTTGATTATAGTATTTAAGTTTACAAAAATGTAGAGTTTGCCCCTTTTAATTTCAATCTCTAAGTTAAGAAAGAAACCTAAATTGTACAAACAGCAAAATATGGTAATATTTTGCAAAAGATTTACCATGATTTTTTTAAATAAAATTTCATTTTAAGCTATCTAAAACATGAATATAATATTCAGTGCTTGATGTATTTAAAATAAACAATAAATTTCATCACATCATAAAATTTGTTTTAAACTATAACAATTTAATATTTATTTGGGCACATATCTGCAGAAACAAGTACTAATCTAACTATAAAATTTTTTTAATTAAAATGAAATAATATAAACTGCATTTTAGTACCTGGTCCAGCCTTTCTCGTATCAATAAAAGACTTTATTTCTTTACCCACAGTACCTCCTCTTAAACCATCACCAGAACATGCTACTTTTTGTGCATCACAAGAAGCAGTTATGTTAACTTTCAGAGGACATCCTTTAACTTGCCGTTCTGACCACATCACATTCAATAAATATGCACCTACGATTGAAGTTAAAATTCAAAATTAAATTTTAAAAATTTTTTAAGAAACACTACTTTTTTGGCATTATACCAAAATGAACAAATTTCTGAATTTTTTAAATCATTAATTTTCTTTAACTTAATTTTCTTTAACTTTCCTTATGAACTCCATTCATTAGGCTTAGACATGGGATAGAAGATGATGTTCTACCTCCTTAAGAATAAAATTCTTGAACAGTTGTTTACTATTGATGTCAAAATATTCAATACTATTAATTCCAAAATATTCATTACAATATTTTATTCCTACTACACACAGCAGATGCAGAAATTAGATATGAATGAACTATTTAATATTACTAGTTCTGTTATAAATTACTTTAAAAAAAAATTTTTTTTTTGCTGCAATTTTAAGTTTTCAGATAGAAAGCGATATAAAATTTAGTTTACTTGCAGTAAATATGCACTTTTGCATAAGTAAAATAATATAAATAATATAAAGTAAAATAATATATAGATAAAATTAAGTAATGTATAAATGCCTGGAACAGTAGGTGTGTATAACACTTTATGCACATTATTCCCCATTGACATTATCTGAACTGGAATATCTGCTTTAACACCACCAAGTGTTACCTCAGGAGACCCTGCAGAAGAAAAATTATTGTTATTAAATTTTTAGTTTAAAAAAGTCAACATTTTACAGTAATATAACATTTTGAAGTAAGTTTGCAAACAAATAACTGCTCAAAATATAAATTTTACAATTTAATAAACAATGCCATATTTTAAAACACAAAAACATTGCAAGAAGCTATTTAAAATGTCTGGTGTATTAAAAAAATTACTTATTCATTATGTAAATATATTATTATGTTCAATTATGTTCAATTATGTAAATAAATTATTCAAACTTTTATTTTTTTATGTTAGTTCACTAAATAAACAAAGAAAGGATGGCAAAAAAAAAATGCTTTAAATATACAACAGTTGAAGAAAACCATATGAAATAAATGCTAGAATTTATTACTTTAGAATCACAAATTTGAAATTCTACAAATAACATTAATTGAAATTTTCATAAAACTTCTGTATTATGAAAGTGGCATTACTATAGAACACTTGTGTAGTACTTATGGTGAATGATTCTGTGATAGCTTGT
Organism: Parasteatoda lunata; assembly: GCA_949128135.1. Lineage (NCBI taxonomy): Eukaryota > Metazoa > Arthropoda > Arachnida > Araneae > Theridiidae > Parasteatoda > Parasteatoda lunata. The sequence continues at coordinate 26,391,289 of OX421980.1, forward strand.
TATTGTAACTCACTTTACACAAAAAATGGAAGGAAAAAAATTTAACATCATCAATTGCTTACTATAAATGCACCAAACATTCAGTAACAATACTGTATTTGGTCTTTGTTCCCAAATATTTGGTTGTGCTTGATAACAAACTATACTGTAAATTTCAATTTACTGGCTATATAATTTCTCCTTTAATTTATGATTTGATTCATTTATAAAAAAAAAGATATAAAAGATATATTTAAATTTGTGGTTAGTAGTTCGATAGTATTTTAACAAATATACAATAAAGTATATAATGATGCATTTCCATTATTATTATTATAAAACCTAAAAATTAATACAAATAAAACACTTTAAAACAAAAAGAAAAAACTAATTAATGAGGAAAAATATTCATTTTCTAATTTATTATACATTATGAAACAGTTTTAAATTTATTTTTATACTTTTATTTTTTTAAGTTTTTTAAACTTCTTCCTTTGATTTAGGTTAACAAAATATTTTAATAAATTACAACACAAAAATAAATTTATTAAATTAATGTAACACAATCATAAAAAAAAACATTTAACAAGTTTTCAATCTTTTTTTTTTTATTTATAAGTAAAATGTGACAGTATGCATAATGAAACTCAAAATAATTTATTTTAAAATTTCATTTCAGAACAAAAGCCCCATATTTATTGTATTTGACATGAAAGAATAAATATGAAAATTTTAAAAATATCTAAAAAAAAAAATTTCAAAAAACTAGTTTAAAAAAATTAAATATGAAGAAAAATGTCCAGATACCAAATTTCTCCTTGTTCTTTCCCACATGGTATCTTATTGTGCTTTCCCACAACCTAACAATGTAAATATTTCATTTTGTCATGCTTTTGTCTACTATATATTTTATCACACAATTTCATATTTGTTTAAAATAGGAAGCCTAAGGTCTCTTTATAAGCTATTTTATAAGACTTTACAATCTAAACTTCTGCAATAAATATAAATTAACTATTCAACTTCCGAATATTTAGTATTCAGTCTAAATTACAGTTTAGTGCATCTTTATAACAAACAAATTTAAAATAATAATGATAATAAGATTCAACTAAGAAGTAAATTTGAATATAACATGTTTAGCATAACAGTTAAAAAATACTCAGTAATTTAAAAATTTAATGCGAAGAAATCTTATTTAAAAAAAAAATACCCAGCTTAAATCAAAACAAAAAATCTCATTACAAAATTGGCATTATTGCCAATATTATAGGTGAATTAAATTTAAAAATTTTCTAGATTTAGGAATATAGTTATTACCAGGACCAGCTTCTGAACCATCAATGACAAATTCTGCTTCTTCTCCAACCTTTGCTCCTGTTAACCCATGACCTCTTAAAACAACTCTAGTGTGATCAGGGGTAGGTCCTAGTTCTTCAGCATATGCCAATAAAGGTGATGATGGCAAAGGTATGTCAGCAAAATAAATGAAAATTTCATGTTCGCCTGTATGAGAATTTTGTAATGTTAATTGCATTTTCTTGGATATTCAGTTAAAACAATTATTGCATTCACAAAGACAGTGAAATCTGTCTAAATTGATTACCCAAGGGATCAGCAAAAATGGTTACTTTATAAGGTCTCTTGAAATTAGCTCATTAAAAACATATTCTGTACTTTGGTAAAGATACATATGGAAAAATTGACTACATTAATAAAATATCAATAAACAATATGAATATTAATATCTAAATCAATATTACTATCTATCAATATTTTCAGCAAATAAGATGTACTAAAGAAATACACTGTATGACTATGGTAAATGTCTAGATGCTAAAAAAAAATTTAAAAAATAATACAAATGGAATTAGTGTGGAAATTGCTCAGGATAGAACTAAATAAAAAAGATAATGAACTAGTATTGCCAAACTTTTTAAGAGTCAGCATGAAAATCAGTTTCTGGCTACTTTCATGCAAAGAAAAGTAGATTTCTATCATGTTATTCAATAGAAAAACTGCAAGGACACAACTCAACAAGAACACTTGTGCACCAAATTATGTAAGTAGCATGTCAAAGCAAAACTTTTTAAACAAAATAATCATTTTAACATACAAGACTTCAAATTTACAAAAAAATTCAAGTATACTAAATTATTATTGAAAATAACTGTCAGTGTCATTGCCCACAAACAGTGCAATTTTTTTTTAAAGTAAACCTTTTTTATATCTTATCAGAGAGAGTAAATTATAAAGAATTTACTTCATAAATATTTTTATTTATCTACATAATTCTCTATATATAAATTTTTATTTTTATAAACTATTATAAGCTTTTAAGTTTATAAATTAATTATAAACTTTTAAGTTTATTATTAGCACAAATATCAAAATATGATAATATCATTCAATGAAAATTTTGGGCAGGAGCTTTCAAGCATCATTAACATCATATGAAATATTTTTAATAAAATATGAAACTCATTTAAAAAACTTATTATCTTTCAACTAAAAAGTTTTATTAAAAAAATTGTGGATACCAGGAATTAAATTGAGTTTTTGTTTTTAGATTTCACAAATAATTGCATAAAATAAAGTTGCCAGCAAAGTTTAATTAAAAAAGTATATTGATATTAATTTAGTAAATCTGTTAAGCAATTGTGAGTCTTGGTTCTAAAAAGGAAAAAACCAATATGTAAGTAAAGTTGAACAAGCAAAATAATGCTCTTAGCACCATTTACTGCATTTAAAAAAACTAAAAAAATATTAAAATGAATTTACTGCTTTTTAAAAAGAATGGTTTTATTTAAAAAGTTATCTAAAAGATCACTAACATTTTTGTAATAATAATTTAGTCTACATTTCATACATATTTGAACGATTGTTTTCATTATATGTAGTAAATGGTAATCAACTTCATCATTATGAAACTGGTGTTAGAGTAAAGGAAAAAAAACAACAAAACAAACACATTTTTGATTATTTCTTCAAACTGTTTATTTACATAAAATTGCAACAGTATGATGATACAAAATAAAAACAAAAACTATATCTTACCTCCTTCTTTTGGATTAAAATAAAGATGATACCGATGACTACCAGTTTGATCAAATCTAGATGGTATAATACCAGATGCAGATCGGACTTCTGCTCTTGGTTTGCCTGATAAAAAAATTAAATTATCAGAAAATAAAACTTTAAAAGACCAATAAAGAGATTTAGAGTATTGAGTATAATTTAAAAAAACATCCCAAAAGCAAGAAGATCTTAGCTTAATTTACCTGGGCCTGCATCAGACACATCAAAAGGAATGCGTTTTTCTTCTCCAACTACCAGGGGAATATGATTTTGTTCATCAACTATATTTTCCAATCCTCCTATTACTCTCATTTTATTCACATTTACCACTCTTGGATGATAAGGACTTCCTATACAGAAAAATAAAATGTCAACAAATTACTTAAATATTTTTAGCAATTAGGAAGCCTATTTTTATTTAGGCCATTATTTAGGACAAATAGGTCATCTTTTATTTTAGCTTATACACTTTTATCCTTAATTTAAACAATTACAGAGTTTAACCAGACAAGAAATTTTTATCACCATGCAAAGTTTTGATATCTTAATATTTTAATAACTATTCATTAGCTTTAATTTTAAAAAAGAATTATTTTACTACTCTAAAATAGAACCTTCTTCAGTTTTATTAACATATATTTTTAACAACAATTTGCTATACTCAATTATTTAACACAAATACAGTAGAGTGTTATTCATGTAAAACACCAATCAACCAAATTGTCCAAGTAAGCAAAACAGTCAAAGACTAAGTGTTTTAACACACCTATTCCAAGTTGCTTTTAAACAACTATGAGAAGTCATTTTATATTTTTTCATATTTTCATTATTTCATATTTTTTTAGTATTTTAAAAATCACTATTAAAGTTTATAAATAGCTAGACTAATCATTTATGTTTATATAATATTGACTACACTAGTGACTATATTGCTCATTACATTAATTAAAATTTAATTTTAACAAAATAATAGTAGAATCTTAAAAAGTAATAGGTTGTTTGAATTGAATAGTTTAAATTTGTAACATAATTAAAGATTATTTTATCACAATATTATTTTATACCCTATAAATTTTTTCACGAATCTTTGCTTGGTGGTTACAAATATATATGATTATAAAAATATGGTTACATAATATTTATATAAAAAAAACTATTCATACAAGCAAAAAATTCTTCGCCAATGAGAAGTAGTTATTCCTGACATAAAAATTATAAAATTTGGCAAAATGCCCACAGAGAAAATATCTCACATATTTATTAATACAGATAAGAAATATGATACACCAAAAATTATCAAAGCTATTGAATGACAGTTGGATAGGTTTTTTGATAGTATATAAATTACCAGGTATTTCTTTGTTGTTCCAAAGAATTTTAACATCAAATAAACCTATTTCCAAAGGCACATATTTAATGCAAAATACCCCTTCTTCCTCTTCTTCTATAGTAACATCAGCCTCAGTCTCAGGTCCTGGTAAAATTGAAGAGTTAAAAAAAAAAAAGATAAAAAGAAATTAGAACAGAAAAAGTTCTTCAAAACAGGTACCTTAAAAGAATAAAACTTAAAATAAAAGTATAAAACAAGATAAAAATCTAAGGGTTTCCAAATTTATAAGCTATACATATTGATTAGTTAAAATTCCTTTTCCCCAAGTGAGATTTGTATAAGCTTTGTAAAGAGAGCAAAAAAATAATAAATTTTTCCAGTAATAGTATTTTCATACCAGTACATTTGCACTTAAATACAATTCTATTAATTTAAAGTATTATAAAACATATACTTAAATAAGCTAATAAATAAATCAGTGATAGTTATGGTCAATTATAAAATTTAGCATGAAAATGAGTTTCCTTTAAAGGAAAAAAAAACTTCTTAGCAGAATAAAATTCCAAATCCTCAAAATATTGAGGGCAGTCAATCTTGGAAATCATAAGAGATGGCAAACTAAATTATTGAAATAAAAGTACAAGTTTTAAAATGGCATTTTAAACACTAATATCTAAAAACATAATACACTAGTGTAAGAAATTAAGTGAATTTTCAGATTTGGTTGATTATTTCTAGAACTATTGGACCGATTTTAATGAAATTTAATATGTAAATAAATTGATACAATACAAAATAAATAATCATTTAACAATTGTAATACACATGCATGATTGTGCGTAACACTCGACGTCGGAAGTTATAAAACAGCGATTGCAAAATAAACACAAAAATTGGATTAATAGGGGGGGGGGGTATGGTTTCTCTTACAGATATACAGGCCTTTGCAGCATGATTTCATACTTGAAATAAGGTAGTTAATCATTTCCTGGGGCAATTGGTCCCACTCGTTCAACAACCCTTTTTCATCTCCTGGGTGCTTCTCGAAGGGGGTTAGCAAGTTGCAATTGCCCACTCCAGAGCGTTCGAGACATGCTCTATAGGGTTGAGGTCTGGAGATCTGGCTGACCAATCCATCCAGCAAATATCCTCTCTAGAAATTCGCCAACCAGAAGAGCTCTAAGTGGCCTCTCGTTATTGTCCATTAAAATGAACTCAGGGCCAACTACACCCCTGAAAAAGTGAACAAAGGGCTCCAAGACCTCATCCCTATACCTCACATCAGTCACAGAGCCTGCATCAAAGACATGAAGAGGAGTGCAGCCATCCAACATGATACCTGCCCAGACCATTAAACCTGCTCCGCCATAATGGTCAATTTCGCAGACATTGGAGGGTGGGTACCGGGTCACTGGTTCTCTCTATATGAACATACGGCAAGAATCTGTGTTTAGGCTGAACCAGGACTCATCAGAGAAGAGAATGGGTCGTTCATTGATCCATACTCCAATCTCTATGCTCTCTGTGCCATACTGAGCGGACTCTCCTGTCCGTAGAAGTGAGTGGGAGACAAATAGCAGATCTTCTTTCAAATAAAATAATCTTTTGAATCCAACTAAAAAAAATCTTTTTAATCCAACTAAAAATAAGATGGTCATTCTATGCTAAAATTAACTTAGAAGTATTTGCATACTTCAGTTACACTTCATAAAAAATGTACACTAGAGTAAAATTACATTACCACTTGTAAGTTAAACTATATTTCACTAATCTATACAAAATCAAAAAATATATACTACATAATTTTATAAATTTTATATAACTAAGATTATAACAATATTTATACTAAGATTACCATCAACTGTGACTTGAGGTTGACCCCACAGTCCCTTAGCAATAACTTTGAAAGAGGCTGGGCATCCTATTTGAGAGACTGAAAGACCTGCACCTTCAACTTTTGGAACTCCACTATCTTGAGCAATGAAAGTTACTGGGCTTCCTAAAAAGAAATGTTAAAAAATAAGTTAATAAAATTCAGGGGTTATTATGCGCTCAACTCAAAAATCCTGAAAACTTTTTGAGTAAAATCATAAATGGCGCATTTCAAAAAATTTATAGTCTTAAATTTAAATCATTGATATTTTCAAAACATGAAATTCTAAAAAAATTATATGTAGCATAATTTAAAAGAATAATTATGTATATGTTTACTTTTAATCACATTTAATATTCTACCAGAAAAAAATATTTTCAAATGAAAGAGATGCTAAGTATGAATTCTATTTCTAATATATCTAAATAAAATTTACAAGAGTTTTTATACATAAATGTGATCGATGATTTCTTGAAACTTCTGAACCTTGGATTTTCATAAACTTACAGATCGCAATAAGCAAAAAATGCAAAAATCCGGATTTTTTCCTTACCACAATAATCTCTGTAAAAAAATAAAAAAAAATTTTTTTTAAATAGTTAAAATATAAGTTTTGTAGATAAGTTTTTAATTTGTAATCTCACTAACTTCATACAATAGTTTTATTTCATACATACAAAAGAATATTTGAAGAGGTTTTATAGCAATAAAATTTCAATCTGATAACAGTAACAATTAAAAGAAGTATCACTGTTTTAGTTTAATCTTTTATCCCACAGTTTTTGAACTATCAAGTACACCTTTAAATAACGTTACATACCTGGTACTTCAATGCCACCATAAGTTATAGCTATTTTGTATTTTCCTGGCACAGTTGGTGTAAATTCAATTAATTCTCCTTCACCATCAGAAGTTCCTTTTACTTCAATGGGTAAATGTCTACCTAGCGGACTAGTTACTGTCACATCTAATTCAGCATAGCCTGCATTTCTACGATTTACTATTATAAAAAAAATTAAGCACTATATAATCTTATTCAACTCAATATCATTTTTTTAAATATCATTCTTTGATTTTACAAAATAATTTTTATAAGCATTAATCAATTTCAAATTTTTTATTACAATTCAATTACGCAAAAAATAAGAACTAGTTTTTATGTAATAAAATCAGTGAGACAAAACTAAATTATATCTATAAATATCTAAATTATATCTATAAATTTTATTAAGTATTCAATTTATGGTATCAGGTTTGAAATTAAAAATTTGTTCTCAAACAAATTGCTACATTTTAAACACCAATTTAAAAACTCAAAAATTTTCATTGCGAGAAAAAATTAATGTGTCATAGATAAACAACTAAATTAAGAGCGAAAGTAGCAGGCTAATCACTAATATAAATAAGACAACTGTTGGAGCTGTTACAAATTGAATAGAATTAAAGTTGGATACATGTTGAAAATTGTAGGCAAAAGTTTGTTTCACAAAGCAGATTAAGTGATATAAAATATAAACTGTTATTGAATTATGAAGGAAAAGACTGAGTTTTTTTTTCCTAGCAGCAAAATTTTATTCATTTAAAAAATTTATAAGGAATGAAATTTCATTCCATACTCAAAGTTTATAATTATAATTTAACCCTCAAATACTTTAGAAAAATTCATAAACAATAGAAAATTTTACATATCATTAAAACATAAAAAGTCCAAAAAGCTTACAACACATTTTACTTACAAGTAAATGATATGTTTTCTCCCACAGCAAAATTGGTAGTTTTAGTTTTTTGTAAAGTCACTTTGGTTGCATCAAACACCTGACAAGCAAAAGGTGATCCAGAGATTGGTTTTCCAGCATACAAAATTTCAATTTTATGATTCCCTGAAAAACTCAAATCTCTAGTAAGTTACATCAAAAGAAATATAACTCATCAAAGACTAAAAATAAATTTAGGATTCATTGAAAAATAATACCTGCTTGTTGTGCAGGCCATTCAGCAAGCAAGCTTCCATCTTTCTGCTGGTAACATTTCACAGGTAGTGGGGAACCAACGGGAGCTAAAATTGTCAAGGTAAATATTTTCTGCTAATTCACAATAGAAAAGATACAGGGAGAATACATTTTAAAATGTAATAAGCAACTTTGTCATTAAATTTTGCCCAGATCTTATTACCTCAAAACTATTAATTCAAGAACATAAGGAAAGAGATTATTTCATATTCCTAAAGTAGTTATCAAATAATTTTTTTAACAATGGAATTTAATAAATATATTAAATTCCACTTTACAAAAAAATTATTAGCCATGTTTCTTAAGATTAAACCATATATCTTAGAATTGATTTCAACTCTTGTGAACAGAGTATTGCAGATCTGTGGCCAATTAACACAAATTTGCATATGCATTATGCTAAAAAAATGTAGAGATTAGAATCCCTGCTGGGATTCTGCATGTTAATTTTATTTAAAATAAGGCTTTTCACATGCACCTTATTAATATGTAATAAATGCTTCAAACATGTTCTCTGATCAAAAGTGTTAAGATACAAAAACTCTGATCGCACTATGCCCAAAAAATGTAGGTTAATTTTCAAAATACTTATACGAATTATTCCATTTTTTTTTTTTTTTTTTTTTGTAAAATGTTCTAAATTTGTCATATGTACTACAATACAAAGACAAAACTAGATAAGGGCACTCAAAAAAAAATTTTTTTACTTGAAATGAAAATAACTTCTATTACGAAATTAATAATAATTTCGTTATAGATAATAACGTATATGCTGTTCTCAATTTTTTGACAGAGAGTGAACTTTTTTACAGGTTTTTAAATAAATTTTCATTTAAGAAAAAACAAAATAATAGCAGTGACAGTTATAGAGTTTTGTAGTTGGACAATTCAAGTTTTATTAAGAAAAATATTATATTTCTTTAAATACTACATGTTTAAACTTTAAATTGTTTTTAATATTCTACAAAAGTATATATTTTAAAATAATTAATTAGAAAAAGATAACAGTGAAAATTATGAAAAAAAGCAGCAAGGTTATAAAAGTAAATAAGACTATGCTGAAACATATACACTTTTGATACGTTTTACTACTTTGCTTGGTTTTTATTATTCACTAAAGCTAAAATGAAATGCATAATTTCAGAACAATAATCATTAAAATAATGACTTTCGATATTTTTTATTATTTTAATGCAAATGATAAATTTATCAGTCAACAAGTAGTTACACAATATCTAAATGTGAATTTATAACTGGTAACACTATATAAAATTTCAAACCATGTATCTAAGGTTAATATAAACTGCTCTTACAAATAACAATGATGTCAAAATCTTTAGCTTCACCAAAACCTCCTGTTTCAATGAAAAATGATGCAGTTTTTCCACAAGAAGAAGATTTCAATCCAGATCCATGAGCAATGATAGAGTGACTTGGATCCCTAATATCAACAATTTGAGGGCACCCTAAATTAAATAAAAGGAAAAGACAATCATAAATTTTAACACTTATAAATTCTTTAAACTTGAATCTTACTAGCCTTAAACTTTAGGTCAAGTTAGTATGCTTTTTTCCATAATGTGTGTTTTCCTTTAATTATTATGGGGGGGGGGAGCATTTGTTATGTAAAATAACAGAAAAGTTTAGAGAAAGCATGATATAGTAGAACTCTGATTTCAAGTTATCCAGGAATAACAATTTACCGCACTAAGTCTTTTCAGTTCCTATACAAATAATGTAAAAAACTCCTGTTATTCAAAGCACCCTTTAAAAATATATTCCTGAAATACTGATCTTCCAAGACATTTTTCACTCAACTTTTAGTTGATAATTTTCACGTATAGTCAAATAACCACACAGACAAAAGAAACCAGACAACAGATTAACGTGCTGGCAGGTACAATGTTTCAGAAAAGAAACTCATACTTTGAAATTGGATAACAATGACCATGGTTGAGATCAAGCCTTGTACAACTTGTAATATCCATCAACAAATGAAAAGGCAAAAGGTTAGGAGCTATAAAATTAATAGCATTTGCCTGGGAAAAAGTTTCTAAAGGACATATCGCTAATGATTTCAGATAAAGTAGTTTTACATCATTTCCGACACAAGAGAATAATGACAGCATATCTAAAACTGAATGCCGAACCTGATACCGACTTTATGGATTATTATGGTAAATCATAGTAAATTAGGTCAATTCTGTTTTGAAATAATAAATTGCTAAACAAATAAACACAACAGAAAAGAAAAAGTAACAGAATTTACTCAGCAGGATTTTTAAAAAAAATTATAAGTACAAAGTTGTTGCAAACAGTAATAAAAATATATAAATAATCTGAGTATAATTGAAGTTAAATCATAATTAATAAACGTAAGAACATTTCTGAAAACAAAAACACAATAAACAATTAAAACCCAATGAATTCGCATTGATTAAAATATTATTTATGAGAAGAATAAGTGCTAATAGAGTGTAAAACTTCATTGAGCGATACTTATACTTAAAAAATAAACATAATTTTAAAAAAAACTTTTTTAACACCAAATATCAAACCATCCTAAAAAGAAACTAACAAATGTATAGAGAATTCATATTTAATTAGTTAATAAACAATCCATATTTATTTATTCAATCAAATAGAATAAATAACTAAAAAATAATGTTTTGAAATAACAGACAAGCAAAATAAAAGAGAAAAAAAATTAAAATGAAATAAAAGAATGAACAATATAAACATAATATTTTTGACCATTAAATTATAAAATAAATATTATAATCATCCTAAAAAATTAAACAAAGCTGCAAGAAAACGAAAAATAAAGGGATAAACTATTAATTAATAAAATGAAAGAGCAACTTTTCAAAAACTAGGCCATCCTCAAAAGCAATATTAATAAAATATTTAATTAATAAAAATATTACACATTAATCTTATACAGTAAATATTATATAATAAACTGTATTTAATTGAAATTTAATAATATTTTAATAAACTGGAAAATTTTTTTAAGAACAGGAGAAAAAATATGTAAACATAATTATAAATATGCAACATGTCAAGATTTTTTATTTAAAAAAATGAATCATTAATAAGATGGATAAATAGATTAAAAAAATCGAAATTATGATAAAATCATGAAATTAATAAAATAAATTAAAACAAAAAACTCATTAATAATAAATACAAAACCAACACAAAATGAAATAAACAAATATAAAAGCTATTTGAAGATATTCATTTAATTGAAGTTAAGACAGACTAAATAAAACTAAATCATAAAAAAACACAATTTGTCTCACACCTAGTTACTTGTAAAACACAAGAGAAAATAATTAAATTAAATAAAAACAACACTTGAAACTTACTAAACACAGTTAAAAGAAAGGCTAACATAAATATTGAAACCTACAACAAGGCAGTGTATAATGAAACCAACTGAAGTACAAAAAATCTTTATTTTAAAATTCATGAATATGAACTAATTTATTGAGTATGAAACTTATTGTGAACGGTAAAAAAACTCAAAATGTAGTGGAATCAGAAATGTATCACTTGTAATAAGAAAAAGCTGCAATCTGCTATACAAAAGAATGGTCTGCTTTTAGTAATAAATTCTATGCTTATATGAATAACCAATCCTCTACTTCTATTTCTTTATAAAAGTAGACAATTTTTAACAAAAGCAGATGTGATTCCACATCAGGAAAAACTTGCAAATGATACTGCACTTCTGAGAAATAGGAATTTATTCCTTTAACAGATATAAAATAAAAATAGCAGACAATAAAAAAATATTTTATTCGCAATAACTAATGTATTATCTTAATTTATGAAACAATAATTTGTCATAAAAAAATCAAGAACGAAAATTGAGAAACAAAGTGAAATAAAACAAAACCAACATACTCTGAAGGCAGAAATTTCAAGTTTCTTAACTCTGATATCCAATTAACAACACTCCAGAAATGTTCAAGAATAACAGAAGAGTTTTGAAGATGCACCTAATTATGGTTGGTTCGGAAAAAATCTGAGTTTTTTTCTTTTAATCCTCTATCGGGTATGCACACTGTACGATTTTGAAAACGAAAGAGTGAAATGCTGCAGTTTGATAGAGTGTCAAATTATCTGTTTTGGGATAGAATTAAGTTTTCCCCTGATTTTTTATTTTTCTTTTTTCGAATTACATTTTTCCGATATTCCCGGTGCATAAGAACCCTGTATATAATATAGTAATCTTTTAATCGGTAAGAACTGAATAAATATTACCTGGAGCTTGATGACCATTATAGTAAACATCAATTTTATGAGGATGATCTGAGTGGGGGATGTAAGAGACTTCATACATTCCAGCTGAAATTTCTTTAATATTATACTTAACATCTCTTCCAGCTGCAGTAATAACAAGATTTAGATTACCACGACCAGCTCGGGAAACATCAACTGAAAATGTCAAGTAAAAGGTTTAATGAAGAATATTATTTAAAGAATTGTCACTTAAAAGTATAACTATTTACTTTAATAAAACAATTTGTTTATATTTAATACAGAAATGATAAAGCTATAAGCTTCCAGAAAAGGCACTTTGAGTACTTTTGAAAATAATATTAATCAAAAAGCTTTTTATAAAATAAAAGGACAATACTTCTAAAAATTATTATTTAGTTTTCAACAGAGTTAGATATTGATTAGTACTACATTTATCACGAAAAAATAATGAAATATAAAAAAGGAAAATTATACTTATGTACTTATAAAAAACTAAGTTCATAAAGACACAAACATTTCCCAACTTTGACGTAAATTTTAAAAAAAGTGCTTTCTTTTTTGTAATAAACTGAGGTGACGTTAGTGAAAAACAATGCTGAGATAACAGAAGAGACTCCTAAAATACATTTTTATCGAAAACTTATTTTTATTTCATCAAGGAGCAGATTTTGATACAAACCATCACATCTATTTTTGAAACATTTAATTACTTAAAGGCCTGCATTCACTTTACTTCTGGTTCTTTATACAAATTGACAAAGATTACATAATATTGACATATAAAACAATATATTTTAATAATATATTAAACAATATATTTTATAAATAGTAAGAACTTAAAAACAAATGTTGGAATATTTTATATTCATAATACATACAGTTCAATGATTTTTACCAAACTATAAAAAGCAATTACCTTTAAAAACCTGTTCCCGTCCTATGATGCCATCCTCAACATCCACCACTTTGACCCTACTAGGATCACAAATTTCAACAAGAAATGGTTTACTTGAAATAGTGGATCCTTGATGCAAAACTTCAACTTTGTAAGTTCCTATTTCATGAGGTTGGTATTCCACCCTAAAACTATCATGTTTTAAATTGATAACAGATGCAGGTACAGCAGTTCCGTTTGGACCTTTAGTACATAGAAGAAAAGCTTAAATAAGAAACTAAAAACTCTTTAATAGAATAGCATTTACTATATAATTTTATAACAAAATAAAGAAAAACCTTTAAAATCTTGTTTCTTACATGTTTTAGAGTATTGATCACAATAGTTTGATAAAGGGAATATAAACTATTTAAGGAAAAAAGTATTGAAAATACTATTTAGAAAGAGTTCAAAAAGCAGTTTTAAAATAATAAATTGTAAAAAAAATATTTAAAGAAGTACAGTACTGTGGATAATATGTTTTGTTTGTGGAGATATCTGTAATTGGCTTTTTTATTTTTGCCATGCAATTTACTTTTCGACACTTTGCATTGTGTATATTATAGCTACAGTATTTATAGTTCTAATAGACACTAAAATTCAAAAACAAAAATATTTTTTTTATCAAAAGTGATGTACATAGAATGAAAAATGCTTTTGAAATCAAGGTTTATTATACACATTCATACATTTTATTTAATCAAAAACATAAATGGGAATAGTGTCATAAAATAAATAATATTAAACTTTCAAGTAAATTGAATAAAATAGGGGAAATAATGCTTCTAACAAGTATCAAAAGAATTTAAACTTAAAATAACTTTCAAAGCATGAAACAACCACAACTGTGACTTTAACACAAATTTAACAATAATTATAAAAATACCTGTTATTTTCACTTCAATGTCACCATCTAAACCATTTGTTTCAATATCAAATACATTAACTGAACCAACTAGACCTTGCTTTAAACCATCACCATTTGCAATAATTGAATGAATTCCTTTGCCAGACGTTGGGTGGTGTACCTCAATTTTGAAAGGACTTCCTAAGAGTTCAGAAATGTGAATTGAGTACAAAATATAATGAAAGGTTTGAAATTTGCAAGTTTAGAATACTGTGTCATATTAAAATAATTTTTAACAATGATGTAAGAAAGTTCTTTAAAGCAAAGAGAAACAAATTTTGAAGAGACATGTTTAACTTATTTACACTTACAAACAATCTAATTTTAAATTGAAATTAATTTTAATTAATTGAAAGAAAAATTAATCTAAAATGTTACTCCTTTATGATATAAAGTTAAACAAATTTGAAATGTTTAGATAAAATTAACATGATATTATAGCATACGCCTCATTAATCCCTTGTTGCAGCAATACCTGAAAAACTTTTGATCTAATTATCTGCTAATACCATACTAAGATACAAATTTAATGATTCAAGGGATAAAGCTTAATTTATTATTGCAGACAATTTTTGTGAATTATGAAATCAGACATACAACTATTTTTACTGTCATATTTAGAAAAAGTTACAACATAGCATCATTTTAAAGAGCGACAAGAGTAAAAACTATTTTTTAACATAGAATCCTGGTAAAAGTAGTCCAAGGTATCCTAATAATTTTTTTCATCAAATTTAAAACTATTGACAGTTATTTATTAAAAAAATATTACAACTCCGACCAAAGTTCATGGTACTATTTTAAAAACAAAAATGAAAACTATTTATCTTATAAGAATACACGTTTCCTAATGTATAATTATGAAGTGTATAATTATGAAGTGTATATTTTTAATGTCTATATATTATTATGTCTATTGCAGAATTATATTTTGGTAACTTATACACCAAAACTAAAACTATTTTCAACTGTTATTTCTAAAAAATTACATCTGAAAATAAAAAGTGTAACGCACCACTTGCAACATCGATTCTTTTATAATTTCAAATAAGATAACTGTAATCTAGAATATATGGTCCCAATTGGACAGTCTTAAATTTAAACCATTCATAATCCTCTCTCTCTTTTTGCTTACTTCTACATATCTCCAGAAATATATTCAACATTATATAAGGTACAAAATAAAAAAAACTGCAAGCAATCACACAACTTACTTTTTTTTAAAAGATAATCTAATGGATAAAGTAACACTTTATAGATATTCATAGTTATTTGATTTATTATTAATGAAAATTTTTTGAAATGTGAAACATTAAAATTTTTACAATATCTCAAAATATTTAACTTTAAATGGCAAAATATGAAATTGACTGAAATTGGTGAAACAGTTTTTAAGAAGTGAAAATTTCAAAATAATCTTTTACATATAATCTCTGTAACTATTCAAGTTGCACAAAAAACTTTTGCACAAAACTATAAAACTCATGATTCAAAGATAAGTCTTTGTAAAATATACATTTCTACAGTTATTTATTATTTTTGTGAATTAATTTTAAAAAAATATAAAAAAAGAAAAGAAAAGAACAATAAGATATTCAACTGTTTACATATTTTTAATTTCAAGAGACACAATGAAAAATTTGAACAAATTTGGTCGAATAGTTCTTGAGAAAACTGAAAACAAATTATTTTAGGTATTACTAAAAAATATTTTACTGATTTTACACAAATACTGAATTTTGTCATTTAAAAGAACACAATTCAAAAATTGGTAAACCCAACAATTGAACTTTTGGACTTTATTTAAATAAATAAGAATAAATACAAAATATTTTTTAAAAAATTATCTTTTTGTATGGAACTGTTGGTAGATAAAAGAGTTTTATAATTGTGTCCATAAGTTTTTAATCCTCTAAATAGTTCAGGGAAACATAGCAAACTGAATTTATTTTTCAAGCATAGACTGTATGTTTTTTATGTTTTAAAATATTTACATAATCAATACAGAAAATATATGCCCTTATATGACCCACAATGTACAACTTTGACAAAACAAAACACCATACCAGGTACATCTTCTTCATTAAATGTAATGTTCACATAATGAGAGATTTTGTCTTGAGGAACAAATGTTACATCATAGAGGCCCCTGCTTCTCATAGAAACTTCAGCTCTTACCGATGACTTCTTTGTGGTTACAACAAGTTCTAATGTTCCATCACCAGCCTGAGAAGCATCCACTAGAATGATACAAATGTATTTAAAAAATATTAGAGCACACAGATTAGTTTAAAATTAAACCATTGTTTAATTTTTTACTGCAAAATTATAATATAATTTTCTTAAGCATTCAAGCAATGAACCCTAAGGCCAAATTGGACTTAAATTATCTTGTTACTTTCCCATTAACATGAGGAAAATTAGTTTTTGAAGAAAAAAAACTTCTAAAACTAAGTATATTCTTGATTCATAGATTTAAAAATACTGTTTGAAATTTACTTTGCATTATTAGCCTTTAGCTCAAAAAATTTGATTTAAACATTATATGTATAAGTAATGCTACCCTGTAGAAATTATTTCAATCTTTATATGCAATAATTGCAAAAATATAAATGAATTCTTTTCTTTTGATAATGGTTTACTGCATTTAAATAGCAACATGTATAAAATTATATTAAAAATGTGTTCAACAGATTTCAATTGTATGCTTTTCTTTTATATATTTATATACAGCTATTTTGAGTGATCCCTCAAAACTCATACAGAATATCCAAACAAATTAAGAAAATTTATAAATTCTAATTAATTATTCGAAACTGAAGTTTTTATTTATTCAGAAAATAGGTACATGTGGAAATACACATCTGATACATTTCTGCCTTAGCTTTCTTGTGATAATATAGTGAAAATTTTAAATGCAGCTGAATCTCAGTAATACAGTATCTAATCAGCTCATTTAAAGTTTGGACAGATGTGAGCTTGTTTCCAAAAATTTGGCATTTTAAATTTTTAGATTTTGTTGTGACACACTATATGAACTGTACTTTACATCATACAAATAATCATATTTTAAAACTTTAAAATAAAACAAAGAATATTGTATTAAGAATAACAAGCTTACTTAGACAGAATATTACTAAAAAACCATAAATAAAAGTTACAAAAATAAATAAATAAATAAAACATGCCTTGGAAAGTACAAGGCTTCCCAACAATTCCAGGAACTAATTTTGAAACTTTTACTTTGGAAACATCATAAACATTGCATGTAAATGGGCTTCCAGGTAAAGCAATATCATCTAAAGTTACTGAAACTTGATGAGGACCTAAAATGAATTTCAATATAATAATGAATTTCAATATATAAACTATCCTAAAGGTGATAAAAAGAAAAGTGTTCATGTAAAACTAAAAATTTGATTATGATACATAGACGAACTTCAATGATTCAGTTTTCAAACCAGAAACAATTTAAAAATCTTTGTAATAATAAAAATTTAAAAAAAACATTAGACATAGCACAGAATGTTTTGCATAATTGGAAGAATGATTAATAAAATCCAGCATTTAATTATTAAGTCACTGTTAGTTTTGTCAGGATAATTCATTTAAATTATTATGGCAGGATTAAATTATTAAGCTTAAATTATGTTTAATTAGCCAAATTTTAGGAAATTTGAGAAATTTTTTATCTTTCAAGAACAAAATCTTTTTCCTAAGTTGATTTTCAGAAATATTTATATTACAGCAACTATTTACTATAAAATTAACTAGTTTTAATTGAATTTTCTTGATTCCTTTTCTTTTTTAAGGATAGAAATAAATTCTCTAATTTTATTTCCTAAAACATTAAAATCACAGGGAATGTTTGGAACTATCTCAAATAGTACCATGAAATCATGTAATAATCTGCAAAATATGATTAATGTAGAATTAAATAATTTAACATAATTAGGCTGCTGTATTTAAAAAAATTATTGCTTTTTATACTAAAAATATAAAAATTTATAGAAAAGTGTTTATACTTTTTTTTAAGCAAGAAAAGAACACTTTTAAGTCAAAGTTTCAAATGAAATTAAAAAATTTTTGTGAAGTTCAAAACTAATAATAATCTATTGATTTAAAACAATCTTTCAATAATTATTAATAAAAATTTAATATTATTTTTAAAGAGGATTTCAACAATAAGATATAAAAAAGCATAGTTTTTATAAATAAGGATAAGCTAATTTTATAAATATTAATCTTCAAGAACTATGAAAAAGTAGCATAATAAAAAATAGTACTCATGGTATTTCAACTATTTTATATTGAACCTGAGAAAAGAAATCTTTAAACTTTCATACTTTAGAGATACTTTTGAATGAGAGGAGTGAACTTTCTAAAGTATGAATGTTGCAAATGAATCAGACAAACAATCAAAGAAAACTTTAAAATTTATAAACTAATAATTTCAACTTTTTAAAATAAACCAAACCATTTAAAATAATATATATTTAACATTCTATTAAAAGTTAAGCAGCAAATAATCCCAAAAAATATAAAATGGCAAAAATTATTTAATGCAAGTTTTTATATGAAATGAAAAACTAAGTACATAAAATTTAAAGAAATTTTCAAACATAAATAAGTTTTAACATAATATTTATAGAAAATTTTTAAATGTTGTATAATTACTTTTATAACAAAAAAAGATTTTGACTAAGTAAGTAAACTTTATAATACGAGAAACGACACTTACCAACTTCTATAGGCCTAAAATTGACATCAAATGTAGTACTTGATGTTCGGTTAATAGTAACTGGTATATTTTTAGTAGTTGGACCTAATAAAAAACAATTATAATATATTAAAAATCTAAAACACAAATGGCATAAACATGAACGAAGTGGTAACGACAATTATAATGCAGTACAAATTCATTTCTTTAATTCTAAATACATAAAAGCTTAGAAAATTAATCAAAATTTTTAATTTTTTTAAATTTTTAATTAAAAAATCTTTTTAGAACAATAAAAAAGAAAAAAATTACTGATGAAGACTTAATTTCAATAGTGCTTGATTTGTAAAAATTGAAGCTCTGAAATACTTACATGTCAAAAGGAATATAGAATCAACATACCACTAAAGGAAGTTCTGAGGACTTCTTTGAAAATATTTTTTTTTAACTATTATTCACCTAAGAATGCTTTTACAGGGTGATAAGAAATAACTTGAAATGCATTATAATTTAAATATTAAAATATAAAAACCAAGCTTTCTAATAAACATGGAAACATTATTAGCTGTAACATATTTACAAAAACCTTTTAAGTGATCACTTATGATTTCAATGCAGAGGTTTAATCATATCACAAAATTTTCTACCATGCTCCGCAATTAAACCCTTGTCTCCAACCTATACAAAACAAAAAAATCCTACGATCTAAGAGTGGAGAAGAAAGTGATCATTCTTGTACTTTAAAAAAGTCAGGTAATTGTGCCATGCACTAGTCTTGATAACATATGCAGCATAATGAATAACACAACCACTATTCATACACGTGTTTGTTTTTTATCATAACAGCAATTTTAGGCAGGTCAGTTCTATTGCAAAGACAAGAGGTTGGAAACTTCCTAACAACCTTCAAAATGGAATCTGTGGTTAATTGAGGCCTCTTTTTTTTAAAGTATTATGCTAGTATTCCTAAATTATTATGCTGAAGTAGTATGCTATACAAATGCAGGGAATCAGTTTTTCTTTCATGGATTAAAGATATTTATTATAAAGAGTTAGGAGATTTTAATATTATGCTGTATTGAATGCTTTAGGGTGGTAAGTACATGAGATAAACAACTAAAAAGACAGAATGTGTAATATCATGTAAATAGGTTTTCAGGTTGCATAGCCAAATCTTTCAAAACAAAAAATAAGCACCTTTTAAGTACTTTTTAAGCACTCAAAAAATATTTTTAAGCACTATATACATTAACAAAATGCAAAATAATTCTCAAAGACTTTTCATGATCATGAAAAAATAACTAGTTTCTGACAAAGAACACTTTTTCTTGATTATACTAGCCACCATAAAAAGATAGAGAGATTTTTTGGTTTGGAGGGTGGAAAATGAAGTCTGAAATTTAGAATATCTTGCAAAATGCAGCAGAGTTGCAGATGAGAGTTCAATAATCTCACCGAACACAGTTTAAACATACGGACTCGCAAGCATTTCTTCAAACATGTAAAATGATTGGCGCTTTCATACACTATAGACCGACGGTAAGCCGAAATAGATTGTTGTTGAACGAATAATGAAAATGTTGAATAGAATAATGTGAAAATCCCGCTTTTGCATAATACGTGGAGAAAATCGACATGATAAAGAAAAAAAATCTCTTTTCAAAAATTGAAAATTAAGCACTTTTTAAAAACACCCAATAACAAAAGCACCTTTAACGGCTTTTAAATAACAAGAATAGAAAAGAAGCACCTTTAAGTACTTTTTAAAAATGCTATGAACCATGATTTTATATAGTATGAATATTCAATTATATTTTAGTGCTTTAATTAAAATACA
The DNA here is from genome assembly GCA_949128135.1 of Parasteatoda lunata. NCBI lineage: Eukaryota > Metazoa > Arthropoda > Arachnida > Araneae > Theridiidae > Parasteatoda > Parasteatoda lunata. Next base: position 26,412,228 of record OX421980.1, read on the forward strand.
TTTTAAAGGTACATTATATCCATTCTGGAGTTAAAATATATAAAAAATGAAAATCAGTAGGAAAAAAAATGTGAATTCAACTAAAATATTCATACTTGAGTATTAAAACATTAATTTAAAGCGTTAAAAACAAAGAGTTTTTTTAACAATATATTGGAATGCCAAACCTTGACTAGTAAAACATAAGCAAACATTGTATAATTATAAATTTTTTAAACATTTTTATTTACAAACTTCACAAATTGTGAAATACCGTAGAAGGTAATAATGGTACCAGAAAAACAACATTGGATTGAATGATTTATATAGAATTAAAGTTAACTAACCCATAACTGTAACTTTACATATTCCATTTTCAAGACCTCTAGTGTCTACAGTAAAATGTGCTCCTTGAGATAAAGAAGTCATTCTCAGAGAAGATCCCGTAACAACTGATTGACTACTATCAGTAACTTTAACATAGCATGGGCTACCTGCATACAATGATTAAAAAGAAGGTGGCACAAAATTATTATAAATAATTCTGCAAAAAAACTTGAAATTATTTTAATTTTAGTAATATTTTCAAGTTAAAACTTTTAATTCTTAAAAATTTGAATAAAAAATAAGCTTACAAGGTAAAGTTTGAGTTTATAGAACACAATAACACAAAAAAAAAAATTCTTATAAAGTAAGTACAAGTTAGTTACCAGGCATCTATTACTATTTAATGTGATATATGTTTTCGTTAACATAGAAGTTACACTAAAAGCAACACTAAATTGTGTACATAATTATAAATAATAGATTTCATAATAAAAAAAATTTAAAATATTCTCTTATTCCAAAAAAAAATATGAAACTAACTTATTGATAATGCTAAAGCATTAAAAAAATACGCATTTAAATGTAAATTACTTTCGAACTTCTCTGACTTGTCAGAGTTAATTTGATAAAAGAAAAGAAATTGTACCTCCAACAGGGTACACAAGAAGGTTTGACAAAATATATGAGACAACAATAATTTGACTAAGCAAAAACCAACAGTCAAAAATTAACCTAACCAACAAATGTAATGAAAATAAATTAGTTGAGCAAAATTTCTCATAAATTTTAAGGTTGTTTTAAATTTATATAATTCTTTGATATTTTTAGTTCATTAATTTTTAGTTATTTATTTTGAATTTATAAACACTTGTAAACTTCTAATAATAAAAAATAATTGCTACCCTACAGAGAAAGATCACATACAAATTCTTTATGTAATTTGTAAACAAAAAATTTTAATACATGATACAGTAATAATCATAATTATTGTTTAAATTAAAATTACTTTTTAAATATGTTAAAAAAAATAGTTATTACCTGGTACAGGTTCACCATTAAATTTAACACTTAAAGTGTGCATTTGAGCTTCAGTAGGCTTGAAATTAACACGGAATCTAGCATTTCCTTCAGACTGAACATAATTTGGAACATTCCTGCCAGCTACAGATACAATTATTTCTAAATTGCCAGCTCCTGCTTGACTAGCATCAACTATAGAAATATAAGTTAAGTAAGATAACATAAATTGGTTAAAATATCACAATTATTTAGTACATTTATAATTTCCTTCAACCTATCAGGCTACTTTTACATATTTTATAGCAAGGAATGAGTACTACAGTAGAAGCTATAGAATGTATTCGAGAACTTCAGTAGGTAAAAAGGGAGAAATAAATCAGGGAGATGGAATAAACATCTCATTAACAGATTTAGCAAAAGTTTAAGAACTGATTGCGGAACTCTGTGACAATTTTGTCGTAATATAAGTTTTTGATTTGCCGAGGTCTTTGAACCAATGGTTTTGAAATATGGGACATTCCTTGAAATTCACAGAAAATGACATACGTCTAGTTTGAAAACCCAGAAGGATGATATAAAAAAAAAATTTTAAAAAACAGAATTCCAGGGTGTACCTGGAATACAATCATCCCTGATAATTTTATAATTTGCTATAAATTAATTCTGTAAAATAAAATTAATAACAAAACTTAAAACAAAAATACCAAAAATTTAAAATTTAACCAAAATGAAATTTTAGGATATTTACTGTTATTACAAGCTCTAAATTGTAAAAGTACACAATGTAAATTAAATTTAAAAAGAATCTCTTTAAAATTAAACTAAACAATTAAAACTAATTTTGAAGATGATTAAAGTATTTGATGAATAGAAAATTAAAAAAAAAGATATCATACTACTAAAGTAAACAGGTTTGCCAACAACTCCAGATCCAATATCAGTAATCTTCACTCTAGAAGCATCATATACTTTCACAAGATATGGACTAGAAGCAATAGCTTGTCCATCGGCTCTAATATCGACAGCATGATCACCTTTAAACAAATATTAAAGAATGAAGCTAAAATATTATATTTTTATGAACTATTTAGAATAAGTAAATTTGAGTTTACATACCAACTTCAACAGGTGTATATTCTACTCTGTATCCAGCATGATAGTTTCCATGAACAAAACATTTCAGCGGCAATTGGTTTGGTCCTGATGGATGAAAAAATTAATTAATTAACCAGAAATAATTAAGTCATTGACTCAGTTTCATATTTTGCACCGGAAAATATATAAAATGTTGAAATAAAACTTAAAATTTCAACACAAAATCAGTAATTTATTAGACGATGCATAATCTTTACTTTTTGTGGTGTAAAGGTTAACTGCTAACTGACATTATAGCATACATGTATATATTTGAATCACTCTTGTTCAACATTAAAGGAAGTCCTCACACACCTATGTCAGGGACTAATACTTTGTTCCTCATACAGAAAAAAAAAGAAATTGTTATTATCAATTGAAAAATTTTCTGGCTACAAAATGAGGCAAATGTTAACATTAAAAACAAAAGAGTTGAGGCTTTACCTATCACAAGTGGTCAAAATTTGAAATAAGTAGATTGAATAGCTCCTTAGAAAATAGGAAAAGTTCTTTCTTTATTACAAAAAGTAAATTTTTAAAAGCACCAACAAATTTTCTTTTAAATTTTTGAAAATGGCATCATAGTATTAAATAAGGTCAGGAAGGTTACAAATTAATAAGATGTATCAATATATAGTTTGTAATCTATTAAAATATTTTTATCATAACTAAATTTTATAATTAAAAAGATAATAAATAGCAAGGGTTTTCTTATTGTTAGAAGCTATCTTTGTGTAAGCATGTTATGTACATTGCATTAGTCATGTAACTTTTATGTTAGTTATGTAACTTTAAAAAGAAAAATTGTTACAGTTATGAAGTCTTGTAAATATTAATGAAATAAAAAATTCAATGGTCAAAACTCTTTTTCTTCTGACAGTTATTTTATTGTATCCACACATCAATAAAAAAATTATTTTATTTAATATATACAAAATCATTGAAATAAAACATAACATAGATCTTTCAAATGGATAAAATTAATTGTACATTTTTATTGATTTCAAATATTTAACACAAACATATATGACATATAAAACTACTTTTACAATAACAAAACCAACCTGTCTCCTAGTTGAGCATGTAAATAAAACATCTATATTAGAATTTTTTATAATGAAAGATTTAAAAATAAAAGTTTGATTAGTCTTTTTTATATCAAAGTGACTTTTTCAACTAAAAGTAAGTCTTTGTACAAAAAGTAAAGGTTACCAATGACAGAGCAATGTAGTTCACCAATGTCTGTTCCACCAGTATCAACTATAAATGAAGCATTGCAGTTTACAGGAACTCTTTCAATACCATCACCTTTTACTTTTATTTTGGCAGAATCAATAACAAAACATTCAAAAGGGCTTCCTAAAATAAATAATTATTTCAAGAAAGTGTAAGATTCCAAATTATACTTTACTATTTAAATTGCATATACAACCCAAAATCTTAAAAGCAAATGCAAATGGAAAATATGAAAACCATAATTTAAAGTTAATTATATATTGCTAAATAATGTTGAAAGAAAGTCCTTCAAAACCAAAACTAAGACCCATGTCTCATCATAGTTTTCATTTTTTACTATAATGTAAGCAGTTAAATAACATTGATGTTTGGGTAATCTTAAAAATTTTATTACCAAAGTATTGTTGATATAAAGTTGAATATCAAAAAGTATTATACTTTTTAGATTAATATCTACATAAAATGCAGAGAAACTGTATTTGTCCCAGTTTGCGTTTTGATGTAAAGAAATAATAGCAACACTTTAAATTGTGGCTGAACTTAGTATGTTATAATGTCATATTTTGCTACTATAAATGAAATACTAGCATTAAGAGATTTTTTCTAATTTTACTTCTAATATACTTTATATTCCTTTAACCATATAATACCTAAATTATATTGCATTTTATTGCAATACTATCATATGATTTGCAATCAAAATTAAAGTAACAAAAATAAAACACTATGAAAAGAAAAATACTTCTGCTTTAACAGAAGTAACCAAAATAAGTTCCCTAATTCCTGTGTTATTCAATTAGGTTGCTTCTTTTCTGTCCTTCTTTCTTGTGTTATTAAATAAATGACAGACATTAAATGGAATAATAAACTAAGAATAAGTCATTTCGTCTTCACAAATTTATGAGATGTAAAGATTAGAGGGGAAAAGGCACAAATTGGAAATACCTGGTACAATTTCTCCATTGAACTTCAAGTCAATAATATGCGGCTTTGGCTCTAAGGGTGTAAATGAAATTGCATACTGTGTAGGACTTTGAGCTTGAGGAACAGTGGCCACTTGGCCTTTATTTACAGTCACTTCAAGATTTCCCGGCCCAGCATTGGATGTTTCCACTAAAAAAAAGTTTACCAGAATATAATTAAAAAAATTTTTTCATTGTATCTCTTCTATAATTTTATATTCAGGTACAAAATGCTCAGTAACTATCTAGTGTAACACCTTTCAAGAACCTATTTGCTTAAATAGATCTTTTTTGAAATTTTTTAAACAAATGTTGTAAAAGTTATGCAGCATTTTTAATAGGGATTTATATGTTTACATTTAAAAAGATGACAGTATTCCACTATTTTTCCGACATTTTGTTTCTTTGAAAATCAAAATTTAAAAATGACAATCAATGCAAGGTTTCTTCGAGAAAGAATTGATGCGAGACATAAAAAAAAAAATTTGAGGTCTAAAATTAATCACCAATTAAAGTACACAAAATAGAAAAATATAGTTAATCTAAAAATGGAACATGTAAAAAAAAAAGTGGAATTTTTTGCATGAAAATTAACATAAAAAATTTCTTACTGACAAAACTATCAATCATACAATTAATAAATAAAAAAGTATCACAAACATATAGAAAATTATATTTCAAAAGAACATACAAAATTTCATGCTCATCCCATCAGGAAATGATTTCCAAATCTATTTCAATAGTTGCACCTTTCAAAATCTCAGCTTGCAAAGCGATTAAGCATGATTCAATTGCAAGTGAATAGGAAAAAAAAATAGATAAAAACTACAAAACATTTTGAAGAAAAAAAATTGTGTTTAAAATATTTCATTGTGTTGAACATTTCATCTCAAGAAGCAATAGAATCTAAGAAGCAGTATTACATAAAATAAAAACATTTTTGTTACGTAATTCTAGCTTACAAGAATCCTGTATTATATATATATATAAATAATCACATAACAAACTAAAAACATACCAATAAAAGTCACTGGTTTCCCAACGGTGCCTTTAGAAATTTCTTTTACTTTAATCTGTTTGACATCATATACTTTAGTAATGAATGGAGTATCACCAACAGGATTTCCATTAACTAAAACATTAATTCGATATTCCCCTAAAATGACAAAGAATATGTAAACTTCAGCAAATAAGATTTAATATTAAAGACAGAAAATTTGAAAGTAAACTGACAATTATAGTTCTAAGAACATTAAGAATATTTGAAAATTGTACTTACCAGTTTTTTGAGGTGTATACTCGATTTTTAGGGCATTATCAGATATATCTTTTAGTTTATGTGGAATAGTATTTCCCTCTGGACCTAATGAGAGATGAATAGAAAAATATACATATTAAAGAGCTAGAGCTAAAATTTCAACTAGGAGAATAAATTTTTTACCAAGGTTGAGTTTAATACAGGATTTAAAGTTATAAGCGCTGCAATCAATTATACTGTGCCAAACTTGTAAATAGTTTGAATTATGGTAATTTTGTATCAGCACCTTTATAAGTTTACAATTTATAAAATCAAAAACAAATTAATAATTGTTAGTAACAGTTTATTTCCATAAATCATCTTATCATTATTGAGTTCTCAAGTGATTTTACAAATTTCAGGTGCAGAAATCAGTATTTATTTAAAGAACTAAAAGAGCACTTTAAGACTGATGTGAAAATTTAAAAACGTTTAGAGAAAAATTATTTTTCAATAGGAAGAATGAAACAGCAAAATGAGATAAATGAATAGAAAAGAACTTTTATAATTTTTTTTTTTTTTTTTTTTTTTTTTGCAATTTCAATGTAGTTAAGGATCTAAGTTTTGGAAACCCATTCTTGTTATGGTTTCCAAAAATGATTTAAATTAAAATTATGCAACAGTGTTATTAATATGCTACTAGATGTATTTTTTACAAATTAAGAACTTTGATACGTTTTCCATTTGTTAAAATATATATTTGTTTTAACTTACCTTCAATATTAATAGAATAATTTAAATTTTCAGTAGATAGGCCATGTACAATAAAGCTAGACAGTTTGTTGACTGGTGCAGCAACAAGATTTGTTCCAGATATGGAAATTTTATTTGATGATTCTGACAACTTTACTTTGAATGGGCTTCCTAAATAAAATAAAAAAATATTTGGTAACTGTTTGACTTCCCTTGTCATGCTTGTTTTTATTAAAAAGTAAACCACAACCAATGCAGAGAATTACAAATATAAAAGTTGAAACTGCAATGAGAGAGCAAATGCTAACAACATCTCTTTTGTAATATCACTCATTTTCTGCTTCAAATCTTAAATGAAATTTAACATTAACTCAGCAGGGTATTTTTTATAAGTAAAGTTGGTTTAAAATTCTTTCTAACATTGTGATCTTATTTCTTTTTTTAATTTGTTTTGTCTTTCTGGAAATTGAAAATGATTATGTGGTAATAAGTTTCTTTAAATGAATAGTTAAAAAGCTTAAATCAAAACAAGTTTTTAAAAAAAACAATGTAATTTATTAATCCTTATGAAATTGAAAAGAAAACTTGTTTATCTTCTGCATTTCTTTCTCTCTGTAAATAATGTATTATTATTATTTGATTTCTTTCTTTCTTTTCGAAATTAGCATTTTAATATTCAAGGGTCAATCTATATGTTCTGTGAAAGTTGCATGTTTTTATGAAGTTGTGAAAAATCGATACATAAATTTCTGAATCTAAAATTAGCATTAAATTGGGTACTTTCAGCCAGGGGTTTATATTCATTGATGTGTGTGTAACACATTACACATTTATGACTAATACGACTACAGGAGATTTTCAAAGTTTCAGCCAGCCTGTCATAGCAGCAAAATGTGTCTAGTGTTATAACCAGATTTTTAGCAACAAATCAATATAAGAAAAAAATCTGAAAATAAGGTATTTTATTGGACCTTTTTCCAATTTAAATACAATTTTTCAATCTGAACTGCTTAGTTAGCAAAAAAAGCTGCCTTTTTCAAAAAAGGTTTACCTAAAAGATAAAGGTATTATCAGGTCTACTATCTGATGATAAATATCTACCACATGTCCAAGTCTATAAGTTGACTTTTCACACCCCCAAAATTTTATGAAAAGTAGTAAAATTGTAGTCCCTCTGTCTTGGAATCAATCATCCTCAAAAGGATTTCATTCTGCAATGGAATCTACTTTATCATAATCTGCTATGTCCAAGACAATGTTGAAAAAAACGTTTTTTTTAAATTTCGGAATTGCTTACTATTATATTTTTCGTATACTTCTAAAGATATTAAGAGCTTTTAAGTTTTTTAAGATATACTTTCATAAATCTTAAAAAACCTTATTTTAAACCACATTTGTTTCAAGATAAAAATAATAAAAGAAATAATTGATTTAAAACTTTGAATATTGTTACAAGCTTTGCAGTCTTAGCAACATCCAAGCAATTCCTTATTTAATGTGTACAAAACCAAAAGCTGAGAACATTCGTTCCAATCCCATAGCTGTGTGCAACAGTTTAGTAATAACACTGACATACATATCAATATCTTTTGATATGCATAACCACCAAGATAATGGGGTAATGTCAGTATATTCTCATACACTAATAGTTTAGATTTTAGTGTACTAAGGGTTTAGTACTAATTCTACAGAAGGAGGTTCAATGATAGTAGCTTTAGAAGTGTGTATTGCTGTTGTTTCTTTACTGCTCAGCAATCCTATCAATTGCATGAAGCATATAGAGGAAGAATGGAAATAACTTTGCTTGGTAATTTATAATTTTGGACACAAATTCAGGGTGTACCCGAGAAACATAGTGCATTTCTTTGTTCTTCTAGTGTTAAGAGCCTCTTTTAAAGCATGTATTCACTATATTTGCCAAAAAGTGGGTATTTGTCATGACTATTGGCTTACTTTCCTTCACAGCTGTCTGAATTTTGTTCTTTGTAATTGTATCATTAGATGAAAAAAAAGATAAAAAAATTATATATAGAAAATTACAATTAAATTATAGTTTTTATAACAGAAAATGAGAGTTTATATATTCATAGTTTATATTAGAAAAGTGAAAAAGTAGCAAAAAATTTAGGATTTGTAAGTTTTTTAGTACCATCTACGGGAAAAAGTAGAAAATAAATACTTGTTAGACTAGATGCTATTATTATACAGAAAATAAGTTTGTTTTTCTAGCATAAATATTTTCCATTAATTTTAGAATTTAAAATACATAGATAATGTTTTTTTTTTAAAAAAAGCATGTTTAAAACATTTTTATTTAATGTTTAGTACAAGTGTCTTAAAGACTACACAGGTCCCACAAAAAATCAACTTCATCCTGATCTGCTGGGTAACACAAAATAATTTCTGCTGCAGAATATCTGGATATAAATCATCTTGAACAAAAAATATAACTTTCCATGCTGGTCATATTAAATTTTATGCTGCAGCATCATGAAATTTATGTATGACTTATTTCTTTTGAATCGATGACATTTTGCAATAACAAAGCCTGTAATAGCTTATATATTATGTATTATTACAATTTACAAAAATAAACTTAAGAAAATCTTGTATACCTGGTACTGGCTCTTTATTGAAAGATATGCTTATGAAATGATCCACCATCTCAGTTGGTATAAATGAGACAGCAAATTTCGCATTTCCCAAAGGATGAACTTGAGTTGGGATATTTCGTCCTTGACCAATCACAGTTATTTCTAAATTTCCTTCACCAGCATGACTTGCATCCACTGGGGAAAAAAGCATAAAACATATTATATTACTTTTTTCAATACTATACTTTTAGTGAAAATGTGAAAATCTAACACAAACAGTTTGCAAACATTCTAGAACATTTCTAAAAGAAATGAAATAAATTTTATGTTTTTAAATATTTACAGAGTTAGAATACTTAAAACCATTTAGAATTATTTGTGACAGAAAAATTATGCAAGGTAATAAAATTACTAAGGTTGATTCTATATCTCTCTTCCTTCAAAATCTCTTTTTGTCAATAGAATTAAATTTTGAAATAGAAAAGAGCTAAGCTTTTATGCTTTTCATCATATTCCAAAGGAATAAGCTAAAAATTTATTCAATAATTAAGTTATGATTTCAATATAATTACATTTTTAAATATGAGAAATAATCTAGTAATTAAAAGTGGACATTTTACAATATAGAAATCAAATAAAAATAAATTATGATTGGAATAATCCTGTAAGAAAATGGTATTTTAATAAAAGTTAATATGCATCAGAGCCTACACAGCAATAATGTTGATACTGCTACAACTTTAAAGCGTAAGTAAAAAAAACAAACAATAGTACCATAAAAGTGAAAAAATTAATGTGAGATATGAATATTTTACCTGTAAATTGGTATGTTTTCCCAAGTAAACCATCATTAATTTTGCTGACTTTCACTTGCAAAGCATCATACACTTTTATAGTGTAAGGTGAACTTATATCTTTCCTACCACCATGTTCAATATATAGAAGATGTGGACCTAAATTAGAAAAGGAAAGAAAATCAATCATGAATCAAAATATTAACAATTCTTAATCATTGAATTACATCAGCATTTTTTTCTTTTCTAATGCAAACTTAGAATCATTATTTTTAGTACATTGACTGAAAGTACAACAATTAATTACAATAAAATTCATATCAATTAACCACAATTCAAATCAACTACATCAGACTAAATATACATTAAATTGAAATTGCAAACACGATTATCACAAAACTATATTTTTAAAATTAATTATCACTATAGTTATTTTTTAATATTAATTATCATTATATTTACCATATTTTTTAAAAAACTAAAGTGGTAACTAACACTAGAAAATATATGTACTTAGTTTAAGGTTAAATGTCAAAACACTTTTTTTGTAATGGCACTTTTAGCATCATTACAAAAAAGTACTTTTTTTTATTATCAGGTAATAGGTTAAACCCTGTGGCAGAATTTTTTTAGGCTTTCTGCGACATACTTCTCTATTACTAATATCTTTTTGCAAGATAATTTTAAAAAATAACAAATATACATGTTACTAAATTAAAGTAACAAAAGCATAAACTTCAAAAAAAGAAACCTTTGGGATAAAATAAAATAATTTTTTAATTAAATATGTAATATTTTTTTATTCTAATATTATGGGCTATATTGTAGCATTTTGTAGGGGGAAAACAAACTAATTATTTCCTTTTTCGCATTTTGAAAATCATCATCTCATTAAAAAAAAATCTTTAAATCCGTAGCAGTAAATCGGACTCTTTAAAAAAGGTTACTAAATGAGCGTTTTCATTTCGAGATTCAGTTGTTGTAATAAATAATATATTAAAAATATTGGATTTTAAAATTATGTGGAAATCAATAATAATAACTGTATTAAAAGAATTGGAACAAAATTTTCTGCAGAAAAGAAAACCACATTTTTTACTTCATTAATCTTTATTTTTCATTGTTCTCAAATGAGAATAGAAAAAGCATTTTTTCCCACTCGGATGCACGTGAAAGGCATCTTTTGAATATAATTCTGAAGAAAAGATAAAATGTTTCAAAAATTTTCTGCGGAAAAAAATCTTTTCACTTCCCGAAAGAAAATCTTTCTGCAAGAACTCAGTAACATTCAGCGATAATGTCGCCGTGTCGCCACGATTCTGCCAGGGGGAGGTTAAATATAACCTGTTTTAAAATTTTATAATTGGTTTTATTTAAAAAAAAAGTTTAGAAACTTTTTTAAATACAAAATAACTTATCTTAATTCACATCAAAAAATAAACTTTATGTGTGGGAAGAACCTGAATGCTTGATTTATAACCTATATATTATGCATATAAAAACATTGCACTCTATAATCCAATATAAAATTTGAACAATTTTGACACATAATCTAAAATTGTAAAAACTAAGAGCTATCTCACTTGTGTTATTGAAAATTTTTTATCGAAACATTATCTATAAAACGACACATAACAGGTTTATACAAAAAAAAAACAATATTTAATTTGTATTTTTAATTAGTAAGGCCAAATAACTCTTACACTTACCAACTTCTTTAGGTAAAAATTCTCCAATAAATCCTGTTTTGGGATCTGCAAACAATTTAACAGGCAATTTCATACCACTTGGAGCTGTAAGAACAAATTATGCTAAAATTAGAAAATTGATTACAAATATATATATATAACAATTTCTGTAACTAAAAATTATCGAAATCCACACATTAGAACATAAAAAAAAAACATTTTAAATTAAGATTTGTTTAATTTTAATGAATTAAAAATAAACTAAATGTTCAACTTTGTATTAAAATATTTAGTTTGAAATGAGACATTTAAGATTATTCATGCTTTTAAAAGCATAGGTTTAAGGAGATTCGTGTAACCTTAACCTCATTGCACCATAGATTTTGTGCTTAAAAAATGAAAAACAATTTCTCAGGGAAATATATTTCGTTGTAATAAGATGTATTAGAACAAATAAATATATATATTTTTAATTTTACTTATTTCAAAATTTAACTATGCATTAATTTTTTACAGTTTAAAAATATTACTAAAAAAAACTTTAATTTGCTACATATCACATTGTTGCATTTTGTTGAAAATAAAATTAGTAGATATAAAATATATTTATAGGTAAAGTAATTTGAGCCCAAAAAAGTACTAAATATGTATTCACATTTATTTGCATATAATTATATCCTTTATTTTTCTTTCTTCTTTTACTAGAAAAAAAAAAGTGAATAACAAGAGAAGAAATAAAAGTGTTTGATATAAAAGAAATTACAATGGGAGATTTGTTGTAATATAAACCCTAAGAAACATTTAATGTTTATGCAAGGCATTTCAAGGTCAAGTTCTTAAAACAAATTTATCTACATAATTAAGATAAGATCTATGAATAATTTGGAACAGTTTTAAAATAAAAAGAATAAAACGACATCTTTGTAGTTAGTCACCAGATTTTTAAAAAAAACTAATTAAACCATCACCCAAAATTTGATAAAAATGATGCTTTTTTTAAGATCAAGGATTTTAGAGCTGAGGAATCAATATGATTTGAAAACTAGCTTTAAAGAAGAAGATATAAAATGGCGCAAAATATGTTTTAGTAGAAAATAAAAAAGTTTTGAAAAAAAACTAAAAAGTTTAGCTTTAAAATACAAGCATGATAATGTATGATTTGAACTAAACTACTACACATACCAGCAATAGAAATTGTAAGATCTGCTTCTCTACCACCTTTAACATTAATGTTAAAATGAGCCACTTGATTAATGGGAACTAAATCTTGGCTTGAAACTTCCACTAAGCAAGATGATTCAACAGCTTTGACAACAATAGGACAGCCTATTTGTACAGAACTTAAGGTCAGTAACACATTATACATTCAATTTTATTAACACTTTCAAAGTTATAACTTAAGAAAAGTGTTGAAGTGAGAAAGTATCACAACTAACAGAAGTATGACAGTTAATTTATTTTATTATTTCAAAACTTAATATATAACTCCTCAAATAAGAAAACAAATTTCTCAACTCAAAATAAACTCTTATCTTTTTAAAGCGAAACAAATGGATTGTTCCTAAATTGTTATCTCCATCTAACTAGTCAGCTTGAATAATTTTATTTTTATCAAGTCTGCTCTTAGTTCAGTTTTGATAAAATATATTCTCAGTTACATTCAATGCAATTTTTTACCAATCAAGGAAATTTTCCCAGAAAACATAAAAAGTTGGCAGCACTGGTTATAGCAAATACAACATACTAAAAAAATTGCTTGGCACACTTAGAGCTAACTAGAATTTTAAAAATTATTAACTAGAAAAAAGAAAATATCTTTCAAAAAATGTTGATTCAAAATTTAAGTTACTACAGTCTGTGATCCATAAAACAACCTCCCATTGAAGTAACTCTTCTATTATATTGACCGATATATAAATTTCCCTATCCTATTCTATGCAATGTTATTTTAACACTATTGGTTTCAATATAAATATCAAAATTTAGTTGCAGTGTCTTAAGTTCTCACGATATTCATAAAAAAGTGTCAAAATTTACAAGCAAATACTTATAACATTTTTGTGCTTTCAGTACAAAATGTTTCCTTTGAAAATAAGTTACTTGGTTTAACAAAGATTCTTAAAAAAAAAAAAAAAAACTATAAAAGCCACTATTTTATTTTATTTTTTTATGTTACCACACTTTATTGTGAAATATTTTAAAATTGAGAGAAGCAAAAGTAAAAAGACTCTTTATATTTTAAGCCCACATGGTCATGATCTGTGGTCAAGAAATTAGTGAAATAGAAATTATTTTGCATTGATAATCAAAAGCGAAGATTGCAACATTATACAGAATCGAGACCTAAATACTCATTAGATTAAAAAGACCAATTCACTATCTCTCTAAGTTTCTTTACAAAAGTACAAAGTAAGCATATTGGAAAATTATACTTCTTATTTAAAAAATTTATCATCTCTTTTTGTGAAATGTTAGTCCTCTTGTGCTTTTTATTTTCAAGTTAAACCTGCAGTTTTTGCATTTTTTTTACTTATATAATTTATCAATATAATCTACCTGGTAATTGCTATAATAATAATTTAAATGGTACTTTTAAGCATATTAACATAAAATACAAATTGTGTTAATACAAACTATTCTGTTAGTATCCAAATTCTTATAAGGTTGTGGTGTTCTTTTGTCCAAATTAGTTTAGTATTTTTAAATAATGATTCAATGTGTATATTTTTGAGCACTAACAATATAACCGACTCACACTATAACGCCCATTGTTCTTTGGACAACATTGATTGTATTTAATACATAAAATTTAAAATGTTGTAAAATTAAGTGGTTCATAATTAGAAAAAAAAAAGACTTTGAAAAATAAAAGAAAATAATGCTTTCAAATTTACTTTCAGACAGGTGTTTGAGATGAAATACTTTTTGGGTAAGAAAGTTATCCAAACAACATTTATTAATACACCTGAACTTTGAAAGCAAAATTTTTTCATTATCACAAAAAATCTAAACTTCCTACTAGTTTGTTAAGTTGCTAATAGAAGAAAAAATATCTTTTAGCTGAATACATTACTCAGTGATCCTCATTTTACAAAATATTTCTGATCACCAAAATTTTTTCTTTCTGATTTTTGAAGATTTTAAATTGCTTTTTTTTTTTCTCTCTCTCTCTTTTTTGCTTTCTAATTCTTAAAATATTATCTGGAACAATTTTGAGAATCATTTCTAGAAATGCTAATAAGAAAGAAATTACCATGCTTGATAAGAAATTGACAGATTTAGCCAATTCTAAAAAAGTAGACATGAAATATATGTTTATAAAAAAGAACATCTGCTCATAAAAAAAGGAAAGAATTTTTATATTTAATGAGTCCAAAACAAGCTGATATTTCTGAAGAAGTTATTGTGGACAGTAATACTTTGAATGTGGTGATTGGGAAGAAACAGAAATTTGAAAAGAGGCTAAGCAATCTGGAGATATAAGAAAACACAAACAAATCACGAACACAATCAGTATGACAAATCACAAACCATGAGAACTTCAACACTACAAAAAATTTAATGAAAAAGCAAAACAAATTTACCACTGTATTATTTTCTTTTTTAAGTAAAATCATGTTATACAACTTTAAAAATGTCATTACAGTTGTTTTTTTAACTGAATTGTTAAAAAAAAAAGTTTGATATTCGGAATTTTCATTATCACAAAATTTCCAGGTTCCCTATACAAGTTTGTAATATTAAAATTTGACTGCATATGCAAAACTTTTACAAAATAGACTAATTATATAAAAAAAAAATCAAACAATATATAAACATTTACATTTTGAAAGCTTATTAAATTAACAAATGATTGTTAGCAGCAGATGAGCAAAATAAAATTTTAAAAAAAACTATTTTAAGATTAAAAAAAACAGCCAAAACTTAAAAAAACTAGAAATTTATTGAAGTGCAATGAGACTTAATTCTACATTTTCTTAATTTTAGATAGAATTAATCAAATAGCATTTCCAGGATGATTTTTATCACATAACTATTAAGTTTTGCTACATACCAGGAACATTTTCCCCATTAAATCTTATATCGATTGTGTGAGGACCAGGTAATTCAGGTCGGAAACTGACTAAACAACGGCCATTTCCAAGGACTTGAACTTGATTTGGCACTTTTCCATCATTAACTGATATTTCCAATTGTCCTTCTCCAGCTTGAGAAGCATCAACTAATTATAAATTAAAAAATCATAATTTCCATAAACCATCACACAAAAATCAAACAATCTCAGCAGTAACAATACAGTTAAAATATTTATAGAAAAATTATAATAATGCAGCTTTTTATGGAATTTAAAATTAAAACAGCTTTTTATGGAATAAAACAGCTTTAAATTGATAATTACATAACTACACAGATATTAATTTACTACTGGCACAAATAGATTAGTTAATAAAGTTAAAGTAACTTATTTTCTGTAAGTAAATTATTTTACAACAGTATACAAAAATCATTTGTACTAAAACATTACAGGAAATGTTAAATCATAATGAGGGTTTAAAGGTACACCATATTGCCTTTCCATAAAGATTGCTTTTTTGAATTTTCTGTATGAATAGTGTACAAAATAATATGTGAAAATGATTTTTTTGAGGTTTGAACTAAAATAAGTGTTGACTTATATAGAACTGTAAACAAACAGAAAACATAAATGTTCAAGCTTCAATTGTGTTTTCCTGGAAATCATATTTTCCAATCTTATTTTATCTATGACTAAGAAACAATTTTCTAATTTATTTAAATGAAATAATAGATACAGTCGAACTTCAATAACTCGAAGTCTCAGGGGACCCCCAAAAATATTCGACTTATCCGAAGTTCGAGATATTGGAGCCCCTCCCCACTTCTTTCCTCTGGCACTCAAGTGGCCTGTGCTATAAAATATGTACATTTGTTTGCATTCTAATTTTTTAATAGCATATGGAAACAACAAGAGAATAATAGGGTCCAATGTTTTATTAAAACTCATAAAATCTGGCTTTACTACATAATATATACTACATGAATCTCATTTGAAAAGAACAGTTAGTTTTGATTGTTTACATTTTTTAAGGTCGTTGGCAGTCACATGGTCACCTAATTTTTGAACACAGTTAAATAGGGTGTTATCTTCACCTTCGCTGGTCTCCAGGCATTGTTGTAAGATGTGAACAGTATCATGTGCTTGCTTGCCTGTTGGAGGTGGGAGGCTATCAGGTTCATCTTCCTCTCCTTCTGGTTATCCACAAATTGAACTCACTATTGCTTCGTAAGACAAGGGTTCTGACGTTGCGATGTTGCCATCGATGCACATGAAATCTCTTAACTGTTCCCAGTCCATATCACCTATGCCTTCAAAGAGATCCCAATCGTCGGCTTCCGCTTCATTGTCATCTACACTTGCACTGAAGAAACCACAGCTCTTAAAACAGTTCTCAATCACAGCTTGAGAAACATCACTCTCCCAGGAGCACGAAATCACGTCTATGGCATCTAACACATTGATTTTGGGCTCGACTCCGTTCTCCACACGAATTGTGTTTTTATTTTATTAATTTTTTTATCTTGCACTAAATCTGGAAAAATCTATCACAAAAAACTTCGATTTAAAAGATGTTCTCTTCGAGTTATTGAGACAGTTTTTAAAAGAAAAGTATAGGAATGATTTGGGACTTCGAGTTAGAGGATTATTCGACTTATAAGAAGTCGAGTTATCGAAGTTCGACTGTATATAAATTCTTAAAAATTTAGCTTAAGTTATTTTATTATAATCAATTTATAAAAAAATTTTAAGTATAAAATGTTTATTTAATCTATTTTATTTAAAGAAACAATTTGTTTAAGAATCTTGTAAAAATTCTATAAAATTTGGTTACTATCTTGGTATAAAGAATAGAACTGTATCATATTATAAAAAAAAAATTTATTATCTAAAAACAAATGTATCATAAACTGAAAACCAAATTATTAGTTTTTCAGATATAAGTAAAACAAAACTGATTTTTTTTCTTTTTTGTGATGGGATTGAAAAGTAATTGAGGATGGAAGATTAATGCGAACTAACTTGTTGATAGGAAAATATTAAAGAAAGGTAGTAGTGGCTATACATGATAGTTAAAGAAATTGAGCATAAAGATAGTTAAAGAGTAATAATACCTGTAGAAACTGTTTGTGTAAATAAAATATTAGTTCTGCAATAATAATTTGCGATATATCTTTTATAACTGCTCATTTAATTAATACAATCCTATTTACTTTTTCAAGAAAATAAAAAAAACTAAATTTGAATTAATTTTTTTAAATGTTATAACATAGGTACAAAGAGTATAGCACCATTTTAAAAAGTGACATAATTAAAAACTTCTTATGTCATAAAGAAGTTGCCTCCCCGATACAAAATAACGAAATGAATTTTTTAAATGTTCGTTAAATAATTACAATTTTGGTTAATATTTTGCTGAAATCAAAACTAATTTTGACTGCTATTTTTAGAAGAAGTTACAGCTTAAATGGTGAGTGTGTAGCACCTAAACAGTAATAAAGTTCTTCAAATACAATAAACGATGTATTACAAATAAGCATAAAATATATAATATTACTTGAAGATAAAAAATTGGTTTAAACTGAGAAAAAATAAATAACAGTAAAATAAGGAAATTAGAAGTTTAAATGGTGGACTTATTGTTTTATAGAGAACATATATGTTAAATTTTTCATTTCTTGAAGCTTGTGGTTGTTGACATTTAATAAACTTAATTTTTTGTTTTTTCTAAAAGTAAACATAAGTCAGGACATTACAAAAAAAAAGCAACTGTCAATTGTAATCAGATCTAAAAGAAAACAACCATACCTTGAAACTGTGAGCTCTGTCCAACAATGCATGTTTGTGGTACATCTTGAACATGAATTTGAGATGAAGAATAAGCTTTTGAAGTAAATGGACTTCCGGGCAAAGGTTGACCATCCACAAATGCTTCAATATAATAGTTTCCTAAAAAGAATATACATGAGTAGATAATAATGAGATAAACTACACTTCAAAATGTGCTGATCATTTTTATCTTAGACTTTCTATGTTTTAATTTTAACCTTGACTAAAAAGGAAAATATTGGTTTTTAAAAATGCTACTTTATCTTCAAATTAAAATCTATTGACATGCTACAAAAAAAAAAAGAAAGATAATTCTCCGAAAGAAAAATAAGAATAGAACTAAAAGAAAACTGAGTCGAGATTTTCTTCACTTTCTAAGTTCCCAAAACTTAAGAGCAAATCCTATAAGGATTGCTGTTGAAATGATTCCTGTTGCTACTAACTAAACTTAATGAATTTTGACCAAGAAATTATTTTTTTGCAAAACTTAAAGTGATATCTTATAAATATAACTAATGGAAGTAGTAAACAAATACAATTTTCTTACATATTTTTATGTGATTACATGAAATTTTATAAAACTTATACATAACAAAAGTTGAAAAGATATTGCAGCCTTAATGTAATAGGTAAAATATTAGTAAGCAACCAAAAGAACATTAAAGTTCTGAAAAGGCAAAAGTTAACATGGCTTTTTCAGAACACATGTAATTCATATTCTTTTAAAATTTATAGTTTTAGATGTTACGGTAATATTTGTATAATATTTGGAAGAGGGTCATGCCTTTGTCATTTGCATGTTACATGCTTGATCTTAACACAACTTTCATTAATTTAATGTAAATGCATTTAATTTAATCAACTAACAGAACTGGGTTTGTCATGATTACTAATAAATGTATGAATTTTGACCAAGAAATTATTATTGCATATCATTCCCGCAAAAGTTTATTAAAAAAATAACATTCCATTATAAACACTGCATCACCGTAAACACCGATCAATTTTACCATACTGATGCAGGTAGTGATCACAGATTTAACACATACATAAAGATATGTCATGTGTTATTTAGCCGTTATAAATGCACATTTCTATTATGCATTTATATATGCACTGTGTTATGCATATAAATATGCGCATAAAAATAAGTTTAATAGTTAAATGTAAACCATTAAAAAATAATTATTAAATATACAAGAAATAAATATAAACAATCTTAATATATAAAATGGACTCCAATAACTTTCTATGTAAAATAATGCCTTTTTATTTCTAATTTAAAGTAACCATAAAAATTGAATAAAATAATTATACAATTAAAAATCAGCAAACTAAATTTTTAAACTAAGGCGCAAAAAATGAAACGATAGTGAGTGGAAGAAACAAATTTCAAGAAACGAGCAGAAAAGATGTGCTTTTGTTTTGCAGCTACAATTTACAATTTTTCTTGCAATGTCATCACTGACATCACCCTTCTCTTACATTCCTGGTTTTCTCCATTTATCCCTTTCTGACATATGCTTTTCCTCCCCACATGTGCTCCTTATATTCAGTAAGTTTAAACCTGGCTCACAAATGGAAGAAGGAGAGGAAACATTGTTCTCTTGCCGAAAATAGCCTAGAGAAAGTAATTACGAGTAATGATGCAGGCAGTAGTGTGGATAATTCACATGCCTTGCTCATTCTTTTGAGTAGGATTAAGTATGAAAAAAGAATATTAGCATCAGCTGGAAAAGGAAGAATGACAAAATTTTGGAACACAGTTCAAACACGCAAAATGATTTTCAAGAAAAGATAGAAAGTTACTACCATATACCATGTAAGATAAGCCTTCATGCCAAAATTTCATAAATAAAATCGTGGCTGTGACATTAAGTCACAAGCTTAATTCCTGATCGTAACCATATATCGTCCCTAATAGCTTTTTTGCAATTTGTTCAGTTCCCCTCGTACATTCCTTTCTCCAGTCAATTCTCAGAAAACATCTGTTTCCCAAGGTTATCGTTATCCTTTGATGTGCACATGAAAGCGCGATTTTTTTATGCTTGTGTGACCGCAACGTTTTGGAATTCTAATAAGTACTGTAACTTTAATTAAAATGATTGTGAGAATACTGCAACTTTGACTAATAATTTGAGAGAATACTTCAACTTCCACTAATAATTGCAGAATTAGTATAAATATCCCCACGTCCTAGCGCTCATTGGCATTCGAGTTACCGTTTCCTCAAAGTTGCGATCTCCCATGACAGTTGCGATCTCCCATGACGTCATATCACGCGCCATGTTTGTTGGCTTTTCGGCTACTCTAACAGCCATGCCATTTTTCTTATTTTAGTCTGTTAAAGCTCTGCAATATCTTGAAAATAGTTTTTGGTCCTGCATCACATTTAGAAAAAATGAACTACTCTTCAATATGCTAAGTTTTTCTTAATTTTACAATAAATCTGCTGACTATGGCTCTCCAACAATTTCATTTTGCACCTTGAATGAGGTAATGCCGCTGAACTTTTTAATTTCATCCAGCCCCTAAAAAGTTGGTCGGAGGATGTTGTCATGGTTAATATTAATATTTATGATCATTTCATTTTCGATGGAGTTCCTGTATCCATAACCCTGTCCCGATGTGTACGCCAAGATCTGCAACCACCAAATAGATATCCACACCTGTGCGTTTTTTGGGGATTTTTCTGCCTGAATTCAGATGTAGATGATGAATGCCATGATTGATTTTTTTCCTAATGCTGCCTGAACTTAAGAAATAAAATAAAAAGAACTTGGTTTTAAAAATGATTGTCTAGTTAATGACTTTTTCACAGGTAATAGATATGATTTCTACTTCGTAACCTCATCTCGGCTCCAGGTTCATCCCCGTTTTGTTTTAGATTTTTTTTGTTTTGGTACTGGGTTGTATTTTGGGGCACAATGCTTAGTGCAAATCTATACAGTTTTGATCGGCCATATTCTTATTTAGAACCCATTAATTATTAATTTAGTATTTGGTACCCAGTATTACCGGTACAATGGCGTATCTCCATGAAATAACAGTATTTTATTTATTTTTTTGAAAAACATTAAATGATATCCAATAAATATAACTAGTAAACAAACCTAATTCATTCATATTTTTATGTGGTCACATACATTTTTATGAAACATACAAGTACGTTGCAGAGATTTCATAAGTTATATTGAAGAAAAAACATAAGTTGAATGATTACTATGTTCAATATCAATATCAGAAAAGGGCTTAACTAATATAATTCTCAGCCTGGATAGATGGTCAGGCATAAAAAAAAAAATATATAAAAATAATAAAAAAATTAAAAAAAATTGATTTAGAAAGTAATAAATAGTAGCAGTAAGAAAATAGAAGACTTTTTAACAAAAAAGTCTGGTATTGACTAGGTTAAACTTTTTATTTCAATGAGCTTTTGTGCTTTTTCTAATGATCAAAAATAGGCAGTCATTCTTTAGTTTTATAGAACAGTTCATCATTGAAAATAAACGTTCTTGAATAAGATTTAAGAAGTTTCAGTATTGGTCAGTAAGAAAAAGGTTGGAAATAAATTATACATTTCTAAATGCAGACAAACAGCAATAGTAAATGGAAGTATCTCATACACTGCAAGACCTTCACAATATCATTAATCA
Organism: Parasteatoda lunata; assembly: GCA_949128135.1. Lineage (NCBI taxonomy): Eukaryota > Metazoa > Arthropoda > Arachnida > Araneae > Theridiidae > Parasteatoda > Parasteatoda lunata. The sequence goes on from OX421980.1 coordinate 26,434,512, forward strand.
TAGATTATATTTTTTTTACTCCAACATTTTTAGCCAACTTATTTGATAAAGTGCAATTTAAATTAGGAAGAAAATAATAACAGACAACTGAGAGTAAATTCGAAATATGCTTACCAACTTCAAATGCATTGAATTCCACAAGAAAAACTCCAGTGCTGACTTCAATGATTTTACAAGGAACGACATTTTTAGATGGTCCTAAAAATATTGAGAAAAATATTTACTAAAATGAAAAAGATGAAAATAAATGCAAGCTAGAAATTTAATGATGTAAAATGATATTAAAAACAATTTATTTAAATGCTTAAAAAACTCACATCTTTCTTATCAAAATTGGGTATAATTAGTGTAGTATGTTTTTATTCATCTATTAATAAACTTTAAACAGTGACCTATCTATATTAGTAGTACCTTAAATATGGAACCAAAAGAGGTCACACCAAAGAAGTATCACAGCATCAAAAAGGGTAAATATTGCATGATATTAAAATTGATTTAATATCATGAGAAATGTTTCAAAAAATTCCTCAAAAACTTGTAAGCAAAAATTAGTGATACATAATATATAATACACATTTTTATCAATACAAATAATAATATAAAAAATATTCTCATGGAAATAGTTATGGAGAGATTTGAAATCCTCTACAGAAGTTTATTTAAATGCTATGTGATTGCACTCATAATTTTAAATACTTATTCACAGAACAATGTATTAGAACTGTTTTACCATCTAAAGTATGTTTTATTCATGAAATCTGTACAGTATAATTTTTATTTCACTCAGAAACTATTTCTGTAAGAGTATGAGTATTAACCCCGGTCTTTGTTTCCGACAATAATAATCTGAATATGATTTTGTGACTCAATTGTCAAGCTACTTGAGCAAATTTGAACAAAAACTTCCCAGTTCAGGTGATTTTCGCCATTGAATAACAGGAGGAAATAATCAACTTTACTGTGTTGCAAAAGTAAAATGAGACTCACACTATCTCTTGATATAATTCTTATATTTAATAAAATTGGCTTCATTATTTTAGTAATTAATAACTAATCTAATTGCCATTTGCGCTGGAGAGAAATTCTCAGGCAAGCCAGCTTAAAAAAAAAATAGTTTACTGCAACTCACTATGAATGCAACTGTTTGATGCCCTATAGGAATTGGAACAATCTTTTTCATATCTGTGATACGAGCCACAAACATTTTTTTTAATTTCTGTCGCAATTGTCTACTGAGGTGAACTGGCAATTTCATAACAAAAGCATCTTGAGGAGTGGCATGTCTTCCTAGCACATGTGGTTAAAAGATTATTTTCAGAAACATTCTTATTAGTCAAGTTAATTACCTAAAACATTTGTTCTGATATTTTCTTTGGTGCAACCTACTGCTGTTATCTCAAATGAGGCAGGCTGTCTAGTACTAAAAGCTTTCAAAGCCTCTCCTCTAACTGAAAGTTTCTTCCCAGTTTCACTAACTTCACATTTCCATGGTGATCCTATATTGAAGAAATAACATACTATTTAATTCATATGAAAACTTGACAATTAAACTAAATTATAAATTTAAAAAGTCAATATTACAGATATTTAGATGATTTGAAGAATAAAATTGAAATTTTGTTTTTTTGTACATATGAATTAATAGAAATAAATTTTCAATGAACATTGTACTTGCCTGGAACATGAACTCCATTAAACTTCATTTCAATTGTATGAGTTGTTGCAGTATGAGGAATAAATGATGCGAGAAAACAATGATTCCCTAAACTTTTAACATTGCTTGTCACATGTCCACCATTGACTAAAATTTCCAAGTTTCCAGAGCCTGCTTCAGCTCCATTAACTAATAAGAAAAGTAACAAAAAAGTAGTTAAATTTTTCGTATTAAAGAGTTTATAAGTCAATGTTGGTCATACCAGCAGTTTATTAATTATTGTTTGTTGTTTTATTTATTTATTTATCCTGATATTTGCAATGAATATAAAAAAAATTGTTGTGATAAAGGATAAGAAAATAATTTGAAGTTGTGTAATGTATGCAAAGAATAATCAACTATTTCAAAAAGTGAATTATATATATATATTATTTATATATATATATATATATATATATATATATATATATATATATATATATATATATATATATATATATAGATAGATAGATAGATAGATAGATAGATATAAGACTGGGAAAAAAGTTAATTAAGAACCTATAAATTACTAAGAAATATGTCAACAAGGATTTTAATATATAACTTTAAATGAAACTAAAATTATTATAATTACAACTAATAATTTCTAGAAATCATAACACTAAAATAAAAAATAAATTAAGGTCAATTTTTCTTACTTTCAAATTCAACTGGCTTTCCAACAGTGCCATTGGGAATTTTCCCAACTTTTATTTGGGCAGCATCATATGCAAAGCATTGAAATGGACTTCCAACCAGACTTTTACTGGCAACTGTAATTTCAATAGAATGTTCTCCAACTTCAGGAGTAATATACTCAACTTGGTATCTTCCAAAACTAACATACTCCAATCTAAAAGGAATTTCTCTACCAGATGGTGCTAAATAAATATAGTAAACAAATATATGTATGTATACATATAAATTCACAAAATAAAATATAAAGAGATATCAGTCAATGTCCCAACAATTAGGAAACTGACAAACTTTAAGGTAATTAACAATGCAGTAGATCAAATAAAACAGGAAATTATATTAAGAACTTAGAATATAAATTTATCATAAAACCGAAGTTTAACAAAGTAGATTAGTCAAATATTTTAATAATTAAAAGCAATAAAATAATAAATCCTATAGATATGTTACAACTTGTGCTCACTAATATCTTAATAAAGTTAAATATTGATGTAATGCCAAAAACAAAATAAATAAAATAAGCATGCTAACCTGTAACAGTTACTTGTATATCATCTTGTTTTAGCCAAGGAGCTTGCAAAGAAAATGTTGTTGGTTGTTTCACAGGCACTAATTTTAATCCTTCTCCTTCCGTAACTATTTGAGAAACATCAATTGTGTCTTTTTTGTGCTTTGTAGCGAAAGAATGATAAGGATAATCACTTAAATCATGTTTTGAATTTGCAGCCAATGATGGTCCATCAATATCTTTACCATCCTTGACTTTCTTAACAAGCATTTTAGGCTTTACACCTTGGTTGTCATTGTTATCAGAGTATACTTTCTGGATGTTGGAATGCGTAGAAGAGTTATGGCTTGATATATGTTGCTCAGCGAATGAATTTTCTTGTGATAATTTAGATTGTTTAAAGGAATCTATTAATCGCTCACTTTCAAGATTTTTTATGCTATGTGACAGGCTATCTAATGAAATGGGTTTTTTTGCAGTTGGTGGGGCAGGAGCTTTAGTATTTTTAGGACTCTCTTTATGAGCCATTAGTTTACTATTGACTAATTCAGCACGTTGATGGAAGCTTAAATTTTCATGATTTGTTACATTATTGTAGACAGATTTATTTAAAGAAGATTTCTCGATAGTATTAACAGTTTGATAAATATTATCTCTACTCGGAAAAGAGCTCAAATTACCATGTTTAATAATGTTTTCAGAGCTTTTAGAAAAGCCATGCATGTTAGAAAGTTTTGTCTGAACAGATCCAACTCTGTCTAAAGATATACGGTTACGTTGTACTTCTTTTGGAGAATTAAATCTATCTTTTTTAATTTTATTATCCTCAATTCTACTTTCAATATCATTTCCTTTCAAGTCTTTGTCATTTTCAACAACTCTAAAAGCAAAAGGTGAGCCTGAAATATGAAAAAATATTACATAAAGAAACAAAAATTAACAATTATATCCATAAAAGAATGATAAAAAAATAGTATACCTTTCACACTAATAGAATTGAATGAAACATTTAAATGATATCTCCCAGATGAAGAAGGGTGAAATTTAACTTTGTAAATACCATTTCCTTGTTCATCAATTATAAGTGGCACAGAAGAAGAATTATGAAGAAGCTCAATTTTAACTTCACCCCAGCCTGATGAGCTAGCATCAATAATGAAAGTCTTGTCTTTGCCTTTTACAGAAGATCCAAGTCCTTGAACCTTTAAATACAGTTATTAAAAAAGTCAAATAAAAAATATTGGGAATAAAAGAACAAGCTGTAAACAAGATAAAGAACTCAGAAAAGAAAAATATGAAAATTATAACATGTAAAATTTACGGCTATTCACAATATATTTGTAGAATGCATAAAACTAATTTAGAGGTAAAAATAAATTTAATTCATAGTTTTAAAAAAATTGTTCTTGCTAAAAAGAGAAATTTAAATCAAACTATTTTAGATAATGCCCAGTTTAGTGATTAAAAATCATTTTCTGTAAAATAAGTAAATAAATAAAGATTTAAAAAAGTGACGAAGCTATTGTATTGAACTACACAAATAATACAAACTCACATAAATTTTAACTATGATTGAAGCCAAATCATATTCTTCACAATAATTAATTATATAGTTGGAAAACAACTTAATAAATTCAAAAATAAAAGAAATAGTTATTTGGACTAATTTAGGACCAACTTCTATAAGAGAATATGGGGTCATTGAAACACTGCCTTACTTTTTAGAATTTTAAATTGTTCACAAAATGGAAGAAACAAAAATCACTGATAGAATTGTTTAGTGTTGAGTATTATAAGAAAAGGTTAAAATTAAAGAAATTGAATTTAATATAGTACCTAAAAGTTAAAGATTTTTAACATTTACTTTTTTAAATAAAAAATTTTTTACATATTATTTATTTTAGCTAAATACAGAATTTAAAAATATATGTATCATATTATTTAAGAGCAAGTTTAAATATTCATACTTAACAATATTTGATTATAAAAACTAGCATGCTTTTTGTAATTGTGAATTTAATATGTGATTTTCAGCAGTGTATATATTCATATGTACAAATCCAATTTAGTATATGACTTGTTAATTTAATCTTAATGTTAATATTTATATAATTAATTTGGATTTCTTTTCTTTTTTTATTCTTTCTTGCTTTCTTCTTTTCTTATGATGAATATATCTTTCTCTTTCCTCTCTTGTCTCTTATGAATGAGTGTGGCATCAAGCTATTCTTGTTTCCTTCTACCTTTTGATAAGGTTGATATTTGTTGCATTTTTCAATTTAAATCTTTGAGATTTAAATTTTTAAACATGCATATTATTTTAATTTCTTTTAGGTTAAATTTGATAATATAAAATTATTTACTGCTAGGTAAAAATTAAAAGAAACTTAATTTTCAGAATTTCTATTTTTGCTTTTCAATTTAACTAAATTTATTCTAAACTTTTGTAATTCTTGATATTTTTAGAAAAACATTAGACAATTGCTGAGGAAATATTAAAATAATAAATTACTTTTTAAAAAAAAGTGAAATCTTATATGCTATGAATTTTTTTATTTTGATTTTTAATTTTATTTAGAATTTTCAAATGTATACATGTAATTTCAATTTTAGGACAGACGACATGAGCAAGATCTTTAGAAGTTTTATTCTTGCCATAAAATTAAACAAAAATATTATTAGCAGTAGATTTATGATTATTTGAAGTCATATGCTCTTACGTCGTAAGATGAGCAATATGTCTTAATAGTTTAAATTTTCAATCAGTTTTGAAGTAATAAAATTGTAAAGTTGCACTTTTTTGTGAACAAATATCAATCCACTCCAATATCTTAATTTTTTGCTGAATGAAAATTTTTTTCTCCTACAGGATTTATGAGGATTTACAGGATTTCTAGTTTCCCACATAAATTTATTTGAAACTAAGCAGATAATTTGATTTGGCATATCATTGACATTTTAAACAAATAAAAATCATAAGCAAAATAACATCAAAATTACCTTAACTTTCATTGGATCATAAACATAACATGTAAAAGGGCTGCCATGAATATGTTCACCAGCATATGTTACAATGATTTTCCACTCACCTATGTAAAATCATGAAATTATAAATTAAAGAACAATAAATAAAACATACATGAAAAAAGATTAATTTATTGTCAAATAGGAAATAAAAAAAGAAAAATTTGTTAAAATACCATTTACAAAAATTGTGGCATAATTTCAATAATTATGCAAGCAATAGGTATTTGATAAGATCAAATAATGCATTGATCAAAAAGCATTGTGAAAAAAGGTCATATGTTTCCTTCATTTATGTACCTTTTATAACTTAAAATAAAACTGAATTTGGAACTACATTAGACTACAATAGCAATCGCTGTAGACTGAGACAATTTAGTGATGGTTACAATATCTAATACATTTAACAAAGAACATATAAATTTATGTGTATAAAATTAATGACACATTTTAATAAATAATTATCTATGACATAGTCTTTTAAGTTCAGTCTGCTCTTTATTAACATATATGCACAGACATCAATTTTTTTTTTTTTTAATTTTGATGAGAAAATTTTGATGTATTTTAAAAATATTCTTTCTTACCAATTTCATCTGGTGTAAAAGTAGCTGTGTAAACTCCATCATTTTCAGCAACAGCACACTTTTTTGATTTATTAGTCGGTGATTGAGCTTCCACAAAAACATTTCCACTTCCTACTCCATTTGAATTAATCTAAAAAAGTATTTATATGCAGCAAAAAGATAAAATTTACAATTGAAAATAGCATAAAATAAAATAGAAAAAGAAAGCATGAATATAAATGGTAAGTATCTGTTATTTAGCCCCCTTGTTTCACATAGAAGGTAGGTACTTTTAGGTAGTGCAACAATATGTATCACAGAAGATAGCTTACTCTGTTTTTAATAGATGGGACATTTTTAAATTATTGTAAAGCATTATTGACTTCAGGATATATCACCTCATACATATTTTTAAACATAACTAAATAATATAAGGTTTAAAATAAGATTTTTCTTAAGAATTTCTTAGATATAATCAATTAAACTGTTAACAGAGCTATGTATACTACAATAAAAGATGTATGACTAATGTCTTCAATGTTTGAGAAATATCCTATGTACTAGAAATATTGAGTCCACTAAAACACATTGCTGAAGATAAAATATCTTTCTCCCAAATATTGAATATAATGGAATGAGTGTTTTAAAATATATACTGTTATCAAAGTTTGAAAAAAAATGCTATTAAGAGGCCAACAGCATCGCCATCTTGGATTTTAGGTAAAATTTCTAATTTGTGTTTGCTTGTTATTTTTGTACTTAACTTATGATATAGCATTATTAGACAGCAAAATACAATTGAAAATAGAAAATAAACAGGTCTCTTAATTAGAAAAGGAAAAATAGCGTGTGTCAACTTTTAAACTCATTTACACAAAGATAATTTCATACAAAATAATAAGTAGAGATTATTTATTTAGCTCATTATTTAATTCAACAACACAAGCCAACAAAAATTAGGGTAATAAAAATCTTAGGAAAAGAAAACTTTTTTAAAACATAAAATGACTATAAATTGATAAGGCATTCAAGTTATTCTCCAAGAATAGTTTTTAAAATATGTCAAGTGAGGCACAATTCTTGCGATCCTGACATTTTTGCAAAATTGTTTCACACTGTTTCAATTCTGTTGGCTCGTCAAATTTCATTTCCTTATTAGATTTTATAATAAAGCTTTTGCTTCTTCAATTTTCCTTTTTTTTTCCTCTCTCTCTTTTTGCACTTGACTCTAGGATTTGGTTTACCACTTAATCTTCTCTAATATTACTTTTAATAACTATGTTTTACAGACATAGAATAGAAGGCTCAAAGTTATTTTCATCTATGTTTCCTATACCAATTAAAACTCTTGTTATATCAGGCTCTAGCTGTTAAATATTCAGATCTTCCAAGTCTGAACCAGAAAATATTTCTAACACAACCATTGATTGTTGTTTTGTTATGCATCTCTTAGACATGGTGTTATGAACAAGCAAAGTTTGTAAATAAGACAGATAAAAAAAAAAACACTTTTCTTTAATTCACTCAGTAACAAGAAATATATTGCAGAAGTAAAACAAATAATAAGTATCAGGTAAAAAAATATCAATAGTGAGAATTTATTCAATACCATTGTTGGAACACATTGAAAATGCCTTTTGATATTAAGTTTTAACTCTATCTTTGTCAAATATTGTAAAAAAAATAAATAAATAAAAAATAAATAAATAAATAAATAAAAAGTAAATAAATAAATAAATTTAAAAAAAAAAAAAACTTCCATAAAAACCATCACTTTATCAGAAAAAATTCCATTGCAATAATTAGAATTTCAACATAATGGAAAACTCAGCGTATGAAAGCAGGGCTAAAGAGAATAGAAGGGCTGGTTCACTCCTTTGAAGAAACTCTCTCCGCGCCAATCCTCTGATTTTCTCTAGTGACGTCACTTTGGCGCAAAGCTCAAACTTTTACTTCAAGAACAGAGCGTTCGGCCTTACTAGCTCTAACTTCTAACTTATATTGGAGCACTTCTTTTTGTGACATATTCTAAGACATTTGTTATTTTCTATATTGACTTTCCTCAGTTTTTGCAGTGAATTTACAAAAATTTAGAACTTATTAACGAAATGCCAGTTTGCGCGATTGCAACTTGCAAAAATTCTGATAGAAGAACAAAAGGAAAAAATATAATTTTCCGCGTCTTCCCTAAAGTAAATGAACAACTATGTAAAGAATGGATTCCGAAATGACGCAGTTAATATAAAACAGCAATACGTTTTTTCTATCGTTAAGAACTTTTATAAAAATTCGTTATCTAAATAGAAACCGCCTTGTTACTTCAAAAAGAAAGGCGGGTGAAAAAATTAAAAAATGAATAAAGTCAAAGAAAATTAAAACGAAAGTAAAAAGTATAAATAAAATAAATAGTGTATAGTTAAAATTCTCCTAATTTCATAACATATTTTTTAATGTAGTTATTCTAAATATTTATGATTTTTTTTAAAAAATTATATTCTCTTAAATTTAAATATCTATAAATTATATCATCTTAAATTTAAATATCTATAAACAAATTTAAAATTTCTAATGTCATTATGAACCTAAATTATTATTTTGTTTCAGTAATTAGCGTTTAAGGTTGATGTTTCCTAATGATTAAGTATGAACAAATTGCTATTAACGGCATATTTTAAAATCAGGGATTCTAAATTTAACTCAACTTATTGTTATAAAAGAATATGTGGATTAAAAAGCGTCCATATATGCTTTCATTTTTCTTAATAATTAAAGTTAAAATTGAACTTTTAAAAATAAAGTATTTATAGTGTCATTTTCGCCAACTAGTAAAATATTTTTATAATTTTAAAATGGTATTTTTTTAATATAATGGCCAAAAAAAAATTTTTGAACAATGTTTATGAACGGAAATAATGTGTTAATTACGTCAAGTTTGAAAACTAATAACCAGAAAAAGTCTAACTTATTTTTACAGACAGAAAGATGCAAAGTTATTATAATTTCTTTGCTTGCCATCTCCGAGATCTGTGGACACAGTGACGTCATGAGGAGGGAAATCGTAGCTTCAGCTCTAAGAGCGGAGTGAACTAGCCCTTCTATTCTCTTTAGCCCTGGTATGAAAGAGTGTATATCTTACATTACTTTCTAAGTATTCTATCATTTTGTTATCAGCCAACTGAAAATTAATTCTAAAAGAAATTTAACCTTAACATATTCAACCCCCTTTTCCCATTCAAGCATTATTATTTATTTGGAATAAATGTCATAATACCAATTGAATGAACACACAACATAACTCAATGAATCATTTGAAATCTAAAAATAGGACCGTTGAAACGGCAATATTCTAAAAATAGAGCATTAGGCTTTAAACTAATAATTTGAATTTAAAACTCTAAAAAAAAATTTTGAATTAAGCTTAACAGAGGTTTATTAAGCCTTTAAAAACTTGTAAGTATTGTTAAAAAAGAAAAGATTTTTAGTAAATTATGTAACAAGCAGGATAAAAATTTACTCAATATATATAATTTCTAAAGTTTATGAAAAATCCAAATAATATGAAAATGGAACCAAACTTAATGCAAAAAATACTTTAAGATTTAAATTTTAAACGTGTGAAAAACAACATTATTCAAACTTTAATTGCTAATTAAATTCAAACTCAAAGTTTATGTTTCATTTTTAGAACACTAGTATGTAAACGGTTAAGCTTTGAGCGATTGTGTTTGAAGCATGGTGTTTTTGGATTATTCATAATATTAAATAAGAATGCCTAAGATAAAATTCAAGCTCTATCTATCTATACTAGGGGAAAAAAAATATTAACATAAAACATTATTTGAAAACATTCTTATTTCTGTCTTAAGTAAATTGAGACTAAAGTGATAAGTGAAATTTAAAAATATGACTACATTGAAAGACAGTTTATAAACAAATGAATTTGGGTCAACTTATAAATTACTTAAAGTGCCCATATACAGGGCTGCCAATTACTACACTTTTTGCAAAATATTTTATAGAGTGATAGACAATTAAAAACTAAAGCTTTCAGAATTTTGGTAATTTTGCCAACATTTAAAAGTCTCACTAAGAGAAAACTTTAACAAAATGGCTTATATATATAAACTTTCGAATCATTTACATGTAGTGGGTGGAAAATAACTTGAAATAAAATTTTCGGAACAAAGAATAATGCATTAAAACATAAGCTTAGCTATCACTAAAAGAAATTTTACAAAGAGCATAAAAATTTGCCAGTCCTGTATAAAGTATAAATTATGAAATTTTTACAATGAAGTTTACAGTAAGCTTTTGATTCTAAAGAGAAAACTTTGCCTTTCAATGCTAGATATTAATTATTTTAAAACATAATTTAACTTACCAATACTTCTACAACTGAACCCAAAGCACAAGGATCAATACCAGAGTAGAGAATTTTTGATATATCAGGATGAACTCTTATATGAAGTGGGCATTCAGTAATTAATTCATCTTCACAGTAAACCATTAACTAATAAATAATAACAGTATATGACACTATTAGATTTTTTTTATTATTATAATTTTATCAACTACTATATAACGTAGCTGCAAACTTGTATGGTAAATCAGAAAAATATCACAAAATGGTAGTAAAATGATTAAAACAGGAAAGAAATTTGAATATTTAAAAAAAAAAAAAAAAACATAACTATCTAACAACTAGATCTTACAAATATTCGTTTGAATAATTCATTTTTCAAGAAGAGTAAAGCATTTTTAATATCTGTGAAGAATGTCATTCTTTCTAAGATTTATGCAGTAAAACAAAAATTTCTCTGGGGGACTTCACAAATTGGCAGCTACGTATTAGTACTAGTTAAATTTAACATGTATTCATGTAAATATCAAAATTTGAACAACAAAATCTAAATTTTGTTGGAAAATTTAAATTAAGCAAATAAAGAACAGTTAAACAAAAATTAGAACCTTGTAAGTATTAAAAATAATCTTAAAAAATAGGTACAAAAATTACCTCATGCATTCCAACATCTGTAGGCAAGAAAGTTCCAGTACCTCCAGTTTTTGATAAATGCAACTGGCAATCAATTTTTTTACTTTGAAAAATAACTTCAGCTCGTACTTTTTTCTCATCAACAACATCATGTATGCCAAGTTTAAAATTTGCCTAAAAGTAAAATGAAGTAATGAAGAAGAGAAAATCACTTTTTAGTTTGAATAGTGAAAATATAAATACTTACCGGCTTATTTACATGCACATTGTTTAAATTAATGCCTATAATGCTGATTTTATCTTTAGGTCTTTTTAATGGTTTTACCCACTGAAATCGGGCAATATATGCCATTACTCCAAGGTGTTCAACTTCTGGATCCGACAGTTCCTTAGGTTTAAGTAATGGTCGAACTCCTAAACTCTCACCACCGAGAAGACCTAAAATAAAAATAAATTATGATTAATTTTAATAAAGTAAATCCTTTAACAGCGTTGTTCAATTTCATGCAGTAATTATTTAGATTAGAATTTCTGAATTTCTTTCATTACTGATAATGAAAAGTACTAGCAGATAATGAAAATTAAACAAAATATTTAAAATATTAGTAATCTGTTCAAAAATTTTAAATAGATGATCTTCATTCAAGAATTTAATATATATAACCAGAGAAATAGTTGAATTTTTTAATCCATGGTTAACTGAATATTCATAAATATATTTATGGTACATTTCAGATTAACTACTGCAAATCATTTAGAACAAGACATTCTATTTCAAATCATTTAATAAAAAACATAAGCTAATATGAATTTAAATAAATAAATAGAATAAAATTTAACACAAACACATAATTAAATAAAAGTTTATTATATTTATGTAAGTATGCTTGATTTTTAATTTAAATAAAGTGCCTGTATATCTTTAAGAAGCAGGAGTAATAGAACTTATTTTATCTGTTCAACTGACTACTCAGTGAAATCAATATCTATTGACCAAGGAAAATATTTAATACACCAAAACAATTAAAATATAAAGAAACAAATTGGACAAATGGAAAAAAAATTTTAATTTAAAGTTTCTAAAAATTAAATTCGAAGTTGAGTAAAATCATTATTTGTTGATTAAAAAAAAATCAATACACCTAACTAATCAAATATAAATAAATAAATTAAGCAGTTGAAAAACATGAATCAATTAAGTTTACTTAATGACATTCTTGGAGCATTCTTTTTTTAATAATAAAAAACTAACACAAAGAAGGGAAAATAACCTAAGTTATTTAAGAATTATAATAGTAAAACAATAAAAGTAAATACATTTTAAGATGTGTACAAAATTCATTAGTTTAAAAACATAAAAGAACAAATATATATATAATTATCACACAAACCATGTTGAATATTTTGCTCCCAAAAAGATCTATCTTTTTTCAGTTCAGTATAGTCTGGAACATTAGCTCCGTATGATTTTACCAGTGCACAGAGGGCATGACCATCATTCCAGTCAGTCTACATGATAAACTTATTTGTATTAATGCAAATTACATACAAAATTTTCAAAAAAGTCTCAAGAAATTCGACAGAAAAGTAACATTAAAAAAAATTGTTTCCTGTTACATAAATTTATTGATTTAACATACAGCATTCCTATCCAAAAGTGAATTTAACTTCTATACACCATTCTCTTATAGAATAAATTTGGGAAAAAAAAATTTCCCCAACTAGAAAGCAATTAAATGTAAAATAAAATTTTAAATGTGAGACCACCAAGAGATTTAATAGTATACTTATACAGTCAAACCTGTTTATCTCGAATCTCACGGGAAAAGCAAAAATTCGAGATAAAGAGGTTTCGAGTTATACAGGTACTTCAAAAAATTAATTTTAATTAAGAAATTCTATTAAAAGTGCTTTAATTGTTTTTAGTAGAAAAATATAGACATTTCTTTATATTAATTATATCACATACATCTATTTACATAACAGTTTTTTAGCATACATTAAACACTGAAAATAATTTTCCGAAGATTTTTGATGTATAACCTTACTTGTTCCATTATTCTTTTGAGGTTAGAAAGATCGCAAATTCCTCATAGCCAACATTTTCCTGGAATTCAAGAGTAGTTTATAAGAATTCTACAGCTTTTTCTACTTCTTTTGCATTCACTTTTGATTCATCAATATGATTTTCAGTTTCTTCCTTTTCATCTGATATTCCTTTGACATTATCTATGTGCCCGGCAGTTGTCCACTTGTAAAAATCATCAAAATTAATGTCAACAATTAATCCAGATTTTATTGCATTCCATTCTGGCAAATCTGGCACTGCATTTTCAGCGTTAACATTTTCTTCCTTTTATTCATCATCTTCACAGCTATTCTTAAAGCCAGCTTTTTAAAACCCTTTTGGATAGTTTTTAGAGACACATTTCTCCAGGCAAAACAGCAATTCTGATAGTGTCTAACTTGTTTCATTGATGGAATCTACAAGTTTGCATACCAACTGTTTTCTATAGCTTTCTTATCTATGTTGAAAAGCTAACCCCTGATGGTCACTATTCATGAACCCCTCACTTACTGCCAGAATCATTGTATTCCTTTCTAGTTAAGGAAGTGCAGGGACAGTAATTGAAATTCCGAGAAACACCCCCTACCTGTTCATTCCTACTTAATGTGGATTCACGGAATTCATCTCTGTCTAGAGTTCTACTGACAAAGAAAATTTTGACATTTGTGCTCTATTATTAGAAATTCGAGAAACGGAGGTTTTGAAAAAAAAAAATTGACATAAACATGGAAAATACATTGATTTTAGACAGTAAATGTAGGGAATTTTAGAAATTTCGAGATAAAGAGGTTTTCGAGATAAAGAGGTTCGAGATAAACAGGTTTAACTGTATAAAATTCAGATTTTACTGGGTGTAAAGTAAAGTTAGAAAAAAATAAGCAAAAAGCAAACTCTCCCCTTCTTTTTGAAATGTAATTTCTTTTTTTTCCCCAACTTAATTGTTATGAAAGTTTGATAACTTAATTTCAACAATTATTAAAGTAAATGACCTATTCATTAGTTCAACATTCATCCCTTACTATATTTATTTGCTGAAAAATGCTGAATTATTGAATGAACAAGCATGAATGAGAGAGAGTATTATAATGCAATATGAATTCAATAGAAAGAAAAATTTATGGGAATATATATATATATATTGATGGAAAAACTTTTTAATAAAAAATATATGAATATATAAATATATGAATAATGAAATTTTAAACAATAAAATACAAAAATTTTTTAATTTAAAAAATGCATTCAAAATTTTGAAAAGTAGATAACATTAAAGCAGTATATAAAGAGAAATTAAGAGTTGAAAAATTTAATATGTTAAATACAATGGTATTACAATATTTATCACTTAAAATGAATCAAAATGTTTATTTGAGTATAAAAATTATGTACAACCAATTTTTCATATCTTCAATTAACTTCTTTACAGCAAAAGACTGAACACATTTAAAAATAAAAAAAGTTGGCAAAAGAAATTAAATTGATGAGTAAGTGTGCTTTTCTGCCAATGCAGTTGTATTAAAAATAGTTCTAATTAATAAAATTTAAACTTACAGTGAAATTTTCAATCTTAAACTGAGGTAACTGCTTTTGAACCCAGCTAAGAGTGGCTTTGTATCCAGGACTTTCATCCTTCATGAAGTACGATAAATAAGTCATTCCAGATAATTCGTCTAAATTATAACTTGCTAAGTCTTCTGGTGTTAAAATCATTGGAATTCCAAATTCATCTCGAGCCATATGCATAGCATTTTGACAGTTTTCAACGCTATTTATAGATTAGTATAAAAATTATTAAAAGAATTTGATAAAGACTAGTTTCAGTTTACATTAATAAATAAGTAAATCTTACCTATTTTTTATGCTTAAAGTTTTCCACTGAGGACACAATCCAGGCTTACAGTAATCAACTAAAGCACTAAAAATTTTAAAATTATATGTTACAAAATTGGCATTAAATAGCACTACAAAGATTCATAATATTAATGTCACAATAGCAATAAACTATGATTCAAATCGCCAATGTATTATAATCATGAATGTTTTGTCCTTCAATGAATAGTCAAAATAAATAATAAAAAAATATATTAATGTAAGATCCTGTAGTGAGCACTCTGCATATATCTCAGTGATTAAGCACATCTTTATCTCCTTGAAAACAGCTTTTTATCTGTTCTTTATTTCTTTTTTTTTTAAAAAAAGTTATTGAAGTTACAAAAATTTTAAGAAATTTCAAAAGTATCATTTTTGATATATTTTTTTAGAGTTTCATTTAATTAATATTCCAATTGTTTTACATTACAACATTTCTGTTAAAATGTGGTGTAACTAACTACCACTACAAATAATAAATACGAATTCAATAGTATATAAGACATGTTAACTTGATTCTATTCAGAGGTACCTTCTGATAAATGAAGGTTGACATAGTCTAAGATAAATAACTCGCACATTGGTGACCTGTGGACATGATTTGAACACGTAGTAACGCCCATTTCGCAGAAATCTCAACAGTAACGCCTACTTCGTTGGATGATCCATCCACATTAAACATTTGATTTGCTGTTAATATAAAATACTCGGAATAAAAAAAAAATCCGGTGAAGTAATTAAAGTCTCCCGGTCAATAAACAAAAATGAAGAAAGAAAAAAATATGAGCGAAATGCTACCAAGAAGAAATGAAGTAAAAAAATATAATGAGCAAAATTAACTAAATATATTAATAGCATGAATCAACTAGTGGTAATCGTTCATCGAATTCTATCCCAGATAAAATTCTGGAAGGGGAGTAATGTGGTGTAACTAACTACCACTACAAATAATAAATACGAATTCAATAGTATATAAGACATGTTAACTTGATTCTATTCAGAGGTACCTTTTGATAGATGAAGGTTGACATAGTCTAAGATAAATAACTCCCACAAAAAAACCAATTTATTATAATTCTTGAAACAGTCAACAACTAACTGCATTAAGTTTTAAATACTAAGCATAATCAGAAGCAACATAAATATCGGAAACAAAGTATAATAGCTAGAATCGTTTATTTTTATTTGATTCACATCCATTGAAGAAAACTGAAAATATTACCTTAGAGCAATACCACTATTCCAATCAGATGTAAAGTTTGAGATGTGCAAAGTTGGCAAGGCAGCTTGTAACCAAGATAGCATTAGTTTTTTAGGCGGAAAATTTGTTCTACCTATCTGATACCTGAGAATCAAGGACCATATAAGACCGAGGATAAGTTTCAAATTTCCTTCTACAATATCTGTGTTACCTAAAACATAAAAATAAAATAATTAGAGAAATTTATTTGTAAATGATATTTCAATTCACTTAAAAACACTGATAAAGAAGTTAACTTT
Source organism: Parasteatoda lunata (assembly GCA_949128135.1). Lineage (NCBI taxonomy): Eukaryota > Metazoa > Arthropoda > Arachnida > Araneae > Theridiidae > Parasteatoda > Parasteatoda lunata. The sequence goes on from OX421980.1 coordinate 26,451,429, forward strand.
TCATCAAATTAAACAATGTTAAATTGATGAAACTTAGATTAATAACAGGGTGCATAGCCAAATCTTTCAACAAAAAATAAGCACCTTTTAAGTACTTTCTAAGCACTCAAAAAATATTTTTTAACACTATATACATTAACAAAATGCCAAATAATTTTCAAAGACTTTACATGATCAAGATAAAATAACTAGTTTCTGACAAAACACTATTTTCTTGATTATATTAGCCATAAAAAGATTGAGAGATTTTTCAGTTTGATTTCAGAGGGTGGAAAATGAAGACTGAAATTGAGAATATTTTGCAAAATGCAGCAGAATTGCACATAAGTGTGCTAAAATCTCACTGAGCTTTGCTCAGAAGACGCACATGCGAACTCACAAGTATTTCATCAAACATGTAAAATGATTAGCGCTTTTATACGCTATGGACCGATGGTAGGCCAAAATGGATTGTGGTTGAATGAATTGTGAAATCGTTGAATAGAACAATGTGAAAAGCACAATTTAATTTCGCATCATACGTGGCGAAAATCGACATGTTGAAGAAAGAAATAACATTTTCGAAAAAGGAAAATTAAGCACTTTTTAAAAACATCTAATCAGAAAGTACCTTTAAGGGCTTTTAAAATTCAAAAATCGAAAAAAAGCACCTTTAAGCACTTTTTAAAAACACTACGCACTTAACAAAAAACTAGTATGTAACGTTTATCTTAGTAAAATTATAGAACTAGAATGTTAACATATTCAAAGCTTTCTTAATTAATGCATTTCAAAAATTGGTTTAAAAAAATCAAAACAAAACAGTTTTTCTTTTTTTCGTCCTTCAAAAAAGAAAAAGATGAGTAAAATATGTGGATCAGTAAAATAAATTATAGGAGGAGGACTAAAAGGAGGACTTAGGATTCTAAGGAGGACTTTTTATAGTTAAAACCATTTATATTAAATAAATCATTTATATTCAGTAAAATCATTATAGTAAAATCATTTATATTCTTTTTCAAAAAAGTATTTATAGGGTTACACTTACAATTTTTCTCTTATATTGACTTCATCACACCTGGCATTTTTTGCCTATGTAAAATCAGCTGTATTAAAAGCTTTCTACAGTCTTTTCTTCATAAGATTATTATTATTTATTAAACTGAATTGAACTCTTCAATATCTCTTAATGTCACATTATTTAAATATTAAAGAATTTTATTAGCTTTGGGGGAAAATACAGTGAGCATTGCAGCCAAGTACTTTTATCAAAAGTATATTAGCGTACGGTCCCTCCCTTCCCCATTCAGACAATTCTGTGATTAATAAATCATTAGCAAACGTTTTTAAATAAAATGATAAAATGGTTAATCAAAATTTTTCAAATAATCAAAATTTGTCAATAATAGATAAGTGAAGGCCCCTCAATTTGTACTTCTTAATTGTTTTACGCTTAAGAAAATATTTTCCCTCCTAAAGTTATTTAAGAGAACTGAAAACTCTAAAAATCTCAAATCCAGTAAGATAAATATGAAGTCTTAGATACGGTATGGTACAATTAAAAGTTCTAACTTCGCTTACTGCCCTACACCCACAAGGAAAAGATTTGTGAATGATCCCCAAGTTCAATAACATCTTAATAAAACCAACCTAATATGTACTTTGCATTACTCTATAATTTGAAAATATTCTAAAGTTTTTAATAAATAAATAAAATTCTTCTTAGGCACTACAGCCCGGGACAGACCGAGGCCATCTCAAGAAGTTTTTCTTTCATCTTGCCCTGTTAATCACAATAAGAAAAATTACATTTATTATATTTATAAAATTATATTAGTATATTTACAAAATTATACACATTAAATTTATTTATAAATATTCAGAATTACTTAATAGACCAATATGAACTATTCGTGAATTTGGCTGCCTATTTGCAATGATCTAAATGAGGACGGGTTTAAAAAACTTATTAAATTTTAAAAGAAATTAGTATAATTATTTTATAGTTATATAAACGTATAATACTATTACAATTATTATTATTATGCAATTAGAATTGCACATCTGTTCTACGCAAAAAATATACAATTGTTAAATAATAATAATAAAATAATTAGAAACAAAAAATGAATTTGATGACTCAATCCTTTGATAAAAATAAATATTTAAATAAAAACTTAAGAGGCTCAAAAAATGTTTCTAACACGCAAAACTAAAAATGGATAATATAAGATAAAATAATAGAAGATAAAAGGGATAAACGGAAGAAAAAAAATTGTGCAAAATGATCATTTTCATTTACAAGTGTAAATACAGAATAAAGAATAAAAAGGTTGAAAAGAAATAAAACGTGTTTGTTTACAAGTCTAAGAATTTAAATGATAGAAAAGAAATATTTCACAATAGAATGATTCATTGTCCAACTAAAGATTCCCATGATTACAAAACAAGGCCAAAGAAAGAATAAAAAAGAGTTCTTCCTTGAAAAATGCAAGCTAAGGGTTACCTTTCAAAACCTGTTAAACTCTATGAGTTTAAACAATAAAGAATGCATTGAAGAATATGCATTACTTTCATTAATAGTCAAATTATTATTTTTTTTTTCCTTAAAGAAGTTCCACATAGGTTAGATAATTTTTCAAAAGAAAAAAAATTGTTGTACCCAGAAGCAGCTTAGACTAGACTCATCAAAGTGTATACCTAAAAAAATTGCCAAGTATCTACATAAATCTTATTTATATCTATTGTATTATTTCTAACAGAAATAATTAGGCAAAAAATATGCTTTAAATTTTTTTCATAAAAAGATTTAGATTATTTATTTATTTTTAAAAACGCTGAAGTCAAGGTTAACTTTAAAATATTTTAAAGAACAAAAAACTCTTAATAACTATTCTTTTACACATCATTAAACGATAATAATAAACACGTACCCAAAAGTACAAAAAATTAAATCATTCATCGATTTTATTTTAGATATTTTCGTAAAGGGGCCGACCATAAAGAATAAAACTTTTTTTCAACATTTTTCAAACTCACCTTCCCATTGTCACAAAATGTCACTCTTCACCATACCTCCCGTATCGCCTTGTCACATGTACTTGCTAACTATACTAGCATATACTAGCAGTTCAGAAACAAACATGTTATAGATCATATTTAAAATTTTATTTTTAAACTTCAACTTCGTTTTTTAATGACATTGGCAGGCATAGCAGTAATAATAAAAACTGCACCTACGATGTGTACTTATTTAGATATAAAAGATGGTAAAAAAATAATAATATAAAAGTATATATCTGCTTATTTTAAATATTTCTACTTTAACCAAAATGTGGGGAGTCACGCTTATTTACACCTACCCTTCATCTCGTCATTAACTGTCACAATTTCCGAAACTCCCTCCCTCCTCTCTAAGCGTTACATCATTTATGGACGGCCCCTAAAATAATTATAATATTCAAAATGTTTCACGGAATTCAATAATAAGAAAGAAATACAGACTATATAATTTATTTTTCACTAATTGTTTTTAACATTAACAAAAAAATTTTAAATTGTAGTTAAACCTTATGAAAAAAAGTAAATCTTGCAAAAATTCTAAAAACTCTAAACAATTAATTTTCTGTGAATGATAACTCAAAAAGGCTTGTTTTGAGTCTGGCTGAGAAATGTCTTGGTAGTATTACCTTCTTTCTTTTTAAGTTGGAGTTTTAAAAAAAAAATCAATTTGTAGATGAGATTTAGAGGTTATTTGAGGGTCGAAAATTTCGTTGTATTATCGAAAAAATAGACTTATAGAACTTAAAATAGCAATTGAAAAAATAAATTAAAATATAAAGTCAGCACATTAGCACAGGTTAATAGAACTGTGTCGTAGTTATCGACGCTAAGGTAAAAGAAGGTTCACTATGCATAGAAAAAATTTTAAGTAAAAAAAATAAAAAAAATAATGAATAAAAATTGCTTTTGAGCTAATTTGCAAAGTTTTGGCAAGTTATTATATTAACAAAAAAAAAAAAGTTAATTATCGTAAATATCTCAGTACAATTAAATCACTTAAGGCAGACAAGATGTAAGTGCTCATCATAATGTTTTTATGCTCTTTCAGAATGAACTGATTTAATCTATTTTTTACGCGTTTTAAAAAATACAGAAACAAAGAAAGAGAAAGCCAGAGCAAAATTAAGAAGTAATATGTTAGTAGTAAAGTTAGCAGTAATAAAACGTGATAAAACGTGATAACGGGAACGTAATAAAACGTTCACGTTAATTTAAAAAGCAAATTTTATTAGAATTTCAGTTTCAAAAATATATTTATTGTATTGACTTCAAAATATTTCTTACTACATTATTCTTATGGTTTGAAAGAAACACCTGCTTCTTTTATTGTTCTCAGAACAGAGAAAGACTGGTTTTGTTGATTGTAGATGCAAACGTTCTTACGATGTTTGTAGAATAAAAATTTTAGGTTAATAAAACATTAAGCCCATAGATAAAAAAACTCGTGTTTCATTTTTATTGCTTAAATAACTTTTTTCTTCAATCATAGCGTTTGTAAATATAATAAACGCTCTCATTACATAACTTTCTCGTGATTATCAGAACCACAAGAGCCCCTGTTAAATATTTTCCATTCGCTTCTGTGTGGAGTTAATGTTAGAATGCGTGATTAGAGTAATAACAAAAAGTAATTAACAGGATAAAAAGGGGTAACACTATTTAACTTATAAACCAAAACTAGCTTGCTTATCAATGAATAAAAGATTACGAATAATATCTTCAACATAAACATATGCTTTCTTGTTGAAAGGAGATGTGATCTACTGAAGAGCTGGGCAATGGATCATGCAATATCGTTGTTTCTTCAATATCACGATAACAATATTTTAAAATGAATTTTAATGTTATATCATGAACTGCCATCACTTTCGACAAATACATAATATACGATCATTAATAACACCAATAACGAGAGCATAATACCACATCAGTGATAAATATCGAATACTCTAATAGCAAAATATTATCGAATACGACAATATCGAAATCATTATCAACAACTATAAAAATCGAAGGTGGTAATATCACGAGCACGAGTATTATCGATACTGATAATTATCAAAAACGATATTACCACGAGTGTTTATATATTTCTTTTGTGTAGCGAAAATACTGACCTATGTAAAATAAAGTTTTGCGTCAATTCATCGCGTACAATTCGTTGCGCATTCGTCGTAGAACAACTCATCGCCGAGACAATTCGTCGTAGAGCACAATTTGTAGCAGGAACAACTCCTCTTACCGACAATTCATCGTAAGCATAATTTCTTGCGGCTTCGATGAAACACATCTATTAACGAAGACAAAACTTTTGCATTGTCTACAAAAGCTAACTAATTTATAACCGTTCAAATATTACAAAAGCATCAAAGGAAAGACTTAGATAAAATGAAAAACTTTCTGCGAACACAAAAACTCAATTAAAAAACTTTTTGATAGCAAATAACTCTTGTGACTATTTTAACCCCTTTCTTCGCTACCTCATTTTGGCGAAATTTGTTTGAAAATCACTGATATTAAAACAAATTTTAAAAATGTTTCATTTTTTATGAAACTCTATATTGAGTCACACCACAGGGATGGGTTTGATCAAAAACAAAAAAAAACAAAAAAAAGCTGAAAAAGTCCAAAAATTTCATGAGCAAAAATACTTTTTTAAATAATTGGAAAAAAAACCTAAAATTTCAGCAAGAAAAAAACATTATGAAGGAAGCCGTTATCTACATCAGAATGTTATCAATGTTTTCATGAAAATATCGATGCGAGATTTTTATTTAAATTTTTTAATATGAACGCAAATTGTGCGTTTTTTAAATCACGCGAATACGAATCTCAAATTTAATTTGATATTTAATCTCGATATTAATCGAGTGTATAAGATGATGTAGTTAATTTACGTCGCACTAGAGCTGCACAACGGGCTATTGGCGACGGTCTGGGAAACATCCCTGAGGATGATCCGAAGACATGCCATCACAATTTTGATCCTCTGCAGAGGGGATGGCACCCCTGCTTCGGTAGCCCAACGACCTGCACGCGAAGTCGAGCACTTTACGGTAGAACAGTTTAACGAGGACCAATACCGCACACCCTCGGTCCCTACGCAGACTGATCCAAGTGGTCACCCACCCGCACACTGACCGCAGCCAGTGATGCTTGACTTCGGTGATCTGCTGGGAAACGTGTCTTAACGATCAGTCCACTGCGTGACTTTCGAGTGTATAAGAATCTCTATGTTTGATTTTAAAATATCGTGAACACCAATCTCGATGTTTGACTTTAAAATCGGTTGAATAAGATTTTCGGGGTAATTAAGTCACTTGAACACAAATCATTATAGTGACTTAAATCAAGTGAATACAAAGAGCAATATTTGATATAAAATCGTGAAAATACGAAACACGATGAGCGATCTTAAAACGTGTAAATACGAATCGCGATGTGGGTTGTTGTTGTTGTTGTTGTAGTTTATTTATGTCGCATTAGAGCTGCACAATGGGTTATTGGCGAAGGTCTGGGAAACATCCCTGTGGATGATCCGAAGACATGCCATCGCAATTTTGATCTTCTGGAAAGGGGATGGCACCCCCGCTTCGGTAGCCCAACAACCTGCATGCGAAGTCGGGCACTTTACGGTAGAACAGTTTAACGAGGACCAATACCGCAGACCCTCGGTCCCTACGCAGACTGATCCAAGTGGTCACCCACCCGCACACTGACCGCAGCTAGTGATGCTTGACTTCGGTGATAATCGCGATGTGAGATTTTAAATCATATGAACACGAATCGCGATATTTGAAAATAAATAAAATTCTCATATTAAATTAAACTTCTTTACCACGACCACTAATAAAACATATCATCATCAATAATAGTACATAAAATCATCAACGCAGAATTAATTCTAGAAAGACAGCCCTGTTTGTCGTTTTTTGTTCATTTCCACCTGGTTTTTCAAATTACGATATCTTTAATACAAAACGCAAATTTTGAATTTCAGACTTTTTTTCTTTTTTTTTTTTAATTGGACTGCTTACATTCCAGATGATTAAATAAATCGTTAGCCAACATCATTTTCCGATCATCTTTTACGTATTTTTACGCAATTTCACACTTTTAGATGTTTTAAATTACCAATGATACACAATGTTATTAAGATACACAAAATTCGCATGTTAGTAACGACTATTTGTTAACTATTTATTCGAAATTAATTTATTTTTTTGAATGCTCTCACTATGTTTCTTTTTTTTTTTTTTTTTTAAATTTCGATATTTTAAACATGCTATTATTACAACACGCATAAGTCAATTTTTAGGGTATTATTTTTGTGCCAATTCTATTGTAAATTGTGCAAAACTTGTCTACTGTGCTAATCCGATTGTACTCTATTTGCGCCAATTTTATTGTAAATTCTCCTCATTTATAGATTTTTATCGACCCTTTCCATATAGATGGCGTTTCCAATTATAACATTTTTTAATACTATGTTACATTATGAATAATGAAACTGCTATACTTTGGAAACTACAGATTTTTCATATTTCTGGGTCCCTTTTTACGAAAGCGTGTCCTTATTTAAAATATGAATTCTCTACTTTTTTATGCATTGATCAATATGCGCATTCGTAATTAAAATAGTATATAAGTAAACTCTATAAGTAGAAAAAAAATTAAAACAAAAAGAGTTAAAAACAATTAAGTCTCTTAATTAGAACTGATCAAAGGCCTGCATCAAGTAAAAACAACGATGTAATTTGATAAGATAGAAAAATATTTTTAAAAAAATAGAAAAGAGATTGATAAAAGATTTTTGTTCTTATGTATATAAAATTTGGTTATAATTTTGTTAACATACAACTGCTGGCGTGCTATTATTATTTTTCTTTCTATCTTGAAGAATTACGTATCTCAAGAGAAGTATATCTTATTTTTCACTTTGTATCTACAATTTTCGTCGTATTTGACGTGTTATAACGCTAAAGAGGAATATCACTGAACAAGTGTTTTTTGTTATTTTAGTAATAACTTCTTGACACGCTCTATTCGATGGGGGAGGATGAATCTAACTAAACAGTTTAATTGACATTTAAGGGGGAAATGAAAATTGCTTGCTGTTTAGGAGCAGCTTGGCGCAATATTGGCAAAAAAATAGCATTTCGGAGTAGGCTGGAGCAGAAATTTTGTTCCGAAGCAATTTGAGCAGCTGCTCCAACCCTGACGTTTCCGTGATTTTCCTCTCAATGTAACGCAAATGCGGGTTAGTTCCATCAAAAAAGTCCCCCACAAAGATAAATTTTTACCATTGTTGTTCCAGGAGTTCCCTTGTCTTTTGGATTGGGTTCAAAATTACAAGGTTACGGAGTTGAACATTGGTAGTCGTAAACTCAAAACTGGGCCGGCTGTTCAACGACGGTTATGAAATAAAATTTTTAAAAAAATAAAAATCCTCCACGAAAACCGTGGTGATTGAGGCTAGAGCACTCGACCCCCAATGAGGATTCGAATTAATGGATTCATAACAGACTCGGTTACGAATCCCAGCGATGGCTGGTCAATACGAATTCCACACTCGGCCGCAATGCTGACGTAAAATATCCTCCGTGACAGACGGATTATGGGTAGAGTCCCCTAGCCGTCAAGCTAACCGTGGGAGCTTTTCATGTTTTTCCTCTCCATGCAACACAAATATGGGTTAGTTCCATCAAAAAAAAGTCCTCCGCGAAGGCAAATTTCTCCCAATACTTGACCCAGGAATTCCCTTGTCTTCTGGATCGGGTTCAAAATTACAAGGCTACGGAGTTGAACATTGGTATGGTAGTCAGGGGGCATCCGGAGAATACTGTAGACTCTACGTGCGTGCACGTAGAATCTACAGTATTCTCCGGATGCCCCCTGATGGGGGCGGGACGGGGTTAAGCTTTGATGATGATTGGTATGGTAGTCATAAATTCAAAATTGGGTCGGCAGTTTAACAACGGTAATAAAATAAATTACAAAATCTACTTTTTAAAAGTAAATAAATAAAAATACGATAAATTAATCAGTCCACACATAAAAAACCAACAATGCAAATGCAGATTGATATTAAAATAAAACTTCACTTTTGGAGAGCATTATTAGCTTTAAACTGCAAGATCAAATCACAGATCAATCAACAAATAATTGTTTCAGATCACGTGGGGAAAAAAAATCTAAAATTAAAAATATTGAATGTTTTGAAGAAAAAAGATTAGAAATAAAAATTTAGTATTTTATAAAAAAAAATTTACATTTTAATTTTATCATTTACAATATTAAATTCTTTTTTATTCTTTTTTTTTTTCAAAATTATTCAAGCATTTTGAATGAAAGGGGCTTTTCTTTAATATTTCAGTGCTCCCTAATTTTCAATTTTAAATTTGCATGTTTGTAAAAAATTTAAATTATACCTTCACATTATCATTTTCATAAATTGTTTGGTTACTAAATTTAGGTTGCATTGAGCTTTTACCTAATAGTATGTAAAGTCCAAAAGCTAAACTTATTATATAATCAACTCTTACAGTTAAAAAAAAAATTTTAATAGATGAAATTTTTAAAATATGGAGATAAACGATACGTATTTGGTGAAATACCGAGACAATAAAATAAAAATAACAATGAGTTTTTAAAAAAAAAGAAGTCATAAAATAATGCACGATTTACCAATTAATTTCATTGATCACAAAATTATCTAATATTTACTAAGAGAAAATGAAACTAAAATGAATGAAATAAATAAATTTGGAAAAAGATATACTGCTTTCAACTAGAGAGAAACAATGAGTTAAAAGAAATATTGTTTTCTAAGAATGACTAGATCAATAATATTTGTCATACGAAAAGACAGTAAATCTATCATTTAAAATCTATTATTTATGAAAATGTCATGGCCACGGAGAAAGTACCTATCATTTCCAAATATAAAAATAAGACTAAAAAGAAAAATTTATTTCGACAAATTTGATTTTAAATAAACGGAAAATTCAACACAGGTGTGAAAATCAATTCATAATTCAGGTTGTACAGAGCGCAAAATAAAATACATCTTAATGTAACTTCCAATCTAATCATTGGATTTCAAAGTACTAAGAAGCAATCTCAGTGGTTAAAAAAAGTTGCCCTTAAATTTACAAATTAAATAAACTACTTTATACAAAGATGATATCACGCAAAGAATTTTTTATTTTATTATATATGCTACCGAAAATACGGTCTCAATTGTCTAACCAATAAAGCAGTCGAAAGTTTAAGCCTCTTTAATGCTTGATTTTTTGCATATTATTAGTTTTAGTTATTAAAAATAGTTAATACAATAGTTATAAGTTTTTATTATTTAATATTACAATGATCGAAAATTTGTTTACTTGGCAAGTACACAAGTTTTAAAGTTATTTTAAACTATGCAATTAGATTTTGAATTACAAAATCAGAAATTGGAACTTAAGTGACCGAAACATTCTCGACAAATGATAGTTTAAAAATTAGATTTTAATGCTCAGAAACTATTTTACTGATCAGGTAAAAATTTTAAATGTTGCCATTTAAAACTCATTAGTTAAGAATAACGTGAAAATTTTGATCAATAACTATGTAAGGATCTAATTTGTCGGGGATTTCGCTCATCCAAAAATAGTTTCACGCAGAAAAATATTTTATTCTTATTCTTATTATTATTTGAAACATGTTTTGAAACCCAGACGGTTGCGCTTTTTTATAGTGTCATGTGGTACCTTCTTGCTTTTAGCTCTTCATCTACTATTGAAAAATCATAATAGAGAAAGGTTTAAAAAAAACATTGGGCACTAGAATTTCATAAAGAACAATACACTTCTTCCTCGAGAATATTGTCATAGAATTTCGGTTCCAAATTACTGCTCTATTAGAGAAGTTCAAAGCAATAAGTAGTAAGACGACAACAGCAATATTGAAATCGGCTCATTTGAGAATTAAGTGTTTCGCTCTATCAGCCAGCTATGAGTTTTACAAAGTAAATTCGTAGCTTCTTTAAATAGGTTCAATAACACACCAGAGAAATTCTGGCTATGTCGGATGATCAATAATGAAAGTAAAATCAGATTAGCAGTAGCTGGCTTATTAAACATTCAAAATGACATAGAGGAAAAGTTAAGAAGCAGTTATCGCATCTGGGGTCATAGCTACTTATTAATTGAGCTTATCCAAAGATTAACGAAAGCAATACAAGATTAACTTATAATTACTTTTTCTTTCACAAAACGATGCTTTCTCGTTTAAATCGCTAGTATCAACAAAAACATCGCAGAAAATAGTAATTATTGCTAAATATTCTTAAGTAATAATAATAATACTAATAATTATAATTATTTAGAAAAAATCAATGTTTGTACATTTAAAAGAAATATAAATCATTTCTCATGCAGCTAAAAACAATTGGATATAGTTAAAGTTTTGAAGATCACAATTTGACAACGGAGTTATTCTTTTCATCAAATTTTGAAATAAATGCTTTCAAACATTTAACTAAGTCATAGTACACAAGCAATTAATACATTATAAACTCGCATTATATTGCCGACCGGCATGCGTAGGGGGCAGGGAACTATCCTTGCATCAAAAAAGTTCTGGGTTCGAATCCCGGGCAAGGCATGGATGTTTCTTTCTCTCTATCTGTGTTCTATGTCCTTTCTCCTTTGTATGTGAATGTGACCCGCCCTATAAACGGGTAGTGGTAGTGTGACGTGGGCGACGCTGCTCCACCGCCGTGGCTTCGCCACAGGTGCCCACTGGGTAACGAAAAGAGAGTTAGCAGTTCTGGCACTTTCTGTGGCCAATGAATAATTGTTCCAAGTGCCCGCCATTAAAAAAAAAAAAAAAAAAAAAAAAAAACTCGCATTATCTACTTAGTACTTTTTATAATCATCCAAAAATAACGGGGCTGGAGCCCAGTTATTACATATATATATAATATATACAGGGAAGAATTTAGAAGAAATTTGGATCCGTTAACGGACCCTTCACAAAATATTTTAACTTAAAAACTGACCCTTCACAAAATAATTTATCTTTTAATCGGACCCTTCACAAATGTGTTTATCTTCATTATTGTTTTGTTAATCGAATAAATTCTTCCCAGAGGTGGGGGGGGGGGGGAGAAAGACAGATGTAAACGAATTAAGTTATGTTTTCGGCAGACACTTCTTCCTTTATTCGTCCGAAACGAATATTCTGCGTTCAGCAGTATAGGCTAAATACCAAATTTGCATCTCGAATTTAGTAGCAGCAATTGCTGTTTATTTTTTAAAATTTAGTTTTTTTTATTATAATTTTACAGTGTTGAACATAATCTTGTATCTCTTGACAATTTAAAAACTCCTTGAAAAAGTTTTTTGCACTAACAAAACCCTATTTGCACAAATTCACAAAAGCAGGACCCTGGTTGAAAGAATGTGACTTACATTCACAAATTACATAATTTTTTCACAATTTTACAAAAACGGACTTTTCACAAAATGTCAGGACAAACCCCTGATTTTTATATATAAATAACAACGTTTTACTATAATTCAACGTTTTAATTTCACGTTAGTTTTAACATACAGTATACATAAATAATCTATCGATATAATCCACACAGTTTAACCTAGTAAAAAGTGTTAAATAAAATCTACGCAAAATAACCGATCTTTTTTACGTTAGGCTATTTTACGAACGGAACTAAAGTAAATTTTCTGTTTTTAAGCTAACCACTTTTGCTATAATCCGACGTTTCCGTTTTATGTAAATTTTAGGGCTGCTAGACAAAATTTATAAGTTATATATACACATTTCTTTACGCAAAATTGATGTTTCTCTGTTAAACAGACAAGATAAAATAATAAATAAGCAACAACTTAATAAACAATAACCTTTAAATAAACAGTTCTATGAACCATTAACATTAATCGGATAAGGCTGAAATTCAAAAAACTTGGAAGAGCCCTAAAATAATTCAAAATAAATATAATCTAAACAACAAATTCCGTGTCTGTTAATAATCAAATTGAGATTAAAGAGATGCTTCAAATATCCTTAAAAATGTAAAAATAAAAATAATGGAAAAATAAAAGACGAAGACTTTGAAGTTTGCAAGTGAGTATTCTAAATTAAACATAAAAGCGTGAAAAAAGATCTACAGTGTGCGCAAAATAATATATAAAACAACTTCATAAATTTTGATCTAATAAAGACGCAATCCTTATGATTCAACGGTCTAAGTTCAATCCTAAATATGCTAATTAATTTGAGCAAAAAGGTATTTAGAAATTACAAAATCGGACAGAAAACGCATTTTCTTCAAATAAACATACCATTTTTTGGACGGATTTGCATTTTTGACCTTTAAATTATCCGGGATAGAGTGATCTAGAAAATATGGTCCGAATAGTTAAGTCAGCTGAGAGGTCGAAAGTTGAGTTTAATTTTTCTTTGTGTATCTGGCCATATCACGATAACTATATTTAAACTTTTTTAATAAAAAAATTTTTGCACGCAATTGTCAAACTTGTTTATTCCAAGGTAGTTTAAGGCGAAATATTTTTTCGGATTATTTTTTATTATTTAATATAACAATGGTCGTAAAAGTTTTTGAACTGAAATATATAAGAATTTGTATCTCATTTTGAAATATGTAATTTTAAATGTCAAAATACAAAATTTGAACAAAATCATTTGAATGGTTTCTGATCAATGATTTTTTTTCTCAAGAACTATACGGCCTAATACATTCAAATTTTACCTTTTGTCATTTAAAATTACGCCGTTTAAAGTGGTGTAAAAGCTTGTATAGATTCAAAAAAAAAAAATAATAATAATAAAAATAAAAATAATATATTCGCTTTTTTTTTTAATATTATTGAATTAAATAAATAAAAATAATTAATAAAAAAAATATATGGAATTCGATTTGGATTAAAGAGTTTTAAATTTGTGTATTCAAAAACGATTCGCCTAAATAGTTTATAGATACTATGGTGAAACACGCAAAAAGTTAAATTAACCATGACTCAAAATCCAAATTGTCGAGGGAAAAAAACTAGATCAAAATTTATTTAGATGCACGTCAAAAGGTGGCACTTCACCTAAAATCTTACTTAATCTGATTCAAGATTGAACTGTTATCTTTTTTTAAGGTCATATGAAACTACTTACTTGATTGAGATAGAAATAAGAGGGTGAGTGTTCAGGAATAAAATCAATAAATGTTTATACTCTACAGTTGAATTTATCAGTATTACAGGTAAAGTTAAAATACACTATTTTATGCTTTACATTTTAGTAACCGCTAATTTATCTAATAGAATATGCTAAATATTTGGTTACTATTCGGTATTCTGTCACCTATACCATACCGAGTATGGGGTTATGCTCAGTGTTCTAATTTCTCAGAAAACGAGAAAAATTTGGTATGAAAGAGTAAAACCTTTTTATTTCAAACTTGTTTTCGCGAGGAATAAAATATCCATGACTTATTAAGAGTTATAACACTATTTTCTACCTGAAAATATTTGATTTTTTCTGAAAATATAATAGAAATGAAATGGCTTTGCTGCCAGTTTTTTATTTCTTTTATTTTCCGGAGAAATAGCAAAACCTGGCGGCCGTAAGTCAAATGTTTTGGTGTAAAGAATATTCAGCAAGGCCGAATAATTAAGATATTTAGGAAGCCAAATAACTTCCAATTTGTTGTTTATATTTCTTTGCATTATAAGAAATTAAAAAAAGAAATACCTAAGGATTACAAACATAATCAGAATGATAGGTATTTCTGCAAATGCTTGAAGAACGGAAATACTGAAATTAAAACTCTTCTAAATACACAAAATTGCACAGATTAGTTTTTTTTTTTTTTTTTTTCCTTTTAATTTTCAAACCTTTGAAGCAGAGTAACGTCTCTTTATATATATATATATATATATATATATATATATATATTTGACGCTCTAATTACAGGTATCCTTATAAAAAACAGTCTAATAGTTACTCAAAAAATCTGTCAAATTATCGAAATAATATTTGTACTAAAATATAAAATCCAAATTTTCTTTTCATAATGCAAAAATGTATCAACAAAGTTTATGTAAATTTTAAAAAAAAATTATGATGAATAACTGTTTTTCGTATATCGAAATAACAGAAAATTCGAAACATTGTTTGGAAGTTAGCAGTGTTTGGAAGATTTTACATTTAGAAAAAGACACCGATGTTTCATGCTGTATTTCATAATCATAAATAATTTAATATAATCCTTATTTTGATTAAAATTAATACAAAATAATCCAAAAAAGTATTAAAAATACGTTTAATAAAAAGGGTTAAGGACTAAACTTAAATTCTTTATTTTCTAATTAAAAACTAAATACTCTGACTACAAGTGAAACTCAAGGTAATAAAAACAAAATTGAATTTATATTTATAATTAAAAAGTCAAGTAGGATTTTAATAATCGTAATTGTTTTATTGTTTATTCATTTACTTTAGCAGTAGTATTACAATTATTCATATAAACATTAATATTTTAAGTGCTTCTAAACAGATCCTGTTTCTTTTTTTTTTATTTTTATTTTTTTATTATTTTTCTTATATTTATTACAATTAAAATAATCTACGGTATTTAAAAGAGGACATGCTAAACCAGGAAGTAATTATTTGAACAATGAGAAAAATTCCACCATTAGTGCAAAAGCAAGAAATTAGTTAGAAGAGTTAAAAATGTGGCTATAAATGCAGAAGGGAAAAAAAAGAAAACACCAAGGTCATCAACAATTTGTTATTGTGTTTTTCACCAGACCATGTCTTTTCTTAAAGAGGCTAAGACAGTTGCAATAGCGAAGAATGTTATTATCCTCTTTAATCAACAAAAAACAATCACTTATTTTATGCAATATTATGAACATAAAATATCCACGCCCAGCGTATAAAAAAATCATAGAATAATAAATACAGAAAAAGTGAGAATTCAAAAAACAGGTGAAGAAAAGGCTGTTTCGAAATAAATTAAAAATGAAATATAGAAGAGAAATGGATAAAGTTCCTACTTTATGGAAGTCACGATGCTGACACAGAATAAAAGAGTTGCCATGGAAGTGTAATTAGAGTTATCTGTACCTTTTCTATTTTTGAACCCTTTTTATTGTTTTTCACATGTTCAGTTTTATGTAAATAATACAAATTGTATAACTTTCATATAGCACTAAAAAGGCTTTCAAGTACGTACATTTTGCAACGCTTGTGCCATATATTTAGTTGAACTCCAAGATTAACCCTTTGCGGTCGTGAATGACCGCAGAGGGTTAAACATCGTAGTTCCAACTTTCAATCAAATATACGAGCAGTGCTAAAATTGATTGCACCAGCGATGAACTTTGCATTTGATGGGTTTTCACATCATTTAAGGTTATCGTTAATTGTAGCAAAACTCAAAAATATTTTTAAAAAAATTACTTCTTAAGAAAAAAATGCAAAATATTTAAGCTAAACAAGTAATAAATTTAAAAAAAAAACACTTTATTTTTACAAGAAACTAAACAAATTATAATAAAATTTAAAATTTCAAAAATGTTGAGGCATCATTTTATTTTCAAGGGCTCAAAAAAGAAAATCTTCAAACGGTGAAAAGCCTTTTTCTGATAGTACAAGTTGTATTTTTGCCGGACGATTGTGTGCTTTTTTATAATTCTAAATTAGCATAGACTCGAATTTTTATGTTTTCTTTTTGAAATACACATTAATATAGAGATAATTAACGGGCCAATTGTTTACAATATTTTGAAGTCACAGTTCTGACTCACATACTTAATATGCCATGCAAGTTACAGAGTTAGTGAACCTTACAACTGCACGTGATTCACATACACTATTTTGAATATAAAATATTAAAGAGAGAGATGATAACAAGTTTCCTGGAAGATAAGTAGAATAAGCTAATGTTTTATAAAGTTAAACAAAGATTTTAGTTACTTTATTACATATCTCTATGTAACATTTATAATTTTTGAAGGCTCTACTGCTCTTTTTTATTCAAAAGATACTAGACAGATCAGCAAAGTTGTCTAAATTGAACCCAATGTTGCTTTTTTTTCCTTCAAAAATACCCTATAATTTCGAATCTTTTTAAAGTATAACTTTAAAAGTGAAAGAAATATTTTGGCAAGTTGACAATCGATTCCTATATCAATATGTTTATGGTGGACCAAAAATCTTTGAGAGGTAAAGTTTTTAACAACCACTTAAGAAGGATGTAAAATTTTATGAGGGGCCAAAAATTTGAGAAAATCTGACTAAAATTCAAAAAATTATTAACTTTGTTGATCGACTAACGATAGTGCTTAAAAGTTACTAACATCATTGACTAATTAGATGTAGCGAAGTTTCTATTACCTCGTTGAAACAGCTGAAGATATTCAGTTAAAAGTTCTAAACTTTTGTATAAATATTCTGGTCTAAAAGCGGGAAATTCTAAGAGCTTTTGCAAGCCGATCAACAAAATCTGTTATTTTAAAAGTAATTTTTTTCAAATTAGAACAGTTTTAGCCAATTTTCATAATTTTGACTCATTGAGGAAACAGATGATATAGGTTCAGAGTTCAAAGATTTTGCATACTTCTTAATAATGGTAGAAGATAACTTCTCCGCACTACGGCAAAAAGGTTTATATTTCGACTCACCATACCGTATAAACATTATAGAAGATGAATGAGAATTAACTTTCCGGCTTTGATGCGCAATAACACCTAAAATAAATCTGATAACTAAGTTCAATTAATTGCTTGCTAGTATTATAGCAACAAATATTAAACTGTCTGTATCACACATGTGTACTTTAAATCCCGCGTAAAAATATCGGAGCAACCAAACTGGAATATTTTGAGGTATCTTAGGACAATGTTTGCAATTTTACGCATGATTTTGGACTTCAAAAAGATTTTCATAATCAGACACCTTGGAAAAAACTCAGTACCTGAAAAAGCTAATTGAGTATACGGGCTTTTAACTGTAAAACAAAACTTGACGGGAAATGAAAGGTTTTCTTGCTAAGAAATTAAACAATAGTAAGTCAAAGTTAGTAAAATAAGCTTCATTCACGTTTACCATGTTCAGTTGAATATAGAGTCTAATGAGACAAAAGCTAGAATTAACTAAACAGCGCCAAATCTAAATGAAATTTATATTCTATGCAAGCTGATCAAACGGTGTTGTTTTAAATTATGTCGAACGCTAATATAAAAAAAGAAGGAAAGATCACTGGGCTGCCCCAAGTCGTGGGACATGTGTTCATTTCAAGAAACAAACTCAACTTTGTAGGTACAAAAATGATTTTTCAGCGAAACTTTTTACCAATGTGTCTCCTAGCCTGTTTGACCAAAGTGGTATCGTTGCGGAATAAATTTGGAAATAATTCTTTCGTTATCAAATATATCTGAAGTTTAAGAAACCTTTGGTTCAAGCGTCACTACATTTCCCTTTTTCGAAAAATAAAAAATAAATAAGACACTGTGAAACGCTTTCAAAACATTAAGGAAAAAAAAAAAACGAACTTGGAAATTTTTTTCAAAATGCCAAAGCACACACAGAGAAAAAAATTCAACTATATAATTTTCTCCATTCTAAGTTCTACGAACTATTTGACTGCTGTTTTTATCCAGAGGCCTTATATTCAAAACATGTTTGTTTTATCGACGACAGTTATGAAATAACTTAAATAATTCGGAAAGATACTCTAATGCCGTTTTTGTAGTCCATTCATGCATTCTACGAAGTCACGTGTTGTTCTCACTCTTTATAAGTCACGGTATACTACACAAAAACATATTTTCTTTTTTCTTCCTTACCTGTACTCTGTCTTTCACTATAATAAGCATACGAGTCCAACTGTTTATTTATTATTGAAAGAGAAAGGGGGATAGAGAGAGAAAAAATTGTTTAAAATTTAAAGATTATTTTTATGACTTTCCATGTTTTTTTACTGTTTTATTATTTATTTCCTCGTTTTGAAAAAGTTATACTAGTAAGAAAGTTATATAGTTATTAGAAAGTTAAGTATTTAGATTAATATGATAACTAGACAGATTCTACTCCATGAAATTGATTATAATTTCAAGATATTAAATGCATTTAACTAATAAAATAATTCGTTATAAATTGCTTTATTTTGATACATATCAATACTTTAAAAGTGGAAATTATAGTATTCGTATGCCCTATTTTAGAAAGGTTTGTGTTTGAGGTACATGCATAACCTGTCTCGGAAGGCCAATCAGAAAAGAAAAAAAAGAAAAAAAAATGAAAAACGATTTTGCTTTCGGGGATGGGGAAGCGCAATGGATTTAGTTTTCATGATAATTAACTTTATAACAAAGTTTTAAAACAATTAACTCTAATAATTTGATGGTGTAATAAGGGCTTAATGAATTTGTTCTAGAAATTTAAATACAAAATGTACACACAAATGCTTTGAAAAACTGAAACACCCTGGTGGAATTATTATAAATTAATGAATTTTTTTTTCACATATTGCTGACATTGATTGAATAAACATACAGAATAGTGGTACAGTGCGGGGGGAAAAAAAGGGGCGGGAGAGAGAAAAAGGTCTACCCTGAAAAACTTTTGATCTAATGATCGGATATTCACGTTCTAGGACTGAATCTTAATAGCTCGAAGGGGATGACCTCAAATATGCTAATTAATAAGTGCAGACGAGTTACGAAATCATACACATTTAATAACAGAAATAAGTTACGAAATCAGACACAAAAACGTACTTTCTCAGAATAAACATACCTGTTTTTAATGAATTCGTATTTATGAACCCCAAAATATAGGGGTTAGCTTCGATCTGGGAAATACTGTCCCAATAGTTTTTTTTAAGCGAATTGAAAAATATGTGCACATAAATATAAAATTCGTTATTTTATTATAAAAAAATACTTTAAATACTCATATATTGCCCAGTTTTTAAGGAATTTTTTTCAAATTTTAAAGCAATGATTTTCTTATTAAATTTTAATTGCTTTAAAAGTTTATTTTTTTAATTTTATTTAATACTTTTAAAGTTATATCAAAAAACGTAAGACAAAAAATAAATTTTTTATAAAAAATATTCATATCTCCATAAATATTTAAGCGAAGTAAACGAAATTTTATACAGTTATTGAAAATAACTACCAAAGTAATTGATACAAGTTACAAGCTTATTGCTTGATTTTCTGGTATTGATTGTCAAAAACACTTGTTTTCTTTTGTAATGTATTGTAGGTCCCTTAAACTTATGAAAACTTAAAACCATTTTGTAAAGTATAAAAAGTTGCATGAACTAAACAACTCTAAAGTTACAAAATGATTTTATAAGTATTTTTTGAGACATTTTTTAAAAAAATGTCAAA
Source organism: Parasteatoda lunata (assembly GCA_949128135.1). NCBI lineage: Eukaryota > Metazoa > Arthropoda > Arachnida > Araneae > Theridiidae > Parasteatoda > Parasteatoda lunata. The sequence goes on from OX421980.1 coordinate 26,471,894, forward strand.
AACTGAAAGTGTCTCTTCCATTATAATAGGATATTGAATATAAGCAAAAAAATGCGCATTCTTAATTTCCGAAAACTCTAGTTATAGAATATACAGGGACTTATTCCATTTTTTATCTTCCTATTATTCCATTCATTTGAAAAACATATATATATAAAAAATTATATATAAAAATTTTTATTTAAAATTACCAACTTTTAACGGTGTTTTTTTATCTACCTTAAATGTTATAATTTTACTGTTCACGTTTTAAATTAGATTTTGTTTTTACATTATATTTGTCTTAACTGTGTTAGGATTGAAAATAAATTTGAATTTATGAGATTATAGTGCTGAAGATTGACTTTGTAAATTCTGCTACATGAGTTCAGGCTATAGTCGAGACGATTTAAAGCGACTAAAACGACTTAAGGTTTTTAATAAAATTTAACTATTTGTGATTGTTAAACGTTTTTTAACACAAATGAAAGGATTTTATCACAAAGCATTACGTTCTTTCGTTTATTTAAATGACGTTATTTAAAAAGTTAATAGGTCCAATGAAAATTTATAAAATAACAAGTGGAAATCTGGAATATGAAATTTTGTGAAAAACGACTTAAGAATAAAATTATTAATTAAGTTTCATAAGAAATAAAGGCACATATGGAGCCGCATTATCGATTCATAGACAGGTAAAAGCATGATAAAAAAAAAATTTAAAAAAAGGTGAAAGTTTACCTTCGGAAATTTGTGAATGTATTAAGACGTCATTTAAATATTCTTCCGAAAAAGTTGGTTCTATTATTTATTTAGTTTATTTATTTCTAGCTTTTAAAAACGAAAACGATTTAGTACATTCCTGCCCGGAAATCACTTTTTTTGCAGCGATATGAAGTGAATTTATAAAGAAAATGGCTGAACGGTTCCACTGAAAGTAAGTGGATATTTTCTTTTATTTTAAATCACATTTTTATTGTGCAATTTCAAATCGAAATAGTTACAATTATATTGTTGTTATATTTTGATGTATAAGAATGTTTTGCATCTCTTAAATAAATCTAAAAATGAAATAATTTAGTTACCGTCTATATATTTCCTCATTCTCCAAATGGAAAAATTTGCGGTAAATAAATAAATACAAAACTTTAGTTGTTAGCTATTTAAGGACCCTCAAAAAATAGAAAAGAAAAAATATTTTTATTCATCTATTTTTAATAATTATGTAGGCTATTTCCCAAGATTAATCTCTAAGCTTCTTAATCTCTAATTATCTAAGTAAGCTTATTCTCCTCTCATAATTAAGAGTTAATTTGAAAACATAAAATGCTTCAATACCAAAAAATAACAAAAACCTAGGTGAAAAGAATTTTAATTAAAAAAGACAAAGGTCAGCATTACACTAGCCTAGCAAAAAATAGTTCCCTTTTAAGGCTCAAAATGAAGATGGATAGAAAACATTTACTTCAACTTTTTCATGTCTCACACACTGTCAATTTTTCTTTTTCTTAACTGCGATCGAGTGTCTCGCCTACCAATGAGCTGGAAGACAACTCCTTACATGAACTCTTAAATTTTACTTACAACACGGTGTCATTTTTGCGTTGATACAGAGGCGTGATCTATATCTTAACGCCCCAAATAAAGGTGAAACATTTAGCTTTAGAAAATGAAAACTTTCCTGAGTTAAAACCAGCCGCATACTATAATTTTTCATTTTTAGTTCTTCTAGCTCTAAATTTAATTTTGTTTAGTTAAATTTAATTCTAAATTTAGATTAAAACTAGTTTATTTCATTTTATAACTGGCCTTGAACAGTCGCTTGAACTACTTTCGACTAACAATGTTGAATTCGGAAGCCTTTTAATTTTGAACCCAACCCAGAAGACAATGGAAACTCCCAAATCAAACATTGGGTCAAACGTGGAATATTTCTTTTATAGAATTAACCCGCTTTTGCGTCCCATGGAAAGGAAAATCACGAAACCCTCCCACGGTTAGCACGAACGTAAGGGGATTCTAAGATAAGTCATATATATATATATATAGCTTTGAACAGCCGAACTCTGAGTTCAATGTTCAACTCCGTAGTCCTGCAATTCTGAAACCAATCCAGAACACAAAGGAACTCCTGTATCAAGCATTGGAATCAACTGGCTTTCGTGAGGTACTTTTTGATGGAACTAACCGTATCAACGTCTGGTGGAGAGGAAAACCACGAAAACCTACCACGGTTATATAGCCTACAATCCATCTACCAATAAGGATATTTTATGTAAGCAATGCGGAAAGTGAGAATCGGGAGCAGAATTTATATCGTTCAGAAACCTGTGTCACCTCATTGGGAGACGATCTCTCAATCTCTTAAGCCACCACGGCTCTATGGAAAGGGGCTTGTAATCTTAGTTAGTGAGAATGGGGTTCAAAATTACCAAAAACATGGCTATGTAATATTTTAACGGATTTCGCTTTAGTTTAAAAATAATACAGTTTTCAGTTTTGGAACGCTCTACCCCCTGAACCACCGTTGCTCTATCACCACAACATACTTGCCGAACTCAACTAATTTTATAAGTGAAACTAACCCACACTTGAGTTACTTAGTGAGAAAAACTACGAAAATTTTTCATGGCTGCCCCAAAAGTAATGAATCTCTAAATTCTAAGGCTTTGGAAAAAAAATAATAATAATAATAATAACTTTCAGATCAATAATTAAGAATAGTAATAGAATTATTAATAACTTTTCTTGTTTTAATAAAAAAGCTTTTTTCTCAGCCTCTTACAAAGCCAGTAAAAAAAAAATTTTTAAATAAAAACTAAATTAAAGCAAACAATAAATTAAAATCAAATACTTAATTGTTTTGCAAACCTTATTAAAAATAATTCGTAGATGAATTTAAGATAAAATACTTTTTTTTTTCACAATTAATCCTCGAACACCCGAATTATTTTCTTCAAGATGTAGAAATTGCGGCATAGAGTATGGTCAATTTATCGACATTGGAATTTTTTAAGCAAAATTACATTACGTGGTTCTGCATTATTAAAAATTAAATTTTACAAGGAAAACAAATAATGCATGGACATAAAGGATCCTGAATATTCCATTTAAAGGGTAAATAACGCCCATGAGCATTGTAGGTTTGTTATAACAAAACTTTTTAAGCGCTGTATACATGAACTATATTTACTATAACGCATTAATTAGAGAAAAAAAAATCATTAAATATCTTTGAAATTGAGAAATGACGCCTTAACTTCGGTTTAAACAAAAAAGAAAATGAAAATAAGCTAAAAATACACCTCACAAATAATTACCCTAGAAAGGGTTGTGAAAGAATGAGACAAATATTTAAAATAAAAGAGCGACTGACTGTGCATAACTATTGGCCGTGACCTTCATCACAGCATTCCAAGGAAACCGGACTTAGGCCCGCAGGCCCTTAGAGTCAATAGCCAGTGTAATTTCTACATGCCAATTCATAACTCGGAAGGTTAAAACCGTAACTCGACGTAAAAAAGAAAAACCGGCGGAAGTCAAGTAGAAAGGTTGCGGAAGTGTGACTATATAAAAACGGAAGAAATAATAAGGGTTTGTTTTTATGCACCGTTATACAGAACTAACTAGGAATTGTTACAGAAAAATACTAGATTTCTTATCTGTGTCTGTTAATTTTAGTTTATCATTTCCAATAAGCAAAGAGGGTATCAAAGGTGGCCAAAAGTAGCCATTTTATAACTGGAAAGTAGCTTTGGAGATATTTTTTAACGTTGGGAGGAGATATTGGGAGATATTATTAATTCATCCTCACAAGAACAAAAAGTACATATATAACCAGTGTTTTAATTGGTCTGGAGCTGGATCTTTAATTCTGTGGGAGTATTTTTTTTAAATCCTTTTTGGTGAAAGATAATCCATCTAACAGGGGTGGCCAAGCTCCTTGATAGTCCAGCCACTTTTCAAAATTTGAAATTTTTCGCGAGCCGCAATTGAATACGTATTTAAAAGATAGGCAAAAAAGGTATGATTTTTTTTTTTATTTTTTTTTTTTTTTTTTTTTTACAGAAATTATATTTATTGAAAACATATAAATAAAAGTACAAAATATGTGTATTGAATTTAAATTTTAAAAATTTAACTCATCTATTTTACTTCTCTTGATAATTCTTTAAAATTTGGTGAATAATCGGTGACCAGGGCCGTCTTTAAACTATTTGAGGCCCTGGGCACATTAGGATCATGGGGCCCCTATGACCTTGAGAAAACACTATTTAGTTACAATAGATAAAGAAAGACAAACAAGGTTCTAAATTTATTTTTATTTAGTTACTAGCTATAAAAAAATAGGAAATATAAAAAATAATCTACAAAAGTAACTCGCTTAACTTAAAATCCTTAGATTAATTCTATGTTGATTGCAAAGGTACCCTTCTAGATTTAAGATGAGCAAAATCGTTAATCACTTCTTCAAAATCTATGGTATTGAGAATATCACATTCTATGGACATCAGCGACAAACTATTTAATCTCTCTTGAAGCATTGTACTTCTTAATTCATTTTTATTCGTTTCAATTTGGAGAAGGAGCGTTCTCCGCTGCAGTTAGTTACCATCATGCTTAAAAATATTCTCAATGCAATTTCTACGTTAGGAAATGTGTCTTCAATTTTGTTTTGCTTTAATAGATTATATACTTCCTGTACACTGTTAGATGCTTCATTTTCACTCTGAACATTTATTAAGTATTCTTTTAAATGTTGACATTCTATTTCTAACTCTTTTTCATTTACATCTTCGTGATAGATTTGAGAAAATTCTTTGCATCCTTGTCGTATCTCTTCGGAATTCAGAGTTTTTAAGTGAAAAAATAAACTAAAACGTTGACTGACGATCTCATATGAACTTTGTCGCTGTTTTAGATGAACACTCAAGGTATCGATTATTGGGAGAAAGGTTTCTACGTTGAATCGCTCTTTTCCATTCAATTGGACTGATGGCGCAGAGCCATCAAAAAAACTCTGCCGTGAGCTTCTACGTCTTGTTCTTTGAGATAGATCCTTGTAGTCAGATTCTGGGTTATTTTCTTTGGCAGATGATTCGAAGTTATCAAATTTATCCCTGAGGTTAGTAATAAAATCATAAAGTGAAGTCAACAAATTGGTTGCAACGTCCAGTGTTATTGTTTCTTTCTGAAGATAATTACTTGTTTTGTCTATTCTTTCCAATATAGTGCTCCAGATTTCCGTCAGTATAATAAATTCTAGATTTCCCATTTTTCTAGACAGACTAAGGGCTTCGTCTCTTGTTTCTCGTGCCTGTTCTACTGAACAGGCACGAGAAACTCGTTTGCGATGGTGATTAAAGCTTCTAATATTCTTTTATAACCCCCATGCAAAGCACTTACTGCATCAGCTCGGGCTGACCATCTGGTTTGTGAAAGACTCTTAACAACTTTTTTTGAACCTAAATGTTCTGTTAACATATTCCATCTGTGGGTAGAGCCCGAAAAAAAGTTGTACACTTTCTGAACTATTTCAAAAAACTGTGATGCCTCCGGTACACACCCAGCAGCATGGACACCTACCAAGTTTAGTGAATGTCCTGCACATGGTATAAAGGTGGCAAATTCACATTTTTCCTTGATTCTTGTTTGTAGACCACTATACTTTCCCGACATATTTGAAGCATTGTCGTAGCTTTGTCCTCTGCAATCTTTTATGGGAATATCATGTATCTCTAAAAAATTTAAGATGGTCTCCGCTAAATACTTAGATTTATGTTCTTTAATAGGTATAAATTTCAAAAACCTTTCAACAGGAACACAGTCTTTTACGTATCGAATGATGAAAGTTAGCTGGTCAATATGAGACAGATCGGGCGTACTGTCAACGCTTATGGAAAAATATTTTGCTGATTTAACTTCATTTATAATTTTTTTTAGAACCTGTTTTCCCATTACTTCAATAAACTCATTACAGATATTTGCTGATAAATAAGAAATGTTACCCTTTCCAGGATTCCCAAATTTTTTTAAGTGATCTGCAAGAAATGGATCAAATTCACTCAATAATTCCACACAACCCAAATAATTTCCATTGTTTGGAGATCCTAGGATTTCATTGTCGCCGCGAAATGGAAGCCCTCTCGATGCCAAAAATTTTACAACAGCTACAATCCGTTTAAGTACGTTTCTCCAGTAATCCACTTCCTTTTGATGTTGAGATAATAAGTCTATATCTACTCTACCAACCGCTTTACTTCGTGCCAGATAAGTCATCATAGATTGCTTATGCGCTGGGCTATTTTCATGTGTTAAAATTATGTGATTAATATGCTTCCAATCATTACATCCATTCCGAGAGCAAAGATTAACATCAGTTGGGTTAAATAAGCAGCATGAAAAACAAAATACAGAGCATTTGGAAGGCGAATACAGCAACCATTTTCTTTCGACGCTTTCATTGTTCTTTAATTTGCGAATAAATAATGCTTTGTTGAAATATCTCGTTACTAATTTATTACCATCTTTGTATGTTCTAGATGCCTCGGAAAAGTCAGAATCTTTATTTTGAAAATATACTGGTCCCTTACGAATTAAAATTTCGCGATTTATTTCAACAAACTTTTCGCGAAAATAATCGGCGGGATCGTGCGATATTAATTCTTCTGTGTTGGAAAACTGCTGTTCAATTGACACAGTTGGGGTTGTCGATTTTAGTGAAGTCACTGAAGTCGTTGCACTTTCGTCGTAGGAATAGTCGCTTTCTGATTCAATCTCTTTTTCAAAATTGGAACATGAAGGTTTAGAAATTCCCGCAATTTGTAATTGAGCTGAGTCATCATGTGGAACATTTATGAGTTGATTGCTACTTACAGAAGTTTCTCCAGTAGTAGTAGTAAAATATGATGTTAATTTTGGTAACTTTTCAATTACTTCTTTCTGATGTAGAGCTTTTTTCCTTTTTTCAGATCCACTAGGATATGACCGTTTCGACATTTTATATTATAATTCACTATTTAATTAATTTTATAACGAAAATATTCGCTAACACAAAACAGACAAAACGACGATTTAATCAAACAATACTATTTTTTTTATCAGAGCTCGAGCACAGTCAGTAACAAACTAACAACTACAAACAAAACAAACGCCACAACATCGCAGACAAATACTTGAAGGGAATTCCCGTTCGTCAAGTCAAACGACGATCGGGAATCGGGAATCGGGAATTCCCCTTTTTTGTCTTTGGTATTACGAATGACGTTCGAATAGGTTTCTTTAAGACATAAACCACACCGCATCAAATAATTCTTTTTTTAATTTAATAATTTTTTTTTAAATTGTATTCTTATACTTACATATAGGTATTTAAATTAACCTAAACATACTAATATCGGAAAAACTCATTTTTGAGAGAGAGTGGAGTATTATACCCTGTTTATTTATTAGTTTGATCTTTCTTTTTGACAGATGTCAAATCTGAAATCGATATAACTTTGCAACGACGAACAATATCTTCTTATTTTAATAATATTAAAAATTGATAATAATCATAAGAATAGACACACAACATAAAAGTACCTGTTAAGGACTCAAGCATTTTCCGAAAGTCTTAAGTGGTTTTTATTGCTTCGAGGTAAAATTTAAATAGAAAAACTGAAAACAATGGTTTCTTACCTACCCAATGTTTTTATGTCTAGTGCAATAAAATTGATTGACGAATGAATTTATTTATTTTGAATAGTTTAAAACATACATACAGCCACATATTTAGCCAACACATTTTTTACACCAATAGATATTTTCTGTTTCCCATCACTGACCCATCTGTCAAAAAGTTCAAGCTATGTTGTACAAGGTATAGCTATCCGCATGCGGCAAACTAAAGCTAATATAATAAGCGTAGGTATTGTAGTAAGTCATTATCATCAGATTTTTCAAAATTAATGTTTTTCGGTAATAATGTATCGGTTATCATTTGGTAATCTGGCAGGAACTAGGGGGCCCCATTCGATCGCGGGGCCCTGGGCACGTGCCCATAGTGCCCAGTGGGGAAGAGGGGCCTGTCGGTGACAGCACTTCTCAGTAATTCTTTGAGATGCTGGTTAGTTAATACTGATCAGTGTTTGGATTTCACGAATTTTAAAGTGGAATAAAATGATTCACATAAGTTCGTTGTTCCGAATATTGAAATAATTCGGCAAGCAGCCTTTTTTAATTCAAGAAACTTCGATTCTGGTACAAATTTTCAAAATTCAGTAATCGACGTCGACTTATATTTTAATTGTAGAGCTTGATCTTCTTGCATCTCTATTAATTCTAATTCTCCAGATGCTTTTTGGGTCATAACTATATTGGAAATGGAAAACTCACCTTGAATTATATTAATTTCAAATGGATTCAGAAAAAAATCAAGAGACGATTTAAAATATTTCAAGTCTTGACATCTATTTTGGAATTCCGTCAATATTCCTTCTAGCTTTTTTATATACTCGTTGAGTTTTTCTTGTTTAATATTGAAACAATTTTTTTTAATTCGAGGAAAATGACAAAATGTTTTATTTTTAATGACCTTTTGAAAAAGTTGTAATTTAGTTTGAAAACTAAATATACACTGTGAGAGTTCAGATATTATTTTATTTTTCCCCTGCAATTGTAAATTCAGTGTTTTCAAATGTTCCATGACATCAGTTAAAAACATTTAGTCTTGTAACCACTCGTCAGCGTCTAATTCTGAATAGGTTATTTCCTTTTATTTTAGAAATGCAGTTATCGGATCAAACAAAGCTACAAAACAATTTAATACGTTGTAGCTAGATAACCATCTAACAATGCAAAAGAAATTAATGTCATTTGGAAGTTCTTCGTACTTTAATTCTTTAAGGATATTTTTAAATTGTGGATGATTTTTTGCATTGGTGCGAATGTAATTTACAATGTGTAACACTGTTTTCATAACATCAGGATATTTTAAATATTTTGTAACGAGATGTTCTCGATGAATTATGCAGTGAATCGGTATGAATTGTGGAATTTGAGAATCATCGCTTATAATCCCAATAAGACCGATTTTTTTTACTCAGTATTGCCGGAGCTCCATCAGTTGCAATGCTTACAAGTTTATTAAGAAGTACATTAAAAGTTTTCATTATGGAATCTAATGCATTTTTAATATCGACACAGCTGGTTGACTATTAAAGTGCTACCAAATCTAATAATTCTTCTTTAACAACGAAGTCAGGTGAAACAAAACGTATAAAAACTGCCAATTGCGGAAGATCTGTGATATCTGTCGATTCGTCAAGGAACGATAATAATTTTGTTAAAATATAATAGCACAAAAATGAAAAGGGAACTCAAGTACATTCATCGAGAGCCACAAATAATCCTTCAAAGAGCCGCATGTGGCTGGCGAGCCTTAGGTTGGCCACCCCTGCAACATGCAACTCCAGACGGTTCCCAAGGTTAATTTTGCTTATAAAGTTTGAAGTTTTACAAATTATTATTTGATTAAATAATTGAGAGATTTCAATAGTAACAGAAATTTGTTATTGTTATAATATTTTTTTTTCATTCAGATTTGTCAAAGGATATTTGTGGAGGTGGAGGCCGTGTTCTATAAAAATTTAAAAATTCTAAATGACATAATTTTTTCTACAGGTGTTATTTTTACTGTTATCAAGAATACAGAATTAAAATCTGTTGATAAATATTTATGTTTCATTTATAAATAATAATAATAATAATAATAAAGCTCCCTTTTCCTACAACAGCTAATTGATGATAAGGGGGCATGGAGTTAACGGCTTCATAACTTCATGACTGACTAATGGCAAGATGTTGAAATTGCCGTTAATATTAATTTACTTGTATCATCTCTATTTATCAAAAGAATGTGACGTGATACATAAAATCTGATTCATTCAGAGATTTTAACACCTTGAAATTAATTCAGGCACATTTACTAACCAGATGCAAAAAGTAAATAAATAAAACATTTATATTATTTTTTTTTTTTTATATTTTAAGTAAATTACAAAATTAACCGATTCAACTTTCAAGGATTTCTTTACAAAGCTGGAAATTAACGATGATCTGTTAGTCTAGGACCACTTAAATTTGACTAGGATCACCAAGGGTCTGTTTAGAACAAATTTGGGTCCGTTAACGGACCCTTCACAAAATGTCTTTTCATAAAAACGGACCCTTCACAAAATATTTTAACTTAAAAACGGACCCTTCACAAAATAATTTATCCTTTAATCGGACCCTTCACAAATTTGTTTATCTTCATTATTGTTTTGTTAATCGAATAAACCCTTCCCAGGGGGTGAGGGGGAAAAAAGACAAATGCAAACGAACTAAGTTTTGTCTTCGGCAGAGGCTTCTTCCTTTATTCGTCCGGAATGAATATTCTGCGTTCAGCAGTATAGGCTAAATGCCAAATATTTGTATGTTGCATTGCTAATTTAGTAGCTGCATTTGCTGTTTATTTTTTAAAATTTAATTTTTTTTAATTATAATTTTACAGTGTTGGGTATGATCTTGTATGTCGTTTACAATTTAAAAACTACTTAAAAAAGTTTTTTTTTTTTTTTTTTGCAATAACGGACCCTATTTTTACAAATTCACAAAAGGGGACCTTGGTTCAAAGAATGTAATTTAACGTTTATTTTATATTCACAAATTACGGGTAATTTTTTCACACTTTAACAAAAACGGACCTTTCACAAAATGCCTGGACAGACCCCTGATCACCATAAAATAAATTATCCGTAGACCCCCGAACCAGATTTCGATGTATGCTGTTTCGGTTCCGTGTTTTGTTCTCTGTTCCTGTCACAAAATAGCACATCTCTTTTTAATTGCGAACATTAAACATTCTCTATATTGTAAGTTTTTATTTAAACTCAATTAACTTTTAATAAAGTAAATTTTAAAAAATCTAATAGAGACATACAAACGAACGAATGAAAATGCAAACGGACACGTAATATCTTTCAGCTAATTAAATCAGCTACTTAGTCCTTTGGATCAATGCGCATTTTTTTTTTTTTTTTTTTTTTTTAAATTTCAACCCCTGCTTATTTTTTCTCTATTCATAAGCTTAGATAAAGAACTGATCCCCACAACTGAAAATAAAGGGAAAAAAAATCTATCTACTAAAGCCTTGATTTCCAAAATTGCACGAATCTTTATAAAAGTATTAATAAATAATTTAATAAAGATTGCTCATCATCCAAAGATAGAAAAGTTCGTATTCTTTTTAAAAAAATCCTTTTATATATATTATTATGTAGCTAACTATTATATGGATGGTGTTTTCAGTAGAAATGTAAACAATAACAATCTCGAGCTGTATGCCTGCTCTAGTTCCGGTTAGAAAGTTTGCAACTGCTTACTACATGTTATTCTGCGAGGCGATATTTTCAAACGGATAATTTTGTTTTCAATAAAAGAAACTAATTAGATAATTTCTGAGCTCAAATCTGCCGTATTTCATAAGATATTAATGTTATTATGTAATTCTGGTGAGTTTGAATTGAAAATTTGTTTTAGTTATTTTGAGATATATTGTTAAAAAAGGTGACATGGTTACTAGATTTTGAATAACTCGCTTTTTTGGCAGTCTTGATTTAGCCTCTTTCCATTTGTTTATTACTGTTTGTTCGTGTTGCAAGCTGTGCGCCATTTTACTTTAGTGTTAGCATATAGTTCGAGGAGCAAGATTGAGTTTAGTAATAAGTATTCAAATACCACTGCAGGAATCTTAAAACACAATGATCACGTTGTGAGCCAAATGGCTTCAAAATACACCGGAAACAGTAACCCGGAAGTATAAGCGGCATACAGCTTGCAGCGCTTCCTAGTGTCGAAAACACAATCCATAATTAGTATATATGTTATTAATTTGTATTATTAGGTAACAATTTAAATCACACGAAAGGGTGCACAACCTTTTTGAGTGATGGGCCACATGCACAGCAAATTGACCACAGCATTTATTATGCGGCTCATTGAGGGGCCGCATAACAAAGTACTTAGAGAGACATGTTGAAAGTAACTGTAGGTAGTAATTATTCTAAGCACTTAATTCTTTTTATCAATTAACCTTGTAATATGTTTGCATTAAATTAAATACTTTTAAATGTTTAAAATAAGAAACTATAAAACTGATTACTTAGAGAAAAAAAATTTTATCTGAAAATCAAAATTTATTTTTCAGAAAAAAATTCAGATAAATTGAAATAATTAAAAACAATGGGAAAATTCGTGGGTTTTTTTTATCACATAACATACTACAAAAGTCTATTTAAATATAAATTTTAACATTAAAAAATTTTAATGTTCATAGAATTAAATTTAGATAAAAAAAAATAAATATGCTAGTTATTAAAATAAATGTAAGTTAAATACTTGGATTAAAAATGATAAAAATAAAAATAAAACTCTTTCAGTGCAAAATAAGACTCACCATTTAGTAGGGAATATACTTCAACTTAAACACATTTATTTTAAGTAAAATATAAGGCAGGGGCTGAGAGAGGAGAGAATAAGAAAGACATTAATTGTAAAGGAACTATTTTACGAAATAATAAAATAAAAAACTATAAAGATATTTGTTTTCAACTCTTTATGACCAATACTTTTTTAACATGACACTTACTATTTACAATTAATACACATATATGTTTGCAATTAAGATTTACATTACTTTACGATAATTATCTTGATAACGCTTTTTACAGCTAAAATTTCATGACATACAAATCATTTCCCAGCATATGATCATAAACGATACAAAATGGTCCATGTAGGTAGAAAATGGTTTAAAAAATTTCTTAATGGATATCCTGGTAGTAAAATTTTCAAATATTGTGATAATTTTATCCACTTGATCATGAGATAGCTTTTTCGAGCCATTAAATGAAAATTTGATGATTTTGTTTAAAGACTGCTTCTTAATTTTGAACATGCCAAATTCATTCTGGAAAACAGTCTTTCTAGGGAAGCAGTTGTTGTGGGCAGCATTAAAGTTAGAGCAAATAACTTAATCAGTTTTGGGAACTTGTCCCAGATGGTGCTCTTCCTATCCTGATCTTTAAATACCGTGAATACGAGTAACGATGTGTTACTCTTAAATCGCTTGAATACGAATTGCAATGTGTGCTTTTTAAATTTCGTGAATAAAAAAAGCTAGGTGTGGGTTTTAAATCGCGTGAATACGAATCGAGATGTATGATTTTTAAATCACGTGAAAACGAACTTTTAAATTGCGAGAAGAATCAAAATGTATGATTTTTAAAGCACATAAATACGAATCCCAATAAATAATTTTTAAATCACGTGACAACGATAAAGAATACGATGGGTATGTGTTGTTCAACTTGCACGTGTTCATGGGACTAAAGAAATATGCACGTGTACTGAATTTTTATTCTGCAATAGGGACCGTGTTTAATATAAATTTACACATCTCGTATTATTATTTTTTTTTTATTATTATTCTCTATGGGAAGGTGTCGATTTTGCTAAGATATGTAATTACTTTTTAAGTAAAAAATATGAAATAGAATCTAATTTCACGAGTTGTAATATTGCGTTAAAATATAAGGACATTCAAAATCCCTAGTAGCAATAACGGGCAAAAAAAAGATCGAAAAAACTTCTTATATTTATGTTAAAATTAGCACAAATAGAGCGCGTAAAAAGTGATTATTTTAATGAGCGATTCAAAACTCGCGTGCCGTATTAAAAATATCGGTGATTTTTTTTAAACCGCGAAAAGCGTAGTTATAACTACCGAAAAAGCTATCAAAATCCCTTTATATTTACGAGGAAATCGGCATAAATAAAGCGCTTCAAAAAGTGATGTATTTAAATGCGGGATTCGAAATTAAAATGTTGCAATAGCGTATAAAAAAATATCGGAACTTTCAAAAACTTTTAGAAATGTGAAACAATAATTACCAAAATTACGACTGAAAAATAATTTGATTTACGATAAAATTAGCACAAATAAGTCACGTCAAAAAATGGTTATCGAAATGACCAATTCGTTACTCGCGATTCGTAATAATATCGGGCTAAAATAGGTTATTTAAAGCAGTCAGTAATTTAAAAAAAGATCAGACATTAATTTTTTAACCAGTCATTTTTTACGATAGCGTAAAATAAAGAAAATTTTCGAAAAAGAGGGAACTATTTTTAAAAAACGTAAATTTTGTACAGAGAGCAAAATCAAAAAGATATCACCATGAATAACTTTTATTTTAATGATCGGATAACTACAGACTAAGTGCCAATCTTAATGGGTTAAACATGTGACATTAAATATGCTAATTAATTAGAGCTAACTATTAATTAAGTTCCAAAATCAGACGCAAAAACGTACTTTTTCTGAATAAACGTACCTTCTTTTCCGACTGATTTGGATTTCTGGCTATCAAAATATGAAGGCATTCGCAATCGTCAAAATATAATAGTTAATTCCAATTATGTTAATTTCACTCTTCGCATATCTAGGAATTTATATAAGCGAATCGAAAAAATTTTACACTAAATTATTAACATAATCCACCCAAATATAATTCCATATAATATATAGATTTTATTAATTATTATTTTAAGGAATGAGAATAAAAAAAATTTGCAGCAATAAATTATGCAAATTTTGACTTCATTTTTACTGTATAATTTTAGATAACAAAATAAAAACTTCGAATGAAATCGGTAGAAAAGTTCTCGAGGAATAAAGGTTTAAAAATATAGTTCTTTTTAAAACTTTAAACTCAGAAAATATTTACCGAATTTGCTCAAATTTTATATTTTGCCATTAAAATGGTGTAAAATTCTTACAATTTAAGTTTCGGCCCTTATTAAATAAACAAATGAACTAGGCGCCTACATCTATTGGAGAATATAATAGTAGTACTCTTAAATAGTAGTACGCCTTGCTAATGAATAATAACTATTAAAAATTAATTAAATTGTATGCAAAACGTCTTGATTCGCTTTACAATTTCCCGAGATATGGCTAAAACCGTAGACAATAAAAATAACAAATAAGGGGTCGAGAGTCTAAGAAACCCTAACAAAATTTCCATTTTTTTTTTAGAAAAAATCTCTATTATGACCAGTTTTATATAGCAAAAATATCAAAAAACTATCAATGAAAACAGAAAATAACACCTTTTTTCCTAATTGAAATCGTCTGCAAACTAAAGCATTTTGTTTAAAGTTTTTTCCTTAAATCTGTTTCTCTCAAATTACTTTTTTTTTTCTTTTTTTTTTCCTTTGAGGCGCAGGATTGCTCGACTTATAAACCTATGAAGTTAAAACTTGGTAATTGGTTTAAAAATAGTAAGTTGCTTAAATTCCTATTAACACTTGAACGTTGGCAAATATTTCTTATCTATTCGGGATCAAAAAAATTATTTTTCAATAATAATCCAAAAAGTCCGAACTTAAAAAATACATTTTATTTTCAACTTCTTTCAGCTAGGATGGTTTTAAAAAGAGCATATTTCACTGCCTATTAAAAGTTGTTTCAAGTCTCATTAACATAAATTTTATCGTGCACCCAAAAAGTCAAAGAATTTTTTTTTTTTTTTTTTTTTTTAATAAAACAAGAATAATTTATAGATATACACGCAAAAAAGTTTCTAGTATAAAAGTAAATACATTGACACAAAGATCACTCTCCAAACTTTTGGAATAGACCGGACAAAAATAACAGCAACATTGATACAAATTAATATATGATACTAAAAAATCTGTAGTTAAAGGTTTATAAATTCCTTTTCACAATTTGCTGAAAGATTTCATGCATTTTGTCTTCAAAAATAGTTGATCCTTGATCCAAATATAATTTCAATATTTTTCCAAAAATTTGAGAATTAGCCGATTTTTTGAAAATAAATTATGATGCGACTATAATAATAAATTTACATCAAAAATAAATGGCCTTCATGTATTTAAGGAGTGAAAAATTGCGTAGTAAAGCTATCAGGAAATCTTTAAAAAGCAGGGGGAAAATGTATTGACAAATTTAAGTGAAAACACAGGAAATAAATAAATAAATATATATATATATATATATATATATATATATATATATATATATATATATATATATATATATATATATATATATATATATATATATATATATATATATATGTAATACAAAAAGTATAATACTTTTGTATTAATAAAAGAATTAAATCTCTTTCGTTTTAATAAAATGTCTTTGTTAAAGAATAAGCGTAGAGAGATTCTATTTTGGGAAGTCAAGGCTGATAAACATACGATTGAGTTATTTATAGAATCTCTCCCCCTTTTACTTCCATATAAGGAAGCATGAAATGATTTTCCTTAATGCGTAAGGATACAAGAATGCCAACGACTGTGCCTGTTTACTCAAATCTGTGTTAGTATAAAAGGATGTAATACAAAAAGTATAATACTTTTGTATTAATAAAAGAATTAAATCTCTTTCGTTTTAATAAAATGTCTTTGTTAAAGAATAAGCGTAGAGAGATTCTATTTTGGGAAGTCAAGGCTGATAAACATACGATTGAGTTATTTATAGAATCTCTCCCCCTTTTACTTCCATATAAGGAAGCATGAAATGATTTTCCTTAATGCGTAAGGATACAAGAATGCCAACGACTGTGCCTGTTTACTCAAATCTGTGTTAGTATAAAAGCGAGAGCAATGCTTTTCGCATGGCTTTTTCCATCATTTTGTGATCCTGAAAAGTTGTTCCGGAATTGTCCAAAGTCTTGTCCACCCCCTCCCTTGCGGAGTGTGGATGTGAAGTGTTATCGATAACAGCCTACTACCATTAATAAAGATTTTTTGTGTGTAACATGGCTTACGACTGCATTATTAAAGCTAAATACACCACTGATAACAGGGATGAAGCTCTGTTATTACATATATATATATATATATATATATATATATATATATATATATATATATATATATATATATATATATATATATGCTCCCCCATATTGCTTTGCAAAGAAATTTGTAACATACAAAGAACTTGTTCTTGAATGATTTGACTTTCATCACTGGCTGAAATATTTAAAAAAAATTTTAAATAAAAAAATAACCAATTCGTTTAGTCTAAATTATAAAACGTTACTACTCAAACGTTACTATCTTGTTACTCAAAAAAAGTCTTGATTTCTTTTAAAATTGCATTTTTAAAATATATAAGTAAAAAAATTACTAAAACTTCCAGAAGAAACCAATAGTAAAAATCCTCTAAAAAATTTAATTGAATTTTTTGGAAGGATTTTAAGGAATGAACAGTGCTTTCAATTGGCTATGACATTAGAAGCTATTACAAATTTATGAAATTCATAATGATTATTATTCTCACATAAAAAAAATTTCTGATATCATTATCATGGATAATCACTGGAAAAAAAAAAAAATAGGTTAAAAGCAAGATACACCACCCTTCACCTCCAAAAATACCGTAAGTTAAATGCAAACTTCCGGCTCAATTATCGAAAAAAAAAATTTTAATGAATAATTTTTGTTCTCTATGAAATAAAATAAAATCTTGTTACATGCAAATATACTTTTTAAAAAATATATGCAAATATACTTAATTAAAAAATTTAAATCTGTTTTCAAAAAACAAAAAAATATCCAAACCTAGCATTATAAAATTTCAAATACAGACATAACATTAATATTAATAGACATTAATAAGATAACATTAATATTAATAGACAACTTTCTAAGAAAATTTCCTCTATTAACTTAGAGAAACAAAAAATAAAAGGTGAGACTCCATTTAATAGCCTATGACTTAGCTAATCTGGCTTTGCTGCAAATGAAAACTATGTGAGCCATGTTGCCAATGGAAACATGTAAAACAAAATATCTGTCTATGTAATAGCATGATATAGCATACATTCCCAAAACTTTTTTGCTCCCCACCCACTTTGAAAGTCAAAAATTTTATAACATTTTCCTACATAAAAGTTCTGAAACAAAAAATTATTTAAGAGATTTTTTAAAAAAAATTAAATTTTTTACTTCTTCTTTGAAAATTACTACTGACCAATGAACTTATAATTTTTATTGCAAGCTATCATGTAAAAATTATTGGTGACAGCAAGGAAATGAATTTTTGAAAGAAAAAAAATATGCACAAAGATTGCTTTTTAGCATGCCTTCAATTATTTTTATAAACTACAAATTTTCTATTATTTTAATAATGTGAGGGAATTACTTTTTGAAATATACACATAAAATAGTACATCAGAAATTGTTGAGGATAAAATTCAGTTAATACATAATATTACACATTTTCATAAAATTTTACGGTGTTAAGTGAGTGCCGTTTTAAAAACTCAAAGTGCTCTTTTAAGAGAGGAAGCGACCTGCCCTTTCTTACTTCTAGGGAGAACTCAGCATATAGCATAGGCTGTTACCTCTCCTATCGATAAATTATAATCTTAAATGTATTATATATTTTTTATTTCTCCCATTTTAAAATTTAGTGATTACATTTATATTTTAGTTAGTTTATTTCCGCTTTCATACTGTTTTTCTTTAAATAGTAATATTTTTAAAATTTCTTAAATGTTTATAAATTAGAAATTATATTACTGTATTTATTTTTTTATTTTTCAAAACTAATAAAATTTTTGAATTTTTTTAAAAGCAGAAAATTTTTTCTTTATTTTTATGACATCAAGACATCACATTAATTTTTGTTTTTAAGTTTTAGTGATTTATTAAGTTTTATGATCAATCTTTTTTGGTAAGTTTATTGCCATTTTTGTTACCTTAAATTATACAATAAATTTTAGCTAGTTATTTTATTTAAATCAAGGACGTAAATGTCCACGTTATCAGGAATCTTTTGCTATCTAGCCTACAAAATTCATGTGTATACGTCTGAATAATCTAATGCGTATATATTTCAGCAATTTTGAATTTTTTGCAATATTTCGTTCATATTTTGTATTTTGGCATATCCCCATGTCCATGCATATTTAGTATAAAGCAGAACAAAATATTACACCTTATTATCCAATTTTTGTTTAACATTATCAAATAAAATAATTTCAAAAAATGAAAACGCAATATTAATAATTGTAGGCAAACAATACTTTGTTTTCATTTAAAAATGCCTGGCATAAATGATTAGTAGATAAAAATATAAATATAATATATAATATAGATATCTAATACTATTTTGATTGTTCTTCTGAAATTGCTTGGATAGGATTTATTTTTTTTTTGTGCTATCGAATTTAAATAATAGTACACTATATAAGTAGCTTGCATTGCATTTTAATATAAAAAAAAATAATAATAAATAAATAAAATTTGTAGACTTGGACATATTTTTAAAATTATGGATAAAATTTAGTTTGCCCAGTCAGGGTTGCCACTTAAATCTGAAAAAAATTCCCTGTATTTTCCTTGTATGAATTATACATAATGTATTAAGAGGAAAGAATTACTGTGCTCTTGTATGAGCTATATTGGGCTAACTATACTAGCTTTAATTGCTGGAAAAACTTAGAGTAAAAAAGAAACAGCCGAGCATGCTTAAATAATGTTACAGTAAACGAAATAGTTCATTTGCTAAAATATCTTCCTTAAATATCCCATAGATTGCCCTTCATGATAAATTACCTTGCATAGATGGGTCATCATTTTTTAAAAGACGAAAATAAACAAAATTCCCTGATTTTCCTAGCTTGTAAAGAAAAACTCAAAATTCCCTGCATTTCGCTGTTAATTTTGGTGATTTTTAAATTCCCTGAATCTTCCAGATTTTCCCCGTTCTCTTTGTGGAGTGGCAATCCTGCCCATACATATTTATTATAATTATCCTTAATGTATGAGGGCAGCAAAAATATCACTGTTTGCACTTAAAAATCCACACGGATAATAACAACAACAAGGAAACAAATAAGTTTAACTGCTTTACTTAATTATATGAATAGGCTTACCTTTGTCAGATTAAGCACTGACTTTTAAAAAGATTAGATGACAAAACATCTTTGAATTTCAATAATAGTGCATTATACTTAATTTATTTTTTGGTTCAGAAATTTATTTTTCAATCACTCAATTCACCAGTGTTTTTCCAATGCGTTTTTAGATGGTCGATATGCCCTCCTTTTTGTAAAAATAGGGCTGCTTTTCTTAAAAACACTGCCATTTTATTAGATTTTTTCAGGGAAAGGCTGTTTTCTTAATTACCAGTTTTAAAGAAAAGTTCACTTCCGATTTATTTAGTTATTGATAATTATTTAACCTCAATTTTTATTTTCATTCCTTCATTTTAGAAAGATTTTTCCTTATTTTATCTAGTTAAAATTCTCATGATATAAAAAAAGAGTTTTCAAATTGTTATCAATTAATCCTTTTTTTAGTTTACTTTTTTTTAAAAAAAAAAAGAAAATTTATACATAGATTTTCTTCCAGCTTTCTTTTAAATTTTTTTTTTTTCAAAAGCTTCAAATTTTTCTGTTACTTTGATACTAAGTGAGAATTACTTTGTGAAATATACATGTAAAATAGAATAATCAGGTTATTTAAAAATTGAGTGTCAAATTCAGTTATTACATAATATAACACATTTTGATAAATTTTAACAGTAGTAAGTGAGCCTTTTTAAAACTCAAAGTGCCCTTTTTTAATCCTAAGGAGAACTCTGAATTCACTTAAATTTTTTAATATGATGTTAAAAAACCAATCAGGAAATTATAATGCTTTGGCATTAAGTAAATTTAGTTACTGTTCTCTTGAACCAGCATCTGAAAGAGTCCACTAGCCTGTACTCAATTTTTCAGGTTTGTTCCCTAGTCCTTATAGATTTTAAGAAAATTACTTAAAAAATTATGAAACAAAATTAACATCAAAGCTTGAAATTAATGATGGTTCAAGACTACTAAAGTTTGATTCAAATCAGCATAAATTAATTATCACTTATAAGTAGTTGCCTGAACCAACAATCAATGTAATGGGATATTCAAATGTTGCTCTTTTGAATTTATGCTTTGGCTTGTCACAAAACAACCCATTTCATCATAATTGTGAGATTTCAAATTCTTTGTATTATAAATTTACTTTTAAATCAAATTTATTGTTTTTTTTTCTGTTTTCTTTATAAAAAATGTAATAGAGACATGTAAATGGACCAGAGAAAATGGGTGTAGGACTAATCCTTTTAATCAGTGACTAAATTTTCTTATTTTTTACCCCTTTAATATGATTAATACAATATTTAGTTTTTTGCGAATAATTTTGAAGAAAAAAAATTCTATACATTGAAATTTTATTATCAGGGGCAGGGGTCTGTCCAGACATTATGTGAAAGGTCCTGTTTTGTGTAAAATTGTGAAAAAACTATTCATAATTTACGAATATAAAATAAGTGCTAAGTCACAGTCTTTCAACCAGGGTCCTGCTTTTGTGAATTTGTGCAAATAGGGTACTGTTATTGCAAAAATTGGAAAAAACCTTTTCAAGAAGTTTTTAAATTATAAATAGATACAAGATTCTGCTCAACAATTTCTGCTACTAAATTATAGATGCAACATACAAATATTTGGTAGGGTGACCCGGGGTAATTCACGATCACTCTGTTTCTGGGGTAAAGAATGATCGCCTAAGTTTTATTTAAAAAAAGTTTTTTTTTTTTAAATTTGAGACATGGACAAAATTGCTTGTACACTTTACTAAAGTATAACTACATTTACTTAATAATAGTTTTTTGTTTAATTTAACAAAATAAGTATCTTTTAAATTGCTTTCCGTATTTTCCACTTCAAAGATGGGTTTCAAAATGTGCAAATTTCTGCAAAGATCCTCCTCCTTCTCTTAATAATAAATATTTTGAGTTACTTTCTTTTTCTTTGATATAAAAATAGTGTAAGCTTTTGTTTAATTGTTCCACATCTACTGTAAACATTATAATTGACTATAGGAAACTATATCAAATGTTACCCCCTACAGATGGGGTAATTATTGATCACTGGGGTAATTCCTGATCATTGTCATTTCTTCTTATAAATAGTATAAAAAATAGCTAATGAATAGCTAGACAAAGTGTTAGACAACACAAATGTGTTTTGATTTGCACCATTTCTAGTTTGTCTTACCTTGTTTCTATCTTAATTTTATGTGTGTACATTGTTAGAATAATTTTTAAAATTATAAATTAGCCTAATATAAATATGGTGAGAAATAATAAGCCTAAAATGGATGCTAAGCTTCTAGAAAGCAAAATTAGCGAATTTCTTTTAATGATTGAAAATGAAAATTTCAGTGTGAGAGCTACTGCCAGAGCTGTTGACATACCTTACTTAACTTTACACTCTCACTTAATGAAGTTAAAAATCCAGCAAAAGTAACCCATGATGTGGGAACTCTTTCTTATATTCCTGCAGAACATGAGAATGAGTTTGCTGCTTGCCTAAAATGTATGGCACAATGCATAGATTTTTGGAAAATTTAAAGTGTTAATCTTTATTCTTGCTTTTGAATAAATCATTTTATTAGCTGCTTAAACATATCTTTTTGGTTTATTTGTTTTATCTTGATGTCTTATTTGGTTATTACCATTGTATAATTATTTGTTAACAGCCCCTTTACTATAAAAACTGGTGATCAGTAATTCCCAGAAGTGATCAGGAATTACCCCAGAAATGATCAAGAGAAGGGGTAATTTCTGATCACTAAAAATTTAAAATCTTTTAAATTCTAACTAGATTTTCAAACAAAAGAAGGTAGCATAGGACTCATCTCATATAGTCTCAAACTTCCAGTAAATATTAAAATTCTATCTTGATTAGTTTTTTTACAAATAGATGATTGCATTTTCTGATCAGGAATTACCCCAGGTCACCCTATTTAGCCTATACTGCTCAACACAGAATATTCATTTGGGACGAATAATGGAAACAAAATCACTCACATTTTTAACAATTTCAATTGACATATTTTAAATAGCACAACTTAGTAATGTAACACTTTTAATGTGTTACGCATTTAAGTAAACCTAAACAATTCCTAAATTTATAATATTTTATATAAAAAATTGCCAGAAATTTGATGAATAAATATAAATTGATCAATTATTTATTTACAAAAAAAATATGATTTAATATTAATAAGAACGTGCACACGATGTTTGTACAGATATTTAATAATTACGAAGTAGAGATATTTCTTTATCTACATTTGGAATTTGTTAAACTTAGGGAAACTTAGCTTGTCTCCAACCATTTTTCTCTCCCCCCCTCCTCGGGAAGGGTTTATTCAATTTACTAAATAATAATTAAGATGAGCAAATTTGTGAAGGGTCCATTTTTATGAAAAGATATTTTGTGAAGGGTTCGTTAACGGACCCAAATTTCTTCTAAGCAAACCCCTGATTATGTTATAATAAATAGGTTTTGAAACAAATTTACTATAGGTAAAGCATAATATAATATTTAAAGTAAAATAAAATTTATTAAGGTGCTACTTTTTGAAAATTATAAGGAATTTCTAATGTTTACAATTAGGATGAAGTAAAGCTATTTTGAGACAAAATAGCTCATCGTCCTTGTACACCTGATTGATGGAGATTGGTTGTTGGTCCGAGAAACTCCTAATCATTGGTTTATGGTTATCTGGGCAAAATTTTAATTATTCAAAACCATCATGCTTAACTTTACACTGCTGCTTACCAACACTGATTTAGTGTACAAGCAGTGTGTTTATAAATTTCAATACTGATACAACCTTAACTTTTCTTTCTATAGATGCATAGGAATTTCGGATAATCCTAATTCCTAACAATCCTGGGTCATAATTAAAAAAAATAATTCATATATATTTCATGTATATTAAGCAACTTGCTAATAATAAATTACAAACATACCATAAAAAGAATGCTACTTACCAATATTTACTAGTTTTATATTATCGGATGCCATTGCTTGAAGTGCTGTTTGAACATTTTCCAAACACTGATGTTGATTAAGAGGTTTCCTAATTTTTTTCAATTTTCTCTTTTGCAAAACTTCGATGAGAGCAATTAATTTCAAGCCATCACTCATATCTGTCTGAAGATTATCTATCACCATGCCTAAGGGTCTTATTTGTTCATTAACCCAATTTTTAAAAGTTTTTTCTTGAATTTCAACCCAAATATATTCATCTCCTTTAATGTGCATCGCACGAGCAGCATGTCCTTCCGGAGATCGAGCTTTTAAACCTATGTGACTCATTCCTAATTCACTTAATTCCTCAGAATCCATATCATAAAATTTTCAAGTAACTTAATGTTTTGAAACACAACTGTTAACTTGACATACCTCACGGTAATCACAATATATTTTTCAAAACAAGAACAAACATAATTTTATAATTTTTCCAATTACAGACTGTTTCGTTTGGAGTTGTTGATATCCACATGCATATCACATATATTAAAACCAAAAGTGTAACCGGCAATAATCCTACACGTCTGTCACAAGAACAGCACAAGCAAAGTTTGACATCTAACTAACAACACAGACACGTTTACAACAAACTTCACCCATGGCAACGCATTGAGTCAACTTAGTGCTTTATACTCACTTTCCAGATTGTTTCATACACAAACTTTCTTGTTGCCATCTCAAATCAAATTAAAGTAAAGTTTCTGTGCTAGCGATTAGAGCACTTCGATTGTTGTCGAAGAAGAATGGGAACCTGATAAATGAAATACAGTCACCAAAAAAAAAAAAAATAGCTGACCAACATGAGCTCTTCAAAAAAAGAAACTCCAAACGCAAAACGATCCGCTCAACAGTGGTTTTAAAACCTCTATCATTGGGAAAATTCTCACTATACATAAATGACCCACGCACATGCGTGTACCCAATCCACTATTGAAAAGTAAAAAGTTACTGAAAAGTCCACGCTGTCAATACGTAGCTTGAAAAATTTCAAGCATTCAGTTTATCAAAAGACTGGTGTTTTTTTTTTTTTTTTTTTTTCTAAATTTCCCACCAGTGATCCATCAATGAAAAATTGATTAAACTGAAAAATTGCAATCTACACACTATCAATATTGTCAATTTTCAGGCGTTTAGTAATTGTTTTTAAAACGAAAGACTTGTTTTGGGGAATTTTCAAACATGGATGCGTAAAAAATTTTAAGAATATTAACAAAACAAACAGTGTATGGTGACGTAACATCCTGCCCAAACAATATATAAAAAACTCCGGTTCAGAGCCAGAGCGTCCAGTCTTTTGAGAAGTATTATAACAAACATGTATGAATTATTGGATTTCGAAATGTCTTCCTCCTCTGATGAAAAAGGAGAATTGACTGGCACTGTGGTAGCTCCATTTCATTCATCTCCAAATCCTTCTCCAAACGCCATGTGTAAACCTCTGCTGAAACTCATTTCGCCACTGTCTCCTTCGCCAGAGGAGCAATTATTTGAACTCTTCTCTCCTCCGTCATCACCTCCTGCCAAATCTCCAATGCCTTTGAGACACAAGCCTGACTCTATCGTAATGGTGGCTCCTCAACGAGTCAAGCCCCATAGAATTCTCATGGTTTCAGTCCAAGAATATAGGAGCCGACTGAAACGTAAATTAGCTCGAGACACATCAGTCAAACGATTCTTCATGAGTTCCAAAGATGATTGTCCCAGGAAACGTTCAAAGGATTCCAGTCCTCCATCCAGCAAACTTGCTCCATCCATCACGTCTGTTCCATCCAGTAGACCTGCTCCGAGCAGAAAAGCTCCAAGCTCGTGTAAATCTCCTTCAAACAAACCTATTCCAAGCAGCAAACCTTCGAGTGACAACTCCAGCAAACGAATCATTATGACAAAAGGCTCTCCAGCAAAACTTTATGTTTGAATGATTATGAACAATCCAGCAAAGCTTCAAGTGAGGCGACATATATTCCAAGCAACTGAGACTATCGGTCATACACTCCAAGTCCGTAAAAAACTTTCTTTCTACCCACAACCATTCGTTTGCCTGATATCCGATGAATACACCATCACGAATGGTTACATTTACAATTGAATGGATGGACCCATTTGACCGCAGGTGTTGTTGGAAGAGTTATTCTCGATGAAGGTGGCCTTTAAAAATTTTAAGAGTTGCCAAGCGCAAAGGAAAATGGAAAGACTTCACAGAACATTTGCCGGAATACCATCTGCTGAAGAAATTGAAACTGTGATTTTGAAACCTGTGAAACCCTCAGGATGATGTATCTTTTGTTCCCGTGAGGATTGTCACAGGTGGGTTGCTGTCACTGAAGGCATCTCGCAATTCTTCCATTTGCCAATAGAACCCATCTATCATGTGTTGCAACTCATTTTGTAATTTTTTTGTGAATAGTCATTACATAGTCATTTTTGCAGTTTTAGTACATAATGTTATTGCATGCAATAAATATAGTTTTGAAAAAATTATGTTTTTTTTAAAAATGTTTTTTAAAAAAATTGGATGGGTTCGCCCTATTTGGGAGACTTGTCCCATTTTTTTAAGACACTCGCAGTGCCAACATTGAATAATTTCAATTTTTGAACTCGTTGTGTTTCAACTCGAAAAACTTTTTTTCGCATTCAACTGGCTCTGGACAAGTGAAACAAAAAGATTCAATGTTTGCAGCTCGTATGTTTTGAAAAAAATTAGAGGAGAAATGGGATAGGTCTCCAATTAGATTGACCTATCCTATTTTTTTTATTAACATTTTATTTTGACATTTAGTCTAAATCAACTGCCGGCATATTGGGCAGATGTTGGGTAAATCATTACAAGTCCTCAGGCCTTCAACGTGAAGCAGGTGACCACATGGAGTGCGTGAATGTTTTGAGAGCATTTCCTCTAAGCAGACGGAGCAGGTTTCTGGCACCTGGAAAAACAAATTGTCCATTGGTAGTGAATAGATGGTTCCCCAGATCTCAAGAGCCACCTTGATGATTAACTCATTAGACAAAGTCATCAAAATACCATTGCTTGATGATTTTTCGCCGCTATTTCAAGCCGCAACACTTCCAGGTGCGGTATGCAGGTCATCTGGAAATTTCCTGATCTCCGATTTCAAATTTTATGAACAAATCCAAGCCACGTTCATTCATTCGATATCCATCCGTATCTAATTCCTGCAGCAAGGTCATATCGAAATTCAAATCTATGATGTCAGGCTCTTCCATTACCTTTACCTAGAAGTTTGTGCCATGGCAGCTGATCATCATCCAAGTATTGGAGGTGAGAAAAAATGAACTGTCTCAGTTTGTCCGAGATATTCTCTGACTGAATGTTAAATGATACAGCTCCACTGGACTGTGGGTCCTTTTATACTGTCAGAAAAATACAACGGGTTCTACAAAATGTTACTGTAGGGACCGGACGTCAGATCGAATGAACTCTTCTAGTACACCTTGTAGTCTGCGAACTATTTGAAGGGCCTGTCGTCAGATAGAATGGAATATTCCAGAACAACACGGGGTCTACAAATGGAACTCCAAGGCCTGACGTTAGACAAAATAGCACGTTTTCGAGCGCTACATCATATACAAATGTAATTGTAGGCGTGGCGTCATACTACAAAATATTTTGCAGACCAGAAAGTAATGCTCTCAATTTGGAAATTATCACCAGATGCACTTCCGATGAAATGATGACCAGTTGCATGCTGACCAAATATATTTTGACCTTGGAGACTCTCACAAATTGATTGATTACAAGAAACATTTTTTTTTGGTGGATACACACAATATTGTAAAATATTTTTCTATATCACAGACATTGCAGTTGCGCTATGACGTTGTAAGCATTTTCTATGCTCTGCTGATTGCAATCACATGCTTGAGCTTACACTACAAGTGAGTTGTGAAACAAGTCGAGAATTTGAAAAACACATCATCATCAAGAATCTCGGACAGGGAAAAAATGTTCAGGAGTTGTAGTCGACAAGAGCCAACGCTCCTTATAAACCATCAACGAAAAAAAATTATTTTTTTGCATGTTGTGTTGATGTGCTATTGCTGTTCCATGGATCTGTACAAGTCTTCAAACAAACAAATATAAAAAGTGGTTTAACATGAAGCTGTTTGAGACAGGATTTTTTAAGCACTAATAAGAGTAATGTTAAATCAAACCATCGTGAATCGAGCTGAGAAAATGATATGGGGACCACACAGCACACCAAAGCAACATGCAAAAAAAATTTGTTTTTTGTTAGAGTGTTGTGTTGATGAAGATCTTTTGATGCTGGCTCCAGAAACTTTTCTGAGCTCACACGAACCAAAATATTTTTTCCAAACTTGAGTGATTGATGTTGCTTGACAAGCTACTTGCTTGGCAAATGTTGGATTTATTCTTGTAAAGGGTGTACTATTACTCTAGGAGTAATGTGGTTGGTTCGCATGAATAACTGTCACTTGTATGGACAACACTTTTTATTTAAACATATAACATAAAATTAACGTGAGATAAATGTAAGTTATAGACATAATTTGTTCTGACTTCACAAGCCAGTTCCGAGAACGCTTCTCTCGTTTTTATTTAATTACTTTTCGGAGGTGAGTGAGCGAAGCGCCCTCTGGCGAAGATGTCCACACACTACACCCCCCACGCAAGATTGAAGTATCTCCCTTGATACTTAATCTGACAAAACATATAAATTGATAATAAACAATCATATCATAAATATATAACATATAAACTGACAATTAACATTCATCACTAATATTAATGAATATTACAACTAATGCAAATAATATAGCTAATTCAAATAATAAAACATTTTCAATAAGTAGATAATGCACTCAATTATTTAACATAACGTAGCATTAAACTATTAAAATGTATAACTTGCTTATGAAATCAAAATAATATATATATAAAAAAAAACTTTAAATTATCAAAAAGTAAACAGTCAATATTTAAGTCATAGTATTTGGAAACAGTCGAGATAATGCATCCGCATGTGGCATTTTGGAACCAGGGCAATGTTTCAAAGTTATATTATACTTTTGAAGAGCGAAAACCCATCGCTGTAACCGAGATGACTGAGGAGCACACTTTGTTAAATACGGTAAAGGGTTGTGGTCGGTGTAAAATTCTATTTCAGAACCAAATATCAACGACTCAAATTTTTTTAATGACCACACAATAGCGTAAGCTTCTCGTTCTATAGTTGACCAGGCTTGTTGTGTTTTGGTCAATTTATGACTAGCGTAAGACACTGGGACAGTTTTATACTTTATTCGCTGAGAAAGACAGGCTCCTATTCCAATCTGTGATGCATCTGAGTAAATGATGTAAGGCTTACCGGGCTCTGGTGTGTAAAGTGATGGGGCTTCTGCAAGGGCTTGTTTGAGACGAGAGAACACAAAGTCATGCACTTTACTCCAGGGAATTTCTTCTGGTACTCGCTTTTTTGTCAATTCTGTTAGAGGATACACTAATTCAGCATATCTCGGAATATATTCTCGGTAAAAACCACATAATCCAAGTACACTTCTCAATTCTTTCTTAGTCTTGGGTCTTGGAAGTTGTTTAATGACTCGAACCTTTTCTGGATCGGGCTGGTGTTCTCCCGAACCGATGATATGTCCCAAAAACTTGATACTTGGTTTAGCGAAAGAACATTTCTTCAGGTTAACAGTGAAATTGAGTTCTTCTAATCTTTTCAGAATCAACTCCAAATGTACTAGATGTTCTTCAAAACTATTAGAAAATATACCAATATCGTCTATATATGCTCGTGAAAACCTTTTAAATGGTGCTAGGGCCTTGTTCATGACTCTCTGGAACGTTGCTGCAGCATTCCGAAGTCCAAATGGCATAACTCGAAATCTGTACTGAGAATTGTGAGTTTTAAAGGAAGTTAAATCATAACTTGCTTCCTCCATAGGAATAGCACAGTAACCTTTTAGCAGATCTAGGTTTGAGATTACATTAGCTTTCCCTATAGTATGGATTAATTCAGTAGTATCTTCCATTGGAAAATCGTCAGTTATAGTCACAGCATTCAACGCTCGATAATCGATACACATCCGCATCCCTCCATCCTTTTTACTAACGCATACTACTGGATACGAAATTTCAGCTGAACTCTCTTCTATCAAACCAGCATCTAAAAGTTCTTCTATTTGTTCATCTACTTTTCCTTTCAAAGCATCCGGAATTCGATATATATAAGGCCTCTTCCTCTCACTGTTAGGTATAAGTCGAATCTTATGCGCTTCAACATTTGCTTTCTTCAATTTTCCCGTCATAAGTTCTTGATGTTTACTCAGCAAAGACATTAATTTTCTTTTCTGATCATCATTCAAATGTTCTAATTCCAATTGTGAATTAAACATAACTTTTCCAATGTTCGTTTCAGGTACTGTAATAATTTCACCAAATTCGTCCTCATTTTCAAATATAACTCCAATTGAATTTACTCTAGCATGAAATCTCCTTATCTTGTTTACATGTACTTGTTTTACTCTCCCATCTGGTAATTTGACCATATAAGAATGTGGGGAACAGTGCTTGACAATTTCTCCGGGACCAGTCCATCGGGCATAAATTTTATCGGTAGAATCAGGGATTAAAAGCACTACCTGTTCACCGACATTGAAATTTCGTTCTGACGATCTTTTATTAAAATAGTCACTGTATGCTTTCTGTTTGTTAGCAGCCATCAACGAAGCACTTTCAGCAGCCTTTTCCAGTCTGACTTTCAGTTCTTGAAGATAGTCAACAGCTGACTGAGATAAAGTGGTAGGGATTCTAATTTCACCAGACCAAGATGATTTCAGGATAGACAATGGACCTCGAGCCTCTCTACCATAGAGTAGCTTGAAAGGAGATACCCCAGTAGTGGTGTTTGGAACCTCTCGGTATGAGAATAGTAGAAATGGTAATTGAAGGTCCCAACTTCTTGGATCTTCACGTATCACGTGATGTAACATATCCTTAAGTACTCGATTCCACCTTTCTACAAGGCCATTCGCAGCAGCATAACCCGGGCAGGAGAATCTTGGACTCGAGCCAATGCACTTTTGAAATTCTTGAGTTAGGGCAGACTTAAAATTAGTCCCCTGATCACTAGCTATAACGTTGTGTATACCAGTTCTTGTAAAAATTGTAAGTAAAGCATCGCAAGTTGTTTTAGCAGATAGTGATTTTAACGGCACAGCTTCTGGCCAGCGAGTATTTTGGTCAACAAGACAAAGTACATATTTGTGTCCTCTGCTAGATGATGGGTCTATAGGAACAATTACATCCACGTTCACAATTTCGAAAGGAAGTTCGGGACGAACCACAGGAGTTATGGGCGCTCTATCACCAATTTTCTCAGTTTTTCTAAGTTGGCACCCTTCACAAGTTTGGACAAATTCCGTTATATCTTTCCTCATATTCGGCCAGTAAAAACTATATTTTATTCGCTCTTTAGTTTTCCTAACCCCCATATGACCCCCAAAAACGGATTCGTGTGCCAATTTTAAAACTTTATTTATCCTACATTTTGGTAAAACTAACTGCACAACTGATTCATTGAGAATTTTATCCTTATGGTAAATTAATCCATCCATTAAAATAAAATTGCCCTTATTTTGTTTTAATTCCGCGCGAATTTTTTCTAATGAAATACAATTGGTTTGCTCTTCTTTTAATTTATAATAATCCGAAAACAATTTAGAATCTCCATTTAAAATATTCGTCTCACTCCCACTCAATGAGCAACCACTCTCTTCCCCCTCTAACAAAATATCCTTTCCATTAATTTGTTGTAATAACACGTGTGCTGATTCTTTTTCCAACACGCACCGATTTTCACTACTTTTCCCCTTGGAAGAACTCTTAAAGTCTGACGAAATCAGAGACTCATAAAGAAACGGTGGTATTAACCCATCTACATTTAACTTTTCTGTTAATGCAATTATACATTCTACGGGATAATTTAATGCAGAATTTCTATTTAATGAGACCATTGTTTTTATTAACTTAGCCTCAACATGTTCCCCAAACGCCGAACTCAAAATAATCTTTCCACATTCCTCATTATCGGCGCCAGGAATCAAATTCGAATTACAAACAAAAATTTGAGTTCCAGAATCTATTACACATTTTAACTTCTTCCCCCCTCCCACGTACACTGATACATACTTCAAAGGGTGAAGGTCAACAGATGGATAAAAATGTTCGGAGGAGATTTTTGCAATGACAGCATTTTCTTTGATTTTCATTTTCGAATATTTATTATCACAATTTTTTGCTAAATGATTTTCTCCGCAAATGTAACATTCTAGTTTTTTATTTATTTTATTTTCTTTTGACTTCGGTTTTATTTCTTCGCGTCGTAACTGAGACGCTATATATTTAGAATCATTTCGAGTGTAATTTTGATTATAGGACTGGGGTTTTTGATAATTAGAATATGTATCAGAAAAAGATTTTCCTTTTGACGCAAAATACATATCGCATTCTTTACCCATTTGTACCGGTTTAAACCAATCTTGCTCTTGTTTTATATTTATATGCATCGCGGTTTCATGATCTAACGATTGATATAATTTATCGCTTACAATTAATTCTTTCAAAGTATTTAAATCCTGTACCTTTCTTAATCTACAATATTGCTCCAAACTAGTAGATAATCGAGATGCAAATTGTACATGAGTTTCGTTTGACAAACGGCGCGCTTTCTGAAAGTTTTGTAAACAAATTAGAGGTGTCGGTTCGTACTCTTTTAAAATTGCACTTTTCAATTTCTCATAATCGTTTATTTCCTCATCTTTAATATAAACTAAAATATTTATAGCTTTTTCTCCGAGGAGGTTTAATAAAATTTCTCCCTTAAATTCCTGAGGTACATTTTTGCTTCGAAAGGCTCTCTCTAAAGAAGAAAAGAATAAATTCCAACAATCTGTTCTTTTCGGAATAGGTATAGTTAAAGCTCGTACACTTTGAATATAGTTTTCCACTGATTTCGTCTGATTCGTGACTTCGCTTTCCGTACTACATTCTCTCGTACTCGCTAGTTTCGTTTTCTCAAAGTTTATTTTTTCTAACTCAGCGTTTATTTTTGCTTTTTCTAGATTTATTTTTTCTAATTCTATCTGCGCTTCCGCACTTAATCGAGAGCTGTCTATCTTAGCTCTTTCGAATTCAATTTTCGCTTGCTGTTCTTCTCTCGACTTTCGCTCAGAAATTATCGAATCAGCAAATTGTTCTACAAAATCTTTATCGTTTTTATAATGCACACTATTTAGAATTAAATTTCTCAAATCAATTACCTTCATATCGGGATTTATAGATTCCCCAATCTCTTCTGCAATTAATTTAAGATCCTCTTTTTTAGCCCCTTTAAACATTTTTAAATTCTTATATTTACAACTTTAAAATACAAAAAATTTAAAAACTTAAACGCACGAAATATGTCCAAACAAGTGATTGAAGCAAAAAGAGTGCCTACCTCGTAGTCTTCAATGCTTTCGATTTATCCATGATCCTAGGAGACTGCGCCAGTGTACTATTACTCTAGGAGTAATGTGGTTGGTTCGCATGAATAACTGTCATTTGTATGGACAACACTTTTTATTTAAACATATAACATAAAATTAACGTGAGATAAATGTAAGTTATAGACATAATTTGTTCTGACTTCACAAGCCAGTTCCGAGAACGCTTCTCTCGTTTTTATTTAATTACTTTTCGGAGGTGAGTGAGCGAAGCGCCCTCTGGCGAAGATGTCCACACACTACAAAGGGTTTTACAAATACTTTGGAAATTTGGAAGCAACTCTTCTACAACGGAGATGAAATGAACTGCATGATCCCACGTCCAGTGTGAATTACCTATCCTCAGTGTACATCACAAAATCAATCATTCAGAAAGGCTTTCAGAGTTTTATTTTAGTGTAGAGCAGAGCATATAAAGTGGTAAAATTGTATAACTCGAAAGCTAGCTTTTCAAGTGCTATAAAAAAGTGGGGGCAGCCTCCTTGGAGGCCCTCTCCAATTTTTCTTCCCTTTATTGTTAGGAAAAACCTTTAAAAATCTCACTCGTTTCCCGAGCAATGGCGAAACATCATCAGTTTGAAGTAGGTACAATTGCTGTCCAAGTTGAGGTGGTGTTGATCACAAGCCCAATATCTGTCGTGCCAAGTCTGTATGAGATCTGATAGTGGGCAACCCCACCTTTCAATGTCCACGTGAGGGATGCGTAACTTTTTTAAAATCGGTATTTCATTATGGCCTCTTTTCACAGCCAATGCATTTCTTCCAGCACGGTTGTTTAATTGCATGTATGTATCCAAAATTGTCTCTTCAAAACACCTTTGTGATGGAGCATTTTCCAATGATTTGGGAAAAAAGCGTAGTCCATGAACGTAATTAATTGCATACTCTACACTTTTCACGTCTCTTATGGTCACCCACGGATCCAATTAAAATATAAAGTGAATGGGTTTTAGCATATCCATCGAAACGGTGGCCATCGTGCCTGGAACTGGTCATTTATAAGGCATACGGGGAGTTTCAGCATTCCACCAACAAATTCTGACATGAGAGGCTTCTGGAAAACGTTAGAGTTTCCAGAAACGATATGCTGTGCCTCTGAATGACTGCTCCTTATATACTACTCGAGCCAGAAATTGCATGACGCTGTGGTCAGATGATTCGGTCTTTCTGGAAGGTTCTTGGGAGTCGTATGATGTCATGTTTGGATCTTGTGACCACGTGATCAATCGAATACATCATCAAGACGCGAGACAATTTCTGACATGTATGTCAACATAAAACTTTTGAGCAGCACATGCATCTTGGTGGAAACATTTCTTGAGCTGAAGAACATTAAATTATAAAACATTAACATCGATAAGTATAAAAGGAGCAGTCTCGTGTTGGGAAAATTTTTTAATGAGCTGAGGCCAGCAAGAACCAACGCACTGCATATAAACCATCATTGTAAAAAAAATTTACAATGGTTTGCTGAGTGTTACATTTGTCTCGGGCACCAAAAAATATTCTGAGCTTTCATCAACCAAAATTGTTTGAGTTGCTGTAGTTTTGAAATTTTTTTTTGTTTAATCAAATTCTTTCTGCGCTGGTTGATACAATTACTTTTTAAATTTTGGATGCCATTTCGAATCTCTATAGTGTTGCAATTTATCAGTCTATTACCGCACATTTGCAAATTTTACAACTGAAATTTTTTTTCCAAGTATCGTACCAGATGTGTCATAAAAAATTGTACAGGTCCCAAATGGAGTGCTTGATCCTTTTTTGTCAATCTTTTCAAAAGTGTGTGTTGCAAAAATTGCAATAAAAACATTACTTAAACTCTACAAACATTTACTGAATCTCTCTCATACACAAATTTACGATCTTTTCATATTCCATTGCACATTATCGCTTATTGTCACATATTATTGGTTTCTCAACGGTCAAGTCCAACGGAAAACTGTTTTGCAATTCCTTCATCGTTTTGTCCAACTGTGCCGTTTCCACCTCCACATCCATAAATGAAAACGGATCCTGTTGAATTTCGTCAGCATCTGATATAATTGATCAGTCTGTTGCACGAGATACAGTTGATTTGTATTGTCCGTAAACACAGGCATAAGATATTCCTGCTGCTCTACCTCTGGAATCTGAACCACGTTTGGTTGATCAGACATCTCTGGAGTTACCACCTAAGTTTGCTCAAACACAACTTTTGGAGTTTCGACTTGTGGAACTGCATCTGGATGTCGAAATTCAAACACCTCTGGAGTTTCGACTTGTGGCACTCCACCTGTATGTTGAAATTTAGTCTCTTGTTCTAGTATTCCATTTCGTATTTGTAAGTTCCCCAAATTCCTTTACCCACTTGTTGCAATCTTCTAAATTCGGAGTATTGCTTCTAAGGGTAATAATATTTGATGAAATAGTTTCTATTTCCTTTTTAAATTAAAAAGACAGTTTCTCAAGCGAAAAGACTGGCATTTCAAGTTTGAAAAACAAAAGCTGGAGTACAGAAATCGCTCAATGCTAAAAATAACAAGCATGGCAGAATAAAATAGCCCTACGTCACAGAAGGCGTTGACGAGAAGTCCAATCAGCACGCTCAAAATCTCTTGGGGATATTACAGATGTAAAGAGAGTTTACATGCTGACAGGTGGCCGAGCGGTTAGCGTGCCTGACTGCGAAGCCAGTGACTACGGGGTTAAATCCCGCTCTGGGCATGGATGTTTCTCTCTCTGAGTTGTCCTCTGTTGTGTGAATGCGGTTCATTCTATGGCAGTGTAAACAGGCCTTAAATACTGTAATGCATAAAAGCTGTAAGCATACTGCATTAAGTTCGTCATAATTCCAATCCAATCAAATGCCATAAAATCGCCGGCAGTCTTTGACAAGTTTCGTTTTATTCTCTGCAGTCTCTTTGTTTTCTTTTTTACTCTTAAATATGCCAGTAAGTAATTTTTGTCATGAGAACGTTTAAAAATATTTATAACAAAGCTGCTGTAATTTTTTAAAAGTTTATTTCGAAAGACTTCAAGCTTAAATTCTGAAAATATACCTGCCCTATAAACAATTAAATGAGGAAAACTAGGCCTACAATAAAGAATGTAGTACGCTATGGATGATAGTTATAATTACATAAGGGAAGATTTACCAAAAAATTGCCGAATTTTAGAGACCGACCATTGGACAATGAGACAATCGAGAAACAAAAAAACATCACAAAAGGAGATCAACTCGAATCGTATAACTCATAGCCACACCCTGGTAGACCACAGCATATTTTATTTTTACAAGTTGAAAACAGGTTGACGAAAATAGTTTGGGTTAGCGGGCATAATCCCCTTGTATAAAAAAAAAAATTATGCTCACATAAATGCACATATTGCTCTGGATGAAGTTATGATACAAAAAAATGATGAATGCTTATTCAAAAGTAAATATCGTGTTAAATTTTATGGTTACCTAAAGATATTCATTTGCTAACAGCTTCACTTCCTAAATTAATGTTATATAAGGCTAAAGGGATAACTTTCCTAGAGAAATTTCTGATTTTTTTTTGAAATGTTACTTAGGACTCTTTTTGTACTATGCTCTTCCTGTGTGGTTCAATCAAAGTTATAAAACTTCTCATTAGTTTTTTGAAAAACAGTTTTGTAATGTAATTTGATTATGTGTTTCTTTCAGAGTTGGATGAGAGGTGATACTGTGTGGGCAAAAATGGGTGGTTTTCCTTGGTGGCCTGCTATTGTAATAGATTCTAAAGACTGTGGTAGAGATGATTATAACAACGAAGAAAAGTTATGGATATTCTGGTTTGGAGATAACAAGGTGTCTCAGGTACTATTAATTTATTTTTCTAAATACCTAATGGGAAGATTTCTATACTTGTGCCAAAAATAATCTCCAAGTTCTGGAGAATTTAGCCTTGATTCATGAATAATCTGCCTCTTCATCTTTTTCAAAATCATTTATTACATCATTTTGTTCAATTATAAATTTGTCTAATCCATTAGCACAATGTCAAATATCATCTTCTGATACAATCTTGCTTTTCCCCTGTTCATCTTAACCATCATTCTTTTTAACTTAATCTCCATGCTTAGAAGTCTAAAACAAATGCCTGATTATTTTCAATTACTGCCAAACTTTGTGATGAATAAAGATTTATCAAAAATAGCCTGTAAGAAAAAAATCTGTTCCAAAGAGTGTTATTCTTGCAATCTCAAAAGTATTTGTGTTTTACTCTTATGTTGATTTCTTCATGGATAACTATTAATGATTATTATACACTATTAATTATTATTTTACAGATGCCCCTAGATAAAATTAATGATTTTAAAAAAGAGTACAACACACATTTTCTGAATGGAAAAGGAAAAAGATTTATCCGTGCTGTTCAAGAAGCATTAACTGTAAGTTTATTATTAGTATATTTCTTTACATATTTGTAAAAAGAAATAAATTGTTTTAATGAAACAATTATTGAATTTTTAATAATTCAATTCCTTTTATTTGGCATTTAAGTTGCTATGTATAGCTGTTAAAGCATAGTTCATGGATAGTAATAAGCAAAAGTAAACAAAGTCATGTTAAACTAAATTATATCTATGGTTAAATGAAAGTATTTTCAATGAAAACATTGTACAACTCTCATACTCATAAAAAAAAAATCTTACTCTTACAGTGCTACACTTAAATGCCTGGAATCTTTGGATGTATGTGTGGCATAACTTTTCATCTAACATCGATGGCATAACATTTTTAATAAATGTATTGTAAAACCTTCAGAAACTGTTGTGGGATCCATATGATTTAAATGTTCCTCCTTCATTTCATAAAGATGAAAGCTCAATATTTATTATACTAAAAACACGGGAATTAATTATTTTTTATCAGTGCAGAAGTCCTTCTAGTAGACAAACCAAGCTGCTTATGGGACTCATTTTTGTAATTGGCAAAAAAATTTATTAAATTTAAATTTTTACCTCTTTTATATGCCAATCTCATCAACTGTTATAAAGAAGCTGCTTAATAGGTCATAGGTTTACCATAATTAAAGAAATACACTTTGAATTTTTTTTATTTATTATTATTATTATTTTTTTTTTTTTACAGTTTTTTGCATATGAGAAAATGAAAGAGTTTGAACATTAGCTAGAAAAAAAAATTTGTCGATTTTTAATGAAGAAAAAAGACTGCTTCTCAAAAGCGGCTTATATGCTCAGCTTATAATTTGCATATAAATTTATTAATTGAATAACACTTTGAATAATTTAA